>OX352248.1:5369032-6816423 GCA_947086465.1 Eupithecia exiguata | reverse complement strand
ATTCTGTTGCTCCACAATAGCGTACTAAAGTCGATGTAGGCTTAAACTGTCACAGCGAAGTGCTTTCCACTTCCTGTTCGCTTAACTTAAATTACTGTAAACTTGCATTGTTCGCAAAGAGAGAGCATTTTTACTGCTTCTTATGATGCAGTGGTGCTTGCGGGTTTGACTCCCACGGATGTTTGTTTTGGAAGTATGTTTTTGTAAAAAAAAACGGCCGGAATACGGACATACCGTATTCCGTATTCAGCTTTGTTTGCCATGGCTTATTATAATTATATAGGTAGGTATGTAATGCAAGTACTGTACGTTGATAGGTACTTAAATAAGCAATAAAATATAATAAAAATAGTACCTACATTTATTTTACTGCCGTTAGAATGTTTACATTTAAATGAAATGCACCTGCAATAAAATGTTTCCTGTTTCGAGCGGTTTTCATAAAATCCTTGGATGTTCCATATTTTATTCATGCAATAAAACTTATGCCGAGTTTCGCAACAGAATTTTATATGTCAACTTTTTATCAAAAAAATATTCAATATTGGACATTTCACTTATGATTCTGATGCAGCAAAACAAATAAAATATTTTGAAAATCACAAAAGGAATATTTGATGATAAAGAAAATAATATTTTTCTGGGGAATCGAACCCGCATTCCGTACTTCTGATCTCTGAGTTTGGTTAGTCGATCACATTTTGACGACGAGACATTCAATTTTTGAATGGGATTCACGTGCTTGCACGCAGTCCACACAAATATAGTTATTTGTTCAACAAGTGGGCCATACCATTTTTTGTTGAACGTGCCGATATTAAATCCCGAGCTAGCGCAGCAGCTAGACTGCTAAGCTAGCGAGGAATTTAAAAGGCACTAAACGTAAAACATTTGCTCTCGAGTAGAACTTACAACTTTTCCCCTCGACTAGTGAGAAAATATTTTGCAAGAGGTCGAATGTCAGAAACTCATTTTGGTTGGTCAGATTGCTTCGTTTTTTTTTTGGCGTCCGTAAAGTATCAGTTACTTATTACTTCATGGAATTTTAATGTAACATTCTGAATTTAAATTACTTTTTTTAACAAATTGAATAGTATCTTTTATTCCACATGTGAGCTCAAGCTCGAAACCCGATTTTGATCACTGTTTTTGACCAGCAAAGTCACCGTTTTCAAGCGGGAGTGGTAAAAATATATTTTTAATCCGGCCTGCATGTAGCGCACAGTATGGTCATAATGGGGTTATCGTTAAGACATTAAGACCCACTAAACAGCTTAGGACTACTAATTTCATTTTTTTACCAGTTTCTGTCCGCAGCTTCAATTTAAATTTTTATTTTATTTCGGTTGTTCACCATAATTGTTAGTACAACTACCTATAAACTATGTTAGTAACCATAAAAACAGATTTCAATTATTCACGTTACATATTGCAAATTAAATCAAAAACACTTAATTCATATTATTATCACTGTCACGCTTCGCACGCGTTTCTTGGCATAAAAAGTAGGTATATGTGATTTCAGGTCCATGTGTGCAAAATTTTAGTTCTATCCATTCATTGCTTTTGGAGTTATCTTCAGCCAATCATGTTCATAACGGCATAAACTTTAGGGCTGGTGCGGCGGCAGATTTGGCCGAAGATCTCAAGAGGCGCAAATATGCAGGTCTCGATAGAGCATACGCATTTGCTCCCCTTGGAGTCGAAACCCTAGGTCCTTGGGGTACCGAGGCCCTCCGGGTTTTCAAAAAAATATCTGAGCGTCTGGTCGAAGCGACGCGTGACCCGAGAGCTGGTGAGTATCTGGCGCAGCGTATCAGCATTGCTATACAGCGGGGCAATGCAGCTAGCGTTTTGGGCACGCTTCCGACTGGTATTGATATGGATCAGTTGAGCTACTTGTAGATTGTTTGCAACAGTCTGCAGTTAGCTCAATTGTTGCAATTGTAAATACTAGTTTTAATTTAATTCTATTATTTGACTGTAATTTTCTTTGTTAAAAAAGTCATAAACTTTAGCCTTTAGAATATTAGAAGAATGAAATATGTATAATTTGTATGTTTTATACATTTTTGTAGAACTACTTGTGTAATAAAATAAAGTTAATAACTACAACCCGAATACGTAAAAGTTATAAACAAGCGTTCAAAGATGTTGATTAGCGATTGAATATTATTCATCGTTACATTTTCATACTCAGATAGTCGGAGGCCTTTGTAGGTACATACAGAACTCCTAGCTTGGGGCCTCCGACTACCGAGTATGAAAATGCTGCTGAATATCTGCCCTACCTAGAGTATTATCTCACTAATATTATAAACGTGAAAGTTTAGATGGATGGATGGATAGATAGATGGATGGATGTTTGTTCCTTTATCACGCCAGAACGGTTGAACGGATCTGAATGAAATTTGGCACAGAGATAGATTATAGTCTGGAATAGGACATAGGCTACTTTTTATCCCGGAATTCCCACGGGAACGGGAACTACGCGGGTGAAACCGCGAGGCGCTGCTAGTATAATATAATATTCTAGGTAGGCAGATTATATCTACTTACTAAACGCTTTAAATCACTGAGACCGTTCCATTTTATTGAGTTCAATGGGCGCACACCTTATCGTAGCATGTGTTTTATAACGCCGCGAAGACATAAAAAGTTTTTATGATCTAAAGTCACAAACGGACTGATTTAGGAGGGGAAAATAGGCATCTAACCTCCGAATAGGTGCCTGGGTATTTTAAATGCCAGAAAATAATATATTTTACCTATACCTTCAGTAAACTAAAGGTTAGGGGGTTAGTTAAGGTAGTTTAGTCTACACACTACTATATTTTTACCCGACTACCGACAGGGGAGGGTTATGAGGTTAGCACCCTATGTTTGTATGTTTGTATATTTGTATGTATGTGGCCGATTTCTTTGTTTATGTAAACATTAATTACTTAATAACTAAAAGTTTTAGTTATTAAGTAAATAAGTAAGTAAAACTACCTGTCTACCTAGTTGTTTTAGTCTAAACGAACTAGGTAGACAGGTACGAATTCGAGTTCCGAAACGGAGGAGATGCGGATTAAATGATGAATGAAAACTGTCAAAACTAAAATTCTTTGGAACTTCCGCAATGTGCTCCGATGATGCCGTCTTAAAATATTTACTGCACGTGGTAAACCCTGCTAGATAAAGAACCCCTCTGATGAAAATACCAAACAATCTCCTAATTTGATAACTCAGATATTTAAAATTATTTTCCATTACTTGACACTAGCAGAATAAGGGCTTTTCAATAAGACCTTTAAAAAAAAGTGGTTGCCATAGGCTAAGATAGTTGGCACTGTATGAAACTCAAGTGTCAAAAATCTGCCATCATCTAGTGGAAACGGTGGAAACAGATTTTCAGTTTTCTGTTTTTATCGATGTTATTTCGTTGTTTATTTTATGTCACTATCGTGCAGCGCCATCTAGTGTCAAAATAAAAACCGTGATTATTTTCTTTAATGATTGCATTGAAAAGCACTCATTGTGGCTAACCAGGCACATATTGCCATTAACAAAAAATCATTATCATCATTATGTTTGTTTTGACCTCGAAACGAGTACTATGGACCTTATTTGCAAAAATCTATCCCATGAGAACTGATTTATGGCATCAAAAGTACAGGCTACTTTTTATGTTTCTTTAAGTGATTTACTCCAGGCCTAGGATTACCTGTATGCAAAATTTCAGCCCGATCTGCTCAGGACTTTTGGCGTGAAGTGGTAACAAACATCCAAACATTCAAACAATCGCATTCATAACATTAGTGTGATGTGATGTGACTGGAGCGTAAACCGTAAGGTGCCTTATGCTTCAATTACATCATTATACGAGTCTATCCCTATTAAATAAATAGGGGAGAAGTGCCTAAAGCGGCATTTCGTAAATTATAGATATGAAATAGATCAGTTACTTAAATGGACATTGCATATATCCCGTAAACCTAGACCATTACTGTTCGGTGAGACCTTTTACGCCCATAAAAGCCTTACAGAGAGGTCATATGTGTTTTATTATCTCGTGTAGAATACAATAACTTTGTATTTCTTTCAGCCTGATTACATTACAGTTTCACATTCTCTGTTCGACTGACAATGGATAACAAATAGTCATGTCCTAATACCTACTTTACGGGTTGGTTTTTTTATGACAATCGAGTTTGTACATGAAGAAGTTGTAATCGATTTTGTTTTTCCACAAATACTGAAAGAGATACGCATCTCTATCAGTCAAAAGTATCTTGATCTCAAAGAGATTGAAAACAACATACATTCATTTATAACATTCATTCACTTAGGTATTAAAAACTAAAATAGGTCCTGTTCTTATATGCAAGTTACATATTACAAACACGACATTTTTAGGAATAACCATCACAGATCTACTTTTACATAAGGTTGCACATCCGTATTGAAGGTGCTGGTTCAGATCCTGCCGAAATCGAAATTTTTTGGGAACTTATTTAATTTATTAGAGATTGCCCAGAGTGCGAGGGCTTGCGCACTATAATACAAAAACCTGCGTAAAATATTTACATTGATCAATCAAAGTCAAAATCAACAATTCTTTATTTCCGTACCTAAATACAAAAATGTACACTTAGAAAAGGTCAAATTCTTAAAATAAAACGCTGACACGGAAATAAAGCGGTACTTTTGATTTCTGACTGAGATACGAGAACCTAACTTGAGCCATCCACTTTCAAGATGGTAATGCCTCATCTCCCTTTTTTTTCTTTTATCGAAGCTATTAATCAATCAAAAATCAAATCAAAATCAAAAATTATTTATTTCCGTAAATACAAAAATGTACACAAATAAAAGGTCAAATTTTTTAAATAAAGCTTTGACACGGAAATAAAGTGGAACTTTTGATTTCTGTCGCTTCGTTATGTAGACTAGAGTAAAGAAGCGACTAAGAAACCTTTACCCTATTAGTTTTTATTTTTCGAGTTGGAGCAAAACCTGTCCCAAGCTTTTTTATCTTCTAAATAATCTGATATTTTTGTAGTAAGCCTTTTTGCACAGAAAGGTTTTGATAATTTGTTTGAATTTATTTATTGATAGATTTTGCAACTCACTAGGAGTTTTGTTGTAGAATCGTATTCATTGTCCTTTATAAGATACATTAATCTTGTGAAGCCTGGTTGTGGGCACAGCGAGTTTATGTTTATTTCTAATGTTTATAATTATGTAAGTATATCGCTATTTTTAGGGAAGCTTTTGATATTTTTATGAGTGGACAATATGTTTTCATAAATACATTGATATGTTGACGTATAAGGTCCCGTCCCTTTCTGATCACGGATCATATACATTGTATTTCTTTCAGCCTGATTAGTGAGCATTAGTGGAAGATAACGTGCGTGACTGGCAGCGGTTAGCTTGGTTTTGGGGAGGAATCGTATCATAGTTTTCTTTTTACGCAGCTGGAGATCTCTATGCGGCATTTTGAACCTTATTGTTTCGCTACACAGCTCACAATCCCGCCTCGCGATGAGAACCAATTTGTGATAGTCCGCTGATGTAAATAATGCTGTAGTTACATATATTTAACGCAGCATCATCTGGCCCGTTAATATTAAAATTATGCCGGGCAATTTTTTATTTATTAATTTATATATTCTCATAATCCGACACGACCGAACAGTGGTCAGGCGCAGGGCCAACCGCTTAACTGTTGCACTATACTTTGATGGAGTTACTACCACTGAGCATTTCGTTACATAAATAACACCTAAACACTCGACACTCGGAGATCAAACGCAAGTACAGACAAGTACAAAAGTTGGTTTAAACTTGAGGTGTAATCGGTCGAGTGTTCCACTCCGCTGCGCTTCACAGCTGATCAGGTCCGTACGTTCAACTAGCCGACTTGTATGAGCTTGTGTGTTGGACTGTACACTCTGAAAAATTTGGGCTTGGTACAATGAACTTCCTCCAACCACAGATGCGTCCACGTCGTGGCCTCTGCTGAACGAGCCTGCCCCAAGAAAGTCCGGTTCTGCCATAATTGAAGCCTGGCAGGTCAAACTCAATAACTTTACTTTTTTAGGCTAACACACATGTGTAAACATTAATAATAATAAATAATGCTGGACAATTCACACAGCATTATCTAGCCCCAAGCTGAGCAGAGCTTGTGTTATGGGTACTAGATAACTTATATACATAATACAATACATTACATAGATAGATATTTTTAACTTATATACATAATACAATACATTACATAGATAGATATTTTTTACCATACATAGAAAATGACCAGAACACCCGGAATAAATACCTGCAGATCGTACAAATATTTGTTCCCAAGGCGGGAATCGAAAACCCGCAACCTCCTGCGTCGCAGGCGGACCTTCGCCCACCGCACCACAGAGGTCGTCCTATTATCACATCACACAACCGCCTTTATTGCCAGTCCATTGCTGGACATAGACCTCTTTTATAGCTGACCTATATTAAGGTTTTTATTTATTATAGTACTCTGGGTAATTTTTTTTAGATTTACGGGTCGACTAGATAAGATCACGTAGCTTAGTTGGAAAAAGAGCAACCCTGCGCTGAAGGGGAAGGTGCGGGTTCGAATCCCGTCGAGATCGTAAATTTTTGGGATTTATTAATGACCTATATTATACACATTTAGTGATAACAATAACAATACCATCACGACAGCAATTCATCCGGAATCAGGTAGGACCTTACTGACCCACACTGTCAGAATTTCTCAGAAACTTTGTGACAATGACATCGGCAATCCTTTTCGAGGTTATTTCGGGCAGGGATTACCGGACCCTGCGGGATGTTTTAGGGTTAAATCGGGTCAAATCCTTTAATTTCGTCATATCCTTTTATTTGTTTGTCTGGTACTAAAAGCTTTCGCTTTGGATGTAGTGAAGTTTTACTTATCCTGTTGCTTTCTCATGAAAACATTAAAAATCTGCGGACGCCTATTTCAATTCATTTCTCCAGTACCTACGCAATTGCGTTTTTTGTTTCGGTCAATGTTGGTAGCATTGGAGGAAACACGGAATTACGTATTTTGGAGAATAAAATACTTAAGCCTCCAACGCTAAGAGCCTGCGATGGCTAAATCCTCGTTATCACAGATCACTATAAACTAGTCGGAGACTCGTTATTTTAAACAAGCTGACCCGACAGACGTTGTCCTGTCATTCAATTCAAACTGACAACTAACCGTTGTTTCAAACGTGCTTAGCAATGAGTACCTAAATAACGCTGGGACTAAGATTAAGTACATTAAATAAAGGTAGGCGTTAAGTTTTCTTAAAATTTCAAAGTTTCTGCGCACTTGTCTTAATTTTTTTGAATGTAAGAGCCTTCTAAGAATTATTAGAATACATTTAAATAAAACCGGCCAAGTGCGAGTCGGACTCGCGCACGAAGGGTTCTGTACCATTATGTACAAAAACGGCAAAAAAATTACGTTTGTTGTACGGGAGCCCCTTTAAATATTTATTTTATACTGTTTTTTAGTTGTTGTTATAGCGGCAACAGGAATACATCATCCTGTGAAAATTTCAACTGTCTAACTATCACGGTTCATGAGATACAGCCTGGTGACAGACGGACAGACGGACAGCGAATCCTTAGTAAAAGGGTCCCGTTTTTACCCTTTAGGTACGGAACCCTAAAAAAGATGAATGGAATCTCAAGTCAAAGATTTTTTTTTCATTTATGGAAAATGTTTGACGCCAAAATATAAGTTATAATCCGGCACAAAATTTAATTCAAAAAAGCAGTTGCATTCGATCATTGATCCATCCATTTGATCAGATGCAACCAGATCATATGATCAGATGAGAATAACCCTGTAATTCAAGTTTTTTACCACGGGAATCCCTTGAGTACTGAAATGTAGAGAAAATATACATTCATGACGACAAAACTATGTTCCTTAAATATTTTTTTAAACCCATTCCTACGTTATTGCGTAAAAAAATATCGGAAACTTCTGAAAACTATCGGAAAAGGTCACGGTTCTGATTACTAAGTATTTCCTCACATAATCGCCTAATTGGATGGAATAAAGCGAGTAGAGTCCTGACTGATCCCGACTTATCCCGTATCCGATGTATTACGGAGGCAAGTGAAACTGAATTAATAGAGTGAGAGTGCGCGCTGGGAAATAAACCTCATCGAGTACCAAGAAATAAGGCTTTTATATTTCATTACAGATGTGTAAGCGGGTTAACTGCAAACCTTATTTGTGTTGGAAGAACACCAACGTTTCATCCTCTAAACGTACGTATTCTTCAGGGTAAGTGTGTTTCTAGACGCGAGCGTACTGCATCCCGCCGAGCACTGTTTTTTTATTTGTTTTACCCACTTTGGGGTGTGTGGGATACTTGAGTGAGGGCCATACATACATATGTGACACTTACTTACCTACTCTTATAGAAGAAATAAAGCCTTCTTTGGCTAGTACTTAATCCTGTGGATCAGCGACACAAAATGGACCTGAACCTCCGACACAAGACTTCTCGTTTTAAAGCATTGCACGTCAACTGTAGTGTCTGTCGGTAGTGACGAGTTCACGAAGGTCGGATTCACTTTGATAAAACGAAACTAATGTAGATGGCTGGTCCTCACCTCAAGTAAGTATAAAAAAAAAAAAGATAGTATAAGATAAGGTTATCTTTTTACGAGTGTCTCTCTGACTAGGTAAGAACAAAAGCTTTAATATAAAAAGAGTTAGTAAGCTGTTTACGGAACCCTATCAAAGTGTACCTTTATAGAAAAAAATCTTTTTCACAACAGTATCGTAGAAGTAAATATTTTACTATCTGTGATATATTACTGTTGGTCAATATGCGTAATAAGAAGATTGGTCAATATGCAAATTACAGATAGGTCAATTCGCGTATGGACTATTTTGCTTATTGGTCATTTCGCGTTTTGATCCTTTTGCGTATTTTTTTCAATATACAGAGTTATTGGCAAATTAGTGTCAATACGTGAACTGCAGGTTCAGCCCATCATCACAAACACCTTTGTGAAGACGCCAGGTCTTAATTCTTAATTTTGGTATTGGTAATGGGTACCCCACGCAATTCAATATTGGTCATTATACGTCTGAACTAAAATATTTCGTTCGGAATTTTATCAAGTAGATGATGCTGTGTGTATTCCCCTGCATTATAGATAAATACAAAATTCTTTATTGCACACATACCTAACTTAAATATAACAGACAAATATAAAAAGAAGTAAAAATAATGTGACAATCGGCGGTCTTATCGCTCAGGAGCGATCTCTACCAGATAACCGTGGATGGATAGGATCGTTGGATTGAACGGGGATCTGTGCGCATTAGTAAGTAGCTATAATATAATTACAAAATTCTTAATAATAGTTAAATTATAGTTAACTTCTTGCAGCCCGCGACTTCGCACACGCTTTTCAAGTAGCCTATGTCCGTTCTCAGGATACCATTTACGACCATGCAAAATTTCATAAGATCCGCCAAGCCGTTTAGACGTAAAAAAGTAATAACAGACACATAGACAGAGAGACAGATAACTTTCAAATATAATTAGTATAGATTATGTCATTAATACGTGTTCGTTACGTGTTCTTGAGTGGAGACCGCGACTCGGCAAACGTAGTGTAGGACGCCCTCCGACCAGGTGAGATGACGATTTGCGAAAGACTGCTGGCAGATGCTGGATGGGTCAAGCTGAAGACAGGGCGCTATGGCGCTCATTAGGGGAGGCCTATGTCCAGCAGTGGACTGATATATATAGGCTGATGATGATGTCAATAATACAGTACTTTGTTACCTGTGGGTTTTCATTAAATTTTTATTTTAGTTTATGTCTACAAATTTGTCTCTACTGTACTGATTCTGGTAGTTTTAGCGTGAAGTAGTAACAAATGTCTATCGATACATCTAAACTAAGCCCTATTGCCCTCATAAATATGTACAGTCAGCTGCGAAAATATGTATACACCAACATGTTTTGAAATTTGACTGAACAAACAAAACAAACAAACAAACAAAAAAATATTTTAAGGTTTTTATTTATTATAGTACTCTGGGTAATTTCTAAGAAATTAATAAATCCCAAAAATTTACGATCTCGACGGGATTCGAACCCGCACCTTCCCCTTCAGCGCAGGGTTGCTCTTTTTCCAACTAAGCTACGTGATCTTGAAAGCTTTGAAGATCACGTAGCTTAGTTGAAAAAAGAGCAACCCTGCGCTGAAGGGGAAGGTGCGGGTTCGAATCCCGTCGAGATCGTAAATTTTTGGGATTTATTAATTTCTTAAAAAAATATTTATTTACAAAATGGTGACACTTAAAAAACTTGCATTAGAGTTCATATTAAAGTAATTGTACAAAGGTAATAATGAGTTCGTCTTAGAGTAAGTTTCGAATCCTCGCTCTTACTAAGATAAAATCTTGTGTGAAGATGCGAGGGATCCAGCTACGGCTTTTAGTTCTGAACCTAATACAAAATCAAAAATTCTTTATTTCCATAAATACAAAAATGTACACTTAGGAAAGGTCAAATTCTTAAAATAAAACACTGACACGGAAATAAAGTGGTACTTTTGATTTCTGTCGCTTCGGTATGTAGACTAAAGTAAAGAAGCGACTAAGAAACCTTTAGCCTGTTAGTTGTTATTTTTCGAGTTGGAGCAAAACCCGTCCCAAGCTTTTTTATCTTCTAAATAATCTGATATTTTGTAGTAAGCCTTTTTGCACAGGAAGGTTTTGACAATTTGTTACAAATTGTATTACCTAGGTATATTATTTCATTTAATGCTAAACCTATACTAAAACTATGTAACATTTAGGGTAAACATATACTGAATAGTAATAACACAGTATCTTTACCAGTTTTTAAATCTCGCGTCAAGGAATTTTTCCTGTCAGAATAGTGAATATTGGTACTTACATAATATTTATTTATTTATTTAGTATATTTTAGTATATTATAAATATTTTATCTGTATATCTAGTTTATTTGTTTATTAGTTTATCTTTAGTACACCCCCTGCCTTTCTTAAATTCACAAAATTCTTTCCATCCAAAGGTTACCTGGAAGAGATCGCTTCTAAGCGATAAGGCCGCCCATTGTACTTGTGATATGTAATGTCTTTTTGTAATGTTCTTTTTCTGGTGTACAATAAAGTGTTTTGTATTGTATTGTATTGTAATAATAATAGTGTATAGTCATTGTGATAATTTATAAAACGTATTCTGACAAAAACAATGACTACTTAGTATGAAAAATGTGGGCATAGACTATTATATGATAAGTTCCGAGTAAACTAAAAGTGAAAACATGGAAGTGTGTACATATCTGAGTAGCTGACTGTACCTTATGTAATAACTAGCAGCGCCTCGCGGTTTCACCCGCGTAGTTCCCGTTCCCGTAGGAATTTCGGGATAAAAAGTATGCCTATGTCCTATTCCAGACTATAATCTATCTCTGTGCCAAATTTCATCCAGATCCATTTTGCCGTTCTGGCGTGATAAAGCAACAAACATCCATCCATCTATCTATCCATCCATCCATCTAAACTTTCACGTTTATAATATTAGTGAGATACAGATAAGGTAGGTATGTTATGTGACTCCGGGGGTGTAATTGAAGATTATTATCTACTTACTAGTACTACGATCCCATTAAACTTTTCCATACAAAGCAAAATAGACTCTAAACTAACTGAAACTTGATGCCAATTTGCTGCAACCCGTTAGTTGGCACTCGTAATACAATCTTACCTTTATGAAACTAAAGGAACATATACACAAGGAAAATGGCATTTTACTTTACCATCTCTAAAGTCAAACGATCTTAGCACATGCGGTAGAAACGCGCGGAATTAAAACTGGCGCTGTCACCGCGCCGCCGCTTTCCATTTTTACCCGACTACCAACAGGGGAGGGTTATGAGGTTAGCACCCTATGTTTGTATGTTTGTATGTTTGTATGTTTGTATGTTTGTATGTTTGTATGTTTGTATGTTTGTATGTTTGTATGTTTGTATGTTTGTATGTTTGTATGTATGTGGCCGATTTCTTTGTTCCCACGTAGCGCTGAAACTACTGGTTCGATTTCAACAAATTATGTATCGATTGATTCGTCTCAATACCCCGATGGTTATAGGCTATAGGATTTAGGGCTCCGACCCCGAATAAGCCTTCAAAACGCGTATTAAAATTTAGGTAGCCGCAGGCTGCAGGCCCCATAGAGAAAAATTACAATACCTACGACCTATTTTCATTTTCAACTCTATGCCTATCAAATATGACCGATACGTCATTCTATTTTGTCAATGTAAATGTTTCAAACTTTTATAACTTTCACGTAGTCGGGTTGTAGTTTTTAGCTTTATCTTGTTATATGTTCACTAGCTGTTACCCGCCACTTCGTTCAAGAATGACGGCATCTATAATTTTTGTTTAACAAAAAAAGGTCCTTAGATGGTGATAAATCAAAACTGACCTTTTGCAAGACGATTTGATGAGCTGGCTGACATGTAATGTGTTATTCCAGTTTTCCCCCGTGAAAATCCCTCAAGGGGAAAACTGGAATGGAAAAATAAATATTCCAGTTTTCCCCCTTGAACATATCCTCAAGGGGTTAGACTGGAATGGAATTTTTTTAATAAAATCAATAGACGCATTGTAAAAACGGCAGTCGCAAAAACTACAAGCCCAAGCTTTTATTTTTAAATAGAGCAAATAATCTTGTCCGGCCAATAAATTATTATGGAATTTTTTGTAGGTACCTACCCATTTAGAAATCCCGCAACCGCCCGTTTTAACCACTAGTGCGTTTAATTTCCTTGTAAATTAGTATTTTGACTCATAAGGACTTCCTTAGAGTCATCATGAGTCAGAATACTAATTTACTAGGAATTATTCGTTCCGCTAGTCATATTACCATTCATACAAGTTTCGCTTCGCCAGCTAATATTTTCCAGACATTTCCCTCGTGTTCATGAATTATTACGCGCCCGGGATCGACTCAGCGTAGGTAGTATCCTATCGGAATTTACGTGTTCGCTTTTATGTTGAGCGTCCGCCATTTTGTAAAAAAGTTTAGAGATAAAATGGCGTCATATCAATCAGAAATAATCCTTTATTTCTTATGAGAATTTTTTGTTTAGATACCTATGACATTAGTGATTGCTTCGTTATTATTTTTTTCGTTTCTGACTGGTATTTATATGGTTGTTGATTGTTTGCAACAGTCTGCAGTTAGCTCGAGGAAGCGATTTTTAATTTAGTTCTATTATTTGATTGTAATTTTCTTTTCAATAAAGTATTTATTTTATCACATTTTACCCACCTAAGTGGAAAAGAAGCTTTAAGGCGAATAGTAAGGCAAATGACCTTGGGCATGTCCGCGCGCCTATATGCAGCAATGAGTGCTTGTTTTCGATTCAGCATACCATGTAGTGCCCTAATCAACCAAATAATACGATCCTCTGCGGTTAGGTGACGAGTAACACTGGTCAGGTTTGTATCACAGATTTTGTAGGCAAAAATACGTTTTTACGTTTAATATCGTTATTTTGACTGCTTTTCGACGTTAATGGACCGCCACGAAATAGGTATGAAATAAGTGTATCACTATACTGAATTTGGTACTGATCGAATTTGAGACACCGATAAAAAGTGAGTTCGAAGCAACTAAACACACACTATAACTAACACTATAACAACTAAACTATAATTTACGGCAAACATTTGGGACCGCCAAGCACTTCTTCAAGATATGTGTTACAGGATATATAAATTTCAAAGCTCCACAGTCAATATTTTTGTCAGAAAACGGGTTCAAAAACACCTAATTTTCGCTTTTTAGCACTTTTAGAACAAATTACATTTACATTGTTTACACATTGAAAACAACGCGGTATTTCGCTCAAGTATTTTAGCGAACAGTACCGCATACTACGTCTCATAGTCGGCTACTAGAACCGCTCTGGGTAGCGAATACCGACTATATCTGAACCTTAACAACTGACCTTTATAAAGACATTAAAATTAGAGAATATAAACAAATTAAAAATAGTAGGTACCTATTTACAATTGAAACAGTTGAGCTAACTGCAGACTGTTGCAAACAAGACGTAAGATATTTCATTTACAAAATACTGTAAACAAAAAAGTTCCAGAAGGTTGCCCGGCCCTCTTGTATAAGAACTCATTACGTTGATAAATGCGTTTTCATTAACAAAGTGGCAAAATTTATTCTAAAAATATTGTTGTTTTTCGACAGATTACGGCCAGGATTTTTGTTTTATACGAAAGTCTGGCCGTCGCAGTTAGCCTGTTTTTGTTTCGATTCGTAGGTTATTACTAATTACTTGGTTCCTTCAGATAGTTTTTTCATAAGTTGTGTAGTTTTCTTGTAAATAAGCAAAAACTCAATTTTTGCCCTTGTGCCGTTCCAAAACCGCATACGGACAAAGTTTTGGAGCTTCTATGAACGTGAAATCCTTTGTTTATACTTTTCATAAAACGGCGCGCATTGCGCCCTCCTAAATTTTTCATATAAATCATCCGAGACGCAGAAAACCCTCAACTTCGATATCTACTAACCAACAGTTTATCAGTCTTCACAAGGGACTATATCTCCCCTACAAAATCAGTCTTGCGAGTAAAAATTGGCATTGAGTGATGAGTTCTTGGAGATAAGTGTGATAAAGCGAACATTCAAAACGAAAGCTGTTTTATTGATGTTGAGTTTGAGAACAATCTTATTTTGTCATTTACTTTGAGGTTTTATCGAAAACACCACAAATAAAAAATATATCCCCGTGATTTCTTTACTACAGTCGACGTACACACACATGTGTACGTCGACTGCAGTGTTTGTAAAGGCACTGCGCAAACGTAGAGATTGTTATGTCTTGTGTCAGATACAGTAAATTGAAGGCATTTCTGTGACCAATCTATGTTGGAGGTGCTCTATCTACTTACCTACTTTTATAAAATCAATGCCGCAAACGCGACTGCCGCTGTCATGTCAAAGTGCAACAAATCACTCAAAATCATTCGAAAACTATCATCGAGCTAGTAAGACACCATTGGATCGTTGTCACACTACGATAAGTAGTTCCTCTCGATCCGGTAGGGGCGCTACAAGGCGCTAAATGTATAGGAAGGAATCGAATTCGATAGAAGTATTCGAGAGATAATAAGTACCAGTCGTACTAGGGCCCCTGGCCTAAGATGGAGCACGCTTTCCCAAAAGGAACTTTATCTATTCACCCTAGATTTGAAAACTCTAAGATAGTACTCTGACGGGAAAACAGACATTAAAAACTCATTGCACTCATTGTTTGTGCTTATTATGAAGGCATAATAAGCACAAACAATGAGTGCAATGACATTAAAAACGCATTGCACTCATTGTTTGTGCTTATTATGCCTTCATAATAAGCACAAACAATGAGTGCAATGAGTTTTTCTCATTGCACTCATTGTTTGTGCTTATTATGCCTTCATAATAAGCACAAACAATGAGTGCAATGAGTTTTTAATGTCTGTTTTCCCGTCAGAGTACTATCTTTAGCAGTAAAGCGGTTTCTATTAATTGTGAAATCATATTGTGATGTGATTATCGTGGGTTATTGTGAGCGTCGTTTATCCTATAACGATGTTATCGAATCTATGGTGCCGGTATAAAGTTTCAAAAGGGAATTCGTACTAGTTCCTTAGAAGTTAGTGTGAAATTGGAGTCTGATGAGGCACGACGTCTGACGACGTCTGTCTGAGCTATAGTTTATAAAATGCTTAGTAAAGGTTAGAAGGCATCTGATCTGTTAAAAACAGACCTGTGGGCGTGTTGTCTACTCGAAACAAAACGACGCAACGAAGGATCTGATCAATCCACATGGGAACACTCGAAAAACATAAATTAATGGTCTGCCTGTGACCATGGAAGCTGAAAAGCCTCCGAAACGTCAGGTTATAAACAAAATATAAAATATACGCGATCAATCCGGTTAAAACAGTGTTTTATTATGAGTTCTCGTGAAAGTAACCTTAGAATATACTATAAATTAATTGTTTAATTGCTAGCAATAGTCTGCTGTAAGCTCAATTGTTTTAATTGTAAATACTAGTTTTAATTTCATTAAATAAATAATGTTGATGAAAATATTTAGTAACAATTCCGCGAAAAAACCTTCTCCGATAAGTTCTAACAAAATGTAGTCCGCGTTGTAGAAGAAAACGACGCCAACTAGGTACAAAATGAAAAAAATACTTTCCTTAGCTCCGCGCGCCAAGCTGGCGCGCTAAATATTTTTGAAATATTTTCATACTTATATTTTGCAATGGATTTCCGCAAAGTAACGCCTGAATCTATTATTTAAATAATGTTGAATAATTTGCACAGCATCATCTAGTCCCAAGGTAAAAAAATCACTTAACTGATACTTTTCGACCCCAAAAGTGAAGAGGACAACTCTACCTCGAGTACATATAGTAGATACAATACGTACAGTATGTAACCAATTAAAAAAAAGTGTCTTCATCTAAATGCAGATAAATGTTAAGTTTGTAGTTTTATTAAGTTTGAAGTCAATTTCTATTTTATTAGAATTATTTGAAAGCAATAAAACACTGTTTCAACCGGATTGATCGCGTATATTTTATATTTTGTTTATAACCTGACGTTTCGGAGGCTTTTCAGCTTCCATGGTCACAGGCAGACTGAGGTGACATTTTTCAATCCGGTTGCGATCAATCCGGTTAAAACAGTGTTTTATTATGAGTTCTCGCGAAAATAACCTTAGAATATACTTTTTGAAAGCAGTTTGAGAAAGATAACGGGGAAAAAAGGTTATATGTACGTACCTAACCCATTTCAAGTCATTTTCACATTTTCTTCGTCGCTTCTTTATTGAAGCAAGAGATCAAAAAAATCACTTTATTGCCGTGTCAGTGTTAAATTTTCAGAATATGACCTTTTCTAAGTGTACATTGTTGTATTTATAGAAATAGAGAAGAGAGAGAGAATCTTTGAATATTGTATTCATCATCATCTTCCTATATTAGTCCACTGTTGGACATAGGCCTCCCCTAATGAGCGCCAAAGCGCCCTGTCTTCAGCTTGCCGCATCCAGCATCTGCCAAATCTGTCTTTCGCAAATCGTTATCCCAGCTGGTCGAAGGGGGTCCTACACTACGTTTGCCGAGTCGCGGTCTCCACTTAAGAACAAGTTGACGTCAGTGGTTATCGGTTCGCGAGATCTCACGAATTTTGTATTAGTCAATGGGTAATAGCAAACTAACGAAAATATAAAACTTTTGAAACTATCATGGTTATTAACATAGAAATCATTTAGAATGGGATGTAACTGTGCCGAAATATTGGAAAACTCAAAAATTGAATCATGGTAAATATCCCGTTCTAAATGTTTTCAACGAAAATATATTGCCAAAAATTCCTTTCGGCTAACCAAAACAACCTGGCATATCAGAAAACAAAACCATCTACGAAATGATACCCATTTATCAACTTCACTAATAAGGTCATCGACAAGGCCCTACAGACCCTCACGAAAACCACATGGTTGGAGATAGGACCAAAATGAACGCAATTCTGCTAATGGATTCGGCCTGTACAGGTAAAGAGAAAAGTCATTATGCTCAGCAGTTAGCGCCATTAAGACGGAGGGAATCTTGCGGCGAGAATTTGCTTGAAAGGTGAGAGTAGAATTTAGATAGATCTTCTAATTAGTAATTAAGTGTTTTCATTGAAGCAAATTCTAAAACTAACTTCATGATATTATAATCCGCGTGCAATTGAATACCTAAATAAAGAATAAAGAATTTATTCATAGCCACACACATATCTTACAAAAAAGGGAAACACAAAAACATACGTGATAAACAGAAACAAAATCCTTGGAGATTTAAATTTTAAATATAGAATAAAAAATAAGCATGTAGTAGAGTCCCAAGAGTAGGAAAAATTGGTCTTTCCCTATGTGCGTGACTAATCAGGTCCTGTCTCAGCTTATTGTCGTTATCGTCAGAGGACGATAACGACGCTGGTTTTCAGTCAGAACCTACATGTGGTGCTTTTCAGAATGCAAATGCAATTTTTTTATACAAGTAAACTTAAGTTAATATACTTCATTACGTAGACACTACACTAGCAATGATTATACATGGTGAAGAAAAATAGGTAAGTGGTGTGACAATCGAGAAAAAAAATCCTGTTTGTCATACTGGTGTGATAAGCTGGTGTGACTACGAGTCAGCAGTCTACATATCATGGGTTTAGGATAGGGTTGCCACCCGTACTTTACTATAAGGCATTACACTTTATTTCGGGCTTGCGTACTCTATACCTGTGACTTTATGAGCCCTACAAATTCGTAAAGTAATTTGTAGGGTCATAAAGTAGAAAATACTTTATTTGGCTCTACTTTAAGTTTTAGTTTTTATTCGGTTCAAATTTGTCAAGTTTTTCAGTGAAACGGAACGGATTGCATCGAGAAGAGTCATTGTCATTGCGTTATTCATAGCCGAAGGCATTATTGAATGCAACTTTAAACGTCAAAGCAAATGTCATGTCATTGTTAGACTGTTGAATGCAACTTTAAACGTCAAAGCAAATGTCATGTCATTGTTAGACTGTCAGTCAGCTGTCAGAACAATTTTTCGGTCCAACACAGAGCCATTTAACAAAAAAAAATCGGTCTCATAATACAAAGTTTTTGTTGCTGATAAAATTACCTTGAATTCTAAAATCGAGAATAGTACTAACTACCGCTATCTATCCAAGGAACACCACCCTTAGCAATTTAATACCTATTTAAAATGAAAGTGCACCTAAAACACGTGCTTGCCTGACCTAGTGGCAGTTAAGGCACACGTGCGCCTAATGATTTACAACTACTAATGACCTTCACCTTGGTCTTAGGTTTCCTGGCATATGTTTATTTGGACGGGTCAGAGCAATGCATTTTATGTGACGGCTTTGCAGAGCTAGGTTTTGAAGGTTTGCATCTGCCCGCGACTTTAGAACGCAACATTTAGATGTTGTGTTATATTCATGTTCATTTTATCAGATAAATGAATATGAATAGGTACAACACTTTATAGTAAAAAACAATAAATATAACATATTGTTTTTTATTTTTATATACAATAAAGGTCGCCTTTTCTATTTTTTATGTAAAGATATTATCTTAATATAAAAAAGCACAACAGGCGACCTTATTGCTGAAAGAAATTTCTGGGACAAAACTCTGCTAACCAATCGCTTTTGACTGTGGTATCGTCACAGATTCATCGATGGCCATAGATGAAAGAGACTACATTAGTGCTTGCGGTGCTATTTGTACGGAGAGATTGATAAAATGGTTTCAACCTTGACAATTTTGACACACGTCCCTCTATCTGTAGTTTCTTTCATCAAAGGTTAAATGTTAAAATGTGTAATTCTGAAAAAAATACATTAGATTCGTTTCACCGTTGTTATAGTGAAGCGAATAATTTATTGGAATTAGGGCCATGTTGTTAGAATTGTATAAATATAATAAAAAACATATTTTTTGGAACCACGAACTCCAAAGCATTTGTACTGTTTCTCAGTTTTACCCTTGTCCTAGGTAAATCCTTGTCGTATGTAAGCAGAAAACGTGATGCGACGCCCCAGTATAAAAATTACGATTTCTTGAAAGAAGGCGTTGCGTCACTTCGCTTTCGGCGCTCCTCTAGGACCTCCCGCGATGTAAAAACTGAAAAAGAATCTTAATTTCTTTTGTTCATACTCCAGTTACGAAATTAGAAAGTTATCCAACTTAGTTGGTTACGAAACGTGGTGACGTAGAAACACTTAAGGAAACGCAGAAGGTCCCCGTTTACGACAGAGTAGTTTACACGGACACAGCAATTAATAATGACGCTGTGATGGATGAAGTGTAGTGGGTTCTCGCCATATTACTGCAATATAGGACAATGACTGGACAGGTCTTAGCGAATTACTAGCATTGTTGACAGTTGGTTCAAGTCAATTAAACGCGTAACTATTAACTTCTAGAAATTGTTTCCGAGTTCACTTACCTAGGGCAGATTCTGCAGTTTGGTAAAAACAATTTTGAGAAGGAGGCTAAGAGGAGGATCCAGCTAGGTTGGGCAGCGTTTGGGAAACTACGTCGAGTTTTCTCGTCATCCATACCGCAATGCTTCAAAACAAAAGTTTTCAATCAGTGCGTCCTTATGACTTACGGAGCTGAGACGTGGACACTCACGGTAGGGCTTGTCCACCAGTTTAAAGTCGCCCAGCGAGCTATGGAGAGAGCTATGCTCGGAGTTTCTCTGAAGGATAGGATTCGCAACGAATACATCCGACAGAGAAACAGGTATTTTGTATTCGAATAGTATATGTCTAGGTCCCTGGTTGGTTTTTTTCTTAATAATACACACATGTAATGAAATATAAGCAAAAATATGCAAAATAGTATTTAACATATTTTTACGTTGTTTATTTAAGAACATAGCTTATATTGTCTAGTTACAGAATAACAACACAATGTCGAAGATTCAACAACTTTTCAGTCTTCATTTTTGGTATTACGGAACATAATAATTCACGAATTGAAGTTGCGAGCAGCTGTCGCTGGATTCTTAACTCGTAATCAAGAATAACACGTTTAATTCACATGTAAACCTTTACCTTTTAAACCATGATTGAACTGGACAGGGATGTTTGTTGGTTGTTAGCTATTTGCTAATAAGGCATTCAAATGACGTAGCCTTCTGGCATGGTAAAACGTTGAACAGTAACGCAATATGAGGTCATGTGGGGTGTAAGTGGGGAACTACGTCTAAAAACGTGTAGGGAAGCGTCCATTGCCCGTGGTGCCCCTTCGTGTCTACCTGGGACCTGGGACACAATAATTTTCATTAGCATACCTACCAGAATCTCAAAAATTTTGGCAGCGTGGCGCATGATTTTGTTTTCGTACAATAACCGTAGGTACAGACGTACATTATATCTAAAATGACGTAATATTCACAGATCCCCGCTTAGTCCAACGATCCTATCCATCCACGGTTGTCGGGTAGAGATCGCTCTTTAGCGATAAGACAGCCAATTGTCACATATTCTTACTTCTTTTATCTTTGTCTGTAATATTAATTTATGTGTGCAATAAAGAATCTTCTATATATCTATCTATCTAATATTTTCTAATATTAAATTATGTTTGGGATCAAAACTGCAATTCTACAGCAATCTTTTACATCACATTTCACCTATCGAGGAAAAAAAAACACTGCACTCTTTATTCGTATTCCCTCACTCATAATCCTATGAGGCGGCTGACTGCGGGAAAGATGTCACATGCAGGACAAATCACTTAACGTGCTTTTTGGGGGTAATTTCAATTTGTAACACTGCTAATTTCCTGACTACTGTGAATTTCACTTGCTAGAAAATCCCGAAAGTTATAGCCTGACCCGGGATTTGAACCCGGCATTATCAACAGTTGAACACGTGACTGATAGAACAACGAGGCAGTATTTTATAAATACTTGCTACAGAAAACACCCAAAAAATCAAAACACATATTTGCAGATACGATGTTGTGATACTGTAAATATTTATACAATGCCTGCGGTCATTCGATCGCTTGAAATGAGCCGTGGATGGAATTACACATTGATCGTGTTTTGTGATTTGCGTAGTAATATCCTGGTGCGCATTGCGGATACTTATCTCTGCAGCACCTCATCATCAGCTATCTCGCGACGTACCCACAACACAACTGGGGCAAACGTTGTAACGATTCCGTTCACGCTTTGTAAATTTAAACCGTCGCGCCACGCGCTGCATCCAACTTCACGCGGTTAATAAGTTGGCGGCATTAGGCCTATGCGCCGCGGGCTTGTCTCTGACTCGATCACTTTTATTTCACTTTTATTTCATTAGATTGAATCCTTTTCCAAATATAAAAATTATCTAATTAATGTGCAAGTGAATCCCCGTATCGGTGTTGCATTATTGTTTTTAGTGTGTATTTAGTACTATAAGTTGTGTTCTTCTAGGTGAGTCGAACGGTCAAGAGAAGTTGGAGTCGCGCCGTAATGTGAACTTCGCTTCATTTATGGTGCGAGTGTCGACGGATCGTCTCTCAACTTTTATGGATTTTGGCCGAAAGGCGTCGTCTTTAGGAAGTTCTGTGGAAGGCTGATACGCAACACCGCGCGCTCGTCATCGACCTAGTGCCAGTGACACGATTTTTTTAAAGTTTTCTTTTAATTATGTAGATAAGCTAGTCTTTAAGGTATTTATTATATGGGCCCTAGTTAAGTTGCTTTGTAAGTACTTGTCTTAAGTTGCCTGAAATAAATGATGATTATTATAATTTTTGACGACCTCTGTGGTGCGGTGGGCGAAGGCCTGCCTGCGACGTAGGAGGTTGCGGGTTCGATTCCCGCCTCGGGACAAATGTGTGTACGATCTGCAGACATTTGTTCAGGGTGTTGGTCGTTTGCTGGTCGTTTTCTATGTATAATAAAAAATATCTATCTATGTATTGTATTATATTATGTATATCAGTTATCTAGTACCCATAACACAAGCTCTGCTTAGTTTGGGGCTAGATAATGCTGTGTGAATTGTCCAACATTATTTATTTATTTATTATTTATTTATTGTATATAGCCGAACATGGAATCTCCTCCCTTTCGAAGTCGGTTTTTAAAACGAAAAAGCTTGCAGCAAAATCTAAAATCTCTGGTGCTAAGTCTTAAACTTAGCACCCTACGTTCAGAGCTCTACTCTCCATGCTGCCTGTATGTTTAGCGCCTCTGAATATTTGATGGCCAGTTTCGTCCAATCAGCGGACTCGGCGTTTTCAATGGCAGCAAATAACTTTGGTAGGAAAACATTGGATGCGGGAAAAGTAAGGGAATTATTTTCGCTTCCGTATTTGTGCAATTTTGACAGTAATCAAAACACATTATCTGCTTATTAGCACCTTTTTGACAGTAATCTAACATAAACGGTGTTAAAATGGGGGTTCATTCAGATAATTCGCTGCATTTCCAATGAAATAAACGCCAATAATGTGTTTAGTTAGAAAAAAAATACGCACTAAGGCTAATATTAACGCACTTAGGCCAATTATAACCGTTAACGTAGTAATTATACCACGCTTATTGCGATTAACCTTGTATGCTAAGCCCGCAGGTCATTCATTATTAAACTAAATTGTGTAGTTAAAATCCATGCCAGTTGAAACTTGGAGTATCAATGTGGCGTAAATTAATGTGAAAGGGATCTGGGATTGCCATCTTCAATCACGTAATTGTGCGGTCGTGCTTAGTGTTACCATGTAGTTAGAGGGTATGGTTAGAAACTGGTGCGGCTTTTGTGAGGGATTTCTATGCATTGTTAACTCAAAGCCCATTCAATTAGAATTGAGTTCTGACGATTAGTTCGATTCCTCTGCTGTTGGCAATCAAATAATCACAGTTTGGTGGTTGGTCTGTTTTGCTTAGTGTGGCGATTTAGCCAAACCTCACCCGACATTCACTTTTGGACTCGAATGGTCATCTATTTCTAGATGTAGGCCTTCGGAGTCATCTGACTTTTGGCTTAGATGAATGTATTGTTAATCCGAAGTTCGGACTTCGTATGGGACCTCGCACACTTGTTCGGACTCCAAACAAGTGGTCGAAGTCCCATACGAATTCATATTATAAATTATTATATGAACTACATACGGATTCGGCGCTGCAACACAAAAAATACAGCAACGATGTTTGACGGCAGAAAGAAGTAGATGGTACCTTACCGACTAATTATAGAGAAAGAAGTTCATTCGATGATATCACAATAAAGGACTCTACATACCGAACCCGCCTACACAGCCAGGAGAGTTGGTGTGACATTCAATGTATGTAATGATTAGGTATTGTACACATCCGAAAGAGCTTTATCAACATGTCGTCGGCGCGGTGATCCAAAAACTATTTTAGGTTAAGAGGCGAACCTAGCGTGTTTGCTTGTCAAACTAGGACTAGATCTCAGTACTCAACCCAAGCAGCATCACAAGCTGTATAACAGCTGTATTAAAGTTCGTTTATACTCTTAATGCTGTATTACTGCTGTATTTATGCTGCATAAAAGCTGTATAAGCGCTTGTACAGCTCTTATACAGCTGAAATGGGCACAAATTATACAGCGTTTTGTGTTATATTAGCTGTACAGTAGCTGTATAAGCATAAAATAGGCTGCATAATAGCTGTTTTGCAGCTGTACTATGGTGTAAGAGGAAACCAATACACTCCAATTACTACATTGTAACACACTTGTGCAGCTTTACGCTGTAAAAAGTCTGTTGAACAGAGTTACAAAAGAATTAAAACGAAACAGAAGATATATTTTAATGATGGCGTTCAATTATAACAGCTGTATTGATCAAAGTGACATTTTATTATAAACGCTTTGTGTTTAAAGATTTGGAGATTCGATAGGCGCAGGATACAGTGCATTATCGTGCAAAAATAAATTTATTGTAGACATATATATGTTTTGTGATAAAAAATAAACGCGCCCGCAAAATAACCAGGGAAGAGATATTAAATAAGGTAAGTAAATATGGTTTTTATAGGTTAGAATTTTAAAATGTTTGAATTAATGGACGTAGAGCCTCATTGGTGCATAGTAGGTTATTGGACAAACTGAAAATATTGATAAACATAAAAACATTAGTCTAATTTTTATGTATTCATGTTCGTAATCTTCGATTTGTAGTTGATAAAATGGCGACAATTTGCTAAGCAGCTTATATTCTATTTTGATGGTCTTATAGCATTAATAGCTGTACTATGTAGGTAATGGATACTAGTATTCAGCTTTAAGCTGTTGAAGGGCTGTATAAACGAATAAATTTACTATTAATGCTGCATAGCAGTGTTTAGAACATAACCTGTAACTCTTAATACTTATAGCATTAATAGCTGTACTATGTAGGTAATGGATACTAGTATTCAGCTTTAAGCTGTTGAAGGGCTGTATAAACGAATAAATTTACTATTAATGCTGCATAGCAGTGTTTAGAGCATAACCTGTAACTCTTTTTAGGGATACGTAATATAAAGTGAAAAACCAAAATGCACTGCGAGATCACATCACGTTTTCGAAAATAAAGTAAGTAATAAAGTTATTTTCTAGAAATTTCAAAGCAATTATTGTAGATTTGCGTCCTAGAATTTGTAAAGAAATAAATAAAGTAAATATTTGTACTAAATTATGTTTTTTCTTCGTACTTGGTATTTATTTATTCCGTGTATATTATCTATTTTATGAAGTATTTTTATATTAATTTATGTTTCTACTTGCTTATGAATATTTAATAATTATTATTACCTATGTATTATGTTGTATACACCCCTGCCTTTCTTAAATTTTCAAATTTCTTTCCATCCAAAGGTTGCCTGGAAGAAATCGCTGCTAAGCGATAAGGCCGCCCATTGTACTATTATGTTTAATGTTTATATCTGTTTTGTTTTAGCTTTATATTATTATATTAACTCATTTATTTTAGATCACAAATCGAATCCATAACAAAATACAAATTTATAAAATGTCACTTAAAATTATTACACAATAAAACCAAACAAAATAGAATTAAATTTAACTAGAAATAAGATTAAATAATAAAAAAAATATATATAAAAAAAAATATAATAATAATAGAAATAAAAAAAAATTATATAAAAATAATAATAATAATAAAATTTCTAAAAAAAAATTATAAAAAATATATATATAAAAAAAAAAAAATTTTTTTTATAAAAAATAATAATAATAATAAAAAAAATTAAAAAAATTAAAAAATAATTAAAAAAAAACTTAAAAATAAAACGCTTTACTTTGTGGTGTACAATAAAGAATTTTGTATTGTATTGTATTGTAAAGTGATGCAGTCCAAAACAGCATACAAAAATGCACAATAATTCAAAATGGCGACTCTGTCACTATAGGCGTCATTTACTTTTATTGCTGTTTATTACTCTCAAAGACAGAAATTATACAGCTATAGTCTGTAAAACGGTGTACAATTACACCATAAAAAGAAGCTGTAGAAGAGCGTTTGCCTACTTCATAATACAGCATTAAGATTTGAGGACCACCATAATACAGCTCTAAGCTGTATTAAGTAAGTGACGGTATGCAAAATGCAGCTATTGTACAGCTTTAATACTAAAATGAGATTAAAGCGTTACAGGAAACTTAAAGCTGTACAAGACAGTTATCATACACTGATTTAGAACTTTAAGCGTACTTTGACTCCTTAATACAGACTTAATACAGTTAGAGCTGCATACTTGCTCCTAAACCGACATTATAACACTACAATATCTTTTCAACGTTCTTATACAGCTGTAAAACAGCGTTAAGTGCTATATTGGCTGCTTTTTAGGTGTTCATTACGCTTGGTTGCTGCTTGGGAAGGGATTCCCAAGCGCCTCTTTGGTGGATTCCGGCCTTATGTTGTCGTGTACGTCAAATAGATACCCACCTTTACGCACACCTACTTATTATAGTGGGTGGATAAGGAAAAATGGCCTTCAATTTTCCTGCTTCAGACACAAAAAGCTACCAAACTTCGTGATGGAAACCCAATACTTTGTAACAGTAAGACAAAACTTCCCAATAATACCAATCAAGTGCGAAAGGAAGTAAAAAAGTTACGTCGGTTAGGTTAAAAGAAAAAACCTTTTAAAAGAATAGCATTTAACCACTTAGGGTATTCACGGTGCTGGGTAAAGGCCCGTTTTCATCGATATAACCAGAACAATAAAAGGGATGAGGTTTTCAATTGCCTAAAAACATCACCTCCTTATGCATAATTAAAACGCTTGCTACGCACTGTTATTTCTCACTCTGACATAAAGCCGGAATCCACCAAAGTGGAGACAAGACGATCGGAGAAGAGGTCCATCTATTATAGAACGTAGTCCTTCACACATCTCGTCTACATTCAGATTCAGTGGATACCACCGAGCGGAGATACATTTATACAGGGTTATTGGTAAATTAGTGACAATACGTGAACTGCAGGTTCAGCCCATCATCACAAACACGTTTGTGAAGACGCCAGGTCTTAATTCTTAATTTTGGTATTGGTAATGGGTACCCCCCGCAATTCAATAATCGTTCGTTAGAGAGGTTTTATTTGAAACTAAACTTAAAAACAGCTCTGCCCTGAATTAACAGAAGACATGAGAGTGAAAATTGGTCTTAAGTAACTCGTTGGGTTTCAGACAAAGATGTTTTTTCATTTAGTATCAGAGGTGACTTATATTTTTTTTTAGAATTTAGAGTAGGCGCCTTTACGAACGTGTTTGTGATGATGGGCAGGACCTGCAGTTCACGTATTGTCACTAATTTACCAATAACCCTGTATATTTATAAAATAATATTTTACTATTATTTTCCATTACTTGATACTGGCAGAAAAGAGTCCAACCAGACTATAGACAGAGCCATTAACAAAGTATCATCATCATAAAATAATTAACCCAAAATCTATCATTCAGATCACGCACACAAACTCTGTAACCCATTAGGCTCGTGACTTTGAACTATTAGGTATACCTAACATGGATTTAACTTGTACAACTCGAAAACACATAAGATAAGACCTTTGGTTAAGTTGGCTTTGAAAGTTCGGATAAAATTTCATTATAACTTACTAAGTCATTAGTAAATGAGAGAACTAGGGAGTAACTTTCGGATTGCTAAAGTTAATGTTTTTATATCGTGCTAGCTGCTGCCTGTGGCTTCGCCCGTGCTTTTCATGTATCCCATTTTCGGGTTAATATAGCCTCATCATCATCAGCCTATATCAGTCCACTGCTGGACATAGGCCTCCCCTAATGAGCGCCAAAGCGCCCTGTCTCCAGCTTGCCCCATCCAGCATCTGCCAGCAGTCTTTCGCAAATCGTCATCCCACCTGGTCGGAGGGCGTCCTACACTACGTTTGCCGAGTCGTGGTCTCCACTCAAGAACACGTTTACCCCAGCGGTTGTCGGTTCTTCTCGCGATATGGCCAGCCCACTGCCACTTCAGCTTGCTAATCCTTTGAGCTATGTCGACAAACTTGGTTCTCTGTCGGATGTATTCGTTGCGAATCCTTCAGAGAAACTCCAAGCATAGCTCTCTCCATAGATATAGCCCATAATATCTCAATATAGCCTATGAGACTCACAAATAAAGTGACTTTCTATTGGTAAAAGAATTTTCAAAATCGGTTCAGTAGATTTAGAGATTATCCCCGACAACCTCACAAACTCACAAACTTTACCTCATTATAATATAAGTATTTTTCTAACACTAGTATTTAGAAAGGTATTTAAGGGTTGATTATTTTTAAAATTTCTTAGATTTTATAAATCTAAGTAATAAAATTCCCACTCCCAAAAATTTTGGGAGAGTATAATAATTTTGGGTAAAGAATAATTTTATTAAATGCAGTTTTGACGAAAACAATGATAAACTCTATTCTTGTTCTATAATATTTTTATTAGTACTCCATCACTTTATCTAATAATTTAAACAGATTATGTATGCCACAACATTGACATTAAAACTAACAAACATACAAACGTGTTATCTATACATATATACTACATAAACAACTAGTTATTGCTGTTTTTCTGTAAAACTATATTTTTACATTATGTACAAACTATCATAACGAAAATGTACCTATTACAAGAATGCCTCAACATAAAAATTAAAAAACCATTTTAGAAATATTTTTTTAGAAAAGCAGGGACGTAATAACTTTACTAAATAAGACAATTTTTCAAAAGCTAAATTGAAATTAATAAGTAGGTAACGTTAATTGTCTTTATTAACAAAGAAAATAACAATAAAATAATAGAAACAAAGTAGAACTTGTATTTACATTTGAGATAACAGCAGACTGTTGCAAACAATCTACAGAAAAATATCTAATTAATTTATAAATTAATCTACTGGTAGCTCAATCAATACCAGTTGGCGTTCCCAAGACGCTGGCAGATAAGTTACTAATTACAACCATAAAACAATTTAAAAGATTTTAATTTTGACTTTATAAGCAATAAGTAATCATTTGTTTTTAAAACAGGATTAGTGGTTTCTAAAACAGGACTAGTAGTTTCTAAAACAGAACTGGTAGTTTCTAAAACAGGACAAGTAGTTTCTAAAACAGGACTAGTAGTTTCTAAAACAGAACTGATAGTTTTTAAAACAGGACAAGTAGTTTCTAAAACAGGACTAGTAGTTTCTAAAACAGAACTAGTAATTTCTAAAACAGGACTAGTAGTTTCTAAAACAGGACTAGTATTTTTAACTATTTTCTACGTAAGCTGGTGAAACCATCTTAATATACAATACCGTTCATCTTTAGCTGACTTCACTCCGGAAAGTTCCAAGTCACTTAATTATAACACATTTGGTTTTAAATTATCAAAATTTGAAATCTTTCTATTTTCGCTTTACCGAAAGATTACATTTTTCAATCGTTCTGTGTTCACAGAATTGGACTTCAAACGTAACTAGGAGGTCAGCCAACCAGCTTAACTAGCTGTTCCAATAAAACGTTTATCTTATTAAAAAAACACGACCTATCTTATTGCTTATAATAGAGACGTAAATATTTAAAATACTTATCCAAGTTTTATGTACATAATGATATAAAAAGCTTAAGTTAATTATGCATAATCATTACGTATTTTGTTTTCCCCTTTGCAAACAAATTTACAATTGGCTTTTGCCATTAAATGAATATTATAATTAATGATTATTTAAATCTAAGGAATTCATCTATCTAAATCTAGTAAACTAATAAAATAAGGTTCGTAAGTTTATTTCTTCATCTCGTACTAACTCCTGCTGATCGATTCACAGCCAGTTTTTCAAACGCTTGTTAATTTTGACAATAGTTTAAAATTGCAACGGCTTGATAAATTCTTGTCACATTTTTCACTTGTCCACAGCTTGTCTGATACATTTTGTATCGATTTTGAGATTTTCGAAAGCCAAGCAAATGTCAACAATTTGTTAGCAAGAGTAACAAGCCGTCAGATGTATTTTTGTGTGTTCGCTTGTGCTATTTGCGTCATTTATTGTTCCGTTTTCTATGTTTTTGTTATTCGTAATCTAAAATCAGTCAATCAGTCACAGCGAAAATAATATGAGTGAAGGTGGAAGCGCACTACGCATCAGTGGAAACGTGAAGCGCGGCTACGGCACTGCCCGTCAAATTAGAACAAATCCCCAAAAACGCCGCGTAGTTCCGCTGACGCGTAGTGCGATCAGGCTCATAGGATTTTATACAAAGAATAACTGGCCGCGCCGTGTCGCGCAGTTCCGTTGTAGTGCAGTTCTGCTCAGTGCAAGTGACCCTTACAAAAAATCTAAAGAGACTGATTGACTTAAAGATTACATGTAAAGTTATAAATTACCTAAAGCTCAAGTGGTACGCCAAAAGTTCAGAAATTCCACTGCAGTATACAACATTTGAACAAGCCAAATGTTGTATACTACAGTGGAATTATTTATTTTGATACTTAGTACGAAAACTAAATAAAATTATGATGTCAAATTAAATTAAACAGTAAACATTATACTAGAACACGAACCTTGCTTGAAACTCAACCACTTCAATTAGTAGAAGCAAACTCTTGAATCGGATAGACGGATGATGTTGAAGACTTTTTAAATACATAGAAGGAAATTTAAATTTACCAAGTAATAAAAATCATGCTGGGAAATTTATACAGCACCATTTTGTGCCTAAGTGAGATGAGCTTGTGTTATGCCGGGTACAGACCAAGCGAGCGAGAGCGAGCGAAGGCTAACGAATGAACGCAAAAGTACCAGTGTGGACGTCATTGCGAAAGCAAGCGAGTCCAAACAAGGGCCTTAGTTCACCTTCGGCCGTGCTCTGGCGGCTGGCGCTACTTCAAAGTAATATGGAACGAACAAATATCAAATATATCAAATATCAAAGTGCTTTATTTCCTTTAGACCTTACAGGACTCTTGGACACGTCACAAAATACAAATTACATATGTAAAACTAGGAAATAAAGTGACCGCTTTGATTTTTTGTTCACTTCAATCTTTTTAAGGTAAAGTAAAGAAGCGAACAAGAAACCTTTTGCTTGTTAGAATGTTAGTTTTCGAGTTGGAGCAAAAGTCGTTCCAAGATTTTTTATCGTCTAGATAATCTGATATTTTGTAGTAAGCTTTTTTACAAAAATCATGCTGGGAAATTTATGCAGCACCATTTTGTGCCCAAGTGAGGTGAGCTTGTGTTATGTGTACTTGGTTGTTGATTGATGTACTCCTAGCCGAGTTTCGGCTACGTCGGTCAGTTTCTACGGAGACTAGTTATAAGCGTAGGACAAATGTTTGCACTTTAGATTACCGACATAAAATTTTTATCTAGGTATTTACTTTTTGCTGTGAAGAATATAGCACTAAAGCTTTGTTTAAGTTAATTATATCAAAAACAAAAAGAGTTCAGAAATGACCCAAAAATGACAGAAATTCCTAAAAGGCACCTCACACTTTTTTGATTTTCTTTCGGATCACACTCGATGGTTTTTCCTCAACAGACATCGTCAAATGATCTTGAGCCTCACTACCTCGCAATAAAGCTTACATTCCCAAGCTTGAGTAGGCTTGAGGTATAATAGATTTACGCGCAGAAGAGACTGAAACAACAATCGGATTGTGAAGCCAAATGTCGGTACCGAAGCGAGAGAGCAGAGTGGTCAGTCCATTAGCGTTGGCTAGGGCTGTCTTTTTTTGTTTTATGCGTGTTGCTATAAAGATTAAGTAATGCATTGAATTTTAATTAAACCATATTCTAATAAGAGTAAATGAAATCAGACAAGGTTAAATTGAACCTTAGTTTCGGAGACTAGATTTATTTTCTAGTACCGTATACCTATTACCTTGTGTCATTTTTACATATTTTATTTTACGGCCTTTTTGGTCATAAGTATACCATTTTATTCAAAAATGAGTCACATATTTTATGATTATAACCCTGGTGACAGCCCTGAGTCCCTGCACCTACTGTAGCGTCCTTACTTACGTCCCCACCCGGTCGAGCGCTCAGCCCACCGTCCACCCGCGTGTTCGTTGTACAATGGATCTTTGATTTACAGTGATATCAGGCGTTTTATAATGCACCATAATATTCCATTCAGGGACGTGTAGAGATGTCATCTCAAACGAAAATCAACTGCTACCTTCTGCAAGGAAGGTTTAACAGGTCGCAGCACTCGAAGCGCCTTCTTTTCAGTCTGATCGGACTATTTGCTTACTTTTTTGTTCAAGATAGCCGAAATAGGGCTTTCTACTACTTTTATCAATGATTTTTTTTTACATTATCTATCATGCTGGTGACAACCCTGCATCCCTGCACCTACTGTAGCGTCCTTGCCTACGTCCACGCCGCGCGCTCAGCCGACCACCTTCCTACCCGCGTGTTCGTTGTATAATGGAACTTTGATTTACAGAGCTTTATGCAAATGTTTCTGCTCACTTACATGTAATTGTTTATGGAGATACATGGTTTAGCTCACTGTTTTGTAAAAAATGATTTAGTGAGGAAAACCCGTTTGTATATTTTTAGAGAAAATACGTAAGAACAGTTTACAAGAGTTTATAAAGTTCTAACTATTTCCAGCATTCTTGTTACTTCATTACGGATATAAGCGGGTTAACTACGAACCTTATTAGTGTTATTCTTCTACTTGCGCTTGTATTTCTATAGATATATATGTTATTTATTATTCTTTTTACTGTGCATTTTAGCGACGGCTTAATATTTAGTATGAATATTCTTTTTAGTGTGCCTAGTTAGATTAGAAAGTTATTCATATGAAAATGAGGGTAAACAAATAATTAAATATGTCATGGTGTATAAAAAACTAAACAGATCATATTCTTTTTAGTGTGCTTACATGTTAGATTAAAAAGCTTTTAAGAAATGAAATAAGCCCCAAAAATTATCAGTTTCGGCGGGATTCGAACCCGTGCCCCACCCTCAGTACGGGTGTGCTCTTACCAACTAAGCCACGAAACCCTTAGTCGGTTCAACCGAAAATCTTTGGGATCTCTTACGGACTATAGCGCCGGTCGGTGGCCGGTGGCCGGTGTGGTGGTGGTGAAAAATTTTTGGTTGAATACAATACAATCAACAATACATCAATACAATACATAGATAGATATTTTTAGTATACATAGAAAACGACCAGAACACCATGAACAAATATCTGCTGATTGTACATACATTTGTCAAGAGGCGGAAATCGAACCCGCAACCTCCTGCGTCGCAGGCAGACCTGCGCCCACCGCGCCACATAGGTCGTCGATAATATTTCAAAATAATATTAACGACAACTAATATCTTAATAACACTAAAACCTAGTTCCTTATAGTTATTTTGTGCTAAAACGAAAATATTGTGATCTCATTTTTTTACAACCACTTCACGTCTTTGCGTTGAATCTTTCTTCCTATATCACCACAAAAGTTATCAAAACGTATCACGTATCGCACCTAAATACTTAATGTTGTTTTTATATACGAAAGGTAGAGATCGCATGTCATGTCTGAAGTTTCAGAGCCTTCTGTATCATATCATATTACTACACAGTAATGAAACAGACACAGACTGTCTCGTAAAAATCTGCTTTTTATGATAATTGGTAGAAACCACGCACGTTCACTTGAGCTTGGATGGTAGATAGAAGGTAGAACATTTTACTGTACGTTTTAGATGGCGCAATTTTTATAATTGAGCTCCCAAGCGTATTTATTCTCACACGAGATTATTTTAACCCTAGATCACTAACCATTCGTATAAAAGACGACGCGTACCTTAAGCGTTTTCTGTTTCGGTATATTCCCGATCTCTGCCATCCCATCCGTTTCTAATACCTTCCTAAATCGTATTGTTAGTGACATGCAGCCACTTGTTGCGGATGCAGATATGTTGAATTGAGAGATATCGTGGTATAAAGATATCAGACTGTAACTTTGCAACCACATGATGCCAAATCATCGCTGATATCATGAAATTTTATGATTTTCAGGCGAGGCACATCAAGACGTTCCCAGAACTTTAGAATTTGCAGCTACTATACCACAAAAAGGTCATTAAACCTTTAACTTCTGTAAGGGCTAAAAACAAGCGATTAGCAGGGAGCATATTGTTTCTGGCATAATTACTGTTTCTATAGGTTATTTCGGAAAAAGACCATGAAATTTGACTAAGAGAAGGCTAAACATTCTAATTAAGGTTATTTTGTCCCATAAATAAAAATTGATGAACAAAATATTGATGTTTTAATCCGTCGTAAAATATACGAATGGTTAGTGATAAAGTTACTCGAAATTAAGGTTAGTGAGCTAGGGTTAATAACGTATCTTTTGAATAGTCTTGTGTAAAGCACTTGTACAATTCAAATAAAGAGCTGATAAAATAATTATTAATCTACAGATAAATCTAATGCTATTAAAATATTAATATAGCTAATGGTATTAACAATGAAGGGACCATGGCAGTACCCCTAGCAATATCGATGCATAAATAATATAAAGCGTCGAGAATTACTTAAATTACAATACTTAATAATAGTTATAGAAATTTGAAGGTGATAACAGTTACAATATTTATTTCAACAATAGTTATTCCGTAGATCTAATAGGTACGACGACTCAACAACCGACTACATTAATTAATATTTACAAACGAAATTGAGCAACTACTTAAACTACAATTTAATATACAACCGTAGTGCAGTTCAATTATAGTATTTTAAATACACTTAACATGTTATGCATTATTATTATTAATGTGTCAACCAAACAAAACAACATGAACAATATTTAGTAAATACATTGCCTAAATATTTAGTTATAGAAATGTAAAATATATTTGTCAGACAATTATAGTATTTTAAATACACTTAACATGTTATGCATTATTAATGTGTCAACCAAACAAAACAATATGAACAATATTAAGTAAATACATTGCCTAAATATTTAGTTATAGAAATGTAAAATATATTTGTCAGACTAAATACAAACAATCAGTTGTTTTCACAATTAATAATTATAAATAAAGCTTGTAATTATCATAATAACCTACTTATTTGATAAAATATTGCTATTATAATATTATCACAACTATTTCGCTATACTTTAACATTATTCTCTAACATGATAAGATCAACAGACAATAGATAAATTTTTGAATTAATGATAAAGCCTACTGATGATAATAATTTCGTTAAAACTCAAAAGGTTTGCAAAAATACTAATTAAGATAGAACACTAGGCAAGACTTTGTCTTGAAAAGTACTACTAAAAATTACCTATAGCTAAATTTAGGAGAGTTTTCACAAGAATCCTTAGAGTACAACAACATTTAGGAATTTAGATAAATTATAATTTATAAAAACTTTGCTAGTAGTTTAAGTAAGCTTTTGACAGTAAATTATAAACTATGATTTGATTGGTGGGATTTAACAGGTGCTGGTTGTGGTGAAATGGGCGAAGGCCTCATAGTAGCGATTACGTCGTTAGTGAACAAAATGCTATCCGGTCAGGTCAGTGCAGACATCATCGACATTTTATATGGTGCAAATCTGTGTGCACTTTCAAAAAAAGATGGAGGCATTAGACCAATCGCAGTTGGTACGACATACCGCCGGCTTGCAGCCAAAATTTGCTGTAGAATCAAAAGCTCAGATTTGAGGTCGGAATTTCAACCGACCCAGCTGGGCTTTGGATCCCGTGGTGGTTGTGAAGCTGCGGTACACTCACTTCGATCGTTTGTGTCTTACCACACAAACGATTTTTTGTTGAAGGTGGATGTTAAAAATGCTTTCAACTCTGTAGACCGGGGCGCCCTTCTGACACAAATAAAAGATAAATTACCTGATGTTTACCCCTTTCTTTGGCAATGTTACGGTACACCTTCAAAATTAGTATATAAAGATAAGTTATTGTCCTCTGAGGTTGGTTGTCAGCAGGGCGATCCTTTAGGACCGGCTATTTTCAGTCTCGCGATACATCCCATTATAAAACGTTTAGAGTCAAAATTTAATGTTTGGTATCTGGATGATGGTACTCTAGGAGGCGAAGAAGACACGATTTTGGAAGATTTGCGTGTTTTGATAGAAGAATTTAAGCTTATAGGCTTGGAGCTGAACTTTGCAAAATGTGAACTTTATGTTCCAGAAACGGCAACGACTTCTCCTAATTTTTTAAATATAAAGAGTCGCTTCGAAAGTTTAGCCCCAAACCTGAAGTTGATAGATAAATCTTCGCTTTGCCTCTTAGGATCTCCGATCATGGATGAGTCTTTGCCTGATTTTATAAATGAAAAAATTCAAAAGTTCCTTTCGTTTTCCGATAAATTGCAAAACATCAATGTTCACGTGGCTTTTGTTATTTTACGTTTTTGCCTTTTTGTTCCCAAATTCACTTACTTTTTACGATGCTCCCAACTCTGGAAATATCCTCAACTTACACAGCAGTTGGACAGCATCATGCGCGACACATTAATCAAAATTTTTAATATACCTTTAGATGACAGAGCGTGGCACCAGGCCACTCTTCCTATCAGATTGGGGGGTCTAGGTGTCCGCGAAATTTCTAGTGTTTCACTCCCAGCTTTTTTGTCTTCAGTTCATGGTACAAAGGATCTGATTCATAAAATTTTGGATAAATGTTCACAAAATTGTCAAATAACAGGTTTCGATGAATCATTAGCGTCTTGGAAAATAGCCTGTCCTAGCACTAATATGCCCAAAGTTCTTTCTTCTCAGAGACTGTGGGATGAGCCGCTATGTGAGTTGGTACGGAAAAACCTTATTAATACGTCTACCAGCTCATCAGAACGCGCTCGTTTACTTGCCGTTTCCGAGTGGGAATCAGGACTTTGGTTATATGTTTTGCCTTCTAAAAATCTAGGTACCCTTTTAGACAATAACACATTTCGGGTGGCCACCTCTTTGCGTTTAGGTTCTCTGTCTAGTTGCACACCGTTGCCAGTGCGGTGAAACCGTTGATAAGTTCGGTCACCATGCACTGGCATGTGTCTCTAGTGCAGGACGTGTGTCCCGTCATAGTTCAATTAATGACATCATCCGTCGGGCTTTTACCAGCGTCAGTATGGCAGCTACTCTCGAACCACGTGGCCTAATGCGAGATGATGGTAAAAGGCCTGACGGTATGACTCTGATTCCTTGGAAAATGGGTCGGCCTTTAGTTTGGGATGCCACTTGTGTAGATACCCTAGCACCTTCTCATCTTGCAGGGACATCAGTAAGGGCCGGCTCCGCAGCAACATCAGCGGAGTCCCTCAAACGGCGGAAATACGCTAATCTTGACCGAGGTTACCTATTCGAGCCGTTTGGGGTGGAAACCCTAGGTCCTTGGGGTCCTGGGGCACATGGAATACACAAAGATCTAGCAAAACTCCTAATAGAGTCCACAGGTGATCGGAATGCTGGCTTTTATTTCGGTCAACGAATTAGCATTGCCGTTCAACGTGGCAATGCTGCCAGCATTCTGGGCACTTTGCCTTCTGGTGACGGCTTAGATTTTTAGAAAATAGATTTAAGTGTAAATATTAGTTGTAATTATTATTGTATTAAACTATTATATAGAAATAAAGTTTTAGTAGAAATATTTAGTTTATTTAGTGTTCAATACCACGACTAAAGTTTATGTACACTAAACATTTTCTACTTAAAGATCACAATAACTTTGACTAATTTCATTATTATTATAATACATTATCTAGTACTTATATCGACCAATGTAGTTGTTTTTTTAATAAACAACAGCAAAAAACACAACTAATATAAATAAATTGGACATATTTCATCATATCATTCTGAGAAATAAATAAATAAATAGTGCAACACACACAGCATCTACTCCCAAAGTAAGCAGAGCTTGTGAAATGGGTACAGGATAACTCCTGCTAGAGGGACATTATACTTTTATAATAGTTTTTATAATATCATATATCTTCATGGAAAACCCGGTACAAATAATTGCAGAACATTTTTGCAAAAAAATTTGTGGACTCGGGAACCAAACCTTCAACTGTGTCAGTGTCAGGCGAACCATCCGCTGCGCCACTGAGAAATATTTTCTTCACGAACAAATCTGTCCAAAATTTTCACACCTTAATAGTATAATAAGATACCGCTAAACAACGTCAATGTCTCTTAAAATCCCGCCTTCACTACAACATAAGGCTCATTGCACACAAGTCCACCGCGACGCTCGTCGCGTCCCGTCCACTACACAAACTGCGCGTTTCCCGCGTCCTTCCAACATCGGAAGCAGCAAGGCAGGGCGCACATGAGCGTGTTCTTGAACGCGTCTCGGAAATCTCGGTTGAAATAGGCGTAGATAAGAGGGTTCAAAGCAGAGTTGAAGTAGCCAATCCAGAAGAGGACGCCGACCACGACAGTCGGCGTTTCACACGGCTCGCCGCAGACGTTTGTTGTTACGTACCTGAGAAGTGTAAAAATTTTGACGATATAACATACCTTCACCATCTTAGACCATAAAGTAACTTAATCTTTTAAAAATCAGATAGAAACAATAAACATAAAATACTCGGTGACTTTTGACAATCGACTATGAACAATCACTGCTGGGCATACCCATAGCCTATGACCAGTATTGGGTTAGCAAAGGCTGGAAATGATGATGATGATTCTCATGGTTGCAATTGAAACGCTCTCCCCAGTCCCTTGCCAAATTTCCATAATAATTAAATAATAGTTAATGCCCACAGCTGTCCACGGCTTCGCTCGCACCTGGATTAAACGTAGCCTACAAAAGTCAAGATATGTAGCTATCTAGGTATTAGTGAAAGATTTTTTAAATCGTGTCAGTTCGAAGGTTACCTGCTACAGCTAATCTTACAAGTTTAACCTCTTCATACACACTGAAACCTGCCACAAAGCCAGCGGGGTAGCAATAGGTTACTTTTAAGTATAATTTAAGTGATTGCAAGGTATTTGTCTCTTTTCGAGCCAAAAAATTGTATCTATCGTAAGTTTTCTAGCATGACAAACGTTTACTTACCAGAGAAAAAACGGCAGCCAGCACAGCAGAAACGCGCCGACAATGATGCCCAGTGTGCGTGCCGCCTTATGTTCTGCGCGCCAGGACTTCCCTGCCGCTCGCAGCGACGCACCTGTTACGGAATTATTAAATTAAGGGATCGAATTAAGACAGAGTTGGGGACGCGACTTGTGTTGTTTTGTGAGTAATCCGAACAGTTAATCCGGCTCGCGTGACGTAGGCCGTATTACGCTGGAAAGTTGACAATACGACTTCTGGCAGGCGAAAACGAAGTTAGTCAATGCTCTTTCTCCACGCGAAAATAATTTTGAACTTGGTGTTAAAATAGGTTTAACTTAATATTGTATCTATTGATGTGTCTATCTGATATCTTCAGACCAAAGCTCTCAAAAGGAAGAACAGATTTCCATCAAGATTTTTTGTGTTTTGTGTTGTTAAGTGCAAATTGGTCTTCCTTAGTGGTTTTCGAAAGCTTTACGAGGCGTTTTAAACACCTTCCAGCCCCCCTAGCACGGGGATTGTTGTCTAGGGTAGAATAGAGAAAAAGTACGTCACTTCGTTATCGAATGCGTAAATTATTTGAAAAGCATTCCTTCAACATCAATAATGTACGCAATGTATGGCGATGCGATGTCATTATTGTCTATTCTACCCTAGACAACAATCCCCGTGCTAGGGGGGCTGAGAGATTGGTAGGAGACCGCACGTGATTTACCAAGTAGAAGAATTTTGGCGGAGGATTTTGGCCTGGATTTGGAAAAAAATGCTTACAAATAAATAGATAGTGCTGGACAATTCACACAGCATTATCTAGCCCCAAGCTAAGCAGAGCTTGTGTTATGGGTACTAGATAACTGATATACCTACATAATATATAAGATATTTTTATTATACATAGAAAACGACCAGAACACCCGGAACAAATACCTGCAGATCGTACAAATATTTGTCCCAAGGCGGGAATCGAACCCGCAACCTTCTGCATCGCAGGCGGACCTTCGCCCACCGCGCCACAGTGGTCGTCAAAAAGAACAATTACGTTACAAAAAGAAGCATTCGCGACAAAAAGTCGTGACTGAAAATATAAGTGGCTTTTTACGTAGAAAACATTTTGTCAGTTGCTGCAAGCTGCCAGTAATGAGGGGTTTTCGTTTCGTATTAAAAAAAAAAAAGCTAGTTCTAAATATCTCGATAGATGGCAGTGTGTCAACTGGCGATTAGGGTATGTCTATGTCAAATGAAGGAAAAACAAACTTTTTCTGAGTGTTGCCATTTACGCATTTTTTTAATGCTAAAACTGGCAGATTTTGTGATCGGTTCACCTTCTAACATCAAACCGATGACGGGGACATAATTAAGTCCCGTCCCCGTCAGTTATGGTACGTAAAAATCGTAAAAAACGGGGACATAAGTCCCAATTAAAAATATTTTGGTTTTGAGCTTTATTTTGTTCAAATGAAGAACTCTTTTAATCAGATGTATTTTTGAATGACGATGACGAGAATGAGATGAGATGAGATGTATTATTACTGAATAACGAGTCACACAATCACAAAAAATCTCCGCCATCTTAGTACAACATGTCGTCCCAAACAGCTGCGCAAGGTCAGTAACCCGAGCCGGCGCGACGACACTCGAGTTTCGTCTCAAGGCGTGAATGATTTGTTGTTTTTATAAAGTTTTGAAAAAAGAATCGAATAGATCTGTGAAGGTTACACCTAAAAATGTCGTGTTTACCTGTAAGTAGGTAAGTAACTTGCATATCAGAAAAGGACCTATTTCAGTTTTTAATACCTAAGTAAATGAAAAAATATGTAGGTAGGTATGTTGTTGGTAAACCTTTATTACCTATATAAATAAATGAAGGCGTCACAAACACACTATACATTTTATACGTTATTTATGCCTAGTGATATTAGTTTTAAAGGTGATTACTGTTCCTATTTTCAGCTTGCAATATATCATTTTGCAGTTTTCCGGATATTTTACGAAACATCTTTTAGTCATATATTTCGGACAAAATTTAAGTTCGGTTTGGAGTTTTTTAATTTTGACTGTGGCAACACTACATTCGTTTCCTATTTTTGAGAAACCAAAATAAATTCAAGATTTTCTTCAAGTTTTTAGTGGTTTCCCGTCCTTCGTCAGTTCTGGAATCGAATGTTCTTTCTCTGGCTGCGCCGCCGCCGCGCCGCCGGTTTTTGCTGTTGGTGAAGTTATATTCTACCCGATAAAGTTATCTTGCTGTGTTCGAGTTATTGTTAATAACTGGTTGTGTTTGTGCTGATATGATAAAGAGCCTGACTCTGAGCCTATGAAAAACTGATGGTAATGAATGTGTACAAGCAGACGTACAAGAATTGGCTTAAAGGTGAATATTGGTAGCGTGTGTCAACAAAACAGCCGAGCTCTTGGGAATATCGCAAAGAAGTGGTTATAAAAGAACACAAATCTACAGGAAGAATTTCTTCGCCCAAAAAAAGGTCGGAAAACCAATTTTAACAAAGTATTGACAATTTCACGTATTCTGCTATATGAAGAATCGTCCATTCGTTTTTTCGCTGAAATGAATTATCTGCTCTAACAAAGGTAAGAATTGAGTTAAGTATCTACCTACCTCATTTCAAAGAGAAGTCTATTTAGTTATTAGTGTCTTTATTTAAAAAAAGTAAAAGGATAAAAAGCAGCCTATGTGTTATTCCGGACTATAATCTATCGCTATGCCAAATTTCATACAGATCTATTCATATGAGTAGAGAGTAACGTACATCCATCCATCAATCCAAACCTTCACCATTATAATATCAGTGGGATAAAAAGTACTTTGTGTTTGCGCTGCTGTAAGCCACTGCACATTAACATAATGTCAGGATTTGATTTAACGTTTTAGAGCTTCTCAAATTAGTGGTTAACCAAGCACACCTACTGCATCTGAAAAATGACTTGTATCACTCAGGCATTATAGCTTCCTGTGATCTGCATGTAAAATATTTGCTATTTTGTTGCAGGCCATACAGTAATAAAAACAAGGGTGGATACCGAGGTGTCATCGAAATATGCTTTCTTGGAACGCTTAACAACAGGCTTGAATACTCCAACGGGAAAAGGACAATAATTGATATTCAGCTGTAATTATAGGCAACGAAGAAATAAAAAACAAGAAATGTATTTGTTTATATTTATTTCTGATGTCAAATAAATAATGCCTTTGTAGGACTAAGGTATTAGTATTTAGGCAGTGAAAACTAATACCTATAATGTACCTATGAATAAACCTTCTTTTAAAAGTACTTCTCTATTAAAAAAAATGCACTTATTTGTTTGTTTTATTTACTCTCTGAAAGGCACAACCAAACAGGGTTGCCAACCATAGAATTTTTTTCCTCGTACTAAGCAGCTAAAAATCTCGTATTATGGCTTTCGAACCTCGTACTTGCCTCTAAAAGGTGACTAAACCAAAATTAATGCATATCAAACTGTTGAATTTAGGACGTTTTACACAACGAAATAAACTATTGCAAGTTTCTACTAAATAAAACATCACTTTGTATTAAAATAATCCTTAACATTACTATCGTAAATAACTAATGAACGAGATTTGTTTGTAGGTTGAAAAGTTTGCATAGGTAACTACGTACCTACTTCTAGTCTCAGTTTTCATTTCCAAATATTATATCAGGAACATCCTCATTCGCATCGTTTTTCTTTTTATTTTTGCACGAGATTTTTATTTATTTTGTGAAGTTACACCTCTCTGGTTGGCGCTATGACATGTGTGATCAAGGCGACAGACAAATAATGAGAAGAACGAAATGTTTTATTTCTCGGGGATTTCTTGGTTCATGGGATAGCGAGCGAACTATAGACAATCATCGCGCCAATGCGACAAGTGTTATGTTATGTCAAAATCTCGTACATAATTGTACGAGGTTGATAGTGCCCTCGTACCTCGTACGGAAGACCAAAAATCTCGTATTTGTACGAGGAACCTCGTACGGTTGGCAACCTTGCAACCAAATGTTGCTTTGCTTTGTTGTTAGGTACAAGCATAGTGAAGGGTGGTGCGTGAGCCTAGTATTATTATGACTCTCAGAAAAGACCACCAGCAGCGCAGCGTTTAAAGCTCTGGACGCTTAACTAGCGTGTGAGATTGAGCCTTGTGAGATGAATGGATTTAGTAAAATAAGTACCTATAGCTTTCTTCAAGAAAATTTCCTGCTCAAGCAAAGCAGAGGGCAAGAACGAATGATCCATAAAAATTCAAGGGTTTGCTTCACTGTCTTGTCACTTTCATAGTGACATTTCTTTGTTTATTTGCAGCATTTGAAAAATCAATTTTGTTTGCCAGTTTTTTCATTGTTTAGACATAAACAATGAAAAAACTGGCACGATGGTTGTGACTGAGAAACATTCATTCTATCTGATTTCTTCTCATGCTACAAGCATATTTTTACCTCTCTCTGGTGTGAATGAGATGGGTATATGCTAGTGCATATACCCATCTCATTCACACCGGTAGAAGGTACTAGAGGTAGTCCTCTAGTACCTTGTTCTTTTAAGCGATCGACCGATTATCATTTTGACATTTTCTTTCATGTGACATTAACATACCATAGTGCCTTGTTACTCTAAGTAGGAACCCAGTTGAAGCCCTGCCATCTACCGAGATACATGGAACTAATTTTTTTCTTTTTAAAAATGTAAAACGAAAACCTCTCATTCAGTGTTGAACTCGGAGGAAACAAAATAAAGTTTAAAAGTGCGATATTATTGGAACGTCATTTTTGCGATGAACCCGTCGGTTATTCGACTGTTCATTTGTGAAAAGTGGACTTTATTTGATTGTACTTGTTTAACCGGATTTTTGAGGGTTGTCAAATGTCAGCCATTTATGTCGTTATAAATTTAACGGCTTAAGTACAGTCGGATAAAAAAACGCTAAATAGAGTCAACAATTCATTCCAGACAAAACCTTCTTATCGAAGGTTTAGTCTGGAATTAATTGTTGAATGCTCATTACAGTCATTTATTCTCTATGATGATATCATATAAAAAACAAGTTTTTTTACAATACCTACAACTTGACTCTACTACTCTCTTAACGGTAGGTTCCCCAAGCAATTATGGCCTTTATCACTTAACGTTAAGCATTATCCTGTAATCTAACTTAAACCATAACGCTTGCTAATATCATAATTTCACTTTAAAAATTGCTTTCAACGTGCTTTTATAATAAATCCCTCGGCCATTAATTTTGAGTCACGTAGGTAGCATCACCTGTTACAGTATTATAAAAGATTCAGTAGAGGCAGTTCGTCGAAGCTGTCATGCTATTTAGTTTTATTTTTTCCATTTGACGAAATACTTAATATGTATACGTAGATATGTACCTACCTATTTTAGTGCCAATAATAACTCACAGGGACTTCAGTTACTCGTTATTATGGCACATGAAACGGTGCTAAACAACCCACCCCAGTAAAAAATAGGCTATAATAATAATAATAGTTAGTAATTGTTGTCTAATAATAGTTGTATAAACGTTTTAAAATATGATAGATTTGAAAGTTTTAGCTATTAATTGATTAATTTAAGATACGATACATTTTTAGTCTGTAACGCATTCACTGGCAAGCCTCGGCGCGGCGGCGGTTTGACCCGCAAGGGTGCGCTGATGCGGTGGTGCACACGTGCTTCCGGGGCCATGGAAATGTTAAGCCTTCCATTGCATGGGGTAATGGACATCTAGATGGACACATGGACTGGATATATTGGATACGATAATTAGTAGGTATACGATTTGTTTGCGTTTATTCCCTGTAATTTAATGCCACGAGATCATTTTTCAAAAATGTAGGACTTATTGATACATTTTTACAAGTGATTTTTTTTTCACACAAACGCGCTGACTTTACTTAACCATCCAGTATAAAAAAGCGGATTGCGCCAGATTTTGAGATGTATCTTTTTCTCTTCCTAATGTGCTATATTAGCGTTGGTTGTAAAATGTCCAAAAGAAAGAGATTTTTCTTCAAATAAGAGAGTAATATTATAAATTGAAGTTTCTTCATCCAATAGTTAACAAAAAAAAATAAGTGAAAAGAATCAATTATTATTAACACTTCAGTTTTTTTGATAGTAATTTGACTTTTACTATATTTTTACAAGTCTATAAGCTTATTTTAAACACAAAGAAATACAAGCAATTGATTAAGATTTTTCGTTCATTGTTCTATAGAGTTGCTTATTCATCCATCTCAATCTTCTAACGATAGGTATACTAGTGTACTTACTGCTTTACATTGTTTATTGTGACAGGCAAAATTTTATCTCGTTTATCACATTCTCTTGTACTAAACTGTATTAGACTTTATTACATAAAGTCAGACATAGCAGAACTGAAAATTATGAGATTATTTTAGGGAACTGATACCTATGTCTGTAATTATTTTGCCATTCATTAACAGGAATAGCATAATTGTAACTAGTTTCAATCAAATATTTTTTTCATCCCTCCATTCTGGAAAGAGTATTTTTGCTCTTCGATATCTGAGTGCAAAAGCCGTTTTTATCCTCTAGCGGATAAAAAAAGCTTTTGCACTCAGATAGACAACATTACAAAACAAAACTACAAAAAATACTACTAATATACTTAAAAAAAATTAAATGAAGCACTCAAATGTTTTTGTATTATAGTTTGCAAGCCCTCGTACTCTGGGCAATCTTTTAGAAATGAAATTATTTCCCAAAAAAATCGATTTCGGCAGGATTCGAACCCGCACCCCACCCACTATTACCACACACAATATTACTATAGTATAGCACTATAATAACAAAACCATAAAATTAAGATACTTAAAATCAATACAAAGCAACAAATCTTTACGCCGCGTATGCTCCGATTCCGATGCAGTGGACGTACAACTTAAAAGCCGACCTCAAAATTTCTCATTTGACATTAAAATTCGTACCATCAGGAATTCATAGCACGCTCCAAGATCCCATTGCTGATTTATTATTATCCTTCCCTTGGGATTTAGAAGGGTCTGGGTATATTGCGTGACCTACCGTACCTACCCACCTACCCCGGTTTACCAGGTTGTAATTTTATAGGTAAGTTCGGGTTAAAGGCTTGGTAAAGGCCATGAAAAAAGGTTGTCAGTATCGTGTGAGTACGTTTTGCTAATGCTCTCTCCACGTCCAAATTAAGGAAAGATAAGGCAACATTTTATAACAATAATTATTATTATTATATTGAATAACAGAATAATAATCTATTTCAATAAAATAAAGTCGTGTTAGTTACCCTTTTTATAACTCAAGAACGGCTGAACTGATTTGGCTGAAAATTGGTGGGAAGGTAGCTTAGAACCAGGAGATGGACATAGGGTATGTCTTATCCCGGAATTTCTACGGGAACGCTTGTAATATTATAAAGAGGAAATATTGGTTTGTTTAAATTGAATAGGCTCCGAAACTACTGGACCAATTTGAAAAATTCTTTCACCATTAGAATCAAACATTATCTTTGATGAACATAGACTAGAATACACCCGTGCAAAGCCAGGGCGGATCGCTAGTTATCAATAAATTGAGAAAAACAGATTGTATTAAATTAAGAATACTAAACAGAGCAATGGGTTTGACGGAATTATCGCTTAAAGCGATGGATGATGACAGTCAACCAAAATGATGTATTAACCGAATTTGTTTGACACGGTTTGGAGAAAACAGGGGTCTAGGTTCCCTAGACGCTGGTTTTCACCTAACTCCAGCCTGATATAAAATCAGGAAATTAATTGGAGCACGTTCGGCCGTTGGACCCACCGTCCCTTCCGCTGGATAACCAAAACCTACCCAAAACAGATGTTATAAAATTAAAACGGCTAGGGAAAGCTAAGTATGAATAGGTGGAAGTCGCGTAAAAAGTTTTATCGATTTTGACAGAAGGTAAGTATTGCCAAGTTCTTCATTATGTGGTATCGACTTATATCATACCAATAAAAAAATTCAATATATTATTAATGTACAAAAAATACAACGAATAGATACAATACATGAGCTACCTAAGGTGTTATATGGTAGTTATTATCTCTTTTGATGACCTCTGTGGCGCGGTGAGCGAAGGTCCAACTGCGACGCAGGAGGTTGCGTGTTCGATTCCCGCCTCGGGATAAATGTGTGTACGATCTGCAGACATTTGTTCAGGGTGTTCTGGTTGTTTTTCTATGTACCTATAATAAAAAAAAATCTATCTATATATTGTATTATATTATGTATATCAGTTATCTAGTACCCATAACACAAGCTCTGCTTACCTTGGGGCTAGATAATGCTGTGTGAATTGTCCAGCAATATTATTATTATTATCTCTACCTATGTCTATGAGAATGATACGTCTACATTTATGTATGTCATTGAGTGGACTGATGTAATTGATAAGTATGTCTATATCTGTCTTGTAAACTTGTCTATAAATAGCTCAATTAATCCATAAATTAAAACCTATCAGCAGTGGCGTCCTTAAGAATTGCCCCGAATGTGTGGCAATGCTGATACGCTGCGCTAGATATTTGTCAGCTCTCGGGTCACAAGTCGCTTTGACTAGATGACTTGATTATATTTTGGAATCCCGTAGAGCCTACTATAATTAAGAGCCAGTGTGTTAAGGCCATAAATGTCAACAGAAAATAAAAAAAATACCATGAAACAGACGGTAAATAGTTAATTAAAACACAAATTAAACCTAATTAATACATCGCAACGCAATCTCGTGAATACAACAAATAAATCCTTTCACGGAAACGTGACATTTGTAACCACGATACTGTTACTTCGTTATCGTTACGTTAAATCACGTTATTCGCTGATAGCCGTTAATTTATGGAGCTGGTGGTTGCTGTGAAAATTCACTGGGTTGAGAATTTCCAGTTCATACTTATTGCAGTACTTCTTATCTTTTCCTGAACACTGGGTTTTGCTTGCAGTTTTGCACTACCTTGTGTATCCTAAAAGTAGCTCATATATTTTCATCAGTTAATTTATCATTATTGTGTCGATTCCTACATAAATTTAAGAAAATAACAATCTGATTTTTAGACGGACCTTTTGAATCAAGAAGATTAGCAAGTAGCTTCTGTTCGTGGCTTCGCACGCGTTTTTAAGGTAAAGGGAAAGTAGTTTATTATCCAGGTCTAGAAATAGGTACATTTTAAGCAAAATTGTAGTTTTGACGACCTCTGAGGCGCAGTGGGTGAAGGTCCGCCTGCAACACAGGAGGTTGCGGGTTCGATTCCCGCCTTGGAACAAATATTTGTATGATCTGCTGGTATTTGTTCCGGGTGTTCTGGTCGTTTTCTATGTATAATAAAAAATATCTATCTATGTATTGTATTGTATTATGTATATCAGTCTGGTACCCATAACATGCTGTGTGAATTGTCCAGCAATATTTATTTATTATTTATTTATTACTTCCCGTTCAGTTGTTATGGCACGAAGAGGTAATGATTATCTTGTTAAGATGTTTTTTTCACGATGAAACTTTAGTTTTTTATAGTGAACATATTATGCATACAAAATATAACAGTGAAAGTTTGTGTGATTGTTATTTACCACGTATGTCCGTTACTTCTTAACCTATTTGTATAAAATTTGATAAGGAAATAGTTTAGGTTCTAGAATAACATAAAGGCTAATCTAATTTTCATTAAGCTGTTTTTTTTTTAAGTTTTTATTTAAGAATCCGGCGACAACTGCTTGCAACTTCAATTCGTGAATTATTATGTTCCGTAATACCAAAAATCATGACTGAAAACCTTCGATCAAAAATAAGTAGTTCGCGGGGCGGCAAAGCCGGAAATCTTTGATCGAAGCTGAAAACTTATTGTATTTTCAACATTGTGTTGTTATTCTGTAACAAGACAATATAGGCTATGTTCGTTAACAAACAAAACGTAAAATTTTGTTGTTTTTAAAACAAAACAAATGGGACGAAAACAGGTCATTTTCGACGTAAAAATATTCAAAATTCGATTTTCCATATTTTTGCTTACCTTACATTATAGGTGTGTATTATTAAGAAAAAAACAACCAGGGACCTAGATATATACTATTCGAATACAAAAAACACTTTATAAAACTGCGTTCCACATTTCAATTATACAAACAAAACGCTCTGAAACTGGAAGTCGTTAAGATAAAGCCCGTATGCCCGACGTTTTGTTAAATCATTTCTCTGCTTATTTTACGGTTTTGTTAGAACCTACGTAAAGGATATAGCTAAGTGAAAGCAATTTTGAGCACAAAAGAATCGTATTTTGTAAAGGTACCGAAAATTCGTATCTTTTCGTGATATGGAGCTTCTTTGTTGATGGAGAACTTAATCGTCCTTTATGATTATTTTCTTGCGATGCTTGCGCGTGAGGCATAAGGCGTTATAAAAAAGTTTTTTATAACGCCTTAAAATAAAACACTGTTTTAACCGGATTGATCGCGTATATTTTATATTTTGTTTATAAGCTGACGTTTCGGAGGCTTTTCAGCTTTCATGGTCACAGGCAGCTGAAAAGCCTCCGAAACGTCAGGTTATAAACAAAATATAAAATATACGCGATCAATCCGGTTAAAAAGGTGTTTTATTATGAGTTCTCGCGAAAATAACCTTAGAATATACTAACGCCTTAAAGTAAATTTTTTTGATCGAGTAAATTTTGTGTAATCGTATTTTCGTTCTAGCATTAATCCTGTACTTTACCATCAGTTTACCATAATTATGCAAATTTCAAAGTAAAATAATGCATTTTACTATAAAAACTATCGTAGTTTGACGAATTCATTACGGATGTAAGCGGGTTAACTACGAACCTTATTTGTGTTGAAAGAAAATGGCATCCGGCGGAGTAGATTTGAGGTAGTTTTAACTAATATCTAGTATACAGAAAGCAACGTGATTTTAAGGTTGTCGATATAGCTGAAAGGATTAGCAAGCTGAAGTGGCAGTGGGCTGGCCATATCGCGAGAAGAACCGACAACCGCTGGGGTAAACGTGTTCTTGAGTGGAGACCGCGACTAGGCAAACGTAGTGTAGGACGCCCTCCGACCAGGTGGGATGGTGCTCATTAGGGGAGGCCTATGTCCAGCAGTGGACTGATATAGGCTGATGGTGATGATGATGAATGTGATTTTAACGGAAGCTTCCAAGTTTCAACTTTTTCCGTTAATAATTGAGTTGAACTCATACGTTTACCCCTGAGCCCTTGGAAACATAATCGCTGTCCTTGTTATGAAGTTAAATATTCTAGCAAGGTCAAACCCACTATCGATGTCAAAGTCATTAAAATGTCACTTTAGTTTGACGTGGTGGAGTCGCCATACTGCAAGAGTCGAGGACAAATAATAAAAAAACAGATGCTTTTTATTTGCATTGGTATTGCGTATTGGTAGCTGCGGTAAAATCAAATGGTCGCTTCTTCGCACAGACAGTGCATTGCATGGTGAAGCTACGTTGTTTCGCATACTGCAGCGTTATGCGTCCCGATCAAAAGACTTAAATTTACCACCACCGAGCCACCGGCGCTATAGTCCGTAAGAGGTCCCAAAGATTTTCGGTTGAACCGACTAAGGGTTCCGTGGCTTAGTTGGTTAGAGCACACGCGTACTTGAGGGTGGGGCGCGGGTTCGAGTCCCGCCGAAACCGAAAATTTTTGGGAACTTATTTCACTTCTTATACTTAAATTTAGGTATACTAACTTCCTACTTTTATCCATGGAAAATTCGTTGAAGCGCACAAACCAGGAAGGGCCCGCACTCTTAAAAATTAAATCCAAGTTTCTGATTCGTTTTCATGTAAACGCGAATCTTATGCAAGTGACATTTAAGAGTCTATTTTTCGGGTAGATTTTAATAAATATATAGCTAGCATTGCCTGCCTACCTGGTTACCTTTCACCGAATACAGTAAATGACAATATAGTTACGGTGTGGTAAACTGTGGTAACGACCAATCTTATAAAAATAGAACGGAGTTGACCACCCAAATTATAAAACGAGTATTAAGGTTGGCGTTTGGCGTTTTCATATAACGGAAAACGTAACCGCTCGCAGTCTGCCCATACTTTTTCCATTAGCTTCATACACCCATTATACAAGTCTTAAAGTCTTGTATAATGTTTGAATATAACTATCAGTTAAATTACGTTTTCAATATCGATAACCATTTCAGATGAATTAGTTTAATGGTTTGTAACTTAAGATATTGACTTCGGAATATAATATGACCGAGCCGCCTGCCTCTTTACCATGAAATGATATACTATGTAGCAGATAGTACGAAATGATACGTCATATACTAAGTAAAAGATACGTGCTACGACATAGGTGTAGCTTTCAGCTTTCAGGGGTGATTCTTGACGCCGGGGTAGGTCAAATTTAGTTCTAGCCACTGTACATCGATAGGTGACACCCTCTGTAAGGTTTAACTTAATTTTTTCTTAAGAAATGTGTAAGAAGAAAAAAGCTTTAAAAAAACTTTTACCAATAATGCCTCGAAAGAGCCTACGTTTGCTTCCCTTGGAGTCGAGACCCTAGGTCCGTGAAATACCGAAGTTCTCCAGGTTTCTAAAAAATATCCGAGGGTCTGGTCGAAGCGACGCGTGACCCGAGAGCTGGTGAGTATCTGGCACAGCGCATCAGCATTGCTATACAGCGGGGCAATGCAGCTAGCGTCTTGGGCACGCTTCCGACTAGTATTGATATGGATCAGTTGAGCTACTTGCAGATTTCAAGTAGATTTCAATTGTAAATACTAGTTTTAATTTAATTATTTTATCTGATTCTAATTTTTTCTATAAGTATTTTATGTTTTTATTTTGGATACCGAGAAAAAGATTGCGCTTTCAAGTAGGTTCCGTCTTGTTCGTAATCTTTGGAAGATACGCAATTCTTTAAATTAGATTTTTTGGGCAAGTTCATTTAGTTTATCGTGTAGTTGTTGTTAACATTTTTTAAAATAGAATTTGGCTAGTGTTATAAATTGGCCTCGTTCTCTAACTGAAGGGTCCATTAAAAGTAGGAACACAAAATACGTACTCTCCCAAATCTTTTGTGTGAGTTCCGTCCTAGAAGTTTAACCCACAAGTTTGAAGCAAAGCAAACATGATCACAATCAAGCTTAGCCCACACTTGTTTGACAAGGATTAGAGAGGATTTCCAAACGATCCAAACATGGATTTCTGGAACTTTATTGTGATGCCAATAAAAGTTTGAAAATTAATAAAAGAAGAAGGACATTTTTAACCGACTTCAGGAGGAAGTTTTATGTTTGGCTATATGTATTTTTTATGTACATAAACTTCTTTCGCTGTTATAAAGAAAACAATACCGTAATGGTTCCACAAAAAATATTCTCGACGGATTAGAAATTATTCCGTCAAGCTTAAAAAAAATTGTATAAAAATCACGACCATCTACAACAATTTTGGTGATATTTTCGCCAATTCCTAATAGATTTTTATGATTCTTCGTTCTTTTTCATTGTAGTATAAAAGTTTTGATATAAAAAATAATAATATGTACGTATAAATGTTGTTTTTATTTTGAGGTAGTCCAACAATCGTTTGATCCTTGAGGAATTGATATGTGCAACGAAAAACGTATCTTAAACATCATCACATGATAATTTGAACAATCACTGGTAATAAATGGTTTCCATGGCAACGAGCGTTAAATTAGGTGTAATTAAACGAACGGCTTGTGGATCGCATAGAACGAAGGACAACCGATCCGTTCTTTTGATAACCTTCCTACAATATGATTTTGTCATTAAATTCTTAGAGATCCGAAACAAAATGTATCATTCCGGGACGCGTCGGAACGCGTCACGTTTCGGCAACGCACGTTTTCACGTCCAGCAGTAAGGTTGTTCGTTTCGTGCGATCCGTCAAAAGAATCTTCGTATTTCATGTTTCAAAAAACGCCCCTATTATTCGTCTTTTTATCAACGTGTCATCACATCACTCATTATAATATTTAACTTAATGAGCGGTTTTCGTTTTGCATTTTTAAAAAGAAAAAAATTAGTTCCATGTATCTCGATAGATGGCAGGGCTTCAATTGGTTACATGTTAAATGTCAAATGAAAGAAAACGTCAAAATGATAATCGGTCGATCGCTTAGAGGAACAAGGCACTTGAGATAGTGCATATACCCATCACACAAGAGAGAGATAAAAATATGCTTGTAGCCTGAGAAGAAATCAGATAGAATGAATGTTTCTCTGTCTCAACCATCGTGCCAGTTTTTTTTATTGTTTATACCTTGTTTTTTCAAATGCTTCAAATAATGTATACAAAGAAGTGTCACTATGAAAGTGACCAGAGCATTAAAAAATGCGTAATTGGCAACACTCAGAAAAAGTTTGTTTTCCCTTCATTTGACATAGACATACCCTAATCTCCATTTGACGCACTGCCATCTATCGAGTTAGTTAGAACTAGTTTTTTTTTTAATGCAAATCGAAAACCCCTCATTAGTTAGACTCGAATGTTGCCACCTTATAAACTAGATCGTGCTACGAAATGTTACGGTCATAAATATACTTTATTTTTGTTACACCTTGTTTAAAGAGCTATATAAAGAGTCCCTTCATGATAATGAACTGAAAAAGATGAACTTCTCTTGAAAACGAAGTACCTGTAACTTTAGAACAAACAAAAGTTGAACGTGTTAAATTATTCACACGTCTTTGTTGTTTCTTCGGAAGCTAATCTGTTTGTGAAGGAAGTTTTCTGATTAATACAAGTAGGTCGAAGTTAATAAAACCGAGTGAATTTTCGTTTCGAACATTTCGACGGTTCACGAGAGCTTAACTAACTTCAAAGTTTTAAGAAATAAAATAAATAATGAATGTTTTAACCAACTTCAGAAAAAGATGTTTTCAATTTAGCTATGTTTTTATGTAGGCTGGTATGTTTATTACTCGTAATCATAATTTTCACGATTCTTTCGTTGTAGTAAATAATTCCGAGGTCGTCACTGGTGTATTAATTATAATACCTACCCCTAAAATAAAAATTAAACTTAAATATTCAAGAATTCGAAGTTTTAGTCTAACAACATAAAAATTTATTTCACCCCAGAACTTGATATTTTGTCAAACGATTTAGTTCCTTTTAATTGACAGATAATGTAATGAGCTTTGTTTTTTTCCCCGAGATTAGGTAGATGAACACAAGTTCTAACGTCTTTTTAACATTTTTTTTTTGTTTATACATATATTAAGCAGAGCGCAATACTTATACAATACAATACAAAAATACTTTATTGTACACCAGAAAATAACATTACAAAGAGACATCACATAAGATGGGGTACAATGGGTGGCCTCATCGCTCGGAAGCGATCTCTTCCAGGCAACCTTTGGATGGAAAGAATTGTGAATATAAGAAACTTACTTATGAACATTACGTCTAATTAATTACTTTATATGTGTGTGTGTGTGTGTGTGACACACACACACACACACACACGTAATGCTTAATTGAGTGATTAGCTTAACTACCTCTCAGGATGCAAGGTGCCTTAACAGGGCTCCTAATACCTGGCATATGTAAGTGAAAATTTTAAGACCTCATACTTTTTCTCAGGATTGCAAAATAAATACTTGTAAGTTTATAACCCTTGGAGTACTAGGTATCTTGTACTTTTGTAATTACAGACGAAAAATATTAACAGAATCTAGAACAATGTTTAATTATTTCCACGAAAGAACAACAAACTCACAGAGTTATGCACACTGGTGCTAAAAACTTTGCTTGTTGTACCACAGTAGGTAGTACTTTATGTGTGCAGATGCTGTACAAAGTTTTGGTAAAATATTAACATTTCTGGGTTGTGGTTTGATGCGTGTAAATACATATTATAATATGCGATTCAAAAACCTAAATATTTTTTGTGTACTATGGGGTCACAAGCTCCAACGAATCTTAATGGAAAATATTTAATGACATTGGTATCATCGAAGCAAATCACAGAAACGCGAAACAATCTTTGGTTTTGATAGCTTTCTTTCAACATTTAATCGATCTTTTGTTCGTTATCGAATCCAAATTTATACATTTTTCGCTGCACATGACATTACGCGTTGTTTAAGTTTGTGTTTTAGGTTTTAAGAATAAGCCTGCACTTACCTTCTTCTTTTCGGTTATTGATATCACTTTTTATTCATAAATGTCTTTGTTGACATAAATAACTGGGATTCTAAATCGAAGAATGGTCTTACAAATCTTGTTAGAGCCTATCGACCAGAAATAATAGTTAAGACATGTGAGAAACATAAACAAGTCTTAATCATCTCTTACCTTGTGCATTCAGCTCCGTAGCAGCTTTCGCCAAATCTCTGGTCGCCACTGCAGACGAGCAACTTGGTCTCCATCCATACGGCGGCTGGCCGCTCGAAGACCTCTCTCTCTTATTCGACCCTCCAGAGAAATATCCAGAAGACGTCGTATCACAGCTAACCGCCCTCTCGTTCCCGGACTTCCTCGGACTCGCTTCTTTACTCGGGCATATATCCCCAAGCGTCATTGCTTCAGGACCAAACTCAGTCTCCTCTGGTCCTACTTCAGTAAACGTGCTGTAGTTAGGGCTTATATCTGATGGCCTTCTGTCAGGATGTAGATAGTGCGAGTGGTGTGCTGAATGGGACGTGTGCTTTATGTGGACAGAATTAAGGAGTATATTGGACGAAGTACGTGTTAAAGCTTCTCTTTGCCTGATTGCTTCCCTAAATATCTTACAGTACATAGAGATCATGACAAGACTTGGTATCCAGAAAGAGACACTCGATGATATGATGGCGTAGACCATGTTGGCTTGGAAACTGCACTCGTCAGGGTTGTCCCTTCTGAATTGTCTATGTGATTCTGTTGTGTACCATCCCATGAAGATTGGTACAAAGCTGATGAAAGCAGGCCAAAGCCAGACGTTCGCGAGCATGAAACAGACTGTCCTATGCGTCATAGTTACTGGGTATTCCAAAGGCCTTACGATAGCGTAGTATCGGTCTACCGATATGCAACACAAGTGGAGGATAGACGCACTGGAGAAGTAAACGTCAAGTGAGTTGAAAATATCGCAGACCAAAGGTCCGAAGAGCCAGGCGCCTGTTAGTTCAGCGCTGGCGTTGAAGGTCATAGCACATAGAGCGACTAGCATGTCAGCCACGGCGAGGCTAACGACGTAGTAGTTCGTGAGGACTCGCAGTTTTCTGTGTCGGTGAACTGAGATGATGACAAGGGCGTTGCCGAAGAGTGCTCCCAGGATTATTGTTGAGAAGACTAAGCCTGAAAAGAGATAAATACTTCAGTATTCTTATGAAAGTATACCTGTAAAAGATTTCCATAGAAATTACACATTTTTTATCCTCTAAAATCACACACAACACAATGCTATTGCAGCTACTTATCTTTAATCATTTTAATGTTCTATTTATTTTGTTGTTCTATATTTAATATTTCATGTACTTGAATGTTATATATTTTTAAAATGTAACTAATGTGAGAAGGCATTTGACTTGACTAAGTGCTCCTCGTGAGCCAATGGTATTAATAAATAAATTGAATTGAATTGAATTGACACATCACGCGTATTCTTGCATTGAACTATATTATTGGTTTTTAATATCCCAATACATAACATGCTTACGCAAGCTGCGGTACTATTTTAAAAGTTATTCCTCTTTTTCCTCTTTCTTTTCATTATATAATTTGTTCGTCTTTGCTTGTTATGTTCTTCGTTTTATTAATTACATCTATGTAGTTCTAATACGCACCGGGATAGTGAGTGTGTGTATCTAGTTACCTTTAGGCAGAAGGGTGTGAGTATGGTGAGAGGTGTGATCGGGCACGGCCTGTGCTAGTGTGGGTTAAAACTCGTGGGGGACCTCTGACTCAGGCGCGGATCCACCGTTATGGGCACGATGGGCATGCCCACAACCCTAATTGAAATCAAAGAACTAAGTACGCCTTAAGAAAAATTAAAAAACAATGAATCATGAACCGTGCGTGGTTCGGAACGCAGCAAAGAGCCATCCATGATATTATGCTGACACGTTATGTCAATGTCACATTTATGACATTTGACAACTAAGTAGGTAACTCGGTTTTGGTTCCTGCGGCGGCGGCGGCGGCGGCGCGGCGGCGCGGCGGTGGCGTGCGTGGCGCATCTGTCTGACGCTGTCGTTAGTGGTTTTCATAAAAAAAGTTTTTTGTAAGTGCCAGGGCGCGCGGCCTAGAAATCGCGCATAAAAATTAGCCGCTGTGTGTAAGGAATCGCGCTACAAAATCGCGAAAACGCGCTTCACAGGACGCGCTTAAAAATGTGCGTAGGGCTTAAAACATTTATTGCATTGTTTATGGATTTAGTGTTTGTTTGTGTGGTGTGGTGGTGGTGTAGGTACCTTCCAAAAATTTTGATTTTTTGGGGATGTTTTTGAGGCGTCTCCTAGTACTAGAGTAGGTACTACGAAGTTAGGAAAAAGGAAATAATCATATTCAAAAGTCGTTAATAAGTCATTCGTGATTGTTTATGAGCGACACTAGCGGCGTAAGGGGGGGGCGGAGGGACGGTCCGCCCCGGGTACTGAGCTCCAAGGGGTGCCATCTCGGCACCCCTCGGGGCGCGCAGATGGCACTTAAAATCCGAATCCGTAGGAGTGATACCAAAAACTCACACGCAGACATTTAAAAAAATTGCGGCTCGCTTCGCTCGCCGTTGTTTTTTATTATAATTGCAAAATAAATACTTGAATACTTTAAATTCGGGTGTAGAAAGGTTGCCTAGCACAGATCGCTCAAACCGATAAGGCATTGTACATACAACTTTATCTGCATTAGTCTTTCCCTGCCCTGTGTAACTATTTTATTTGATGTGTACTTGTTTCATAACAATCTTCGCAGCCGCCGCAATTTCTCCAAACGTTTCAGGGCTCGGGCTCGCTGTTATTAATTTTTTTATACTCTCCTTAACTTGTTTGTGATCACCCGAAAAAGTATCAAAAATTTCGGCGGCTCGCTACGCTCGCCGGTTCGTTCTTAGATTTGATGTAGATCGCCAAAAAAAAATTTCGTCGTGGTCTTACAATACTTGTATTTTTGCTAACCTTACCGAACTCCGAAATTACCTATTGTGGCTCGCTCCGCTAGCCGTAGTTATTGATAAATTTATTTTTTAAATTATAGGTCACCTTTAAATTCATATATTTAATATTGATAAGGTCACAATTAAGTCACCTATGACAAACTTAGTTACTTTTCACCTAACATCCGAAAATCCAAAAAAATATCAGGGGTTGCTTCGCTCGCCGTTACTTATAATTCCTGTTGTTAGAAATTGAGGGTGCGGATAGTCAACCGACCCCCAAGGGGGGGGGGGGGTGTAGAAAAACGCCCCGGGTGCCAGCCCACGCCACTGATGAGCGAGTTCGTACTCTGACTCACACTTGGCCGATTTTCGGGTAGCTGTGACCACAACCTTTTTTGAAGGCTGGATCCGCCCTTGCTCTGACTACCTCTTATAATTTACTACCGCCATCTAGTTACCTTTGAGCACAAGCGTGAGAGTGTGTTGCCAGGTATGATCGGGCGCGGCCGGTGCCAGCGTGGAATGGAGCTCGTGGAGGAACGCTGGCTCCGTACCGCGCCCTCGCGTGTCTACCTCGCCTCGGAGAGCAGCATCTGGTGATAAAGAAAACCGTTTTTATCGTTTTACTCTGGCCGATCGATTTGGAAAGCGCACGAGCAAGTTTTTGTGTACTATATACGAGTCATGTCTGGCCATCATTTCAGAGAATAAGGAATTGAACTTTTAGGCCTATATTGCGGTTAAAATATTTCCCATATATTCAGAACAAAGCCAAAGAAATGTCAAACTTTGTCGTTATGTAACATTTGCAGAGTTTATATAGTTACATTAGTACTAATAGTAGTGTAGTATATTCATTATCTAGTATAGTTTATATTTTTCACTCCTTTTTAAAATGATTCATCGATATAATTTTGCAGAATAGAATCCTAATTAAAACCAACCAAACTACAATAGGCTACAACCGTTTACGTAATGACCGAGAAAACCAGCTAAATAATAGTTAAAGTCACGATTACCCAAATGCTTATTAGCCAAACTGTTATTGCATCAAATGGTCCAACTTTAAGCCTTTTGGGGCCCATTAGATGCCTTAGATTGGCCACAGATTATCTTATCTATAAATCCAGCAAAACTTATCTTACGTTCTGAAAAGCGTTTCTCGAATAAAGCGTACCCAATCTTCCAAAGTTTAAATTGAATTTCATGCTTATTTAGAAATTCGTGGTCGTGGTAAATTATATTAACCACGGTTAGTACCTATTTTGTTTAATCAGATAATCTGGGTTGTAAATTATTCTAACGTTGAACAACAGATGAAATAAAATAAAACTCCCACTTTTTATTAAAAACTGTGTAAATCAAAGAGCGAAGAGGTAAAAAAGATATTAAAAAGATATTTTAGTGGAAACAATATGAAAATAACGATGCACATTTTCTTATAGCATCATCAAGCCCTAAGGCCATGGTCACTACATCGGGCGATACGTTTTGCGGCGCGTCCTGCGTCTTGCGAGTGACGTCACTATGCCACGACCTGTTCACCTCTCCGCAAGTCGCACCGCGGCGACTCTTATGGCACACTCAAACAACTTCTTTGATTTGTTCTCGCCGCGGACGCAGACGCAAGACGCAAGACGCGCGGGCAGGCATGTCGTGGCCTTGGGGTTAGACCTCCTAACCTGCTATTATTGTCAAAGGTAACGCCTCATTCTCCACACATCTATGACCAAAGTTATCAAAATTTGTGTAAAATGTGGCACCAGATGTCTTACTACCTACTTGAAGTTATTTTTCCAAAATTTAACATTTTTTTCTGCATATACTTGTTCTCGGTGTTCTGGGTATTTTCTATGCACAAAAAAACTATCTATTATAATGTAAATCAGTAAAAGTGAAAAATGTTTGAATATGTGATACGTGTGACGTCACCAGCGATGCAACCAAACGCAGAGGGTTTTCGGTCACGTGATCATTATATCAAAAAATGTGTAATTTTAATCCCGTTTTCCTACCTAAAATAGGCATATTTTTTCATAAAAATCACCTGATTACGCTTTGTTATGTTGTCACTGACTAGGATGAAAACAATTTGCAACTTATTTTCAATGGAGTCAAATAGCCTATTTATGGGAATAAGCGGATTTTAGCACACGGCATAACGGATCATGCTCGCTGCGAATGATACATTACACTCTGTAACACCGGCTTTAATAATGTCTGTAATAACTCAGAAGATATCAACATCTTCTACGAAAACTTTTTAATAATATCCCAAAAAAAATCGATTTCGGCAGGATTCGAACCCGCGCCTCACCGTACATTTACCCACTTACTTTTTTAGATTTACCCATTGCGAGTAACGCACTATAAAGCAAAAAGCTAAGATATCTACATGACTAAAATAACAATAATGATAGGGCTATGCCGATTCGTAACGTCTTTTTATTAATAATAGATTTGGAGCTTCGTAGAATCATGATTTGATTAAAGTGCAAGGATTTTTGCTTTTAACTAAAGTAGAGTCGATGACCGATCGTAAGTTGGGATTGAAATCTTCGAAGTATAATGATAATAAAAAGGGATAATCTTTTCTTAGAAGATATTGACTGTTATTGCAAAAGGTTATGATGGTAGATACTTGGCGCAACGACATTGAATGAAAAATAGTACCTACTAGTTTTTTTTCGCTTTAGAAAACATTTATTTGTATTTTTAAACTAACACGATCTGAACACAGAAATAATAATTAGTACTTTTTAACCTTAATAATTATTAATTTATTTGGTCACAAACCGGTTCAAACAGGTTTAAAAAAACTACTAATTATAGTGATAAGCAGGTAGGTACATGTAGGTACATTTACATCATCATCATCAGCCTATATTAGTCTCTAGGTCTCTCCTAGGGGTCCCTAGGTCTCTAGGTGCTGCAAACTCTAAGCCACCACCACACGTTTTCTTTTATATCAGATATCTATTATTAGGTATATTATTTACTGAAAACGTTCTTATGTCTATGGGCCAAGTTATATTGGTCTAAATAGCCGTAGACAAAATGCCCACATTAACGAAACGTTTTTTCCCATAAAAAATCCCGAGGAATTAATACGCAAAACCTTAAAACGTGTGTAAAGGAGTTCAAAGTCGGTTTTAAGTTTTTTCAATACGATCTAAAAACTCTTTGATATTTTAACGGCATCTGGCTTGCAATAACGACTCTACGTTTCAAGCATCTGGTATTGATGGCAACCCCGTTTTATTGTGAGAGGTGACAGCGAGATATTACTTGGTAGTTACCAACGAAAAAAGTATTTCTTTTGACTTTCACAATACCAGTGAAAGGCTGTCAACAATAAATAATATTCCGTGAGAGTTTGAAATCTTTTTCGCAGATTAATTATTTGTTTCGAATCTGCTTCGTGCGAAAAAACTTTTATAGTTTCTTTTGATAGTTTCTTCTTTTCTGTATAGTTTCTGCTATTTTTTCAATAAAACTGACTTAAATTAATAGGGCAAAATTTCTAGGACTTTAACCCTTAAAATCGTAGAAGTCTGGCTTACTTTAACCTCTCGGCCACGATGACTCACCAATTGCATACAATAGCGAGCCTGAAGCCGGGTACAGACCAAGCGAATGAGAGCGAGCGAAGGCTAACGAACGAACAAAAAAGTACCAGTGTGGACGTCATTGCGAAAGCAAGCGAGTCCAAACAAGGGCCTTCGTTCGTCTTCGGCCGTGCTCCGTGGCTGTAGCTACATCAAAGCAATATGGAACGAAAGTACCGATTGTCAAATCCCAATCGTTTGCATTCGCTCGCTCTCGTTCGCTTGGTCTGTACCCGGCATGAGGTTGGTCGAGTCAAGCCTCATGTTATAAAATATTCAACGTGAACGAGTGAAACCAATGTGACGATATATTATCTAACACTAAGAAAATTTGAATAACCTTTTAATTCGATTTTATTATACCCCGTCCACGGATTTTATTACTTTTTTTGCCATATGCACAACTATAAAAACTATCGTAGTTTGACGAATTCATTACGGATGGAAGCGGCGGAGTATAGAGCCGAGTGTAGATACTGTTAGTTCCGTATGCACCCAGATGATACATACTCCCGACACACTGATATCTCCGCGAGAAGATGTTTCTCATCCTCGGCATCATCAACAAGCAGCGCACCCCCCACCACCCCCGCCTCCGGCGCTCCCGGCTCGTGCGCAGCGAGCGATAGCGCGCAGTGCTCGGAGAGACGCGGAACGCGCGCGCCTAGAACCGCACTCACCCTGAAGAAGTCCCGCGTTAAGGGATGAAACGTGGTTGTTCTTCCAACACAAATAAGGTTCGTAGTTAACCCGCTTACATCCGTAATGAATATGCACAACTATGAAGTTCCCTTATGGTGCGAGTCAAACTCGCGCACGAAGGGTTCCGTACCATTATCTATAAAAATGGCAATAAAACACGTTTGTTGCCTGGGAGCCCCCCTTAAATATTTGTTTTATTTTATCCATGTTTTGTTTTTAACCATGTGTAGTCACAGTAGTCAGTTGATTGGTAATACTAATTCGTTGACCGAAATAATAGACGTCTAAGTTAAATAATTAAAATATTGAGCAAACCAAATTGATTACAATTTCTTCATAAACAAAATCATTGTCATACAAAATCGAATAAATCATAAGGATATGACTATTAAGGCTCCAATACATGTTGGCCCAACGTTGCCATATGAGGGCCAATACCAACGAGTAGAAGGAATGTTTGCTTTGCCTTGCCATCGCTCGGTGTCGCTCGCCTAGCTGGTCGAGTGAATACAACCGCTAACGCGTATAGAGGTCATTTGCAGTGACCTTGTGTAACGTAAGAGAATGTCTCTCTACGCACAAGTTATTAAAGTAACGTAAGAGACTGAAGGTCTCTTACGTACTATAATTCGTAACGCAGGAGACTAAAGAGCTCCTACGTACAGCCTAATAAAGATCCTATTAGTTTCAGAAAAGAAAAGGCTTTAAGATTGTTACAGGATTTATTTTAAAAGATGGATTTACAAATGAGATGAGTCTTAGCCTAACCTTATTTTTAGAATTGAGGGATCCGGAATTAGAAGTTGGTCAGCGATGATGAAGTACTGAATGGAGCTGTTATTGACTGAGGCCGGAACTGCTTGGAGCCGGATCTGCTGCAGCTGGAAGGCCGTGGGTTATTGAATTTAACTGCAAAGAAATCGGGTGTGAGTAGGTTTACGAGTTCCCACAGCAGGCTCTCCGGAAAAGATCTGGGCTTTCAGGTGGACCCAGGAGTCAGGGTCTAGGCTCCGTCTTCTACAGCAGGTGTAGTAGTGGACCCAGAAGACGGGTGTTAGGCTCCGTCCTCTTCAGCGGAAGTGGAACCAAGGTCTTCCGGTGGGCCCAGGAGACGGGTGGTAGGCCCCGTCCTCGTCACCAAAGGTTCAGAGAATCTTTTAGGGTGTCCAGGTTTGCTTTAAGACTTTCTTCAAGACTTTCTTTAAGAGTTTAGAGCATGGTAGCTGATGAAGATTAGTTAAGTACTTAATGACTTTCCTGGTTGAAGTCCGGGAGTCAACTGCCTTGTAGGGCGACTCGAGCACCTTATATATGCTCGAGCGTTCAAATTCCGAAGTTCCAAAACAATAGTTCGAATACTCACTGACTAATGTTTTTTACTAAGGTTTTACTAAAAAAAACATAGAGAAACATCAACGAGACCTTATTGATAAAAAGTTTCCGTGCGAAATGTATACAACCTGACCACATTCCTCTATGAACCAAGACATTTTGACACCTTGTTTACAAAAATATGACAATCTGTCAAAATGTAATTACGACAATTTCATGTTGAAATCGTAAGAAAATTTAATAATAAATAGTGAATTTCGCATCAGAAAAATCAGAACTGTTCAACAAGCTCAAGATATTTTTAAGATAGAAATTTGGATTTAATGGTCTAAATGCTCAATTACCAGCTCTGGAATAGTATTTAATGATAAAACCAACACGGAAACTTTCATTATAAAGTAAGTAATCTTATTATAATGTGCAAGAAATAGAATATATCAACAGATTGAAAATAAACATTGGCATGAACCAATTCATAAAATCACATTAGATGAGATAATTCTAAGAATAGGTAGTAGAAAAACAAGAAATCTAAGTATTATTATATTTACAGACTGAAAAGCACCTTTTCAAGTGATAAGAATGATATATAATATCTATTCTCACGAAATCAACAATGAACAACAAAGGTACATAATTAATAACATTACATTTCTACCACCCGTCTCCTGGGCCCACCGGAAGACCTTGGTTCCACTTCCGCTGAAGAGGACGGAGCCTAACACCCGTCTTCTGGGTCCACTACTACACCTGCTGTAGAAGACGGAGCCTAGACCCTGACTCCTGGGTCCACCTGAAAGCCCAGATCTTGAAGATCTGGGCTTTCAGGTGGACCCAGGAGTCAGGGTCTAGGCTCCGTCTTCTACAGCAGGTGTAGTAGTGGACCCAGAAGACGGGTGTTAGGCTCCGTCCTCTTCAGCGGAAGTGGAACCAAGGTCTTCCGGTGGGCCCAGGAGACGGGTGGTAGGCCCCGTCCTCGTCACCAAAGGTTCAGAGAATCTTTTAGGGTGTCCAGGTTTGCTTTAAGACTTTCTTCAAGACTTTCTTTAAGAGTTTAGAGCATGGTAGCTGATGAAGATTAGTTAAGTACTTAATGACTTTCCTGGTTGAAGTCCGGGAGTCAACTGCCTTGTAGGGCGACTCGAGCACCTTATATATGCTCGAGCGTTCAAATTCCGAAGTTCCAAAACAATAGTTCGAATACTCACTGACTAATGTTTTTTACTAAGGTTTTACTAAAAAAAACATAGAGAAACATCAACGAGACCTTATTGATAAAAAGTTTCCGTGCGAAATGTATACAACCTGACCACATTCCTCTATGAACCAAGACATTTTGACACCTTGTTTACAAAAATATGACAATCTGTCAAAATGTAATTACGACAATTTCATGTTGAAATCGTAAGAAAATTTAATAATAAATAGTGAATTTCGCATCAGAAAAATCAGAACTGTTCAACAAGCTCAAGATATTTTTAAGATAGAAATTTGGATTTAATGGTCTAAATGCTCAATTACCAGCTCTGGAATAGTATTTAATGATAAAACCAACACGGAAACTTTCATTATAAAGTAAGTAATCTTATTATAATGTGCAAGAAATAGAATATATCCACAGATTGAAAATAAACATTGGCATGAACCAATTCATAAAATCACATTAGATGAGATAATTCTAAGAATAGGTAGTAGAAAAACAAGAAATCTAAGTATTATTATATTTACAGACTGAAAAGCACCTTTTCAAGTGATAAGAATGATATATAATATCTATTCTCACGAAATCAACAATGAACAACAAAGGTACATAATTAATAACATTATTCAGGTGGACCCAGGAGTCAGGGTCTAGGCTCCGTCTTCTACAGCAGGTGTAGTAGTGGACCCAGAAGACGGGTGTTAGGCTCCGTCCTCTTCAGCGGAAGTGGAACCAAGGTCTTCCGGTGGGCCCAGGAGACGGGTGGTAGGCCCCGTCCTCGTCACCAAAGGTTCAGAGAATCTTTTAGGGTGTCCAGGTTTGCTTTAAGACTTTCTTCAAGACTTTCTTTAAGAGTTTAGAGCATGGTAGCTGATGAAGATTAGTTAAGTACTTAATGACTTTCCTGGTTGAAGTCCGGGAGTCAACTGAATTGTAGGGCGACTCGAGCACCTTATATATGCTCGAGCGTTCAAATTCCGAAGTTCCAAAACAATAGTTCGAATACTCACTGACTAATGTTTTTTACTAAGGTTTTACTAAAAAAAACATAGAGAAACATCAACGAGACCTTATTGATAAAAAGTTTCCGTGCGAAATGTATACAACCTGACCACATTCCTCTATGAACCAAGACATTTTGACACCTTGTTTACAAAAATATGACAATCTGTCAAAATGTAATTACGACAATTTCATGTTGAAATCGTAAGAAAATTTAATAATAAATAGTGAATTTCGCATCAGAAAAATCAGAACTGTTCAACAAGCTCAAGATATTTTTAAGATAGAAATTTGGATTTAATGGTCTAAATGCTCAATTACCAGCTCTGGAATAGTATTTAATGATAAAACCAACACGGAAACTTTCATTATAAAGTAAGTAATCTTATTATAATGTGCAAGAAATAGAATATATCCACAGATTGAAAATAAACATTGGCATGAACCAATTCATAAAATCACATTAGATGAGATAATTCTAAGAATAGGTAGTAGAAAAACAAGAAATCTAAGTATTATTATATTTACAGACTGAAAAGCACCTTTTCAAGTGATAAGAATGATATATAATATCTATTCTCACGAAATCAACAATGAACAACAAAGGTACATAATTAATAACATTAACGTAAGAGAATGTCTCTCTACGCACAAGTTATTAAAGTAACGTAAGAGACTGAAGGTCTCTTACGTACTATAATTCGTAACGCAGGAGACTAAAGAGCTCCTACGTACAGCCTAATAAAGATCCTATTAGTTTCAGAAAAGAAAAGGCTTTAAGATTGTTACAGGATTTATTTTAAAAGATGGATTTACAAATGAGATGAGTCTTAGCCTAACCTTATTTTTAGAATTGAGGGATCCGGAATTAGAAGTTGGTCAGCGATGATGAAGTACTGAATGGAGCTGTTATTGACTGAGGCCGGAACTGCTTGGAGCCGGATCTGCTGCAGCTGGAAGGCCGTGGGTTATTGAATTTAACTGCAAAGAAATCGGGTGTGAGTAGGTTTACGAGTTCCCACAGCAGGCTCTCCGGAAAAGATCTGGGCTTTCAGGTGGACCCAGGAGTCAGGGTCTAGGCTCCGTCTTCTACAGCAGGTGTAGTAGTGGACCCAGAAGACGGGTGTTAGGCTCCGTCCTCTTCAGCGGAAGTGGAACCAAGGTCTTCCGGTGGGCCCAGGAGACGGGTGGTAGGCCCCGTCCTCGTCACCAAAGGTTCAGAGAATCTTTTAGGGTGTCCAGGTTTGCTTTAAGACTTTCTTCAAGACTTTCTTTAAGAGTTTAGAGCATGGTAGCTGATGAAGATTAGTTAAGTACTTAATGACTTTCCTGGTTGAAGTCCGGGAGTCAACTGCCTTGTAGGGCGACTCGAGCACCTTATATATGCTCGAGCGTTCAAATTCCGAAGTTCCAAAACAATAGTTCGAATACTCACTGACTAATGTTTTTTACTAAGGTTTTACTAAAAAAAACATAGAGAAACATCAACGAGACCTTATTGATAAAAAGTTTCCGTGCGAAATGTATACAACCTGACCACATTCCTCTATGAACCAAGACATTTTGACACCTTGTTTACAAAAATATGACAATCTGTCAAAATGTAATTACGACAATTTCATGTTGAAATCGTAAGAAAATTTAATAATAAATAGTGAATTTCGCATCAGAAAAATCAGAACTGTTCAACAAGCTCAAGATATTTTTAAGATAGAAATTTGGATTTAATGGTCTAAATGCTCAATTACCAGCTCTGGAATAGTATTTAATGATAAAACCAACACGGAAACTTTCATTATAAAGTAAGTAATCTTATTATAATGTGCAAGAAATAGAATATATCAACAGATTGAAAATAAACATTGGCATGAACCAATTCATAAAATCACATTAGATGAGATAATTCTAAGAATAGGTAGTAGAAAAACAAGAAATCTAAGTATTATTATATTTACAGACTGAAAAGCACCTTTTCAAGTGATAAGAATGATATATAATATCTATTCTCACGAAATCAACAATGAACAACAAAGGTACATAATTAATAACATTACATTTCCCCCAAAACCCGGAAAAAAAAAAATTGACGCAGTAAAAATTTTTTTTGTTAGGAATAAGTCCTTGCCTTATCATACATCATCCATACATTCACCAACCACTCACATTATTACACACATAGGGGTTGTGGTTCACATTTAATGACCACTACTCCACAAGAACTATATTCAATTAATTATTTAACGAAGGCTTTTTTTTTTAATTAGGTGTCGTAACCCGCACCTGTTTGAAGACCCATTATAAAAAGGAGAAGCAAATACTCGTATCCCGAGCGTTTTAGACAACTCGTAGTTAAGAAAGTTTAAAGAGAACGTTTTATTCAAGAAAAAGTTTAAAGAAGAGTTTGAGTAGACTCTTTTTCAAGGAAAACGCTTTAAGAAGAGTTAAAGAAGACTCTTTATTCAAGGAAAACGCTTTAAGAAGAGTTTAAGAAGACTCTATAATCAAGGAAAACGTTTTAAGAAGAGTTTAAGAAGACTCTATAATCAAGGAAAACGTTTTAAGAAGAGTTTAAGAAGACTCTTTATTCAAGGAAAACGCTTTAAGAAGAGTTTAATATTTGTCACAATAGGCTTATTTAACGAGTTTGTGCAAACCGCTCGACACAATAGGCTTATTTAACGAGTTTGAGCAAACCGCTCGACACAATAGGCTTACTTAACGAGTTTGAGCAAACCGCTGGACACAATAGGCTTATTTAACGAGTTTGAGCAAACCGCTCGACACAATAGGCTTATTTAACGAGTTTGAGCAAACCGCTCGACACAATAGGCTTATTTAACGAGTTTGAGCAAACCGCTCGACACAATAGGCTTTTTTAACGAGTTTGAGCAAACCGCTCGACACAATAGGCTTATTTAACGAGTTTGTGTAACCGCCCGTTTATTAAAAAAAAATAGCCAAATTGTATAGTTTTGTGGAGTTTACAATATATACCTAAAAACTTAAAATTAAAAAATAATAATAAAATTTACATTATTTATACACTATTTACAATATTAGGTTTTAAAGTCTTTTATGTGCCATTTCCCTCTAGAACTATTAGGATCTTCCAGGATATATACTAGGGGGGAAAGTTTTTGAACGATAGTGCATTTAATGAATCTTGGGTTTAGTTTACTACTGACATACGCACCAGCGTTACTCTGAGTGTAATTCTTACGCCAGACAATATCGCCTACATTAAATTCTTTAAATGTGTGCCTCAAATTATAATGAGCAGTGTTTTTAGTATGTGCTGTGTATAGAGCTACCTGAACTTTATCGAAGATGGTTGACAATAACCCGATATTAGTCGCATATACATCTCGCGGAAGAAAGGTGATGTCATCAATATTTGTGCATGTAGTATAAAGAGAACCGTCAGGAATTACTTCCCGGCCAAAGACGAGAAAGGAAGGGGAGAATCCTGTCGTAGAGTTCGTAGAACTGTTTAAGGCTAGTTGTATTTTATGTAAATATAAGTCCCATGACCTGTGATCCTCGCCGACTAGTTGTGCTAAAGCGGTAATTATAGTCCGATTATATCTTTCAGTAGGATTCACTTGTGGGCAATATCTAGGAGAATAAGAGACAAACGGGACTTTATATTTGTTAAGTAGTCTTTGGAATTCGTTTGATTGAAATTGAGACCCATTATCCATTATAATGGTTTGAGGAACACCGTGCACAAGAAACACGGAGTTTTCTAAGAGAATAATAATATTAGTAGCAGTAGCGCGTTTAATAGGGAAAATTAGACAATATTTAGAAAAACAACAGGTAACTACAAGGATATATTGATTACGTTGTCTAGTCATTGGTAAGGGACCCATCAAGTCCAATGATATAGTTTGAAAAGGTCTTGAACAGATTTTAGGTTTACCCATAAGACCGTAAGGTGAGTGATTAGAGTGTTTATAAGAGAGGCAAATTTCACAAGTAGAGCAAAATTTTGCTATGTCCGTAAACATGCCGGACCAGTAATAAGTCAGTGACAACTTCTTATATGTCTTAAAAATTCCAATATGGGGATTATCTATATCGCCATGGCAAGATTTAATAAGATCTAATCTTTGAAATGGAGGTGGAACTTCCTTCCATACAAAATCTAGGTTAAAGTTATCAGATGTTGAAGAGTATTTATAAAGTTTAGTGTTAAGAATTTTGTAGTTAGGATAGGCATCTGGATTATCTCGACAATTGGTAAAAAGTTTATTGAATCGATGTAATTGAGATTCATCAGTTCTGTTTATGGGCTCAGTAAAACCTAAAACAGCTATTTCTGGAGTTTTAAGCCGAGAAAGTAAATCTGGCACTACATTATCTTTGCCTTTTTTGTGTTTAAGAACAAAATTAAAACAAGATAACCGTAAGGTCCAACGAGCTAGTCTTCCAGAAGGATTCGAAAGATTTTGAAACCATCGTAAGGCTGCATGGTCAGTATAAACAGTAAATTCTTTACCATTGTCAATATAACAACGCCAGTGTTCAAGTGCGGCTATAACAGCCAGTGTTTCGCGTTCAGTAGTAGAATAGTTTTGCTCATGTTTATTGAGAGATTTACTCATATAAGCTATGACTACTTCTTTGTCGTTTTGATTTTGAGTAAGCATGGCACCAATACCAAAGTTAGAAGCGTCACAATGAACGGAAAAAGGGAGATTGAAGTCAGGGCAAGCTAGAATTGGAGTTGAGATTAAATATTCTTTTAGCTTAATAAAAGCTACATCAGCATCATCATTCCAAGCAAACTTAGGAGAGTTTTTCCCTGCAGACGTCAGTTTACTAAGGGGTGAAGCTATAGAGCTAAAGTTAGGTATAAAACGACGAAAACAACTACAGGTACCCAAGAATTTCCTGACCTCTTTTTTAGAAGTAGGAATAGGATATTGTAAAATAGCCTGTATTTTACTGGGGTCAGCCCGAAGACCTTGTTTATCTACAATATAACCAAGATATTTAATTTCTTCACGGAAAAATAGACTCTTTTCAAAGTTTATAGTGAGAGAAGCAAAAGAAAGTTTTTGAAGAACTTTAAGTAGTAGTGAGATGTGTTCTTCAAAAGTTTCACTTATAATAACTATGTCGTCCAAGTAACAAAATACTTTATTGTCAAAATCAGGGGTAAATAAGGTGTCCATGAGTCGTTGTTGAGTCGCGGGAGCATTAGTAAGCCCGAAAGGCATAACAGTAAACCTATACATTCCTCTACCGGGGACATAGAATGCTGTTTTGTCCCTATCTTCCATATTTAAAGGGATCTCCCAAAAGGCTTTAGCGATGTCTATGCTAGATAGGTATTTAGCATTTTTAAGATTGTCAAGTATTTCAGAAATAAAAGGAAGGCTATAAGCATCTTTGCGAGTTATTGCATTAAGTTTCCTACTATCGACACAGAAACGCCACTCTCCGTTCTTTTTGGGAGTTATTAGAACTGGGGACAACCAAGGGCTCTCGCACTTTTCAATTACTTTGAGATCCAACATTTTGTCCACTTCGTCGATAAGGGCCTTTTGTTTTATTGGTGAAAGGCGGTAACAGTGCTGTTTAATAGGTAAACTGTTACCGGTATCTATGCGATGACATACTAGGTTGGTACGGCCTAGGATACCTTTATTTTCAAAAGAAATATCTTTAAAACGTTGAATTATATCTAGAGCGATATCCTTTTGAGTATCCGCAAGGTGGTCGTAAGAGAAAACTTTATTATCTATAGTACAAACAGTAGGGCATTTAGATGCATGGTTAAGTTCAGAATTAAATATTTTAGGGGTTAATTCGAAACATTTCCAAAAATCCCATCCAAGTATTAGAGAAGGGTAAATATCAGGAAAAACATAAGCTTTGAGAATATGTGTCTGATTATTAAAAGTTATAGGTAAGTTGAAGTAACCAAAAGACATTGTTTTTTGTTTATTTGCAACCATGACAAAGTTAGTAGACTTAAATAACTTGAGACCCAGCTCTTCAAAGATTTTATGAGAGTTGTTTCCTAAAATAGTGATACAACTACCACTATCTAATAATCCTGAGAAAGATACGTTGTTGATAGTTACATTTATAAAAGGTCGATTGTGGTCTATTTCGTTATCATAATATACAGAAGTTGATTTATAAGAAATCATAAAATTTCGAATAGTTTGTAACCATTGGGTCCAATCAGCTAAGTCGAAGTTATTTAAGTCAGTTTTCAGTTTTTTGAAGGTTGAGTTTCTAGAGTAGATGAGCAATTAGGACAATTAGAGATTTTAACACCTTTAAGACCACATTTAAAACATATTAAGTATCTAGGTTTTTTACAGTTGGTTAAGGTATGTCCTTGTATGCGACAGCGATAGCAATAGCTATTATTAGAATTGTGATTTGAATCATTAGCGATTGCATTAGTATATTTAGATGTCTGGAAATTTTTTGAACTAGAAGGTTTATATGAAAATTCCGCAGAACAAGGCTCGGTTGACTTTGGCTCTCTAAAATCCTTGCTCTTTTCCGTTACTCGCTCGTGAGCTTGGCAAGCTGTTATCAGCGAGTCAATAGAGTTGACATCTCTTAAGGCAATGAAAACTGAATAACATGGCCTAACATTATGGAGCAGAATTTCTAGTTGTTCTCCTTCATTTAATTTTTTTGAAAGTCTATTAAACATTCCAAACATGATCGCTACGTATACTATTATCGATTCTGTTTCACCTTGTGTCCTATCTTTGATTGCCTGTAGAAGTTTATAGTCATAGTCATGTATGCTAAAGTCCCTTATAAGAGATTTATGAATGTCTGCCCATGTAAGAGTTGGATTACGGTTATGTAGGAACCGAAACCAATGGAGTGCATCTCCTGTAAAAATTTCGAAAGCATGTTTATAAAGTGAAATATCGGAAATGCTTCTCGAAATTCTTAATTCATAAATTTTTTGAAGGAAAGTCCTGGGACATGTTTTTCCGTCATAGGAAATTTTTTTAAGTTCTCTAAGAGCATCATTCCCAATGGGGAGATCTTGTGTTTGAGGAGCGGGAAGAGACATATGATCTTGTGAGCGTCTAGGAGATAGAGATCTATGGGACAACAGTTGGTCTGTAGGTCTAGGAGATAAAAACTTTACAGGGGAATCATGAATTTCAACCAGGACTTCGTCTGTGCCTGAGGATTTAAGATTATCCCTAAGCTTTTCGAATCTCTTATTAAGGATATAGAATCGAGACCTAATGGTGGAGCATATTTCTGCTACAAGTGGTGTTGCATGAATTCGTTCCAGTCGGTAATGTAAATGATTCATAAAAGCTTCTATCTTTTTAAGGGTGGTAATATTGCCTGTTGATTCGATAGCAGTAATTTTAGTTTCTAGGTAGTTAAGTGTACTATCTGTTTGTGATAAGTCATCCTTAGGAGGGATTGGTGAAGTTATAATGTGTTCTGGTGTAATATGGCTTAGTAGTGCCATTTGCTCCTTTAAAGCTGCAACGCTATCTGTAGGTCTACCTGACCGAATAATTATTTCATATTCTAGTTCAGGTTTGTTAAGTAAACTATATTTTATATCTTTAGACATATTGGAAGCTGTTTAAAGTCCTATGTTCTCGAGTTATTTAAGTTAAGATTCTAAGCTAAGTAGATAGCTATAATAAAGTTAAGTTAAAATCTTTTTTTTTAAAATTAAAAATGTAAGTTTCCAGTTAAGTTAAAGATAAGTTTAAAGTTTTAAGTAAAGTAAATAAATATGAGCATAAAGCTGTAAAGTAAGAGGTTAGTAAAATAAACTACCAAATTATTAAATGCACTATGAATACTAATGAAACTAAGTAGGGGTCAAAAAAAAATTTAAATATTAAAGGATAAAGAGGAGATCGAGGTTAAAAGTTATTCAAATAGTGTCCAAAGGGGTTAAAAGTTTCTAGGAGAGTGAGCTAGTTTTATTAGAATTTAGAGAAAAAAATTAGAGAATTTAAGGGGAGGGGTTCTAGTTTATCTGGGCGCCAAACTGTAACGTAAGAGAATGTCTCTCTACGCACAAGTTATTAAAGTAACGTAAGAGACTGAAGGTCTCTTACGTACTATAATTCGTAACGCAGGAGACTAAAGAGCTCCTACGTACAGCCTAATAAAGATCCTATTAGTTTCAGAAAAGAAAAGGCTTTAAGATTGTTACAGGATTTATTTTAAAAGATGGATTTACAAATGAGATGAGTCTTAGCCTAACCTTATTTTTAGAATTGAGGGATCCGGAATTAGAAGTTGGTCAGCGATGATGAAGTACTGAATGGAGCTGTTATTGACTGAGGCCGGAACTGCTTGGAGCCGGATCTGCTGCAGCTGGAAGGCCGTGGGTTATTGAATTTAACTGCAAAGAAATCGGGTGTGAGTAGGTTTACGAGTTCCCACAGCAGGCTCTCCGGAAAAGATCTGGGCTTTCAGGTGGACCCAGGAGTCAGGGTCTAGGCTCCGTCTTCTACAGCAGGTGTAGTAGTGGACCCAGAAGACGGGTGTTAGGCTCCGTCCTCTTCAGCGGAAGTGGAACCAAGGTCTTCCGGTGGGCCCAGGAGACGGGTGGTAGGCCCCGTCCTCGTCACCAAAGGTTCAGAGAATCTTTTAGGGTGTCCAGGTTTGCTTTAAGACTTTCTTCAAGACTTTCTTTAAGAGTTTAGAGCATGGTAGCTGATGAAGATTAGTTAAGTACTTAATGACTTTCCTGGTTGAAGTCCGGGAGTCAACTGCCTTGTAGGGCGACTCGAGCACCTTATATATGCTCGAGCGTTCAAATTCCGAAGTTCCAAAACAATAGTTCGAATACTCACTGACTAATGTTTTTTACTAAGGTTTTACTAAAAAAAACATAGAGAAACATCAACGAGACCTTATTGATAAAAAGTTTCCGTGCGAAATGTATACAACCTGACCACATTCCTCTATGAACCAAGACATTTTGACACCTTGTTTACAAAAATATGACAATCTGTCAAAATGTAATTACGACAATTTCATGTTGAAATCGTAAGAAAATTTAATAATAAATAGTGAATTTCGCATCAGAAAAATCAGAACTGTTCAACAAGCTCAAGATATTTTTAAGATAGAAATTTGGATTTAATGGTCTAAATGCTCAATTACCAGCTCTGGAATAGTATTTAATGATAAAACCAACACGGAAACTTTCATTATAAAGTAAGTAATCTTATTATAATGTGCAAGAAATAGAATATATCAACAGATTGAAAATAAACATTGGCATGAACCAATTCATAAAATCACATTAGATGAGATAATTCTAAGAATAGGTAGTAGAAAAACAAGAAATCTAAGTATTATTATATTTACAGACTGAAAAGCACCTTTTCAAGTGATAAGAATGATATATAATATCTATTCTCACGAAATCAACAATGAACAACAAAGGTACATAATTAATAACATTACACTTGCGATCGCTCGCGGCCACTCGCCTCACTTCGGTGCCGTGTCAGTTTTTCTACACAAATCAAAGGATTGTCTGCGCTCGGTCAATCGAACTGACACCTCCCGACGTGTGGGCAGCATCACACAAAAATCATCTACATTATTGCTTGCAATAGTTTTCGAACGTCTAGATGGCAGCACTTGCTTTGCACCGATTTGACTTTGCTCGCATTAGCCTCGACTAATGCGAGCAAAGTCAAATATATATATATATAATATAATATAAATTTTTAATTTAATAATTAATTAAAAACAATCATAATATACATATTAATATATTGTAAAATAAATAAGTACTAGACGAGTTTTGAGATTAGTACTAGAATTGTGTCATGGAGTAATTAAAGTAGTGTTTTTTACTCTACACATTATATTTACAAAATCTTAAATTAAATTTCAGGAATTCGATACAAATAGTTTAAACACAGAACTTCAAAGCAAAATACGCTCTATCAGTTTCATGTTTGAGTTCATTGTTCAACCGCACTCACAAAGCCCTCTACAGTTTTAATCTCATTGTTGTGGCTTATGACTTTGTTTCAGTTATTTACTGATGTTTGATGAATTTCATTGAACTTTAAACCCTGAAAATAAAAATGTTAAATTTAATTTTTATTAAGACGGTTAGGTTAGCTGAGAATCAAACTCGTAATTCGAATAAGCTGAAAGAGAGTAGTCTTTATTAACAAACAATATTACTATAAAATAATAGAATTAAATTAAAACAATTGAGCTTTGGTTAAACTGTAATGTTACCACTATAGGTGGAGCCACCGGCGCTATAGTCCGTAAGAGGTCCCAAAGATTTTCGGTTGAACCGACTAAGGGTTTCGTGGCTTAGTTGGTTAGAGCACTAAGACCCGTACTGAGGGTGGGGCGCGGGTTTGAGTCCCGCCGAAACCGAAATTTTTTGGGAACTTAAGTCATTTCTTAATCTACAGGTAGCTCAACTGACCCATATGAATACCAGACGGAAGCGTGCCCAAGACGCTAGCTGCATTGCCCCGCATAGCAATGCTGATGCGCTACGCCAGATACTCACCAGCTCTCAGGTCACGCGTCGCTTCGACCAGACGCTCAGATAATTTTTTATAAGTTTTATAAGAGAGTTATAGTAATTCTAGACCGATGGGGTAAAAACTTTTGAATCAAATGCGTTTTTTTTAATATTTTCGGTTGATCATTTTGTTCCCGTCATTGTCACCGTTGGGCCCAAAATCACCCCCATTTATCACAGTACACATAACATGTGCCACCGTGTTCGTTTTATAAATGCATCCCTTTATGTCCTTTGGCATTTCTAAAGGTAGTTTTCATACGAATCGCTTTGGTGAAATCCAGTTGTAAAATAGTAGAAATGTCCAAAATAAGCTTAAAAGCAGTCAGCCCAGTCGCTGCACTAGCTTCCATAATTCCTTTGGTATTTTAATAAAGCTCAAGGGAAGTTGTTACTGTCAGAATACTGCTGCTGAGATTCTGAGTACTGTATTAAAACTAGACTGTTTTGTAGCATATATTTATCATTAAGCATTTCAGAAATAGAAATAAAGAAATACAATTTATCCAGAAAACTAATTTACAATTCAATATTTCAACACTGTCCTCTTTAGACTGTTTAAGGTCTGTACTCATTACGCATACGCATTACGGGGAGGATTGCAAAATTATATATTTTTTTTCAATTAATTTACCTACTTAAAATATTAATACAAAAAAAATCATGTAATAATAACACAACGTAAACCACAGAGGCTTGGAAAAGCGCTCTCATACTATAGTGCGGTACCCTAATGTCGCAAGAGTTTCGCAATGACGTTGTCCGTTGTACGAGATGCGGAACAAATGCGAAACAGTCGCGGACACGCTGCGGACCTCGAGTTGCGGCTCCGCAAATTCGATTCCGCGCGGTAATATGAGACGGGCGTAAAGGAGTGTTATTTTCGAGTCAGCCGAGTAAATATCACATGATGTAACTTTGTTTTTTTTTGTAAAGTTTAGTGTGTTTAATGTGTAATTATTATAAGAACATTTTTTCCGGGAGCTCCGGGTATTTTTATGTATGATAAAAAATATATTTCACTATTGAGACCGGATGATGCCGTGTTGGTTTCGCCAGAATTATTTATTCAATTATTTAGTTTATAGACAACCAACGTCTGAATTAAAATCTTTATATTTCTAAAGGTTTGAGTGAGGATGATTTTTCTTTATTTTCTCAAGAAAATAATATAATATTTATCTTCTTGCTTTTCATTTTACAAGTCGGTGCCTATCAATCTGTCTTCGTCTCCAATATAATTAATTCGAGCATCTTGTTTTTATTTCCAAAGTATTTTTATTTCAACCCCAAACAAATATTTATTCAAAAATACTTGTCATTAAAATTCAATCTCGACTTCTACCGAAGCCAAATGTCGGTATGATTTATGCTGACTTTGTTTCTGTATAACTGTCACTTTTAGATTTTGTTAATCTGAGACATTTATTCCTCCTATTTTATTATGTTTAAATATATAATATCTTCGGCTTGCGAAAGAAAATTAGCCAATATAGTAAGTAATCCAAGCCTTGAACTATCTTTACGCAAAATTTTTGCCCGATCTTATCCGTCGTTTTGGCCTGAAGAGGTAACAAACACTGAACCACCAATCCCACGCAAATCTTTCAAATTTATAAAATTGGTTTATATGGATTGTGTGAAAGGTGTTTATGGGTAAGAATGGTGTAACTATATTTATTATGAGACGACGACTGATAAAAGAAGAAAAAGATTGGAAAGAAAAAGACATCCTTTATCATTACTTCATTTATGATCATAAGCCGACAACACCTAGGTTGGGATAAGGACAGGAAGTAAGTTAAGTATTTAATTTTATTATCTTCATGGACATTCATTCCGACAAGGGAAAGGGCAAAACTACACATCAATTTTACCGCTGTGATGAACGCTTCTAAGGAGCTGAACCAGATGCTAGACGGCCTAGCTTCAGCCTCGCGACAAAGACGAAATCGGTTTTGGCATAAATTTGGATAAAACCAAAGTAGTAAATAAAAATAAAAAATCATTTATTGCCTAAAAAACTCTTAACCAAAACAGAATCATACATAAAAAATACAAATAAAATATATAGACACAGGGAGTAAATTCAGCTTTGTGCCGCTTGGTCACCTTTTCGAAATCATTTCCGAATACACTTACCTCAGGCAGATTCTGCAGTTAAGTAAAAACAATTTCGAGAAGGAGGCCAAGAGGATGATCCAGCTAGGGTACAGCGTTTGGGAAACTACGCTGAGTCATACCGCAATGCTTGAAAACGAAAGTTTTCAATCAATGCGTCCTACTCTTCGTGACCTACAGAGCTGAGACGTGGACAGTCATGGTAGGGCTGGTTCACCATTTCAAAACCACTCAGCGGGCTATGAAAAAAGCTACGCTCGAAGTTTCTCTGAAGGATTGGATTAGTAACAAATACACCCGAAGGAAAACCAAACTTTGTTTCTCCTGTCGACATACTCGTAGGTCTAAGCATTAGCAAGCTGAAGTGGCAGTAGGTCGGCATTATCTCGCGCAAATCTGACAACTGCTGGAGTACCAAAGGAACACTGAAATTTTTGTACTGAGCTCTTGGTTTTAAGTTTGCCGTAATCGCCCCTTATAGCGAAAGACCAACTTTTGAAACTTTTGAAAACTTGGAAATAGAAAGCCAACATTAAAGTGGTATCGATTTTACAAGGCTGAAGACAAGGACATAGAAAAATAAAGGTTATTTTGTTCAAGAACAATGTCTATCGATTGTGAATACCCAGGTACTTATTGTCAATGTCAACCTGTCAATTTTGAAAGCTGTCGATTCGCAGGCTTAGTTGATGAGCGCTGTTTTTCTAAATAATTTTCTGAGTTTACAGCTCTTAAAAATGTATTCTGCCTTCCCTGATTTTATCAAATCCTATTTGTTTTGTATTTTTAGCCGTACGAAACTGTCATATTGCTTTACGTCATTTTGACGGCTTGGAGACGGGATAAAAAATATTGAGAGACACAAATGACGACTATTTTTGGGTGATTTAATTTTTATAGAACAAACAGCCAAAACTCATAAAGATTGTTTGGTCGAAAGCTTTTAGAAATCTTTTAACGTGTCACTGTTTTCGGAAACCATATTACTCCTCGGGACAAATGTGTGTACGATCTGCAGACATTTGTTGAGGGTGTTCTGGTCGTTTTCTATGTATAATAAAAAATATCTATCTATGTATTGTATTATATTATGTATATCAGTTATCTAGTACCCATAACACAAGCTCTGCTTAGCTTGGGGCTAGATAATGCTGTGTGAATTGTCCAGCATTATTATTTATTATTTATTTATTTATTTACTCTAACACTCCATCTTCATTCAATAACAAATAAAGACGAATATTCAAAATACAAAATCAGCCTAAGCGTTAATTTAAATTAACGAAGTCTTTGTAAGTTTACGTTATTTAATTAGCATCATGAATTCGTCCGACAGAACTGGAAATGGGTCGATCTATTAGATTTGTAGATAACTGGGGAAATCCATTCATATTACAGAAACAATGGCCGTGAAATTTATCAATAACGGAGTTAAGGGAGTTATAACGTTGTTTACGTTTGGCCTATTTGATTTGGCCTTTTAAATAAAATAAATAACAATGAACATTATACACAGCTTATCGCCCCAAAGTTAACAGAGCTTGATGTGTTATGGGTACTAGATATTGATATTGTGAACTTACATTTTATAATACACACACATTATATGCACATATGCACATTATATGCATTTTATATGCACATATCGCGTGTCAAACGTCGCCGACTCTACGTGGTAGTAAATAGGTATATATTTTATGTATATTAGAATAAGGTATATATTTTATATGGGCCGTAGTTTTTAAGTATTTTACATCCTGTACTAGACTAACGTTGCCTGAAATAAATGTTTTATTATTATTATTATTATAATTAAGATCTGGCGTCTTCTCAAACATTTTTTGTGAAGATGGGCAGAACCTGCACTTTACGCAATGTCAGTATAATGATCAAATACCCTGTAAAAATATTTTGTTATACTAAGATAGAAAACATTCAGAACACCCGATAAATGATACGGATATCTTATACAGTATTATCTGGTTAATTAAAGGTATATAACAGATATACCTAGTTAATAAATATAGGTATAGGATATACCTAGTTAATAAATACGTAAGTATGTGGCTCGTTATACCCAGACTGGATCAAATACCTTCACATGTAGGAAGCCTAAGCTCTGTGTCACTGTTTCATTGCAAGAGATTATTCGTAAGCTTCTAAATGGCTATTCTTTCAAATGGTTATTGGCTTCATTATAAAAAAGGTTAATGAAATAATCGCTTGGGCAAGCTTCTATAAATGTAATTTCAGTGCGTAAATGTAGGCCGCCCTAGGTATCGCTGGATCGACGAAGTCGATGCCAATCTCTGCGAACTCGACGCCCATAGCTGGCGAGAGACGGCTCAGAACGGCGTGGGGTAATAAACGTCTCGAAGTCAAGATGACAATTGGTAACATGGTATGAGTGACAAAACGTACAAAAGTCTTTATGTATAATACGCAAGTGTTAAAAAGTACAAAAGACAAAACATCATCGAGACATAATGTATCAGGGTCTAAAATGTACAAAAGACAAAACATCATTGTGCGAAAATAAGGCGTAAATGGATCGACCTAGTTCAATGATTTAAACCTCTTCGGCTATCTAATCTTTTTGAGTGTAGGAACTCCTTGAAGGTCGATAATTGAAAAAGAAGATATAAATGTCATTACTATATATAACCGAGATGCCTGGAGAAGCCTTGTGTCGGAGGCCAAGATCCACTTTGGGTCGCTGAGCCACAGGAGTAAGCGGAAATGTCTTTGAACCGCGCAAGTTTAGTTTGCTTGGAGGAATACTTAGAATCTACCTATTAAAACAACAAAAAAATATTTAAAGCAACAATCCTTTCAGCAAAAACATGGGCGATTAGAAGAATTAAAACATTGAACTTACGAAATCACTTTGAAATCGGAGAAAGTTACACAAAAGCCTAAAAGTGAAGTAGAAAAGAGTAAAGTCAATTAAACTTTTGTTATAGGACAATTTGGCGGAGTGATACAGTGAATTATTATAGTAATTAAAGAAGCGAAATAAAATAATAGATAAATAAATAAATAATGGAGGACAATTCAAACAGCATTATCTAAGGTTTTTTTGATATAGTGCTAGAGTGCTAGAGATACCCGCACTTTGGGTATCTCTGAGCATTATTAGCCCCAAGCTTAGCAGAGCTTGTGTTATGGGTCCGAAATAACCGATAATGCAATACAATACACAGATATATGTATATGTTTTTATTATACAAAGAAAACGACCAGAACACCCGCAACAAATATCTGGAGATCGTATACACATTTATTTTGTCCCGAGAGGGAATCGAACCCGCAACCTCCTGCGTCGCAGAACCTTGATGAGATTTTTATAACATTGTTACATTTTCTATGAGAGAAATGAAAGAACTAAATTGAATGTTTGTTTTCAGTATGTACTTTCTATTTGTTGGCCAGAAGAACCTATTTTTTTGCATTTTTAGAGCAAATACACATCAGGCACGTTACAAATTATCTTATCAGATTCTAAGAAAATTTTAAGCGAACGTTTGGGTGTGTACGTATTTATGTGACAAGATGGTTTTTAAAACGCTTTAAAATGCTTGTATACAGTTTACTAGGGCGCAGCCAGTATTAAATCTGTGGTTTGGAATTACGGATAGGCAGTTTACACACAAGCATCGACAACATTGAAGTGCTAAAATTCCCTCTTACTCGAAGTAACGACATGCAAATATGAAGCGGCGCTCCCTGCAGCGACTGAAACGATCTACGGCCAATTTTTATGCAATTCGATCACTTCCACTGATCGAGGCGGCGAAATAGCTTTTAGGGATTCGTAGAGGAATGGTGAGACTCACGGTTCTAGAAAAGGTGAGTTTGTTTATTATTGCGTAAAATGGTGATGGGGAAAGTACTCTTGGCTTTATTTTCGCCACTAAGCTGTATCAGCATGCTTGAAGGCTGCGACAAGGTAATGTTACGCTAGGATGTTTTATTACTTATAATGTTGAGAGGGAAAACGCTCTAAGGGTGCGTTTTAGGTCGACAGCGGCAGCGAAATTAGGACAGTTTTCAATGGATCGTTTCTCGGCTGCATGCGATACTGAGAACAGAGTTATAAAATATTACAGTTACATTCTCTCCCTCATCTCCTTCTATAATGTTGTTCGAGGAAAAGTGGTGTGTTCAGGCGGTTGATTGCTGTAGCCTTAGATAAAAAGAAAAAAGAGAGATGAGGTACTACCATCTCGAAAGTGTATGGCTCAAATCAGGTCCAACTATGTTCCCTCACATCAGTCATATTCGGATTGGCGGCGCGGGCGGTGGCGTTTGTGTTTCGCGTGCTTGCTACGACGTATACTTTTGTGTCATTTCGACTAAAACACCACGACAATGCCCTCGTGTTCGTTAACCAGGTGTACAAATAGCTCCAAAACAAAAAACAAAGCCCAAGGCATCACATATTCTCACGCGTAAGTAGATCCACCACCACCTTCCAATTTTCTGATAATTCGATACCTTATCATTATTTTATCTGTAACACGGTACACGGTACAGTTTTTGAGTGAGCGCTGGGAGAACGTACCGTATCTTCCATTCTTTTACTTTTGCCTGAGGCTGTAGCGTTTATTTTGGCTGACATGAACTACACTAACCAAATAACAATAGTTAAAAGTCGTATAAATACTTTTTCGCAGAATATTAGATAAATAAATAAATAAAATAAATAAATCATGCTGGACAATTTACACAGCATTATCTAGCCGCATGGTAAGCAAAGCTTGTTTGATAGATAGAAATATTACTATTAATATTAATATTATTGTACCACACAAATACAGAAAACATATAGATACATTATATATGGTGTCTCTAAGCCAGAAGGTTCTCTTCACCGGTTGATTTATCTCCAGGCCTTTAAGTAGGTACCCAAAACTAATTGTACGGACGCGAAAGGTCAAAATCCCATTTATGACAAACTACTTTTCATTAAACTTTTCAGTGGCAATACTTCAAATCCCGGGATGAGCCCAAAACCATTAATCAATCAGCCTGAGTTAGCTGAACGGATGGAACATGACTGCGCTATACATGGATTCATTATAAAGTAACCTATCACGTTGGATGATAGGGCTGTCAAGAAGGCGTATGAGGAAAAACCTTTGAGGTTATGGTCAGCCTCATATCCAGCAAACACCTTGGGCGGCTGACTGGACTAGGCGGTCGCTTTAGGTGTTTCCTGGATTTAACGAAAGTGGTGATGTCCATAAACTTGACGCTAGTAAGCGAGAGATAAGCTCAGAACCGAGATGCCTGGAGAAGTCCCAATAATTAGCCCCAAGCTAAACAGAGCTTATGTTAAGGGTAGATACTTGAATAAGTGCTCGTAGATACTTTACTCGTACTCGCAGCGCATCAGCATTGCTATACAGCGGGGCAATGCATCTAGCGTCTGGGGCACGCTTCTGACTGGTATTGATATGGATCCGTTGAGCTACTGGTAGATTGTTTGCAACAGTCTGCAGTTAGCTCAATTGTTTCAATTGTAAATACTAGTTTTAATTTAATTCTATTATTCGATTGTAATTTTCTTTGTTAATAAAGATACTTGATAACCAATAATATTAAGAAATGCTGAATAATACAATAAGTAATTTTATAGGTCAAACACACGTCTTACGTGACATCCTAACTTGCTTTCGCCTCTATGATTATTAATCGGTTTATTATTGAAGTTTGTACGGAACCACCAAAACCACCTCTCTATTCCACATTCTACGGAACCCATTCCTAAACCCATGTTATCAAGAACAACATAATTGGTACCTAATCAAGGTTGCCGTGCCAAGGGCGTAGATGGCATGCTAGGTAATTCAACTGCCACGGTCAAGTTTTATTTAGGCATCGATGCATGCAGCGATATAGGAAATAATTTAGTTTCTGGGAAATAATGGTGAAAAGTTCATGGCATATAATTAGATAGAGTAAAAGATTAAAACTTTTTATTCAACTTAACTTAATAATAACATGACAAAAAGAAGCGTTTTATAAGCGAAGTAGAATAGAGTAACTTATCGCTTAAAGCCATTTCTTTCAGGTAACTTTTGAATGGGCTGGTTTATCCGATAATCATACTGAGATAATTATTAATTGAAACTTTGGATGCATGTTTAAAACCTCATCCCGACGACCTCTGTGGGCTAAGGTCCGCGTGCGGCGCAGGAAGTTGCGGATTAGATTCCCGTTCTGAGGCACACGTTTCTACGATCTGTAAATAATTGTTTCGGGTGTTCTGTGTATTTTCTATGTATAATAAAAAATATCTATCTATGTAATGTTATATAGTATGTACCCATAACACAAGCTCTGCTTAGCTTGGGGCTAGATAATACTGTGTGGATGGTGCATTATTTATTTATTTATATCTTATATTTACTTATTATACTTATAGGTGAAGGTGTTACTTATTATATTTATAGGTGAAGCATTATTTATTTATTTATATCTTCAGGCTCAAAGTACAGAATGAATCAGGATGAAATTTTACAATGACGAACTCTAGTCCCGATACAATAAATCTATATTTTAAAGTAGGAAAAATGCGTACGAAACCGCGAGTAAAAACGAGTCAACCGATAAAACGCATTCTGTTAAATGATAAACTAAATATAAATTAAAGTCATCACCTCCGTGTGAGTGTCTCTCAACTCAATCAAGTATATTTAACTAATCTATGCTTTAGCTCTAATGCTTCAAGGTTTAATTTCAATTTGTAACTTTGGTTGTAACTGGCTTTACTTTTAGGTTGGTTTCTACTAATCTTACTATCTTAATCTAGATTTTGTGTTGGTATTATTTATGTTAGTTTATCTAAAGTCAATTACAATGAAATCTAGACGTAAGATAAGCCCGACATTAATAAATTGTGCAGATTTGATTATAAGAGTTATTATTGGGAAATTTGCACATGACAGTAAATCGTATAAAACGTGCACAGTGTGAATAAGCCTTATGACTAGCTTTCAAATAAATCGGAGAGGATATTTAAAACCACTAATATCGAGTACTTAATATTAACAAATTTTATGACCATGATTACTGGTTATTTTTTCACATTTATAACATTCCTTCTGGTGAGAACTCGTTAGGATAGTTTTAAAAGACAATACCTTTCTGAAATTACTTTTGATGTTTGTATATTTAATTACTTTGCACTCTTCCTGTCCTTATCACCCGCTAGGTGGGATTAGCACAACATCTATTTTTCTTTCACTCTCCTCTATCAGCCGTCAAATATGTGTCCCTTGTAGAGGTCGAACCTACAACCTCCTGCGTCGCAAGCGAACCTTCGCCCACCGCGCCACAGAAGTCATCAAAGATGGGATTGCAGTAAATTAAAAAATTTAATCAATAAGCAAATTTTTCATCATGTAAATAAATAAATAATGCTGGACAATACAATACAAAACAAAATTCTTTATTGTACACCACAAAATTCACACAGCATTATCTAGCCCCAAGCTAAGCAGAGCTGTTATGGTACTAGATAACTGATATATATAATACGATACAAGACAAAGATAGATTTTGTTTTTATTATACATAGAAAACGACCTGAACACCCGGAAAAAATATCTGCAGATCGTACAAACATTTGCCCGAGGCGGGAATCGAACCCACAACCTCCTGCGTCGCAAACAGACCTTTGCCTACCGCGTCACAAATCGGTCGTCAAAGATTTGATTGGAGTAAATTCAAAAATTGAATCAAATAACAGATTTTCCGTCAGAAACATTATTTTTTCTTGATGACAACGTGTGGTTATATATCCTATACTTTTTAGATACCAGAAAAAGGTTGCGGCGAAGGCTTTTACCCTTATTGAATGTGAATGGCTTCCATCTTTTAACCTAGAAAGTGGCTTATCGATTGGCGTAGCACTCCCGTAGCAGTCTCGTAGCACTGCTACGAAGCCTCTACGAAGTGCTACGTCGCGTTTAGAACAAAGTTTGTTTCGCTACGAGGAAATGGGTTTTAAGTTTTGAAATTTTAAAGAATACTGTTTTTAAAATATAGTTTTATGCACGGGATTATAAATATATCTCGGACGGGAAATCTTTGTTGAAAACGTCTACAACCTATTTCAATATGTCTTGATTTTCAAATGAAAACTTTTTACTATGTGCTTTCTTAGTTCATTAAGCGAGGTCGAACAATTCCACTACTTTCACATGCTTTCTCAAATTAAAACCAATCGCAGGGGTAAACGTGTTCTTGAGTAGAGACCGCGACTCGGCAAACGTAGTGTAGGCCGATGGGATGATGATTTGCGAAAGACTGCTGGCAGATGCTGGATGCGGCAAGCTGAAGACTGGGGATTAGGGGAGGCCTATGTCCAGGTGTGGACTAATATAGGCTGATGATGATGATGATCATGACAACTATGAAGTTTCCTTATGGTTCACAGGTAATTGAATGAAGACAGAATGAAGTATTTCGTAGTCCTTCATAGTTACTTTTGGCAGATAGAGATGCGAATTCATCGACTCAAAAATATAGTATCTTACGAAAGATCGATTTTTATCGAGCCGTCATAGCATGTAACGAAGATTATTCAAAATAATTTTTGATGATGATGATTATGCTATTCTAAATCAAGTACATTTATGCAAAGTTTCGACATGATTCGTTTGTACAGAAGTTATGAAGTCGTAAAAAGTAACTTTACCTCCAAACATTTGCAGTAAAGTGTGAACAATTTACAATAGCGTATTTTAATAAATATAATAAATCCTAAACTCCAATTTTTAACTCTAAACAATATAATATAAACAACTCGTTCAGCAACAGCTGTATCATTTTACTACTTTCCTCTCAACTTCTCGTAAAAAATAAAGCATTTTTCTCGAAAAGCGTTAATTTTTCTCCTGACATCTGTCATTTTGCGTGACAAGTGACAAGTGCGGTTTGACAGGACCTAATGAGTTGTGGCACAAGGTTCAGATTGGCTTGAGGTTGGTCCTGAGGTTGGCGTGTTGATAAAGGTGTGGTGCGTTAGTAAGCGTTGTTTTGGATTAGTGTTCATAATTTTTTTAGCGTCACACTATACACTAGCACTAAACATATATACTAGCATCCTGCTTAGAATTCGCACGCAGCTGTTAGTAAGGTTCCTTTTATTCTGCAGCGTGTCGCCGGTTGCTCGTAGCTTTGCCGGTCGAGTTGTATCGAAAAACGCGACTCGCCACACGCAGTGAAACCCGCCTATGAGCTTCGTACAAATCGTGCCGGTCGCGTGCGCACGCAACCGGCGATACGCTGGAGAATGAAAGGAGCCAATTGTGTATGAAGCTACACACTATACACTACAGTGTACCGTTGCCAGTGCCGGGAACTGAAAAAACATGCCATAAATGTTATGCCTTTTCGATTCTCCCGGCGAGTGGAAAACGCCCACTCGATATCATTACAGTTTTGAGAAGGTAGTAATACTAAAACTAGTGGATTTTGGTTGAAGTCTTTTCCTGTACCTACAGGAAAAAACAACATCAACCAAAATCCGCTAGTTGTATAACCATGCGTCAAATGAGGCAAGATTTATAATGTCCAAGGGAAACCAGCTGCGAATGAGGAGGGTGGATGTTAACTCGGAATTAATTCTACGGAACCCATGGAAGCGGACAAATCTAGTTTACTCAATCGGTTATAAATAAGGTGGGTGTACGAGATTTTTGGTGTTATTGATAAGAATGAAATAAAACCGAACTTATGACATCTTTCGATTTTGAAAAAAAAATGCATAATGAGTAAGGTCTATTTGATTGATCTATTTTATTTGTTGTTAGCACTCTTTTTGCCTGAGAAACAGGTTATCACCTAGTTCACACGCATTGTTTTAATTCCATCAGAATGAGATTTCGTACTTCTTTGTTATCCTTTTGGTCCTACGATATTTTGAATAAATTATTTTATTTGTTATTATTTATTTATAGTTTATTTTTTCTGATGCGTAAAGTCCGGGATAGCACGAACAGCATCCCGAAAACTATTGCCGATAGGTTCGCTTCTCCTCTCAGGTGTAATAAAATGTTTTTATAATTAGTGTGTGTGAAATGTGTGAATAGTTGTTACTTACCTTAACTTCAAGTAATTTCTATACTAGTTTTACTAACAAAATATTATGCATCTTGTTATTGGGAATAAAATATTCTTATTTATTACAAGGGTACCTCAAAATTTAAATTCAAAATTGGCAGCCTACGAAAATCTGTGGATGCAAATGCTAGTAATGACCGCTGGCTGGATTAGACCCGCGCTAACACGATCAGAGTCTGCTCAGACTGAGTGGACTCGGATATCTACTCAGACACAACTCGTATTGTGGCAACCCCTAATCCGAGCGCATTCGGATAACGGCGTCCGATCCACTTTTCTACTTACGGCCGCGTTCTACTTTTCCGAGCAAGCTCATATACGAGTCGCAAAACAAAATGACGTCTAGAACCAATAACCAAATGTCATATTTCTAACAAGGGTTCGACTGATGACCGTTAATATCAACAGCTATCCTAGTACACTCGTATGAAGCTACTCTACTCCGTCCGAGCGTTGTTTGAGCAGACTCTGAACGTGTCAAGTTGAGAGTGAGTAATAGCCTTATATTATACATTCAAGGCCAGGATTGGGTCCTAGGAATCCTTCAATATAAACTCTTTCGACCTGCAAGGCATACGTATCCTATTACATACCTTACGAAGGGTAGGTTACTATATGATGATGGTAAAAATCGTTACTAGAAGGTAGAGTGCCCAAAATGCTGACAGAATTGCCACGTTGAATGCCAATGCTAATTCGTTGACCGAAATAAAAGCCAGCATTCCGATCACCTGTGCACTCTATTGGGAGTTTTGTAAGAACTGCTCATTGCGTGTGCATCAGGACCTCAAGAACCTGGGGTTTCCACCCCAAGCGGCTCAAATAGGTAACCTTCGTCAAGATAAGAATAAAAAATTGCTCTGCCTTCTGAGGACGATTTTTAAGGAAATAGATATGTGTAAATAGTTGTAATTGTTGTATTCTGTTATTGTAATTATATTATTAAATGTTTGATGATGGGAGCCAAACTTGGTTGATTAATCTGATTAAAGGTTTACGATCAAAAATTAGTCTTTATTAACAAAGAAAATTACAATCAAATAATAGAACTAAATTAAAACTAGTATTTACAATTAAAACAAATGAACTAACTGCAGATTGTTGCAAACAATCTACAGGTAGCTCAACTGATCCATATTAATACCAGTCGGAAGCATGCCCACGACGCTGGCTGCATTGCCACGCTGTATGGCAATACTGATGCAAAAATGGTTATGGTTTACGATTAATTCAATTATCTATCTGTATTCAGTTAGTAATTACACAGTAATTACTATTCAGAGGTTTCTGTAATGGCGGACAACATCATTAATTTAGGGTCGTTAGATCCCAATCGATTTCTGAAAATGAGATGAGATCACTGATTGGGACAAACCGTAATTTGTATTCGAAGGATTTACTGAAAATAATTAATTATGAAATTGGATACCTGCCATTCGGTGGCGTGATTATTTTTGACTGGTTTTTCACAGACAGATAGAAGCCTTAGTTATAAAGTAACATTTAGAAATATTATGTTCATCCATTTGACGACCAAGGACGACCTCTGTGGCGCGGTGGGCGAAGGCCTGCCTGCGACGCAGGAGGTTGCGGGTTCGATTCCCGCCTCGGGACAAATGTGTGTACGATCTGCAGACATTTGTTCAGGGTGTTCTGGTCGTTTTCTATGTATAATAAAAAATATCTATCTATGTAATGTATAATATTATGTTTAACAGTTATCTAGTACCCATAACACAAGCTCTGCTTAGCTTGGGGCTAGATAATGCTGTGTGAATTGTCCAGCATTATTTATTTATTTATATTTACTATGTAGGTGTTAGGTACGTTAAAAATTTGCTTCATGATCAGAAAGTCAAATTTTTAAGTTGGCTAAGAAGTAAAATGCCTACATATCATGCCTAAAAAGCAAAATGCCTAAGATTCAGGATACCTCAACCGGTAGTATGCCTATAATGCAAATTGTATAAAACTTGCTAAGAAGCAAATAGTCTAAATGCAATACACCTACATATGAACATGACTAAATCTTGCGACTACATCATCATCATCATCAGCCTATAACAGTCCACTGCTGGACATAGGCCTCCCCTAATGAGCGCCATAGCGACTTCATATAGAGTTTTAAATCTGATTGACCTCCTTTGAATTTGAGTCTCATGAAAACAACGAAACTACCATCAACAAAACGAAACAAAAATCATCATTCAGACTTTTGTATCCAATGAAAATGTTCTCATTCTTTTTAACCGACTTCGAAAAAAGGACGGGAGTCTATGTTCGGCTGTATGCATATTTTTTGAAGTATGTTTTTCGATTTCTCCGTCAATAATAGAGGACCGATTTTGAAAATTCTTTCTAAATTATAATTAAATTAAAAATTCAATTAAATTATTATCGAAACCACATCAACCACGGTCCAATCCATGCACGGTTGTCTGGTAGAGATCGCTCCTGAGCAATAAGACCGCCAATTGTCACATTTTTCTTATTTTTTATCGTCTGTTATTTTTAAGTTATGTGTGCAATAAAGAATTTTCTATCTATCTATCTATCAATAGAAACTTCTTGGCAGGTGCTCCTATTGGGAATAAAATCGGTGCTCCTAAATCGGTGCTCCTTAAATCGGTGCTCCAATGGGAATACTTCCGTGTAAAATACAAAGAGGGAAGCAGCTACCCATTTAACATTCAAAGCATAGGAAGTGTTTATTTTCATTTATGCATCACCAATCTACCAGCCATTTCTGGTGATTAAAGCAATACCCCATTGTTTAAGGAAAGCATGTTCAGCGTGGACGTAGGAATGTGTGACGTGACGATATAATGATTTGTCATGAGACAAAATAGACACTTCGTGGAGCTACTCCCTAAACAAACCTATTTCTTTTAAATAAAGCCGTGAGATAATCCAGTTGACATAGCAGAGTATTACGATTTTGTTCCGCAGAGAAAAATGTAAGATATTTTCCTTCGAATTTCCATTAAAATGTCGGGAATACCTATCAAGATGGAATCGGATTCTGATGTTGACATTGTTTTCTGTTTTGAGAATTCAGAGTTTTTATTTTTGGAGAGGTTTTCTATGCGCTTTAAGACTTTTTTTACAGTCACGCGTCACTCAAAGGGTTTGTTGTTTTTTAAGTATTAAAACAATATAAAACATAGGGTGCTAACCTCATAACCCTCCCTTGTCGGTAGTCTGGTAAAAATTAGTATAAAATGTTTTGTCTATTTTTCATAAAAATCGAAGTTAAGTTTTCACAACTGAAAGAAAAATATTCGGTCACATTTATTCTATTCACACGGTTATTCTATTTGCGCAGGTACCTTTTCCATCCCCCCCCGAAGGGTTCCCGCCTTGCCGTGGCGGGGGGGCTTAGTAACCGCGGTATGGGCGCGGCGAAGCTAAGAGGAACCCATGGGGCCGCGCCAACGCAGACGGCGACACGGCCGGCCCCGAGACGGACCGCTCCCCTGGGTTTTGCGCTCTAAGCCCAGTTGGAGTGGTAGTAGGTTGCGGTGTCGTATGGGAGGCACCGTGACTGAGGCGGGCGGCTGTGCTGTATGGGCAGCATGGCCGCAGAGAGATGGAGGCCGCGGCGGGAGAGGAATGCCGGTATTCGGTGCGTTTTCGTATGTCTGTGTTGTTCAGAAAATCGCTTGAATAACTCTACACGACATAATAATAAGAGCTCTAAGGAGAAAGACATACACAAAAACAAAAGGAGTAAGAGACACGTATAATGTCAAGCACAGATAGGGGAAGGATTTAGATGTTTTACAGAAGAAAAAACGCGGAAGTAAGCATAAAAAATACACAACGATAATATTTAAACGTAAAATAACCACAACACATCGCAGCGACAAAAATTGGTTATGCAGTGGTAACGTGTAAATAGTGTCGTTAAAGTTTTTTGCAGTTTCGTTGTGGTAACTCTAAAATGTCTGCATGCTGAAGGGGAAGGTGCGGGTTCGAATCCCGTCAAGATCGTAAATTTTTGGGATTTATTAATTTCTAAAATGTCGTTTAACGAAATTACGAAATGTTGTTTGCGTTGACGCTAGTAGTTGCGATGTGGTCTATTGCGATGTGGTGCGCGGTGTGGCTGGTGTTTGCGTTGTGGTTGCGTTGGGAGATTAGATCACACCGTTTAGATCGCAGAAAGAATTTGACCTTTAATAGGTTTTCATATCTCGAACTAGATTAATCTAGAAATAACCGCAATTTTCGTTTAACCATCAATTACGAAGTTACTTCGTTCCCTATCATACTTTGTTAAGAAAGTTGGCAACAATGCCTTTGCAGACTGTAGACGATGAAGTCTTAAGTTAACACTTTTCAAAGGAATGGGAAATGAGATTGCGAGTCTCTTGGGATGCTATCAGAATAAGGACTCTTAGGCCCGTATTATGAAAGGTTACTCAGTTTTGAATCAGTGCTTGAGTAACGATTTTGTATGGCATAAGCGTACTCAAGCATAGATCGATGGCCAAGCAAGCTTTTTTAACACGGGCCTTAGGCCATCTTTCGACGCCTAGCTGCTTTTTATTTAGAATAATAAAAAGAATAATCTGCTCAGATCTACTTAATAAATAATCTACTTAGTTGAGGTATCTGTTGATTGTTTGCGATAGTCTACAAACCTTAACTGTTTCATATGTTAAAAAGTTGTTTTGGTAGTTAAATAGGCATAAGCCTAAGCGAGAGACCGAAGAGAACGAGGCGGTCGCCGCCCCCGTACAAAGCTAAATGATAAATATCTTTGATGACAACTAGCGGTCGCGGTCTTTTGTCTCTGTCATTGGTCTCGGTCTCCGGTCGCGGTCGCGGCACCGAACCGCTACCTTTAGACATAGATTTTTTACTGAGTAAAAAGCACTGATCCATTTGCTTTGCCTATTGCCATTGGCATTGAAAAATATACCGCTTACGCATGTAAATATACTTTTTTATGAATCTGAAACTCAGTGTCATCGTCACTAATCTACTGCTAGACATAGGTAGGTATGTCTCCCTTAAATAAGCGCTTAAACACCCTACCCACTAGGCAGAAAAAAGTTCTTCTAAATATTGGTAATTGGGCGTTGGGACTGCAAAATATTTCTTAATTTAATTAATGTAAAGTCAATAAATAAATAATTTAAAAAGTTTTTATTCATTCACACCCCTAATTCAATCATTTACATCGAGTCACAATCTGAAAAAATCATGTACCGTAAAATAGCTATTAACATTTTGGCGTAAAAGCCCCTGTTAAAATAATTAAATTTCCTCTGATTATTCTCATTTTCGCTGCCGTGTGTGAGGTCCTATTCAATTTCATGACAAGACAAGACTTATTAAGTCATTAAATTTTCATAACGCACATTACGCTAAGGTACAGATCGACATAAGACACTGAACGCTGTCAAGCCTTTAGTAGTACACAAGACGTTAATGAGTTTTGATAATTAGTCCGGTCAAAGTGGACACGTCAAAGTGCAAAAATTCGCATAGAGCTGAAAATTGGTACGAATGTTAGGAACACCAACGAAACAGTGACGCTTAGGAGAAAAAAATTGTTGAGATAATTTTTATAGATAATTGCATAATACGTAATTTTTGACTGACTTTTTTTTATTAAAGGCCAGATCCAAAAGACGGTACTCCTGGACTCGGCGCGTATCGTCAGGAAGTTCCTCTCTTTGCAGCCCTACTCACCGGCTGCTTGAGCCTAGCTTCGCGGTGATCTACTGTTTTGATAATAATTTTTTACTGTAGAATTGTTTTAGCGTTTTCTACAGTAAAAAATGTATTTTAAAGAGATACTAAATAGATGAAGAGAATAATAATAATGGATAATCTCACTCTCACTAATATTATAAACGTGAAAGTTCAGATAGATGGATGGATGTTTGTTCCTTTATCACGCCAGAACGGCAAAACGGATCTGGATGAAATTTGGCACAGAGATAGATTATAGTCTAGAATAGGACATAGGCTACTTTTTATCCAGAAATTCCTACGGGAACGGGAACTACGCGGGTGAAACCGCGAGGCGCTGCTAGTAATACCTAAATGTCTTTATTTCAGAAACAATGGTCCATAGTTTAAGTTACATTGAATTTACGGAAGTATAAACTAAATTATGGTATTTCGGCACATAGACATAAACTAAATTTAATACACATGTAATTAATACACATGGCAATTGATTTTAAATTTATTAAATGGGCTAAATCTAGAAAATATTGTTAGGTATTAAAATTAAATGTTTAGTGTATATAATCATTGGTTTTTTTTACATCAAGTTTATATTTATATGTAGTTTTCAATAATCTGCTTCTAAAGACATATATACCAATAACTAGCAAGCTAATTTACTCCTGTAAAATCGTGACGGAAACCGAGAGAGGAGTCAACCTTATCGATCCATAAAGGTTTTTCACTAATAAGTACCTACTATTGTTGGAAAAATACTTTAATAACGTATAATAAGTTTAGTCTAAGTACTTTGTAAACCTTTTCTGAAGTAAAAAACGTTTATTAATAATTGATTTTGTAAAAGGCCTCTTTAAGTTTGACATTTGCCTCTTCAATCCCTAAAAATCAAACAAAATGCCACAGAATACCGTCCCTTTACTAGACACAGAACATAATTTCGTCCATTCATTCTCACACCCTTTTCAACCCAAAAACGCTTACCAAAATAGAATACGTAATAGGCGGCACTCTCTCACACCTGTGGTCTCAAATTGGCGTGGTTTCAGGAAAGTTTGATGTAGGTTAGCTGCTCCAAGCTAAATGGGAGGTAAAGAGAGGAATAATTCTAATACAGCACAGATGACTGCAGATGGCTGTTTAATAATAATGCTGCTGGACGACACAGCATTATCTAGCACCAAGTTAAGCAGAGCTTGTGTTATGGGTACTAGATAACTGATATACATAATACAATACATAGATAGATATTGTTCTTTATACATAGAAAACGACGATATATTTAATATTCATAACATTTAAAACGACCAGAGCACCCGGAACAAATATCTTCAGATCGTACAAACATTTGTCCCAAGGCGGGAATCGAACCCGCAACCTCCTGCGTCGCAAGCGGACCTTCGCCCACCGCGCCACAGAGGTCGTCATGTAGCCATACTAAATGTATAGGACACCTATAAGTGATATAAATGTTAAAAAGAAATTGATTACAAACTCTTATAATATTTGTAATTTATATTTTTTTAGCTTTTAGCGTAAATCTTCTACGAAAACTTTTTAATAATATCCCAAAAAAATTCGATTTCGGCAGGATTCGAACCCGCGCCTCACCTTATATATTTTTTCTTGTATATTTTTTTAAGTTTATTTGGCATACAAAAGAGAACACAATCAAATATTAAAAATATAGGAGGCACTCCGCTTGTTTGTCTGATTATCCTCTAATAATGTTAATTGTTAAGATAGATGCAGGATAGACAATCCTTAGGCGAGTTTCCAGAGTTCTTTAATAACTTTATTTCCCTAAACAAGCAACTTTACTTGAAGTAAATCGCATTATTGAACGAAGGCGCTTTAACTTGGCTAAAGTTTATTCCTTCCGCTGGATTGCGAATGGAGCGAAGCAAAGTACAGTTAATTAAGCTTAGTTTAAAGTTGAGGCACTTGAGAGTATTATTACAAACAGAGAACACAGTTCTCCGACGCAAATTTAAAGGTAAAAAAACATCAGTAGACTGTTGCAAACAATCTACAAGTAGCTTTATAGTCTAGAATAGTACAAAGACTACTTTTTATCCCCGGAATTCCCACGGGAACTGGAACTCATCATCATCATCAGCTTATATCAGTCCACTGCTGGACATAGGCCTCCCCTAATGAGCGCCATAGCGCCCTGTCTTCAGCTTGCCGCATCCAGCATCTGCCAGCAGTGGACAACTGGAACTACGCGGGTAAAACCGCAAGGTGCTGCTAGTATGTCATAAAAATGGCGGCCTGAATCGACCCCCACAAAAAAAGAGGTTGGTACTATTCTGTTAGCAAATAATCTCTTGTGAAATCCCGTCCATCGCGATGTTAATGTTAAATGGTCCTTAATGAATATTTAGCAGTTTAACATGCTTTGTTTAGAGAATGCCTTGATTTAGCGCAATTTTAAGACAGGAACAAAAGTGTCGCTTTGATAATGTTAATTGCATAATCAGGATTGAATAATCCCGCATATCAATCCCGCGGGATTGAATGAGCTGCGGGATTGCAATCCCTAACCCTGACCTCAATATCGAATTGAATTTTGTTGGATCTTACGCGGAATTGTTGCAAAATGTTGTGATGTTTTTTCACCTAATATTTTGAGTTGAGAGAACAAATTGTTTTCCTAAAGATTTAGAGCTCAATATTTATGTATGTTGCATCAACCAGTGTGTCCAGAACGCTTTGAGAGATGCCGTGGCCGTGAGCAGTAATTGGGATGTACAAATGGGAAGGTAATAAAATAAAGTTAAAAACTACAACCCGACTACGTAAAAGTTATAAACAAGCGTTCAAAGATGTTCCGAAAAATACAATTTACTTCAATAAAATTTTATGTGACCGTAACCTTGATTAATTTTTCCTAAGAAATTACCAATATCAAGTAACAAAATAACACCACGACCAATATAATTACCATCATAAAACTAAGCGCCTCGAAATAATTCTAAAATTGTAAATATATTTCCCGAAAATCTTTTGAATCTTGCTAAAACACTCCCTTAATTAAAATACCAAAAGTGGTATTTGTCATGGAAAATAAGAGTCGCACAAACGAGCGATTTGTAACTGACAACTTCTTAGCAACTTTTTAAAATAAATTCTCTCTTTCTCTCTTACGGCTATAATGATAAAGAAACATGGAAAATCAACTGACGCTTCCAGCTGCCGTTGATTAGCATAAAATAACACACTTCCAGATGCTTGCAAGAGTCTGCAGTTAACTCAACTCTTTTAATTGTAACTACTAATTGTAATTTGAATGACTTTAAGACTTGTAATTATCTTCTCGTTCATAAAGTTTTAATTAACTCTGTACCTACATGAACGAGAGTTCAGCTGATCTATTATGATCTATTTGTATCCGAGAGTATCACTATTTTTTGCCGCTCATTAATTCATTTCTGTTTGTTCTTTTGTAATCAAAATGCAGCCAATGAACGAAAATAATATAGTTGACACGCTCATGAATAAATCAAGTAACAACCAGAAAAACTGGTTCGCAATTGAGAGATAAACGTACCGAACCGTAAAGTTTTAATCACATTAACATTTAATTTTTATCATTTATTTACGAGAGGGATGATTATGATTACCTATCGATTACCTACCCCTATAAGTTACTGTCTTTTTGTTACTAGCTTGACGGTATCTAGTTGCTCGTTTGTCAACACTTGACGGCGTCGTTGAAAAATATGTACAGTAATTCACGGAATTTACGTTTCACGCCTATATTTTAACTTAACGAGGTCTTATCAATTTTATGTTGGGTTTATTTAAAACAATAAAGCCACCCACGCTACCAAGCGGGACGAGCCAGGAATAACTCATAATTTGCTTCGTTTTCCTGCAATCAAAGCGAAAAAAAAAACAATCACATTATAGACACGTGAGAATAATAAATAAGTAAATAATGCTGGACAAACCACCCACATTGTCATCTAGCCCCAAGCTAAGTAGAGCTTGTGATGAGTTGGGTGACTGATATCTTTAAAATAATAATATTATAAAGAGGAAAGATTTAATAATAATAATAATAATGCTGGACCATTCACACAGCATTATCTAGCCCCAAGCTAAGCAGAGCTTGTGTTATGGGTACTAGATAACTGATATACATAATACAATACATTACATAGATAGATATTTTCTTATTATACATAGAAAACGACCAGAACACCATGAACAAATGTCTGCAGATCGTACACACATTTGTCCCGAGGCGGGAATCGAACCCGCAACCTCTTGCGTCGCAGGCAGACCTTCGCCCACCGCGCCACATCGGTCGTCATTTGTTTGTTTGCTCGTTTGAATTTATTAGGCTCTGAAGCTACTGGATGGATTTGAAAAACTCTTTCACCATTAGAATCCTACATTATCCCTGATAAACATAAGCTGTAGAATATACCCGTGCGAAGCCGGGGCGGCCCGCTAGTATATAATACAATACATAACATACAAATTATGTAGATTTTTCTTTATATCTTGATAGAAAATGCTCAGAAAACCCGGAACAAACATTTGTAGATAGTACAAACATTTGTCCTGAGACGGGAATCAAACCCACATCGGTCACCATAACAAACGTAAGCTATTTTCCACGAGCGTGTGGACCTTCAATTTACGAAAGAAATGGTAACTTGTTAGATCACGCACACGTGGGCACGACGTGACGTTTGACGGAATAGATAATTTCCTTTCTGTGACGTCATTACACGTCGCACAGGTGTGCCTCAGTGTTTACACACTTCTGGTTTGAATCTTGATATACTTCACAAAAATAGGTAAATATATTTAAATAAATCAATAACCAGGCGTGCCAAATCACTATCTTTAAAAAACTGCTCCATCAGCATTAATTATTGAGTTTGCGGCGTTTTATCCGCTAGAAAAACCGCGAGCGCCTGAATTGGCGCGCGAACCATCTTCGCGCGTTGCTCTTATATTACATCTGGCGCTAGAATGCTTTTGTAAAGTGATTTAGGTTACTTTATTTAAAAGCTATATTGTTATCAACTAGGACAACTTTATCTTTATTTTCATGCAAGTTTATTATAATTTTGTAGGTTATCTTGATATTATAGTATGTAGTGTAAGTATTATTGACTTCTTTTATTTTTTTTAAGTGCCACTGTCTTTTTCCGATGCGGTACCCTTGAAAAATAAGTCGCGGATGTTGTCCACTTCACTTATGGATTTGGGTACAACTCATCCGAATCAAAAACCGAGCGAATTTTCATTCGGATGAGTTGTTACCCATAACAAAAAGTGAAGTGAACAACTCATCCGCGGATGAGTTTTTTCTCGGATGAGTTGTACCTAACCTATAGTTTAGCTAAAATTTATATATTTATATATATACATTCATTTATATATATACATACGGACTTCACTCCGCGTTCGATCATACCCCAACTTCCCTTATACATATAATGTCAGTTCCCATAAGAGCTATGCTTCTTTTGGTACTTGACGATGCACTGTGGAATTTCCAGCATTATTTATTTACTACTAGCTTCTGCACGCGGCTTCGCACGCGCTTTTCCGGGATAAAAAGTAGCCTATTTCCGTCGTCGGGATACCACCTACTTCTCTACCAAATTTCATTAAGATCCGTTCAGCCGTTTAGGCGTAAAAAGGTAACAGACAGACAGAGTTACATTCGAATCTACACTATAACGAGGACTGATTTGTATTTTTGTATGTAACGAAGAAACTTAGAAACTACTGGACCGATTTAAAAAATTCTTTTGCCGTTAGAAAGATTTATTATTACAGAGTAACATAGGCTATAGATTATACCCGTGCGAAGCCAGGTCGGACCACTAGCTTATAATTTTATTATGGATTTATTAATTAGCCTGGATAGTCCCACTGCAGGGCAAGGAAGTTATTAAACTGTTTATATTGATTTACTCTATTCATCAATAACAGGGATAGCTTTTGCGTGGTAAAGTATAATAAAACGGTTGCTGAATTGATTTCCAGTAAAAGGGAACGAACTGAAAGGAATTGAATGGGAGAATTTCCCGCAGGAAAAATAACTGAAGAGAGGGGGTGTTTAGATACCAGCAGGTCAATGGAGATGTGTTTGTGAGTTTATCATTCATACGGACAGACAGAGAGACGGACAGACGGACAGACAAACAGACGAACAGACGAACAGACGAACAGACGAACAGACGGACAGACGGACAGACGGACAGACGACGGACAGACGGACAGACGGACAGACGGACAGACGGACAGACGGACAGACGGACAGACGGACAGACGGACAGACGGACAGACGGACAGACGGACAGACGGACAGACGGACAGACGGACAGACGGACAGACGGACAGACGGACAGACGGACAGACGGACAGACGGACAGACGGACAGACGGACAGACGGACAGACGGACAGACGGACAGACGGACAGACGGACAGACGGACAGACGGACAGACGGACAGACGGACAGACGGACAGACGGACAGACGGACAGACGGACAGACGGACGGTTGGACGGATGGACGGACAGTAATCAATGAGAGATACACTCACTTTATGAACAAAGAAAATTACAATCAAATAATACAATTAAATTAAAACTAGTATTTACACTTGAAACAATTGAGCTAACTGCAGACTGTTTCAAACAATCTACAAGTAGCTCAACTGATGCATATCAATACCAGTCCGAAGCGTACCCAAGACGCTAGCTGCACACATACACTCACTAATACATCTGAATCTACCAGCAGAAAATACGGTCATTACATATAAATTTTTGTTTGTTGACAAAAAAATTAGTATTAGCAATCGTATCATGTTCCGGTTATACGTATATTTTATTGAGCCTTGTATTATTAAGCCTGCACTAGTATTATTATAATTTATTATTACACTTTGCTTTAAATATTTGTTTTGTATTATTTTTATCCGTGTTTATTTCCTGGAGTAGATCATTCTGTAGTAAAACCTACTTCCCACGTATTAATTACAAAGCTAACAAAGGAAAATTAACAGTGATGATGAATTCGACGCCATCTTCTTTAGCCTTTGAAATTTCTTTCTATAATGATTTCTATCAATAAAGAGAAAAATATTGCCAGCAAAACCCCGATGTATATAAAACTACATATCAAACACTTAAAACACTTTGGACGGAATTACAAAGATAAACAAAGTAAAAATACGGCTCAACCTAACGCCAAAAGATATCAAGAAAAGTCATAAATACAGATTTCCATGCGAATAACGACCGACAACCCGGAGGAAAAACGAGAATTTATATTCTAAAATGGAAATAAATGGATTTTGGCATTAATTTTTATACCCGTCAGTTATTGTATTATTTTTGAGACTGCTTTCAATTCGATTTTTATTTTTACGTGAGCACCTAACCTATTTTCATAAGTGTTTTGTGGTAAATTAACGAAAAAGTCGACTTTTTACTAAAACCTCCTTAATCAATGCGGATGTAAGCGGGTTAACTACGAACCTTATTTGTTTTGGAAGAACACCAACGTTTCATCCCCGAAATGAACGTAATGAATTCGTCAAGCTACGATAGTTTTTATAGTAAAACCTCCTTAGTGTTTAACTCTTTGAGTTCTCGGCACTTTTTCCGCTAAAAAACCGCATAATCGAGCCATCAAACCCAATTTTTTTGCACACCTATACTTTTAATAAATTTTAAACTTTACTACACAACCTACATTCGATAAAAACACGGTATTTGGTTTTCATAATCAATATCATAAACCTCGATATATATCTCAAATTATAACAATGTACCCAATATCACTCACTTAAAACACTACAGGAGGAAAAAAAATCAGAAGATACCAGACCAACCAGTAAAGCACTGGTTGGCATTTTCATCCTTAATGTTGGCAGTCGTTTTGTTAATATTTTTGAATTTAATTATAAACAATTAATAGAATTTTTTTTTCTATCTTTACAGTTAACTCAGAAGATAGCAGACAAACTAGCAAAGCACTGGTTGGCATCATACATAATGTTGGCAGTCAATTTGTAAATTAATAATAATAATAAAACTATATTTTAATAATACTTATAGGTTTTAACAACGTAGGAGTTATTATCTATCTTATGTTACTATAAAACTAAGCTAAGACCGTTAAGAGGGTACTATTTTTTACAACATAAATCGGTTTCTATAAAACAATCTTAACAATAAGAGGAAAAATAATATACAATTTATACTTTTAGAGTAACTACGTGTGTTTATAAATAACAAGAAAGTTTTCCTACTTCTTAATAAAACAGGTCTATGTTTGAAATTATGTTTGAAATAAAATAAAATATACTCCATGCTAAATACGAACAGAGTTTGCGAATTCATCTAACTCTATTATTATGATTAATTCAATAGAATCACACAATAAAATCTTCAAATATTATTTGTGTTCCAAAAGGGAAAATTGGAAGCCCACAATGGTCGAGTTCTAATTAAATTTTAGACGAATCTCTGATTTCGAATTAATCTGTTCTTTGGTTAATTGGCGCGAACGAGTGTCAGAAGCGGACATGTTGGTTTGGGGCGGTTCAGACAAGCAATTATTTTGCTTTGGCAACCTAAATAATAATAGTATTTACGTATAAAAAACCGGACTTTGTCTCCACGTTACTATTTTTCGCAAAACGAACGGGCAAATGCCTTAAATATTGGGGATAATTAAGGGTACTCTCAAAATTCAGCCAATGTACCTTATACCACATTCAGCAAATTCGGTTGGGTTGTTTTGTTGCTTTTTCTATTATAGCTAAATGCAAGTAGAACCACCGTAGTGAAAGCCAGTTTCCGGTCCTTCTTCGTTTATTATTAACTCATTTATTTCAGATCATAATCCATAACACATTAATTGGTTATAGCTAATAAAACACTGTTTTAAACGGATTGATCGCGTATATTTTATATTTTGTTTATAACCTGACGTTTCGGAGGCTCAGTCTGCCTGTGACCATGGAAGCTGAAAAGCCTCCGAAACAGTGTTTTATTATGAGTTCTCGCGAAAATAACCTTAGAATATACTATGGTTATAGCTTATTAGCTATGGCCATTTATTTATCAAAATTGCAACATTGCTGAATTAGTTGAATGAGTGACCTAGTCAATACTTTACTGCTTAGTTAAGTGCAAACTGTCAGATTAAGACAGGTTTAGAACTAGGTATTTGGCAAATAAATTGTTGGATGGAAGATTTACTTAAAGTGAAATGAGTCCCAACCAAGATCCACGTTTTCTCTCTACGGAAAATCAATTTTAAGGCAATAAAACACTACTCTTTGAAATATTTGTTGAGGAGCATTAAAAGTTAAGGATTTTTGTTAGTAAGATATGGGAGTCGAAACAAGATTACCTCAACTTGAATTGATACAAAAAAAATTGCAAACTTTTCTCTAAATTTTCATTTTTACTACGGAAAACCAGTTTCATTTGCTAGTTATTCAATATATTTTAATGAAATGTCGTCTAAAAAATACATAACTAAATACCTTAGACGATTATGGTTTTATATTTTGCGAAAGAGTATTATTTTAGAGCAATATCTAATTTATAAATAAAATTGCCCGCCGGCCGGCTCTTGTCTTCCTTTCTCGCCTTCACCGCGCGGCGCGCGGCGTTCGCTCGTCCTTGTCTCGAAAATACGAACCTATTTCGCCTTAAGTAAGGAATCGTACTCTTTATATACTAGGATTGCTTGTGGATTAGTTCATAACATGAGCGAAATATAAAGTAGGTAGCTTGTGTTTTATTGAACTAAATGAAAGTCGAAACATGCCAAGAATTTTCCAATTATTTTCTCTTCTCTCTGTGAATTAAAATGCGGGTACGCTTTTGATAAAATATGGACAAAGAAGAGACTTAATATTTCGTTTCAGGTTGTTCGTTGCGGGTTGGCACGAGAGATTTTTTTTTAGTTTTTTTATTCTTTTTTTTTTTAAATTAAAAATTCTTTATTACATTGTAGGTACATTACACTTATTTAGGGCTCTCATTACCAATGTAAGTTAATTAGTAAATAACTTGTGGTTTGGTAGTGAGTGCTTCCCCTTACAGTAATTACATCATCGTACAAGACTTTATTGAACATCTTATATTAAAGAAGAAAAATATAATTGATACTTACAGGTTTTAAATTAATCAGAAATAATAATACTTCTCTACATTTAAACATAATATTAAACTAAATAAAACAAAATTCTGCTTTTCACAAGCAAATAAACAAGCGAAAGAGTAATTAGCCGCAATTCGAAAGCCATTTTCTATGAATTCATGATAAAACCAACATACACTGTTATTTTTTGGAGCATTTGGGATAATAAGAGATTTTATGATAAAAATCCATATTATCCCAAATATGTATTGTGGAAGCAATACAAATGAATCTGAGTTGTTTTTATCATGAGTTCATAGAAAATGGATTACGATTTGCGGCAAATTACTTTTCCGTTAGTTGTATTCCTTGTGGAAAGCAAAAACAATAAAAAAACCACAAAAAAAACTGAATCTCGCGCCAATCAAGTAAAAAAGTAACTGTCTTCCATCTGTCTGTTACGGTATTTTCACACGAGGCACGACACCACACGACAAAATGCGGTGACGACTCCGGGCTTCATACATTTCTATGAACCGTTTACACACGCAATGACACCGCACAGCACGACAGGTTCATAGAAATTTATGACGCCCGGAGTTGTCACCGCATTTTGTCGTGTGGTGTTGTGCGTCGTGGGAAAACGCTCTTACCGTTTCACGCCGTAACGGCTTAACGGATCTTAATGAAATTTGGCAGAGAGATAAATGTTATCTCGGGGACGGACATAGGCTACTTGAAAAGCGCGTTCGAAGCCGCGGGCAGGAGTTAGTAGTAAATAATGATGTTAATCCACAACAATAATAATAATATAAGAATATTTTATGTAACTTAAGAAACTTTAATGTACTATGTTAATTTGTAATAACCAGCAATTTAAACCATTACTAGATTAATAAATAAGTAGCTTTTAAGATTAGCTAGTAATTACTATTTTTGTATTATTCAGGAATAAGAATAAGCATCAGGAATCTAGGAGTTGGGCGTTGTCACTACCACACAGTTTTTAAGCTTCGGTAGTGACATCGTTTCATTAATAATTGCATCAATGATCCTTCTGTAAAATGTTCTGAATAAAATGATTCTTATTTATTTATTTATTATTTACAACATAGAAGGAAATGGAAGAGTTTGAAGGAAGCTTACACCAGTAATACTGGTCAACAAAGGCTATATTGAAGAAGAAGGACAATTCACACAGCGTCATCTAGCCCCAAGCTAAGCAGAGCCCGTGATATGGGTACTCGATAACTAATACACTTAATACATATACCTACATTTTTTTTAACACGAAAACACCCAAAACAAATAGAAACAAATGCCTGTAGATCGAACAAACATGTATCCCGAGTTCGATAACAGTACCTTTGTAGAGAAGTTTCATTAGGTTTGAAGTTTTTTTTGTCATAAATGTGTGAAGTTCTTGCAAGAAACCGCGAGTTCCCTTTTGTGCAACTCTATTGCGCAACTCAGTTGAGCAAATTACGCAACGGGACCGTTTCTTATCAAACTTGTTTTGGTCCCCATTGCTCAACTCAGAAAATCAACAAGGTATGAATCAGTTGAGCTAAATGCAGATGGTTTGCATCAGTCTTGAAAAACCTATTAAAACATTTAGGCAGAAATTCATATTTCTGTAAGACAAACAAGTGTGAATAAATAAATAAATAAAAAACAGCGTACTTAGAATACTGGCTGCATAGCATAGCAATGCTTAATTCTTTAATTGAAGTAAAAACCAGCATTCCGATCACTTTTAATCAATATAAAATTATGATTTTTTGTACAACTAGTGGTCCGCCCCGGTTTCGCACGAGTATATGCTAAAACCTATCTTCATCAGGGATAATGTAGGATTCTAATGGTGAAAGAACATTTCAAATCGGTCCAGTAGTTTTGGAGCCTATTCAATTCAAACAAACAAATCTTTCCTATTTTTAATATTATATTAGGTATAGATAAGTATAGAAGTTTATATTGATGTTTTAAAAAACTTTAATTTTAACCGACCATAGATCCTAAAACTATATTTTTCTGTTGTTTTTACATTATACTTCATGTATTACGATTTCAGTTTCTTTAATTCCAAATGGATATCTATTTACTCAGGAAACTTGGGATAATTATTTAAGCCGATGGGTTGAATCCCTTGGACCCCTGAGGACCCTTACATTCCCGAAGTACTCGTATCTACAAAAATAGACACACAAAACTGGTTTATGCGGAACTATTAAAACTCATTTTCAAAGCTCATTTTAATCTAAAAACTACTGCAGTGCACCTGTTACTGATGCACTATAGACAATGTATGTAGATTGTAATCGGTCCATCGCTTTCACGAACAAAGAAGCATAAAAAACCTTATGTCCATCCCAAAAATGTTAATTAAAAGCGTCTAAAGTCAACAAAAAGGTTAGAAGTGAGTTATGGTTTTCATAACTTGCCAAACTTGACCTTAAAAATATAAAATAAATCATAAAAACTAATATATACCTTCGTCAAACCCAAACAGGCCAGTTCCATTGCCTTTCACAATGATATTGTACGTCGGGCTATCGGCCAGAAACAAATCCACTTTTACACAAACTCACACTTGACGAAAAACACGCACAGTTTAGAGTATACCATAATTTACTTGTTACAATTTGTAAAACGCGCGTTTTGATCGGCAAATCGGCGTAGCACCGCTACGAAAACTTGCGACGTACTGCCGTATCTCCGTAGCTGGTAGCACTGGCTACAAAGCCGGCATCTCAATATTGCAATATTCCTTCCCCCTCACGCTTGTGCAAAGTCTGTATTCCCCTCTCATTTCCTAAATACGGTATAAGAGATGTTGATTTCGTTTGCCGAAGACTTGAACTAGACCTATTGTTGCCGTTTTGGCATTTCTCCCGTGTGAAAGGTTTTTTTTATACGATGAAGGGTTTCCGTTGGGTGTTTTAATCGAAGAGCTCTGAAATTATGCTGATTGCGTTCGCTACGTTGAATAAATGGTAGGCATGGGAGTGATTGAAGGTTTTGTGGTGGGTAAAAGGGCTGGTGATTTGTTCGGTGTTTTAGGCTCGCGGGACCTTTAACGCTAAGTGGGCTTCTGAGTTTTGCTAAGTATGGTTGAAGAAAGTTAAGAAAACATTGTTTGAAAAGCTTTGAATTTCTAATGATATGAAATTGTTTGTGAATTTTATTTTAAGCCTCTGGCCGCCCCGTATACCAGATAATACCTTTGTAGATAAGTTCTGGGATAGCCCTGACACTATAATTTATATTAATGTTTTTATTGGGTTTCATTGATTACCCTAGCTATTTTGACATTTCAACGGTTTAGGTGTCCTATTTTTACAGTGCTATTTTCAGCAATCAGACAATTATTTCAGCAACAAAGCGACATCGGATCGGTCCGAACGATTATCAACGGAATTTAACGGATATTTCCGTTATTTCTGACGGCTTCGCTATCTTTACAAGGTTATTTAACAATGTTATCGGTATGTCACCGCTGGATTGTAGAATCAGCCCGTTCGTAGAATGGCTCGACCAGTTGCAAAACGAACACTGATTTTTTGGGGATCCCTAATCAATTTCATTCGACGAGATGGCTCAGTGACGTTTCGCCGTATTGTTGGACGTTAATATGTCAACAATTGGCACAGTCAGTTTATTAAATTGCGCCGTTTTGCAATCGGCCTGGGTACAAATTCTACAAACGGGCTTTTTTAACTCTAGATTTGAAAAGAGCGTGCGAAACCGCAGGCAGAAGCTAGTAACCAATCAATTGCTAATACTGGACATTTACACACAAGTCTGGCCCCAAAGTAAAAGACCTTCTGTGTTATGGGTATTAGATAGATAAGTAGCCTCTGATTATTTAAGGTTTTTTGTATGCTCACACTTGAAAGAAAATTCTGATTCTCAGGAAAATTTTACGTCTAGTGTTCAAATTTTCCGTCCGGTTCTTAAAATTTTGGTATAAATGAATTATTTTTTGCCGTTACTTTAGTGAAATGGTTGTCTTCCATTGATAACAAAACACAAGACAAAAACAGCTGCTCACGGATCAGAATAACCCATCCATTCCGGTCACCCTGTACTAACACGTCTAGTGCCCTTTGTTCTCAATATGCCTGGTCATGCAGACCCACATTGTTGGAGGTGTGTGCCTGACAGGCGTTGCTTAGGGAATTGGAGCTCAATGGTATTGGTATTATTTGTATATTTTGATAATGGTTATTATAATTATTAAGATTGTAGCGACCTCTAGAGAGATATTGGCTGAACCACAAAGCTAACGTCAATAGAGGTGCGCAATGAATTCACATCGAGAAAACTGAAGCTATCTACCTACCTAAGTGCTTCAACGGATATCCGCTAGATGTCGTTGAGACAAAATTCCAATAATCTCGGAGTGCAAAAAGAGCACAAATCCTAGATCGCGCAACCGCTTGATTCAGTTGCAACCAACTTATATAGAACTATCCAACATCAACTGTTGGTCGAAAGACCACCGGGCAAGTGGACCAGCTGGGTCAGCCCGGTCAGAGGAGATCTCCCTCTGCTACAATTTGGGGGGAATTCCACCTTCTCCCCCAAAAAGATGAACCGTAAATTTGAGACTTCTAAAAAAAGTAGCAGTAGGAAAGTAGCCTGCTCGGAACTGCTGCAACATCTTGGACTGAACACTAATTTTAGAACTTACGAAAATCCGAAAACCTTTCATCTACCAACGGTTAAAACAAACTACAGGCAAAACACATTCTTGATCAGGGTATGCAGATGTTTTAATGTTCTTTCTAGAGAAGTAAACCTGGTAATTTTTTATAACTCCCCCGCTAAATTAAAAAGTATTGAGTGGTGAATTTTTTGGTAACTCTTCTTCGTTTTCTATTTCCTAACTTAGTTTAAAAAGCGTTTATCCAAAATAAGTACCTATATTTTCTTAAATACCTACTTTAATCTTAATAAGTCATCATTAAACTTTGTATAATTTAAGTTACTTTTTAGAAAGCTCTTCAATTCAGATGTGTGATAAACACACAAATACATCAGAATTGACCAGAAAAATGGGACGGAACGAGAACTACTAAGTCCAAAACAGACGGAGCTATAATATATATTATAATAATGTAAACCATAGCAAGGTATATTACGGTATATTTTCTATAGTAATCGGCGAGTGACCACAGACGCAGCTATAACGTATATTTTATTAAGTCACCAAAATATGTCGACAGTTATAGCGCGATATGTTTTGGTATAGTAAGACATGACGGCCGCAGAGCTAATGAGTGCAAAAATATATATTATGGCATGGCCACCGTCTATGGCTGCTTGCTATATCGTAATATGCATATATTATAGCTCCGTCTGTTGTCGGCTTAACACGCGTTGTCAATGTGAAATGGAACCATGTAGTTTGTTTGTATGTTGTTTTGTTTTATTTGTTTGTTTGATGTAAAATGATCAATCTCACTTGTTTCAGTTCGAAATAATTCCACTCTCATCGCGCGTGTGATGCACCTAATTGTAAACGACAGCCGTGGAGGGTTGCGGTGTAAGAATCGACCTCCAACACACGTGGATGTAGTAAGAATAGACTAAGGGCTCCTAAGTAACTTTAAACACAAAATAAAATGACAATTCCATTTCATTTAATCTCACTAATATTATAAACGTGAAAGTTTAGATGGATGGATGGATAGATAGATGGATGGATGTTTGTTCCTTTATCACGCCAGAACGGCAAAACGGATCTGGATGAAATTTGGCACAGAGATAGATTATAGTCTGGAATAGGACATAGGCTACTTTGTATCCCGAAATTCTTACGGGAACGGGAACTACGCACACATAAAATGAAATGGCACGGCAGTCATTTTATTTTGTGTTTAAAGTTACTCTATTTTTATTTTTGACCTTAAAACTCTATTTCAACATTGAGGCTCGTAGTTTTAACACTTCTCTTACAAGAACCGAGTGAAGAACAAAGCAGTATTGACAGGGGACCCGTATCATGGGACGAGAGTCGGTCCGTCCGTCACACCCAGTTTGGAGCTGGATTTGGGTGAGGGTTGGCATCTATTGCTGGGAAATAATATATGGTTCATGGAATGGCAAGGCGAAAATATTTGTAAATTTGTGCAATTTGAGTAGGTTTTAGTTTGTTTAAAAATTAAGTACTATTTCAGTATAAACCGATTCCTTAGACGTGTCAATGACAGTCGAAAAAAAAATGCGGATCATTAAAAGTTTCGTCAGGTCATCAAATCACGCATTCTTTGTGACTAACCTAGTTTTTAAAGTAATAATTTAGTAAGTACCCACTTAAAGATAAAGATACATTTATTTGGCAACAGGTCGAGACCGCGCCTTGGCAAACGTAGTGTAGGATGCCCTCCGGCCATGTGAGATGCTGGTTGCGGCCAACTGAAGACAGGGACATGTCGTTCGGTTGATGATGATGAAATTGTCCTTGTACTGTATTATCAAACAACTACGACTAAAAATGGTCACAGTTCTGTGCACTGCTCAAAAATATTACCAACAAATCTTGTACGGTTAAAATGTTTAATCATGCGCGGAATGTACCAACTATATACAATAACCTTTTATTGTAAACATCAGTAACTCGGTAACACTGTAACACTCAGCGTTATGCCCCAAGGCACGGTAACAATATTTCCCCCATAGACCTGTTACAATTGCGGGAACACGATATTTGGCTTGTTAGTTTAGTATTCTCGCGGGAACACGAGTAAATAACGGTTTACACTGGATATAACGGATAATAAGACTGTTTACATGGAAGTGTAAGGTTTTGTTGGATTGAACAAAGAAACGAATTCCGAGTCCATTTTACGATGGTATCGACACGTGATCGTGACGTATCATTTTTCCGTAGTTTTTTACCCGACTACCGACAGGGGAGGGTTATGAGGTTAGCACCCTATGTTTGTATGTTTGTATGTTTGTATGTTTGTATGTTTGTATGTTTGTATATTTGTATGTTTGTATGTTTGTATGTATGTGGCCAATTTCTTTGTTCCCACGTAGCGCTGAAACTACTGGTTCGATTTCAACAAATTATGTATCGACTGATTCGTCTCAATACCCCGATGGTTATAGGCTATAGGATTTGGGGCTCCGCCCCCGAATAAGCCTACAAAATGCGTAATAAAGTTCACGTAGCCGCAGGCCGCAGGCCCCATAGAGAAATATTACAATACCTACGACCTATTTTCATCATGCCTATGCCTATCAAATATGACCGATACGTCATTCTATTTTGTCAATGTAAATGTAAATATTTCAAACAAGAGATGAAGGAAAACAAAATCTGATAATTTTATATCTTAACAGATATTTAATATGAACCCGAAACTGGATAAAAATATTTGAAATTCTATAATTTGTGACTGAACAAACAATCATTCGTGGGACACATCAGCGAACTGCGATGGTGAATCGTTACGACATCACCTGAACCTTACTCCATATCCTTTGAGGCATATTGATGAAAGAGTCATCAGAACGTCTGGAACAACAGTGATAAAGGTTCCAGTGATGCCGCAACGCGGTTTGCGTTGCGGCATCACTGGAACCTTTCTCCAACTGCGATTTTGATATACTAAAAGTTTTTCCAGTGCTACCAGTATGCGGTGTGTGATCTTGTGGATGGGTTTTGGGTTGTGGCCGTTTTATTGCGCGTCCTCCTTAAGCTATAGCATGTAATATGTAATAAATTGTGTGCGGTTGAAATAGAAAACATAATATGGAAGATTGAGGAACATCGAGCACCTTACAAGGCAACCACAATCGAAAAATACTAGTAAATACCGCAAATCGTACTATAATTTCAAACATAAGTACTAGACTTATTATTATAATAAAGAGTTAATGTGCTAGTAAAATTGTGTGATACTAATATTGTTTTACTTGAGAAACTATAGATATAAAATGACAAGGGAAAGCTGCAGGAGAAAGCAAAACAGATTTATATCTGGCTATCGGAGGATTTAGTAGGAAACAACACTAAACACGTTAAGAAACGAAGCCGGGGGTCGAAAGAAAATATTTACTTGTGACATGTCAACTTACATTTACACCAGGCAGTATGTTAGCGAACACAGTTGCACATTACACAGATCAACTAGCAATCGGGAGACTTAAGAGGGCGTCGTCCCTGTAAGACAGAAAGACGGGGGGTTGGGGGGGCGGAGCCCCCCCTCTAAAAACATTAAAACGAATATTTACAACAGGTAGTATGTTAGCAAACACAGTTGCACATTACACAGATCAACTAGCAATCGGGAGACTTAAGAGGGCGTCGTCCCTGTAAGACAGAAAGACGGGGGGTTGGGGGGGCGGAGCCCCCCTCTAAAAACATTAAAACGAATATTTACAACAGGTAGTATGTTAGCCAACACAGTTGCACATTACACAGATGAACTAGCAATCGGGAGACTTAAGAGCGTCGTCCCTGTGAGACAGAAAGACGGGGGGTTGGGGGGGCGGAGCCCCCCCCCCTCTAATTTCGAATGCCATCACAATAGTTTTTATTATACTCTATACTAATAAATAACAAGGGGATATAGCAAGGAGATAGATAATGATGTCCTACTAGCCGAATTTCGGCCACGGGGCCAGTCTCATCGGAGACTATCCACACAGGTGCACTCTCTATTCCCTCACTCTCATAATCCGATGGCATGGGGGTACCTATATCACTACTAGCTGCTACTGTGGTTTTATCTTGATAGTGAAATATCAATTAGGTACAATTTTAGCCCAACTCGGGATTTACCGCTGAACAAACTAGGCAGTCAAGGATTATGGAGAGGATATTGACTAATTTTAAGTCCGGAAAAACGCCTCAGAAACCGCGGACTTATGGTACTAAAGTTTCACATGTTGGTAGCTACTACATAACCAAAAAGAGGCAAATAAAATAAAGTTAAAAACTAAAACCCGACTACGTAAAAGTTATAAACAAGCGTTCAAAGATGTTCCGAATAAATATTATCGATTGAATATTATCCATCGTTGCATTTTCATACTCGGTAGTCGGAGGCCTTTGTAGGTACATACAGAACTCCTAGCTTGGGGCCTCCGACTACCGAGTATGAAAATGCAACGATGGATAATATTCAATCGATAATATTTATTCGGAACATCTTTGAACGCTTGTTTATAACTTTTACGTAGTCGGGTTTTAGTTTTTAACTTTATTTTATAGTAGAGGAGACTCATTCTATATATACACTTAGCTACATTTCACTTATACTATTGATTTTGCATGTTAGTATTAATTGATATTTAAAATTAGGTACATAAATGTTGGAGTTATTACAAATTTTGATCATAAAATTATCTGTATCTGCACACTCTCTTAGATCAATTATATAAAAGCACTCAAGGACCTCAAGACACAAGCACTGCTTAGTTTGAGTTCCGCTGGCACTGTACTCTATGATTATACAATGTGTTTTTGGAAAATAAACATTTATTATTATTATTATTATTCTGTCAAAGTTCGAATTTGAACTCGAATTGGTTCGTCTTGGACTGTCTAGAGCACAGTTGCACAGTTCGACTTCTTTGATATTTACCTGGAGCTTGAAGTGACTGCTACATAGTGGGTCGGGTGCTCGGATCTGCTAAAACACTAATTGATTAATGCCGAAAACACCTAGAACACATTTCGACTAAATTTGTCTTTTCATTCAAGCGACCGAGCTCACTTCGAACGCAAACAATTCACAATTCCTTTGTAACCTTTTATTTGACAAGTAAGTCCATAAAGAGTTTCAAGTATCGAGATGATTGGGAATTCCCATAAAGAATACCAGTGTACAACTGGTATTCTTTATCGGAATTCACAAATCTTATTCACGTTCTTACTCAAGCGACCGAGCTCACTTCGAACGCAAACAATCTACAATTCCTTTGTAACCTTTTATTTGACAAGTAAGTCCATAAAGAGTTTCAAGTATCGAGATGATTTGTGAATTCCCTTATAGAATACCAGTAGCACGTTCTTTAGCGCAATGTCAAAATCTCATTCAACTTAGTTCATTTCGTTACCACGCTTGTCACTGAAGCGCTACAAGCAATTATCGAGTTTTACAGAACACAAAACTTTAAACACACCGCGGATTCAGTTTAGTGAGGCTCAAAGACGTTGGTGTACCGCAAGTACAAATTTCGTACAATTTTTTACACTTAGCAGTCTTCTCCTAGTGTGCCTAGTTTTTAATGTATACAAGCTAAAACATAGAACACTGCTAGGGAGCATTCTCCGTAGCAGTGTGCCAAGCTGACCTTGTAGTTTAGTATGAAAACTTGAAGTACCTATTTTTATTTCAGACGTACAATTTTGTACCTAAAACGTACAATTTGTATAGTAATGTACAAAAAACCATTGTTCCAGACCGTGGTACTACTATGGAGCATCACACGAAAATAATTGTAGGTGGTCGGAAAAAAACAGAAGCAGGCAGCGAGTTCCAAAAAAAGTTTAACTAAGCGATACGAATGAAGAACTTATGAGTAGAAGCAATATCCACAAGATAAGGGTGGTAAAGCACCGTACGTCTGCATGTCCGTTGTACTGGAGTGAAAAGAAAACTTAAAACTAAAAAAATAAAAATAAAACAAAAAATGAACGAGACAGACAGCGAAGTATTGACATTTATAAATTAGCATATATTAAGATCGATCAACATTCATCAATTTAAAAAAGTAAAACTTAAAAACCTTTTTTAACTCTGACTGATGCGTAAATTAAGATGGATTGCCGATTGAACCTCAGTACGGATCAATAGTGCCCTTGTTGAAAATAAACGCAGAAGGTACCTAGACATCGTAAGGAGAGATTTATTCTTGTCTGCTGGAAGAATGCCAAACCTACGAAACCACGAATTCCAATAATTTTACTTACCTACATCCTTACTTCATGTGGCTCAGCGACCCAAAGTGGATCCTGCAACACAGGACTTTTTCAGGCATCTTGACCCTGAACCGTCTCTTACTAACTATAAGTACTCGTTTCTCGATTCCAAGATTTTTATGTAAACACAATGTTTTTATGAATAAAAACTTAACCAGAACTGATATGACCAATAACAGAAAACCACAAGATAAACTAATAAAACAAAAAAAAAACAACAACGCATAATTACAGACAAGCTGCAAAGCAAGCGAAGGCCAACCCAATCCCACTTCAGTTATGCAGCTTTCAGTGATCTTAAGTTGCACGTGTCTGAGAGCGCAGTTCGGTGTTGCGGACTCTTCCGTTAGTCGGACACCGAAAATGCTGCGCCCCATCGCTCGCTGGCAAATCTTGATTTTAGACTTCTGAAGTTGCGTCAATTACCAAGTTGCCAGGTTACCGAGGTGCCAGGTTAATGTTTCTATAAGCAAGAGAGAGAATCTACGTTTTACTAGAATTTATACCTCTCAATCAATCCATCCCATTTAATTCAACGTGGGCACCATGTCACGCGATGGGGGTGTAATGTGAATTTTTAATTTTAGTTCACCAAAACGATTTTAACTGTAACGAAATTTAATGAAAAACTCAACAAAAGCCTTTACAAGTAATCTAATTGTACATCTCCTTTTATACCTTTTTCATTTTATTGAAATAGCTACCTACAATACTCCTCTTTTTAAAAATACCTATGAACCATTATCTATAACCTTCTTTAACATACAATATACCATTTAGTAGATAAGGAAGAGCGTTAACCCCACTAATATATGTATTCTTTTACTAAAGAAGGTCTTGAATTCACATTATAAAAGCTAACGTAACTCTGACGGTCTGTTACCTTTACACGTCAGCCAGCGACAGGATTTTTTGGTAGGAAGGTAAACAATATCCCGGGGCCACATTGTTACTTAAAAATGCGTGCAAAGCCGCGGGCATAAGCTCGTGTAACGAGATAAGAGAATGATATTAAATATTTTGTAATTTTTAATTATACTAGATTCTTCGCGTTTAGGCGTGAAAACGTAACAGACAGACAGAGTAAGCTGCCGCCCCACTAAGGCGCACGATATGCACGGCCACGCGGCGTACTTTAGCTGCGTGGGTTTGTTTGCTTAACAACCTAGCTGTACATTTCAACTGCAACACACTGTACATGAAAATTAACACACAACTATGTACAACTGTTGCGCAGCACAGTTTTGACGTCCCACTTCGCGCAGTGAACTACACGTGTCCCGTATACATAGCGTTGACAGCGTTGAGCTGCGTGGCTGCTATATTTAAACAAGCCACGCGTGTAACAATAACGTCAATAATCTCGTTCGGCGTAGCGTGTTCGTGGGTTGCAGTGGACGTTAACACATTTTTTGGAAACGAAGCTAGACACACGTACGTAGCATTTCCGTGCGCAGTGATGGGGCAGCGGCTCTTTAGAAGAGATTTTGAATTCGTTTTTGTTTGTAATGTTATTGTCATCAGAGTAAACAGAATCATTCGGGCTGAGAAGTTCACAGTTTCATTACCCACGATGCACATGTGCGCTTAGCAGTCCTAATATCTGCAGCTGACCTCTGCGTGTCCTTTACTTTTTTCATAAAATTCAAATCCAGACAGATGACTTAAATAACTTGGTATCTTGATCTAGCTATCTTAATAACCTGCCTAGCTTTTATCAAAAGATTTCTAACAAAAAGATAAATCAACATCAAGGTGTATTTATCTTTAGATTCAAGAGCCATGGATTATTTTTAATGAGATCGTATTATAGATTTACAATTTGCAAATATTTGTCCGTAGCTAGTTTGCGTACTCGGTTTAGCTCGGTTAGTTTCTATAGAAACGTTCACAGGTTATTTATATCCCACGAGAACTAATTTATGGGATAAAAGGGTGTTTTATTCCAGGCTTATAGCTACGGTTTTGCAAAGTTTCCTAGTTTTGGCGTGAATAAGTAATAACATCCATTCACCTGTCAAAACCTTCGCATTTTTAAATATTATTAGTTATTAGTGTGCTGCCATAATTTTTTATATCTTTTCTATGCAAAATTCTAACTTGAGCCGTTGTGGTTTCGGAAAAATAAGTAACATGCATCCATCCAAACTTAGCGTGACAGTCATGCGCTTTTAGGACGCGCATCTATCGGCGCTACCGGCAGGCATTACCGGCAGTCATCGCGTCTGCCGTGCTCCCAGGTGCGCGGTCACCTTTAAGCTGAAATCGCACCTGGCCGCACGGCAGACGCGGCATTCCCTGCAGTCATCGAATTTTCTAAATCTTTATACGAAATAGTATGCAGCATCGCGCACCTATCGGCACCGAGCGTGCGGCATTTCAGTAAAATGCTGTAGGAGATCCGATGACTGCCAGCAATACCTGCCGGTAGCGTCAATAGGTGAGCGCTCAGCTTTAAAAGGAAGTACCGAGCCTCAGTTGGTTTTTTTACAGTATCGAGACGTTATCGAAATATTCCATCTTGGGATTTGGTACAGCTTCTACTGGTCGGACATGGAACTACGCTATTCCCGTACAAAAACTGAACGTCTCGTTCACGTTTAGATTGTCTAGAGAGACGGTGTTTTTTGTTTCGTGTATCCTTCATTACGAAAGTAAATTACAAAAGAAACGTAAATTAAATCCCGAAACCTTATCTGGTTTTACAGGACTTCTAAGGTCCACAAAGATAAGTTAATACCACAGTAAAGACACCTCAGAAAGTTTCTGCGTGCACTAAACTCCGATCTCATCCAATCTCATCACATCTCGTTCAATCTTCTTCAATTAAACAAATCTCTCAAAGACTTCTGTAAAGTTGAAGGCACATCGAGATAGTTAATCTCAGATTTATGAGGATTCCAGTAAATTACATTTACAACGAAATTGTGAAGTTTAGGACAGTGACTTGTAAGACTATTTAAACTAAGTATAAAGTCTAATATTAATAAACTCGCTGTGCTCCCTTCTTGGCACTGCAAGGTTAGGCCGCCATTTGTGACGTAAAAATAGGTCTGTAAGACCGGGTGGGTCAAAAAGTCGAAGGCATCAAAAAGTCCAAGTCATCAAAAAGCAGTAGAGTTTTTCATCAAAAAGCTCTACATTCAATAGAAGCATTAAAACCAAAGTCCAATATAGGAAATTCCTTTTTATTACTGGCCTACTTATGAAATGTTAAGTTCCTCAAAGCCATTCTTTGTTTCAAGACTTTCAAGCATGTCCGAGTGTGACCAGGGCTTTAGCTGCATTTTCTATTCAGCTCTATTTGCGTAGTCCGGGCCTTATTCCCTGATTACGAGTCAAGTTGGCTGCATAAAGAAGTTTGTTGGAAGCTCGCTCTGTACAAACATAGTTTGAAATGGGGCGTCGACTTTGCTAAATGATAGTAAATGTACCTAATCGAAGTTTTCTAATAACCCTCGACAAAAGAGGGTTTCATTAGAATTTGGGCGGGCTAACCACGAACCCTATTCTTCAGGGTGATGAATATGTACTTACAATAGTTTTTTACAGTAAAAATAAGGGTGATAAGTAAAGGTAATATGTCTGTTTGTAGCAAAGTTGCTCCCAAATGGAAAAAGATTATGATTTTTTTTTTTAATTTTGGTGCTCGCGATTACATATATACATTACATAGATTTCAGTGTTTAATATACTGCCTGCCGAAGTTTGTTTAGTCGACTAGGTTTAAAAGGTACGAAACAATAATATTTAAATTTGATAGTTAGACAGTTCTGTCATCATCATCAGCCTATCTACTATCCTATAGCGTCCACAGCTGGACCTATGTCCAGCCTCCCCTAATGTGCGGCATAGCCAGGGTCAGTTTTTTGAGTAGTAAATGTTTGTTCAGTGCCAATTTGTTCTTAATTTCATAATTGAAGTAGTTGTTTCAAATTTAGTTTTTTGTATCATTATAAATCTAAATCAAGTATATCTAGCCCGCTAGAAACAGTTAGGTACTAAACTAAGTTCGTGTCATTACTTGCTTTCAACGAAATTCGTGCACGGTGACTTCAGACTTCCAGTTTCTATAGAAAAACTAAACTTTGTTTGTATTGCAAGTTCAGCTGGGCCTCGTTAAAAACGACCTTCTAACGAGAACCTTTGAGGATTTAGCCTTTGAATACTCCTAGGAGTACTCAAAGGCTAAATCCTCGTTAAAAAGCCACGTTTTGTTTTATACTATAATGCATTTTTAAATTAATGTTGCCTATTACCTTAAGGTATGGTATTTTCTTTGTTTTATTGTGTACTTTTAGTAGGTACATACTTTAAATGTGCAGTGTACAGTGCGTGTCAGAATTAAGTATCCCCCTTGTCTAAGATAGGTAGGGAGATAGGGGGATACTTAATTCTGACGCGCACTGTACATAAACACTGTAAAGAGCCACTGTAAGAGAAAGAGATTTTTTCACAATTTATTCATCTGTTTCTTCAAAGTTACCTACTACGGGAGAATTACAATGCCTGAAGGCCGAGCATGGACACTAACTCAACTCCGAAAAAAACAAAGAAATGAATTCAATGTCGTATACATTGAATACATTTCATTGTTTTTTTCGGACGACCATTTTTTAAAATAAATATTGTTGAAAAAAATATTAAAACCAAAAACTCATACAAAGGGCAAACAACAAATTTAGTGACGTCATTCATCTCCATACAACATTCATGTCTTTGGATTCCATGTCAGGGTCAAGGTTTCATAGTCGCACCAAATTATCTGTGAAATGGACGGATATGGAACTGCATTCGACTCTCCGTTGCATTTAGTAATAATCATAAAGTGAGAGCAAAAATTCATTTTTATCATATTTTCAAGTGATTTTATTACTCTCGCTCTAATTTAATGATAATTATGTATTTTGAAAAACTAAAACAATACAAGCTTTTTCTTATCCGATTATGTATGCAAAATTTCATTAAAATCGGGGACGTAGTTTCCAAATGAATCGAATAGTACGTTTGTATGGGAGCTTAGAGGTTCAGGCCCACGTTAATAATAAGTGTTAGTATGAGAACCAGAATGATTAGCTTGTTGAAATTAATATCAAAATAATACAATTCTATTACTTGTAGCGCCATCTATGTGTTCCAATACAGACGGTACGTAAAGCATTCAACCTAACTTATATTAAACGCTCGTCAGTGCACTGTTATCTTGGTGGCATTGCAACTGTGACTTTTTCATGAATACCTGACCTTAGCTATGAAAGTTTTGAAGGTAAACTATTTATGTCGAAGCTGTTCTGAAAATCGATGTTCAAATCGAGATACGAAATTGATACTCTTGTAACAGAAAGCCTCCAGCTTTGTTGATTTAATATAACGTAGAATTAAGTGGTAGGTACCTACCTATTTAGTTTCGAATTAAATAAACAATCACTTGTTAGAAGGGGCCTGGGACAACTTCACATGAAGCGCCTTTGAGTGTGTTTCAGTTTGAATTTACGAGGTGTTCCGTGTTCGTCCCACTCGCTTTGGCCCAAAGTGGTACGAACACGGACAATCAAATACGTTGCATTTTCAGTAGACAGCTGAAAAGTGGAAGTGCAGAACAGCAAAATCGGGGGTGTGACGTCGGTTCGCCGGGGTGTAAGAATTTAACAATAAAATAAAGTTAAAAACTAAAACCCGACTACGTAAAAGTTATAAACAAGCGTTCAAAGATGTTCCGAATAAATATTATCGATTGAATATTATCCATCGTTGCATTTTCATACTCGGTAGTCGGAGGCCCCAAGCTAGGAGTTCTGTATGTACCTACAAAGGCCTCCGACTACCGAGTATGAAAATGCAACGATGGATAATATTCAATCGATAATATTTATTCGGAACATCTTTGAACGCTTGTTTATAACTTTTACGTAGTCGGGTTTTAGTTTTTAACTTTATTTTATTTGCCTCTTTTTGGTTATGTAGTAGCTACCAACATGTGAAACTTTAGTACCATAAGTCCGCGGTTTCTGAGGCGTTTTTCCGGACTTAAAATTAGTCAATATCCTCTCCATAATCCTTGACTGCCTAGTTTGTTCAGCGGTAAATCCCGAGTTGGGCTAAAATTGTACCTAATTGATATTTCACTATCAAGATAAAACCACAGTAGCAGCTAGTAGTGATATAGGTACCCCCATGCCATCGGATTATGAGAGTGAGGGAATAGAGAGTGCACCTGTGTGGATAGTCTCCGATGAGACTGGCCCCGTGGCCGAAATTCGGCTAGTAGGACATCATTATCTATCTCCTTGCTATATCCCCTTGTTATTTATTAGTATAGAGTATAATAAAAACTATTGTGATGGCATTCGAAATTAGAGGGGGGGGGGCTCCGCCCCCCCAACCCCCCGTCTTTCTGTCTCACAGGGACGACGCTCTTAAGTCTCCCGATTGCTAGTTCATCTGTGTAATGTGCAACTGTGTTGGCTAACATACTACCTGTTGTAAATATTCGTTTTAATGTTTTTAGAGGGGGGCTCCGCCCCCCCAACCCCCCGTCTTTCTGTCTTACAGGGACGACGCCCTCTTAAGTCTCCCGATTGCTAGTTGATCTGTGTAATGTGCAACTGTGTTTGCTAACATACTACCTGTTGTAAATATTCGTTTTAATGTTTTTAGAGGGGGGGCTCCGCCCCCCCAACCCCCCGTCTTTCTGTCTTACAGGGACGACGCCCTCTTAAGTCTCCCGATTGCTAGTTGATCTGTGTAATGTGCAACTGTGTTCGCTAACATACTGCCTGGTGTAAATGTAAGTTGACATGTCACAAGTAAATATTTTCTTTCGACCCCCGGCTTCGTTTCTTAACGTGTTTAGTGTTGTTTCCTACTAAATCCTCCGATAGCCAGATATAAATCTGTTTTGCTTTCTCCTGCAGCTTTCCCTTGTCATTTTATATCTATAGTTTCTCAAGTAAAACAATATTAGTATCACACAATTTTACTAGCACATTAACTCTTTATTATAATAATAAGTCTAGTACTTATGTTTGAAATTATAGTACGATTTGCGGTATTTACTAGTATTTTTCGATTGTGGTTGCCTTGTAAGGTGCTCGATGTTCCTCAATCTTCCATATTATGTTTTCTATTTCAACCGCACACAATTTATTACATATTACATGCTATAGCTTAAGGAGGACGCGCAATAAAACGGCCACAACCCAAAACCCATCCACAAGATCACACACCGCATACTGGTAGCACTGGAAAAACTTTTAGTATATCAAAATCGCAGTTGGAGAAAGGTTCCAGTGATGCCGCAACGCAAACCGCGTTGCGGCATCACTGGAACCTTTATCACTGTTGTTCCAGACGTTCTGATGACTCTTTCATCAATATGCCTCAAAGGATATGGAGTAAGGTTCAGGTGATGTCGTAACGATTCACCATCGCAGTTCGCTGATGTGTCCCACGAATGATTGTTTGTTCAGTCACAAATTATAGAATTTCAAATATTTTTATCCAGTTTCGGGTTCATATTAAATATCTGTTAAGATATAAAATTATCAGATTTTGTTTTCCTTCATCTCTTGTTTGAAATATTTACATTTACATTGACAAAATAGAATGACGTATCGGTCATATTTGATAGGCATAGGCATGATGAAAATAGGTCGTAGGTATTGTAATATTTCTCTATGGGGCCTGCGGCCTGCGGCTACGTGAACTTTATTACGCATTTTGTAGGCTTATTCGGGGGCGGAGCCCCAAATCCTATAGCCTATAACCATCGGGGTATTGAGACGAATCAGTCGATACATAATTTGTTGAAATCGAACCAGTAGTTTCAGCGCTACGTGGGAACAAAGAAATTGGCCACATACATACAAACATACAAACATACAAACATACAAATATACAAACATACAAACATACAAACATACAAACATACAAACATACAAACATAGGGTGCTAACCTCATAACCCTCCCCTGTCGGTAGTCGGGTAAAAAGAGGTTAAAATACACATGATTATGACAGATGGTAATCTGGTAATGTTTCGCTACCTTGAGGTTACCTGGGAGAGATCGCTATTAGCAATAAGGCCGTCGTTTTGAAGTTATTGTTTAACTAGCTATTTCCTACTCTTTCACTTGCGTTAAATTCGAATTTCACCTTTCTAGGGGAATAAAAATATCTTTTCTTCCGTTCTGTAGTTTTAAGAAGGACGATTTTTCTTGTAAAATATCGAATATTCCTGTAACTACCCATGGGAATTTGATGTTTTCATCATCATCAGCCTATATCAGTCCAATGCTGGACATAGGCCTGATGATGTTTGATGTTGTACCACGACAAACAGTCTATGTTACTCCTTAACCTTTCAACTAAATCTATGCCAAAAATTTAGTCGATTAGTTGCTTAGTTGCTTAGGGCGTGAAGGAAGGACATACAAACAAACAAACACACTTTTCCATTTATAATATTAGTTAGGATTTTTACATTCTGTATTCTCTGTATCATTCGGGTCCATTTCCGTCAAAAGTAAAAGATTTTCAAAAAAATTAATATGCAGTTATTGTTTTCTTATAAATCAAGGGCATGACTCCTTTCACGACTTTTCCCTAACTCTAGTGGTTTCAGACTTGGCCATCACTGCCCTTCTCAATAAACCACCCTGTATAGTGCAATAAAGTATATTCTATTCTCTCTCCTCCCGTTGTCACTTCCACACTGCTGTCCTTCTAAAACACACTACACCTCCTGCGCGGGAGTAAAAAAAAATATTCATGTTCAAACTTGTCAAACACCCACTCCCGCTTCCGTTCCAGATATCCACAACACCATGACATACCTCATCACGGCCATCAACTTCAAGAAACAGTCAATACGTCGAGCTGTGTTCGTGCACTAAACACAATTCGAATCCAAGATGTTTACTCTTTTGGAGGGTACCTACGTCTAGAGATACTGTTTAAACTTGCTCCACTCCAATGTTTCGATATCTCAAGCACCGGTTGAAGTTGGATGTAGGTGTATTATATAAACATACTCATATTGTAAGGATACCTTTATTAACAAAAAAATTACAATCAAATACTATAATTGATTTTGACGACCTCTGTGGCGCGGTGGGCGAAGGTCCGCCTGCGACGCAGGAGGTTGCGGGTTCGATTCCCGCCTTGCAGCAATTAGTAAACGAGTCGTGTTAGGAGTCAGAAGTTTTTATAGGTTCAATGTTGATCCTTAAAGTTGTATGTAACCCACCAGTTGGAGTGTTGATGTTCAAATTCTCCTCTCATTTGATAAAAATCCGTGGGATTTAACATCTGCAAAAGCTGGATTCGAAGCCATGCATCAGTTAGCAAAACCTGGATTGAAATTGGAAACGCAGCAAAACTAGTTTTAGCCTTTTGCTCCAATTTCCGGCTTCAAACAAAGCTTTGAAGCGTCAAATAGATTTGAACAGATAGCCTGGTCCAGTTACATTGATATTAAATCGAGATAGCTAAAATAAGTATATAATATTTAGTTTTAATTTTAATAACTAACTTTTTCTAAGTGACTGATATTGTATTTACGGACATAAAAAGTTTGTGATTTGATTTGAAAGATAAAACTGATGATTAAGGAAAAGAAAACAAAAAAAAAAAAAAAAAAAAATCCTGATCCAGTCAATAAAGCGCTTACTAGGAAAGGCGAATGTCCAGCAGTGGAACAGTAAAGGCTGTAGATAACCCGTAAAAGCTAGGTAATTGGTAAACAAAGAGAGTGAAGAACGCTTAACTACTTCCACCGGACGTAACTCACGGGCAAGTTTAAATTGGAAAACGTTGAATGTAGTTACAGTGTACAGACTTAAGAACTTACGACTTAGTGAGAAGTTCTAGCTTCAAGGCTTAAAGACTTGTAGTGTCAACTACATTAAGCTTTAGTATTGAATACAGGACCGTTATTTGTAGCGTTATGGGAGACCTATTGTATAAGGTATGGGCGGATGATAAAGATAACCATCTTCATACTGATAGGCCTATTCTTATGAGTGCTACTGTCTTCGTTTTGCGGAAAGTTCGATTAAAACAAAACACCACCCTGTAGAGTCTATATTTATTCTACCCCTTTTCTAACTCTATAAATTAGTTCTCCTTCAACACCAGACCACGTGTGTAATCAATACCAAGAACAAGACTCTAGACAAAGTTCGTGTGCCTCATAGAACTTGGAACAGATTGGAGCAATCGCTTTTGAGTTTCAGTCTCATGAGGTTCTATATGTCACGGAAATGTGGCGATTGAGGAAGTTAGAGTCAGTTCAGAGGTGTGATGGACATCTTTCCTTCTATTACTATAGAATCATCAAAGACATTAATTTATGAATGAAAATTTAACAAAATAGGTTATCACTAAAAACTAATTATTTAAATAAAACATGATCTGTCAAATGCGAGTGTAACTCGCGCGGTGAGGGTTTCGTACATTTATCAATGAGGGCTTTTCAATGTAATCTTTATAAAAACAATCACGCTTTATATTTTGACACTAGATGGCGCTGCACAAAAGTCAAGTGTCGTAAAATAAACAAAGTTTTTTTGGAGGTAGATTTTTGACACTTGAGTTTGATACAACGCCATCTATCTTAGTCTATGGCAACCACTTTTTTTAAAGGTCGCATTGAAAAGCCATCTAATTAAACTAAATTTCGTCATTACAAAATGTACTAAAAAAATCATTTTCCTTTTTCATTTATTTTCTTAGTTATTTCTTAATCTGTAATGGCGCACGAAATGTTTTTTAGTAATTATGATTTTAAAATTTAAGTTAATTGCTGAAGTACATAATTGTTGAAATATTATAGATAGAAAGAGGACGGACCGAATGGTTGTATGTATGTCTTCTCAAATAGTTTGGCATGAATTATTTGTTAAATAAAGTTATATTCAAAAGCACATTCTTAAATATTTCTTAGTAAAAATCAAAATGAAATATCATTCACTTTATATCATTAATTCCCTTTGAATGGCTTCATGATTTCTGTTGAAATTCAAACGTAATTTTCTTATTTGAAAATAATTATAGGTAGTTCAATTGAACTCAAGTATTCCAAATGTCAATTTATTCTGCTCAAAGGGACTAATTAACTTAGCAGTTCGTTTCTTGATTAGAACCTTTTATAACTTGTTTTACGATTTTCTCGTTTATGACAGTTTACTGTTTTATGGTTCCTTTTCTTGTTTTAATGAAATCGATACTACCATGAATCAATAAGAGAAATCGATAAATAAAGCCGTTAAGAAGTTAAAAGATAAATTGTATTGAATGTAATGTATTTAAGTATAATAACATTATGATTCTCAATCTCAACACATTGGGACAACATTATGACTCCCGCCAAAACCGGAAATTTTTGGGAACTTATTTCATTCCTTAGAGATACTCAAAGTGCGGGTAAGCACTATAATAAAAAACATTATGATAAAAGTTATTTGTTATACAAGAGTGCGTTTTAACCGCGTGCTCAATTTTGATGACTGAGCAAGCGAAGGATTCTACCATCTAACATCGTGCGCACGTGTGCGTTGATCTAAATTCAATTTACTTTACCCTCTAGCGGATAAAAACTATATCAGTTATCAAGAACCCTACTCTGCTAGCTTGGGGCTAGATGATGCTGTGTGAATTGCTAAGGATTATTACTATTTATTTATTTATTCTAAACTACAAGGTAAATGTGTAAATGCCTTCGCGACCATTCCTGGTTAGCACCTTGAGGTAGGGTGTCTGTTACATATTTAATTCAGAGGATTTGGGATCCCGGAACACCGCACGTTAAGTACCTAATAGAAATTAATTCAGGCATAGAAGCGTAAGGGCCTTTTCATACTAGCGTATTGATAAAAATAATACCATCAGTGGCGCGTTAAAATTTAGACAACGGTCGGGTAATAAGCTAATTTTACAATACCCAAACGTTTTACGGGCACGCGGACACAAACCTGTGGATAAACTACATCCTTAACGGTTAAGGGCACGCGGACTCAAACATTTTTATATGCCAACTCTTCAAAGATTGAGATATACTAACTTTAGATATGCATGTCTATGAATATTGGTTTTATTTTTCTTGTCAATATTACTTTAGAAAAAAATATTAACAAGCTTATTCATTAAACTGCGACAAACGACGAGTATAAAACGATTTCTTAGACCAATCCATCAATATCGAGACTTGAACAGCTGAACAGTTAAAGCATCTTGAGCATTAATCTCTCAGACGGCGAATGCAATAAGGTGTAGTATTCCTCGCAAACATTAATCTTGTTTCCCTAACACTTGCATTACTACTAAATAAAGCACCTACTCTCTTATACGAGTTTATAATGAAGAAAAAAACAGTAAAAGTAGTGTAGGATGCCCTCCGACCAGGTGGGATGACGATTTGCGAAAGACTACTGGCAGATGCTGGATGTGGCAAGCTGAAGACAGGGCGCTATGGCGCTCATTAGGGGAGGCCTATGTCCAGCAGTGGACTAATATAGGCTGATTATGTTGATGATGATAAGCAAAAACAAATAAATCATTAGAATCTCTTCACAAAAAAAAATACTGTCATAAAAATCGAATCGGAAAAGCATTAGGACATGACTATTTGATTGTCAGTCGAACTATCAAACAGCAATTAAGAGAGTGGAATAGCTTTAGTACAAACTTGCAAGCGTTATTTGAACTACCATTCCTCTATAGGAATTCATTTATTTCCACCGTAGGTTTTACATAGACACTTGATGTCGTTATTTCTAGTACACAAATAAGTTACATGGAATGGTTCCTATCTCGAAGCGAGACGTTACGTAGCCAATTTGTTTGACGGATTCAATACCAACAGTCAATCGGCACGATAAATGAAGAGCGATTTCAGTGTGTGCGTATCCAATACGATCTCTGTGTCCCATGGTTGCAATAAAAATACTGTAACCTCATGAACAGTAGGTACTTTTAGCATTCAAAGTACCAGGAGAGTTAAAGTTTTAAGGAGATACAGAGAGATGATTGGAGAATATATGTACCTGCTTCCTTCACGTTTATGCTACCCTAGTACCTAAATAAATCTTGTGATGGCAAATGATACCAAGACAGCACTATGGTGGTAGGGATTCGTCTCGGCCTACTACCAGGGGTAGGCTTGGTGGTAGGCCGGGTCTGTAGCGAGATTGTAGACACAGGCTTACGTTAGCTATGTAAGTAAATGCGTCAAGAGATGAGGGTACGTCTTAGCTGAAAGCTTTGTTTTGTCTATTACCAGGTTAGGGCGGTTATGGGGCAGTACCGGCAAGGATTTTGAGCTCAGGCGCAAGGGAATTTCAACTTTACCCCCGTGGATATTAAAGCGTCACCTGTAAGAACGGAGGGTCAATAAGCACGCCGATAACTATAATGAAGAAATGCGGGTTAAAAGGTTTGAGAAGGATTTTAGGAAAGTTTATGAAAAGGTTACGCTAAAATTTTGTGAAAGTGAAAATTTTGTAAGATTTTCTAAATTTGTTAACAAGTTTTGTAAATTATTTATTTACAAAACCATTTACAAAGTCCAAGCTAATTTAGGATTCTACCTAGTTGTAAATAATGGATTTTCGATATTATTCTCCTTCCCTCTCCGCTAAACGAATAACCCATATCACGTTTAAAAAAAAAATGAAGTATCAGTTATTTTTAAAACGAAGATTAAATATGACATACATATTATAATTTGTTTGTATTATATAACACTACAGGTAGAGTGATCGCAAAACAAATTGAGCTCCGTGATCTTAACAAAAGCAGCAAAACTGCGCAGGTACAATCAAATTTTTATATAATTTATATTTAACAACTAGCGACCCACCCCGGCCAAGCAAGCCGGGTGTACTGTGTGGTGCGCAGCCGTTGAAACCAACCTCACAGAGCTCAATTTGTTTTGCGATCACTCTATCACACTAATCAAACTAATCGACCGATGTGGCGCAGTGGGCAATAGTACACCTGCACCGCAGGCGATTGCAGGTTTGATTCCCGCCTTACCGACGATTTTTTACAATCTGGAAATATTTGTTTCGGGTGCTTTGGGTTGTACCTCTATTAAATGTATTTAACATAAAATAAATATAAAATAGAACAGATAAATCGGTTCTGTGTATATCGGTCATCAGGTATAACAGAAGATCTGCTTAGCTTGGGGCTAGATGATGTTGACATGTGTGGATTGACTAGCATTATTTATTATTGGGATTTATTAATTTCTTATTATTTATTTATTTATATAATGTTATAAATTCGAAAGTTAGGATGTATGATAAGATAACCTTTAAACGTATCCATAGAAAGAATGTCTGCGAAGCCACAAGCAAAAACTTGTAATAGATACGTACATCTAAACTTTCTTCAAGAAAATCCAGAAATAAAGCGAAGACAGAGACAGAAGCTTGTATTAAGTAAATAATATGAAGAAAATAAATAACATAAACTAAGCTACAGGGTTCACGGAATGCCTTATTCATGCTTCAAGAGGTCTTAAGTAAAAGCTAGGTGTTTGCAGACGGGAAAAGTAATGTCTTTTCCTTGACACAGACGAGCCACTTTACGTTCAAGTAAAGTTTACTTAGTATTGTATAGTTGATAGGGTTCCGTACCCAAAGGGTAAAAACGGGACCCTATTACTAAGACTTCGCTGTCTGTCTGTCCGTCTGTCACCAGGCTGTATCTCATGAACCGTGATAGTTAGACAGTTGAAATTTTCACAGATGATGTATTTCTGTTGCCGCTATAACAACAAATACTAAAAAATAGAATAAAATATATATTTAAGGGGCTCCCATACAAAAGACGTGATTTTTTTGCCGTTTTTATAGATAATGGTACCGTAAAACCTTACAAGATTGCCAAACTGATTTGATTTTGCCCACCACGGTACTTTTTTTAAAATTCTTCATATTATCGAGAATGTTTTAGTAGCTTTTATTTCTTGTTTGTTGGTAGATACTTGAATATGTCACTGGCAGCACTAAATAGCCGATTGTCGCTAATTTCACTTCAGTTGACTGTCAGTTGGTGTCAAAGTTTGGTGGTGTGTTTGGCGGGCCAAAGTTCGTGCGGAAAACTTTTTTTAAAAACGCACTTGCAGTTGCAGCAGGCAAGTAATTATTTTACCACTATAAGTTTGTAACAAATAAATAATAACTATCGAATATCTGACGCGAAACCTCTTTTAAACTCGAAAATATTAAGGTGGGCAATGTCAAAGTACCTTTTCTGGAGTACTGTTTACTACTTTGCCCACCAAAATATTGCTGTCAGGGTTGTCACTACGACATTAAATCAAAATTGATTTATGTAGGTCCTATTAGAAGTAAGTCGGTTGGTATTATCTAACCACCTTTTAATTGATGATGCCTATTTTATTAGGAAAGTAGCTAAATATCAGCTGTTTCCGGTCAATGACCTATATATTAGTCGTGTTTTTTGTATTGAAATTGTAGTGTATATACTTGTAGTTATACATTTAATTTTTTTGTAGGTATAGTAGTAGGTACTAAATGCTATTTATAAGGAAGGTCTATAAAACAAGTGTTTCGATCATAATTGTAGAGTATTTCCAATTATTTATTTTTTCAATTCCTCTTTATCAAATAATGTAGGTAATGCAAAATTTACCATTTCTACAGTTTTTTTTTTGTATATTAATGCCTTAATTTGTTTTATAATCTAAATGAGGTAGGTACTTACCTTATTATTTATAAAAATATTTATAGATAACTATTACTTTTTCTTGATTAAAGTTTTTGTCGACGTTAATAAGTTAAAACTTAGGTACTATGCTCCTACAGTTGACATGGCAGCCGAAAGAATATTTAATAGGTTATATTTCATTATAATTAAAGACTGTTGGTAAACCAAAAAAATGTGACAACCCTAGCGCATCTTTTTATTTGTATGAAAAATTTCAAAAAATTATTTGTGTCTTTGCCCACTCAATTTTGGCGGTTAATTTGCTTGCTTGAACGTTTTATATTAAGATATAAAGTAACATTGATTATCCCTATTGCTTGTTCCTTAAATCTTTTTATCGTAAGGTCAAAAATAACGGAATTACGATTTTTTTCGCAAAATGGGCAAACTCGTAAAAAAAAAAAATTTGGCCCGTTCTCTAAAATTATGATTTTTACACATACCGTCCCATTTTATTCGATTTATTATCTATTATTTGCAAAGAAGAGTAAATTTTAAATAATGTAGCGCAAAATTATTATTTGAACTGTACATACTTTTAAAATTATCTTAAATTGAACCACTAAATCCAAAAAAATTGGGCAAAGTTGCACGGTTTTACTGTACGGAACCCTTCGGGCGCGAGTCCGACTCGCACTTGGCCGGTTTTTTTTTACAGCATGCAACAAAATGCTTTGTCTCTAAGTGACTACATTGCCTTATTGATACTATCTCACCCCACTAATATTATAAATGCACAAGTTTGGATGTTTTGATAATAATACAAATATAATCTTTATTTCAGACACAAGATGATGCTTCAATGGATGTTTTTTACCTCTTTACGCCAAAAATACCGATCGGTTTTTTTTATAACTTTGAAAACAGATAGTTGTAGATCTGGAATAAAACATACGCTACGCTTTTTATCCTAGTAAATCAGTTCAGATGCTGGATGGCAAAATGAAGACAGGGCGCTATGGCGCTCATTAGGGGAGGCCTAAGTCCAGCAGTGGACTAATATAGGCTGATGATGATGATGATGAAATCAGTTCACATGGGATAGAAATAACCTATAAGAAAGCGTGCGAGGCAGTCACCAATAAAAAATAAAATTTTGCGATTTTCATACTAAGGGCAATTGTGCGACAACGGAACTGTGCGGCCGCGGCACTTTATGTCAAATAAAAACAACATCACCAAATAAGCCGCGCAACCTCTTTCGTCATTTGTTTTAAATTGACGGGCAGTGCCGCAGCCGCGCAGTTCTGTTGACGCCTAGTGCGCTTACACCTTTAGACGTCGCAATGAATTAGGCTTACTTAAACATTGTCGGTATTTATTTCGGTTCTGTACCTATCTGACGACGACTGTACTGCCCCACGAAGGATAACCACAGTAAGTCCTCCGAGCACATTTTCGAGAAAACGACGGTTAAAGTTTTTTTTACGGTTTTTCCTACCATGGTCCAAATATTAGGCATATTTTTATTTTTGTCGGTTTTTATTAGTCACGTCTTTCGAGAGTGGTCCCAGTTGCCGGAAGAAAAATAATAAACTTAAATCTATCCGGCGACTGGGACCGCGGTCCCAATACCTAGCGGTCCCAGTTGACGGAAGCGTCGGTGTGTGGCCCGTTTGCGCGATTTCTTGCCATTTTCGAGCTCATTTATAACGCCGGTGTGTGGTAAGAAAATAATATTTTCTTATTTTCTGATGGATACCGTAAGCTTAAAATCCTTATGTACCGGTTTTTTCTTTTTCAGGCTTTAATGATTAAAACCAAAGTAGGGACTACCTATTTACAATTGAAATAGTTGAGCTAACTGCAGACTATTGCAAACAATCTTGAGGTAGCTCAATTGATCCTTAAATACCAATCTGAAGACGCTGGTTGATTTTAAAAGTACTGAAATGTTGAAAACAATCTTTTTACTGGATTTGTTTCTCAATTTTTTTTTTAATAATGCTTGACAATTTACACAGCAGTATCTAGCCTCAAGCTAAGCAAAGCGTTGTGTTATGGGTACTAGATAACTGATATACCTACGTAAATTAATACACTACATAAATATATATTTTTTATTATGCATAGATTATTAGTAAGCTAGCTGTGACTGACGGACGGACCGGCAAAGAAACACACACAAGTGGTACACCTTGCCCACGGAACGAATATCTGCAGATCGTACAAACATTTGTCCCGAGGCGGGAATCGAACCGACAACCTCCTGCGTATCAGGCGGACCTTCGCCCACCGCGCCACAGAGGTCATAATTAGACACATATCAACAAAACAGTAAATAAATTCACAAAAAAACTCTTAAAAAAGAGAATTATGAGGAAGCAAAACCAACTATCAGAAACTTTCAATAATCCAAATGGATTTTGCTTGTAAAAACTTTTAGCATTACAGATGAAAACGGGTTTTAGTAAGTATTGATTCTCAAATGTTTTATTATAATACAATAATTATTATTTCAATAGAAAAAAATATATCTAACGACTCTTTGATGCTCAATTTACGTTTTCCGATGTGAAGCCCTGTCCTGATCTCCTATGGTAGAAATAATAGTGCTTCAGTTGTCCTTTTGTTTCTGACACTATGTTATTTAGCAAAAAATAAACCTTAAGATGAAGCCTTTCGATCGGTATGATAAAGCTACATGATTATATTTGTCGTGTAACGGCTTCAATTCCCGGTTCAACCATGTAATTTCAATCAAATAATAGAATAAAATTAAAACTAGTATTTACAATTTAAACAATTGAGCCAACTGCAGACTGTTGCAAACAATCTACAAGCTCAACTGATCCATATCAATACCAGTCGGAAGCGTGCTCAAGACGCTAGCTGCATGTAATTATTTAACATCTATGAATGCAGTTTAAATTGTTTTTAAATTCAAATAATGTCTTATTTAAATAAAATGTTCCATCTACAATATTCAAGGTACTTTCCCTCCATGTGGCATATCCGTGGGACGCCCTGTATAATAATATTATAAGTTACGTGTACGTGCGTGTAAAGAGCAAAACTGTACAAAAACTTTGGCAGTATCTTTCGGCGTCGCCATGTCTCAACATACAAGGTGAACGGGGGAAGTATACAATATAATTTATTGAGCAAGTTTGTAAGCGTGATATTGAACGTGAGAGGTCATTGTCGAACTGTTCTGGCATGGGAGGTAGGACTTGAAGGTCGCGGGGTTGAATCGTATTCCCGAATACGATTCAATACTACTAGTTAGTAGTTACTAGAAATACTAGTTAGTAGTTACTAGAATTACTAGTTAGTAGTTACTAGTTAGTATTGGGGAATTACTGTCTGTCTTGTATTTAACTATATTTATGGAAATTACTGTTTCTGCATACAATCCTTATGGTTTTTTTGTTATAGTGCTTACCCGCACTTTGGGTATCTCTAAGAAGGGTGGGGCGCGGGTTCGAGTCCCATCTTGTTTTTGTCAAATTTTAAGGATCCGTGTTATCTGAATTAATAAATGAATTTAATTTAATTTAAATTATGTTTCAATAATACTTCAAAGACTGCAATGTCCTGCTAAATAAATTCACACCATACAAACTGCCGCTGCTCATAAAAACTAAACATTTCAGTTTCATGCGGGTCCATAGTTACTTTGCGAGGTTGCAAACTTGTAAAACGTTATCGAGCTAAGGACAAGAGTGGTCGCTTCGAAAGCAACTATGTATCATTCTAACGGGTCTCTTCACGGTCAAACTACCATTACAGAATCCAGGCACAGTTGCTTCAGACAGAGCGGCGTCGATTTTTATTGCCCGAAACGGCTCGCCTATCTACATAAAATTGAATGACCGCGCAGCCTAAAATAATGTCCGTAAAGATCCGAAAGAAAAGTGTTTGTTTTGCACTTTGAAAAGGATGGACCCTTTTAAAATATTTCTTTTGTGGAAGTTTGAGCTGGTGGAAGTTAATATCAATATGATTTTATCTGTTGGGACGTATCAGATATTGGATATGATTTGTTCGTCGATAACATGGCTGAATATTTAACGTTTTGGCGTGTGTACAATTTTCTGGATTCTCTCCTGACTTTATAATAATTTTGAGTACAAATATATAAGTAATGATGGACAATGCACATAACTTCATCTAGGCCCAAGATAAGCAAAGCTTGTGTATAACCCAAGAGTAAGCCCAAGAGTAAGACCCAAGAGTGGCTTACTTTATGTTTCCTTACGTGGTCAGTCTGTTAAGTAGGACTCAGTAAAGAAAAGAAAATTCAAAAAAATTATAAGTGCTAAGTACCAGAGTTCCGGGGCCTTAGTCTGAATTTATACAAAAAAACATTCGATTAAAGTAATCGAGAACCGTTGATGTCTTACACGAATTGGCTTAGAATAATAGTAGACACAAACAAAGTGTAGCCAAAAAATTAAGGCATTTCTCTGATCAAGCTATGTTGGAGGTGCTCTATCTACTTACTTTTATAACGTCAATGCTGCAAACACGTAGTTCAACTTCAACTTCTTTTATTAATGGCGCCGCTTGCTTTTCGCTACGACTCTGCCAGTGTTAGTAAGGAGTGTCATAAACTTCAAAAATGTATACTCTTTGCTGGAAACGCGTGTCATGTCAAAGTGCAACAAATCACTCAAAGTCATTCGAAAACTATCATAGAGTTTGTAAGAAACAGTTGGATCACCAGTCAAACTACGGTAAGTAGTTCCTCTCGATCCGGTAGGGGCGCTACAAGGCGCTAAATGTATAGGAAAGACTCGAATTCGATAGAAGTATTCGAAAGATAATGCCAAAGAGATTAAAACCACTACGTGATAATGCGTACAAGTCGTAGCAGGGCGTCCGTAAAACAAAATATTTTCACAAAAGGTTAAATGGTTTTTACAAACACCAAAACAAAAACGAATTACTTCATTTGAGCTTGGACAGGCTGGGAAGTCAAATCAAATAAACCAACACGCTTGTGACGATTTGGCAACCCGCTTTTTAGCAACTGTCCATGTCAACCCACGGTATTCCCATAGTCTACTCTACAAGGCGCAATCGATGCCCGTGATAGCGTCTGGCAATAACCTTGTGCCAGCAAGGCGTGTTGGCACCGTGCTTCCAAGTTTATGTGTTTGCGAACTTTGACGTCAACAGACTGAGATTGGTTTTATGGCTATATGTTTATTAGTCGGCTACTAGCTTTTGCTAGGCACTTTCGCTCATCGATATCTGATAATATAACGTCTTTTAGTGAAGAAATTGTGACTTAGTCTAGCTTTCGGAGTAAATCGATGCCTGTGATAGCGTATGGCAATAGTCTTTGAGAGAGGCAGGCGTGTTGACATCGTGCTTCCAAGTTTATGTGTTTGCTAATTTAGACGTCAGTAGATTGATTAATATTGGCTTTTTTATAATTTTATTGGTATACTAGCTTCAACGCGCGGTTTCGCTCATACGGTATTCAGGAATTTTTGTACTTACGTAACTTGGTAGGTATGTAATCATTACACGGTACCCCGTATAATAGTATTCATCTATGCACGGTACCTAGAACATTTTTGGAAAATGAATTAAAATCTGACAGTCAAACATGGACCCGGATTATGCTAATCAATCGCTTTACTATGACTATGGTATTGTTGCAGAATCGTTCATAGATGAAATAAACTCTAGATATTGCGCGCGGTGCTATTTGCACGGACAGATTGGTTTGGTTTCAACAGTAATACTTTTGACACGTCTCGTATTCTCGTACATTCTTTATGTTCGTTCGTACTAAAACGTGGCACTGTCACCAAACTTACATCATAATCATCATCATCAGCCTAGTAGTCCACTGTTGGACATAGGCCTCCCCTAATGAGCGCCATAGCGCCCTGTCTTCAGCTTGCCTCATCCAGCATCTGCTAGCAGCACCAGCAAAATAACTAACGTACCTACGAATTACATCAAAACCAAGAATAACAACTAGTCAATCACAAAAAGCTTTTAAAAGTAGGTGACGTGACACCTGCAAAACCTTGAAACTACATCTAAATATCTAAATAGGAAGGTCAAGATGCGTTGCCAAGGACAGCTACCCAAGTGCAGTCTGATGCCAAACGGCCGAGCCAGATTTACGATGCCCCTTGTCTTGCCTCGGTTTGACTCAGAGCCAATTCTGTAAGGAAATTGGATCATGAACTTTGGTTTTTGTTCACGTTGGTTATTTGATTTATAAAGTAGAACGCACATCTCATGTGCTGGGAATGATGGGCGTGAAGATATTTATTTAAATCTAGCAAGAAGTCGTATGATATTGGAACGAATGGTCTTACACATTTGTAAAAAATCCAATACTTCTGCTTTTTCTGGATCTACGTTCCACTGATTTGAACTTAATATTATTTTAATTTACTTTGATTGTTTTTAAAAATGTAACGCCTTCCAAACTTATAAGTACATAATTTAAAACGTGGAAGAGCGAAATCACCTATGTGATATACAAGTGTTTCCATAACACTTAAAAGGTGATTTCATTTACTAATATGACTGTGTATCTACTCATACTCATACTCATTTATTGGTAAAAAACATACACGTCAAAAGTTTATAAATTTAGGTACAGTCTCAGTACACAATCATAGTATTTTTACAAAAGTTAATAATAAAAGTCAATAATAAAAGTCAATAATAATAAATACCAAAAACATTCAATTGAAATTAAATACTTGTCATTAAATTACTCATTAAATAAATAAAATCCCTAAATTATTATTTAATGAATTCTTCAAAGATATAGGTGATTGCTCAATCAACCAATTTTTAAGCTTGTTTTTGAATGATTGCGTGGATGCGGCATTTTTATCTATTATTACTGAATAAAACATTATTATTATTATTACGTTCGACTTCGATAACTACTACTACATGAGTACAAAATAAGGCATCGATGGGGTATATGCATTTTTTTAATCGATTACGATATATCATTACCGATAAAAATATAACATCCATAATTTTAAAATTAGTAAGGATTTTTATTTAAATTTTGAAATGCACTCAGTTTTGGGTGACAAAAACGCTGCCCTGTTTTTGTGACATCACCATTCACTTTGTCAACTCAAAGTTCCTTCGATCATTACAAAATTAGAAACAAATAATGATAAAAATCATTATGTTTGTTGTTTTTATGTTGTTTCTACGACATAAAAACAACAAAGATACCGATTTTTGTGACTTTGACCCTCTAATAAACATTTTTCATTCTTTTTTCTTTCAAAAAAGATATCCCCTAAAAGCTTCATGACAATATACAGGGTTATTGGTAAATTAGTAACACTACGTGAACTGCAGGTTCAGCCCATCATCACAAACACGTTCGTGAAGACGCCAGGTCTTAATTCTTAAACTTGGTATTGGTAATAGGTACCCCCCGCAATTCAATAATCGTTTGTTACAGAGGTTTTATTTGAAATTAAACTTAAACACAGCTCTGCCCTGTATTAACAGAAGATATGAGAGTGAAAAATCGGTCATAAGTAACTCGTTGGGTTCCAGACAAAGATGTTTTTCATTTAGTATCAGAGGTGATTTTTTTTAGAATTTAGACTTGGCGCCTTCACGAACTTGTTTGTGATGATGGGCTGAACCTGCAGTTCACGTATTGTCACAAATTTACCAATAACCGTATACATGAATTGGTTGATTGAGTTTTCTTACCACCAAATTTTTTTTCACACTTATCATTATTATTATTAGGTTGTGGAATGCACTACCAGAGTCTATTAGAAAAGTCCGATCCTTGCCAGTATTTAAAGCTCGTGTCAAGGAGTTTTTCCTTTCAGAAAAGTGAATAATGGTACTTTACTTTGTCTATTTATTTATTTACTTAGTAGTAAGTATATTAATGTTATTTATTTATGTATACTTTTAGTTATTTATTTATTTTGATTTTATTGGATGTCTTTAATGTAGGTATCCATTGGTCTTTGTAGTTTATGTATTTTAGATTATCTTTGGTACACCCCCTGCCTTTCTTAAATTCACAATTCTTTCCATCCAAAGGTTGCCTGGAAGAGATTGCTTCTTAGCGATAAGGCTGCCCATTGTACTTATCTTATGTGATGTCTCTTTGTAATGTTATTTTATGGTGTACAATAAAGCATTTTTGTATTGTATTGTATTGTATTATTTTCCTACGAAAACTACCTGTTTTGACTACCCACCTACCTACTCATATATCCCACAAGCTTTCCATGCAGCTGATTAATTATAACACGAACCGTAAAGCTTCATTTCCAATGTTAATATTACTGTAAACAACAAACTTTAATTCTGTTAATTTTTATATCCATTACCCGCTTTAAACTTTAGCCCTGTGTTTTTATTATTATTATTAACTCATTTATTTCAGATCACAATAGAATCCATAACACAATTAAATATAAATTTATAAAAAGTCACTTAAAATTTTTAACCGCTGAAATTTAATAAGAAGATAGAGATTTTAATTAAAATACAATAGGTGGAATTACTTTTATAATAATATTAATAATAAAACATTAAATTCAGGCAACATTAGTCAAGTACAGGATGTGAAATAGGTACAAAAACTACGGCCCATATAAAATATATACCTTATTCTACCATATATAAAATAAACCTATTTACTACCACGTAGTGTCGGCGACGTGTGACACGCTATATGTGCTGCGAGCGGTAATCGTCCGCGAAAACGCCAGAACATATTCTTTGGCCAGAATTCTTAGTGAAGGTCGAAATTTTCTCAGTTGTGATACCCATCACAAACGATTTCAAATTATTATGACAGTATTATTCATATTTGTATTAGCAGTGTTACGAACGAATAGCTACGTGAGTGGAACTTTGCCCAAGCTTTTTTTAAGCTATTGATATCATTCGTTTTAAGGAAAAAGAGTACATTATATTGAAAGAAATTGGTATCAAATCGACACACGATTTCAAGAACGTCAAAAACAACGTTGTTACTTTAAAAACTTTAAAGGAAATCTATTGGAAATTAACAATAAAATCACTATTAGAATGAGACGTCTATGAGCGTGTTTAATTTCAAATGAAGAATTAATTATAACAAAGTCCATTGACGCGTCTCAGTCGCGCGTGGTCGACGGCGAGGCGATAAGCATTCGCAGTAGAACCCACCCAGTCGTGCAAGCTTGCACTTTAGGCATTCAATGTAATGATGTCTCTACTGGCTGGATGCATAACTAGGTTCTTTAAAATATAGTTCAATTTCTCACATGATTTTGGAGGCTCTTCTAAAAATACTCTCTCATGGGGACAGGACAAAGTCTGTGTGTAGAACCAAGAAAGCTAATTTGATTCTCTAACACGCAATTAATTGTTTTGTTTCGATTTAATACCCCATATTCAATCAGAGTACCAATTTGCAAGTATTTAATATTTAATATAATATTTCAAGCGTTGCCGTTGATAACGGCAATAAGGTAGCTGTTGCCGTTATCAATATCGAGCAAAAACGAGTAAAAAAGTCACGTTTGTTGTATGGGAGCCCCCTTAAATACTTATTTTATTTTATTTTTTGGTATTTGTTGTTATAGCGGCAACATAAATACATCATCTGTGAAAATTTAACTGTCTAACTATCACGTTTCATGAGATACAGCCTGGTGACAGACGGACAGACGTACATAGGAGTCTTAGTAATAGGGTCCCGTTTTACCCATTGGGTACGGTCCTTCCGTAAAACAGGCGCTTCTGCACGTAACTTTGCACGTCTTATTCCAATTTAAAAGGCCTGATTATTCAGGGTATAGAAATGTACCTCTGAAAAATTATAGCCAAGACAAATATGGCTTTTTTTCTGATCTATCTCAGATCAGTAGTCTTGGTGTATATAGGTTACCCAGCATCCAATTAAGCCAAATTATCGAACTGATGTATTCGCTGTGTTCAAGAATCACGCAGTAAGTGGCTCTATGCTCTCAAAAATCAATAAAATACAATGCAAAGTTTCATCGTTCCAATGTGTTCCATAACAGCAATACGGAACGGTGGATATGCTTCTGATCCAAATGATTTTCCCAAAGGACCGGCTGAAATAATCCTTATGTCGCAGGCAAAGTAGCTTTATGTTAATCTGATAAGTGGAAAACATAGATACCTTTATGCCAAATTTAAATTTAAACAACTAATAGTAAATTGTGAACACCCCTCGCTTGGAAAGGCATTTTCAGCAGTGGTCGTATGTATGCTAATTAGGAGGAGGAGAATGAAACAAATAACAACTAGTGCTTACAATTGAAACAGCGGAGCTAACTGCAGACTGTTGCAAACCATCTAAAAGTAATTAGCTCAACTAATCCAAATTCAAACATACTTGGTTTTTGATTAATATATTCTTTAGCACTGCTGCATTTTATTTTAAGTTTTACTGACTATATACCGTGATTTTGCCGAAGAGCTTATTGCTAACCTCGGAAAGCGCGTTATGCGTTAGGCCTGCGCCTACGCTGCGCAAGTGAGGGAATAGATAATAATAAAAATAACATATTCTTTAATTCGGACACAGGATCCATTTTTAAATTATATAGGCATTAAATAATAACACATTACATTATAGAGAGTGCACCTGTGTTTGCGCGTACACTTGTGCACTATAACATGTCCTGCGCATCTGACTAGTCTAATAACGGCACCATTAGAGACACTTTGTGTATCTTTGAAAGGAAATATGTATTACACTCTTTTTTAGCAATTATTTTTTTACTTGTTGTAACTCGACAAACAACAAAACATCTCACTTTCCCTCTTGAACTGCAACGCGAAATAATGGCACCATTAGAGACAGTCTGTTTATCTTGGAAAGGAAGTATCACACTCTTTTTAAACAATTATTTTTTTACTTGTTGTAACTCGACTAACAACAAAACATCTCAGTTTCCCACTTGAACTGCAACGCGAAATAATGGCACCATTAGAGACAGTCTGTTTATCTTTGAAAGCTTTCGAATAAATTCAGAAAAGCCATTTCAATTGCTTGTTGAATGTTTTCAATATAAATACCTTTGTTCTGGCTGTTCGTTACCTTTATTATGTCCCTCGAGAATGTCAAGTATTTGACGAAAGAAAATTATTTTGGGACTTGGAAATATGTGTGTTTACTTCGAGTGAGGAAAATCTGTGTTATTCGATGTTGTCTTAGGGCGGATTTCACCGCTAGTATCGCGCGTTCAACTAAACTCGCTTCTGGGTAAACGAGTTCAAATAATGAGTTCTCGATTAAAGTTAAAGTCAAGTTGATTTACTTTTGCCTGTTTCTAAAGAGTGAGAAGAATCAAGATCGTTTTCAGCATAAAAATTTTGTTTCTTGACTCGTCCCACTTTGGGCCAAATTCAGTGGAACGAGTCGAGAACCACTCATCAATACTATTGCAAAGATCAGCCCAGTTTTGCATTGATGTTGTTCTGTATGAATTTATATTAGACTACCTTAACATTGTTTGAAAATTACAAAGCTAGTACTGTAATAGGATGCCGGTAATGTAGTTATGCATCAGCTATTGTGATGCAAATTTCGGAAGCATTTCAATTTCAAAGTTTTATTATAGCATGCATTATTCAACATACGGGATAGGTTAATACTTATGTCTTCTATATAAAACCGCTCTGAACACCACAGCAATTGGTTCCTTTTTGTTTAGATTTAGAAATTTGAAATACGAATGTATTAGGACATTTACTGTCTTTCCGATAATAGAAAGGCAGTCTCTTGCAATTTTAATATTATGTATATTAGGAAGAGCACTACTTGCCACAACTGGTATTGATATGGATCAGTTGAGCTACTTGTAGATTGTTTGCAACAGTCTGCAGTTAGATAGATAGATAGATTTAACTTATTTAACTAATTATTGTGTTAGTAGGATGAAATAGTAGGTACAAAGCTGTAATGATTATGGACATTTACAGGCATTTGTATGTAGGCTGATCATCTAATTAAATGATAATCTAACTAACTAAAGTCGCGTTGACACTATAAGAGTCTTCTCGGATAAGGGTAGGACCGAGTGTAGAGTCCAGTGCGAGTTCACTCGGACCTTGTCCGAGTAGTGTTTAGTATGGGTTGTGCTCATTATCATACGAATATTTCCATCGTTTACGAGTCCTCCCTTTAAATTTAGCGCCTTCTAGCGCCTCTATCAAATGAGAGGATTTACTTTTCGTACTATGACAACGATGCGATCCAATCAATATCGTTTCTTACAATCTCGATGATAGTTTTTGATGATTTTGAGTGATTTCTTGCATATTGACATGACAGCGGCACTCACTTTTGCGGCATTGATATAATAAAAGTAAGTAGATAAAGCACTAACAACATAGCTTGGTCATAGAAATGCCTTTAATTTTGGTGCTTTAAGAAAAATAAGAACACACGGGAAAACATTTCGCTGGGTATTTGCACCGAATCTAACTTTTTCCCTTGCGATCTATAAGCGTAGCAATTCTAACCCAAACACGTCACTCATAGAGGTAAGATACGCTTACTGAACAATCCTCTTGATTTCGAGGGCAAAAACGAATCTATGTGTGAGTTGACAAGCGTAATTATAACTTCAGTGCTTTCACGCATACGAGCTCACGAATACGAATAGGAGAATGAGAGTATTTGTCGCATTTTTGTAGCTTCATCTCTTTTGTGTCTACTACCATTCTAAGCCTTTTTATAGCTTTCGTTTACCAAGTGTAGCAATGGTGCTCTATTATTTTTATCGAATGTTTTTTGTATTGACTCGGACTAAGAGTACTGACTCTGATCGTGTCATCGTCATTATAGTCGCATTGACACGTTCAAAGTCTGCTCGGATTTTTGATTTTGTTTCAAACCGTGAATCAAAAACTTTATTGCAATAACTTTTCAGTAACCGCGGTCCGACACGCCCTTGCATTTTTAATTCAAGAAGGTTGCATTGATCGACAAGTTTTTACCTAAAGCTTGACCTAGATTTATAAAGTTCTTTGAAAATGTATGAGGCGACCTTTTGATTAATAAATTAATTTAGACTAACACGGTGCCCTGAGTTGTAGTAGTAGTGTGTAGTGTAGTAGTAGTTGGTAGTACCCGTGGCAAAATTTTGATTTGAAATTTAAATATTTCTAAAATTGTTACCTTGATACACTGGGAAGGGGTATCATTCAACGCAGCCAAAATCCGGATTTTAAAGCCACAGTTTCGCAGAGGTCTAGTAAGTATGCTGCTTTCACAGTAGAAGCGATTGCTCCATCAACAATTTGTGTGCACAATTTTGTTCAATTTTGAGGTACCTACACTTTCCGACGACAAATTTCCTAAAAAATGGGATTGTTTGCAGACAATGCTGCCAGTATGGAAGACTCGAGAGACAAAACCCGCTATTAAGCACTAATAAGCCCTGTACAAACCCACAGTCAAGGTTGGAGCCGCTCTAAAAGGATTGGAATAATCTGACCTCAATTTTTTTTACCCCAATTCCCGTGTGCAAACGTAACTATCGATCGTGATTGTTAACTTCGCATTATAAACCAATGTTTTATGTCGAGGTTTTGAGAGGATTAATTGAACACTTTGCACACATGGTTCCAGCACGATAATTCGGCGAGAGCTACCTCCATGAACACAAAACCCATTAAACTGATAAGTCCAATGCCACAGCAGCATTAAGCTGAGCCGGTGACCTTTTTGTGTAACATTAAATTTAATACTAGTTATAAGAGCAATGTAATACCTATGTCATAATTTAACTCTGTTACACAAATAAAGATTTTCTATTCTATTCTATTCTATTCATTGTGTCGTCGTATGGCCAGTGGCCACCCAGATCGCAGGATCTCAACCCCACTGCTATTTTCTGTAGGGATATTAATAAAGCGAAACTATACGATAACATCCTTACGAACATAGCGGATGAAAAAAATATCGAACGAGAAGTGCAAATTTTTCCTCAAATATTTTTTGCAGTGCGTCACACCAAGACGCGACGCGACGTTGTGCGCATTTTTTATTATAGTGATACAAAATATAATCTTATTTACTACGCAAAAAACTAACGTGTGTTCAGTGGATGAAGTCAGGCTGTATTTTGATGACGATGATGTGTGAACCAACACCTGTGGATGAATTCTACTAAATTAATCTCTTCAACTATGGCTATGGCGCTCATTAGGGGAAGCCTATGTCCAGCAGTGGACTGATATAGGCTGATGATGATGATGATGATGAATCTCTTCAACAATGCTATTGCCTCATGAATCATATTTTGGCATTTTCCTTTGATGAAAGAAACTACAGATGAAAGAACGTGTGTCAAAAGTGTCCATTGAAACTATTTTATCAATCTCTCTCTCTCTCTCTCCATGCAAATAGAACCGCACGCGCTATCTACAGTTTCTTTCATCTACGACGATACCATTGTCATAGTAAAGCCATTAGTTAGCAGAATTCAGCCCCTGTTTTGAAGACGATTTGTCTGACCATATGTCCTTGACACAGATGCGTGACAATTTGTTATTTCCGCCTTCCATTTCTTTGGTTCTCATGTCAAGGTTCTGTCAGATTTATGACAAGGGGAGAGTCCAACATCGGGAAAGTTTTTTGTACACAGCTTCGTTTTTATTTTTTTGGACAAGGTAAGCTAGGAGTGGTATTTTTCTTCATAGAAGAACTGGCTTGTGCCCACGGGTTCGTAGTACGCGTTGTTCCTGCAATTAAAAATAGCTTTAGCTACGTTTATACCCTGCCAACAAAAAACTAGATATTGTTTTATGGAAACGTTGTAAGTTATTTCTATATTAGGTACCTCCCAAACCAAAGGAACTGTCATGAATCAGTTTCTTTGGTTAGAAGTAGCTAAAGCTACTTTAGCAGAAACAACGCGTATCGCTAACCCGCGAGCACAAGCCAGTTTTCTATGAAGAAAAATACCACTCCTAGCTTACAATCAATACTTATATGATGTATCTTACTGTAGTTAATCTACAAAAAAATAAGCGAAATACCGCTGCCAAGATCACCAGCCAAGGTCAGCAGACAGAACGTCGCGCCAGCATCCACGGCCACCCCATGGGGTGCAGGGTCGACCTCCTATGGGGAGCAGACCTCCCCATGGCTATGGGTAAGTTATGGTGCCCTTGGCATTTCGCGCTCTGCACTGGGTCGTCGGCCGGTATTGATTGGGGTGCAGAACGGGTGCAGGAACGTTTTGTATGGATGGGGTGTAGTAAGATGTTGGAAAAAAAAATCTTACGCCCTTATGCAGTCACTACTGCTTACGGTTCTATCGGATACAATCTCACTAATCTCATCTCACTAATATTATAAACGTGAAAGTTTAGATGGATGGATAGATGGATGGATGTTTGTTCCTTTATCACGCCAGAACGGCTGAACGAATCTGGATGAAATTTGGCACAGAGATAGATTATAGTCTGGAATAGAACATAGGCTACTTTTTATCCCAGAATCCCCACGGGAACGGGAACTACGCGGGTGAAACCGCAAGGCGCTGCTAGTCCTTTATATTTATAAAACGACTTCGAAAAAGGAGGTTCTATAGTTCGGCTGTATCTGTCAATTAAGGACCGATTTTGAAAAATATTTGGCTTTATTGTAACTCTAAGATGTTTAATGAACAACATGATGGCAAATAAAAATCTTGAATCTAGAGAATGGTCCCAAAGTGGAAAGGAATGTTGGTCGCACAAAACTTAAAAACAGTGTAATGTTCGAGGACGGTTTCAAGTTTTTTCAAAACAATCTAATTCTATACAATATAACGATTAATATTTTTAAACTTACGCGATCTGAACACATATTTATAAATACTATTTAACGGGTATTTTTTTTTTATTTTTTTATTTTTTTTTTAGTCATCCCGTGACCACGGCAGTGTGTAAACCTGTCGAAACGTCGGGAAAATAAGGTAAATAAACGCGATAAATACCCGTTAAATAGTATTTATAAATATAACGATTCATACTTTACCTAGACTAATGACTTTGCCGCTCTGTAATCATAAATCAGAAGAAAAATAAACCATAAAACGATAATTAGTTTTTCACCAGAAATCCGAGAGGCGACTCTTTTTGACGATAATAACTAGACGTAATCGCGATGTCTCATTTTTCTATAGATTTTGGTACAGTAGCGCCTCTTTCGATGCGGACAGGGAACTACGCAAATCCTATAATCCATACACATGAGATGTCACGATCACGTGTCGTTACTATCGTCAAATAGACTCACCCCCCAGGACGCGACTGCTCAAGTGTTTATTTGTGCGTTACTTCATAGAATGTACAGATGCACAATTTGATAATAAGTATTGTTTTTTCTTTACTTTTATTGTGTTTTAGGGCAGTCTGATATACATTTTTGAGACAAATAATTCCGTAAAACAACTTTTTTATAGTTTATATGTACGACACTTGCTCAGAAACTTGCTCCTTTTCCAAACATAAGGTAGACAGTAAGTCACTGCAGGCGTACTAAAACGCGGGAAGGAAAACTCTATAGAAATTTGATTTCTATTTCATGGATTTCCATACACATTTCTCTCTCGCTTTCTAACGTGTTATTTGTTTTAATTTCTTGAAATATCATCCGGTAGCTATGGTTATCTTCATAATAGGTCAAACGACAAATAGGTTTTACTCCGAATCCGCCATTTATGATTATCGTCCTCTTCCGTATCCGGAACAATAATACAAAAAAGAACCATGTAAAAATCGCACGTGCGCGTATTTATTGCAACATTTAGGTTTACAATTTGAATTCACTTGAGTGATTTTATAGATCCTGAAATTATGATTATTCTCGTAGGTGTTATAAAAATATAAAATACTAGCAGCGCCTCGCGGTTTCACCCGCGTAGTTCCCGTTCCCGTAGGAATTTCGGGATAATAAGTAGCATATGTCCTATTCCAGACTATAATCTATCTCTGTGCCAAATTTCATCCAGATCTGTTTTGCCGTTCTGGCGTGATAAAGGAACAAACATCCATCCATCTATCTATCTATCCATCCATCCATCTAAACTTTCACGTTTATAATATTAGTGAGATAAAGCATTAAGTATCACTTGGGAGAAAGTACTAGGTACTTTTACCGTGTGTTTTAAGGCCCTCGGTTATTCCTCGGGCCAAATTACACACTCGAAAGGACTAGACCACTTTCTCGCCTGAACAATGTACTGTTTCATTCTAATATTGAGTTTACGTGGCGCACGCCAGCAAAGTGTCCAATCCATTCGGCATAAATTTTACCGACATTTTCAACAATCATTGTTGATTTCAACCTATTTCCAAAAAATCTATTAGACTCGTAGAACGAAAATCAAGGCTTACGCTTTGTCAGTCTAAGTTTATACTATGTATAACACTTAAAACTAGTCTATGTTATTAATGACCGCCGTTGCTGAAATTCGGATAGGAGGTATCAATCATCAATCAATACACTTAAATCTTTCTCATAAATCATTTCATCCATTGGTGAAAACCATTCGGAATTCAGGAACTCGGACCTTCGCCCGCCGTTCCTCATTCCTTAAATTTTTGCCATAGGTGTGAAGAATTTCTAATGTGCAAAAATTTATTTTGCTTACTGTTTTCGATCGAGAGTGGTGAAAAAATTTTCATTGATGCGTTTGCATACTTTGATTTTTAGTTAGTATAGCGCCGTTTAACTATTAAGAGCCATTATCTCAGTTATTTAAATAAGAATAAAATAAGAATTAAATTAAAACTAGTATTTACAATTGAAACAATTGAGCTAACTGCAGACTGTAGCAAACAATCTAGCAGTAGCTCAACTGATTCATATCAATACCAGTCGGAAACGTGCCCAAGACGCTAGCTGCATTGCCCCGCTGTATAGCAATGCTGATGCGCTGCGCCAGATACTCACCAGCTCTCGGGTCACGCGTCACTTCGACCAGACGCTCAGATAACTTTTATTACCCGACTACCAACAGGGGAGGGTTATGAGGTTAGCACCCTATGTTTGTATGTTTGTATATTTGTATGTTTGTATGTATGTGGCCGATTTCTTTGTTCCCACGTAGCGCTGAAACTACTGGTTCGATTTCAACAAATTATGTATCGATTGATTCGTCTCAATACCCCGATGGTTATAGGCTATAGGATTTAGGGCTCCGACCCCGAATAAGCCTTCAAAACGCGTATTAAAGTTTAGGTAGCCGCAGGCTGCAGGCCCCATAGAGAAAAATTACAATACCTACGACCTATTTTCATTTTCAACTCTATGCCTATCAAATATGACCGATACGTCATTCTATTTTGTCAATGTAAATGTTTCAAACTTTTATAACTTTCACGTAGTCGGGTTGTAGTTTTTAACTTTATCTTGTTTGAAAACCCGGTAAGCCTTGGTACCCCACGGACCTAGGGTCTCGACTACAAGGGGTGCAAATGCGTTGGCTCTGTCGAGACCTGCACATTTGCGCCTCTTTAGATCTTATTTAAATTTTCTGTTATTTAATGTATTAAATATCGGATTTTATTACCATTTATGAATCATCACGAAATAGGTACTAATTGTACTATTTTCTACCATTTCTGTACTTTTTTTGTTTTATGCTAAGTAGATAAGTAACATTATGTTGATAGGTAATCGATCTAAAATTTAAATCTAAGTAGATACTTATAAAATAAGTACATTTTTTGTTTTTCTCTTATATGTGAATTGTAATGTTCTTTGAAAAAAAAAAATCTTTAAACCGAAATAGACATGTTTTTAACCACTGTTGCTCAAAATTAGCATGATAAAATGATCTGATAAAAATAAAGTTATATGTCCAGCGGTGGACGTATATGGACTGATGATGATTTTTTTTTATTATTGACGAAGAAAAATAGAAAAAAAACACAAAATGGCAAACTTTGAACCGATTTATTGAAATTAATCCCGGGGATGGTCCCATAAAAAATATTCCCAAGGATTATAATTTTTGTCCCGCATCACTTAAAAACAGTGTGAAATTAGGGGTAGAAAGTCGGTTTTTAGTTTTTTCAAAACAAATAAACTATAAAATAATGTAGAACATCTTGGGGATGCTCCGACTGGTAATGATTATTTATCAGTTGAGCTACCTGTAGATTGTTTGCAACAGTCTGCGGTTCGCTCAGTTGTTTTGTAAATACTAGTTCTTATTGCTTTTTAGTATTTGATTGTCATTTTCTTTTTAATAAAGTATTAATAATGTAGTGGTAGTGTTATTCTAGACAAAGGCTTTACCAAGTAAACCTACACACGTTGTGCATATTGTACATCCCGGGGTCATTGTCCTCTCCCGCTGACCCAGTTCCATTGTACCGGGAAACCGATATTGTCGATGGTCGATATTGTTGTACGAGGTAATGACAAAGGAAATATTCTTCATAATATATTATGTTTATTAACATACTACAGTTTATTACGTACTGATATTACAAAGGCTTGTTTACAAAAGCTTGCAAAAGTTTGTTTGTATGCAGACTGTTGCAAACAATCTACAAGTAGCTCAACTGATCCATATCAATACCAGTCGGAAGCGTGCCCAATACTGCTACTGCATTTCCCCGCTGTATAGCAATGCTGATGCGCTGCGCCTGATACTAATAATAATAATAGTTCTATGTATTGTATTATATTATGTATATCAGTTATCTAGTACCCATAACACAATCTCTGCTTAGCTTGGGGCTAGATGATGCTGTGTGAATTGCTGTTATTATTATTATTTAAGTCAAGTTTCTGATGCAATTCTAGCTTTGTCCAATCAGAATAAAAAAAATAATGAACATAGTTTTTGTAAAGTTCTTATCATCCAAACTCTCGTAATATTAGGTTGATAGCTGTATAGCTAAAAACTTTGAAAGTTTAGTCTAAACGACTACCTACTTGTTGAAACATAAGCTGACAAGAATGTAGCATTACTACAAAATACTTAAAACATCTACAAACTTCGTAGTACCTCTACGAAAACCGTTGCCCTTCTACGGAACTCGTAGCTTTTACAAAACTCGTTAAGAGTCTCACAGACTGACGCGACCTGCGGTGGCGGTCAGTGCAATTGGACTAGGAGGTGTTGTCAAAATGTACTGACCGCCACCGCAGGCCGCGTCGGTCTGTGAGACCCATTACTCTTCTACGAAATATTTTACTACGATTTTCGTAGACGCGCTACGAGTTCTGTAGACGCACTACGAGTTCCGTAGAAGACATACTATTAGCTACGCTTCTACGATAGCGATTTTCGTAGACCTGCTACGTGTTTCGTAGAGGTACAACGAGATTAAATGAACTATTAAGAAAATTACAATCAAATAATAGAATTAAATTAAAACTAGTATTTACAATTGAAGCAATTGAGCTAACTGCAGTCTGTTGCACACAATCTACAAGTAGCTCAACTGATCCATATATGAACACCAGTCGGAACTCTTAGTATTTTATACTGTTTTTATATTCTACACCATTGTGGTGAATTAACCTGCCTGAGTCGAGGCCTTTATCCTGGAAAATGCAATTTCATCATGGAAATGTATTTCAGTATTTTTATTAATTGTATTAATACAGTCATGGTCTTAGTGATAGGTGGATACTCATAAAATGTTCACAATATGTATTGAGCCCATTGAGGATGTTGCAATGGAACACTGGCCAGGCATCATGCCTTGCTACTTATGATAATTTCATCATCATCATCATCAGCCTATATTAGTCCACTGCTGGACATAGGCCTCCTCCTTATGACTTACTTAATGTTAATGTATTATTGTACTTTTTGTTCAATATACGTTAATAGGCAGTACTGCCAAAATCTGTTCCATAGACTGGTCCTTATTAGCTTAAAAATAAATGTGATTTTCGACCCCTAACTGTTTGCTTTTGTACTTCGTGTCATTTCCACAACTGACTCGAGTATGAAGGTTTTCAATTAACCAACGCCATTGGTTGTGTTCTTGGAAGAACAAAGGTTTTGGATGTGGTATCTATAAACATCTTTTACTTTGCAGCCAAAGCTGTCCAAAAATTTACTTCATTTGCAAACAAAATAACAAGTAAGTGGAAAAAGTACAAAACTACACGAACTAAAATGAGCTATATGTTTTCGAAAGTACTAATGAACACAGTAAAATTTTATCTAATTTATTGAGCTCACCGAAACTGATTCAAATAAATTTGATTTGAAAGTTTTCCCAAGACTTTGGCTGCATTACCCTGATGTATGGCAATGCTCCAGCTGGGCGTCCAAAGAACATGCGAAAAAGAAACGTCAAACGCCCAGTTGCAAGGTGGGTCGATGACATAGTACGCGTTGGAGGGAGTCAATGCAGGCGGTTAGAACCGGACCGTGGTGGATGGCACAAACTTCGGGTGGCCTATAACCAGCAATTTGTAAAATCCGGCTGCGGATGATGATTATGTTGGCAATGCTGCGCCGTATTCTCACCAGCACCGCTTCCACCAGACGTTACTCGTTTAAATAATAAAATAATAATTTTCTGATTATCATTCCCCCTCTAAAAAGCTTATTTTATTTCAGTTAATAAAAATCACTTTTAATCACTATTTTGGGGTTTGAATTTGAATACATCAATATATTCGACCTCCATCTCAATGCTATACAACCTCCTTGCGCAAAAAATAGTTGATACAAACTCTTTGTGCAAAGAATACTTGACATACAAACTCTTTGTGCATATAACTCCTCGACATTTGATTGGTAGATATTTTCGACAAGGAGTTTAGCATTCGAATAAAGAAAATTGCTCTTCATTTAAGTAATTGTTCCAATTTTAATGCGCATTTTAATTAACTTAACCTTCCTTTTCTCTTCATCAAATGTGTTTTTTCGCGTAAATCTTCCTTTTTCACGTAGTCATTGTATAAAGTATAGTATGCAACTCATGAATAAAACGAATTTATATCGAGGGTCATGAATCACTCACTTAAATCATGAAACTCTACGGTCGTGATACAGTCGTTAGAATCCTTCACTTGCTCGTGATTCATCTATGGCCCTCGCTTTAAATCCGTCCTTTGTTCACTAATTGCATCATAATACTATTTATAGCATATCACAACTTTTTTCACTCCTTGTAAATATTATGCGGTATGTACAAATGGGAGCGCACGCTCGCACCCTTTTTATTATCTCTCGTTATTTTTTATTGGAAATATGAGAGATGCGTAATACCTATGAATGTTACAAATATCCTCGACCGATGACCTTTGTGACGTAGAGGGCTGCGTTTTAAGGTTTGTTATGGACCGTAGTATAAGTTAAAAAAAATTAAACTTTTCTATAGTATGATTTTCTTTAAAAAAAGAATTAAGTACCTTAATTTGTTTGCAAAGAGACTTGATCGAAAGAGTTCATAAAGTTGAATAATATCAGTACAGCAGTTGAAAAGTGAATTTAATCAAAAAATTTGGATATAATTGGATATAAACGGGCAGCCTTTGGGCCCGCTTCACTAAAAGATCGCTCAGCGCTCTGCGTGTACAGTATAACAACGCCTTCAGGATGTTGGTGGGGCTGCCCCGCTTCTGCAGCGCATCTCTCATGTTTGCTGAGGCCCAGGTTGATGGCCTCGCTGCTGCGCAGAACATGGGGCAGTACCAACACCATCCTACAGGTTGTAGGCAGTAAGTTCACTTCGCCCATCATGCAGTCTTTCAACAGGGTCCTAACTCTTTAGAATCCTCAAGTTGGGATTCTGTTGAATGACTGCTTAACCCTAATGATTTGGTAATTTGTCTATTCTTTTTTTCTTTTTCATGTTTGTTCTTGATGTATTTGTGTAACTGATGGACTCTCGTATGTCTGAATAAAGAAACTTCTTATTACTTATTTTATTTCATTTATAATGGTTCACAGTTATTTTGACACGGTTTTTCAACTTTTTATAGGAACAAAACCGACCAAGTCCCAATAGTTCAGATTTCAGGTTCGTTCAGACCTTAATAGAGTTATTTATAACCACCTATTACCATAGCTCTAAATTTAGCATGCGTATTTTGTGGGTCAAACCATAAAGTATCAGATTTTATAACCAGTACCCGACTTTGGGGGCAATGAAAGGAAATAGCTCGTGTTACATTAATTTAGGTTTATTTGTTTTTTTTTATTCGTGAAAATATAATGTTTTTATAACAGCTACTAACATCAAATTCCAGAAAGCTCTCGATTCTTTCAAACTGCGATATACAGATTCGCGTGTCTGAAAATAAGAAATTATTTATTTTAATTATTAATTCTTACTAAAAGATTCTTTGCTGTGTGAAGTGATTAATAAAGGTAATCGCCGACTCTAGCTGACTAGAGGTACAAATTAATTCAGAAAATATACTCTTAGACTATTAGTAGATATACTCCCAGATTACTTATAGTCTAAGAGTATAATTATCTTCTGAATTAATTTGTACCTACTAGAATCCTACGGTTTGGATCGACTTAGTAATTCTCTAGAATTGGGGCCTTGAATAAGCCGTTTTATTTCTCCAATTTCAGTTTTCATGGCTTTCTATTGTATGTGAAAATATTCCAAAAACGGCATTTTTATGCTCGAATTTCTATTCAAAACGGATCTAACTGTTTTATGTTTTCATTGGCTGTGTTTTATTGCAGTTTTTCTGTGTTTTATAGTATTTTCTTTTGTTGCTGTTATTCTGGCGACCGAGTAAGAATTATGTACTTCATTATGTTCATTTTTAGCTTTTCCAGATAGTTGTTTTATTTATTTAACAATAGAATTGATTATTCAGGTATGGATGCTTTGATAAAAGTAAAAAAAGGAAGATACGGTACGTTCTACCAGCGCCACTCAAAAACTGTACCGTGTCACAGATTAAATAATGATAAGGTATCGGATTATCAGAAAATTTAAAGTTTGGTGTCTACATACACGGGAAAATATGTGATGCCTTGGGCTTTGTTTTGGAGTTATTTACCTGGTGAACGAACACGAGAACATTGTCGTGGTGATTTAGTCGAAATCATACAAAATTATACGTCGTAGCTTGCGAAACACAAATGCCACCGCCCGCACCGCCGCCGGTCCGACTATGACTGAGGTAAGGGAACATAGTTGAACCTAACTTGAGCCATCCACTTTCGAGATGGTAATGCCTCATCTCCCTTTTTCACTTTTATCGAAGTATGGATGTGCAAAATTGATTTAACCTTATGTTGATCATAACCCTCCCCTGTCGGTAGTCGGGTAAAAAGTACACTGTTCATTTTACACCATTGTGTCAATTATTAATACCTTAATTTTAAAATGCTCAAATTTTCAATTGTTCCATTTTAATTGTTAGGGTTTACGAATAGAAACAATAACCAACTTGTGAATGAAAAAATCCTGTTGAAATATAAAATCTCTGTGTGTACCTCGACCTAATACTCGATTCGTGGAAATGACAATGGAATGTTTTACACAATTTCACGGAAATCCTTCCATTAATTGGTATATATCGTTTAAAAAGAGAGTGAGTTACAATTTGTAACAACACACAGCCCACCACTGAAACTAGAAAGCTGTAATTTGTAGGGAACCTTTTCCTTTTTAACCAACTTCGAAACCAAGGTTGCCTGGAAGATATCTCTCTCAGCGATTAGGCTGTCTTTTGTATTGTTTACTTTTATTAAATAAAAGATTTTTTCTCATGTTAGTTTTTAGTAAAATGGAGTTTCATTCATTCGAAAAAAGAGGAGGTATACATACGCGACTAGGTTCACGTACCTATGTATATTTTTTTAATGAATGTTCGTCGATTTGTCCGACACTTATGGACCAATTTGTATGATTCTTTTGCAGTTGTATAGAAAATGATCCCGAAGTAGTCCCATAATAATAGTATTCCTGAGGGATACAACTTTTAAGAGACTACATCGAATTAAAAATAATTATATTTTTAGAAAACAATAAAGTTATAAAATTTTTGGTTGGCCTTGTTATGGTAAGTTTCTTACGTACGTTGCTTGAAACGTACGTTTCGTCACAACAACAACGTGCGTTTCAAAAATTTTTATTTCTTGGTAATCAAAACAAATAAAATTGTTTGAAACGCTTTTATTGAAATTGGTAAAGTAGATGATACTCACATGTTTGAGATACTCACAAAAAAATCCTTAACGTAGGTATCCGTATCCTTAACCACACTTTAAGATTTTTTTTTATAAGTATCGCAAAATTTTATATGTCTAAGTGCTTATTTTGGAGTGGAAAGATTTGGGGGAGGCCTTTGCCCAGCAGTGGGATGGAATATTTAAAAAAAAAAGTGCTTATTTTGTAAGCCTAAAGAAATAAAATTATTGACTTTTGACTTTTGGTGTAGTTGAGATTTGGCGTTAATTTAAGTTCATTATTATGAAACTTTTATAACATATTAAAACAACCCTTAAAACAGGGTAAAGAAGGTAAAAAATTCATTTTTGTGGACATTTTCAGAAAATAATAAGAAACTTTTTTATCCAAAATCCACGAGAATGAAATCGAACGACGGGTAAGCTGACACACATAACTATTTAAACTCCAACACTCATAAAAAACTGTCAAGTAATAAACTTAAAGCAATCAAGTCATTTCGTGACTTATAAAAAGCACCGTTTATGTTAAGCGTTTTTTATACGACTTTGTATAATCAGAATTGGACGGAACCTTGCCAATGTTTTTTACGTATTCTTGGTACAATCGAGCGAGTTTTCTAAATGGGATAGAACCCTTTCAAAGTAAATGCCCGACATTTCTGACTTCAGTTCGAATTAATTGGTTGCAGCCATATACTTCTATACGTTGGGAATGATATTAGCGCCCTCTCTAGTAGAAAACTAGGTAATAAAATTCTATACTTAGTTTAGCCGAGTTTACAGAAAGGGAGGATCATGTTCTGCTATACTTAGATACTCATTAGAATAAGGATATTTTGTATTTAGTTCGTTTGTCTTATGCTTCTAAAAGAATCTTGAGTTACACACAATGTAAGATCCTACCACTAACTACTAGACGATTACTGGACAATATTAATCACAAATCTTATATATTTACATGTTAGTTTAATCTCGTTAGGTTATTCACGGGGGGCGTTAACATTTTTTTTTCTTTTTTTTTACTCTAATCGTGCCAAAATTATCTACTTTAATAAATCTACTTTCCTAGATCCTAGACAAGTATTTAAGAATGAGCTCTTAGCATCTTTTTTCCAATAATAAAGTTCAAAATCGCATATAATTTCCAATTTCTATCTAGCAGGTGTTCTACCGATCATTTATCAATGGATCAAGCAAAAATGAATCTAAATCCCTCGATATCCGAATATATTAGAGCTCAATATTGTTAGAAGGTTTTAATCTAAAAACCAACGATCTATAGCTTAATGGATGAGCCACCTAGAGGGTGTGCACTTTAATCGATTTATAGATAGATAGAAAACAACTTATTCTTGTATTAGTGTGTGTGTATGATATGTCAGTATTAAATTTTTAGGTCGATTTAATGGTTTTTAATAGTATATTATGAAATAAGTGCATTAAGGACGGATGTAAAGCGAGGGTCACAGATGAATCACGCGCAAGTGAGGGATTCTAACGACTGAATCACGACCCTAAAAGACCTTTGGTAGTGATATTTTGTATACTTTAGTTTCTACGTTATGTTTTCTTTGCATTTTTAGATTACCTGCAGTTAAACTTGGTCCATAGAATAATGACCATTGATCACTTAAAATTAAAAAAACGAGCCCGCGCTGCCACTTTTCATGCCTTCCGGATTACCCATATATTTTATGTTAATTTATCTATCGGGAGTCAGAGGCAATCACTTTGAAGAAATGCATAATATGCATAACCATTTGGAGACATTTGGATTGGAAATAATTTGAATTGAATTGAATTTAAAAAAGAAACAAAGAAAATAGATCTAAGGTGTTATAGTGCTAACCCGCACTCTGGGTATCTCTAAGAAATTAAATAAGTCCCAAAAATTATCGGTTTCGGCGGGATTCGAACCCGCGCCCCACCCTCAGTACGGGTGTGCTCTAACCAACTAAGCCACGAAACCCTTACCTACCTTTTTTTTTAAACATATCTAGCCGTTTTAGACTAAAAATCGTATGTTTTCTGTAATAACTGTTGACAGTTTCTTTAAGGAAGGATACCTACAATAACCATGTTCAAAGTATTCAATAAAATGTTTAAAGAGTCACTTCTATTTGTTATACCATCAATGACAAACGGATTGAAATAAATCAGAGGTATAAGGTAAACCGTTCGATTGCGATGAAACGCGAATTTAGTTCGTTTTAATTTTAGCTGAAGTAAATTCTGATGTCGAATAATAGTGGACGGGAACTGATTGCCAATCAATGTTGAATGGATGAACTTTGGAACGTATTGGTATTTAACATCATCATCATCAGCTATTAGTCCACTGCTGGACATAGGCCTCCCGTAATGAGCGCCGTAGCACCCTGTCTTCAGCTTCCCGCATACAGCATCTACTAACAGTCTTTCGCAAATCGTCATCCCACCTGGTCGGAGGGCGTCCTACATTAAAAGTCATAAGTCAATAACTTTATTTCTTTAGGCTTACAAAAAAGCACTTAGACAAGTCAAATTTTATACATAAACAACAACTTTATAAATAGTAATTATCAAACAAGAAACAAAATGTTATTGATTTTGTTCGATTTTTGTCCACAAGAGGACAAAAATTAAAAAAAAAAGACATTACGTTTGTCGAGTCGTGGTACCACTCAAGAATATGTATACCACAGCCGGTTGTCGGTTCTTTTCGAGATATGGCCAGCCTACTGCCACTCCAATTAAACAATTTACTTACTTACTTCGGCTTGCTAATCCTTTGAACTATGTCGATAACCTTAGTAATCATATTAAAGACTAGCAGCGCCTTGCGGTTTCACCCGCGTAGTTCCCGTTCCCGTGGGAATTCCGGGATAAAAAGTAGCCTATGTTCTATTCCAGACTATAATCTATCTCTGTGCCAAATTTCATCCAGATCCATTCAGCCGTTCTGGCGTGATAAAGGAACAAACATCCATCCATCTATCCATCCATCTAAACTTTCATGTTTATAATATTAGTGAGATAGTGAGATGGCGTGATAAAGGAACAAACATCCATCCATCTATCCATCCATCTAAACTTTCACGTTTATAATATTAGTGAGATTATCTATGGTATATTTATCGGGTACCTTTTGTTTTATTTTTCCTCAACGTATCTATCAACTATCGTATTGGTATTGCATCGGAGGTTCGAAATAAAATCATTTACACACCTAGATGATATTAAGGTAGCTGGTTTAAACCCGTATTCTTGGGTGGAGAACACGACTCAGTAAACGTAGTGTAGGCCCCTTCGGCACTATCACTTCAACCTTCATGACAATCTAGGAATAGAGTGCTCGACACTGAAAGGTTATCTTACTAATCTGCGATCTGCCTTCCGTCCAAAAGCAATCTCTGCAAACGATCTGTTTCCAATTTTCATTAGTAAAGTTTCAGCCGGCTATCCATGCAACATGAGGTAGCGTAGGTACCTGCAAATATCATACAGAGGTTATAACGTAGGTAGGTAAAACGATAAAAAAATATTTACTACACACCTAAATCTAAAACAAACTGTTCACGTATGTGTGTGTCATTAACGTACCTACTCGGGCCCCAATTCAGCTAGCCAATAGCTGTTGTTTACTATGATAATGGCATCGTCGTAGAACTGTCACGTGTGCAATGTTGAGACAGTTTTAGCAGAATAGGGCTCCAACGTTCTTCGAATAGCCAATGTGTATTTTATGAATACTAGCTTGTATTTATTAGATGTAATATAATTTGTACATAAACTTAATTACATACATAAAAACTTACCCAATAATAAACGAGAAAACCCCAGGTAGTTACCAAATTTTCGGACAACGTTTTCTTGGCACTGTTTCAAATGCCTGCCATGAACACGCGCCCTAACCCAATTTCATTTTAAATTGGCTCAAATAAAGTCGGTGCATAAAATATTTTCAAATGGACATGCTTGAATAACACACGCATGCAAATATGGACGTTTGCATAATGCCTCCACTTTGGAGGTCGCTACTTTTTGCTGTTTTTGTCAGAGTTGGAATAAAACCTTATGTTGCATGAAATTGTAGAATGAAAACGGAGTATTGTAAAATGGAGTTACAGTTGTTTTTGTATGCATTATCGGAACACAACGTGTTTATAGACAAAGAGAGAGATAAGATCACGTAGCTTAGTTGGAAAAAGAGCAACCCTGCGCTGAAGGGGAAGGTGCGGGTTCGAATCCCGTCGAGATCGTAAATTTTTGGGATTTATTAACACCGTGTTTTGTTTTTATTTTAACCACCTATCCTTTTATTGACATTTTAAAGCCATTTCAATAAAGCCCTTTGAATGGCCTTCCTCGTACAATTGCTAATTACGAAGGCCATTCAAAGGGTTTTCAAATGTCAAAATAGGATGGATGGTTATAGCGTAATTCCACAGTTGATTAGGTAATGTTACTTTGGTAGGCAGTAACTAGGTAGTATTAGAGCAGGCATAACGAGTGACGAGATCATGTTATGAGATTTAAAAAAACTTTTTAATAGGCAATCATTTATATGCATGACAACTTGAATTCTAAAAAACAAATTGTCAATGATTTGGTTTTATTGTGATCTTATTTTATAAGTTTAAGAGTTCTTATTTGAATAAAACGAATTAAAATGTAGTGCGTGGGGTACTATTTGGACAAATTTAGAACTACAATAGAAAACAACTACGATTTAGCGGTGAGAAAATTGCAGAATTCGAGGTAAAACAGGTTTGATTAAATTCTGTTGTTTAGTATGGCATTAATATCTTGATACTTAGTAGGTAGGTACTTGGAGGTTTTCACCTCCTCCAGATTCGGTCCCTTCCATGCTTCTCTATCCAAAGCTAGTCGGCTCCAAGTATCTCCAGCTCTTTGGCTATAGACTTGGTTCGTAAAAAACACAAAATCGAGATTTACTCAGAGGGACTACACTCTTAGCCCTTTGCCTAAGATGGTTTACTTATTTCACTTATCCCACTAATATTATAAATGTGAAAGTTTGTATGGATGGATAATATAGATGGATGGATGTTTGTTACTCAATCGCGCCAGAACGGCTTAACGGATCTGGATGAAATTTGGCACAGAGATAGATTATAGTCAGGAATAGCACATCGGCTACTTTTTATTCCGAAATTCCCCTGGGAACGAGAACTACGCGGGTGAAACCGCGAGACGCTGCTAGTATAACATATAGCACTTATCCTGATTAAGTTTTGTTTAGGTGTTTGTTTCACGAACCAATAATTGCTTTCTCCACACAGAAGTAAACACACTAGAGGTTTACAAGAAGTTTAAACTATTGTCAATTTGTAACAAGCTGATGAAAAACCGGCTGTTAGTATGACACATTTTCCATTTTACCTTTGATGAAAGAAACTACAGATGGAGGGACGCCTGTCAAAAGTATCAAGGTTAAAAGTTGATACCATTCCATAAATCGCTCTGCAAATAGCACCGCACGCACAATCTAAAGTTTCTTTCATCTGCGACGATACCCACTGTCATAGTAAAGTTTGGTTAGCTTGGTTAGCAGAATCCGACCCTTGTGCTTCTAGCTGTCTCAAATGAGGAGAATCGCGCCATTTTGAATCTAAAAGTAAAGAAGTAAAGCTTATATCTCCTCGAAAGCATATGCACAGTGAAATTGCTGTTAACTGAAGTGGAAACAATCCATTATAAGTTTGTTCGGGTTTCCGAGATAGGCTTATATTTATATTCATAACTTTTCTTAAGACCTTTTCTTATCACCTAACACTTTTTGAAGTTTTTAGTGCTCTATAAAGAACACGTAACACCTTTTTTCGATACTAGCTAGGATTTTTTTGATATCGGCATCAATCAAAACTACTCGTGTCGGGCCAAGTTACTGATTAAGCTATTTGATTACGTTGAAAATAAGTTGTAAATTGTTTTCATCCTATGTCAGAGACAACGTAAAAAAGCGTAATCAAAAAATTTTATTTAAAAATTATGCCTATTTTAGGTAAAAAAGGGGATTAAAATAACACATTTTTTGATTTACGATCACATGACTGAAAACGCTTTACGTTTGGTTGCATCGCTGGTGACGTCACACCTATCACAAATTACAGTTCGTATTGTTCTTCTTGTGGTTTGTCACTGATACGCTATGTCAAGCCTTTGATGTCCTCCTAACCCAACCCTTTGATGGAGGTCTTATGAGGACTCCTAGAAGAATTTCGGCTATGGCGGCCACGCGGCCAGCCTTCATCATGTTTTAATAATTAAAACCACAAATATGTGTTTTCGACAAGGTTTTTATAATAAAATCGTTTATTTCAGGCAAAAAACCCATATCACAAAAAACAAAATCACACGGTTTCGAAAATAAACATAAATAGAATTAGAATTAAAAATAACACGGCGCAAAGCTACCGCACGTCACTTCCTGTTTCCCTCCATATGAAGGGAAATCCAGTGCATAAAAATATAATTTTTGTGTACCTGGTCAGAGACAGCCTTCAAAATACTATTTTTAGAGCGGACTAACCTACCCCAGTAAGATGCTACGCGAGAGCGGACGATGGCGAAGAAGTCAGGCACTCCCGCTTCAGAGAACATGCTCGATGCACTGCAGCATCTCGGTAACCTCATGAGTGCCCGGTACGCGTTATTGTACTGGACTCTGATGGTGTTTATGGCCTTCCTGGTGAAATTCGACCATAGCTGGCATGTGTACATGCCCAGACAATACGCACGGAATAGGGTGTTCTTAACGTCCGTGCTGCAGTTCGTAAAGCGGCGTGCGAGCATGTTACTCCTCACCGCGAGCGCCCTTCGTTCCCGCTCAATGTCCTCGTCGTCCCTCAGCGTCCCCGTCAGCATGTGCCCCAAGTACTTGAACCGCTCTACCACCTTGATGGTAGAGCCGTTCATGCAAACCTCGGGCACCCTGTCTGGACCTCGACCTGACCTAAATACCATCATTTCGGTTTTCGTTACCTTTGAAAACATTTTCTGAACAAACGATGATGAATCGGGTATACAACTTTTAATTAGATGTGTTGTAATAAACCTCAGAATTTCTACTAGACACTTTAATTGATGAGGGAAAAAAGTTCTACAAAAAATCCTTAGCAGTAAAGTTGTATCTGTAGTTTTTTGTTCCATAAAATTGGCTGATTTTAAAAAGAGAACAAAGAAAGAAAGAAAGAAAGAAAGCACATTTATTGGCACACACACAATAGGTATTAAAAAATGTCTTTAAGAGCTATTTGTCATCTTTCTTAGATATTTATTTAAAAAAAATTACAATAACAGAATACCATAATAATTACAACTAATATTTACACTTAAATCTATTTTTTTTTATCTAAGCTTCCAGTGACAGAAGGCAAAGTGCCCAGAATTCTTTCAGCATTGCATTTTTTCTTATATTTATATATTTTAATATTTATATATATTATTAGCAACTATACCAACTTAATTGTAAAATATTTATCTCGACTAGGTAGTAGGAATTGGCTTAGGGAGGTAAACATGAAGCAAAAGAAAAATGAAGCCCTTCTAAGCTTTTCAGAAAGCTACATTTACCTATAAAAGCACTCAGTAGGTAGCTATCTAATTATGCAAAACAATATTACAAATAGCTCTCAATATGACCCTTTTGCGACCCTTCCTTTAAATCCTACTAATTTTCCTTTTAGGGCCGCCTTGAGACAATCTATCTGCCATTAACGGGGCTCTATGGTACAGAATTTATTTTAACCCTAGATCACTAAACATTAGTCTCACAGGCGACACGGTTCCCACGCATTCGCTGTTTAGGTATGTTCCCGACACTACCCCTCCCCCCCACGCTCAGTACCTTCCAAATTTAGTGTTTTAGTACCCTATTCGTACGCATTACGTCCGCACGCATTTTATTTCCGGAATTTTGGCGAATAGTTAGTCTCACAGACTAATGACTAGTGATTACGTGTGTAAAGTGAGTCAAGGTAACTTTCAAAAGAAAAAGCCAGTATCAAAGATATCATGCAAATAGAAAATGTCGTTGCTAGTACTTCTCAAGCACAGCTAAACAAACGAAAAATTTGTGTAGTTTGCCCATACCAGAATCATAGAATGATCAAAGTGTACTGCCACTCCTGCAGGAAGGCCATTTGTGGCGAGCATACCATTGCTGTCTGCTCAGACTGCCAGGATAAATATTTTAATATGTTTTATGGTTTTTAAGAAATATAAATACATGTCCTAGCATGTTACCTACTTTTTAATAAATAAATGTAATTTTTCAAGTAAAATATTATCGTTTCATTTTGTTAGTCAGAATGACTAATATTTAGTGACTGTGTAACTCGAAAATATGTTAAGTGAGCTAGGGTTAAACCAAATTAGGGTTCACACAGGGTATTTAATTCACCTGAAATAGGCTGGTCACCTTGCCACGAGCTGCAGACGACGAATGGACTAAAACGGTAACAAGGTCGCATTCCATCAAAGAGTTTGAGTATAGCCGACGTGCGAAGTCGGGGCGGGCCGCTAGTTTTGTAATAACAGTGATCGGTGTTTGACTTCTAAAATTAAAGAAAAGTAAAAAGTTAATCCGGCGTCTAAAATTTGACCCCCGTTAGGTTTTCTATACCGGTGTAGAATTTGAATCCGGCTATCCAAAATAAGTGAAATTTTGAACCTTCGCTAATGAAATCACTTACAACATAAGTACACACCCTCATCCCTCCACTTACCCTCAAATTCTCATATCTTTAAGGGTTGTGTTTCCTTTCCTTTGAAGTAAAGGAATGATAGCCGATTTTTGCTTGTATGGATATCAAGTGTTCTTTGGGCCAACTAGACTTCTTACAATGTTAATATGGGTAAGTATTTTTCGTATCTCTTTGACATTAAAAATACTTAACCTGACTGTAAGATACCTACATAAATAATCGATAGGACAATCGATTGTATTATTTTGTATAGCTGGCAACTTCAGAACAATCATTTATTATGATGATATAGCTGGCAACCCTCTCTGGTTGGCCCTCCTGTCGGCAACATGTATGTAAAAACTTGCGATAATTAAAATTAGTGAAAGTTCTAATCCTGGTGTATTTTAACTCTCAAATACAATCCACAGCCGCCGATATCGTCAAGTTTTATAAGTTTGGTCGTACGTATCGTCAAGTTTGGTCGTACGTATCGTCAAGTTTGGTCGTACGTATCGTCAAGTTTGGTCGTATGTATCACATTACTTGTGACTCTAGTCACAAGTAATGTAAGTCAATAGTGACAAGTAAGTAATTTGGCTGACGCACCGCAACTCTACAAAACCCGCGGGGTGCCAAGCTATAGGTAATCTGCGGTGTCGCTCAGACTAGTTAAGTCAGACAGACTCTCGCACGTGCTGGGTAACCTTTTATAAACACCTACCGGATCAGGTAGTCACAGCCTATAGCCTATCTTCAAGCGGAGACTTAAATGGTGGCTCGTCGAGAAGGCGTTCTACAGTGTTGGCAAATATGTGCGAAAAATATCTATAGAATTATATTTTATTTAGGTAGGTATTTATTTTGTACTACTAATTTATTTAATTTAAATCATAATTTATATTAGTTTAATTCTATTAGGGGGGAGGAAGGGGGAGAACGGTACTAACATCTTTCCGGCCCCAACTGTCATCCTCACCTGCACGCGCTGGATGTTCAAGCGAATGACCAGCGGCGATAGTAAACCAACTATCGTGGTCCCCCCTGCTAGATAACGGACGAGGCTCTGGCGACCGAGACATGGCGGTATAACCAGACACCCTGCCACCGGCCGGAAGAGGCTTCACTGACCTTGGGATCCAAATAATCCCTAAAATATGTGGTGCAGAAGGCAACGGGAAACCACTGCAACTATTCTCCCAAGATAATCGTCATGCAAGTAAAACCTACGGAATCACGATCGCCTTGCGACCCGATTAGCAACCGGCGCCGCGCTGCTTCCGGGGTGCGCGGTGGTAAATGGACTACCGGCCATGCAGGGGTAGGAAACCAGGCTTCGCATGGAAACTATGCTGCTGGAATCAAAATGCGTAAAATTCAGAAGATAGGGACTTGGAATGTACGTGGTCTACTCTCCCCAGGAAAACTTACCATTCTGGAGAATGAAATAACCAGATGTGGATTAAATATCTGTGGCATAGCAGAAACGCACTGGAAAGGAAGCGGTCATAAATTCACTGACAACAACATCGTATACTTCTCTGGAAATGATACTACCAGCAGAAATGGAGTGGCGATCATCCTCCCTAAACAACAAAGACACTGTGTCCTAGGTTACGAGCCCGTAAACGACCGTATAATAAGTGTCAAAATGAAAGCCTTACCTATAAATTTAAACCTAGTACAGGTATATGCTCCTACTAGTGCTGCAACAGACGAAACCATTGAAAACTTTTACGCTGAACTTGAGAACACTATTTCGAAAATTCCCAACAGAGAGTTACTGATAATCTTGGGTGATTTCAACGCCAAAATTGGAGCAAATTCGAGCTCGCTTAGCCAAAGTGTAGGGAATTACGGACTCGGGAAATGCAATAAAAGAGGTGAACGATTCATGCAGTTTGCTACCGAAAACAACCTTATAGTAGCAAACTCGTTTTTCCAGCATCATCCACGGAGATTATATACCTGGGTATCACCAGATGGCAAACATCGCAACCAGATAGACTACATTCTGATCAGGTCACGCTGGAAAACTTCCATCCAAAATGTCCACTCATTGCCAGGAGCCGACTGTGGGTCAGATCACCAACTTCTGATCACAAAACTGAAGATTAAGCTAAATGCAGCCAGAACCGCCGAAAAAGTGAAGAAACTAACTGTGCATGATAGCTTAAAATTTAAGACAGTTGTTGAACGGAATTGGTCAGAATGGACCAATGCTAACTTGGAGGGAGAAACGACAGACACGATGTGGAATAAGGCAAAACATATCATCAGAACTGCAGCTATAGAATCAAAACCGCCGACCGATACGCGCAAGCGACAACACTGGATGACTGACGACACTCTTAATTTAGTTGAGGAGAGACGTTCCATGAAAATGAAAGGCGCTGACATCAAAGACGTTAACAAGCTGTCATCGCGAATTCAAGCAAGTTGTAGACAAGACCACAATCTCTACCTACGTAAAATTTGCGAAGAAATTGAGCGACACGCTGATAAATATGAATCTAGGGATCTCTACCACAAAATAAGATTCATCACAAAAACATTACCGTCAAAGTCCTGGGCCATCGAAGATAACAACAATCAGGTGGTAACTGAATTAGATGAAATCTCCAAAACCTGGTGGAGTTATTGCCAATCTCTATTTTGCGACCACCAATCGCGTAACTTTCCATCTGTAGAACCCAGAAATGAGGAACTAGAGCCAGATATTCTTGTGTCAGAAGTTAAAGCTGCAATAACACACCTCAAGAACGGAAAGGCCACAGGAGCGGATGCGATTCCTATCGAAACAATAAGACATCTAGGTGAATATGGCTTAGAAATGTTTCACCGCATATGCAACAGAATCTGGCAGACAGGAATATGGCCAACAGAGTGGACTCATACTGTTTTTACTCCCTTACATAAGAAGGGTTCTACAAAGAAATGTAGCAACTACCGACTCATTGCACTCATATCTCACGCAAGTAAGATCATGCTACATATTATTAACGAACGTTTAAAAGCCTACCTTTCCAAGGAAATCGCACCAGAACAGGCTGGCTTTGTTAAAGGGAAAGGAACAAGAGAACAGATCCTAATAGTGCGCCAAATTATCGAAAAGGCTCGGGAGTTCAATAAGCCGACTTACATATGCTTTGTTGATTTCTCCAAGGCGTTTGATTCGGTGAAATGGCCAATTATGTGGAAGACCTTACTGGACATGGGTACACCAAAACATCTGATACACCTTCTAAGACGTCTATATGAAGATGGAACAGCTTCCGTTCGCACTGACGAAATATTGTCCGAACATTTCCATCCTAGTGCGGGCGTCAGGCAAGGGTGTATACTGTCACCACTTCTGTTTAATACGTATACCGAGCTCATAATGCGAATTACCTTGGAGGACTGGCAGGATGGAATAGCAGTTGGTGGATACAAAATCGCAAACTTACGTTATGCAGACGACACCACACTTTTTGCCACTAGTTCTCGCCATATAGAGGATTTACTTCTTAAGATGGAGCAGGTCAGTGGTCTGTTTGGACTAAAGATAAACCGGAGCAAAACCAAGATGATGATCGTAGACCGTGCCAACGACAACTCACCGCACATAACACATCTTGCAAACTGCGAAGTGGTTCAGTCTTACATATATCTTGGTACACTGATATCCAATACGGGCGGGTGCATAGACGAAGTAAAAAGACGAATGGCGATGACTAGGAGTGCAACGGATAGGCTTAAGAAAATATGGAGGAACAGACATATTACCAAGGCCACTAAGACCAGGCTCGTGCGCACACTCGTTTTCCCCATATTTTTATACGCTTCCGAGACGTGGACCCTACGAGAAATCGAGAAGAAAAAAATAGACGCTCTTGAGATGTGGTGCTGGAGAAGAATGCTTGGTATATCTTGGACTGAGTTCCGCACCAACGTCTCCATCCTCCAAGAACTCGGTGTGAAAGAGCGTCTATCTACGAACGTGCAATCTCGAATTTTGAAGTTTTTCGGGCACGTATCGAGGCGAAACAATGACTCCATTGAACGGCTTGTCGTGCAGGGAAAGGTGGAAGGTAAACGACCGAGGGGTAGATCGCCTATGAGGTGGACCGACCAAATAAAATCTGCCGTAGGAGCCCCTCTGCATGAATGCTCCAGAATGACCACTAACAGGGAGAGATGGCGATATATCGTGAGGCAAGCGACACAGCCCCTACAACAAAACTCGTCATGACGACCACGACCGTTCTGCCAAGAACGCTGCGAATGAGAAGAAGAATTCTATTATTTTCTAACACTTTACACACTGATTGAAAACGAAAGTGTTCAATCAGTGTGTAAGTGCGTCTTACCCGTCATGACCTACGGAGCTGAGACGTGGACACCCACGGTAGGGCTTATCTGTAGCAGTTATCCAACAGTTTAAAGTCGCCCAGCGAGCTATGGAGAGAGCTATGCTCTGAGTTTCTCTGAAATGTTCAGCGTTCTTGTTCAGCGTGTTTTGGTCGTTTTCTATGTACAATAAACATCTTAGTATTGTATCATATTATGTATATCAGTTATCTAGTACCCATAACACAAGCTCTGCTTAGCTTGGGGCTAGATAATGCTGTGTAAATTGTCCAAGCATTATTATAAACCTGTCCTAAAGGGCGTCATTCTGACCTATCTACAGCCATGCAGCACCTGCCAGCAGCCTTTCACAGGTCATCATCCAAACAGGCTGGAGGACGTTATTTCATAAACACAAGTACAATTAAAAATGTATTTCACGGATACAGATGCGAATTTGACGCAGTTCGCGTTTATGACCCGAAAGTCCTCGTCGACCAAACAATGGGAAACTCACATCCATCATAAAAAGGGCAGTTTCGCTTGTTTGTCCAGCCTCAAGGGATGTCGTGGATATTGCTGTGTAACGGTAGGATGACAGTTAAGTGTGGACTTTAGGGGTAACCGCACGGGCGGGGGCGGGGGTGAAATAAATGACTAGCTTTTGCCCGAAGCTTCGCACGCTTTAGTTCCGCCTTTTATGCCCCATGTTTACTTCTGTGTGGTAAAAATCAGTTGGATTTATTCAGAAGTTTAGGCGTTGTTGTCACTGCTGAGTTGTTTATTTTTTGCACGGAGATTAAATTATATACGCTCATATAATACCTATTAGTATTATGGATCTTTAACAATTTGTGAATGCCCGTATTGTGAAAGCTTGCTCAGTCATAAATCTATGTTTGAGTGACGTTCATAACCTACCGTTACTCGAGAATTTAACGATGACTGAACTAGCTTTTATAGATCCATTACTAGATACCAATAGGCTACTTGAGTACTACCTACTGGAAATTATTTTTTTCAACGCACTTGCTCGTAAAGTGAGCCTTATTACATCGTTCTTACGACCATAAATCGAACTATAACACACATGTGCATAATAATATTACACACTAGTGCGTCACGTGATCATTATATTAAAAAATCTGTGTAATTCTAATCCCGTTTTTTACCTAAAATAAGCATATTTTTTCAATAAAAATCACCTGATTATGCTTTGTTACGTTGTCACTGACTAGGATGGAAACAATTTGCAACTTATTTTCAATGTAGTCAAATAGCTTATTATATCACGAAAGATCTGTGTAAGCGAAACTCTGTCTGTCTGTTATCGTTTAACGCCTAAACGGCTAAACAGATCTTAATGAAATTTGGCAGGGAGATAGGTAGGTATCCCGTTGAATGACATATGCTTCTTTTGTAAGCTAAAAAGGCAAGCAGGAAAACCTTTGTGAAAAGTAAGGACAAGAGAAAGTCATGATCCAACCACAGATTTGATTAGCACCTACTTATGTGTTATTTCGCTTGGCGTGTAATTGACATTTATTGGTGGTCCGATATTTCCAAACCCAAAAACTCAATTTTAAATAAGACAAGATCCTTTCTACACCTCCCTTTTTACATTTCCATCAAATATTACTAACGTTGATTGTGTCGATTTTACCTCCCGCGAGAGAGTTGAGAGGTTGAGAGGTATTCGTCGCTCGTTGCGAAGAATACCGCTCAAATTCAATTCTTACGTGTTGGCACTTCAGTTGTGTAATATCCTGTTACATAATTGAAGAAGTTAAGGTTGTTTGTTATAAAAATTATCGGTTTCGGCTTCAAGGGTTTCGTGGCTTAGTTGGTTAGAGCACACACACCCGTACTGAGGGTGGGGCGTGGATTCGAGTCCCGCCGAAACCAATAATTTTTGGGAACTTATTTCCTTCAAGAAGAAGGAGTTAACATAAAAAAATATGAATAATTTATTTAGGAACTTAATTATAATAGAATTGTAGAGAAGCTATGAGAGCCGTATAAGTAAAATACTGTGACATTTTTCAGTGAGGTAGATAAGATTTTCAAAAATACTCAAAAACATATCAAAAGTCTCGATGTCTTCACATTCAGAGTGAACTTCTGTGTGACTTCTGGGAAAGTACGCTCTATCATAGTATTCTTGTTTACTTTCAAACGTGAGATGGTGGTTCAAGGCTTAACCATTTACGATAAAAAATTGGCGTAGATAAAATGTAGAACACAATGTAACTTAGGGAATAGACTACTTAAATTTTTTTATGACTTAGCGATCACAAGCTGTTAATACAAAAGAGAAAGTTAAAACAAACAAGGTTGTTTCAAAAAACAATCTATAGCGAAAAGTTAATAATAACACTGACTGGTTTTGTTCAAAAGTCACATTTTAAACAACAAAAGACAAAAGCAAATCAGTTATTTTGTTTGGGACCTACGACACAGATTAGGTAATGTTACTTCATAGCTTACGATGGGAAGTACATACACACATAATAGAGTGTTCCAGTGTTTACGCTCACACAAGTGCACCACAATATTTCCTGTGCACATAACGCGAGGTCCCTTTTGTGCAACTGAGATTGCTCAACTGCATAACTATAGTTTACGTTGAGTCTGACAGTCGCGGCTGAAATTTGACTAGGACACACACCTCTGTTTTTAGTCGGTAGTCAAAAATTTTGAATTCAATTAAGTAACTGTGTAGCCAACTTTTAAGCGTAAATCTACAAAACCTAAGATTATAGTAAAAAGGATAGATGTGATAATTTCTCCCAACGCTGCACATGGCTTGTGTGTTACAAGTTGTAACACACAAGCCATGTGCAGCGAGTTTCAAAGACATAGTACACAGATAAAATTTCTACTTAGATCTATGAACGAATCCTACTCGTATCTACTACTATAAAAAGGCATGTAGGTGGCGTTGTGAAGATGTTTGACCGAACAGAACGCCAAAAGTACTGAACGGATTTTGCTGAAAATTTGCAACTATAATGATCTTGAACCTGGAATAACATTGGGCTACTTTTATCCCGGATAAATGCGAGCGAAGCTGCGGGCAAGCTTATTATAAGAACGATCAATTGAATTTATCTATTAAGACAATCCCCTCGAGTATCGCTAAGCATTTTCCCTCTAAAAGGTTAAATTTAGCTCGGTCTACTCTTCGTTTCTATTTCCTTCTTGTCATCTTCAAAATAATAAAATACCAATATTATTTATTATTATAAATGATCTTTCCAGAGGATCAGACGCTCCGGGTTGTAAAAATTATGGGCATAAGTTCCGTTTTGTGATTGAAAAGGGGATTATTCTCTTACGTGGCGTTGGTAGCTAAGCTGTTCGTAAGGTTACACGTCCACTGGATTGGAATCGGAGCGTACCTCCGTACCTACGCAGTATACGCGGCGCGGCGTCGCGTTGGTATTAACAATTTGCCCATAGGTTTTGTCTACTGTTCTGCTTTCGGATTTTGCATTATTAGGTATGTCAAAGTCATCGAGTTCGCCTGGTCACGTGTATTCGAATTATGGAAGATATAGATCGGGCGGAACGGTTAAAACTGGAACTGGAAATGGACCAAATTAAACTCAAAACAACCAATCAAATTAATTAAATTTCATAGTAATTTTTTGTCAGTGAGTTATTATTTTACTGACTCAGGACAAACAAATCAGCAGACGCTATAATTCTAACCCAGTGGACGCGTAACTTAACGGTATGTAGATTACAGGGTTTCGTTGCCAAAAAAAGGAATGGAACCTTTTTGGTTCAGTTAGTTAGTCAGTCTACTTAAGTAATATACAATTCTAAGGGTTTTGTATAATATAGTGCGTAAGTCTTCGCATTCTGGGCAATCTCTAAGAAAGTAAATAAGTTCCCAAAAAATTTCGATTGCCGCAGGACTCGAACCTGCGCCCCCACCTTCAGTACGGGTGTGCTCTAACCAACTAAGCCACGAAATCCTGGTCGGTTTTGTTGAAAATTCTTGGGACCTCTTACGGCTCAATAAATATAATGTATAAATATAATGTGTTGACAATATTTTCGACGTTGGTTTGACGTTGGTTGTCACAGGGTTCGAATCCTGCAGAAATCGAAAATTTAAAAAAAAACTTCTCAAAGTTTTTTTTTTACTATATACAGTGTTGAACATTGTAGGTACAAAAAGAACTAAAGTCGACTTCCAACCTAAAAACTATATTAGAATCAGAGTAATGCACAAACTGACCTTAATACCGTCTAATAAAGCTTGAAATTGATTGAACCTGTCACATACCTACTAGCTCAGATAAACAAAGCTGGCGCGATCGGATTTTCTTTTTGACGGACTTTAACAAAGAGGTCCTCTGTTCAGCTGTATGATTTTTCATGTAAGATTAGTAGGTAGGTACTCGATATCTTCGCCATTTGGTATCCGATTTCGATTGTGACGTAATTGTTTTAGAGAATGACCTCAAGGTGGTCCCATAAAACTATTATTCCCTTGAAAATATAGAATTTGAAGTCGCTTTTTAATTTTGTTAAAACAGCAAAATTCCGCCTAGCGTCTACCGTCGTCGTGTCGTCGTCGGCAAAGCGCATTCATTTCATTGAAAAAACGAAAGACGATCGCACCAGCTATAGATAACCAAGCTAAACCAAACACCACCAACTACTAAACTCGACCTTGAAACCTTCACACAAGGCTCTGAATTGATTGTACCTGATTGATCCAACCAAAAACACCGTCTTAGAACCAGGTACCTCACGAATCCTAACGACCTTGGATCCTTTGCAATAAGGTTGAAATTGATTGGCTACCTGCTCCCGAATCTGGTCACGTATTGAGGAAATCTCAGCGTTTCTTCAGCTCGCAATAACGTGAACGTTATAACAATTCCTTTGGGATAAGTAGCTTTAGGGATTTTTATAAGGGATACACATATCCCTTTCTATACATAGATTAGGTAAATAAAAAAAAAAAAAGGTACGTTGGGGTATGATCGGACGCGGGTGAAGACCGTATAACACTAATTCTAGCCGAATTAAGCCACATTTTCTAATGCTGACATCGTTATATGCCGACGCCATTATATGTCGTATTAGAAAATGGTGGCAGCATTCAGCGACAATAAGATTCATACGGTCTTCACCCACATCCGATTATTCCCCGACGCATAGACATAGATCCTGCGCTACTTATGTCTAGTCCATCCCAAGGTTGCCTGGAAGAGATCGCTCAAAGCAATAAGGCCGCTCTTTGTACTTCCTTGTCTTTTCTTCTTTGTATTTTCAGCATTTCCTTCTGTATTGTATTTTGTGTTTGTGTGATACAATAAAAAGTTATGTATCTATCAACAAATACACACGCATCACACAATAACAGCCTTTACGTCCACAGCTGGACGAAATGACTCCTCTGGTATACCAAAACGATTGTTATTATAATGACATTCATAAAAATAAAGATACATTATTTGACTAAACAAGAACAGCACAGACATATTGGTATCATCATCATCATCATCAGCCTATATCAGTCCACTGCTGGACATAGGCCTCCCTTAATGAGCGCCATCGCGCCCTGTCTTCAGCTTGCCGCATCCAGCATCTACCAGTAGTCTTTCGCAAATCGTCATCCCACCTGGTCGGAGGGCGTCCTACACTACGTTTGCCGAGTCGCAGTCTCCACTCAAGAACACGTTTACCCCAGCGGCTGTCGGTTCTTCTCGCGATATGGCCAGCCCACTGCCACTTCAGCTTGCCAATCCTTTGAGCTTTGAGCTGAGACGTGGACACTCACGGTAGGGCTTGTCCACCAGTTTAAAGTCGCCCAGCGAGCTATGGAGAGAGCTATTTCTCTGAAGGATAGGATTCGCAACGAATACATCCGACAGAGAACTAAGGATGTCGACATATTGGTATAAAGTAGGTAAATTATTAAATTGAGGAGTTGGTTTACGTAGATAGATGACAGATGATGATATTAAAGATTATTGATCGTGCTTTAGAACATGTTATTGAAATTTTTTATTGGTTTAAGTGTCATCTATCCCATTAGAGTGCCAATTTTGTTTTATTATGTGTGTTTAACTTTAGAGACTCGAATATGTATGGACTTTGTATTGTCTGAAATAAAACATTTTTTTTTTATTATTTATCCTGTATACCTACAGAAACTTTCATTGTACGCCGCGATTTTTAAAAATAAAACAGACGTTAGGGCCTTTCCCGAAATCAATCGAAAGGGGTTTGAAACTTTTTGTATGGAGGGTTCCATACAAAAAGTTTCAAACCCCTTTCGATTGATTTCGGGAAATGTATCGATCATCATCATCATCATCATCAGCCTATATCAGTCCACAGCTGGACATAGGCCTCCCCTAATGAGCGCCATAGCGCCCTGTCTTCAGCTTGCCGCATCCAGCATCTGCCAGCAGTCTTTCGCAAATCGTCATCCCACCTGGTCGAAGGGCGTCCTACACTACGTTTGCCGAGTCGCGGTCTCCACTCAAGAACACGTTTACCCCAGCGGCTGTCGGTTCTTCTCGCGATATGGCCAGCCCACTGCCACTTCAGCTTGCTAATCTAATGTATCGATACCGCTCAGTATATCTGAATATGCCTTATAAAATGGTCCAGGGTATGTCCACCCACTCGCCTGACACGATCAATTTACAATAACTCACGTTAAAAATAGGAAAAACCGTAACTTACAAAATGGCGTGTTTATGGTATTTAAGGGCCTACCCTTAAATACCATAAACCTACCATAACCTACTACCCTTAATCAACTCCGCCGGACTTCCATATCTTCCATACTAGTAAATATTTATCTTTTAAATTGATATATGGCAAAGTTCAGAATGTACTCTATCGATCATTGGTTTCAAAACACGATTCCATAAAATTTTCTCTCTAAAAAAAAATCGCAGTGACCTAAATTTTTTTTACTAAATCCTTAATTTCTCATTAAATAAAGAGGTTATGATCTTGAGAATAACCATGGTAATTGAACTAAGTATAAAGAACATTTTATATGTTGCGTTTTTAAAAATAATGTTTTAATTAATCTCACTTCTCACTAATATTATAAACGTGAAAGTTTAGATGGATAGATAGATGGATGGATGGTTGTTTGTTCCTTTATCACGCCAGAACGGCTGAACGGATCTGAATGAAATTTGGCACAGAGATAGATTATAGTCTGGAATAGGACATAGGCTACTTTTTATCCCGGAATTCCCACGGGAACGGGAACTACGCGGGTGAAACCGCGCGGCGCTGCTAGTAGGTAATAGGTAATAAGCAAAAACTAGATTTTTGGACTTGCGTTGCTATGCTCTGGCCCGCTCTTATGAAGAAAAAAACTCTATGTCTATCCTTTTCACAAAAATGTGGGGTTGTATAGGCCCTTAAGAAACTAGAAATAACAACGAAAGTGTTCAATTTTCTTTGAAGTGGCCTTTAATCGTCAAGGTTAACCCTAATCACTTACCTGAAACCGGCTATTTTCGTTGCCTAATGTAAAGTCAATCTATATGTAGCAAGCAGTCGCGACCTTGCAGGTCGAGTCGTGACCTCGTAAGGGTTCATTCTTAATTTACTTTGTGGCACTCATCCATACAAATATTTCAAAAATACTAAAAAAATTGACTTGGAATCCCTTAGTTTTAAACTGTTTTTAAGTTCTACAAGATAAACACTAATCCATCAGGATCAAAATTATTTATGAAACCATCTTGGGATTACCTATACTTACTAATATAATAAAGAGTAAAGATTTGTTTGTTTGAATTGAATAGGCTCCGAAACTATTGGACCGATTTGAAAAATCTTTCACCATTAGAATCCTACATTATCCCTGATGAACCATAGGCTATAGAATATACCTGTGCGGAGTCGGGATGGACCACTAGTCTTCTATATGACTGCAAAAGAATCATCCAAGTCAACTGACTTTTAAGAACTTATAAAAGACGGAAAAATCGACGAATTTCATTAATAAGATTAAGGGTTAAAGTGGAAGTACTCCTGTATCCGCATTTGGACTCGATTTGGTCCATTATGCGTTTTTTATGATATTATAGTCAGCCTAGCTCCGCCCAGAAGCACAGAATCTCCCTGGGGTCTTCAAAGGCTTCGCGGAGTGACCTCGGTAATTTGAGGATATCTGTTCATCATCATCATCAGCCTATAGTAGTCCACTGTTGGACATAGGCCTCCCCTAATCAGCGCCATAGTTCGCGTTGTTCGTTGTACTGTTATTCCCGCTCGCCTTCCAGGATTACGTGGGCAAATTTAAATAAAAAGAAAATAAAAATAAATACTGCCCAACATAGAACCTCCTTCATTTACGAAGTTGGTTAACATACCTTTCTCTTTCCTTTTGGCTGAACGGATTTTGTTTAATTTTGTGATGATATGTAAGTGTAGAACTTCGATCAATTATTGAATTATTGATCGAAGGTGTAGAGTTTTTAGTCTAGAAATAACACGTGTGAACCCGAGAGAAGGAGTTAGTATCGAATCGAAATGGGTTATGAATTGACATTTACGGCGTGAGTCGATTCTAAATCTAGGGACCCTAGGGTCGATTGTAGTGTATTGTATTTATTTATTCCTTAACGATACATTTACAATACAATACAATACAAAATTCTTTATTGTACACCACAAAATAAAACTAAAAGAAACAGATATAAACATTAAACATAATAGTACAATGGGCGTCCTTATCGCTTAGCAGCGATTTCTACCAGGAAACCTTTGGACACACATTACATTTGTACACTTGGAAAAGATTCTTCCACCGTGTCACGGCTAATCTTTTGGCATTACTAAATGAGTTTAATTTACTTATAATTTCTAACACTAATGTTTTGTTTCCAACGGAGAATATTTCGATCTTCACTAAGGAAGAATTCTGGCCGAGGAATGTGCTGTTCCGGCGTTTTCGCGGACGATTACCGGTCGCAGCACATATTGCGTGTCACACGTCGCCGATTTAACGTGGTAGTAAATAGGTATATTTTATGTATGTTAGAATAAGGTATTTATTTTATATGGGCCGTAGTTTTTAAGTATTTTACATCCTGTACTAGACTAACGTTGCCTGAAATAAATGTTTTATTGTTATTATTATTTATTAGTTTATTAAACTCGTTTGTTGAAACCTTCAATAAATAAATAATTAAAAATTCCGCTCCCGCTCCCGCTGTGAACCTAAAACGAACCGTTTTGGGTTGACGTTATCCATGATTTCTTTATCTTCTTAAATTGGGTAAGACAGATACCTGTACTTATGTTTTATTCAACACAGAAGAGGTAGAAAATATACATCCTTGTGAAGCAAATTAGACTTGACAAGACAGCGGTTGCGTTGCCAAAATTACCCTTCTTATTCACAGCCTTTCTTAACTTTTTTACCTGTGTAACCAAAAACACTGGTTTTGAATACTGACACCATTAGGGGTCTCTAAAAAATAGTTTCCTCGAAAAATACTCACACATTAATCACTTTACACACACAAAAACACTAAATAATCGAGATCGATTGAGATATGACGCCATTTTGTGAAGAGAATAGGCATAGGGGATTTCGCGTTTATAGAAGCGGGACAGAGCAGAGCGGTCTAAGGCCCGTATTATGAAAGCTTCCCCAAGCATTACTTAAGCAGTCATTACGACACCGCGCGTGCGTCATCGGAGCGTCGATGACTCGGTTAATTTTAAATGTTTCTATCTATGTTAGTCAATAAGGTATTTATTGTATGGGCCCTAATTAAGTTTCTTTCTTTGTGGTCTGAAATAAAAGTATTATTATTATTATTATTACGTGATCTCTACTCAAGCGTTAATTACTCAAGTAATGCTTGCTAACCGTTCAATAATATGTCTAAGCAGTTACTCGAAGGCGTGGACGGAGGAAATCCGCTCTTGACGGCTACTTGAGTGAGTGTAGATTTTGACATGAGCTCCCAAGCATTGTTTGAAAATTAGTATTCACTCAAAACTAGACATAAGCATCACTCAAGCAGAGCTCGATGACTGAGCATGCTTTCATAATACGGGCCTAAGTGCCAAAATCAAGTTTTTGCTAATTATCTGTCAGACATTTATTTGCAAAAATAAGCCCAAGGTTAGTAGGTATCACAAAAGTCTTCACAAACACGTTTGTGAAGACGCCAAAACTAACTGTTGTCTTTCATAAAATTTCCTACGCCTCCTACTAAAAAACTTTTATAAATTCAATGGTCATGGCAACCCAGCGCTGAATTACGGTTAACTTGACCTGGCAACACCTGAAATGTTCAAAAGTGCGTAATAACTCGGCTACTGTTCAATAAATTACGAATTACGAGCTCCGGATCAGCCGAGGCCTCTTTTATGACAATTTAGGAGGTTTGTGCGAAGAGCAGAAGCGGTTTTGGTTTAGAAGTTGAACCCTAAAAACGGATTTTTGTCGTTAACCAATTTTAAAGGTTTCGTGTTAGTGTGACGTCACCAGCGATCCAACCAAACGCAGAGCGTTTTCGGTCACGTGATCATATAACAATATATGTGTAATTTTAATCCCGTTTTTTCACCTAAAACATAGGCATATTTTTAATAAAAATCACCTGATTACGCTTTGTTACGTTTTCATTAACTAGGATGAAAACAATTTGGAACTTATTTTTAATGTAGTCAAATAGCCTATTTCAAGAGATTTAAAGGTCAAGCTCCTGATAAAAACATGACTACCTCTTCTGACTTGTACTAAAGGCAGTAATTTGTCACATAAAACAATGATAACATTCGGTTGTTCAGTAACGGGCCATTTAAGTTCCAAGGACTGGAATTTAATGACCTTTTTGTATTTGAGGGGTTTTAGAATTTTTATGTTTATCGTCAACCCAGGTTTCCAAAAGTTATTACAATTATTACTAGAAAATCAAGTAACGCAACTGCTTAAAATTGCGTGGGTGCGTTTTTTATGCATAACCTGAAAAGGAAATTCTAGACAAAAGGTCTATAAATCCCCTTGCAGTGAAAAATAGCATGGGATTATAATACTGTGTGTGTATGTACAGTGCGCGTCAGAATTAAGTATCCCCCTTGTCTACAAAAATATATTTTCTAACTTCTATTCGCTTGTGACTAATTTTCAATGCAAAAACTTATCAAGCCGCTAAGGATCGAACCACCCACCCTTTATATGGAGACTCGAATTCTCGGCATTAGATCAACTGAGCTATTTAGCTGTTGGAACAATGCGTCCAATTTTGTCTATCGGTCTAATTAGTCCCTATTTTAATGCCAAGTCTTACATTTTTTTTATGGATGCGGGTAGGGTTTGACTTTGTCGTTTGTAGCGAACAAAGTAATTGTCACTCGTCTTATTCCGTGTGGTTTGCTTTGTGCATATTTAGCGAGAGATCGAAATATTGTTACCAATGTTCTTTCGTTGTAAACAAATTATTTTTGATTAAATTATCACAATCTGTACTATACCAGGTAATGGTTTGGGTAAAGGTAATTACTTGTGGATATACAGCCTTGTTAGACGAGCACATCAGATGGCCATGCACATTTAATATAAGTCAGAATGCTACACAATCTATTATAAAAAACCTTTCACTGTTTACAGATATTATTTGTTATTATGGTTTATCAAAACAATTATTTCGTTATAATATCATAGATTTATACGTAGTAGTTATTGTATAATATTGTAGACATAATTATAGAATATTCTTTTTTGTAATTTTTTTTTTCATTAACTTGCAACTAAGCCTATAAAGAATAATATCAATTAAAAATCTTACATATTGCAAAAAAATAGAAAACAATTAATAAAAAAAACGAAACGCTGCTCACGAGATTCGAACCATGTCAACTCTTATCTTGTCTTGCATTAATTTGCCGGTTACTACCGCAAGGCCAAGTTGATACTTAGAGGATCCATCGAATTTTAAGTAAGGTTACCAAATTAAATGAATTTAAAATGAAACAATTTATACAAAAATTACATTTTAATGATACAGAACATACAATTTTTGTTGGAAACGTCAAAAATATGAAAAGAAAATGGAAAATTATAAAAAAACATGTAATTTTGATCACCCAATCTCCAACGATCGCTGACAGGATTTGAACCCACATACATTGAGATAGGGGGATACTTAATTGTGACGCGCACTGTACCTTATTTGTTAAAATAATTATGTGTGTGTATGAACTCTTATTGTTAAATCAAATCTGTGTATGTTTTTGTCAAATTCTATGGATCCGTGTTATCTGAATTAATAAATGGATTTAATTTAATTTAAATTTAATTATTGAAATAAGCCAATATTTTGTCGTTGCTTTCAGTTGTTACTTAACATGGTCACCCATAAAGAATAGCGTCATAATAATCATAGGATAGTAAAGGCACCTATACATACATCAACAACCTCAACAGCCTATAATGATCCACTGCTGGACACTTGACATTGGCTTTTATCTCTTGGGTAATGTTTATAATTCCCACGCTAGGCATGCTGGTTGGGGATCGCAGTTCGGTGGTAGATTAATTCTGCAAGAGGCGCTGCTGCCAGCCCCCCGGTGTACAATATAATTATCCGTAAGTAGCCTCTTACGACCACCAACCCACGGGAGGAGTTGGGGTGGTGCAAATTCAAAGCTGGCACCACATGATAAAGGTACTGATGGAAGTGACTTGAGGGTAGAAATAGCTTTATGCTATAAAACCCGACGGACGCTTATTCGGCTGCAAGTCGTCGTGCTGAACGGACGTTCACTCTCTTGTGTCATGTTGTATCGTTGCGATAGTACCTTAGTGTAGTTGAATAATAGAAATTCGCATTGTGTTGCGTTATTCATTTTCCATTGTTTGAGTAAAATCCTATGAGGTTATGAAAATTGTGTTTTTTTAAATAATCAAGCCTCTGATTTTCAATCTCACTATCTCACTAATATTATAAACGTGAAAGTTTAGATGGATGGATGGATAGATAGATGGATGGATGTTTGTTCCTTTATCACGCCAGAACGCAAAACGGATCTGGATGAAATTTGGCACAGAGATAGATTATAGTCTGGAATAGGACATAGGCTACTTTGTATCCCGAAATTCCTACGGGAACGGGAACTACGCGGGTGAAACCGCGAGGCGCTGCTAGTAGTACATATACGTACCTATTGCTAATTTTGGAGCTGATTATACTTAGGTACTGACTTAGCTATAAAATGCTGATTCAATAAATTAAACTAGCATTATTTTGATTAAAAGTACTTAGCTAAAAAGAATGCTCTTTCATCAAGAACTTTAAAACTTTGGATAATTTTAATAACTCAAAATTTTATGTTGAAATAAAACACGAGTCCAAGAAACTTTTGACCTTTTCTGGCTTTCGGAGTTTTATAGAAATATTATACCGCAGAATGTTCGTAAAGCCAAAAAAGTTTGTTATAAATTTTGGATTTAAAAACAAGAAGAGTTGATGAGAAAGCTGCCGAATTAAAGTTTTCATTATTTTCCACGCAAGTTTTTAAAACCTGTTGTTAAAGCCAAAGATTTATAAATATTTTTTTTATTACATAGAAAGACAAGACAGACAGAAAAGTATTGGTGCCCATAGTATTGTTTTTTCGTTAGTAAATGCAGTCGATTTGCAGATGGATGGGTGTTGGGTATGCCCCAGGGAAATCACCAGCGCCAGCGCTGTACCCAGTGCTGTTGTCAGTTGGGCTGAAATACATAAATATAAAAGAAACTAAGTAGTAGTAGGAAAACCTTCATTCAAAAAATCATTTTTAGACAACAGAAGAAATAAAACCGGCCAAGTGCGAGTCGGACTCGCGCACGAAGGGTTCCGTACCATTATCTATAAAAACGGCAAAAAAAATCGCGTTTGTTGTATGGCAGCCCCCTTAAATATTTATGTTATTCTGTTTTTTAGTATTCGTTGTTATAGCGGCAACAGAAATACATTATCTGTGAAAATTTCAACCGTCTAACTATCATGGTTCATGAGATACAGCCTGGTGACAGACGGACAGCAAAGTCTTAGTAATAGGGTCCCGTTTTTGGGTACGGAACCCTGAAAAGAAGGCATTTTTCCCAGCTGTGGGTAAGGGATTCATTATTTCTTAATTACCTTGCCTTCCATTTATTTAGACAAAGAACTTCTTTGAGACAACATATAAAAGAAACTAAGTATTGACTCAAAAGGTACTACCGAAATAAATACTACTGTTGACCTTTATGTCTACGTCCAGAAAGTTCAATTTGCTTGCTTAACTGTAAATGACTGATGTTCGATACCTACCAATCGGCTTAATTATCCTGTATCAATCAAAAAGACAGTTAAGCTTTGAAATAAATAAATAGGTCGTCTTTTGTGTAATAAGTAACAAATTGATGGCACATTTTTAGTACATACCTATTTCGAAATACTTAACACTTGTTATCTAAGTACCCACAACACAAGCTCCGCTTAGTTTGGGGCTAGATAATGCTGTGGCAGGCTAAAGGTTTCTTAGTCGCTACTTACTTTAGTCTACATACCGAGGTGCCAGAAATATCACTTTATTTCCGTGTTAGTGTTATATTTTAAGGTGGGACTGAACCTCTAAGTTCCCATACAAACGTACTATTCGATTCACTTGCAAACTACGTCCCCGATTGTAATGAACTTTTGCATAGGTACATCGGATAAGAAATAGCGATGTTTGTATTTCAAAATACATACCTAATCATCATTAAATTAGAGCGAAAGTAATAAAATCGCTTGAAAATTCATTCAAATGAATTTTTGCTCTCACTTTATGATGATAAAGTATTTTGAAAAACTAAAATATACAAACATAGCTATTACTTATTCGATTAGGTACGTATGCAAAATTTCATTAAAATGGGGGACGCCGTTTCCAAATGAATAGAAAAGTACGTTTGTATGGGAGCTTAGAGGTTCAGTGCCTTCTTATGAGTTTGACTTTGAATTGTGATGCATTTTGTGTGATTAGATTAGATTAGATTCATTTATTGGTACAAAAAAATATACATGTCAACCATTTCTAATAAAAAACAACTTATTTAAAGAGAATAAATAAGATTACCTAAATACATAGTCATCATAACATACACTGAAGTAGGTACCAGTGTCATACATACATAATGTAGATCAAAAATTATTAGTTTATTGATGTAGGGCTAACCTTTAAACCCAAAAACTCCTCCACCGTGTGAACAGTGTAAGGTAAATTTCGCCCCGTAACACTGGTCCACTTTTACGCCACTGCTGACCTAAGCCACCATAAAGGTCATCAGCAAATGCTCTATCTCGATGACATAAGTTCTCTTTCTCTAAATTTATGCTGGAAGTTCTTATCGCACCAATAAGTAGCATCTCCTGCCGTGTTGTGACCTAAATTTCAGGGAGGCTTGAGTCAGTGCTGCTAGGTTTTAGGAAAATACCCGAAATTTGAGGAGTTTCAAGTCAGAGTTGATTTTATACGTGATTCAGATTATTTAACAGATACACACATCAGCCTAAACATAGACCGAGTTTCGTTTGACGTTAGTATATATACGTTATCGTGGCGTCTTTTATTTTTGTATAGATTTGGTGCATGGCCTCTATGCGGCAGAACTACGCAAATCCCATACAAAAATAGGACGTCTCAATCTAAATCTCGATACTATCGTCGAACCGAACTCAGGGCTTTGGTCCACTCTTGGACGCAGGTCTCCCTTGATATTCTTATTAACATCAAGGTATTTTACGTTAGAAAAAATGTACGTATCTCCCAACATGCATAATTTTGGAATTTAGGCAAATATGAGAGCATCATCTGGCAACCCAAACCTTACATCTGTTGTCGAGCGAAATTAGGCTTTTTGTCTTCAGGTTCAGAATTCAATTCTGCAGCAGAAGCCCCAGTTTGCTTCAGGCGAATGGGTAGTGGACGTTTAATATACTTGGTTTTGGTCGTGACATTTTCTTTAGATATTGCCTGTATGATTTATGGTGTCGTAACGGGACGTTTGCTGAGGTTAGCCTGCGGGTTTATTGGAATCTTGTCATCTTGTGTTTATTTTATTGTTCAAAGTCGCACTTAAAGGACAAATGCAAAAGTTTGGATGTTTGTTCCTTATTCACGTCAAAACTACAACGGATTTTGCATATATCGCACCTCTAGTCGTAAACTGGCTCATTCCAAAATTCATGTTTTTCGGGAAATTAAGGGAACGTGTTTCGGTCCCCGACAGTTTTTGGTAAGTCACACTATAATTTTATGAAATCAAGAGTTATTTACAAAATTTAAAGTCTCATAGTTTCTGATTGAGTGCACTTTTTTGAGTCGTTTTGTATACCTACTTAACTCAATTCACAAAAATTTTGGATTGAGTCAGTTTACGAATGGAGGTGCGATATGTAGGTCCCGGAATACCCACACAGGGCTTAAAATACATAGGCTTTTAGTTTTTACTCTCTAAATCAGTTTCCGTTGGAGATAAATAATCTTAACGCATTCACTGCTAGCCTTGCACACACGAGGGGTTGCGGGGTATGGCATGTTTGCGTCTTACGCCATAACATGGCCCAAGGTATTAACCGCTATATGGAACGTTGTAAAAAAGCATGTTCCTGTGTGCCTAGGGCTTACAATTGATGGATAACGCGTTAACACTGGTCCAGTGTTGTCCAGTTAACCGACTGTTCTTCTATTGTTCAAACACAATTAAACGGTTCCCTTTGATTACAGCATTGATGGCGTTGAGCCGGCCACTGTAAACAACAGATATTTGGCAGAGTAAAGCTATTTTATGTAGGAATTTGCCTCTTGGAAAATACTTGAAATTTAACATATAAGATTTTATGTAATTTTTGTTTAAAAAAAACATGGGTACCTATTGGTTTTATCGATAAAATGTATTTCTGTATTCCTGTAAAAACTGCAAGCAGAGATCTCTGATTATCGACCAAGTATTTTAATTGAGTGTATTTTAAAATAATAATAATCATTTATTTCAGACCATAGAAAAGTTACAGATCGAATGTCCATAGTGATATATATCTACCTTAAAAACTAACATACATACAATATACATACTTAACTAATGATACGTTTTTTTATGATTACGGCGACGACGTCTCCTTGCAGGCGGCCAGTGAACCGTCGGAACTTGACAAGTTGGAACTCTGACCTTAAATGAATTGAAGCTCACATATGTCCAGCTTCTCAACGCTCATCGAGAGTCCAGTCTTCCTTTTTAGATACTCTACCACAGCCTGGTCAAAATAAAACGGATGTCAAGACCATAACCTCACTAATATTATAAACGTGAAAGTTTAGATGGATGGATGGATAGATAGGTGGATGGATGTTTGTTCCTTTATCACGCCAGAACGGCAAAACGGATCTGGATGAAATTTGGCACGGAGATAGATTATAGTCTGGAATAGGACAAAGGCTACTTTTTATCCCGAAATTCCTACGGGAACGGGAACTACGCGGGTGAAACCGCGAGGCGCTGCTAGTGTAATGATAAGTTTCACACCAAATTAGGTAGGTACTTCTCAAAGGAAATTCAATCGTTTTAAATAGCAGAGCTTTAAAGGGTTTTTGAATGAAATCCCTATTTCATCAGACGGGATCTAAATCAGGGTCCAACCCAAGCCCTTAAGGATTTACCTTATTTACTAAATTACTGTCCGGTACCGTGTGTCTGTTGCCAAACATAATTTCGGTGGGGATTAATCAATTAGGGAGGTTTGGGCAGTGCCCATTGGGCAGTGCCCATTGGGCATTACAAAACCTAATATTGAGGAGGGTTTGTAAGTAGATACGAGTAGGTACTCACACAGTAAACGCCACATAAAAATGTATAACAAGATTCAATGGATTTTTTTTTGAAACTATCATGGTTATTACTATAGAAATCATTTAGAACGGGATATTTACCATGATTCAATTTTTGAGTTTTCCAATATTTCGGCACAGTTTCATGCGCCATGATTGAATCATGGTAAATATCCCGTTCTAAATGGTTTTTTTGTTATTATAGTGCGTAAGCCTTCGCACTTGTGGTAATCGATAAGAAATTAAAGAATATCGCAAAAAAAATCGATTTCGAAATTGTTTTTATTTTTTTGGGATATTATGTAATTTAATTTCACAAATTCATGCAAAAATGTAAAAAAGGGGTGGGGTTTTTAAGCCAAGCAGCGACGCTCGCACAGAACTGATCTCAAGCTTGTAGGTGCTTATGCCCAGCGTAGGGATTATGGAACTACCCCCTAATTTTAAGATTCAATAGGGCGCTCAGAGAAGGCCTATGTCCAACCGTGGTCTTGTAGCAGCTGTTGATGTGGGGGATGCAAAAATTACATCACCATTATGAACACTGTGCACTGCTATGAGAACACCTGACTAGGTTCCGTTGAGACTGACCGATGAATTTTCCGACTGGTTTCGGTACGTAAAATTTCGATATATATTATATATTTATATTTTTTTCAAAATATAAGTAAATATATAAGTCAAAAGGCATGAAAACTACAGAAATTAGAAAACGGTTATTTTTCATTTATGTTATTTTTTTCTTTTAATCAGTGATGGTGCACGAAATATGTTATCATTTCAAATTTCGAGTTAATAGCTTATATCTTAGTTACTAGGTACCACAGCTAGACCATGTCTCGCTCTGTCCGTCACCCCATCCAGATGGGGTGAAGGACAGAGCAAGACATGGTCTCGCTGGTATAAAAAGCATCCACCTAGGTACTTAGATAAAAGTTTCTTTAATGTACCACAAAGACAAAATAACTACTTAATTAAAAGGAACGAAACAGTTTGTCTATGCTTCAATGTGTAGGTAAAGTAGGAAACGATGAGGATGAAGAAGTCCTACCGGATGGCGTTATCACTACAGGCAGGTAATAATGTAGGTATCTACACATAGTGATATTCATTGGTAGGTTCACTGGTAAAATGGATTCTTTCGTGTGCGAGTCTGACTCGCACTTGTTCTTTTTTTACCGCAATCTGTTTCTGCTTTTTTGAAACCCCTCAGGACGACTTTGTCCACTTCCTAACTTGACCACTTCCAAAGTTGACCACTTCCTAAATCGTTTTGTTCTTTTACTGCATTTTCAGTTTTTTTTACATCGTTAATTTTAATAAGTACCTGCGAAGTACCTACTTATTAGGTTTTTTATTCGGGAAAGACGCTAAAGAATAATACAAAACCTTCCGAAAATATTTAACAAGAAACTACACAGGCACTGCCATCTATTCTACGTGGCGTAAACTACAAGTAAATGTTTCAGAAACGCCATCTATTGGTTTTGTTCGGAACTGAAGTCTGGATTCTTGCTTAATAATATAGCTGACTAGTAAACATCGTAATTGTTATAGCATCTCATAGATGGCACTAATAGACATTGTTTTCTATGTCGGTTTATTTTATTTCTATGAGTTAAGGTGGATAAAGGTACGACTGCACTAAGCGGAACTGAACTGCAGCGGAAATACGCTTCATGACGCGGCCATTTTACTCTTTGAATGAAATCGTATGCGATGATATTTAACGCACTACACGTCAGCGGAACTGCATGCCTTTTTTGGTCATTTGTTGACGCGAAGTGCCGCGGCCGTGAAGTTCCACTGACGCGTTGTGCGTTTGCACTCTACATAACCTATGTTGGACCCTGAGATACCGTTTAAGTTTTTAAAATTCGCCATCTATTGGTTTCATTTGGTACTCAGTAAGCAAGTTTTACAGAAACTTCAGAATAAGGTTCTATCAAAATAGCGGATGAGTAGCCATTGTAAATGCTGTAGCATTTCATAGATGGCTCTACTAGACTTTGTTTTCTATGACGGTTCATGTTCAGTTTGATGCACTTTTGAACTAATTAAATTCTAAGGTTTTTATTTATTATACTCTGGGTAATTTCTAAGAAATTAATAAATCCCAAAAATTTACGATCCCGACGGGATTCGAACCCGAATCCCGTCGAGAAGGGGAAGGTGCGGGTTCGAATCCCGTCGGGATCGTAAATTTTTGGGATTTATTAATTTCTAATTAAATTCCTTAAATTAAAAATCATTCTCTATAAATTAGCCAAAAAAAACTAAATCTTCCCATAAATTACGGAGAAATCGACGAACATGCAGCCGCAGTAGAACCGCCTCCTTTTTTTCGAAGTCAGTGGCTAAATAAAGTTTGTGTGTTGTATTGTATAGATACCTATTTAATTTGGAGTATTTTTTTCACTTCTCTGGAACATTTTCTTGATTTTTAACATTACGAAATTAATAACGTTACACACCATCAACTTTATATTGTAACGTTATTTTCATCATTATATTTTATCATAGAAAGCTAACAGTCATTTTTTTCGATATCTTTTTAATTAATTGAATAAATATATCAACCCAGACGAATTCTTCTGTAGATACATAGGTACATTTATAATCGTTCAATCAGGCACGAGTGGAACCTTAAATTACATTTGGCGAGTCTGGAATTCAAAAGACTTCGTAAAGTGCAATATCGACTAAGTATAGCGATGAACGTAAAACGCCGATTTCAGAGAAAAAGATAACGTAGTAATGCTATTCTTATCAGTTATTAATGTTATTAGAAAAACCGCTGGGATAAAAAAGTTTTTCAGTGGAGACTGCGACTCTGCACACGTACCTACCTACCTAGTGTAGCACGACCTCTGCCCCCCTAGCACGGGGATTGTTGTATAGGGTAGATTAGACAATAATGACATTGCATCGCCATACATTGTGTTCACAGGAAATTATCCCACGCGTCACTAATTTTTCTCTATTCTACCCTAGACAACAATCCCCGTGCAAGGAGGGCTAGCCAGGTGGGATAATGTCCTGTGAAAGACTGCAGAACATGCTGGACGTGGCACACTGAAAACAGGGTGCTATGCTGCTATGGCGCTCCTATTGAGCGCGAGAAGGAGGAGGAAGTAGGCCTATGTTCAGCTGTGGACTACTATCGGGGGGAGGGGAGCTATCTTCAATACAACTTGCTTATTTGCTGATGTAAATAGGTAAGTTGTACCTACGTAGCCAGCAAAAACAGAATGCGTGATGCACTGTCATGTAAGTTTGACAATACCAAGTTTTTTTATTGTGTGTCCCTATGGTCTAGTAAATAATCTGAACTGAAGAAATCTGAACTGATATCACGTATTTTAGTTTCGCTGGTCATTGCTTGCTTTCTGAATGCGAAAATCATGAAATGAAAAATAACCACCACCGATAGAATACGACGTGAGAAATAAAACACTCACGAATGCACGTAAGTAACCATTCTGAGTGGTAAGTTGCCAATCGCATCGAGACGTCTTGAATTTCGTACAGCACCGTGCCGTGTAGAAATGGAACAACGCGAAATCCATAAAAAATTTGACGTAACGAAACGATGACGTCTTGATATCATCGTCAAACTGACCTAACGACTATGGTGGACAGTGAAAAATTCTATGTCTATGGGTGGACCTAACGACTATGGTATATAAATCCTCTAACACGAATTTGCGCATTTCGTTTCGGCCAATTGGTTTACGCGGGGCTCGAACCCGCGCCCCACCCAGGTTCGAGTCCTGCCGAAATCGATTTTTTTGGGAACTTATTTAATTTCTTAGTTCTAATTGGTTTGATCTAACCTAACACTGTAGTAAACCAAATGGCCGAAACAAAACGCGCAAATTCGTGTTATGTCTTACGTCTTATTTTTTATGGATTTCGCGTAGTTCCATTTCTACACGGTGCTGTACAAAATCCAAGACGTCAACAAGAACTTATTTCTTAGTGATTACTTAAATGAATGGCAATGCCGAAGCGCTGCATCAGATACCTACTCACCACACCAGCTCTCGGGTCATGTGTCGCTTTGACCTTACATGCACCTCGCTTGTAATTTTGTGACACAAAATATTCATTTTTCTTTATTTTCAAACTAACACTTTAGTAGACCATGCCCTTACAGAAACTAAATAGAAAAGCATGAAGAAAGTCCTGCCTTCCTGCCTTTGGCTGTAAATTTACATTTTTATGCGAGGACGGAACAGCGACTTGGTTCTTTTGGTTTAAAATAGACAATTTAAGAATACTTCTGATTCCGAAAAAATATTTTCATGGTAGCAAGCGTATTAAAAGTTTAAAGTTCCACTGACGCGTAGTGCGTTTGCAATCTTAAATAGTTCATTTATAGTATATTCTAAGGTTATTTTCGCGAGAACTCATAATAAAACACTGTTTTTACCGGATTGATCGCGTATATTCATATTCTGTATATTTATTTTTAGTCTGCCTGTGACCATGGAAGCTGAAAAGCCTCCGAAACGTCAGGTTATAAACAAAATATAAATATACGCGATCAATCCGGTTAAAACAGTGTTTTATTAGTTCATTTATGTAACGAAAGTTAAGTAAAATTTCGACGTCAGATCGAATGTCACAGTATAAAAGTGGCCAGCATCGTGGCGATTCTGCAAGACATTAAACAAATGGTTCACCAGAATAGGGCCCCTGGTAACAATTTTTACGTTTATGATAATTATGATATGTGACAAAACACGATCGAGGAAAAATGCGACTGGGAAATAAAACAGCCGATGAAAAACTTCGTTTGATGCGACTAGAACCACGATTATAAGCAACGGTTGACATTAAACAATCTTTGCGACTGTTTGGTGGAACCTGGCCTTTATTATTATGGCAACACTTTTACTAGTACCTAACCGTTTTGCTTTTGTTTTGCAAAATATAAAACTTGCTCGCAGTGATCCAGTTTTTTTAAGTTTTAACCGTTTAGTTAACTGGTTAAAAACATTTAACTAAATACAATGAGGGTATATTAAATTCATTATCAGTATAAACCGAAAGTTTTCACTTTTTTAATTTACAAGTATCCATCCTATTTTAAAAGTACTACAGAACAGTTTAGTATAATTTTTTGTAGGTTTACCAACCGTGAATACTAGCTTTATTGTACTAATAAAACACCTATCATCATCATCATCAGCCTCAAATAATAAAATACCTATTGTACTAACCTATATTCGCTATGTAATTGTTTTTAAATAAATAAACTGAAACTGAATGAGTACTACGTTAAAATAATGTGATTTAATCATGAAGACTAAGCTTAAAAGATAAAAATAAAACCATCCTCGTGTAAAAAATTAACTGAATACTTACAGCAGTAAAAATCCACTCGCATTCTTCCATTGCTTTTTCAATAAGTCTTTTTATTAGAATGCTGAAATATTTCATAGGGTTCATAAAACTAAATAAACGAAGCTTAAACTTATTTTGTTGGTACGGAACTCTTTACATCGAGCTTCCTTCTGATTCCATGTTTAAAAGTTGTAGAATGACGGCAAATCGAATCGTATTCAAAAATGGAAGTATTTTGTTGGGAATTTCTTCTGAGCTTGGCAGAGGAAATTTTTAAGTAGATGTTAAAACTATATTAGAATAGCTTCGTACAAATACCTACAAAGAGTGCTAAGAAAACTATAATATTACAAGTTTTTATGTAACTTTAGGTTTTATTCGTAATTAGTAGTCAAGTACCTTACTTATTATTTCCCACTTAGTGTCTTACAGGAAAAATAATTGACATTCAAGAATGATGTCATTCTTGAATATCAAGTAAACGTGTTCTGGAGTGGAGACCTCGACTCGGCAAACGTAGTGTAGGACGCCCTCCGACCAGGTGGGATGACTCTGCGAAAGAATGCAGGGAGATGCTGGATGCGGCAAGCTGAAGACAGGACGCTATGGCGCTCATTAGGGGAGGCCTTTGTGCAGCACTGGACTTGAATAGGCTATTGGTTGATTGTAATGATTTATTCACTGATTCTTAATCTTTTTATTCGTTAGTTATTTTCAAAAGAAATAACTAAGCTCGGCTAACGATCTGCAAGCCTAACATACCGTTCTAACGACGGCAGCAAGATCTCATAAAAGATCATGAACACTGCTCGAAATTAAGTCCATGAACTAAGTTTTGCCTTTGACTTGGTTCGGTTTATCCATCATACTATTTTGGTGCTAATCATTGGTGAATTGTCTTTTCTTTATTTAATTATTTTATTTTTTATTGCACGAAAAAAAAAAAATAACATAACATTAAACTAGAAAAAATATGGCAAAGGCGAGCTTAACCCTAAAAAGAGTTCTCTTTAGCAAACCTTATTGGGACTAACTTAACTTTTGTTTTAAGGGTTCTGTTACCGATGGGTGCAAACGAGAACCTATAGGTACTAAGCCTCTGTCTGTCCTTCCGTCCGTCAGCGAGCTTTATCTCAAAAACCGTAAAGGTAATATATCGTTTTGATTTTTACAGTATATATTTCTGTTGCTGCTGTATCAAAAAAAAATTAGAGGGGGCTTCTATACATAAAACGTGTTTTTGGCTATTTCTGCTCTACGTTTGTCAAGGTTGTATCTCAACCATATTGTGTAGACAGTTGAAATTTTGACAGAATGTATATCAATATTACCACTTTATGAAAAAATAAATACAATAAATATAAATTAATGAATAAGAGAGCCAACGGCAGTATTACGTTGAGTACCGATCACCGAAGTTATGAAACGCGGTTAGTAGGTACTCTAGATGAGAGACCGCGTCATGTCGGCTTTTTTCTTTTATCGATCCATCAAAAAAATCGGTCTTTCGATAAATATAATATTTGGATGGTATGCAACCCTCCATGTGCGAGTCGACTCGCGCTTGGCCGGTTTTATTTCTTTTTCATCAAAATGTAGCCGTTGAGTAGGGAATTTATTGTGAGTAATAAAACATTGAATTGACCAGTAGAAGCTAGAGCTAAATGATTGTAGATTATCTTCACTAGGTACCTACCTAGGTACTTATGACAAACAAACAAAAACACAAAAAAGTACTCGAATAGTTCTGTTTGTTTCTAAATATGCAATTTGTATAAACAAACAAACAAAACCACAAATCTTTCAACTACAACACGATCCGCTATTAATATTCTGCAGATGTAGGCATGGTTAGTTAAGGAAAAGGGACCGGAAAAGCGATGCCACACCACAAAAACACTTTATGTAATGTCATGATGTAGCGACAAAAAAACCGAGTCGATACTGATCGGTGTAACAGGGCGCAATGTACCATTGCGAATACAGTCTACAGAGCTACAGTCAGTATGGGGAAAGTAGGCAGCAAGCATGCGAGTGCCTACTTTCCCCATACTGACTGTACAGAACGGACAGTTGCTTTCAAACAGGTTATATTAAGACCCGTATCGCCGGTCAGTACCCACTGGCCGGCGGACCATCACTTACAGCGTCACAGACGTTGTCATTTTTATGTTCATTGCAGCTATAATAAAATAAAATAAAAAACCTTTTATTTCTCGAAAGAAAATTAAATACCTATCATTATAATGATAGGTATTTAATTTTTATCTATTTAACACCATGCATAGTCAATAGATATTACCTAACATATTTATATAATTTTAACATCATTGTATAAAAATTTCATTAAATTGTATTAAACAATAGATGCCTTGATGATTCAGTGTGCATTGAACAAAAATTTAAGAAGATGTCAAATAAAATAGTTCCGCGTGACGTCACGCCTACGACACTTTACATTATGGCTATCTAGGGTTTGTTTTGTATGTGTTGCTTGAAAAATATAGTCATCTCTTTCTGTTCGACCGAAACAAAAATGATAGCTTCAGTTTTAGTACTATTATGTATGTAATTTGCAAAGTTTAGTTTTTCTGCGATCTGAATTTACAGTTTCTTTGACGTGTTACAAGTTTCGTAGAGTGCTACGAGTTTCGTAGAGATGCTACGAGTTTCGTAGAGAAGCTATGGGTTTCGTAAACTGTGACGCTGAAGTCCTCTGTAGTAAATAACAATATCACTAGTTACAACTAGTTCCGTACTTTAAGTACACACCGCTGGGCGCCAGTTCTCGAAAACGGGCATGCCACGTTCTATTGGAACCGATCTATCATTACAGACAGGACTATTCTTGCGAATAAGCTTGACATTGTATTGATAGATCAGTTAGAACGGAGGGCGGTGCTCGCTGATGTCACCATACCACATGATACTTACCTCATCAGAGCTGAGAAAGATAAACTTAGCGTATACCTTGACTTGGCTAACGAGGTTTTCAGCATGTGGGATGTAGACTCAGCGACCATTGTCCTGATAATCGTATTGGTTAACAGTGTACCAGCAAAAAGTCTCAATCAAAATCTTTGTTGGATCAAAGGTCAAATCCAAAAGGCGGTCTTCAAGACTTGGCGCGTATTAGTCAGGCAGTTCTTTTCTCTGCAGCCCTATTCACCGGCCACTTGAGCCTAGCTTCGAGGCCGGTGATCTTTTCTCTTTTAATTTATTTTCTACCGTAAAATAGGTACTTTTATTATATTTTATTTGTATTTTCTATTGTAAAAAAAAATATTTTACAATTAGATTTAAAATAAATGAAGTATCATCATAATACTGATGATATACTTTGGCGAATATTTAAAACAATTTCTCCACCTTGTTCTATCTGGTTCCCATAACATATGCTCTGCTGACTGAGGTTAGATGATGTTGTATGATTTTTTTGTGTAGTAGCAGCACTTTCTGCCTAGCAACATCTTGGTTATTGTTAACTATTCTGTGGTTCTTAGTAAGGCTTTGCGTGTAACGTGTTGTTTGGAACAATATTCTATAACTTCTACATATATTGCTGTTGCTATCTATTGTTGTACCATCTATTGCTCCTTTACACCGTGAGGCAAACAATAAACATGTTCGAAGTTTCTTACAAAAATGGTTTTTCTTTCGGACAATGGATGAATGTGTTCTAAAATTAAGCGCTACCCAAAAGATACGGACGAAAAATCTCTTTTCGTACTCGATTACAACATACTTGGTATTTTGTGTTAAGCAATACTAGCTTATGCACGTGGATTCACGTACGGGTCCTGGATTACTAAAAGCAAGTCATTATCATTTTTTTTATTGAACATATTTCCAGATATCAAAATACAAACAAACACCAGATACAATACAATACAATACAATATAAAAATGCTTTATTGTACACCATAAAATAACATTACAAAGAGACATCACATAAGATAAGTACAATGGGCTGGCTTGTTGCTGAGTTCGTTAGAGCGCACCTGTACTGAAGGTGAGGCGCGGGTTCGAATCCTGCCGAAATCGAACATTTTTGGGACATTACTAAATTTTCGTAGTATAACATCGATTCATAGACAAAAATGGGATTCGATATCAACTGTATTCATTCTATGACACTAACACTCGAAAATAAGACTCTTTCTTAAGACTGCCTTACCTTTCTTCTATTAGTCTCATATGCTTATAACCGGAATACGAAAGCCTTTTATCTATTCTCCTCCTTATATACAAGTCAAACGATGCCGCGGGCAAAAGCTAGTAATTACATACGAATAAAGGGGGAAACCAGTGAAGCGTAAACTTTTACAGGTTTCTATTTGAATGAGATTTCGCTTTTCCCACCTTGAGTTTTATCGACGTGCGGTAGAGCTACAAAAATGTAGACAGCGAAATGAAATAGAGTGGTGCAAAATATTGTTAGATGGCACCATAAGGATCCAAGGGCATTGAAATAAGTAAATTGGTAGAAGAACACCATTAGAATTCATCACAAAAATATGGATAAGTTCCCATTTGCAAAGACAGACAGACAGACAAAAAATACTGAGTAAAAATGAGCTTCGATTTACCATAAAATTATGAGCTGTGTTTATGATTCTTTTTTAATCAAAGCTCATTTTTACTCAGTATTTATTTTATTCCAAATTAATTTGACTGATTTTTTTTCACAATTTGAACAGATACATATTTTTACTTATAATGGTACTAAATAATGGCGTTTAGACGATTGAGTTTAGTTACTTAGTTTACGAAAAAAACTCGTCTTGTACCCCATTCGTTTAGGAGTTCCCAATTGAATACAATTTTTATAGCTCTATGGTATGATCAAAGAGTTGGGACGAGGCGTTGATAAAAAAGGAGGTATCTACCTTCCACCCCCTTTCAAATTTCAACTGTAGGTAGATACAGAAAGCAAAAGGACCGAATGAAAGAACATTGATTGAATGAGTGAACTGACTTTGAATTTTATAAGTAAAGGCCTTGATTCAGTTACAAATTATATTTGAAGTTAAGTTGAAGACAAAATGTTCAGTGATTGGTCGACTGTGATATTTTGATAACGTTATAATGTCAATAGGATGTCGAAAAAAATCGGCAAAGTGCGTGTTGGACTTGTGCATTATAGGTTCTTTAAATCTTAAATATAATTTGATGATTCTTTTGCAGTTGTATAAAGAATTATCCTGAGGTGGTCCTATAATTTTTTTATTCCCGATGGATCAGTATTTATCCCCGCAAAATTTAAATAAAACCGGCCAAGTGCGAGTCGGATTCGCGCACGAAGGGTTCCGTACCATTATCTAGAAAAACGGCAAAAATATCACGTTTGTTGTATGGGAGCCCCTTAAAATATTTATTGTATTAAATTTTATTTGTTGTTAAAGCAGCAACAGAAATACATCATCTGTGAAAATTTCAACTGTCTAACTATCACGGTTCATGAGATACAGCCTGGTGACAGACGGACAGACGGACAGCGAAGTCTTAGTAATAGGGTCCCGTTTTTACCCTTTGGGTACGGAACCCTAAAAATCAGTTTGAAACTAAGGAAATCAAAGTCGGTTTACAATTTTTTTTAACAATCAAATCATTTGTTGTTGTGGCCATAGACAATTAATTCTTGAAAAAAAACCTATTCGATTACTTACTTACTGAATCGGTTACAATGATACCGGCGATGACACAGACAGACTGACAGACATAGTTTTCAGAAGGAAACTTGACACCCATTAGGTACTGAACCTAAATAAAAGGCCCAGAAACCTGGCACCGTTTAGGTACAGAACCCTACAGAAACAAAGATCTCAAAGGTTAGAAACATGATAGGTAAATTAACACACAACTTTCAGTTTTCAAGTCCTGTGAGTTTGTAACAATTCTCAAGTTACATTTACACAGGAAGCGTGATCGGCGTTGACTAATTGCAAGAGTTGATAAAAGGATAAATAATAAAAAAATATGTGAAAACTTGTAGGAATCTTCATAATTGTTATAGTCATCTTTTGTTTTTACTTGATTATTTAAGAAACTTTCACAGAGTTTAAAGGTGAAAACACACTATTGAAGCGACCCGATAAAACGCGATGCGAGTTGAGCTGAATTAAATCGTATTAATTTTCGATGACGAGATAAAATTCACATAGGGTGTCGACACGTTGCCTTGCATCGTGTTTCAATGATGTGTTTGCACATCTTCGACCACATCGTTACTTAGTCTTATCGTCAGGTGAGATTGTCGCCAAACGATGATCAATAAATCAAATCAAATACAAAATTCGTTACTTCTATAAATACAAAAATGAACACTTAGAAAAGGTCAAGTTCTTAAAATAAAACTAATATGATGTTACGATGTTTTTGATTTCTGTCGCTTCGGTATGTATACTAATGTAAAGAAGCGACGTAGAAACCTTTAGCCTGTTATTTTTCGAGTCGGAGCAAAACCCGTCCTAAACTTTTTATCTTGTAGATAATCTGATAATTTTGTAGTAAGAAAGGTTTTGATAATTTTATTTACTGACAGTTGTTGCAAAAAAAACGGAATCCTTTCTGCGCCATTTTAGTTTGAATTCTTTGTGACATCCACCCTGCACACATGCAACTCCCGCTACCGGTGTGATAGCGGCTCCAAACCGAGCTCAAGAGATACCAACGAACAATTGCGACGGGCCTTTTCAAACATCTCACAACAAAGGCTTAATTTACGTAAATACGTGTTGTATGCCGTAGTTAACGTGAAGATTGAGTGAAGCTTACGTTGTGAACTTTTGCTTGTTGGTAGTCGGACACGTTATTAAAGCCGAGAACCTTAATATAAGCTAACTTTGTGGCGGTGTTATCTTAGGTACCTATACTATTACTTCTTATTAAGGTGTAATAGTACGTTTGTACGGGAGCTAAGGATTAGCAGGCTGAAGTGGCAGTGGGCTGGCCATATCGCGAGAAGAACCGACAACCGCTGGGGTAAACGTGTTCTTGAGTGGAGACCGCGACTCGGCAAACTTAGTGTAGGACGCCCTCCGACCAGATAGGATGACGATTTGCGAAAGACTGCCGGCAGATGCTGGATGCGGCAAGCTGAAGACAGGGCGCGATGGCACTCATTAGGGGAGGCCTATGTCCAGCAGTGGACTGATGTAGGCTGATGATGATGATGATGACGGGAGCTAAGAGGTTCAGGCCCACCTTAACGTGCAAATAATGTCAATAACTATCTATCTATTATTAAGATCGATTCGCTACCTGAGTAGCGATTAACCAGTGGGTCACTATGCGGTTGAAGGTGTATATTTTTTTTATAGTCTATAGACCTTCGATTGACTACAATCTCACCTGATGGAAAGGAAGATGTGGCCGTCAATGTATCACGAAGGCCTAGAAGATACCTATTCACTCTTGTTTTGAACAGGGTACCCAGGTGGTATTTGACCGGAAATACAGCAGCAAGTAGCGTGTTCCAAACCCCAGCGGTACGAATGATGAAATTGGACGAAAACCACTTAGTACGAGTGGACGGTATATCCACCAAGTAGGGGTGGTTATGCGCTGTGCGTCTGCTTGTCCTGGAGTGGAAGGGGGATGGTGGAATCAGGTCATGTAGTTCCTGTGAAAGATCGACTGACAAGCGACCTTGTGACGGTGTTCGAGACTTAAGACTCGAAATCTCTGAAGATAAACAAAATGACCGGCGGAATAACGCGCAAAATGTTCAAAATGTTTCGCTGCCCTCTACTCTGTCTGGATATCGATACCAACTGACATCTAGAAATATTGGCTAATATCCAGAAATTTTATATTTCAAAATATATTGTGCATCCGATGACAATTTCATATAACTTTTGTTTATTCCACGTCTAAACTCTTTATCAATTTCTTATCGAAGCGTCTGATTTGTGTCCTGCTTTTTTATTTTATTATACAAAGCGTAAGCGTTCACGAGAAAATAAAGCCTACGCAATTCGTCGGCAAATAATTCGAAGAAAGAAATATCAAACGCCAGACCAGTCGTTTACAAATTGTATAAAAAACTACCCAGTTTCCCAATGATTAATCCCACAAAGCGTCCATGCACTAATTGGCAGTCAGGAGCGCCGCCTGTCGATTGCAGCAAATAAAAACCAATAAGGTTGTCTTTGCGATCGATTTTACGTCAATTTCTGTGATTGCGATAATCGGACGCATTAATCGGGCGTTTTACACAGTCAATAATATCACGACCCTAGTATCGCAAGATCACAAGTAGGTATTGAAATTGGGCTATTACACGTGTGATAATTATCACACGTGTAATAGCCCAATTTCAATACTTGTACATGTACATATTATTGACTGTGTAAAACAAAGACAACAAAGACAAACGGACGATGATATTAATATCATCGTCCGTTTGTCTTTGAATTTACTAGATTGAAGTCGTGTTTATGGTTTTGTACAAGAACAAATCATTCAATTAGTCTATGGATGGGCTTCTTCCTGTACCGTAAGGGATTTCCTAAAAATATTAATAATATGGGTAACCGAATTGAAAAATTAACAGTTCTGGAAATGATACAAAACCCACTCGTAACAAAACCCATTTCTGGAAATGTCAACTTTTTACAATTTTTATTAGTTATAATTACATACATCTTCTGAAAATGGCTACTTCTGTAGAAAAAGAAACATCTGATTACCGCTCTTTCATGACTCAAGCGGTCTCGAACATTCTTCAACGTAATTGGACTCGGAACTCACCCCAATTAGCAAGCGCCTCCAGCTGGGAATTAAATTCAAGCAAATGAAAGGTTATTTAGTTTGATTGAAAACTTTCAGCTTGCTGGTAGTTTTTAGGGTTCCGTACCCAAAGGGTAAAACGGGACCCTATTACTAAGACTCCACTGTCCGTCCGTCCGTCTGTCACCAGGCTGTATTTCATGAACCGTGATAGTAAGGCAGTTGAAATGTTCACAGATGATGTATTTCTATTGCCGCTATAACAACAAATACTAAAAAATTAAATAAAATAAATATTTAAGGAGGCTCCCATACAAAAAACGTAAAAAAAATATTATAAAATGATTTTTGAAGATTTAGATAGATTAGTCGCATTCAATTACAAGATCTAATGAACTTCACTCGATACGAAAAGAAACGAAATCACCCCTTTTATATCCTTTGGGATATATATATGTATGTACATATACATATATATATTTTATAACATATTAGATTTGTTAAATATTTATCGAAAGCAAATGTGTAACCGTGTTGACTTTTAATGTCTCGTGAAAGAAGTTAAATATTAAAGCTATAAAATAGATCAAAAACATCGTTTAGGGGGTTAGTGTCCCCCATTGAGGGCGAAACGATGTTTTTATAGATACCCCATTTACCCCTAACTAGGCAGTCAAAAACCCATTCACACTCAACAGTGCGATAACTCCAAACGGAAGCCGTCAAATTAAATTTTAAAAGACAATAAAACGACATGAGTTGCAATCAAAACGAAATTCCATTTGTAATAAAATTGCCACCGTGGACTTTACACAAGCTATTTTAAGCTCTTTAACAAAGGAATAAAGCTCACTTTCAATTTTAAGCTCTAGGTTGGTACAGTCAAGGTAAATGTCAGTAATATAGGCAGGTCATTTGCCACAGGTGGATTGACGACGTCGTGAAATCGAAAAGGGTTTTCAATAAAGAAACACTTTTGTAAAGTAACGTATTATGTTTTTCCTTCACTGGGCCCTAAAATGAGAGGAAACCCATTATTTTGGTATTACATTTGCGCGAGAGACAACTATGCGAAGGACATTGCACGAAAAAATTTTTGACATACAAGCGCGAAGAACGTACCTACGTGACTAGACACTTGCGCGACAAAATCATACAGTCCTAATATTCCTGAAACGTCCCAGTTAAAAGGTAGCGAATTGCCATTTAGGCAATTTTGGCTTCTTTATTATCTGACTTTTCTCTGCACTTCCTTCTCTATCCCATTAATATTGTAAATGTAAAAGTTTGGATCGATAGATGGATAGATGGATGTTTGATACTCAATCATGCCAGAACGGATCTGGATAAAATTTAGCACAGAGATACATTATAGATTCGAGATGTTTTTAGACATCTATTGAATACAAAATAAATCACATTTCTGCAAAAAAATGGATTATGAACGAAAAAATGAGCTTTTTAGATTGAAATTTCTATTCGCTCTCAAACACTGCCCTAACTGCAGACTGTTGCAAGTAATCTACAGGTATCTCAACTGATCCATATCAATACCAGTCGGAAGCGTGCCCAAGACGCTAGCTGCATAGCCCCGCTGTATGGCAATGCTGATGCGCTGTGCCAGATATTCACCAGCTCTCGAGTCACGCGTCGCTTCGACCAGATAGATATATTTATTAGTTATATTTTTAGTTGCTGTCATTTTCTCTATTAAGGCAGTAAAAATAAGAAGTCTATATCTAGCTAAGCATTTATTTTCCCAACAGTACGGTCATACCTCACAACAAGAGAACCATAGTGCGAAACGGATGTAACCGGGTAAAAACGGGTGAAAATGGGTAAATTTTCACCCCTTTTTACCTTACCCGGGGGATTTCACCCATTCAAATTTCACCGGAACCCACTCAACAATAACATTAATCAATTTGTTTATTGATACATTGTTTGTTTTAACAATGCTTTATTTCGTTTTATTGAAACAAAGAATTTGCTTATTAAGTTTTGTCTCAGTATTTCAGTATTTTATTTATTGCATTCATACAGTCAGGTCTTAGTAGTTAGGTGAGTGTTCATAAAATGTTCACAGTATGTACCCATTTAGGGTGTTGCAATGGAAGACAGGCCAGGTTTCATGCCTTTCTACTTATGATGTACTTACTTAATAATAATGCATTCAATACCTATTAAAAAGATTACGAGTCGCTAAATTTATCATTGAAGAAATCGTCAAGTTCGTAAAAACATTTTTTTATGAGTATCGCTTTTAATTTGGATTCAAACATGTCATTTTTTTCTATACTTTTTAGTTTTTCTGGTAAAGTGTTGTAAATTTTTACCGCCATCGAGTTGGGGGAGGATTGGTGGATTTTTAATTTTGATGCGGGCATGACAAGGTTGTGTTTGTATCTAGTTTGGTATCGGCGAGGCTGGTCATTTATTTTTTGGAAAAAAATTGGGTTATTCCTTACAAATTTGCATGTTTCTAAGATGTATATACATACTAGGGTGAGAGTGGTCTGTTGTGATTCAATTTTGAAATCTATTGTGAAATTAAAAGCCATTCTTGTTTTTTTACAGGTTCGGCCAGCGGGGGCGGATTTTGTTAGATTTCGAAGTAAAGAACTCTCCATTCCTCGGTCCCTCCAAAAAGTAAGAAGTATATCCCCATTTATAAAGCAAATAAATTAATCCTAAAGGAAAGTAACCGACTATAATAGCAGTTTTTGTATTATAGTGCTCTCGCATTCTGGGTAATCTCTAAGATATTAAATAAGTTCCCAAAAATGTACCATTTCGGCAGGACTCGAACCCTCAAGTACGGATGTGCTCTAACCAACTAAGCTACGAAAACCTAGTCGATTTCGTCGAAAATCATTGGGATTTCTTATGACTCTAGCGCCGGCCCGGCCGTAGACACCACGTACAGGGGCAACAGTCAAATTTTTTTGAAAAGAAATTGAAATTCGAAATTTTCCTTTAAGTTTTTGGGAACTTATTTAATCTCACTAATATTATAAACGTGAAAGTTTAGATGGATGGATGGATAGATAGATGGATGGATGTTTGTTCCTTTATCACGCCAGAACGGCAAAACGGATCTGGATGAAATTGGTCACAGAGATAGATTATAGTCTGGTATTAGGACATAGGCTACTTTGTATCCCGAAATTCTTACGGGAACGGGAACTACGCGGGTGAAACCGCGAGGCGCTGCTAGTTTCTTATAATAGCAGTATCTATGCCAGAACAAAAGTAAGTGTAGGTAGGTAAGTAATATTTCATTCATTTTGTATACATTACAATGCTGAGCTCCACTCGACGCCAAAGAAACCTTGTTCCTTGACGTAATGACATTCACTCAGGTGTTGCCAGGAATAAGCAGCTAGCACATTTCTTTAGTTTCTTTTATGTCTGTTTTATGTGTTCTTTTATGCAGCGAGCGATAGCGCGCAGTGCTCGGTCGGAGAGACGCGGAACGCGCGCGCCTAGAACCGCACTCACCCTGAAGAAGTTCCTCGTTAAGGGATGAAACGTTGGTGTTCTTCCAACACAAATGAGGTTCGTAGTTAACCCGCTTACATCCGTAATGAATTCTTTTATGTCATTTGATTGTTATTAATTTAATTTATATTGATTTTATACAATTTAACTATAGTATGTACTGTAGCTAAGAATGTTATCATTTATTATAAGTCTCTATTACTAACACATTATGGATCGTAGTTATCTGAAATAAAAGCATTTTATTTATTTATTTATCTACCCAAATATCATAAACCCTCTCTAATGCTTTCAAAAACCATAGGCAATGACCAGCATTACCAACCAACAGAACTATATGGGTTCTTTTATTCTTTTTGAGGCACGGAACCTTAAAAAATAGTTTATGAAGTATTATTATGAATTATAAGTACTTAATATTTCCTAATTTATGGTACTAGTCACGTTACGAAAAACTTTCAAATTCAAGCTATGAAGTTGACTAGCTGATTCAGTAAAGCTGGTGCAAAATGTCTTCCCATTACCCGCGAAACATTACCTAGGTAGGTGATGTGCATTATGAATGTTCGCGATACACTCAGTTCTAGAATACAATATATTCTATGTCAACAAAGACTTTTACGCATGAAAACTTCACAAAAATGTATAACTAATAAACAAAGAAAAACAAGGTAAGTTGTGCTTTTGTTTTTAGTGATTTTTAAGTAAAAACAAAAGCACATCTTTAAAGATCTTTCTCATCTCTCATCATCTTTAAAGATATAGATAGAGATTAAAGATTAAAGATTGTGCTTTTGTTGCGTTTGGTTTAAACTTGAGTTCGAATACGGAAGACCAATTATAAATGACTTCGCACAGGTATATGTCTTAGTTGCCTTAGTTTATTAGGGATAATATAGGATTCTAATGGTGAAAAAAAAATTCAAATCGTGTCCAGTAGTTTCGGAGCCTATTCAATTCAAACGAGCAATCAAACAAATCTTTCCTCTTTATGATATTAGTGTAGAAATAGAGTAGAAATTATGCGTGAAAGCTTTAAAAACTAAAAATTGTTTTAGAAATTTTGTGTTTTGCTCCAATTTATACCAATGTCATTATAGTTATTTGATAAACAAGAGTGCACAGTCGCTTTTTAACCGCGTGCTCAATTTTGATGACCGAGCAAGCGAAGGATTCTAATAAAAAAATTAGAATCCTTCGCTTGCTCGGTCATCAAAAGAGCACGAGGTAAAAAATCTTTGCACTCGAGTGCAACACGTAACTTTTCATCCCACCTCAGCGAGGAAAGAGTATTTATGCTCTTCGATATCTGAGTGTTAAAGCAGTTTTTATCCGCTAGAGGATAAAGTAAATTGAATATAGATCATCGTGCGCACGATTTTCTCAATTCAGTTTACTTTATCCAATACTTAATTCTTTTATTTAGGATTTTTATTTGATTTGAATCTTATCCCTTTGTTTACAAAAATCTTCGTTGTTGTATAACCTTATACTGCGTGACTACGTTGCGTTACGTACCTACGTAACTCAGACCCGCTCTTTGTCTTGTCTCGAAGAAATGACATAAATGTTGACTTTGATTGATGTTTTGGTCACAATTCTTTGTACAGAGCAAGAGTGGAAGGGTAAAATTTAATCTCGTAAAATATTTCTGAAGGTAACAAATTATCTACCCACGTTTTAAGGATTTCATTCCTAAAAGGTTGAAAAGGAGCCTTTTTGAAAATGTATAGATATCCGTGTGTCATGGTATTATACAGGGTTATTAGTAAATTAGTAACACTACGTGAACTGCAGGTCCTGCTCATCATCACAAACACGTCTGTGAAGACGCCAGATCTTAATTCTTAAACCCGTGCAACCTTTTGTCCAAAAGTGGGAATCGAACCCGCAGCCACCAGCCTCGCCGGCGGACTATCGCTCGCCGCGCCACATCGATTGTCAACCAATTTTATTGTGACCTTCCATATTTCCAAAATGTTAGTTTGAAGGATCTTCTGTCAGAGGCATATAATATAATAATATAATATTTATTTATTTATAAAAGTATGCATAGTTTAGTAAATATTGCACCATTAAACCAACGTTGGTTTGTATTGGTGCTCACACTCGTATTGATCTTATTATATTAAGGTAACATTGCATTGCATCTCGGTCTACGAGAGAGAGGGAGGGTTTTAAATGAAAACTTCCCAGAATCGCCCGCCCCCGCTCCGCTCTCCACCAAAACCTCCGCCTTAGATAATTGCCACCAAAACCACAAAAACTACTCCATACATCACAAAGTCCTATGATAATTTTGCTGTTAGACAATGTGTTTCCATTAAGGCATGTTCCTTTCCCATTTTCCTCTTTTACGCGACAACATACTCTTTTATCTCCAAAAGTATTGCGATATTAGTTTTGACGCGAATAAATACAATAAAAGGAAACCTTTGTTTCATTGCGATTTGTTTTCTTACTTTGAAAAATTCCCAGCTGCCCCATTGAGTTTTTTGTTGGCGTAGTTGTCGTGTCGACTAAGAGAACCTACCTGGGCGAATATGTGACAATTAACGGTCTTATCGCTAAAGAGCGATCTCTATCAGACAACCGTGGATGGATTGGATCGTCTTAATATCTTATTTCCAAATTAATCGGGTTCCGGTTGGACAAATTCTGCATAAAGCGAATATTTGAATTGATATTCAGTACCTCTGAATTCGCTCAGCTATTCGCTTTAAGCAGAATTTGTCCAATATTAGTGCAGTCGTCCCGAATGTTTACATTGAGCATAACAATCGTACCTGGCACCTAACTGTTTAATTAAACAAGTTCGTACTGCGCTACTCCCTTCTCATTTTCGCTACAGTGAAACACCGTTCATTTAAGACTCCTCCGTCTCACATTACCGCGCGGAATAGAATTTGCGGAGCCGCAACTCGTCGCAGCGTGTCCGCGACAGTTTCGCATCTGTTCCGCATCTCGTACAACGGACAACGTCATTGCTAAACTCTTGCGGTGCCGCACCTACGGTACCGCGCGGTAGTATGAGAGCGCTCTTTATGAGTTGGTTATTTTAATAAAGTCAGAGAACTGTCAGCAACCAAAATAATTATAATTAAATAAATATATAATGTTGGACGTCACTCAGCATTATCTAGCCCCAAGCTAAGCAGAGCTTGTATTATGGGTACTAGATAACTGATATACAATATATGATAGATATTTTTTTTATTACACATAGAAAACGACCAGAACACCCTGAACAAATGTCTGCAGAGCGTACACACATTTGTCCCGAGGCGGGAATCGAACCCGCAACCTCCTGCGTCGCTGGCAGACCTTCGCCCATCGCGCCACAGAGGTCGTCAGAGGTGTGTTTCTATGTATAATTAAAAATATCTATCAATGTATTGTATTGTATTATGTATATCAGTTATCTAGTACCCATAACACAAGCTCTGCTTAGCTTGGGGCTAGATAATGCTGTGTAAATTGTCCAGCATTATTTATTATTATTATAACAACTTCTGGCCCGACTCGGCATTTGAACCCAGGACCTCATTAGCAGCGGTTGTTTAAACTGACCGCTAGACCAACGAGGCAGTCATAGGCCCGTATTATGAAAGCATGCTCAGTCATCGAGCTCTGCTTGAGTGATGTTTATGTCTAGTTTTGAATGAATACTAATTTTCAAACAATGCTTGGGAGCTCATGTCAAAATCTACACTCACTCAAGTAGCCGTCAAGAGCGGATTTCCTCCGTCCACGCCTTCGAGTAACTGCTTAGACATATTATTGAACGGTTACCAAGCATTACTTGAGTAATTAACGCTTGAGTAGAGATCACGTAATGACTGCTTAAGTAATGCTTGGGGAAGCTTTCATAATACGGGCCATAGACTAAATGTAGGTACAATAATAGGGTAACGATGTCCCTGTGATTGCAGGGGTGTGAAGTTAACGGTTTGGGAGATAGGACGTCTGATATTGTCAAGGGCCTTTCCGATTTTATTTATTTTTATAGAAAGATTAAGTGTGGATATGGCATTTCGCCAAGCCTTGTAAATGTGAAAACTCATAGAAGTTTAGAGGTACCGACTGGCACCATTTAGTTTCATGGTAGGTTGTCTCAAGTTATTTGTGGAACAGTAGGGTCAAATTGCCTTGACTATTACTGGGGTAGTAGTGACGTGAAGCAGAAATACACAAAAATTCACTTGAACAAATATCACCCCTATTTATCGGATGGATAGTGGAGGAGTAGGCGTAAGCGCAAAAATCAAGCTTTTGTATAATATCTATTTAATTAGGGCGCTTAATTGAAAAATAAGCCAAAGGTACCCGGTATGATGATGATGGTACAATTATTTTTGTTATTTAAAAGTTGTTTTTCATTTTTGAAATAAGAGAATATGCTTTGTAGGTATATCATAGATTTTTTTTTTTTTTTACAACCAAATAACATAATTAAATTAGCTCAACTCATCTATATCAATACCAGTCGGAAGCGTGCCATAGATTATTGTACATTTTTCGAAGCTTTTTCGATAACAATTACGGAGAAAAAAGGTTTTAATGTAACCCGAATTCCCTAAATTTACATATATCGCCGCCTTTTAAATCAATTAATAAATAAATAATGCTGGGCAATTCACACAGCATTACCTAGCCCCAAGCTAATACAATACAATACATAGATAGATATTTATATTATACATAGAAAACGACCAGAACACCCGGAACAAATACCGGCAGATCGTACAAATATTTGTCCCAAGGCAGGAATCGAACCCGCAATCTCCTGCGTCGCAGGCGGACCTTCACCCATCGCGCCACAGAGGTCGTTATATATACTTTTTTACTATGTGCCACATCAATATTATCACGCTTTCGTACATCTGCGTCTGGGTTTTTTCATCAGCTTCCGTCCCTTGGGAGCTCGTATATTCACTGCGAATCTCGCGCACACTTTACGGTGTCTGATAAAAACGTCGTAAGAATCTCAAGTAAAATATGTTATATATACTATAGGAAGTTCGTTTGATCTATTTACTGTTTCCCCTACTCAAGGATTGCAAAAGATGTATTAAAATAGAATAGAAATATCTGATAAAAACTTCGTTAGAATTTCAAGTATACATTTGTTGTATATTATACGAAGTTTGTTAGATCTATTTGCTGCTTCTCCTACTCAAGGATCTCAAAAGAGTAAAGTCGTCGACGATAGTCTTATCTATTATGTTAGAGGGTTAACTACGAATCTATATACTTACGTACCATGAAACCGTAAGGTGCATACGCACTAAGCGGAACAGCACTGCAGCGGAACTGCACTGCAGCGGAACGGTGCGCGGCGCCACAACGCGGTCAATTTGTATTCTTTGTATGAAATCGTATGAGATAGATCGCACTACGCGTCAGAGGAACTGTGCGGCTTTTTGTCCAAGGTAAATACATGCTACAGACCATAACCTTATGGATGAATTCTAGTCATAGAGATTTATCCGTAAATCATCATCGTCCTTATCCTATGCTAGGTGGCGTAACAAATGTTTACTTTGGATAGTCAAATATCGTAAATAAATATATGACTCATCTAATAAACATTAACTGACATAACACAAGCTTTGTTTCACTTTTTTTTGGCTAGATGATGCTAAGTGATTATTCAGCATTATTATTATTATTATTACCCGTGTTCGCCAGGTTTTCCGTAAATTGTACAAAGTCAAAATAGGAGAGCGATTAATTAATTAATTGTTTATGAATGCTCGGAATACTCTGCGAATAATTTATACAAAATGTCAATTAATTTAAATGCCCCAGACAGTTCCCTGTTTATTTAATTTAAATAATTTCACACACAAACAACCACACGTTAACTTGGGATTTAATTATCATTAATTAGGACGCGAAACATACAAATTGAAAAACAAGGGTTGTGCTAATTAAATTGCTTATTTAATTTAAATTCCGCGGACAAGTGAGGGAGTTACATGCCTACTTACATGTTGAGTTATGTTAGCAGAAGACATTTTCAGGGTACAAAAACCAATCGGATTTGCATGGCACCATTGTTTAATGTCAAAACAAACAGATAGGAGACTGTCCATTTCTCTACATTATCTTAACGCATATATTAAAGCCCGATCTCAAACATGACGACCACTGTGGCGCGGTGAGCGAAGGTCCGCCTGTAACGCAGGAGGTCGTGGGTTCTGAAAAATATTTGTACGATCTGCAGATATTTGTTCTTCTGGTGGTTTCTATATATAATAAAAAATTTATGTCTATTGTATTGTGTTTATATTTGTTATCTAGTACCCATAACACAAGCTCTGCTTAACTTGGGGCTAGATAATTCCGTGTGAATGGTCCAGCATTGTTAATTAATTTAATATCAACGGACGCTGCTGGATTCCAGATAACAAGCATTCCGTTAACCCAGTTCCAAAAGTTCCAGCTCCAGATGTAGAGATCTTACAATCTTACGATCCTCGGCATGTGTATCTAAGGTTATTTCGACTTTGTAGACTTCGCTAATAACATTCGAAATTACCCTGTTTTCTTTTACAACCAGCCCCCCTAGCACGGGGATATTGTTGTCTAGGGTGGAATAGACAATAATAACATTGCATCGCCATACATTGCGTACATTATTGAAGTTGAAGGAATGCATTTCAAATAATTTACGCATTGGATGACAAAGTGACGTAATTATTCTCTATTCTACCCTAGACAACAATCCCCGTGCTAGGGGGGCAGATTATAAATTAGCACCTGGCAGAATACTAGGTTCGCGAGGTTTCATGTAACATGAAAACACCGAGACTAGACTTGAGGGATGCGTCTATTGGACGATAAGAACGAAATATAATCGTGGCGTCTTATTTTCCCATAGATTTTGGTACAGCAACTCTATCGTGCGGACAGGGAACTACGCAAATCACATACAAACAAAGACGATACGATCACGTCTCGTTAATATCGTCAAATAGACTCACCCGTTCAGTTCAGTTTGATAGTACCGATACGTCACCGTGACGTTTAACGTTACTTTGGGATTAGATACATCGTAGGTACATGTCAAGATGAAAATATTTAGTAATGATACCGCGCAAAACCTTCTCCGATAAGTTCTAACAAAATGTAGTCCGCGTTGAAGAAAAATCACACCAAATACAGAATGAAAAAATATATCAAAGCAAGACGTTAACTAGTTTCGTCTCTCCACGAGACATCATCAGGACACCACAATACTCGACCTTAACACTGAGAGCGCCAAGCAACAACGGCAGAGTCCCACCAGAGATGTTGTCACTCCGAACTTCACGGGCCAACTATAAGAGCTGCCATAAGACATGCCAATTTTTCTTTTTGTAGTTGGTGTGGCTTTTTATATTATAATACGGACTACATTTAGTTAGAACTTATCGGAGAAGGTTTAGCTTGCAATGAATTTCATTAAAGTAACGCCTGAATCTTGTATTTATCTTAAATACAGGGCATCTCATTGTGAATAAATCTAACTACGCAAAAAAATTAACCGGCTCGTAGACGTCTCGTTCGATACTATCGATGAACAAAATTTTAAAATCTGTGTCGCGAAACCGAACTCAGAACTTGGTATTTCCAGATCAAAAAAACATTTTGTCATTTTGTCCCGCGGCGGGAATTGAACTCACAACCTCCTGCATCTCAGGAACCTGTGCTGCCTTCGCCCGCTGTGCCACTGAGCTCGCCCTGTGTACATCTGAAGTTTTACCTGTTACATAACGTACAAATTCAGAATAAACCCAAACACTTTAGTACAGCCATAAACGTCCGAGCTCCTTTCCCGAATAGGCCCTTTAGATAAAAGTGCCTCTTGGTCCCGCCTGGCTCAAATGTGGTCTTACGTCTTTTATATTTACTTGTCGTACGGCTTATGGCCTCCTACCATTTAAGCCTTACATACTTCGGAGTTTTTCAGTATTTTATTTATTGCATTCATACGGTCTTAGTAGTTAGGTGAGTGTTCATAAAATGTTCACAGTACCTATGTACCCATTTAGGGTGTTGCAATGGAAGACAGGCCAGGTTTCATGCCTTTCTACTTATGATGAACTTACTTATTATTAATGCATTCAAATCGCTTTTAGTTTGGATTCAAACATGTATTCTATACATTTTATGTTTTCTGGTAAAATGTTGTAAATTTTTACCGCCATCGAGTTTGGGGAGGATGTGTGAATTTTTAATTTTGATGCGGGCATGACAAGGTTGTGTTTGTATCTAGTTTGGTATCGGCGAGGCTAGTCATTTATTTTTTAGAAAAAAATTGGGTTATTTCTTAAAAATTTGCATATTTCTAAGATGTATATACATACTAGGGTAAGAATTTCTAATTGTATAAAGTGGGGTTTACACGTTACACGGTTTTTTGGCCGAGGGGTGTCAAGTTCCGTCGTTTCACTGACCGCCTGCAAAAGGACACCGCCGTGCATCGTCATCAGCTGACTTGACACCCTGATTGCGTCATTTACACGTTGCCGCAATAATGATTTACGTGTTATTAGTAACGTTTTTATATATTACTAGCTACTGGTAGGTCCGCCCCGGCTTTGCACGGGTATATTTATAGCCTATGTTACTCAGTGATGATAATGTAGATTTGTAAAGGCAAAATAATTTTTGAAATCGGTCCAGTAGTAAAAATTGTTAAGTTTATTCGTTACATACAAATATACAAATCTTTCCTCTGTATTATAATAGTGTAAACGAGTTAGTTTTAAGGTATATATTATTATGTACGGTAGAATAACTTAAATAAGATCTAGGTATAACTATTCTTAGTTGTCTGAAATAAATGATTTATTATTATTATGCTTTGGAGCCGAAAATGGGAGTTGAAGGAATCGGAATCAATTTATATAAATGAAAATTAATCGCCAAAATGTACGTACGCGCTTAACGTCCAAACGACTGCACCGAATTGTTTTTTTTTTGTGTTCGTTGTTGTCAGGACAAGGTCTGTATAACGATTGAATCTTAATGTAATTTGGTAGGGATGAAAATGGTATCTGGAGACGGACATAGGCTACATTGCAAAGCGCGAGCAAAGCTGCGGGCAGCAGACAGTTTAAATTAAAAAAATCTGATTATTCTTCACGATACTTCAACTAGGCCGTGGACTATCGTTCGAGATTTTAAATTTGCATTTGTTTTTTTTTTGTTACCTAAGTAATGAGTTTGTGAGTGGAACACATCATGTACCTCATTTGTACCACTCAGATTACTCGGCACACAAAAAACAAATGAAAAAAAAACCCTGGTGGATACGCACCCTTTTGAAACTCAATTAGACGTTGAGATCGGAATCTCGATCATGGTCAAATCACTGAGCCCTACAAATTTAACTTGCCGCATATCGCCTTCCCAATGATTATCCTGTAGACCCGAATACCCTATCCACAGATAATTTGCCCCCAATTAATTTGAATGGGCCACTCCAAGACCACCAGCCGTACAGAGAGCCTATTACTTAACAAACGTTGCTATAGTACCACTTACGGCAGGTGGAAGTGGCTCCGGGTCATCTTATTAATTTCTTGCTAGAAGTGGGTCGAGATTTATGATAATAGGATTGGGTACGATTTGACGGATTTCAATTTACATAATTTTTGCCTTGGGAAAACTTGGTTATAAGTTTTTATGCAGAATATTTTTATGAGAGCTTTTTGGTAAAGATGAGGTTTCAATATAGGAACAAAACCAATAATCTTTTTTATATTCATTGTTTATTTAGTTTTTTCGAAATGATATGATGTAAATGATAATGAAGATTCCAAAAATGCAATAAAAATAAAAGGTCACAGTGGCGACTGTAACCTTATTCGTAGGATACGACGATATGACGCTTGTTACATCCAAAAAAGTAGAAGCGTTTTTTTATTTTAGTTGGGTACGTACTGAAAATGTATCAGGGTACAGATACAGGTAGGACATTGAAAATTAATTTAGGATATAAATTCTTAGGTACCTGATTTTGAGATTTTTTTACTTAAAATCTTTTAAATATCGATAACGCCTGGAAACTCAATCAGCTCAATTTCCTGTTCAAGTGACTAATACAAATAATAAATAATACAAATAAATTTATTTACCAAATATACGTATACTTACATTAGGATTTCTGGTGAGACCCAAATTAAGCACTACGCTTGTATCTTGGGTGTCAAGAGAGCACTAGGTTACGGAGTAAACAATAGTTTTCATGGACGTAAGTATGTAGGTGTACTCTTGTATCCGCACTGAGACTCAAGTTGGTCCATTGTGCGTGGTTCATGGACGTAAGTAGGTACATTGCAAGGGAAAATTTATATTAATTTTAAATGACAAAAATTGACTTGGACGCATAGAAAGTTGATGGTGTGGGAATGTTTATTCCCACACCATCAACTTTCTTCCTATAACTTTCTGTGTTTAATAGATGAAAAACTTTTTTTTTCTTACAAATCGGGCCACTAATTCTCCATTTTCCTGTATTTCGCATTTTACCATACCTCATCTCAAAAATCAATACTGTTCACGTAATACATACGCGACTGCAAATCAATGAAGTCACATAAAAACAGCAAAGTATACGACCCACAAACCTTAAATCATACCAACCCCGTTTTGGTCCCTGGGTTTCCAGCTATGAATATTAATTACCCACTCAAATGAATAAGCAAATCTGGACGTTATTTGATGACCTCGCGAGTCTATTTGCTCGTTCTGTTTGCCTTTGGAAGCAAAGCGGGAGTTGCCAGCTGCGATGATTTTTTTCTAGATTAGGCGGTTATTGCTGAAAATGCGATATGATTCTTCAGTTTTCTGCTTATTAAATTGTTGGGATTTCCAAAGGACTGAATTAAGGAAATCTAGACTAACAGACAAATCAAATGACATGCGCTAGGGGTACTTGTACTAAAACTATTGGCAGACATTTTGTATCGTCATAAGCCAAACTATGGATATAACCTGCACCGAAAATAACATAGCTACCAACATCATAAGAAAACTCTATCTTCCTACTGATGCTTTCTCACAGCACAAGTTTTTTTGAAAGTGTTTGAATTCATCAACATTATTTTTCATTACAGCCATTTTTTTCTGGAAGTTGAAACGGATGCATAAAAGTGTAAATATGACATAGAATTAAGCCGGAAAATGCAGAGCAAAACTGGCAACACTGTGGGGTCATTGAGAATCCTGTGTTTGAACGCTCGTAGACTCTACGATTCCTGAGGTTTACGGGCTCGAGCATTTCAGTGCTTGGAAAATATTTGAAAGGTTTGGATTGCCTTGTTATGTAGTTTTACAGATTTTTTGGGAAATGCTTGTAATTTTACAGTTTCCAATTAAGTAAATTCTGCCAAAAATAGGCATTAAGCGTTAATTTTACCCCTGCATAGGTATGCAGGGGTAAAATTTAAAGCTGAAGCAGGTAATCTGCTAGTATAACACGAAGTAACATTACCTCATCTGTGGTATATAGCTTCGTAGATAAAATAGCCAACTAAAACCTCTTCTTCACAGTTTAATAAAACAGGCCAAGTGCGAGTCGGACTCGCGCATGAAGGGTTCCGTACCATTCTATAAAAACGGCAAAAAAATCGTGTCTGTTGTATGGGAGCCTCCCTTAAATATTTATTTTATTGTAAATATTTAGTATGTTCTAAGGTTATTTTCGCGAGAACTCATAATAAAACACTGTTTTAACCGGATTGATCGCGTATATTTTATATTTTGTCTATAACCAGACGTTTCGGAGGCTTTTCAGCTTCCATGGTCACAGGCAGACTGATGTGACATTTGTCTTTAGAAGTAATTTGAATTTTGCATATCTACCGTCAATTAATCGTGCATTGTAAATATTTATTTATTTTTAAAGCGAATATATAACTAAATTTCTGTGAATATTTCAATCGTCTACCTGTATCCGTTATCAATGTCGAGCAAAAATGAGCAAAAAAATCACGTTTGTTGTTTGAGAACCCTCTTAAATATTTATTTTATTCTCTTTTTTAGTATTTGTTTGTTTTTATAGCGGCAACTGAAATACATGAAAATTTCAACTAACTATCACGGTTCATGAGATACAGCTTGGTGGCAGACAGATAGGCGAACAGACGGACAGCGGAGTCTTAGTAATAGGGTCCCGTTTTACCCTTTGGGTACGGAACCCTAAAAAGGTGGCAATAATGTTCCTACTTTACCTTAGAGTTGCCAGTGTAGGTTCTCGTCTCGTATCTCGTAGACCAATAGAATGGAGCCTTAGTTTTCTCATTAACATTAGGTAGAGCAATATGAGTATGTGAAGCATGTTAGAACAAGTTAAGGTATGCACACACTTGAGTCCAACGACTTTTACATACTTTATGTTACGGTATCTCATTATTATCATCAGCCTAGGTATATTAATCCTGTACATTCTGGATATAGGCCTCCACTTAGGTAACGATATCACCTAAACCCAAATCTAAGATATTTAATCATATGAGATGAAAATTTGGTTTTTCAATTCTTTTTACAGATTATTTCGTTCTTTCGCAGAGTTTTTGCATCAATCATCATTCATTTTATAAGGCCCGAGAGCTGGTGAGTATCTGACGCAGCGCATCAGCATTGCCATACAGCGGGGCAATGCAGCTAGCGTCTTGGGCACCCTTCCGACTGGTTTGTTATGGATCAATTGGGCTACTTGTAGATTGTTTGCAACAGAATGAATGAATGAATGAATGAACACTTTATTGTACAATAAAAATAAACATGAATAAATAATCTTATATCTAAAATAAACATAATACAGTACAAAAGGTGGCCTTATCGCTGAGAGCGATTTCTCCCAGGCAACCTTGGGATGGAAAAAAAAGATACAAGAAAAGTTTGTTGATAGTGCAAACGGAACTAATACAAAAAAAAAGTTACATATTTATAATACAAAACTACCTTATTATCTACTAACTTAGAAACAAACTAAACTAATTCGATAAGTAGGTACCTAGTTCAAAAGGAAACATCATCACAAAAGTAATTAGACACACTGCATATTATCAGACTGCAGTTAGCTCAATTGTTTCAATACTTGTTTTAATTTAAAATCTTGTTACTAACTTAGAAACAAACTAAACTAATTCGATAAGTAGGTACCTAGTTCAAAAGGAAACATCATCACAAAAGTAATTAGACACACTGCATATTAACAGACTGCAGTTAGCTCAATTGTTTCAATACTTGTTTTAATTTAAAATCTTGTTTCTATTATTTGATTGTAATTTTCTTTGTTAATAACCATCTTTCAACTGAAAATAATATCAGCCAATGGGCGTGTTTCCACTGGTTGGCTGGTACTTCAAATATTTTTGCCAAAGTTGCCTATTTTTAATTATACTAGCAGCGCCTCGCGGTTTCACCCGCGTAGTTCCCGTTCCCGTGGTAATTCCGAGATAAAAAGTAGCCTATGTTCTATTCCAAATTATAATATATCTCTGTGCCAAATTTCATCCAGATCCGTTCAGCCGTTCTTACGTGATTAAGTAACAAACATCCATCCATCTATCCATCGATCCAAACTTTGACATTTATAATATTAGTGAGATAATACGCAATGTGTGTTTCGTGTCGGCCAATGCTGGTGTTGGTAAGTACACATTCTTATTAACCGAAAGGGTTGCTAAGATCTAAACCAAATTATGTGCAAAATAGTGCAATTTCATGATTTTTTTCTATCCTATTTGTTTTTCCTAATCGTATTTTCACGTTGAAGAAACTAAAGAAAATATTTAGAATTTTAAATAATTCGAGTTTTTAACCACGGGAAGCCCGTGAGCACTAAGATCTAGTCCTAGTTTGACAAGCAAACCCGCTAGGTTCGCTTCTTACAAACCGAAATCAGTTAAATTAATATCAGTAAGTAAAAGTAAGAACGCATTATGTACTCGTAAGAACATAGCGAAGGCAAATCTCAAACCCGAAGCGTACGTAAGTTTAGTGTAACTGCAGCTTAACCCAGTTTTCATTTCATTAGGAACTTGCAGATTAAGTACAATCTAGCGGAGTGTTGCCTACACGTGGAATACGCGAAATTAAATGAACATTGTTCTCCGGATAATGCATCACTACGTACTAACTTTACGTGTGTTTGTAATAACGTATCTTTTTGTTTTGTTGTAAAGTTTGAATAGTTATTACGGCGTAAGCGCTTTATTCCAACAGTGATTATAAGGACCCGCGACCCGTGCACCCACTGGCTTCACCCACCGGTGGGTGTAGGGGTAATTCCTGTTTACCCGTGTACCCACTGCGATATGGTTGGAATAGGCAGTCAATGTAAATCTGTCAATACGTTATTTTAAGGGTTCCGTACCCAAAGCGTAAAAACGGGAACCTATTACTAAGCGTCCGCTGTCTGTCCATATGTCCATCAGCGGGCTGTATCTGGGATGACCGGCATATGGGATGAAAGGCAAAAGTTTGTGAAGAGTGTGTCACGATACAACGCATCGCCAAAACTACTGAACGCATCGGGATGAAATTTTGCATTCATCATCATCATCATCATCAGCCTATATCAGTCCACTGCTGGACATAGACCTCCCCTAATGAGCGCCATAGCACCCGTCTTCAGCTTGCCGCATCCAGCATCTTCCAGCAGTCTTTCGCAAATCGTCATCCCACCTGGTCGGAGGGCGTCCTACACTACGTTTGCCGAGTCGCGGTCTTAATTTTGCATTAATGTAGTTTATTATCCAGCTGTAGTTAACATAAAACCAATATATATGTGCGTTATATCCCAGAAATAACACGTGCTAATCTGCGGGTATAAGCTAGCAACAAAAATTTCAGGAAGTCAAAAAAAATCCTCAATGTGTTTCACTCAGAAGACTACTAATGTCCTGTCATAGGGCGTGCTACTCACGCAGCGGTAATCTTACCACATTATTGTTATGGCGGGTGTAATGTACTTAGTTTTATGGCATCGTTTGTGTTAAATACTGCTATGAGAAGTATACTAGCGTAAATAAGGGAGATAATAAGGGTAAAATTAACACGAACCTAAGAAATTAACACTTTTATGGCCCCATATGCACACATCCCCAGCCGCCCCCTTGACGCTGAGCAGTGAGTAGGGAATTAAAAAGATATAAGATTGAAAATATTTAGTAACAATTCCGCGAAAAATCTTCTCCGATAAGTTCTAACAAAATGTAGTCGAAAAACGACGCGATTCGCGATGTAGAAGAAAAACGACACCAACTACAAAATGAAAAAATACCTATATAAAGCAAGACGCATGCAGCCGATACTCCGAGAAACTCCTCCTTTTTTTCAAAGTCGGTTAAAAACGTTACCGAACATTGTTATGCTTAACACAATGTAAGCGTAAAGTTATATTGATTAGGCCTTAAAGCTGGCTATACACAGTGCGAAAATAATAAGCATGAAAATAAATAATAGTTTAGCAAAGCACAGTTGTTTTAAAACTAAATTTTTCCTACAAAACCTGTATAATTTTTAATAAAAATCCCAAACAAACTTCATTAACAAAGAAATCTCCAAAGTATTCGTGGAGAGTTATCTCGTAACTTTCCCGGGCTCTATACAAAGTTTAATTTTACAAACCAACACACGGTCCAGTGTCGTGGTTTTGGACACTTTTGAATAATTTTATTCAATAATTAATGCTGCAATTCATCTGCTATGATATGCTAGAAGGATGGGACGATAGCCAGTTAAAAATGGTTTTTAATTTTACAGACAGCTTCATTAAAAATCTTTTAAAGTTTCCGAGTAGAAAAAAAGTACATTTTAGTGTTCTTAGGAAGTTAATTATCTACATAATTATGAAATATATTTTTATATATTCAAAATGAACACGCAGGTGTTGCGGTGGCCTGTTTGGGAGTGGTTTTATGTAGAAACACTGAGTTTAAGTATAGAAAAAGGTTTATTTCTCCAGATCATATGTTTACAGCATCGAGTAACAGTTGGAAGTCTTTTTTATGAAGGAAACGGAACTTACTCCTTTTCATAGATAAGTAAACGGAGGCATAGTCCTCAAATATTCATAGAAAAAAATAGACTAGTTTAAAAAATAGACAGGACAATGAGATAGTTTCAATCAAAGTTTTTTAATGTTATTAATTTTGGGTATCCAAAACTTCTCGAATAATCATTAAACATATTAAAAAACTTTGATTGAAACTATCTCATTGTCCTGTCTATTTTTTAAACTTGTCTATTTTTTGTTTTTTGTTCTATTCTCTATTTACTTTTCAGTAGATAGAGAATAGAGTAAACTTGACCATAGGTTCGAACCATGTGGAAACGCATGAAACTTTTTATTTGGCTCAAAGGCTTAAGGCTTACGAAAAGTGTTGTATTTTTATAAGCCACGCTCACCGTAAATCCAGGTAAACCTTACTTTGAATTTTTTATTAGACAATCATATTTCTGAGCCTTGCAAATTTGGGATTCATTTTACTTAGGTTTTATAGGTGGATTGGTGGTAATTTCTCCTATTTTCTGTAACAAAGAAATGAATTTTAGAGCTTTTAGAAGTTTTATGCTTTCTTTGATTTTATGAGCCGTTATGTAGGTACATATCTCGCGAAGAACCGATAACCGCTGGGATAAACGTGTTCTTGAGTAGAGACCGCGACTCGGCAAACGTAGTGTAGGACGCCCTCCGACCAGGTGGGATGACGATTTGCGAAAGACTGCTGGCAGATGCTGGATGCGGCAAGTTGAAGACAGGACGCTATGGCGCTCATAAGGCCTTTGTCCAGCTGTGGACTAATATAGGGTGATGATGATGATGAATGTACATGTTACGGAACACACTTTGTTCCGTATCTTTGACGTGTACTTTCGGTGCATCTAGTGACGGTTGCGGCGTTAGAATTGACTCCTCCAACTCGTAATCCAACTCGTAGTTAATAATAATAATAATGCTGGACAATTCACACAGCATTATCTAGCCCCAAGCTAAGCAGAGCTTGTGTAGTTAATGTAAGAACCTACTAAGGCATCCCATCAGAGCAAGGGCAGCTGCTGCCTTTTGTGTATTTTTATGCTTAACACCTACACTGCGATCATCTATCCGCCTGCCAAAACTGATTGAAATGAAATGAAATGAAATAAATAAATATTTGAATAAAATATTTCATTTCACTTATAGGCTATTTTAATGCTACTCCTAACGATTGCTGTTATTTGTATTACAAACATACCTACTTGTATGAAACCTATCAGGGTCAAAGATATTGACACCTCGCTCTAACTAAGTTTACAATAAACTTGTGTTAAGACACGAGTTTCCGAACAAGCGATAAAATTGTTTTTATTATTATTAGGTATTTTTGCTCCATTCTCATTTGCGTCATTGTCCTTGCGCATTGCCCATTAAATTGGCTACACAAAATTAATGTACCTTATTAATTTTGTTTAGCCTAGTTTTAGGCACAGAGAGTTTATGTTTATTATTACGGCCCGTTCACACATAGGAGTCCGTTTTACTGGTACGTTTTTAACGGATACGTCATAAATTTATGCAATTTATGCTGTTTACACATAGGCACCGTATAACGTTCAACGGATCCGTCATTACTGGATGCGATGTGTGAACAGAAAACTCGCAGTATACCGCCACTATTCTACAAGGATGGACGCTGTCATGTTGTATTGGTACTATCGTCGGAGAAGATATAATAATACTTTATTTATCTTCAACTTTTATAAACAAAGAAAATTACAATCAAATAATAGAATTAAATTAAAACTAGTATTTACAATTGAAACAATTGAGCTAACTGCAGACTGTTGCAAACAATCTACAAGTAGCTCAACTTATCCATATCAATATATACTTTTATACCTTTTATAGACGGTATGTGAATAGGCAGCTTTAAAAAGCAATTCCTTTCATCACACGTTAGCTTAATATTAATCAGTCGTGAATAGATGATACGGAAATCTCATTAACGATATTATGTTAATATGTATTCTACTAGCAGTTAACCGCCGCTTCGCTGACAGTGTATCTACTTAAATCATACCTAAATTAAGTATTATTTTTCGACTAAAACCTAACTAAAGATTGTGTTTGTAAATACCATATAACGGGTATTTATTGCGTTTAGTTACCTTTATTTTCCCGACGTTTCGACAGGTTTACACACTGCCGTGGTCACGGGATGAAAACCAGTGTGTAAACCTGTCGAAACTTCGGGAAAAAAAGGTAATTAAACGCGATATATGTTCAGATCGCGTACGTTTAAAAATATTTAAGGATTGTGTTTCTAGAAACCCGGTCCGGTCCACTTCCACTCTCAATACCTTTTGCCATGCCTTTTTTGGGTACCATTGTGTCTCTTAAACATACCTACAAATATACACAATGATTGCAATGAATAACCTATCTAGAACCTGGGCCCGAGTCCAGTTGACGATAGTATCGATACGAAATCGTGACATCTCATTTTTGTATGCGATTTGCTTTGTTTCTTATCCCCACCATAGAGGAGAGACGCTATGCTGAATTATAAAACTGTTTATGTATAAAATTTGACTTGTATAAGTGCTTAGTTTATAAGCCTAAAGAAATAACGTTAGTGAATTTTGAATTCCGTAGAAAAAAAAGACGTCACGATCACGTCTCCTTGACGATAGTATATCGTCAACCGGACTCGAGGCTCTGATCTAATGCAATAATGCAACACACTTAAAAGTGGCGTACCGTAGTCCTCTGTAGGTCAAGGAAATTTGCTGTCGTATAACTAGCTAGGTCTGACTCCTCGTGCCATTGAAAAAACATCTTTCAGAACCTGAAAATAAGATTTTACGTTAATAAAACACCAATAAACTAACTCGACAAGGGAATTAAATGTTTCACCAACAATTAAACGGCGGAGTAATAAAGTGTTATAAGGATAAATGAGCTTCTTACGCGTGATGTTAAATAATTACAAGCAATTTAGAACCTTAATAAATAACGGTAGGTGCCAAAATAGTCAGTGATTATTATGAAAAACAAAGTTTGTACGCTGGGCATGCGGTTTGGGTTATTGCAGTTCGGTCGTAGATTTATTCTGCAACAGTCGCAGCTGCCCACCCCCCGGTAAAACAGTCGCAGCTGCCCACCCCCCGGTAAAACAGTCGCAGCTGCCCACCCCCCGGTAAAACAGTCGCAGCTGCCCACCCCCCGGTAAATTTAAACAGTACATAAAACGAAGTCTTATCAAGAAGGCCTTTTACTCCATAGATGATTATATCAATGATGTTAATGCTTGGCCAGATGTCGCTCAGTTCCACACCGACAATAGTATTATAGGAGAAAAATATTAAGCTTAGTTTTATATAAATATTGACCTGTATCTAAATCACATCATATTTAGACTTAGATAGGCAAATAATATTGTATTACATTTTAAGGATTATACAAACTTACTAGTGGTTTATTTTTCGCATCTTCCACAAGTGAACAAAAAATTGAAGCAAACAAAATCAATAACATTTTGTTTCTTGTTTGATATTTACTATTTATAAACTTGTTATTTATGTATAAAATTTGACTTTTCTAAGTGCTTTTTGTAAGCTTATAGAAATAAAGTTATTGACTTTTGACTTTCGTATGTGCCTTAGTCCTCTTATGACAAACACGGGAAGAGTTGGGGTGGTCCAAATTCTAAACCTCAGAAATATATTCTACACAGGTTCAATACCTCTTAAGAAGTGATAGCAATGTGTTCGTTTTGTAAATGTGTAAGTTTAAAAAAATCTAAACCCAATAAGCACACTGCAAGTATTGGAAAACTCAAAAATTGAATGCTGGCTTTTATTTCGGTCAACGAATTAGCATTGCCATTCAACGTGGCAATGCTGCCAGCATTCTGGGCACTTTGCCTTCTGGTGACGGCTTAGATTTTTAGAAAATAGATTTAAGTGTAAATATTAGTTGTAATTATTATTGTATTTTCTTTAGTAATAAAAATCCAGTTATATACTTATTCACTTCAAAATTGAATCATGGTAAATATCCCGATCTAAGTGATTTCTATGTTAATAACCATGATAGTTTCAAAAGTTTTATAGAGCTCCACTAGTCAGAAATACCCATTGAAGTTCCTAACCACTACACCAACAGAGCTTTATCCAACTTGTTATAACAGGGAGTTATATAACACCGCTTAGCGTAACTATGCAGCGCATAGAAGTTTACCTGTTAGGGTATTGTTGAAGCCGTGTATAGTCAGCGTGAGTTATAATAAAAGAGAATTTATCTAGAGATTCTGCTGACTCATAATAGCTGGCATATAAAACAAACAAAAACAAAATCGTTTATTTGAACAAGTAGATAGGTATAGGTTACATGTTGAACGAAGAGACCACAAAAGTTAAAAACTGCGGCGTAGTCTAGTAGTAGGTACGAGTATTATAGCTTCGTCAAAAATCGTTTATGGCCAGAAGTTTCAGAGTAAACCTACCTCATCATCATCATCATCATCATCATCAGCCTATATCAGTCCACTGCTGGACATAGGCCTCCCCTAATGAGCGCCATAGCGCCCTGTCTTCAGCTTGCCGCATCCAGCATCTGCCAGCAGTCTTTCGCAAATCGTCATCCCACCTGGTCGGAGGGCGTCCTACACTACGTTTGCCGAGTCGCGGTCTCCACTCAAGAACACGTTTACCCCAGCGGTTGTCGGTTCTTCCTACCTAAACCTTCTAAACCTACCTATTAGGTGTTAACTAAACCAATAAGTTTTTCTTATAAATGCAAGACGAGGAGATATTATAAAACCTGTAAACTGTGCTTTTAATTTCCAAGTACCAGGAGTGCAAAAGTTGATAGGAGGTACAGAAAGGAGTAACTATGTATTTAAGTGTTTGCTTTTAAGTTTCAAATAGTATTTTTCATTCTTTGTCCGATTCCGCACTTGATTATCTATGTGTATATCTTCTTCTGCCATATTTAGTTTTTTTTTAACTATATTCTTTAAATTATGTACCTATCTGGTTTTGGCTTGAAGGGGTAACAGTCACGCAAAAATTAAACCTACAGGGTTTTGTGTACCTAGGTAAGTCACTGACACTATGTATGTAAAGTACAGGTTCAATAAATCTCTTTTTTATCTTAGGGATAACTAACAGTAACACATAAATATTAACAATATAAACTTGAATAAACTTATTTCTAGAAGTGAACCAACCCCGTTATCCGTAAGTTACTATAGAAAGGGGTGGTGATAGTGATCATTGCGAATAGAGCATGGACAAAGCATCAAGTAGAAGGATATATGATACCATTTATTTATTATTAATTACAATCCATTGATAAAGAAAATACAATAATAATTACAACTAATATTTACACTTAAATCTATTTTCTAAAAATCTAAGCCGTCACCAGAAGGCAAAGTGCCCAGAATGCTGGCAGCATTGCCACGTTGAATGGCAATGCTAATTCGTTGACCGAAATAAAAGCCAGTATTCCGATCACCTGTGGACTCTATTAGGAGTTTTGCTAGATTTTTGTATATTCCATGTGCCCTAGGACCCCAAGGACCTAGGGTTTCCACCCCAAACGGATCGAATAGGTAACCTCGGTCAAGATTAGCGTATTTCCGCCGTTTGAGGGACTCCGCTGATGTTGCTGCGGAGCCGGCCCTTACTGAAGGAATTAAAGAAGGATATTATTTTTCTATCCAAATTTATAAACACCTCAAAAGATCCATTAATATTCCATTTCATCGAATGCCATCATTATAAAAATAATTGGAACTTCAGATTCCGCTATACAGGTTGCTCCATAAATGCCTTTCGCTGAAGATCCGGGTCATTACGATTTAAAACGCTCGATACCGCATCCCAATTAGGGGGAGCCTTGACTTATATCTGTAAGGGAGTAGAGAATGGGTAGATGCGGTGTTTTTACCTTACCAAAAAAGAGACCCTCTTTTTTTGTTGTAATAATCTCACTAATATTATAAACGTGAAAGTTTAGATGGATGGATGGATAGATAGATGGATGGATGTTTGTTCTTTTATCACGCCAGAACGGCAAAACGGATCTGGATGAAATTTGGCACAGAGATAGATTATAGTCTGGAATAGGACATAGGCTACTTTTTATCCCGAAATTTCTACGAAAACGGGAACTACGCGGGTGAAACCGCGAGGCGCTGCTAGTGTTTATATAAAAGTTTCACGTACGGACAGTGTGCCAAGCGCGGTCATTAAGTCAAACCTCTCAAATTGTGGTCATTGTGGCGATCTCTTGTGAGGTTATTTACGTGTATTTGTGAGTACTTCGGTTATATTTTTTTGTATATAAAAATAATATTAAATTCAGATTTTGCCTTTGCCTAGCAGTAAAACAAAATGGACACAAAAAAATGACAGCCAATGAGCGGCGAAAATTGAATGAGTAGTGTGTAGTAGTCGAGTCACTGGTACTGACAGAACTAAGAAGGTAGCTAACATTGGCTCTTTCCGTCGCCAGTACTTCGTTAAGCACGTCCGCTCTCGACCGCAGCTTGCACATGACTATTATTTCGTGGGTGTAATACCACATCCATCCAATTTCGATGCGTGTATTCGCACATCCAAGCTCGCGGGTTCAATTTGTTAACACTAAATTGGATGCGGTTTGGAATCGCGGCAAAGGCTGAACCAGTTTCAGTGCTGTCAGGTTATAAAGGGTGTCTTGTTTCGCATTTTGTTGAATTTTAACACTGCGTTAAAAAACTACATAACGCAAATTAAAAAATAATATGAAATGCAGAGTTAGTAGAAACAAATATCTCTGTATTTGGTATATTTTATACTGTATTCCAGCCAAGTTCGATGTACATTGTTTGTATAAAAACCGCCCATACTCAATCTGAAATTCACTTAGTTGCCGCGTCTTTTTATACGCAATTTACATTACTTTTCGATTTGAGATTTATTTTTTTGTGTCACGGTTTGTTTACAAACATTTCATTCCGAGTTTGGCTAGTGTATACCTAGATATTTCGAGGTAGAGCATTAGGGTCCCGTCTAGTTTCACTCAAGTGGTTACTATGAAAGAATATGGAGATATCGAAAGGTATCAATATCATCTAATAGGGTGTCAAACCGGCGACGTTCTGAGTTAGACTAACTATCGCCCACTGAGTTAGAAAGGTCGTCTTACGAGTGACATGAGCAAATTATGTTTAAGAGTTTATTGTATTTAAATGATCGTTTAATTTTTTCGATAAACAAGTCATTTGAAAAGCTGCCCGTGACGTTTAAATAAACAGCGATTTGAAAGGTTTTTCTTTTAAACTGCAATCTTATTATGCTCTCATTTAGGGTTCCGTTCACATTGTATTTTTGATCCCAAATACTTACTCTATTTTAAAAGCTTCAGAATAGTACAACTAGTACTTAAGTATATTATAAGGTTTAAAATTATACCTGGAAGAAAATAGTGTACAAGTATCTAGTAGATTTAAATATATTACTCAAGCCTACGGTCGTAAAGTTTATTCATAACTAATATGTCACTATTAACATTGTGGGTTATGTTTACATTTGATACATATAATTTGATAGATTGTGTGAATGTTCTAGCATAATTTATTTATTTACATTAATCATTAAAATACTGTATAAAGGTCCTAACATTGACTAAAAAACCAACAGAACCCTCGGTATACAAGGATACACGTACTTGTATTTGCCGCTTTTATAATAAACGTGGTAAAAACTCATTTCTAACACAAAGTGTCGCTTCTGCGATATAATAAGAAATAGGTTTTTTCCTCCTTCGTAAGCAAGATTCTGAAATAAATTTTGCTTTAGATTTTCAGTGTTATTTTCGATACATAGAAGGAAAATAAAACAACCCTCCTTGCGCAGTCTAATAATAAGTAAAAGAAAAGAGTTTGTTTAAATCGAAGTGCGATTTATTGATCAACGCACGAGTTAGGTCTTATGCCTGATTTGGAGACCTATTGTAATTCTCCAATACGAAATTGCGTGTTTCATTTCGATTAATGTTTGTAACCTAAGAGCATTTTCCCACGACGCAAGACACCACACGAAAAAATGCGGTGACGACTCCGGGTGTCATACATTTCTATGAATGAACCTCGTGCTGTGCGGTCTCGTTGCGTGTGTAAACGGGGCATAGAAATGTATGACGCCCGGAGTCGTCACCACATTTTGTCGTGTGGTGTCATGGCTCGTGTGAAAACGCCGTAAGGGTCAGTTTAAACCGAGACGCGACGCGACGCGACGTTGCGCGTACTTTGATTCAAAATATATTTTATGTACTATGCAATAAGATACAAACTGGCAAGCGCAGCGCTGCGCGTTGCTACGGGGCGTATTGAAGTACAATAAAATTTGACCCTTGTACAACGAATTAGAGTACCAATTTGAACAAACTAAACGAAATACGCAACTGTCTATTTTGGAGAATTAAAATAGGCCTCGTATCCCCGGTTGTGTCAGACAGTCTCAGCAAATCATTAGGGTTAGGAAATATACAGTGCACCTGTTTTTGTGCGTACATACATGCATGTGCGTACACTAATGCATTTTAATATGTCCTGCTTACATGGCTAGTCACTGAAGTGATGAGACTGGCCGACGGCGTAGCCGAAATTCGGTTAATAGTACATCATCATATTTTAGTTAGAGCTTATTTGGGACACTGCTTATCAAAATGAATTTCAACCTACAAACATTGAATAATTTTACCCATTGAGACTAGTGGATCCAATTTATCTCTTAATCCTCAGCTTACCAAAGCTTAATTCGAGCTTAATCCGTGGTTTAGGTTTAGATAAAGTACCTTTAATTTAGATTAATTGGGGATCTTTGGTTTTAATACAATCTTTCGTTTAGTCAGTGGTTAAATTTTAAGTAGATTTAGTTAAGCCTGAAACGCACTAGCGGCTGGCCGCAGTAAATACTGTCTGCCACGACGGTATGCCACCGTTTTCCCGCTAGCCGCATCATCTTGCTTGTATTGCGGTCCGCCGCAATCGTCAGTGCTTCTAGAAATATTGTTAAAGCGCCACATGCAGCTAACCGCACCGAGTGCGTGGAGTGGATACGGCGTGCCGCATCATTCAACCGGAGCGATTAACGGCTGACCGCAAGTCAGTGCGTCAATATGATGCGGTTTCATGTAAAAATCAAAGTGCGTCGCATCACGGCCAGCCATAGAAACACTAAGAGTAAATATCTGGAGATCGAACAAACATTTGTCACGAGGAGGGAATCGAACTCGCAACCTCCTGCGTCGCAGGCGCACCTTCGCCCAACCCGCCACAGAGGTCGTCACCACAGAAGGACACCATGTTACCGAGGACACCCTAAAAGAGCAGACTGTGGTAAGCAAGTTTCCTGCAACCTAGCCATTCGTTGATTTACGCCTTGCCTTGCCTTGCTTACCGCAAGCTTCATTTCAAGCAATTGACCCGCGTGCTGTAGCCGGATGTACTACTCGCTTGAAGCAAGTTGCAAGATCATACCATATCTCTTGCTCTCATTTGGCGAAAAAAAAGCGAAGATGACTGATTTTGGGTTAATCACTTGCTTATCCGCGCGTCTGGGTAATGTTTCAGTATTTCCATGCAATAGGCAAAAATTGTTTATACTCGAAGCATTTGAACGGCTAAAGCAAATGTTTGGTGAATCGAATAAGGTATCAAAACACTTGTCTAGATTTCTAAGATCCATAGGCTAATTTCTTCACGCAGAAAAAAGTGTAAAAGCGACGACCGAGTCGTCTTTTTTAGTTTTTATTGTTACTCTGAGTCATCCCCTCCCTAGGTCTATAGCACAAAAAGAACATCATGGTTTGATATAAAACGTCTGTCCACAGCTTTGAAGTTTTTCTTTCAATATTCAAAAGAACCTTCTACCGTCTGATGATTTTAATTAAGATGGTAAAAGCCAACTGTAAAAAGATGAAACGACCTGGAAGTTACTTTAAGGTTTTTCATTAGGGTTGTAATTCCTTTGTTCTGTGGAATGCTTTGAGAACGATACCTAACAGAAAAGCTTGTGATTTTTAGTCAATTTTGGACCATGTGCTTTTGTATACGATTTAAAGTGATTGAACAACACTAACAATGGAATATAAGGTCAAAATACCTATTCGGTGGCCTATGTACTTCCTATTATTCTTGTTAGGTGTAAAAACAATATAAAAACTATTTATAATGGGATTAAAGTATTCCATCTGCAACAAGCGCTATCGCAAACTGGAGGGAGTGGGTCGATAATAACAAGGAAGTATAGTTTTATTTATTTTCCATGGGAGAGCAAAAATAAAAAAAAAACTACATGCCTACTATTTGGTTTAAGTCAGAATCGTCACACTCCTCGACTATTTATATCGCTAGGTGGGCTGAACAGAGGGAACATATTTTCAGTGTTGATGATCGTTAATGAGAATATGAACCAAACAACAGCAACAACCTATAGGCTTTTGACTGAAAATCAAACAATAGATACCTCTTTAAAATAAATAAATGTAACAAAATCTTTCTAAGTAAGTAGGTAGTAAGTATTACGTAGGTACAATCTGTTTAATAAGGTTATGAATAAAGGCATTGTTTTTGTATAACCTATCTTGCTTCTCTTGAGATAAGCTGCTTAATTTGTTAGAACAATTACATTAATTGCTTCAACAGATATTGAATTGATTAATATTCTAGGTATTGTAAATACATACCCAATCCGGTGGTATTTATAGCTTTGGCCTCTGGTACAAGTTATAGAATTAACGTCCTCGATTGTGCATTTATTTGTCGTAAGCTGCGAAAGTTGCCAATAGGTATTTATTTCACATCTCCTCGAAACACCTGTGATTTATAAAGTAGAAGTAATCACCTCTTCCATCTTCGGTTTGTTTTTCTTAGTAAAAATACTTTTAACCCCACATTTATATCTAGTTATTTTAACACCACTAAAAGTTTGAACTGGTTTTCAAAAATATCTTAGAGCGTTTGGTCGTATTTTTTTTTGATACCGACCTGAAACCCCCTAATTGTGTGTTCCAAAAATGTTTCGGTCGTCACGACCATGTCATGATCATAGAATAATTAATATCTGTGGTCATAATCAATATATATTATTATTTTATGATGGCCATACCTGGCCACTCAATAGAGACGCTATTTGAAGTCATAAAGATTGTAAAGAAAACGTAGTGGAATACCAATAAAAATAAGACTGAATTTTTATCTCAATCGTATGGCGCTAGTGTAGCATTTGTTTTAAAAATAGTGGAATTGAGCACCAGGTAGTAAGTAGGTACGCTTTTTATAATAATAATAATACTCATTTATTTCAGATAATCAGAATAATCCATATTAGTTAGTAACAATTGTCTTAATAACTATGTTAGTTTAACTTTAGCGATTAAAACATGATTTTACCAACACAGCAATGTTGTGTTTATATAGCGGCCCATCTAGCTTATCTATTTTTGTCTAAGTGCTTATTTTGTAAGCCTAAAGAAATAAAATTATTGAATTTTAAATTTAGAATTTTTTTTTTGAACCTTACGGTATCATTTCACCCTTTCAGGTTTCCGGTAACCTAAAAGTTGAATTCACCACAAAGTTCCCAACTTACTCCACATCGACATTAGTATTCTACTAACCGAGGCAATTCCGATCAAGTACTTACCGAAGTCAAATACATGGCCGGTGTTACAATCAGGCTTCGAGGAGTTAAGGTCGACGTCTACTTACCAAGCACGTACGTTAGTGCGTCATCGATAGTCCGCATCGACTTCAAAATGAAATCAAAATAAAAAAATCTTTATTTCCATAAATACACAAATGTACACTGAGAAAAGGTCAAATTCTTAAAACAAAACACTGACACGCAAATCAAGTGGTACTTTTGATTTCTGTCGCTTCGGTATGTAGACTAAAGTAAAGAACGGGCGAGAGCAAGCAACAATTACATTACCTACGCTTGTTCTTCAGTGAACGGAGCGATCCTACAATGAAGCTAGAAGATACCTTGCTAAATATGCCTATATAAACTCACAGTTCCGTATTTTGGGTTAATTAAAATCCCTCCTCGCCTCCTGCTCCTAACAGGTAATGCTTGCAGGTCGGGGTTGGTCAATGGACGTAGACCTTAACTTTCGCGAAAGCCTTTTAGAGTGCAATCAAAGAGTTATAGCCTCGCCGGGCCAAACTAATTACAGGTTCACTTTCAGTAGCTTTTAAGTACAAAGTATAGCTTCAATACAGTTCGAACATGAGTTATTATAAAATAGTTTCGGCCCGCGGCTTCGCATGCGTTGTTTCTATTGAACGTTTTAAGGTTATTTCTATTCCACGGGAACTGATTTATGGGATAAAAAGCCTAGGTTTTATTCCAGACCTAGAACTACCAGTTTGCAAAATTTTAGCCCGATCCATTCATTACTTTTGGCGTGAAGTTGTAACAAACATCCATCCATTCAAACTTTCGCAATTATAATTTTTTTTTAATGCTGGACAATTCACACAGCATTATCTAGCCCCTAGCTAAGCAGAGCTTGTGTTATGGGTACTAGATAACTGATATACATAATATTATACATTACATAGATAGATATTTTTTATTATACATATAGAAAACGACCAGAACACCCTGAACAAATGTCTGCAGATCGTACACACATTTGTCCCGAGGCGGGAATCGAACCCGCAACCTCCTGCGTCGCAGGCAGACCTTCGCCCACCGCGCCACAGAGGTCGCCATTACTAGCTGCTGCTCGCGGCTTCGCACGCGTTGTTTAAGGTTATTTATATCTCCTAGGAATTGATTTAAGGGATAACGTAGCCTATGACACTCTCCAATATCCATCCTTACAACTAACTCTGTGCCAAAAATCATGCCGATTGGTGGTTTAGTAAGGGCGTGAAGGAAGGACAAACAAACAAACACACAATAAAACACTGTTTTAACCGGATTGATCGCGTATCTCACTATCTCATCTCACTAATATTATAAACGTGAAAGTTTAGATGGATGGATGGATGGATAGATAGATAGATGGATGGATGTTTGTTCCTTTATCACGCCAGAACGGCAAAACGGATCTGGATGAAATTTGGCACAGAGATAGATTATAGTCTGGAATAGGACATAGGCTACTTACTTTTTATCCCGAAATTCCTACGGGAACGGGAACTACGCGGGTGAAACCGCGAGGCGCTGCTAGTATTTTATATTTTGTTTATAACCTGACGTTTCGGAGGCTTTTCAGCTTCCATGGTCACAGGCAGATCCGGTTAAAACAGTGTTTTATTACTGAGTTCTCGCGAAAATAACCTTAGAATATACTAAACAAACACACTTTAGCATTTATAATATTAGTAATTATTAGTAATATTGATTATAGTGTAACTTCTTCGTACGCGATTTCGGGGAGCCTATAATAAATAATTAATTATATCCCGTAATTCTATGTTTAGATATAAATATAGGTAATTCATTACGGATGTAGGCGGGTCAACAACGAACCTTATTTGTGTTGGAAGAACACCAACGTTTATTCGCTATATGTAAATTTTTAATAGTTTCCCTTAGTAAGCCTATTGCGAAAACCCATTCAGAATTTTGCTAATTCTGAATGGGTCGCAAACCAGTAAATGAACATGTTTTAGTTGTAAACCAAACTTGTCACTCAGCTGTTCCACAGTTAAACCTCCATTGTAAATTAGTTGCAACTATTATAACTGGACAATAGCTTTGCAGCAACTTGCACGGAGTTCGGCATACAACGTGGATGTTGGAGAACTAGAAGTGGCTCACAGAGCGGGAAAACATTCTAGGATGTGAAATTACTGTACCATTTGCTTTTAAAAGTCTTTAAAAAAGAAGGGTCTTGTGTTCGGTATTTTTATTTTATTATTATTATTATTTTTGACAATTCACACAGCATTATCAACCGAAAATCTTTGATTATAGAAGACTATAACTAGAACTTGATGACTGAACTTGAAATGCATAAATATGCATGATTTTGATTGCTCCAGGAGATTATTCCTAAAATTCCACAGAAATATAACTTATCCACAAGATTGATACCTGATCAAAGCCCAAATATAAATTGCCTAAGTTCAAACGATTTCGCTAAGTTTAATAATTTGTTTCTAATTAACTGTTCGAGTTTGGAGTGATGGCGAATTAATAGTTAAAAAGTTTCCCGAAATCGTTATTAATAGACGAGGGATTTTGGGACAGATCTTAGTATTAAAATTAATCCGCAGAAATTTACGATATAAACAAAGATAATGCATGCTGATGCATTTTCTATTTAAGAGCTACTACTTGACTACTACTGGGAAATAATTCTAACGTACCTATTGTTAGATAAAAATAATGCAAAATGTAATTAATATTTCTTCAAGACCAATCGTATAAGGTAGTTATAATTTTAAAGTTTGAATAAAATATTGGCGCGTCAAAACGATAATCTCTGTCATGGCTGCCGTGTTCTTAGCTATGACGTCACCACACCACGCGTAACAAGAAGAACTCATTGACACTGGAATCGGTAATAGTGTTACGTTACCAGCGAACCAACCAAACGCACAGCGTTTTCGGTCACGTGATCATTTATCAAAAAATGTGTAATTTTAATACCGTTTTTTTTTTCAAAAGTAGGCATACTTTTAATAAAAGTCACCTGCATCAGCGTCTTGGGGACGCTTCCGACTGGTATTGATGTGGATCTCGGGGATGTATGTAATTTATTGTAGCTCTTGCTCGTGGAAGTCGGGTTTGAAGAATGGCAAGGTTGAACCTGTGACTATTTTTTCTGCTGTCTCTGTACGGATGAACGCGAAGATGTTAACATAATTTAATTCATCCGCATATACGTTAACGATATATCGTTCACGTATAAGCGGATGAATTCAATTTTTTCAAACGCACATGACCATTTTTCGCCGATAGAAGAGGAGACTTAAAACAAAAAACCGGTCCATCACAATATCAGACTAAATTCTCGCGTTCGCGCCGAAGTACATTTTTTCTTGGTTTGGATGACGGCGCTCGGGTGACGTGTGTGCGGTGGACAAGCAGCCATAGTAATTACACGTAAATTTCTGTACCGCTACTTCGTCGTCGTTTTCTCGATAACGTTGACGTTCCAATGACGAGGTGGTGGACAAGCGGCGTTAGATGTTTGATTTTTGATCTTGAGTATTTGGTGTTAATTTAAACTTAATCCCTCGACGCGTTCAGCATAAATGTGCATTTCTCTGACCGATGTGGCGCGGTGGGCGAAAGTCTGCCTGCGACGCAGGAGGTTGCGGGTTTGATTCCCGCCTCGGGACAAATGTGTGTACGATCTGCAGACATTGGTTCAGGGTGTTCTGGTCGTTTTCTATGTATAATAAAAAATATCTATCTATGTATAGTATTATATTATGTATATCAGTTATCTAGTACCCATAACACAAGCTCTGCTTACCTTGGGGCTAGATAACGCTGTGTGAATTGTCCAGCATTATTTATTTATTTATTTCTCTGAATATGATGTGCGACTTGACAGATAGTTAGTATGTATTTCTAATTTGTAATTTATTCTAATTTGTAATTTTCTTTGTTAATAAACATTTTCTTTCTTAATTCTAAACGTGCTTGCAAAATAATTGGGCAACCAATCAGCGTTCGAGAAACCGGCTGTAAACCTGCCAGTAGTAAGATAAACCCTTTATAAAATAAAATAGCACCGTAAACTCAGAGCTGCATACGGCTTCGCGGAAGCCAATTTCCTAGAGAGGAACTCCAGAATTTGTGGTGAAATTGAAGTTGTTTTATATAGTCGGTGAAAATGCTTTTCCGTTCACGGCTCGTGCAACAGCTTTCGCTGTTGGGAGGATATTTATTTCTATTTTAACGAGTTTTTAGAATAAATAGTAGGGTTTTATTTTGGTTTTATTTCCCTTAGACAGGTTGAGTGGCTTTTTGGTGGTAAATAGCCGAGATGGGAGTGGATTTTTGACAGTTTTCAAAAAGTACTTCAGTAAAATCCATGACACAAGTAAAGCCAAATCTTATTTATTCAGTACTAGAAGCGCCTCGCGGTTTCACCCGCGTAGTTCCCGTTCCCGTGGGAATTCCGGTATAAAAAGTAGCCTATGTTCTATTCCAGACTATAATCTATCTCTGTGCCAAATTTCATCCAGATCCGTTGAGCCGTTCTGGCGTGATTGAGTAACAAACATCCAACAAACATCCATCCATCTATCTATCCATCCATCCAAACTTTCCCATTTATAATATTAGTGAGATATTTTACTGCTGTCTTCAGCCTTTCTTCTTTAATGAAGGAAGTCAACTAATTTATTACAAAACCAAACCAAATTACGATACCTTCGAACTTGTCATGGGGTGAAAGATGATTATAGAACGGTTCCTGCAAGATAGTGTGAGTATACTTATTCCACGCATTTATTTTCTTTGACTAAATGAAATAATTTAATATATTATAGACACGTAATCTGTCAGCTCAGTATTTATAGAAAATATCGTTGGTCCATATTTTTCAAGTCTTAAGATTCGTTCATCTCTCTTTTCAAATCGAAACAGAGGCTATGAAATATTTATTTGAGCATCCTTTCATTCAGTCAAAGAAAATAAACGCGTTTACGGGATACGGCAGGTACCTAATATTAGGATTTATCAACCGTTTTATAACAACGAGTAACTCTTAAAATGAAATAAATCCTAATATTAAAACCCTTAACCCAAAAAGCCCAATCTTACCCCAAAACAAGTCACATTTAAAACTACTAACCGGGTGTAAGGCAAACAATGATATTGTCAGCCCTGAAAAGGGTTAAATGAAGGGTGTAACCCTTAATTAAACAGACAAGGTGAGTTCCTAGCTCATCTATCATTCCCTTAAGTAGGTAGTCCGGAGGGCTTATCAACCCTTTATTTATAAGGTTAGTTTGTTTAGTGTTTGGGCTTCGTGAACCTATAAAGGTTAAAATTTTCACAAAAACTGAAAAATTTAACCTTTATAGGTTTACTTCGTTGTCCGTTTGGATGTTTGTCAGTTATGACCTAATCTAACTACATAAAGTAAAATAATTTGAATAATAATTAATACTTTTTCTGGTGTAAAATAAAGTATTTTTGTATTGTATTGTATTGTATCAACAAACCCCATATTTATCCTGAAACTACTTGTAATACATCAAACAGATATCTCAAAGGATGTCACTGCATGCTCGAGAAGGCCCGAGGGAGGTTCTGATTGTCGCGAGGACAAATGTCATCTCGTACTAAGGGCCGTATTCTAGAACCAAATTCGATCCGCTGACAAGTCATCGTGTTACGTGTGCGTCGCTGATTTTTATTTCAAGTCAATACTTGAGTCATTAATTACATAAAATACATGAATAAAAAACTAGTTTCAAGACACTCGTTAGATGGCTATGGTAGGTATCGCTTTACTATTCATTAAACCAAAAAAGGGGATGGTAAGAGTAACCGAAAATCATCAAAATTATGTATTTATCATAATGTACCTGAGCCGTAGATTACAGAACACGTACTTTCTTATTATTTTTTATTTTGAATAAAAAAAAATAAAAAAATTATAAAATAAAACTACAAAATACAGCAATCCGCCATGACACGTTGAACACCAATCAGAGCATTACACAACTGTGACGTCATGCCGTCACAATATGTACCTTATGTGGCGTAAAATAACTATGGTAGAGGTTTGACTTTCTTCTCTTGACAATATATATAACGGTCATTCTGTATCATCAGATTTTCGTGCATTGGTGACGTCATAGACTGACGCCACTATATTCTTCCACTGTTTTAGAGCGAAATTCAAAGCAAAACTTTCAATTTGAATAGCTCTATTTTGCCTCAAAACAGCTTATATATTGCAGAAATATAATATTTTTGTATTCAGTGTAGATGTCCAAAAACATTTCGAAGTACAATACAATACAGTATACTTTATTGCACAACAATTAATTTACTAATACCTATATCACAGAAAACAATAAAAAATAATGTAACAAATATGATGACGACCTCTGTGGCGCGGTGGGCGAAGGTCCGCCTGCGACGCAGGAGGTTGCGGGTTCGATTCCCACCTTAGGACAAACATTTGTTCGATCTGCATGTATTTGTTCCGGGTGTTCTGGTCGTTTTCTATGTATAATAAAAATATCATAATATAGTATTGTATTATGTATATCAGTTATCAGTACCTACCCATAACACAAGCTCTGCTTACCTTGGGGCTAGTTAATGCTGTTTGAATTTTCCAGCATTATATATTATTATTTACTAGCAGCGCCTTGCGGTTTCACCCGCGTAGTTCCCGTTCCCGTGGGAATTCCGGGATAAAAAGTAGCCTATGTTCTATTCCAGACTATAATCTATCTCTGTGCCAAATTTCATCCAGATCCGTTCAGCCGTTCTGGCGTGATAAAGGAACAAACATCCATCCATCTATCCATCCATCTAAACTTTCACGTTTATAATATTAGTGAGATATAATGTACAATGGGCGGCCTTATCGCTAAGAGCCGAGTAATTTCTCAAATTCAGTCATCATGCCTATTTCTAAATAAACGCGATCCCACAATATGTGCCACCCATATTCACCCATTCAGCCATTTAAAAACCATAAACGCACTGCGTATATTTTAACTCCCTACTAAAACTACTAGTAGCACTCTACAAATATTGCGGAGTAAACGTTTGCTTCAACCACAGCTTTGTTCAAAGCGAAGAATGGTATGCAAATCTGTTAAACAAGTGTTCTGCGGGATATATTTCCCATGGAGCCTTCTAGTACCTTTGTTTTGTTAAAGCTTCTATCAAGAAAATAAACTATTGTAAATTTTCTGTCTGTACAGAAAATTTTCTGTCTGTACAGAAAATTTATACTAAATTTTTTGTACTAAATTTTCTGTTTGTACGTATTTTCATCTATACTAATAATTATAAAGAGGAAAGCTTAGTTTTTTTTAGAAGAAGACCCTGAAGAACTCCCTCGATATCGAATATCGGTATCGATATTTTTTTTCGACTGTTATTAAATTAAATTAAATTTAGTATTTTTCTTGTGGAAACTTATAATAAGCCGTCATTTACACAACATTTTTATATATTGTGAAATAAAATAAAAATAAGGGATGAAACGTTGGTGTTCTTCCAACACAAATAAGGTTCGTTGTTAACCCGCTTACATCCGTAATGAAAAAGATTTGTTTTTGAATGTGATTTTAATTGAATAGGCTCCGAAACTACTGAACTGATTTGTAAAATGTGTGGGTTCGAATCCCGTCGGGATCGTAAATTTTTGGGATTTATTAATTTCTTGTACCTATGTGATTTATTCAGTGTGTATAATGTAGATGGAATCTTGAAGCAACTATCTACTCAAGTACCAGTCCAGTCCTTGGGTCAGTGTCAATTTGTCAGTAAGTGTCAATCTGTCACAGTAATTTTGGCAAAATCGTCCGATACTTGGTCTCGTCAGCGCCATTATCATATTTTTATGAACTACATTTTCTAAAATTGCCCATTGGGAAACCTTCCATTGCTGAGCGGTCCGCCACTAGCAGCCAGCGGAGACGAGTTAAAGGTTACTACGATCTAATTTATTTTAAGGGTCGAGCTATGTGGGGGATTTCCGGAATATTTTTTCCTGAAATCCCCCACGGGACTGATCGATTTGATTTGGGGGATTTCCGGAAAAAAAATCCGGTAATCCCCCACGTGGGGGATTTCCGGAATGAACCCTTTATTTCCGTGTCAGTTGACATTTTCTAAGTGTAAATTTTGTGGTGGAATAAAGAAATTTGTTTTTTATTTTTTATTTTATAAGTACGGTAGTTTGGATTATTCAACCAATGAATAATTTCAGCAAGAATCAAAATTTACTTTCATTTTTCAAATTGTCTATCTGTCGGGTTTAGAATTTTGATTTCACCTGATTCTATTAACTCGAGCCAGGAAATAAACCAATTTCGTCCAATATTTTCACGCCATCTACAATTTCATCACAAAATGCTGAATCTGAAACGCTGAAAATGCCCTAATAAGATGACAGACGCCCAATTAAAGCGAGCACTGACATAGAAAATTAATTCTTAGGGTCTTGCCACATTTATCGACACAGACTTAGATACAGTCCGTCATCAGCTACGTCTACTGGGGAAAGTGCCTACTCTAAGCTCAGGCCACTGCTCAGGCGCAGCGTTGTCACTCATTGGCCGCTGGCTGCGCGTGATTGGCGAAGCGCTTGTGAGCACCATACCGCACTATACAACAAGACGGGTGACACCGCTGCTGTGTTTGTGTGCGTAACTGCCTAGCCTAACGTGTTTACAATTTATTTGAATAGCTATTTTTAGAGAACCATTATTGTCTAGTTAAACCTATCTTAGGATTTAGGATACTATTAACCAAAAATATGTAATATTTCTGTCAATAAAAAATATCTATCTATTTAAACAATGGGGTTTTGTCATAATAATCATCATGCTTGGCAGGCAAATAGTTGTTTGCAGTGGAGGTGTTAAAACTATACAATATAGTATCGCGTTCGCGATCACGCGAGCGGTAAGGAAGTTATTAAAGAAAATCTAGTATATGAATGGCTGGTTTTTTTTTATTTATTTTTTATTTTTGATAAAAGTAAATAAATAAATATGAAAACAGCATCATTACATACCAATCTAATAAAAGGACATAAATTAGGTACACCTCAAAAGAATAAAAACTTCAAGCTTTAATAGTTTCATTCATTTTGATTTCACGTCATATTAATAATAATAATCACTTATTTTCACATATAGGTTAATCTATATCTAAGTAAATAAGTTTCGTAAAGTAAGTAAAGTCTATTAAATCAGTAAAATAAGTTGTCTTTTTTTTTTCAATTCCCAATCGGGGGCGGCTGACGGTTTTTTTTTCTATTATTTCTACGACATGCGTCACATGTCATGACATCTTAGCCAAATCGATGTGTCTGTAACACCATTGAAGATGTAGAAATACCATTTTTGAAAGTATTTAATTATTATTTATATATTATATTATTATTAAGTGATAGTAGTATTTAATGTTTATATCTGTTTCTTTTTGCTTTATTTTGTGGTGTACAATAAATAATTTTTTATTTGTATTTTTTGACCGGATTAATCCGATGTCGCGACATCAAATGTGGAAAGACCCTTAGACGCAGGGCACTTTGTAAGACGCCTTGCCCTATATTCACTAACTTCCGCTTTAGTTTAGACACTTACAGCGTAGTGGTAATCATATTAAATTACAGGTTCTTTCTTACTTATGAAAAAAATATAATAACTAAGTATATTCTAAGGTTATTTTCGCGAGAACTCATAATAAAACACTGTTTTTACCGGATTGATCGCGTATATTTTATATTTTGTTTATAACCTGACGTTTCGGAGGCTTTTCAGCTTCCATGGTCACAGACAGACTGAGGTGACATTTGTCTTTACAAGTAATTTGAATTATGCATATCTACCGTCAATTATACAACTTTAATTATAACGTTCCGTATGTACGCAGTAATCACTAACAGTGTCTTGATGGGTTGTAGCTATGGATTGCTGGGTGTGGGACCTGACTCGATGTAGGACTGGATCCCAAGCAGCAGGTACTCTCCAACCATCTTCTCTATTGAAATTATTCGGATGTATTTGAATTTCAATTGCTTCTCGGAACATTCTAGGAATGAAACGGTTTTCTCTAGCTAGTATTTGAGCTTTGTCGAAGCGAAGAAAATGACCGGCGTCCAGTGAATGTTCATAGACTACAGAATTTGACGACCGTTTGTGTTTGACGTCAGCTATGTGCTCTTTTAATCGAGTGGCTATACTTCTTTTTGTTTGCCCTATGTAACATGACATTACATTACACGTTCTTTCTTACTTATAAAAAAAATATAATAACTAAGTTAAGTTGTTACTATGGTACCTATATTGTGGTTTTTCTGCGTAAGAGTAATTTGACGACCGATGTGGTGCGGTGGGCGAAGGTCTGCCTGCGACGCAGGAGGTTGCGGGTTCGATTCCCGCACTTGTCTGTAAATGAAAAAAGTTTATTTTAGTCCTCGCCTGCGGCTTGGCCTTCAAACTCATACTCGACCTGCAATTGCCTATTTCGCTGCCTTTGCATACTATTACTACACCAATAATATACTATTACTACACCAAATACCTTACTATATTTAGAGTAATAAACTAATAATCTAACTTACATGTTCAAAATAATGTCAGCTATTCAACAACCGACGGGACCATAACCACAGATACGCAAGCTGAAATTAGTAAATAAAGCGAAACTTTCCCAATATCTCTGACCGTAAATCTGACCGCGATATTCATCCCACTAATAGCTCACTAACTCTTGCCCGCAGCTTTGCCTGCTCTTAAATAAAAGGATAGTAAAAGGATCTTTGTTGTCCGTCTGTCCATCGTCAGTTCATCTCTTCGTCTGTCCGGACCAATATAGGCAGTTGAGGATGAGGAAGGTCTTTTAATTATACAATTATACGGAACCCTCGTTGTGCGAGTCCTACTCTACTACATCTATGGAAATTCATTACCTTCAAACAGACAATTCATTACCAACAAACAAATACCCAGGTCCATCAGTTGGGTCAATAAAAAACACGGACATTGCGAGCAATTTATTGAAATGTGTTTGTGAAAACGCAAGCAAAAACTTGTTGCAAAATAAACAAGAAGCATTCAGCACATATCAAATGAAAATAAATAAAAGTTTGTAATTTGACGAACTTCCTTTGAACGTTAAGTTCGTAGCAACGTAGCAACGGCAACGTAGCAATCGCGTAGCACGTTTATCGCTCTTGAGCGATAAGACCGCCGATTGTAGCATATTTGTTTTTTTCGTTTGTTATATTTAAGTTATGTGTGCAATAAAGAATGGTCTATCTATCTATCTATCTAAACTTTATGTTAACCTCTAGCGTGTTTACTTGTGTGTGGAGAAACCAAGACTTGGTTCGTAAAACATATAAACAAAACTTAATCAGGATAAGTGCTATATATAGTGCTTTGTTTAAGAGTGTAGGCCCTCACTACACTCCAACACAAAGCACTAATATAGGATATATAGCATTTATATTGATTATATTGCGCGTACAGCCCTTTTTTGAAGAACAAAGATAGTCTGGATGTCCGCTGCCCGTCCCCAAAGCAAGATACCGTAAGACATTATACTATGAAAGTAACTGAAATGAACTAACCTAGCCGTATCTACATCGGTAATATATCTAAATGTTCGAACCGCATAGGCTGCTGAACTAAGTCTGCCTGCGAGAGCATCAATTTGCAGTCTCCAAAAACACAACACAAACAAAAAGTTTTAATGTCCATTTATAACAAGCGGATGAAAAAACTGGATGTATATCTCGTAGCAACACTACGAGAGGCATAGCTTGATTGTTTGAAGTTTGTAGCACAGAGCATTGAAAGCAACTGCATTCACATCGTAGCACATTTGTTACGTCTCAGAATGCTACATTGTAAGTTATTCAAGCGCGATCAGTGTCTGAGTTTGGTTTCTGAAACAACCTTAGTGGTGGGGCAAAGCTCGATACCTGGCTCGTTACAAATGTTTGTAAGATCTGCATAATATATTACGGGTTTTTTCTATGTGTGATTTATTTATAATTAGGTATGAGAAGTTTAACTACATTAAATATAATATATCTCTAAATATCCACTAATGAATTAGAATGATCAAAACTGGAAAATAATAGACATTTTATCCAGACTAATTGTGTAACCTCTTTAGAAAATGCTTGCGCACCAATTGCTTAAAAGAATCTCGCGTATCTGCCTTTCTAATGTCCAAAGGCAAGTCATTCCACAACCGCACTGCCTCTACAGAAAAAGAGTTTCCAAAGAAGGAGGTGTTATGCACAGGTATAGACAAGAGAGAATTATCGGAGGAGCGGAGATTTCTACTGTGATCTTCTGCCAGGAATTTAAAGCGGTCCTTTAAGTAGGAGGGACTCGAAGGCTCTCTTAAGACTGAAAACAGTAGACAAAGAATCCTGAGTTTCCTTCGTTCGCGGATAGGTAGCCATTTTAGCAGAGCTCGGTATTTGCTTACATGATCGTACTTGCGGATAAAAAATATCTATACAGGGTTAGTGATAATTCACTGACAATCCGTGAACTGCAGGTTCTGCCCATCATCAAGAACACGTTTGTGAAGACGACGCCAGGTTTTAATCCTTAAATTTAGTATTGGTAGCAGGTAACCACCTTCATTCAAAACGCTCGCTTTGTAAGATGTTAGAATACGTTCCGTTACGCCAGTCATTACTCACCTCGATGACAGTGTGTTTTTCAAGCCTTATGGTTTGTTAGTGTTATGAAATATGGTTTGACACATAAATGCGGGATCGATGCCTGTACAAGCACAGATAGTTGTATCGGCAGCAGCTGTTGCAATATCGATTTAACTTCGGCTTTAGTGAACGTACAGACTGAGTGCTTGAATTTTAATAGGGCTTAGAATTTATATATAATTTCCTCAATTTATAAAAAACCTTTTACCTCCAGGACTCAAGAATAGATGACTCGTTAGAACTTCGTTTTAGAACGTGACGATCTCTCCTGCAGTTCTAACGTAAGCTATATATCTCACCACGTTTTTCTTTGATTTTTACCAAGATGATGATATATCATTATTTGCAACCTGACTTCAATCATCTGCAAACTTTTGTGTCGATGCTACGGTAGCCGCGACCAGGAGACTTATTTTATTTCTCCAAAATACTCAATTGCGTGTTTTGTGCTAATTAGTACTTTAATTCAGTGTTTTAAAGTACCCAAATAGCGAAATGTATTTTGATTTATGTCATTATTTTGATTCTTTTTTAATTGTACCTAAATATTCCGACACAAATGTACTTGTTTGAGAATTAAGACGCAATTGATTGTGTATTTGTTTAGTAAAAATAGCCCCCAGGTTCGTTCGCCATGCGACGTTCTGATATCGTCTGCCCATTACGCCGCTAGACGTCCGACACTTCTGTGCCCTGTTCTTGGACAGCTTACTAGCTTAAATAGCTTACTGAATCTGTCATCTCATCTCCTGCCCATCTCCATTTTATTTTTGTGATGCATTTTAAACACAATTGCTTTTAAATAAAAGTAATTGTGTTTTTATTAATGTTTTTTCGGCTAAGATTTTTAGGCAAAAGAATATAAATATAATCTTTTGCCTAAAATCTTAGCCGTCACCAGAAGCTAGAGTGCCCAGAATGCTGGGAGCATTACCACGTTGAATGGTAATGCAATTAGCATTACCATTGATCAAAATAAAAGCCAGCATTCCGATCCCCTGTGGACTCTATGAGATGTTTTATACGGTCTTTGAATATTTTGTGTGCCCCAGGACCCCGAGGATCATTGCTTAAATAAATGCCAATTGCTTAAATAAATTACAAACCCCATGGTACATTCCCGTCGCCATCTGTACAGGCACCTTATGCTCAATTCGCAAGCGGCGGCACCTCATACCATTAACGTTCACCGTTATGTAGCTCCCAGTTTTGCATGAGCTCTTCATAAATAATACAGCTTTATTATCTACTTTAGGATTGTTATGAGACGCTTTATTTTGTTATAATCTGGTGTTACTTTTTATTTTATGGATATGATGTTTATTTTAGCGGTGGCTGAAGAAGGGTGGCTTTTAGGTGTCTTTTCGGCATCGTCTTTACTGGTTTTGTTATCTGTGTTCTGATAAGCTCATACTTATGTAAAAATGTCCCGCGCACATGGTAGTAACCCCACCATGGCTGTTATCCGTTTAGGTCTCTGATAAATAAATAAATAATGCTCAATAATGGCATCCAAAGGTTGCCTGGAAGAAATCGCTGTTAGCGATAAGGCCGCCGATTGTGTCACTAGATGTTAGTTAGTATTAAGTTTATGTTTATTTGTTTTTTGTAAAATTGATAGTGCAATAAAGTAATAATCTATCTATCTAATGCTGGACAATGCATTCAGAATCATCTAGCCCCAAGTTAAGCAGAGCTTGTGTTATGATGGGTAATAGATTACTGATATACATAATAGAACACATTACATAGATATACATTTTTATTAAACAGAAAATACCCAGAACACCCAAAACAAATTTTTGCAGATGGTACAAACATTTGTTCCAAGGCGAGAATCGAACTCGCAACCTTCTGCGTCACAAGGGGACCTTCTACCACCGCGCTACATTGGCCGTCAAAACTATGATTTGCTTGTTTTGAAAAACCTAAAGACCGACCTCCAATCCATGAATTTTACACTGTTTTTAAGTTTTTCCGGACGAATTCTAATCCTTCTGGAATAAAAAAAAGGACCATCAAGTACCATTATATATAGAGTAGCGAAAGAATTTTCAAGATGGAGAGAAATTGACGAAAAATTACACTCCTCCTTTTGTGTACTCGGTTAAAAATAGCATGCAATGCCTAGTATACTAGATACTTAATAGTAAGTCTTACTTGGATTTATATTAACTTTGCGTAAGCTTCATGGAAGCTCCAGGGATAAACCGCTGGATTTTCAGTACAGATGTCTAGTGTTTCAAACATGTTATATGTCTTTCGTATGTGTTTTCTGAATAAAATATAGAAATATGCATTTGGAAATGTAACATGTTTTCCCGAGGAAGTTTTATGTCACAGATTTGTTTGAATAGTTGAATAGTATACTTTATTTTAAAAATGTTTGTTTGAAATCCCTTGAAACGTTTTGTCGGGAAAGAATTACAGTAATACGTTGTTTCAAATTGTAACTACTAGTTTCAATTTAATTCTATTATTTGATTGTAATTTTCTTTGTTAATAAAGTCCATATTTATAAAAAAATAAGTGATACGTTGGATATGATCGCTATAATCCTTTTCAATCGGTAGCTTTTAAATTTTTTTCTAACATGCTTAGTGCGTGGACGTGTAGCTGGCTTAATTGACTCTGTAAATTATTTTTTTACATTCTTTACTATGTATCATACATAAATACATACTTTTACCAACTAAAATGCAATTAGTTTCTGCAATTGTTTTGTACACAGATGAGTTTTCACCAACAATACTAGATGGCACCACCTATTATTAGTAAAATACTATAAACTCTTCGTATTTTGTGCGAACAAGCATTGCCGAAGGTCTTTGGTATAAATCATTTGTAAGAGCCAAAAAGGTGGGCAACCTTTTTGGCTAAGCGCCAGTAATATATGAGGTTCCTTTGTTTGCTAGTAAGCTTTAGACATTTCTATTAGAGGTTTTAATACTTTTCAAGGGTCACCTTCATAAGCGAGTCGTGTCGAGTTAACCACGTTTTTATGAGATATTTGTATCAATAAAGCAGAAAATCCTGTTGGCAAACGTAGCGCGTAGGGTTTATTGCATTATTTTATCAGAAATAATTTCCTATGAATTTCTTAATTTCTGAGATGCCGGAATTTTCGGTCTCGAAATTTCTGGGAAATGAATTCCGGAACCATGTTTTATCGAAGTTTAAGATTCTTAACAATATGTGGCGCGACGAGACTACCGCCAGCGATACCCTCCCCTGTAGAACTGGTCCTTTAGTTTATGGCTAACAGTATCAGAGGTTATTTATATGTTTTTTTGAGAATGAAGTCCTGGCGTCTTCGCGAACGTATTTGTGATGATGGGGAAAACCTGTAGTTCGCGTAGTGTTAGGTACTATTTTACCAATAACCCTGTAAGTTATTCTGCGTTGACATCTTAGATTTTTTTATGAAAACATCCCAATATGCACCAGCTGTAAATATCTATGTGGTGGACGACGGGAATAATCAAATAATACATCCCAATTCGGGGCACCAGTGTGACCACTTGAAATAAAAAACCCTGTTTCCCGTAGTTGTGGTTCATAGATAGTCAGACTACCTGATGAAAAACGGGAATTAATCGTATTTCAGGATAGCACCAAATTCTGATCAGTTGGCGCTATTAAAGCATAAACCAACAGCAGCCTGTGTGATAACTGGTTATTCCCACTAGCTCTGATTGTAAGCCATTGTCACGGTAATGTTATCTATACAGTATTCTGTCTTCATACAAACGGCCGGAACATGAGTCATAACTGTCACCTCATGTGAGGGCGGGATCGTGGTAGGTACAACCAGTCGGGGATGCGCCGCGCGCCGCAGCGCAGTGACGAACGAACTTTTTGGTATGAAACTATTTTTTATCTAATTTGAATGTTTTTTTTTTGTTTGACAGAATTGTCATTACGAGTTATTGATTTTTCTTTTCAATAGGTAAAAAATGTTGTAAGTAGTGTAAGTAAGCGTGCAATTTGAGAATTTTTTATTTAAATAAGGTACTTTAGTTTTATATTCAGCTTAGAAATAAATAATAAAATTAAAATTAAATAAATATTATAGGGGGCTTCGATACAACAAACGTGTTTTTTTGCTGATTTTATAGATAATGGTACGAAACCCTTCGTGCGCGAGTCGGACTCGTACTTGGCCGGTTTTATTATCATTTATTTTATATTTATTAAAATATATATTCACAAAACTAGAAAGAAATTCAAGTAGGTAGGTACCTAGATTAATTTAAAATTATTAGTAATTAGATTAAAATACTGCAGGCGGGCAGCCCTATCGCGTGCTTTTGTTTTGTTTTGGTAGGTAGTTATTTCAAGGACATGGCCGAGTTACAATACTGTATAGATAACATTACCGTGCCATTGTAAATGCTATTGCTAGATAATCTCCCGTTTAGCTGCCACCTGCCAAGCCGTGAACGGCCGATTGTGACCTAATTTCTCACTACAGGGTGCTCTTATTTACAAGTTAATGATAACATTCTACCTTGCTACATGACTTTATAGTATTATTTTACGACCTCTGTGGCGCGGTGGGCGAAGGCCTGCCTGCGACGCAGGAGGTTGCGGGTTCGATTCCCGCCTTGGGACAAATTTGTACGATCTGCAGACATTTGTCCCTGAACAAATGTTCTGGTCGTTTTCTATGTATAATAAAAAATATCTATCTATGTAATGTTTAATGTTATGTATATCAGTTATCTAGTACCCATAACACAAGCTCTGCTTAGCTTGGGGCTAGATAATGCTGCGTGAATTGTCCAGCATTATTTATTTATTTCTTCCTTGCAACATTAATCGTCATTTTGGAAGTCGACATTGTATTATTTGCTGTTTTTTGCTAGAATCCTTTTTAAACTTGTTTAGCGAGAGATGTTGTAAGAGAGGTTGTTTGCAGCATCAAGTTTTTGAGTACTTTTGTACGTCACCTATATCTTTACTCATTACCTCGACTCCTAAGCCCGTAGGTATTATTCAAGGTGGTTCTGTCATCGCTCTTTGCTTGAGTAAACCTTTTCAATGGACGTCACTCAAATATAGACCTATGACTGAGCAAGTTTTCATAATCAGGACCTTAGAACGATGCTTATGCCTTTTTCTCCTCCGTTGTAAGACTTGAAATCCATAAAACCTCACCGAATATGAATCATCCCTTATTCAATGGATATCTAGTACTCACTGGCACATGCTGCCGACCGCGCCGTATCTAGGTCACAGTCTGAGACACTTCGAGATACTTTTTGGTTTTTAAGTACTCCCTCTGCTTGATTTTTTATCAGTGTCAAGTTTTTAAGTAGGTACTTTTTTACGTCACCTAAATCTTTAGTCATTACCTCGACTCCTAAGCCCGTAGGTATTATTCAAGGTTGTTCTATCATTGCTCTTTGCTTGAGTAAACCTTTTCAATGGACGTCACTCAAACATAGACCTATGACTGAGCAAGTTTACATAATCAGGACCTTAGAACGATGCTTATGCCTTTTTCTCCTCCGTTGTAAGACTTGAAATCCATAAAACCTCACTGAATATGAATCATCCCATAGTCAACGGATATCTAGTACTCACTGGCACATGCTGCCGACCGCGCCGTATCTAGGTCACAGTCTGGGACACTTGGAGAGGCTTATTAGTTTTCAAGTGCTGCCTCTGAAGTCTGGGTTAGTTTTTGATCACAATGATTGACGGACGGAACCATGTCAAAGTAAATATTTAACGTCACACTAGAAGAAAATTGACATGAAAAACAGTGAAATTACTATTCACATAAATGGACTCTTCTCTATCTCTTTTATCTATTAAAATTTGGTAATATTTTAATTTGGAAGGAGTAATGTTCGTCTAGTACAGGCCAGTCAATGTCTGGTACGAACGATTTATTTGCTGTACGGTAGCGGTGTGGTCACAAGTGCGTGGACAGCTAGCATTTTGTAGCGGTGCTATACTTACATGAGTGTTTTGTCGCTTATTCGTTAATCTTTGAGAATAACGCCCGTCCCACGCGCGGAATCGAATTTGCGGAGCCGCATCTCGAGGTCCGCAGCGCGTCCGCGGCAGTTTCGCATCTGTTCGGCATCTCGTACAACGGACAACGTCATTGCGAAACTCTTGCGGCATCGCACCTACAGTACCGCGCATTAGTATGATAGTGCTCTTAAGTTAGGAGAAAACAAAGTAATTTTAGTTTCTTGACACAAAATGTCTTTTAGAAAATCTTCACTCAATTTGAAATCGAAACCATCGATTAAACTTTCAAGGGACAGGTAAAACATGTTCCTACTTCGAGGCGAAGGTTGAATATATTCATCGGCGGATTTAAAGTCAAGCGACGAGAGATGTGGATAGAATGGATGGTTGCTCTACATAGAATACGAATTTTAATATAGATCGGACACCGGATTGTTATGTTTTACAGAAGTTGCGTTTTCAATGGACATGTGCCACGAATTTTGGCAAAGCAACGTTACCCCGAAGTGCGAGATTAACGCCCGTCTCATATAACCGCGCGGAATTGCATTTGCGGAGCTGCAACTCGAGGTCCGCAACGTGTCCGCGACAGTTTCGCATCTGCTCCGCTCTAATCAAAGTTTCCGTTAAAAACGATACAATAAATATCCATTGAGTTTTAATGGGATAACTAAACCCATCTTTTCCTATAATCCTGTCTTAATATTATATATTAGAATATAACTCTGTCTGTCTCTCTGTCTGACTGTCTGTCTGACTGTCTGTCTGTAACTTTTTGACGCCTAAACGATTGAAAGGATCGCAACGAAATTTGGCAGGGTAGATGATATTCCGGGGACGGACTTATGCTACTTTTTATCACAGAAAAATGCCAAGGCGGCAGAAGCTAGTCAAAAATAAAAATAAGTTTACACACTGTCGTGGTCACGGGATGACAGTCAATTACAGTCAGTCATCCCGTGACCACGACAGTGTGTAATCCTGTCGAAACGTCGGGAAAAATAGGTAAATAAACGCGATAAATACCCGTTAAATAGTATAAATAATTATGTGTTCAGATCGCGTAAGCTGAAAAATATTTATCTATGTATTGTATTATATTATGTATATCAGTTATCTAGTACCCGTAACACAAGCTCTGCTTAGCTTGGGGCTAGATAATTCTGTGTGAATTGTCCAGCATTATTTATTTATTTTATTAAGTAGAGCACAGTCTCTAAGTTTCAACTCACCCATCTTAGTTTGAATTGCCCGCCTCAAGGCATCTACGCCGTCAGAATATCTCAGGCGAGATGAAAAATAAAACAACACAGGGCCGGCCAACGTATGTAATTCAACAAGAACTGGAGTTTCCTTCGTTTTCATCAGCGCATCTCTCATCTTCAGTGTCGTACATATTCTTCATTACTTACTACCAAAGCGGGTCACAAACAACATCGGGTCGTACACGATTCGGAAAGACGTGGTTGAGAAATTGACCAGCTGTTTCAATGCCACCCAATCACATTTTTTTGTTGGAAAAAATAAACTGAAGTTAATGCATTTCTTTTTTTGGGAAAGTCGAAATGTGTAAATATCGGACTAAAAGGCTCAGTAGCCCGTCCGTATTGATCAGCATCATCGGACTGATGAGACTAAAAAGTCTCATTAGCCCTCTCTGCAGAGGGTGCCTCAGTGACGACGAATCAGCTGCTAAGCCGGGAGCTTGTGTTATGAGTACTAGTTAACTGATATACATAATACAATACAATATTCAGACAGTCATTTTTGTATGTATGTTAGTTTTAAGGTATATATTACTATGGACCGTAGAATAAGTTAAAATAAGATCTGTAACTGTTCTATAGTCTGAAATAAATGATTATTATTATTATTATAACAAATATTTGTCCCGAGGTGGATCGAAACAGCAACCTTCTGCGTTGCAGGCGGACTATCGCCCACCGCGCCACAGAAATCGTCTATAAATACAAAAAAATAGTCAAATTCGTCCCACCGCTGGGAAAAGGCCTCGGGTCATAATAATTAAATTGAATATTATTCAACATTATTAGGTATTCAAATACTCGTTAACTGATCTAGAATCACCGAAAACTAAACAATAGCCATCTCAGTACTAGAAACTTTGCCCATCTAAACTTGTATTAATTACGTGTATGATTTGCATAGCAGTTACACAGACGAGTGACCAAAAAAGTCGCGATTTACGTACTATTTTTGGGAAAACATACGGGTCTAGATACACAAATCTGTGGGTTTATTCCAGTTTTCCCCCTTGACAAATCTACCATAAGGGGTAAACTGGAATTTCATTTTTAAAAAGTTCAGAATTCCCCCTTTCTGAAGGCAGAACTGCAAACTGCAGTTCTGCCTTGGTGTCTAGCGAAAAGATCTGCTTGCAGTTTTTTTAGACAGATGCCTAGCTTCGGGTTTGCATAATTATGTACAAAATTTTAGCAGCGTCTAGTGCGCCTAGTTAAAGCGCGGCTAAGCTACGCTTTATAGCTACGTGCGAACCTAGGCGCTTGAATTTGGACCGTGGTCGTAACACCACACACAAAACAGGTTTGTGGTGATAATTTGTTTTTACGACTAGGAGGCACTTATCGTTTCAAGCATTTTTAAGAGGGCACAATGCGTGCCACTTTGTGAAAAGGATAGGCACAGAATCGCGTTCATAAGAGCGGGACAGAGCATACGTTTTTGGAACGGCTTAAGCAAAAAACTCTAGTTTTTGCTTATTTGCAAGAAAACTACACAACTTTTGAAGTAACTGGTTTAAATAAACTTACTAAAAACCTTGAATCAAGTCATTTCAATGGACTGCAGGATTCCTGAGATCTGGACCCAATTATGTGCGGAACAGTGCACTTTCAAGAATTTTTTATGGTATTTTTCTCTCAATCGTGTTTTCACTATCAAAGAACAAAGGTTTCTTTTTTTAATTTTATGGAAGACGAGTTTTTAACCACGGGGATTCCGTGATTCCAGATCTAAGCCAAGTTTGACAACCATATCCGTCAGTCATCCCGTGACCACGACAGTGTGTATACCTGTCGAAAATCGGGAAAATAAGGTAATTAAACGCGATAAATACCCCTTAAAAAGTATTTATAACTAAATATCCGTTTCGCCTCATAAGTCGCTTAACTCTCGCTCGTCTGCCTCTCTCTAACACCGATAGTTTTAATCTCAGTTTGCAAACAGATTTGCATGTTTGTGTGAACCAGCGGAATATTAAATGCAATTTATGTTCAAACTACACAATACACCTGGGTATACATGGGTACAGTATTTACTATAGAGTAATAAATTCTTGTAATTAGATAACCAGGATCTATCCAGAGAGATCTATCATGACGGGTTCCTAGAGGAACCCGTCATGATTAGACGACCTCTGTGGCGCGGTGGGCGAAGGCCTGCCCGCGACGCAGGAGGTTGCGGGTTCGATTCCCGCCTCGAGACAAATGTGTGTACGATCTGCAGACATTTGTTCAGGGTGTTCTGGTCGTTTTCTACGTATAATAAAAAATATCTATCTATGTAATGTATAATTTATGTATATCAGTTATCTAGTACCCATAACACAAGCTCGGCTTAGCTTGGGGCTAGATAATGCTGTGTGAATTGTCCAGCAGTATTTACGGAGCTGAGATGTGGACACTCAAGGTAGGGCTGGTCCACCAGTTCAGGATTGCTCAGCGAGCTATGGAAAGAGCTATACTCGGAGTTTCTCTGAAGGATAGGATTCGTAACAAATACATCTGACAGAGAACCAAAGTAATCGACATAGCTCTAAGAATTAGCAAGCTAAAGAGGCAGGTGGGCCGGCCAAATCTCGCGAAGAACCGACAACCGTTGGGGTAAACGTCTTGACCACGACTCGGTAAATGTTGTGTAGGACGCCCTCTGGCCTTGTGGGATGAGGACCTGCGAAAGACTGCAAGCAGATGCTGGATTCGTCAAGCTTAAGACAGAGCGGTAATGGCGCTCATTAGGGGAGGCCTATTATCCAGCCAGTTGACTAACATGGGCTGATGATGATGATGATGAATAGAGGAGGATGGTAGAAGCGATAGGAGACCCAACAGTGGGTTATATCAGGCTAGAATGATGACGACGATGATGGTACTGTAAAAGTCATTATGAATTCTGACGGTCTAGATTTTGTCTGAGACTTCATAAGCATTTTTTCGGCTTAAGGTAGATTTTATGCTTTAGTTAACTTGATGATTTATGCCAGACTTTCAAGCATGCAAAGTTGCAGCCCAATATGTTTATTGGTTTTGGTGCTGTCCCGTAAAAATCACCTAAATACCTATCCTTCAGAAACTTTTGACTTTAAAATTGATATACCTAAGTATGACTTGATTCTTTTAAAATTGTGAGCACAACTTTTAACAATTGTAACTTTTAATATTAAAGCTACAATTGCATTTTAACGAATCTAAAGTATAATTTATTAAAACTTACTCAACTTAGCAAATGTTTATTACACTAAATTCAGTTAAACATAAAGTTATCGAAATCGTTAAACCAAAAAGACAAGTTATAATCTCAACATACATAGATATACTTATATCATAAATATGCGCATTTCATTCGAATTAAATTTCTGAGGTGAACGTTTTCGTGAGTGGAGACCGCTACTCAACAAACCTGTTATAAAACACCATTATCTAATTTGACGTTATACCTAGATAATGATTGTAGATATTTCTTTTGAAAGTTGTTTGTAGCCTTTTTTATATCAACTGGTGATGATGAAGATAATGACGATTTAATTGGATTTAACCTGCTGTTTGTAGGTAAGCAAAATGTGGATCAACGTCTGGTCCGTTTATGTAAACTTTTACCTTCATACGTTTAATACGTTCATGCGTATTTTTCTGGTACTGTCAGTTTTTTTCTGTTTTGTGAGTATTGTTATTAATATTTTTTATGTTCTCGGTGCTTTAATAAGCCATTTTCGAAACAATATTCTGTACCTTTCACCGACAGCCGTTCTCAATCAATCAAAAACCTAATATCTATTCAAATTTTCACTACGAAATTCATTATTTCCCTATCCATTCAAATCCGTATTAAATTCTAATCAAATTCAAATAAAACTCAAATTCCATTACTAGGGAATTTAGGGATCCACTTCTCGCGAATAAAAATGTAAATATACAGGGTGTGCCAGATTCGCTAGTACACTCTCAGAGGGTCATTAAATCAGAATTTTAATGCTCTCCTTTTCCTTAAACTTAACATCTGAACTATTTTTGCGTACTTAGTAACCAAGGTAAAGACGAATTTAAAAGACAACCTACTAAAAAGTAAAAACAAACACCATATTAAATCTATTTCTTCTTATGAATTTAGCATTAAACTTAGTATTGTGTGTTGATTTTAATTTTCTATACTAGAAAAATATCTTTGTTTGAATTGAATAGGCTGCGAAAATACTGAACTGATTTGAAAAATTCTTTCACCATTTGAATCCTACATTATCCTTAATTTATTTATTTATTTAATTAAAACGGTAGATGAAACCAATTACATTAATTAAAATAAAGAACATAGGCGATAGAATATACCCTTGCAAAGCCGGAGCGGACCGCTAGTATTAAATGTTTACATTTTTCGAAATGCTTTTTGAATAGTCAAGAAAAATATTTCATTTCAATTCTCATGAAAAAGAAATGGTTCAAACAGTTCATCTTATACACCCTGTAGAATGTACTGGACCCAAATATGGGCTTATGAATTATTAAAGACGCTGAATAAAATTACGCCCTACCTGGATCTGCGGTTTATTCTGAGGCCTACGGGACCCTAATTGTGGGTTTGCCCGCGTAAATAATTGTTTGCACTGAAAATAATGTTGTCAAATCAACAACTTTGCCTTTTTTTGGATAATTTTGTACGGCTAAGTGAGCACAGACGGGATTAGCTGTCTGAAGGTCAAGTAATTTTGTTCAAAATGATATTTAAAATAATAATGAATTAAATATCTAATGATATCATTATGATAATCACTCTCCTAATTTAAATGCGAAAGTTTTGATGTTAAGGTGGGTTGATGTTTGTTACTTTTTTGTTATTATCATTATTATTACGCATACACTACTAAACATATCAGGTCAGATAAGGTTGTCGACATAGCTCAAAGGATTAGCAAGCTGAAGTGGCAGTGGGCTGGCCATATCGCGAGAAGAACCGACAACCGCTGGGGTAAACGTGTTCTTGAGTGGAGACCGCGACTCGGCAAACGTAATGTAGGACGCCCTCCGACCAGGTGGGATGACGATTTGCGAAAGAATGCTGGCAGATGCTGGATGCGGCAAGCTGAAGACAGGGCGCGATGGCGCTCATTAGGGGAGGCCTATGTCCAGCAGTGGACTGATATAGGCTGATGATGATGATGATGACTTAACAGATCAGGCTGAAATTTTGCCTATATGTGTTAATGTAACTCTAAGCCTGGCATAAAGCAAAGGCTACTTTTTATTCAATAAAATAACCTTTAATTGTTATTAAATTCGTTTTAAAAGGTTTCAAAGTTAAGAAGTGCCACGACGTAGAAGGTGCTACGACGTAGAAGGTGCTACGACGTAGAAGGTGCTACGACGTAGAAGGTACTACGACGTAGAAGGTGCTACGAAATAGAGGGTGCTGCGCCGTAGAGGTTGCTTATTAGTTTTATTTATGTAAATCTTATATTTTTAAAGGGCTTTTAGCCAAACACTGACTACGCCAACGTATACTAACGTATATGTATTCAATTATATGATGAAACAATTTTTCCCAACTGTTAACGGGGCGCGATGACCCGGCTGGATCGGATCGACTCATTAAAGTGGACGCCCAATAGGGCGTTACAGGGCGTAATGTAACGTGTTACATAGTGAGCGTCGTGCAATCAGTGCGGGGAAAGAACGCGCGAGCAACAGATTATTCCGGAAATCCCCAAAAGCCGTCCATTACGTGTTGAATTTAGGTAGGTATCGATAAGAATACAATTACATATTTTTCAAGTATAACACACAAACAATAAAAACAATAAAATAATAATGCTGGACAATTCAATCAGCATCATCTAGCCCCAAGCTAAGCAAAGCTTGTGTTATGGGTACTAGTACTAACTGATATACATAATACAATACAATACATAGATAGATATTTATAACTGTACATAGAAAACGACCAGAACGCCCTGAACAAACATCTGCAGATTGTACAAACATTTGTTCCGAGGCGGGTATCGAACACGCAACCTCCTGCGTCGCAGGCGGATTTTTACCCACCGTGCCACAGAGGTCGTCATACAGAAGTACAATAATGAATAAACACTAAATTTAAATTGAATTTAAATTTTAAGCCTAGGAGTTAGTACACATAATTATTTGAAGTTGAGGTATAGATAAGTAAGATAGATAAGTAGGTTTAGTAATCTTTGGAAAATCGGATCAAAGGTAAAAAAATAAATGTAAATGTACTTAAAAATAAAATATATTCACCCAAAAGAACGTGGGCGGAAGCTTTTACTTAGATTCACCGTTGTCACATTTACGAGAAAAAAGCATAATAAGCAGGTAGGTAATAAAAAATCCAACAAACCAAATGAGATTGTTTGTATTTATTCAAAAATTCATTTCCCAAGATGAGGCCGTGTAGGCTGTCAAAGGTTTATCTTATTCCCGGTTTACGCACTAGTTTTTTTCAATGACGTTATTTTCTATTCAGAGAAGTTGTGACTGTGAATTTCTACGTGTGATTCTTGAATCAGAAGTGTCTGATGTAAAAATAATCCTAGGTTTAGTGCCTATATGAATGAAATAAACAAAATGAAGTAGCACATTTGGTTCTCAGTAGTTTAGTTTTTGAGTAAAGACGGTAAACTTTAAATTATAAATAAGTAGGTGGTACTTTACGATCATTTGAACGAATATCATATAGTCTTCGATGAAATTTAGATTAAGTTTATGTCATATATAACGGGATATTTTTCAGGATTTGATTTTTGAGTTTTCCTATATTTCGGCACAGTTGCATGCGTTGTTTCTGTTATTCATTGATCATGGTGCATGAAACTATACCGAAATGTTAGAACACTCAAAAACTCAAAAATCAAATCATGGTAAACATCCCGTAATAAATGACTTTTATGTAAATAATCATTCAAAAGTTTTTGGTAAGTAGATACTCAATCAAATCAAAAAGCTTTCTTTGGTAATCGACAATCGAATTTTATTCAATTTGAAAACGTACGTGTATATAGGCAGTGCGTAACACAAAGGAAATTCAAATACGTTTCCACTCAAGTAAAAAATATAATACACGAATAAAGTATTTCCTGTTTACGTATGCTTCTCGGCACGGGTGTTGAAACTTTAGGCTTAACATGTTTAGAATCTTATAGCTTTGAAGAAAAGGTCGAATTTTCCTGCGCGTTATCATCGTAAAAGAAAAATTTTCATGAATTTATAACACACTAGCATCTTTTCTTGGCTTTGTTCACGTAGTACCCGTATAAAAAGTAGCAAATGTCATATGTTTTACTTTTTCTAATCGCACCAGATTTCTCGTAGATTACCTCAAGTCCTCACGTAGTATTCACGAACTGATATACCAATTAACAAACAAATTTTACCTCTATAACATATTAATTTGGTATAGATAAAATTATCTTCAAACTTATTATAATTGAATAAAGTTGAAACTTGCTTGTGCGTTCGTCAAGTATCAAGATCTCTGCCGATTGTACCAAAAGCTTATAACTTTTTCTGAACTCTGAGACTTCTGAAACTCGAAACATACCATTTGTATGTGACGTGGATAAAGTATCAAGAAAAAGTTTCCGCGAGTTCAAGATTCGCTGTGTCATAAATACTTACAGGGTGTTTCTTTGTTACAGGGTCTGACTAAGTGAGAAGAGGGATTTTCATCTACGTTGCATGGACCGCTAACGCTATATTTCAGTATTTTATTTATTGCATTCATACAGTCAGGTCTTAGTAGTTAGGTGAGTGTTCATAAAATGTTCACAGTATGTACCCATTTAGGGTGTTGCAATGGAAGACAGGCCAGTTTTCATGCCTTTCTACTTATGATGTACTTACTTATTATTAATGCATTCAATACCTATTACAAAGATTACGAGTCGCTAAATTTATCATTGAAGAAATCGTCAAGTTCGTGAAAACATTTTTTTATGAGTATCGCTTTTAGTTTGGATTCAAACATGTCATTTTTTTCTATACATTTTATGTTTTATTCTTTTATTGGTATTCACCACTAGTTGCTGCCCGTGGCTTTGCACGAGCTTTTAAAGTAGCCTATGTCCGTCCCCGAGATACCTTTCACCTCCCTGCCAAATATTATTAAAATCCGTTCAGCCGTTTAGGCGTCAAAAGGTCTGTCTGCCAGACAGAGCTACTTTCAAATTTTTAATACGACTCAAAAAAAGGCTTGAATGTCATCGTCCTTCTGTGGGCCTGTCACATAAAGTCGATGACTGTCATCGTACCACAGATCACTATATATGTAGCATCGTACCTTAGAGAGACGATTAGCAGTGGCCACATAAAAACCTAGATACCAGCGACAATACTTGATGCAACTGCTTGCAGCTAACTTCATAGTGTAGCGGACAACCATGTTGCTTTCAGTCATTCATTCCCTTAGGAATAAGGAGATGGAAGTGAAAAAAAAACCATTTGTTTCCGTTTTAACTCGCGTGTGCCTCTGTGTGTGTTCCCACAGATAAAACTGTTCACATCGATGAGCCTATTTCTGTCTAATATTCTGGTCACGGAATCTCAAAAGATGCTGCAAAAGTAGATAAAACTTACTCATAAACGACAGCCACAACCACAAATTGAACAAATGCCTACATTATTTTCTAAGTTAGTACGTGCTCGGTTTAAGTAAATAAGTTTAGTACAACTTAGCAACTTAGTAGCGTAAACGGTAGAGCCGTTTCGCTCGTAAAATTACATCTGTTTGGATTTGTTGGACGCGATTTTTAATCGCTAGCTTATAAATACTCTGTTGCAACGTTACATAAAATCGAAATAATTAAAAAAAAACCAATAAAATGACCAACAAACCATAAATAATTACTTTATTAGCTCCAAAAACCTAAAGTGTGTCTTAAAGACGTAAACGAATTATTTGATTTCTGTCGCTTCATGTTCAATAGATTGAAGTAAAGATGCGACGAAGAAACCTTTAGCCTGTTAGTGGTTATTTTTCAGATTTTCTTCTGGTTGGTTCCCTTAGGGCCCTTTCTCATTAGGACACTATGGTGGCGCCAACGGTCGCGTCACCAACAAAATGTGAACAGGTTCGAGTCCTACCGAAACCGAAATTTTTAAATTTTGTAAAATGTGTACAGTTGTATGACAGCTATGCATATCCCACACCCGCGGAGCGGTGTTTAAACATGTGTCTGGGTGCAATTATACATATACACACCCTTTCTGTCACAGAGTTGCCTCGAACCCGAAATTATTTTAGAAGCAATAGATGGATTAACCGTCAGCTCACCACGGTGGTGCGACTAGTGGCGCCACCTTGGCGTCCTATCGAGAGAGAGTCCTTTATCGGCGGGTTGAGCTGAAGAGGTTGTTTCAACGCGGCGACAACCACAGTTGTATGTCGTCGTATGTTTTCTCGACAAAATGTCGCGTCTGTGTAGACGCTTTATTTCTGATTAAACTTTTAAAATTATGCTACACTTACGTACCTTACACTTTAAAACATACATATTGGAAGAGGTAAGGAGTGCTTTTAAAATAGCTAAAAGCTTACAATTTTATTTAAGAGACTGGTGCAGGCATTTTGCTGTAGAGCTTTAAAGTCCATAAATCCGTTACTTTTTGCTCCTACTACCTCTACCTGTAAAAGCTGAAAACGTTTTACAGTTTATTAGCGTTGAAGAAATGTTGAAAAGATGTTTCATGTTGAAAATGTTTCATGTATATAAATTTTGTGTCGTAAAAGTCCAGTTTAAAAAAATAACATTTTGTTAAATTTTTAATATATAACGATTTGCCTGCTCAGAGATGTACCTTGAAGTAAACATTTCAGGGTACATGTCTCTGTGTTGACGGAAGCAAGACAGGGTATCGTAAGAAAGTATTTATTTGTTGGCCAAGGTTACTATGGAATGCATCACGGGTTTTTTTTCCATCGTCTCATGCTATTACCAACGTCTCACGAGAGTCAGAACATAGTAATTAAGAAGCTACATCAAATCTTATATACTTGCTTTGCTAAATACTTAAAAACACTACACAATAAGAAACGCTTCGAACGACACGAAATGAAACGACAAAACACAAATTTTGACGATGTGAATAATGCAATCTCAAAAGTAGTCCATTGGTTTAGTGTTAGTAATCTGTTGCTTAACGAAACCAAAACAAAATGTATTAGATTTATTCTACCTAATGTTAAACAAGTTAAGGCTGATGTAAACGTAAAAGGAGAAACGTTAGAAATTGTAGAAAGTACCGTTTTCTTAGGAATCACCTTAGATAATAAACTTCAATGGGGCCCGCATATAGATAAGCTATCGAAAAGACTTAGTTCTGCAGCGTATGCAGTCAAAAAAATCCGTCATCTTACAGACGTGGATACATCTAGACTTGTTTATTTCAGCTACTTCCACAGTATTATGTCTTATGGTATACTGCTGTGGGGGAACGCTGCAGATATTTACACCGTATTTGTGCTGCAGAAGAGGGCTGTTCGTGCAATCTATAATATGGGTCCCAGAGAATCCCTGCGTGATAAATTCAAAGAAATAAACATAATGACAGTCCCCTGTCAATATATTTATGAAAACTTATTGTACACACATAAAAATATCAAAAGCTTGCCTAAAAATAGCGATATACATAATATAAATACTAGAAATAAACATAAACTCGCTGTGCCCACAACCAGGCTTCACAAAATTAATGTATCTTTTAAAGGGCAATGTATACGCTTCTACAACAAAACTCCTAGTGAGTTGCAAAATCTATCAATAAATAAATTCAAACAAATTGTCAAAACCTTTCTGTACAAAAAGGCTTACTACAAAATATCAGATTATTTAGAAGATAAAAAAGCTTGGGACGGGTTTTGCTCCAACTCGAAAAATAACAACTAACAGGCTAAAGGTTTCTTAGTCGCTTCTTTACTTTAGTCTACATATCGAAGCGACAGAAATCAAAAGTACCACTTTATTTCCGTGTCAGTGTTTTACTTTAAGAATTTGACCTTTTCTAAGTGTACATTTTTGTATTTATGGAAATAAAGAATTTTTGATTTGATTTGAACGCCCTGCCACACAATGCAGTACGTAAGCGCACACGAGCGCCTGCCAACCGAGAGGTAACAGAGAAAATTGCAATCATAATTTGAAACAAAATTGAGTAGTGTTTACAATTTAAACAATTAAAAATAAACTTAAAAACTAAATTGTATACTCACATATGTATAAAATTATATGTATATCCGTGTCCACGAAAGGTTTAGAAATGAAATAAATTCGCTTGCTAAATAGAAGTGTTATTCCGCCACACCCAATCTCGACGCAGTGTGTGTGACTGACGTGACGTATCTATCCCATTTGTGCACGGAGGGGTTGAGTCTGGACGCAAAAGGGTTAAAAGATTTCTCTTTGCGAAATTTACTTTAAATCTACAGTGTTTTTGTAACACTAGACGCATTTTACGCAAAGGTGTGTCAGAGCGATTTAAACAATAAATCAAGCTATTCTGTAGTCTGTAATATGCAGGACATTGGCAGGGCCTACGCCCTGCCAATGTCCTGCATATTTGAATTAGTTTTTTATTATTTTAATTCATTTATTACATACTAGAATTTTACATTATTTTTGCTAATATCTGGCGTCATTTAACAAATTCTTGAAAAAAGCTGACAAAAAATAAAAGCGAAGCGTCTTCAGACCACCTACCAGGTTTTGATGGTCATATGATATCCTCGCGTCGACCACAAGATCGATTTATCTGACGTCTAAACGAAACGGGCGTAAGTCTTTTGAGCGCGCCGCTGTTGAATGTAGACTCAACAGTTAAATTTAAAGTATAAATTTAAATATATAAGTCCGTCAGTTAAATTATCAGAAGATATTGGACAAGTATTTTTTCTTTCGTCATTCAAACAAAAACTGACAAAGATACAGCGCGCGTCAAAGTTTAGAAGAGGGTCTCGTGACGTCACAAAGTCGCTGAAAACTGTCGCCCGGCGTGACGTCTCGCCAGACGACAATTTTCACCGTTTTACTGGCTATATCTTCATAATTTTTTGTTTCATTGTCAGAAGAAAAAATACGTATTCAATATTTTCGTGATAATGAAATGACTTATTAGATTTTTTCATGAAACTAGCCTAGTTGAGCTACTTAAAGATTGTTTACAACAGTCTGCAGTTAGCTCAATTGTTTCAATTGTAAATACTAGTTTTAATTTAATTCTATTATTTGATTGTAATTTTCTTTGTTAATAAAGATTTTTATTGAAACTAGCCTAATGTTGAATAGTATTGTAATAAAATATTCTTGCGTAACCATTCTAAAACTGCACAAGTAAACCTACGAGGTCCAGAATAGCGGACAAAGCATTCCAAGGGCTGTCACATTAGTTCGAGTGGACCTTCTTGTGGTATTGACGTACAAGGGTTAGGCCTTCCCTATTTATAAGGATCTTTTAAGGTCATCGCCCACTACTGCTAGAAAACAGATACGTACTTACATCACGTACGGAGTATTAACAGAAGATCTGAAATAAGTACTACTAAGTTTTGACGCGTTCACTGCAAAGATTCAGTGATGTGACCTGGAGCGACGGCGCATTGTTGTCCAACGAGCTGTTCCACTAGTCCGTGTGTGTCGGTGGCAGTCAAAGTGTTAAACTTGACAGCGTAAAAGAATTAAAAAGTTACTTTAATTCACACTTTATCAAAAGTTAAAACAATGCTTTCTTTTTTTCGTCGGTAAACAAAAGATATATGGGATAAATAGAAGGGGATCACAATTATATTTTTAAAACTTAGTTTACACATTCTACATGAATGCAATATATTAATATTGCATTGATATAGATAATGATGTAGAATTACTTATAATTCAGTAGGTCACAGCGTGCATTTACCGTGCATGTGTGATGCAGTGAACTGTGAGCTTTATAGTTCGTAAAAACTGTTCGGGTCCGGTAAAGTGGAAGGTCTTTTATTGTGAGAAATAGTTGGTTTGACACAAATAAAACTACTTTTTAGATATGGGTTTACAGAAAATAGGTTTATTTTTGGAAAATATCTTACGATACTCTTTATCTAACTAGTAAGCTGAGCTTGTGATAAAAAAACTAAATAACCGATATATTAAAAAATAAATAATAATGCTGTGAAATTCACACACCATCATTCAGCCCCAAGTTAAGCAGAGCTTGTGTTATTGGTTCTAGATATAATTGCTTCTGACATGTATACAATTTTTCGTAAAGGACTTACATGCGGTGGCGAATTCAGATGCATTTTTAATTTATTTTCTACGCAATAAAATAAATATGCCTCGGGTTCGGGTCGCATCATGAGATAGGATCTCCCAAACGTTGCCCAACCTAGCTGGATCCTCCTCTTGGCCTCCTTCTCGAAATTGTTTTTACTCAACTGCAGAATCTGCCCAAGGTAGGTGACGACGTGACGTGTACGATTAGATCAAATGGTGTAAATAGTAACATTCAAACATTTTCTGGTAATTGAACTCCACCAACATTTCAGGTGAACCGTCTCCCACTCCGCGATAAGTCATCCAAAATTCTAATTAAATTCATAATCTGTTCCTTTCCTTATTTAGATTTCTCTTTATCTCAATCATTAATCAAAGCGAAGCTGACGACGTGAATATTTATTGAACAAATGTTGCAAATTGGATCGTTTACCAGCACTCAGAAAATGAAGTGTCAGATATTAAATCAGTACTCAGGGTTAATGAAGAGGAAAAATTCCTTTTCAATTTTCCTTAGATTTTGAAGATTTTTATGTTTATCCTATCATACTAAAGAAGTAAGCTTTGTGTGTTTGTCCAGTATAAACTAAAAAAATAAGGAACAAAAACAATTTATACATGGATATAGAATGGAAACGACGCCATCTGCAGAAGTTTTAAAACTACGCAGATGACAACGCCCTCCTCCGAAATTAAGATGGAAACTGTTCCAAAAAGCCAAAAATGAAATTAAAAAAATATATGAGTAGAATCCAGTGGGATAAGTCATTTAACTTAAATTTTATGCTAAATACGTTCCTGATTCGTCCCATTTTCAGATTTCTCTATCCCAGGCGGTTATGTCTTTCCATCTACATACTTAAGCAGACAGTAAATTACAGTCGGACAAACAAAAACGAACGACTCTAAAAACGACTTCTTTGTAACAGTATCAAGATTTGATTTTGCAAACAATATTTTTTCTTTATCACACAACAATAAATTAAATACAATCCTGTATTCAAAAACTTTTTCGAATCGCCATGACAATCTCAACTTTCCTCCCCAATCTAATAATGTCTGAATCAATAAAAATAAGGTTCATTTTAGCTTATTCCCGGGTGTCAATAAAGACGGTTTTTGGAAGACAGCCAGAGTTGTCAATCATTTATCACTTCCCGCGAAATAAAGATAAGTTTCCCAAACTGGTATTAATATTACGACAATGACCGAGGGATATTTTTGACTGATAACAATAGGAATATTTTTAGGGGTTTTCTAACATAAGTTTGGATAAAAAGTTTAATATTTACCCCACTAATTAACCAATTTACGTACAAAAATTTACCTAAACCACAGATTTATAATATTACTAGCTGTCCCTTGCGGTTTCACCCGCGTTAAATTCGAATTTAAGAAGAAGAAGAAGAAATACATTTATTTACAACAACAATACAATACAAGAATACAATTACACACAACAATACAATTACAATACAACAACACAATTACAATTACAGTTAGAATTAAGTCACACTTAGAGATTAGATAATATTATTATAAAGTTGTTATAAAAAAAGGCTCCCAACTCAGCATAATGCTGGCTAAGCTCCTGTAAGAGGCCTGGCCAGCGCTGGTCTTCCGTTAGGACCTGTACAGGTGACGTCACGAACAAACCTACGCTCTACGCTATGTAATACAAGGAAATTTTTTAAAACAATTAGTAAAATAATGAAATTAAAACTATTGAGCATTTCACATTTCTAGGGGGATTGCTCCCGTAAATCTCCGATGGGAATTTGTTGTTTTGGGACCAGGATACAAAGTAAGCCTATGTTACTCTCCATTCTTTCAACTAACTCTATGCCAAAAATCAAGTCGATTGGTTGATTCCTTCACGCCCTGACTAAGCATAGTTAAGGCGAGAAGGAAGAACCAACAAAAAAATACACTTTCGCTTTTTCTTCTTATAATATTAGTTAGGATTCTCGCACCTACGAGTAATTACTAAGTAAATGGTGTTTTATTCAAGGTTTTAATTTTAAACTAGCAACACTTTTTCTAGTGACTTTCAATTTGACAGTTGAAAACTTTGAAAACGTTGACCTTTAAAAAATCAAACCTCTAAAAATCATACCTTACTTAATTTTTAAATATCTTCATCTGTTCTACCGATGTATGTTTTACCTATGGATAAAAAAACATTGATGTTTATTGCATGTGTGTCTATGTTAACAAATACACTTTTATCTACTTATCTATCATTATTTTTATACAGACACATGTGGTCCAATCGGCCCATACGCGAGTCCTTAAGGGGGCGTACTACGACGCCATTTTGTGAAAAGGATAGGCATAGGATTTCGCGTTCATAGGAGCGGGACAGAGCAGAGCAACGCAAGTCCAAAAACCAAGTGTTTGCTTTATTATCTATTAATATTAAGGCATTACTTGAAAAAAAACGCAACATATAAAATGTTTTTTATGCTTAGTTCAATTACCTACCATGGTTATTCTCAATATTTTTAAATTTCTGTATTTATAAAGAAAATAAAAGATTTTAGTAAAAATTTTGAGTTTACTTAACGATTTTTTTCTATCGAGAAAATGGAATCGTGTTTTCGAAACATACGACGGATAGAATAAGTCCTGAACTTGGAACTTGGAAGATACAAACATCCGGCGAAGTTAAAAATAAGCAATTTGAGGTAGTCCAATAACAAATACTAAAAACACACACAACAACAATACACTCTTAAAATTTCTCAATACAACATCTTAACTTTTTTCCTCTCAAAACCAAAATGACTTTGCCTACATTACAATCTAACCCGCAATTTCTAAGCTACAATATCTCACCGTTAAGCTACAGTTAGTATAACTTAAGTAACATAACAGCTGGTTTATATCACACTTAACTGTTAATTGACATTTGAGGTAAGCTATCTTTCCCGGGAGGATGTAGGAATTACTTTTACTTGAGATATACTGCTCGTTAATTATGCGAACAGGTTGAATTACAAACTTGACTCGTGGTAAGCTTATGTACGTACGTAGCTACACGGGGTGCTTATGATACTCATCATCATCATCAACCTACCTATATTAAGAAACTAGCAGCACTTCGCGGTTTCACCCGCGTAGTTCCCGTTCCCGTAGGAATTTCGGGATAAAAAGTAGCCTATGTCCTATTCCAGACTATAATCTATCTCTGTGCCAAATTTCATCTAGATCCGTTTTGGCGTTCTGGCGTGATAAAGGAACAAACATCCATCCATCCATCTAAACTTTCACGTTTATAATATTAGTGAGATGAAATAAGTTCCCAAAAATTTTCGGTTTCGGCGGGACTCGAACCCGCGCCCCACCCTCAGTACGGGTGTGCTCTAACCAACTAAGCCACGAAACCCTTAGTCGGTTCAACCTAAATCTGTAAGAGGTCCCAATCTTTGGGACCTCTTACGGACTATAGCGCCGGCGGCTACCTATATTAGTCCACAGCTAGACATAGGCCTCCCCTAACGGTCAGATGATCGTGACGTGACCTGTCTTTGGCCTACACTGAAAACCAGCGCCTGATAACATCATAAAACAACAAGTTAATCACTAATAAATCCGGCCAAGTGCGAGTCAGACTCGCGCACGAAGGGATCCGTACCATTATCTATAAAACGGCAAAAAAATCACGTTTGTTGTATGGAAGCCCCCTTAAATATTAATTTTTTTCTGTTTTTTAGTATTTGCTGTTATAGCGACAACAGAAATACATCATCTGCGAAAAAACTGTCTAACTATCACGCTTCATGAGATACAGCCTGGTGACAGACGGACAGACGGACAGCGAAGTCTTAGTAATAGGGTCCCGTTTTTACCCTTTGGGTACGGAACCCTAAAAACTCTAATAACGCATAATATCACATGAGCAGCGAAAAATGTTTAAAGAATTGAAACCCCAACGAGAGATCAACGTTTGCGTTGATCTCTTGATTGTTGTGTTTGATCGTTTTGCGTAACAGATGCCAAGACCACTTCGATTCAAAAACCTGTATATTTTTGTATACAAAAAACCCAAAGATTGTAGGAAAATATTTAACGACATCGAAGCAAAGAAGCTCAGAACAATTTTTGGTTTTGAAAGCTTTCATTCATCATTCAATTGATCTCTCGTTGGGGTTTCAATTCTTTAAACATTTTTCGCTGCTCATGTGATATTATGCGTTATTAGAGTTTTTAGGGTTCCGTACCCAAAGGGTAAAAACGGGACCCTATTACTAAGACTTCGCTGTCCGTCTGTCCCCTGTGTGTCACCAGGCTGTATCTCATGAACCGTGATAGTTAGACAGTTAAAATTTTCACAGATGATGTATTTCTGTTGCCGCTATAACAACAAATACTAAAAAACTGAAAAAAATAAATATTTAAACAACAAACGTGATTTATTTGCCGTTTTTAAAGATAATGGTATGGAATCCTTCGTGCGCGAGTCCGACTGGCACTTGGCCGGTTTTTTTATTTAAACACACAAAGATACCCGTAGATAAGTAGATAATTATTTATTTGCTCTTGCAACACTCAGTATTTATTTTAGAACTACAAAAGGAGGCTTATTATGGTTAGGTTCGTAAGGTTCATTGAATAATTTTCAATCCTAGGTGAAATCAATTAGTCAAAACAATATAAAAATAATTAACTATAATTTGGCTAGTTAACGTTTTTTCTATAACTTAGTGCACTAGTGAACTACCCTATTACAGATAGCACATTAAAATAAATTAAGTTGACAAGGCAAAACATAATAATAACAATCTTAAATTTGAATGGTTAAAAAGGAACTCATAAATAAAACAAACACAGTAGGCAAATCTTTGTGTTTTAAGTTTGATAAAAAAATCTAGTCAGGTTTCTTTGTTCGTGTCTTTTGCAGCACTTTGTGCCCCGCAACTTTGACTGTTGTTAAAACAACGTGATTTGCATCTTAACCCCATTATAAGGTGCCACGTAACAAGTGTACACTAAGCCGAGAGGCGCTGATTTTGGACGCCAAGGGGGTTAACCTTTTCTTTAACGATTTTTTGTTGGGATTATCCAATTGGTAGGCAAAGCCATCCTTCAAACTCGTACTAAAATTGTCAAACTATAAATTCCTGAACCTGCTCTGTAAGAAAGAAGTTCGTTCGCTTTTCTTGTAGCCCCAAACGAAACCTCGCTTCAGTAACAAGAAAAACTTTCTTTCGGATTGGGTATCAAAACTTTGAGAGCGGTGATACGATCATCGGAATATATCGCGGGCCTCTTTCGAGTTTATTTCGAAGTTATTGTTGGAATTGCAGCTGAAAAACAATATTTATTGAGACTTTAGAAATATTTAAAGTACAGACATTTTTCTCTGAGGGATAGGATTCTCTACGAATACATCCGACAGATAACCAAAGTTATCGACATAGCTAGACCTATGTGTTAGGTTTAATGTTATTGTTAGGTTTATGCTAAGATAACTTTAGTTCTCTCAACTTCTTTCTTTCTTCTTTTTTTTGTTCTTTGGTCCACTTCAACTTGTTAATTTATAGATGAATTAACAAGTTGAAGTGGCAGTGGGCCGGCCATATCTCGCGAAGAACCGACAACTGTTGTGGTAAACGTGTTCTTGAGTGGCGACCATGACTCGTAAAACGTAGTGTAGGACGCCCTCCGACCAGGTGGGATGACGACCTGTGAAAGACTACAGGCAGATGCTGGATGCGTCAAGCTGAAGACAGGACGCAATGGCGCTCATTAGGGGAGACCTATGTCCAGCAGTGGACAAACATAGGCTGATGATGATTCTAGTCAACCTGTGTATATGTATCTAGATGCTGCCGTCAGATCATAGAATCAAGCCATTTGTAGAATGACTGATTTTAAAACGAACGCTGATTCGTTGGGAATACCTAATTAATTTCATTCAACGAGATGACTAACAGACGGTTTTTTATCCGCTTGTAGTAGTTTCAAAATATTTTCAAATTTTTGTTAACCTCTAGTGTGTTTACTTGTGTGTGGAGAAGCCAATACTTCGTACGTAAAACAAATAAACAAAACTTAATCAGGTTAGTGCTTTAATTTTTCTTTCATATTTGTGTAAGAAGTTTTGTGGTCCTCTAGAAAAGAACCGCAAAAACCAACATCAAATTGAAAAATTCAGTCCCAAGGCCGAAGAGCACAAAAACGCGTAAACATTTGTCCTCTGAAGCTACATTCATCCATAAACTATTCACACAGTTCTCCGGCTACGAGCTACATCATCAGACCTCTGAGTTTGGTTACTCGATATTGTCGAGTCGTCGTCGAGATCTTCCATTTTTTAATAGGTTTTTTTTTATCTGCTTCAGAAACCAGCGGTAAGGTTATCACGTTAATCAAAATGCGAAACTTTGGACGGTTGCTTGCATTTTCGTTACATCTTCACGCCGTAACGTAACGGATCGGGCTAATTTTTAATAAACTGAGGTAAAAGGCCTAGAATTACACATAATAGGCTATTTTAATATGGATTAAAATAGCCTATTATGTGTAATTCTAATATCTATAATAACTTTTTAAGGTGAAACTGATGGCAGTTTCACCTTAAAAAGTTATTATAGAACTAAGGTTTTTGTTATTACAGTGCTTACCAGAAGATCTCCAGTGTGTGGTTAAAGATACCCAGAGTACGGACGCTGGGTATCTTTAAGAAACATATCATTTTTTATAGAACACTAATTTAGATCTTTGTTGTATTGGAATAAGGGTTATATTATATAGAGTCCCATGGAACATGTGTTCTAAGCGAAAAGGATTTTCAAATATTCGAATTTCATAAATCATCACAAGTTGATCCCGTTGGGGTCCAGAATTTACCCCTTTCGGCTTAGTAGGGTAGTACACATGCTACGTGGCACCCTGTATAGACCAAGGCAAGGGTTTGCAAGGCCGCGGGCAGAAACTAGTGTAATCTTGAATCTTTAATTCAACATAAAAAAAACGCACGGTTTAGTCAATACAGAAATAATTATAAATAATAATAAATAATGCTGGATAATTCACACACATCTAGCCCCAAGCTAAGCAGAGCTTGTGTTATGGGTACCAGATAACTGATATACATAATGCAATACAATACATAGATAGATATTTTTTACTATACATAGAAAACGACCAGAACACCCTGAACAAATGTCTGCAGATCCTACACATATTTGTCCCGAGGCGGGAATCGAACCCGCAACCTCCTTCGTCGCAGGCAGACCTTCGCCCACCGCGCCACATCGGTCGTCAAATGCGAATGTTTGTATGCACAGACACGTTCATTGTTTTAAAATTATGCATAGGTGTAGTTCTAGGCCTAAAATATTATGTAGGCTGCTTCAGCGAAGCTACAGGCAGAAGCTAGTTCATCCATAAACTATTCAAATTGCTCCCCCGTCTACGTCATCTGTTTGCAAGTTTGTGCTATTTTCACCCTCTTCCTCCATTCAAGGGAATGTATACCTTGACCTCTCGCTTTAACTGTCGTTCTCGCAAGTTTGTCGGCAGGTTTTTTATGAAGAGCGATACGATTTGGCTAACAATAGGTACCTAGGTATACGCTGTTAGTTAATAGTGATTGGAATTTGTGCTATTGTCAACTGTTTTTGTTCAATAAAGCTTGCGATATCCCCGCCGCATCCAGCGGTTTCCCGTAACCTTTAACGGTTTACCATCTTTAATCGACCCACGTTGCACCGTACGTTTTGTAGTCCTCGCTTCAGAACCTTATCGGCTTATTGCTCTAAGCCCTGAGTTCCGTTTGACTATAGAATCGAGACGTCATCGTCAAGCCTAATTTTTCTATGTAATTTGCGCAGTTCCAAACTCAAACGATTGAAACGCTGTACCAAATCTCATAGAACGACGTCCTCTACTCGGCCCTGATTTTGGATCGACGTTATTATACAGACGTAATAATGCTGTCTTATTTTTCTATGACATTTGGTACAGCGTCTCTATCATTTGAGTTTGGAACTGCGCAAATTCCATAGAAAAGTTTGGCTTCACAATAACAATAAACTTTATCGTCACAAAACGACACATTTCAGCACTATACCTTTGATGAAAGAAACTACAGATAGAAGGATGTGCACGTCAAAAGTTTAAAATGAAACCATTCTAATCATTCGACAATACGACTCGTCATAGTAAACTGTTTTTTATTATAATTCGGTCCCTGCGCTCTACCAACGCGGTGTCGTATCATCATCATCATCATCAGCCTATATTCGTCCACAGCTGGACATAGGCCTCCCCTAATGAGCGCCATAGCGCCCTGGCTTCAGCTTGCCGCATCCAGCATCTGCCAGCAGTCTTTCGCAAATCGTCATCCCACCTAGTCGGAGGGCGTCCTACACTACGGTTGCCGTGTCGTATCGCCTCCCATAAAATTCGCCAAACAGTCGCCTCAAGTACCATAAGTCGCAGCAGCTATCTCGATCTAACAAGACTTTCAGTAATTTACGAGGCAACTTCACTCGTGAGTTCGGAGGTGAACGCTTATCGGCTTTCAGGATTACGCTACTGAAAACTCGACTTTAAATTCTGTAAGTTAAAATGTATACTATTTTAGTATCATGTTGTGGGTTGTTAAAATTTGTTGATCAGTTTGATAATTAACGTTTTGAATAAGCCCTGTTCGAATTTCACATGTAGAAATAATTGGTCTGGGGAAATTTTAGGTCTAGAAGAAAAGAGAGTAGAACGATTGGTGAAATACGAGTGGAGCTATCGATATCTTTAATTTACATATACCTCAGGTTTAACGACTTTTTTTTTTCTTTTTTAAATTCAAAATCGGGGTTTACGCAGCAGGACTACACTCCTATACAAAGAACTAATATAGCTTATACAGCACTTATCCTGATTAGGTTTTGTTTATTTGTTTTACGTACCAAGTATACACCCCAACCCCACCAAGCGACAAACACGACCAAGTCTTGGTTTCTCCACATACAAGTAAACACACTAGAGGTTAAAAAAAATTGAACTTTTTTTAACCTCTAGTGTGTTTACTATTGTCAAATCATAACAATCGGATGAAAAACCGTCTGTTAGTCATCTTTGTCTGATAGAAAGATTAACTGAGTGACCTTCACATTATGGTTTAAATGTTTTGAAATAAACATAAAAACCGACTTCATATTATATTCTGTATTCACACAGTTTTTCGGAACAAATACATATCTAATTATCTCAAATATCAAAGTGCTTTATTTCCTTTAGACCTTACAGGACTCTTGGACACGTCACAAAATACAAATTACATACGCAAAACTAGGAAATAAAGTGATCACTTTGTTGTTTTTGACTTTAATCTTTTTAGGGTAAAGTAAAGAAGCGAACAAGAAACAATCAAATATCAAAGTGCTTTATTTCCTTAAGACCTTACAGGACACTTGGACACGTCACAAAATACAAATTACATACGTAAAACTAGGAAATAAAGTGTTTTGTTTTTTTTCACTTCAATCTTCTTAAGGTAAAGTAAAGAAGCGAAAAAGAAATCTTTACCTTGTTAGAATGTTAGTTTTCGAGTTGGAGCCAAAGTCGTCCCAAGATTTTTTATCGTCTAGATAATCTGATATTTTGTAGTAAGCCTTTTTACAAAGGACATGTTTGACAATTTGTTTGAATTCATTCATTGATAGTTTTTGCAACTCACTTGGAGTTTTGTTGTAGAAGCGTATACACTGCCCTTTGAAAGATACATTCATCTTGTGTAGCCTAGTTATGGGTACAGCGAGTTTATTCTTATTTCTAGTATTTATATTATGTATGTCGCTTTTATTAGAGAACCAATCTCACGAAAATAAAAAAATTATGGGATCACCTCTGGATATTTTTCCATACAATAGCGAAAAAAAAATCCATTTAGGTCTAATTTGACGGAGAAATCCGTACATAAAAACACATACAGCCAAACATAGAACCTCTTGTTTTTCGTTTTGTCGGTTAAAAATACACGAAAATCATCGCAGTAACCTATAAATAATAATAATAATAGCCGATGAAGAAGTTTTATAAATACTCATCAAAAACGCGATCGTACTTACCAAAATCCAACCTCATGTACGGACGCTATCAACTTAAAAGGTAACCTAATAACATTGTAACTAACACTAAAACAGGACAAGGGAGAGACGTTATCGTAAATCACGTATTTACGTCTAACGTCCTAAATACCCCGGAGGCTGTCACGGCAACCGTGGCAACACGTAAGAGACACTACAGAACTTAATTTGGTTATTTTGGCTTGGAGCGGTACGCGAATCGCATATGCACAGTATACGCAACGTGTTTATGTAGTTAGTATCTAAATACACGCGCATAATGCATTTTAATCCTTATAATAGGATAGGATAGGAGTGTAGTAGTTTAGTTTTATATAAATAATGACCTGATTCTAAGGTTTTTTATTTATAGTACTCTGGGTAATCTCTAAAAAATTAATAAATTCCAAAAATTTACGATCTCGACGGGATTCGAACCCGCACCTTCCCCTTCAGCGCAGGGTTGCTCTTTTTCCAACTAAGCTACGTGATCTTATCTCGCCGAGCCGAATAATGACCTGTATCTAAATCACATTATATTTAGACTTAGGCAAATAATATTTTATTACATTTCAAGTATTATACAAACTTACTTGTGGTTTATTTTTCGCATCTTCCACTAGTGAACCAAAAATTAAGCGAACAAAACCAATAACATTAATTATTACTATTTATAAAGCTGTTAGTGTATAAAATTTGACTTGTCTAAGTGCTTATTTTGTAAGCCTTATGGGTTTCACAGATTGACGGGGCGTGCGGTAGCGGTCAGTACAATTTGACAACACCTTCTCGTCAAATTGTACTGACCGCCACCGCAGACCGCGTCAGTCTGTGAGACTCCTTATGAAATAAAGTTATTGATTTTTGACTTTTTTAGCCACTAACAATATCGTACAAAACGAATTATGTTTATTTTGTTACAGATTAGTAACAGAGGTAGAGAAGTCTTCCGCTCGCTAAAAACCGAAACCAGAATATCCTTCAAGCCGTAGCCACGCGAACAAACCATACAAATCTGAGCCACTCTACTGGCTTAAACGAGCCAACGGTTGTCATTAAATCGAGCTACTCTACTGGCTTAAACGAAAGAAAGTATAACTTCCATTGGTGCCGTCTTGAAGATGTTTGCCAAACGCCAAATCTACTGAATGGATTAAGCTGAAATTTTTCACACATAAAGATCTCTAATAACATAATATATCCAACCTTTTATTTAAAAAAATGCGTGCAAAGCTAGTTTTTGATAAAGTCTTCCTGCGATAGAAAATTAATAGGATAATAAAAAAAATATAGGATATTTTACAAAAAATTAAACATAGCTAAGAACCAGACTCAATCTAGTGACCTTTCAAACAAACTCACGGCTAAAAGAGCCACTGAAAGCCCTGAAAAACTATGAATAGTATTTTCAACACGCTGTCGAAGCTACGAGATCATAATGGATCGAAATTTATTCAACACGCGGGGCATAGAGACTCTCCGGGTTTAGAAAAGAAAAATCTAAACATCTGGTCGCGTGACCCAAGCGCATCAGCATTTCCATACAGCGGGGCAATGCAGCCAGCGTCTTGTGGACGCTTCCGATTGGTATTGATATGAATCAGGTGAGCTACCAGTAGATTATTTGCAACAGTCATCAGTTAGCTCAATTGTAAATACTTACTAGTTTTAATTGTATTCCATTACAACTGTAGTAAAGGATTTAGAAATTTATTAGTAGGTACCTTACTAATGTCTCGTGAGTATTTTTATATAAAATTTGTCTGGATATGAATTCATTATACTGTTACTTCTGTTTGCAACGAGTTTTTCTGTGGCAAGTCTTGTGATGGAATCACGTAAATGATCCCTGAGGCGAGTTTTCTCAAGGGTGTATTAGGGGCGTTTGTGCGAGGAAATTCGTTTTGACGATTAGTAATGTAGGTACCTTTATCTGATGTTAAACATGTTAAAGACTTGGTTTTTAGGATTCAAAAAGAAAACATTTGTAAAAGTTATTAGGTACAAATGTTTTGTTGGATATAAGTTAATATCCAACAGCAAGTTTGCGAATTTCATGTACCTAAACGGCGTGCACCATATAGCATAGTCTTCGGGAAAGAACAGTTTAGAAAAAACTGGAGACTGACTTCGAAATCCTTCTTTTAAGTTTACAAAGAGCAGTAGGACCTTATGCCTCGTGAGTATGTTTTATTCCCATAAAACATACTCGGGACCATTTTAAATACCAAAACCAAAAGAATCATCAAAATCTTTGTATAATGCCAAAGATAAATTGATACCACACGACAAATTTGTAAAACTAATCGACTATCCCCAGTCAAATCCCTTTTTATTGTACTTCGAAAAGAGGAAGAAGATTTATTCCAGCCCCCCTAGCACGGGAATTGTTGTCTAGGGTAGAATAGAGAAAAATTACGTCACTTCGTCATCCAATGCGTAAATTATTTGAAATGCATTCCTTCAACATCAATAATGCACGCAATGTATGGCGACGCAATGTCATTATTGTCTATTCTACCCTAGACAACAATCCCCGTGCAAGGGGGCTGGTTATAAGTATAATAACTAATGCAATGCAATTAGGTACTAGGATAACATAAATTACAAATAACACAAAACAAACAATGTAGCCTTACGGAAATCGTTTAGAGAGTCCAGAAACAATTGCATGTAATTTCTTTGTAACTAAATTGAGCGCAAAGTGCGGGTAAGAAGTGCTTTTGCCAGTAAGTTAGTCCTGTTTTGTTTTTTACATTTTTATGTATGTTCGTGGACTTCTCTGTCAATTATGGACCGATTTTGAAACCTCTTTCGCTATTGTATAGAGAACGATCGAAGTAGTGGCAATCATAAAAAATATTCCCAAATAATTGATGTTTGTCCCGCAAAATTTAAAATCAGTAATAGTTATCTCACTAATATTATAAACGTGAAAGTTTAGATGGATGGATGTTTGTTCCTTTATCACGCCAGAACGGCTGAACGGATCTGGATGAAATTTCGCACAAAGATAGATTATAGTCTGGAATAGAACATAGGCTACTTTTTATCCCGGAATTCCCACGGGAACGGGAACTACGCGGGTGAAACCGCAAGGCGCTGCTAGTTTGTTATACAAGCGTGCAAAGTTGCTTTTAAACCGCGTGCTCAGTTTTGATGACCGATCAAGCGAAGGATTCTAAAATTGAATCACGAACGTAGCAAGTGATTCAAAAATTAGATTCCTGCGCGTAAGCGAATCAAAAGAGCACGAGGTAAAAAATCTTTGCACTCGAGTGCAACACGTAACTTTTCATCCCACCTCAGCGAGGAAAGAGTATTTTTGCTCTTCGATATCTGAGTGTAGAAGCCGTTCTTATCCGCTAGGGGACAAAAACGGCTTTTACACTCAGATATCGAAGAGCAAAAATATTTTTTCCAAGATGAAAATAAATAAGCGATTCAGTCTCGGTTTTTTTACTTTCTTTATCACAGTCAAATTATTTCATTAAACATTATGTTGAGGTGATGATGACGATGACCTACGACATGCCCTCAAGAATTTGAAAATTTTATATCTTAACATCTCCTCTTAGACCGAAACTTAGACGCTAACTCGCCCCATTTCTAAGACGAAATTAAACACGTTACATTCTATCCTAATTAATAATGACAGCGCGTAACTAACGGGAAGTTCCATTAGAATTAATGGTTACCTCGCGATGGATGTGGGGTGTCTTTGTAGGTACTTGCTTTGCTGTAAGGCTGTATTTTAGCGAAAGCTCTCTACTATTTAAGCTCTTGCTTCTACTTACCATCATCATTATGGGAGATGAGAGATTGTGCAGTAGTTTTCTTGTCATTTAAGAGGGCGCAGTGCGCGCCATTTTGTGAAAAGTATAGATAGGATATCGTGTTCGAGCGACAGAGCGTACCTACGTCTCTGGAACGGCGTAAGCGTAAAAATAAATTTTTTGCTTTTATACAAGAAGACAAGAAACTGTTTCAAGGAACTAAATAATAAGGAATAATCTATGAATCAAATCACAAGTGTTTTCAATAGACCGCAAAGTTCTTGAGATCTCGACCAAAACAGTACAATTTTATATATTTTTTTCATTATCGTGGTTTACTTCTAAGGAACCAAAGAAGAATGTTGAATATTATGGAATTAGAGTTTTTTTACTGCAGGGATCCCGTGCGTACTGAGATCTAGGCCTAGTTTGAAAACCAAAGCCAAAGGTGCACCTCTTAAGTAATTTCCCCACCGTCGTAAGATATTTTTTACCGATTTCAGAAACGGAGGAGGTGAACAAGTGGGGCGAACGTGGAACAAATCTTCTCAATTTGTCTGTATTTTTTATGACATTACAAATTTTCATTTATAAACATGTTTTTTTTATTTATTGCATCATATTATGATACATACAATTTGTCAGAACTTATTGCCTATTAGAAAATACACACAATAAGTAATAGTACCTATTTGTATATTGCGTACATATATTATACTAGCAGCTAACCGCCGCTTTGTACGCACTTTTCCGGGAAAAAAGTAGCCTATGTTCGTCCCCGAGATACCATCTACTAAAATCTACTTCCCTGCCAATTTTAATTGAGATCCAATCAGCCGCATAAACATGAAAAGATGACAGACAGACAGAGTTATCTTCGAATTAATTAGTATGAGTGGATTGTGCATCTAGATCCGTATCTAACTCCTACTGTAAAAATTTATAAAGAAACTAAACTAATGAATATTATACAACTATATACCTATACAACCTGCTTACTTATACGTATAATCCTTAACAAAACTATTCATACCAATATCACATTCATCAAAAAAAGCCAACTACACAGTAAATATACTAGACGAAGGGGTGATCATCTTGTTTTGCCTACTATTAGAACCCAACAAGGTAAAAAGACTATTACTTTTGAAGGGGCCCAGTTCTATAACAGGCTACCTGAAGACATTAAAGGTGCTGGAACGTTTGGCGTGTTTAAAACCAAATTGCAAAAATATATATTTGAGGATGTAACACTACTAAACAAAATTTAGAAAGACGAAAAATAACATAATTATAGACTTAGTTTAAGTTTCTCATGTAAGTAGCATATTTGTTGTAAATGAGAAAATAAAGATCTTCGAACTGAGATCCCAGGTGTCATTAGAAATTCAAAATCAGTATTAGTATTTTTTTATTTATAAACCAATTTTACACTGTTAGTACTCCAGATATGTTTCTAGGCCAGGAAAAATACATTTAAGATAAAATAGCAGAGATAAGATTTCATTTCGCCTCGCCCAGCGCCTGTCTTCTCCCATTCTATTCATCGATGTTACGGTGCGTAGCATAACGTGTTATACAGCGAGCGTGCGTTACGGGAAAAGAATGCGCTCGCAACAAGCAACGAGACGGATTTTAGCAAATGGCGTAATGTGTCATGCTCGCTGTGAATGGTAAATTACGCCCGTAACACCCCAGTCAGTACACGGGTCTAGATTTTTTTGAGTGGTTTCATATAAAGTTTTTTTCACTTTGATTTCTCTGGTTAAACTTTTGCTGTTGCGGCTGGAATCTTTAATGTTTCTTTTACAGGCTTTGTAAGATATTTGCTTCAGAGCAATCTAAGCCGGCTTTTAACAGCCAACGCAAATAATAAACAGATCTTACAAGCAGTTGTCTTGCGGAGGAAATCAAATCAGCAACCTAACTACCACTACGCTATAGGAGTTTTTTTATCTGCTGTCTGGTCAATCTATGATTTATTGCTGAAAGAAATAGCTATTCCGTGACGACCGATGTGGCGCGGTGGGCGAAGGTCTGCCTGCGACGCAAGAGGTTGCGGGTTCGATTCCCGCCTCGGGACCAATGTGTGTACGATCTGCAGACATTTGTTCAGGGTGTTCTGGTCGTTTTGCTATGTATAATAAAAAATATATCCATTATATTATGTGTATCAGTTATATAGTACCCATAACACAAGCTCTGCTTAGCTTGGGGCTAGATAATGCCGTGTGAATTGTCCAGCATTATTTATTTATTCTCTTGTAAATAAAAACAATCGAAAAACTAAATCTCAAAGCCATCGGTTAGCAAACTCATGCGACCAAATTATTGCAAATTGTGACCCTGAATGTAGTCCTGAGCCGTGAATAGGAATGACAGCTTATGAAAGTGTCGGAGGCACGCGTGAGCTTTAATTGGGCCCTCATCAGGTCGATGGCGAGCGACAGAGGGCAACGAAGACCCTTCTGGAGGACTTTATTCATAGCATGGATACGCACCGAAGTAAGTTTATTAGTACTTACCTGGTTTAACATTCTAAATTAAATTATTTTTAGAATAGAATAGAATAGAAAAACATTTATTTGGACACAGGTACACACAAATATAAAATAAAGCGGAACACAAGAACAAAATTTAACATGGAGGTAAGGTGACACAAAAGGGTGGTAGTAAGAATAAGGTGACTCTGCCTCCTGACCCTGCGCCGAAAAAGGGGTTGGCTCAGCGTGTGCTGAACAGTTTCTGCTCAGCGCTGTTTTTCAGCCAAAAACCTTAAAGCTGATTTTAAATGCTGCTGAAGCTTTTAAACAAAATTTGTAGGTACAACTACGGAATCTCGAAGAACGTTATATCGACAAAAAACAAAAAGTAAACGCTATCACGACTCACGGAATCTCAACAAAACATAAAGTGAACGTAGGTAATAGCGACGCACGACTAGGTACTTCAAAAATTACAGCTGATGTCAAAAATGACATCCTCATCATCATCAGCCTATGTTAGTCCACTGCTGGACATAGATATATGATGCCATATCCTGCCCCCTAGCCATATAGATGATGATAGCCTCCCCTAATGAGCGACATATCGCTCTGTCTTCAGCTTCGTACTATCTGCAGACATTTGTGTGTTCTGATCGTTTTATATCTACCTATAATAAAAAATATATGTCTATGTATCATATTGTATAATGTATATCAGTTATCTAGTAGTTACCCATAACACAAGCTCTGCTTAACTTGGGGCTAGATAATGCTGTGTGAATTGTCCAGCATTATTTATTATTTATCATGACAAATGAATAACGTTTGACAATGAGATACACGCTGTATTTCAGTTAAACACTATGCTTGTTTTTATCCAGGAAAAGTGTAGCGGCAAGGCGTACCAATAAAAGTGATTTTCCTATATTCTTCTGATTCTGATTTTTATGTGGTCACTGAAGCTTTGATGGGAAATGTGCGCACACTTTAACTGAATGACTGTACCAATTTTGATCCCCACACTCGATTTTTACAAATACAATCCCACCCTACGATAATCCTGGATCTTTGTTGGCCCTTATCAAAGTCCGTCCAGGGCCCAGATGGTAATCTTTTTGCCCATTCGCGATAAAAACTACACAAATCTTTTTTGCAGGAAACATTGAGATCGGGCGGATCTTCGTAAACAGAAAACGGATGAGAGTTTGGATTACATAAAGAAAAGGGCAAAATATTTACAGAGACTATCTATTTTGCCCTTGTAACTATTTATAACATTTATTTTTATCATGAATGTGTACTTCGTTGACCACAATCACACCTGATGGTCAGTGACGATGCACATAAAGTGATGTTGACGATGTATCACGAAGGAGTATACCTAATCTGAAGCTAGATGTGTTATTTCGATTTAATCCTTTCAGTTGTTTTCGAACAAAAATCATAATCCGTCCAATATCTCACACAAAATCGGTGTGATGTCTCCAAACGTTTTCTATGTTTGTAAATAATAGATACTTTTTATTGATATTATGATTTTTCTTTGTGCCTAGAATACCAAACTGATTGGGATGAAGGCAAAGACAGTGTGGAAAACGAAAAATGTCTTTGGTTGAAGGTAAGTCTAGACTAGACGATTAATGATACTACTTTTTAAATAACTAATTAACGGGTTGCTTTCAATTTAGCAGGTGTACCTATTTCTGACCTTGGAACTGTGTTTTTGCAACTTTATAATAAAAGATCTTTATTGACAATAAATTGTAATAAAATGCTTTTTATCCAAGAAAATTTGTGTCTAAAGCCGTGGGCAGAGGCTAGTTGGTTTAAAAAATGTTTTGCTATCCTTAATGTTATGCGAAAGTGTGTTTGTTTGTTTATTTGTTGGTCCTTCCTTCACGCCCTAAATAAGCAACCAATCAACTTGATTTTTTGCATAGAGTTAGTTGAAAGGTTGGAGAGTAACATAGACTTTAACGGTTATCGACATAGCTCAGAGGATTAGCAAGCTGAAGTGGCAGTGGGCTGGCCATATCGCGAGACGAACCGACAACCGCTGGGGTAAACGTGTTCTTGAGTGGAGACCACGACTCGGCAAACGTAGCGTAGGACGCCCTCCGACCAGGTGGGATGATGATTTGCGAAAGACTGCTGGCAGATGCTGGATGTGTCAAGCTGAAGACAGGGCGCTATGGCGCTCATTAAGGGAGGCCTATGTCCAACAGTGGACTACTATAGGCTGATGATGATGAACATAGACAACTTTTTGTCTTGGTTAAACATCAAATTCCCATGTAAGATTTACAGGAATAATTCCCCTAGAAAAATTAAATTCGCATTTAACGCAGGTGTAACCGCGGAGAATAGCTAGAATATAATAAACCAACTGGAATTATCTCATATTTATTAAGAGGATGAAATTGTGTAGATGCAAGTGATTAACTATTAATAGTTCGTGTGTCGTGGTTTAGTATGATACGGTTCTATTTATGTGCCCATTAATAAACTTGTACAGTGGCTGGAAACTAATGACTTTGGGTTATGGCCAATAGTTCAATGGTACACACCAAAGTCGTCTTCTAATACTGACTTCCTATGTAAATATTCTGTTTTATTAGTGAATACGGAATGAAAATTCTGTTCGGGTTTGCGGTTGGTTTCACTGCAAGCCTAAAATGGCATTGTTATTTTTATTGAACTGTATATAAATTAAACCGGCCAAGTGCGAGTTGGACTCGTGCACGAAGGTTTCCGTACCATTATCTAAAAAAACGGTCAAAAAACACGTTTGTTGCATGGAAGTCCACCTTAAATATTTTTAATTTAAATTGTACTGATGTTGTACGTAATAACTTAATATTCTGAGATTATTTCAAGCGTCTACCTGTTTCCGTTACCAACAGCGAACAAAAACGAGCTTAAATATTTATTTTATTCTGCTTTTTAGTATTTGTTGTGATAGCGGCAACAGAAATACATCATCTGTGAAAATTTCAACTGTCTAACGGTTCATGAGATACAGCCTGGTGACAGATGGATAGACGGACAGACAATCAGACAGACAGCGGAGTCTTAGTAATAGGGTTCCGTTTTAAGAAACCCTAATATATATAAAATATATATATAGATATATAATGCTGGACAATTCACACAGCATTTTCTAGCCCCAAGCTAAGTAGAGCTTCTATTATGGCTACTACTAGACAACTGATATACATAATATAATACAATACCTACATAGATATATATTTTTTAATTTTCATAGACTACGCATAAATTATCCAGATAAAAACTTCAACCTCTGCCAATGTTCTTTTTTCGAAAACATGAGCATAATCCATATCTCAATAACCTCGTCATTTATTATTCTTACGCGAACGCTAGAGATATGGAATTAGCTGAGACGGCGGAGGCGTCTCTTTTACATGCAAATCTACCTGATTTATAGCGGTCCTACTTCGATTTACTGAAGGCATAGACAAGAATTCAAATGTGCTTTTCTAACTGATATTATAACTTCAACTTCTTATTTCATGGCTTGCTGTGCCTTGCTGCCACAACTCTGCCAGTGTCCATGTCAAAAGAGTCATAACTTTAGTAGAGAGAAAACATAAAATTACAATTTTCATATACGATTTATTCAGCCTACAAATCTTTTTTTGAATTCGTACGCTGATAATGATCAAATATTTTTTCAATGCGAAATTGAGAGATATTATTATTGATTACCTAGTTAATCACAGTACAGAACTTAGTGAAATTAGTGACAATACGTGAACTGCAGGTCCTGCCCATCATCACAAACACGTTCGTGATGGCGCCAAGTCGAAATTCTTAAAAAAAAATTAAGTCACCACTGATACTAAATGAAAAAACATCTTTGCCTGGAACCCAACAAGTTTCGATCTTTCACTCTCATATCTTCTGTTAATTCAGGGCAGAGCTGTTTTTAAGTTCAGTTTTAAATAAAACCTCTCTAACGAACGATTATTGAATTGCGGGGGGTACCCATTACCAATACCAAAATTACGAATTAAGACCTGGCGTCTTCACAAACGTTTTTGTGATGATGGGCTGAACACGTATTGTCACAAATTTACCAATAACCCTGTATAAACTAATACAAAGCCCCTAAATAAACTACACAAATGTTGTCAATATAGAAACTGGTATCTATACTCAAACAATTTCAAAATTTTGAATGCAAATAAAAACGAATTGAATACCGTAAGTACTCGCTAGTAAAAACGTTTTTGCTTGGCATTGCAGAACAACGTTTCTAGTTAAAAGTTTCAATAAGAATAATTTCAAAATGAAATTATATCCCGGCCATCAAATCTGCCTTTGCTAAGCGTTTCCGTAAGTTTGCCTTCCCTTTTATCTATCGCCGGGTCATCAAACATTGCCATCTATCTTGTGCACTGTATGGCGTAAAGGAAAAGATAAGACGATGGTTACTTACCCTAGACTACGATGCTACTAAAGACTTATTAAGCATCTTAAAGTAAAGTAAAGATTACTATAGTTTACACCACGTTTACACCACAGCTTCCATTGTATAAGCAAAATAATATAGTTAATCAAAACTCCCCTTTTCCTCATCTCCCTCCCTCCCTTTTTCTCCTTGGCCTCAAGTTGGTAATTTCACTCTACACAAATGTAAGTGTCTAATATATTGCAGTTTACGTGTACTGATTTTGTTAGTTTTGCATCACCTAATTGTTTAGATTTATTATAATTAATTTTTGTTTCTTTGCCCTGTATAAGTTACAACTAATCTCTACCGTTAAAGTTACTTTTGTAAACAGGCTTCCCGCGACACAGGCTTGCCTTGTGCGGGGGCCGCCAGTAATGTGTATCTCTATAAGTTAATTGGCAAATAAATCATTTTGTATTTTTATATTGTATTTTGTAAATTCATCCTAACTTCAAAAAAAATGTGACGTCTACGAAATAAAAATGTTGCTTTACAATCTAAATCCATTATGTCAAAACTTTACGACTCTTCCGGAACCTCCCACCGGACCGATTCCGTTCTTTATAGCAATTATATCCATTTATAAGTCTACGCTCGCTCTGTAGAGCCATTAAATGAACGATCTCTCATGTCACCCGCCCTTAAAATCGATCTTGGCAAGTGATAAATGTAGAAAGACCATGCGAGTCACAATTTTGCTATTTTGAACTCTATATCTTGGAAATAAAAAGGGGTGTGTTCGAGATTGTTTTTGTAGAGATTTATGTCGATAACGTCCCTGGAATAGGCGCTTTTTTAGATTTAATAGGCGAGAGTTAATAATGTTTTTGTTTCAGCACAGTAATGTCACGGTTTCAGGATCAATAGGTATATGCCTTAAACTCCATAGATGATTATATGAATGATGTTAATGCTTGGCCAGATGTCGCCCAGTTCCGCACCGACAATAGTATTATAGGAGAACAATCTTAAGCTTAGTTTTATATAAATATTGACCTGTATCTAAATCACATTACATTTAGACTTAGCTAGGTGAATAACATTGTATTAAATTTTAAGCATTATACACTTACTAGTGGTTTATTTTTCGCTTCTTCCACTAGTGGACAAATAATTGAAGCGAACCAAATCAATAACATTTTGTTTCTTATTTGATAATAATAACTATTTGTTAAGCTGTTTATGTATAAAATTTGACTTGTCTAAGTGCTTATTTTGTAAGCCTAAAGAAATGAATTTACTTATTGACTTTTGACTTTTTTGACTTTTGCTCTTGGTTTTATTAGTGGAATTCAGACAAAGACCGGAAGTTTTATAAATAGTAATTATCAAACAAGAAACAAAATGTTATTGATTTTGTTCGCTTCATTTGTTCGTCCACTTGTGGAAGAAGCGAAAAGCACGAGCGGTAAGAACTGTCTGAGCCATAATTCTCACTTATTGAACTAAATAACATCGTGGCCAGCGTTGTCAGTCGCTCGTTCGCTCCCAGCGAAGTAAATATTAACTTATCTACTTACCAGAGTATACTCATAAAAGCCACCAGATCCATAACGAAAGCCACAAAATCCATGTCGACTATTTGGAGACCAAGATCAATCCTTGCCAAGCACAGATAAACAAATAATCGAAACAGTCAATCTTAAACAGCTTGGTCAGTCAAACTTTGGATTAATTGACGTTTCGGAGTCTATCGACGTTGGTTTTTGTAATAAATCTCTATGTCTTAAGACTCAAAAACAACAATCGATTCAAAGTTTGTTTAGAAAAGGTTCACATATCAATAGGGTACTAGCTGTGCCCCTCGGTTTCACCCGCGTTGTTCCCGTTCCCGTTAGAATTCCGGGATAAAAAGTGCTATTCCAGACCATAATCTATCTCTGTGCCAAATTTTATCCAGATCCGTTTAGCCGTTCTGGCGTGATTGAGTAACAAACATCCATCCATCTATCCATCCATTCATCAAAAGTTACACATTTAGAATATTAGTGGGATTATACCCATTTTTGAAAAGTGTTTCAAAAAAACATCATCAGCCTATGCTAATCTACTGCTGGACATAGAAAAAACCAAATCATTTTTTTTAATCGTTCTTATCCTTCAATCAGGTCTCGACAGAGCCTACGCATTTGCTCCCCTTGGAGTCGAGACCCCAAGTCCGAAGTAATAAAAATATTATTTTAAAACGGGTTTTTAAAAGATATCTGAGCGTCTGGTCGAAGCGACGCGTGAGCAGAGAGCTCTGGTGAGAAGACGTCACAGTTTTGTATTCCCAGTCCGCAAAATAGAAGCGCTGTACCAAATCCCATAGAAAAAAGAGACGTAGTAGAAAATTTCAAGATGTCATCGTCGCAATGACGATCTTCTACCGGACTAGGGGCTCTGTTATTATAGGTATGTGTATATACATAGAATAAATAGAATAAAATTTTATTTAGCATACACACAAAAAACTGAGAGAATATGCTTTTGATGCTTTTATAAAAATGACCCAGCTGTTCTCTGTAAGCTAGCTCGTAGTCGTACCATTTCCCATAAAACCACCATAAATTTATATTTGTTATATATAAATTCATATCTAGTATATGAATCCCATCTTTCATCTTATCAGCCGCAAGATGGGCGGATGATATAACAAACGTCGTGGGGCGAACCTGGATAAGATTGGCACAGAACCGTGTGGATTGGCACAAGAGTTTGGAGGCCTATACCCAGCAGTGGGTGAAGTCGGGTTGTGGATGATGATGACGATGATATGAATTCCATTTTCTCCAAACCCATCCAATTCATAAAGGAATACCTCTACGAGCGATGATATCGCAAGCAATAAACAAATCCTTAAACTACCTATTTTTTTGATGTATAAGAAAAATAAATAAAATAAGTATTAATACGAAACAATTTCGTTTATTTTGCAAAAAGCATAATTATTTTGATTACACGCACAATTAGGTTAAAATCTCACCACGCTTCGATTGTAAATTAAACTTATCCAACCAAAATTATAAATTTTGACTTTATCACCTTATTTTTGATAATTATAAATTATAATAATTATGTTTAAAGCAACCGTCATCAGGACTATGTCCGCTAAACTCTCTAGTTTTATCAATACTATTTATAATTGTATTTTCATAACGATATCCACTTGTAGTCGTGTACAATTTTAAAGAAGATTTTTAGGTTACATTTTTTATTGGGTTTAGTGGACATTGGCCTCGCAAAGCTAAGACGATTTGTTTATTGTGATGATAATCTAAGTTATCACAGTCCGTAATGGATGTAATACAAATTGAAATCACCCAAATAAAATAATGATAAATATTATAATAGTTGTACTAATAATTTTTAGTATCCACATCAAATTATTGAGCGTCAAAACACAAATATTAGTTCTTATAAATATTATCAAAACATTTAGATATACCAAATTGAATTCTATAATAAATTCACGATCTACTTTACGGTTATCGATAGTTACTTTACATATTGCTGTTTTTTTTACTTCTAAAATTTTATTTATAATATTAAAAAAGTTTCTATATTCCTGAAATAAAAAATCTATGAAACCGTTTTAATGTATATACTGACGAATTATTTACACATCAAGTTCACACTGATCTATGTAAGTTTATAGAAATCTAATTCACATTGTACGATATTAAGTTAAATAGATAATTATACAGGGTGGTTTTCTGAGAAGGGCGGTGATGACCAAGTCCGAAACGACGAGTAAGACGAAAAGTCGTGGAAGGAGTCATGAGCTCAATTTATGAGAAAATAAAAACTGCATGCATTTCTTAACATTTTTTCCGATATTTTCTTTAATGTTTCCCAAAATTCAATAGGCATAGATGTTTTACAAATATAGGTGAAGTATCCTGGCTAGTGGCAAACACACCTGTTGTCCGAAAATATTACTTCAATCAAAGTCACATGGATGCATAGTATTCAAACTAAAATTGTAAGAACTACTCGTTTCCTTTCATTTTTAACAGTTTCCTTTTCTACCGAATCCATTGGAGTAAAATACAGGGTGTATATATTTTTGGAAAATCGAATAGTTCGATTTCCTGCAAAAGTAAAAGATTAAGAAACTAAATATGTAGATATTGTTTTCTTATAAATCGAAGGCATGTCTCCTTTCACTACTTTTCTCTAACTCTCCAAGTCCGAAACTTAACGTTTCGGACTTGGCCATCACCGCCCTTCTCAAAAAACCACCCTGTATCAAAGGGTGAATGAAATAGATGAACATAAATACTGGACGGATTGATTAAACAATAAAAACAAGCAAAATATTAGGTTAGAAAAATAATTTGCTGTTGAAAACAGGTGAAGAATTTTATAATTTTACGTAAAAAGTTAGAAATATAGTTGTAATACCTAATGATTTCACAACCGCGTATTATTACTTGATTTATACAGCTCATGTCACCCATACACAAATAATTTGGGTACAACATTACAATATCTACTACAATTGGCTACAAGATTTTCTCTAACTCCTATTTTTACATTGTTGAGCCTAATTTACTTATTTAAAAGGAAGACACATTGAATTTTCGTTAGCATTGTTAAATACTGATCGATTACAAAGACAAATACCTATGGGGAACATTACGATATAATAAAATGATAACAAAAAAGAAAAATACGGGAGATAAAATATTATACAAAAACATGAAGGCTTCGCAAAACAAACAAGCGTACTTAGCGCGCGTTAGAGCGCAAGCTTGGAGGCTTACTCGGAAAAGGAAAATCGAAGTTTTTAATTCGTTTTCATACAAAACCAACTCTTATTTCGTTTGCATAAGTTTAACGTTAGCACGCAAGCGTATCAGGAACTTCGATTTCGTTTTTACGAGTACGAGCCCTGACGCTCCGCTCTATAACGCCGATTTGTATTGAATGACTAGCTGTTACTTCGTTAGCTCAGCTACTCAACCTATTTACAAACTCGAGAACGGCTGGGCCGTTTTAGCGAGACAAACGAACAGCAATTGATTAGAGAAGAAGGTAGAGATAAGAAGATAGAAGATTATTAAACCACCCCTGCACTTATTAGAACAACACAAAACAAAAAGTATTTAAATCGGCCTAGCCGTTTTCGAGTTTTAGCAAGACAAACGAACAGCAATTGATTTTTATATATAGAGAAGAAGATAGAGATAAGAAGATAGAAGATTGAACTACCCCTGCACTTATTGGAACAAAACAAAACAAAAAGTATTTAAATCGGCCCAGCCGGTCTCGAGTTTGCAATTGATTTTTATAGGGATAGAAGATAGAAGAAGAAGATAAATAGATAGATGACGTACGTATACTGTGAAACAGAGCACCAGGGGCCCAATTCCACTAATTTTCAAACAATTGTCAAACTAGCACGATACAATTGATATTGAAGTTCAGTCTGATTGTTATTTGGTATTCCACTAAGTTTTGAATACAATCATAATGACTCAAAATGGCGTCTCAATTGTAAGATTAATCATTTACCACAGACTAATTTAAGATAGGCCTGTCAGAAAATTAGTAGAATACCGTTTTTTGCAACGATTATGAGATCAATGTTAGCTGTCAAAACTACGGCTACAATTGCTAGATATTGTGTTAGTAGAATACCAAATCGTGTCAATAATGGCGGCAATTGAGACGCGATACCATTGAGATTGGTTAGTAGAATTCGGCCCCAGGTGCAAGTAATAGGTACGCAACGTTCTCTCGTAAATAAAAATGTTATAAAAATCTAAGCGCTCTGACGCCCGCTAAGTAAGCGTTCTGTTTGGAGAAGCCTCAATAGAATATACATTTTGTAACCAACTAGTCTTTAACATTACGATTACAACGCGGAAATGTAAGCTAAGGGTTATAAACAACATCGACGACAGTTTATTACAAGAAGAAACCAGATTTTAAGAGAAATGATTTGAAAATTGATTGAACATACCCTTTTAAAACTAATAGTTAGTATTATTTTCGACCTGTATTAACATAACTTAAAACAATGAAAAATTAATAACTAATTAAAACTGACATCAAAAATTTATAATTTTATGGTATTGTTTTTAATTCATTTTCAAATCATGTCTCTTTCGAAGCTAATAGATTTTCCGAATCTATGTTATTTAATTTTGTTACACCTATAATATTAATAAAAATGTATTGACACAACACCGACACACCGAACTAACGGATTGTTATATATTAGTAACCATAGCACATCAATAATAATATTCATTTAAATTGTATTTTTTCTATTGAAGCGTTATTTGTCCCCATTTTTATCGTATCTTCCTATTCAAGTAATTTAAATTAAATAATTCTAGATTATTCTAATCTAAATACTAACTTACACAATAACATATTTTATTAATTAATTTAACTACGTTGACACACTTTGTGTGAGTTACAATCATAAAATTATAATAATTATTATTTTAAAAACACATTTTCCTATTTTCTCGTACTAAACGAAACTGAGATTTCTAACCCTTATATTAAAACTTCACATAGACTTGAGCTGGACTCAAGTGATAAATTAATTATTGACAGTCAGCTTGACAGTTTTGAAAAAGATTAGGTTAGGTGTAAAGACAACGTAACTGGAGTACTCAAATCTAAAAAAAAATAAGTATAGAGAAACATTGATATCTATTCAGATGTGAACAAAACTAAATTAAACATATTTGATTGAAATGAGTTAAGTTTTGGTGACATCTGAATTGACACCTGGGTCATATAATTTTAAATTTAAATTTTGGTCTTATCAAACAATATCAAATTAAAATTACCGTTACTACATAGTACAAATTTCATTTAAAATTAGTTTACAATTTATTATTATTTGACGTATTCCTAAGCTAGTGAACAGATCATTTAGTATTTTAATTTGTTATTTACTGAAAATAAATAAGATGATTTTATTTACAATGCTTTGGCTTCTTCGTGAATTATATTTTTTTTAAAGTTAGGCCATACGTTAATACTAAACTTAATGTTATTGAAAACCCCGTATTTTCTGACTAAGTTGAAGAAACGTTGGAATGACACTACTTTAAAATATAACAATAATATTTATAACTATGATTACATTATTCGTAGTTCTATGTGATTAAAATACAGGAACATATAAAATAATCACTTGAGGTAACAACAATAAGTGTTGCTTGCATAATTATTATGAAAACGACCATTTTATTATTATGTCTTATATACATTATTATTTATAGATAATTTAATACATATAAAAATATTATTGCACATACAAAATGATTAATTCATCTAAAACTATGAGATAACTCTCTTTTCCAATCATTTTGAACTTTAAAATTCTAATTTTTATGCTATTACAATCTCATTAATCCTTAACCTACTATATTAATTAATAAACTAACACGTCTACGTAAACAATTGAAAAAAAACTAACATATTTGATCTTTTTACGTATAAATGATTAGAATGTTTAAAAGGAAACATATCCGTTTGTGCTTTGATCGGAGCAACATCTATTTCAGTTTCAAATGCGCCTAAGTTCACTATAAAACTGTCTAAATTATCAGTCACAACAACTTTGGGAATAAGTACAACACCAATATACTTCGTTGAGACGTTCTAGGCCTCTGCGTCTGACAGTCGATTGTTCAAAGAGAAGCGAGGTCACTCGTCCTCCTCGAAGCAACTGGTACTCTCAATTGCCCTGATCCACGTCGATCCAACCGCTCCATCGCGTCTAAATCAGACGCCCGGCGCCTGCAAAAACTACAAAACGCACACGCGAGCGTATTCTTAAACGCGTTACGAAAGTCTCTATTAAAATACGCATATATAATCGGATTCAACGCGGAATTGAAGTAACCAGTCCAGAACATGATAACAGTCACTACTTCTGGGCACTTACACGTGTCACACAAAGATGTTGATACGTAGAAGAGGAAAAACGGAAGCCAGCAGAGAATAAAGGCACCCATGATGATGCCTAGTGTCCTCGCGGCTTTGTGTTCCCGTTTCATTTTGAGGATGTTCCTGTCTTTAGTTGGGGTGGTTGCGTTCATATGCAACGCTCCGTTTTTGTCGCCCACTTCTCTTGAATGCCGATGCATCAGCATTGCGTTCCCTGCTCTCGCGTGCAGAGCCTTCTCTTGACGATTAGCTTCTTTGAATATCGCTAGGTAGGTGAATATCATTATTGTGCACGGTATCCAGAAGGATATGGAGCTAGATATGACAGCATAGGGTTTGTTTACTTTGAAATCGCACTGTTCACTTTCATCACTTAGTATTTCGTCGTAGGGTCGTAGGTGGTCTTTCGTTGTGTACCACCCCATGAATATTGGTACGTATGATATTGTGATGGGGCTGAGCCACGTTGCTGCTAACATCAGGTATGCCATCTGTAACAAACAAACTCTTACTAAAACAATGTTACAACCATGACCTTTTTTGATGAGTGTTGGAGATTTTAAGTGTTTGCAACAACACGTGCTTAGAAAAGTGAGCGAGTTAAAACCAAAAAATGTCATGCTGGGACAGCATAGATAATTATTACTTGTCAATTTGCCGCTTACTTGTGAAATGTAATTTGAGCATTGACATTTTCAATCCCAATAACTATCATCATGACTTATACAATATTTTACGGATGAGCATTATTATTTCCATGGTTATGATGAAACCAGATAAAGAAAATCAATGAGAAAATTCGTTGGAACTTAAATAACTTTAATCTCAAATGATACAATTATATTTGAACATCCAAGCCTGATTTAATATCGTGTTGATTGTTCGATTCGGGTCCTGATTTAGTTATTAATGAACATTGGAAGCTACACAATATGCAAATGAAACTGAATACAGTTTAAATATTTGAATAATTTAAAATCATCGCAAATAAACTCTAGTTTGAGCACATTTCATTGAGTGAATCGAATTGATGTGTCCCATGAATAATTCAACAGTTGGACTAGCTTTTATCCAATTTCAGCAACGATTAAATACAGATTTAATTTTAAAGTTAAATGTGAAGTATAATTTGTATGCACAAGTATTTGTAATCAATTAATAATTAATTTTTAATCGTTTTTATTTAATAAAATATATTCCAACTATGGTTTAAGGTACACAAATATTGACTTGTAACAATTATTATGAATGAATGACTACTAAGACTATTCATTTATTTACTGATTTAGGCCCACAACAGACGGAGCTATAAATATAGATATATTTATAGCTCCGTAATAACTAATATAGTTTGCTTTATATTACGGTATAGCAAGCTACCACCGGTGACACATGGTGAAGACAAGTAATTATTCAAAATACTTGCGTTGCCGTTTATCTTACTAAAAAAATAAAGGAATGGTTTGTTTCAGTTAACGAATTCATTATTCATTCATTTATTTACTGATTTAGGCCCACAACAGACGGCTACCACCGGTGGTGACACATGGTGAAGACAAGTAATTATTCAAAATACTTGCGTTGCCGTTTATCTTACTAAAAAAATAAAGAAATGTTTCCTTTCAGTTAATGAATAACAATTTGATTTTTTTATAGTATCAGCTTTCAATAAAGTATATCTTACCATATCTTAAGACTTCCTATATATTTCTGGTATTGGTCCTGTAGAATTGTTATAATTTACTCACCTTCTTCGTCATCTTGATTGGGTACTTCAACGGTTTCACAATCGCATAGTACCGGTCAACAGAGATACAGCACAGGTGCAGTATACTAGCAGAAGACAGGTACACATCAGAGGAGTTCCACAAGTCGCAGATGACAGGACCGAAGATCCACTTCTGGTTGAACTGGACGCTGAAGTTGAAAGGCATCACGACGAGTGCGACAAGGATGTCTGCGAAGGCGAGGGAGACGACGAAATAGTTGGTGATGACGCGGAGCTTTCTGTAAGAGAAGATGATGAATCAAGAATCAAAGGATCAAGAATCAAAAACTCTTTATTTACATCAATACAACAATGTAAACTTAGAAAAGGTCAAATTTTTATGATGTTTATAATATTTAATATCAGAAGTGGATGTGAAGAAGTCGGGATTTCTAGAAGTGTTTATTGCTAGAAGTAGACATTTCCAGAACTGAACGTTTTGGGTAGCGTATTGGACATTATTAAATAGTATTTCAAATTCGAATCATTTTAAATTGTAGTCCCGAATAGAATTTTAGTCATCTGGTCAATACGAAATAAAACCAGCCAAGTGCGAGTCGGACTCGCGCATGAAGGGTTCCGTACCATTATCTATAAAAACGGCAAAAAAATCACGTTTGTTATATGGGAGCCCCCTTAAATATTTATTTTATTCTGTGTTTTTAGTATTTGTTGTTGGTGCGGCAACAGAAATACATCATCTGTGAAAATTTCAACTGTCTAACTATCACGGTTCATGAGATACAGCCTGGTGACAGACGGACAGACGGAAAGCGAAGTCTTAGTAACAGGTTCCCGTTTTTACCCTTTGGGCACGGAACCCTAAAAATAACGATGTCGCGAGTTAATCACCGAGAGGAAATGGTTGATAAAGTTAACACGTTCAATTATTAACAATTATTATGTCGACAGAGAATAGAAAAAAAATATAGCAGCTCAAAAAGAATTAACGCGATTTTCTTTTGTTTTTCGTTAACTGTGCCGTAAGAGACTTGTGACGTCAGCGTGATCACTTCCACGAAAAACAAAATGCAATCCTTTCAGTAAAACCAGATTCACTTAAAGCTGTCATTGTATCGCCAACAATTTTCACAAAAAGTTTTGATTTTAAAATAATAATTGTGCTTTCAATAGCGTAGTGAAACAAAAGAAGATCTCTATCTATTTGAAAGCCAAAACGAGAACATTTATGTACTGTGAGGGGGATACCAATTAGCGCTTCTTACTGGACATACTATATATTCTTTATCAGATATATAACATATTATGATAAACAAAGGTATACAAAAAATATCCAGGTTTTTGCATCGGAGTATAAATGTTTATCAGTCGGAAACTACTTATTACAAAAGTTTCCAGGTCATTCCAAAATGAAGTAGTAATATCAGTTTTGGAGATAAACTGAATATCTCTCGGCTATTTGCCAACAGCTATTGGTTGAAAACATTCAGAATTTTTTGGCTATCAAATAGATAGAGATCTTCTTTTGTTTCACTACGCTATTGAAAGCACAATTATTATTTTAAAATCAAAACCTTGTGTGAAAATTGTTGGCGATACAATGACAGCTTTAAGTGAATCTGGTTTTGCTGATAGGATCGCCTTTTGTTTTTCATTGAAGTGATCACGCTGACGTCACAAGTCTCTTACGGCAAAGTTAACGAAAAACAAAACAAAATAAAATCGCGTTAATTCTATTCGAGCTGCATATAGCACACAATTACATTCAAATTAGTTCACACCCCTTAATTATCGTAGAGAAATAAAGAACTTCATACCTGTGCCTCATAACACTGACGATAACAAGCAGATTGCCGAGCACCGCCATGATGACGATAAGCAGCAACACAGACATACGCAGCTTAAAGAAGATGCCTTGAGTGACGTCATCGCTGGTCGCGTTGGTCGGCGCGACGCCGTCCGTCGGGGTGACGTAGTGGACGCCGCTTTCTGGATCCATATGTGGCGGTCTGGATAGAGCAGATCAGCTTATTAAAAACATTGTAAAGGACATAGGTTAAGCTCTCAAATTTTTTGAAACATTGTACAGTGACAAAATGGTTTACCTCCAGCTTATAGCGAGCCCGCAAGCTGTCTGTTCAATTTGAGATGCATTTATTACCCGTTAAAGTCCATAATTTAACGCATGCACATTTTTGTGCTGTGCAACAGTGGAGCGGTCAAAGTCTGTGACATATGTTTTAGGCTCAGGCAAATCGAGAGAAGAGGGGATGACGGAAAACTCCTGGAGACCTACTCGGTAAACTAAAATCGTACTTCCCGATTCGTTTTCGTGGAAAACCAACTCTTACGTCACTATGTAACATTGCATTTGCACGAAAACTAATCAGAAACTTCGATTTTCGTTCATAGCCCGATCGAACCCAATCCCTTTGTCATTGACAAATGAATCCTGCTAAACAATGGAAGGCTTTTTACCTACTATCATGCAATCTTGTCGTCGTGATGTCGTCATTTTGTACTATGTAATTTTATTGAAATTCGAAAACCTCCAAACGGAACGGAACGGAACTATGCTGGCTGAAGAGACAGCTGCGAATCGAGATGCCAGAAGAAGTCTTGAGTTGGAGTACTTTGGGTGGCTGAGCCACAGGAGTCTGAGAAATTTTGCAGCATTTTCAAATACCATTTAATTAGAAGCTTAAAAATATGAAAATATGAATCACAACTTTCGGAGCCTAACAACCCGAGGGCACTATTATGTACTGGTACTAACAAATCTCTGAAAACTTGGGAAAAAAACGTTGATAAATTGAAAACTGTAATTGAAAAGTTTTAAGTTGTAAGAACAAATTATTACGAAAATCTATCAACAGAGTTGGGTTTAATAATGTTAAATTTGAACTACTTGAACGGATCTCGGTGCTTCAAATTGGGTAAGATGAGAAACCCGATAAACCACTGAGTCCACAAACCCCTATTGTGTCGACCTTCCAACATTTCTCGGAGTCTTGTTGTGGGATACTGACATAGGGGGCTGGTAGGAAGAAATGTAATCGAAAGACCTAAGATTTTGCGAGGAAAATTTGTTTTAGGGAATTTGTTAAATGCTGCAGGTACCTAACGGAAATACCTAAGGGAGTAGGTAACTAGATCTTGCTCGTTATACACAGGGTAGATAAAATAGCTTGACCACTGACCATTTCCACACCATGTAGGAATTCCGGCTTCCAGACAGCAATACATCCACTCGCGAGTAATGTTTCTTTAGCAGGTAAGTGATTGCACGGCAATACAAAATCACTGAGAGATGCTTAGATATTTTGAGTTCCACAATTTAATGTAATGTCCAACTTATAAGGCGGTTGAAATTGAACTGGGCGAGGGTTTTCTTTTTCACTCATTCCTTGGAGTAAAGCACGTATCCAGTTCACTCGTCTATTTTCCCACAGAGGGTAGAAATCGGCTGATGGTCGTACTAATTTTAAAACTACCCTATGTTTTTTGAGAAAAGACCGAACACTTGTTGTGGTCAAAAATTCAAAGGGCTTAGAAGCCCGACTGCATTTTGAGCAACGGGGCGATAAGCGAAGTGGTAATAGAGTGGGAGCTAGTTTTGGGGTTAGGTTACGGGAGTGGGATATTTTTTAAAGATGGCGTTTTTAGACGAAAGTAAGATACGTTAGGTTTCCGAAAGATATCGAAAGCAGTGAATTTTGGTAAAAAATCCGATTTGGGTTTTTGACTATTTTGTTTTAAGATAAGTTTTTAATACTAGTTAAAATTAATGTTCCCAAAAAATTACGATTTCGGCGGGGCTTGAACCCACCGCGCTTGTGTCGAGATTTCTTGGGAACTTACATATTTCATTTCTTAAGAGATAGCCGGAGTGCGGGTTAGCACTATAATTAAAAACCTTTGACACTATTTGTTTATTTTCTTCTACTTTGCTAGCATGGCTACTAAACCTATTTACAATGACCACAATTCCCAAGTTTTAGAACAAACAAGAGAAAACCAAAAATAAGAAAATCGGTCAACCCGTTTTTAAGTTGTAACGAGACTAACGAACAACCATTATTTTTGATGTTTTAAATAAATATAGATTTCTTGGAATGCTGTAACACCGCTACCGCTGTCCACTGAAACTGCACTCCAATAGAGCTATTTACTAAAAAGTCAGATTGGGGAAGTCAAGCGTGCTATTGTAGTCCAGCCAAATCAAATGGAATTTAGCCAGTTCATAGCCCCAGTTTAATAGTCGAAACTTTATTGTGAGGTTCCTTTTTTGTATGGATTTGGGAAAGCAGCGCCTCTATCGCTATCATACATTACTATTTATTGCATTATTCGGTGTACAGATATGTTTAAAATCTAGGTATATAAGGTACCTAACGGAGTTGTTAAGTGTCACTATAGATAGACCCTGCTGGGCACACAATATGTATTGAGAGAGAGGAGGACCATTGTTGCTAGGTTTGGTATATGTATTATGTAGTATGTATTTTACTCGTTTGTATTTTTATTTTATTTCGTTTTAATATTCATCAATAGTGTCGTTTAATCTGTGAATAGGTTTTCATAAGGTTAATAACTGTTGTATAAAGATTATGTCGTTATTTTAATTTTTGAAGACATCAGGTAGTTTATTACACAATTTCATTGAAATAACACAGGGGATTGATGAATGAAGTTTAATTCATGGAAATACGCAAACCCCACAGAAAAATGGAACGTCTCGAATATTTTTTGATACTTCTGAGAAATCTTATTAGGGCTCAGACTTCAAGCTTAACTACTTCAACTTCTTTGTAAATGGTTCTCATCTGAACACATCAAAGAATTCGATTACTAGAAAACGTTCTTTAGGTCTTAAACCATAAATTTTCAGATTTCATTACGTAATAAAATATTGGCAAGCTTCACAGGCACTGGTTCAGATGGATCGTCAGAATTTATTTGTTATATATATAATGTGTTCGACATTTATTTTCGATGGTAATGCGTTCGATTTGGATAGATGTGCGTTTGGCTTGAAGGCTTTTTTATATTCGATAGACCTTAGTTTGACCTCAATCTCACCTCATGGAAAGGCGATGTGGTCGACGATGTATCACGAAGGTCTATATACCTCCCTACCTAGTTTGTCACACTTATCAGCTGTATTTTTACCATTCAAAACTCAGAACGCGAAGTACTTTATTTCCTTTAGACCTTACAGGACTCTTGGATACGTCACGAAACTCAGATTACTTAAGTAAAAAAGTGATCACTTTGATTTTTTGTCCACTTCAATATTTTTAAGGTTATGTGAAGAAGCGAACAAGAAGCCTTTACCTTGTTAGAATGTTAGTTTTCGAGTTGGAGCAAAACTTGTTCCAAGCTTTTTTATCCTCAAGACTTTTATAGTCTAGATCATTAGATACTCTGATATTTTATAGTAAATCTTTTTAGAAAGGATATTCATAACTACGAGCAGTGCTCGGAGAGACGGGGAACGCGCACGCCTAGAACCGCACTCACACTGAAGAAGTCCCTCGTTAAGGGATGAAACGTTGGTGTTCTTCCAACACAAATAAGGTTCGTAGTTAACCCGCTTACATCCGTAATGAATTCGTCAAACTACGATAGTTTTTATAGTAAAATAGAAAGGATATGTTAATTGTTCTTACCTTATCTCACTTCTTTCGTTTTCGTCTCAATAATCCATCCACCGTCCTTCCTACTCCTTCTAATACTTTTGGCGATCATCGTAATCATCAGTCACTGGGAGACGTCGTAAGATTATTTCTTCTTGACAGTTTCGGTCTTCAAGTGCTGGGTCTCTTGTGCTGTCATCTTTTGTTAATCGAAGATTAAGTTAGATTTTGTTCTGAAACAAAGGAAAAGAGATGTAAGAGAACTGCATTTTTTTTTCCGTACCCGAAGGGTAAAACGGGACCCTATTACTAAGACTTCGCTGTCCGTCTGTCGGTCTGTACGTCTGTCTGTCTGTCACCAGGCTGTATCTCATGAACCGTGATAGTTAGACAGTTGAAATTTTGACAGATGATGTAGGTATTTCTTTTGCAACAAATACTAAAAAACAGAATAAAATAAATATTTAAGGGGGCTCCCATACAAAAAAACGTTTTTTTTTGCCATTTTTATAGATAATGGTACGGAGCCCTTTGTGTGCGAGTCTGACTCGCACTTGGCCAGTTTTATCAATTATTTATTATTTTAGATTATTTACGATCAGAACAACCTGAACAAATATCTGCAGATCTTACAAATATATGTCCCGAGGCGGGAATCGAACCCGCAACCTCCTGCGTTGCAGGCAGACCTTGGCCCACCGCGCCACGGAAGTCGTCAAAAATTGACAGTTTGAAAGATATGGACAGTGGACATCCGGCGGAGTTGAAAATAAGCAATTTGAAATAGTGTACACTCTTAAAATGCCAAGTTACCATATTTATTATGATATTAATTAGCCTGGGTTTATCTTACAGGGTAAAAACCTCTACCAAACTTAAAGCATTTACGTGACCAAGTGATTTATGTTTTGTTCACGTAATAGAATTTAATAAAATGAAGTAAGCCCGTCTAGCCGCGCTCCTTTATTATTTACGATCTATCTACCAATTAATTATCTATTGTGTTATAAAATTCAAGACTTTTGCAAGTTGAAAAAGAGGTCATTTCTATGTCTTTGAAAAAAATCCTTCGAAAACAATAACAAATCAAGATTACTAATCAAGACACTAGTCTTACTACTTTTCTGCCAGAAATCTTAAAATGGGACGAAACAGGACCGATGTCAAAATTAAAATTGATATTCCGTGTTCGGATTTCTTTTGGTCGAGGCGAGTGGGACGAACACGGAACACCTGTTGTTTCTGTATGATTCAGTGTCAGAAATGTCAAGGAAAATATTACTTCGGCCAGGTTCTATCCTATTTTAGTAGCGCGTGAATTGTTCCACGCGCTACTAAAATCCGTGAGTAGGTACTGTCACGGATACTGACTGGCTGAAATCCACCAACGCACAACGCACCCATTCACTGTTTGCCCGTCATTGAAGATCAACAAAAGTAAAATAGGTTTACCTACATGTTTTTCCTATTCAACAGATACACGGCTGAATTAGTTCGTCCCATGCTCGTATTTCGGATCCTTGACAACCGTGCGGACCATTATTGTCCCAGGGGTATACATATAGGGTGCTCCAATCTCAGAGGACCAAACAAATGAGGCCAATTTTTGAGAAAAGTGCGCTCCTCGCGGACTTTTTAAACCTCCGATTCAAGAGAAGGAGTATGATTGATAGATAGATCATGTGATTTTAACGGTGTGTTTGTCTGTGACATCATCGCTCTCAAAGGGACGAAACAATGTATTTTGAAGATGTTTTATGAAAATCTGTGTACCTCGTATAAGCTATTATTTATAAAGTTCATGTAATAAATAAAATTAATTGAATCTGAATATGTTATAAAAAGATATGACAAAAGGACAAGTTAAGTAACGAAGACGTCAAAAACAGATAAAGTTAAAATTAAGTACTATTGCAATGTTTTTTATTGATAAATGACAAGAACTTAAATGAGCTGAACGCTGTCACTGCCCAGCTTTTCAGGTAGTATGTCTACATGAGCGTCGTGGACCATGAAAGTGTTATCAATACAAATCACAGAATATGGAAATCATTTCATACCCAGTGGAACCCCCAAATATATATATATATATTTTTTATTTATTTATTTATTATCAACTATAAAGTACATTTCCTTATTTAATTTCTGCCAAACTGTGAAAAAGTTTGTCGGCAGGCAAATAAGCCCCGCTTCGTTGTATCCCTAAAATCGAAACATCCTGTACTGCACAAAATATCATAAAATGTAGACCTTTTCGAGTGTGTTGACTAGGCAAAGCATTTATGAAAAGGGTAAAAGGGTTGCTATTCGCAAAATTGAAAAACATGTTAATAATGTAAGACATATAAGTGACGAGGCTGGGTAAGTAAAATTGTAGCGTTACTGAATGAATGAATGAATGAACACTTTATTGTACAATAAAAATAAACATGAATAAATAATCTTATATCTAAAATAAACATAATACAGTACAAAAGGCGGCCTTATCGCTGAAAGCGATTTCTCCCAGGCAACCTTGGGATGGAAAAAAAAAGATACAAGAAAAGTTGGTTGATAGTGCAAACGGAACTAATACAAAAAAAAAGTTACATATTTATAATACAAAACTACCTTATTATCTACTAACTTATTATTTGCGTTGTTTGTGTTATGTCTCGTTATTATTTGCGTACAGAAATATTAGTACTTTAACTGTGTTTCCCTAGTTATCTCATCTCACTAATATTATAAACGTGAAAGTTTAGATGAATGGATGGATGGATGGATGGATAGATAGATGGATGGATGTTTGTTCCTTTATCACGCCAGAACGGCAAAACGGACCGGGGTGAAATTTGGCACAGAGATAGATTATAGTCTGGAATAGGACATAGGCTACTTTTTATCCCGAAATTCCTACGGGAACGGGAACTACGCGGGTGAAACCGCGAGGCGCTGCTAGTGTGCTATAATTTTTTATTTTAAAAAGAATAAAAACATTTAGTTTCGGACGAGAATTAACAATAGGCTACTTGACTACTACTGGGAAATAATTCTAACGTATTGTCTGATAAAAATAATGCAAAATGTAATTAATATTTCTTCAAGGCCAGTCGTATTAGTTATGAAAACTAATTTTAAAGTTTAAATAAAATAATGGCGCGCCAAAACGATAATCTCTGTCATGGCTCCCATGACATGACTCGATGACGTCACACCACACCTAAAAAGAAGAAGAACAACAACAACACGCACTGTAATCTATGATTGGTGTGACGTCACAGGCGATGCAACCAAACGCAGAGCGTTTTCGGTCACGTGATCATCATCATCATCATCATCAGTTTATATCAGTCCACAGGACATAGGCCTCCCCTAATGAGCGCCATAGCGCCCTGTCTTCAGCTTGCCGCATCCAGCATCTGCCAGTAGTCTTTCGCAAATCGTCATCCCACCTGGTCGGAGGGTCGTGATTCCTGGTCACGTGATCATATATCAAAAAATGTGTGATTTTAAACCCGTTTTTTACCTAACATAGGCATATTTTTTTACAGAAATCCCTGATTACGTCACTGAGTAGGATGAAAACAATCAGCAACTTATTTTCAATGTAGTCAAAAAGCCTATTGAAACAATTAGGCTGTTAAATAAATAAATGAATAAATAAATAATGCTGGACAATTCACACAGCATTATCTAGCCCCAAGCTAAGCAGAGCTTGTGTTATGGGTACTAGATAGCTGATATACATAATATAATGCAATACATAGATAGATATTTTTTATTATACATAGAAAACGACCAGAACACCCTGAACAAATGTCTGCAGATCATACACACATTTGTCCCGAGGCGGGAATCGAACCCGCAACCTCCTGCGTCGCAGGCAGACCTTCGCCCACCGCGCCACATCGGTCGTCGTGTTGCAAGCAATGTAGAGGTAGCTTAACTGGTCCATATTAAATACCAATCGGAAGCGTCTCCATGACGCTAGCTGCCCCCCTAGCACAGGGATAGTTGTCTAGGGTAGAATAGAGAAAAATTACGTCACTTCGTCATCCAATGCGTAAATTACTTGAAATGCATTCCATCAACTTCAATAATGTACGCAATGTATGGCGATGCAATGTCATTATTGTCTCTTCTACCCTAGACAACAATCCCCGTGCTGGGGGGAGGGGGGGGGGGCTGTATTGCTCTTTCCATATTTATTTAAAATTATCGTTCATTTAACGATAGAGGCATAATTCAATGCGACGAATACAAATTGACTAAATTGTAAATTATTGCCTCTTGTCAGTATAAATTTAGCGCCGTCAGTATTAAGTATCTTAATAATTCTTACATTACAGCAATAATTTGCACGCAAATAAAAGGCAGAACTAGCTTTTACCCCTTGTTTTTCTTGTATTTTCCAATCACCAATATAAACCGCCGCTCCGGGTCATTCTTGGTGCAAAGGATTGCCATCGCTATTCAGCGAGGCAATGCTGCAAGTGTTATGGGCACCTTTGCATCGGGAATGGTCAGTGGCAGGTTATTTAATGACTAATTTTTATATTATTGCACTTAAATTATTAAATATGCAGTTTTAATATTAAGTGCAGTATTTAATGTTTTACATTGTGACCTTATTATTATTGTAGTGTATATTATAGTTATTATGGAAATAAATATTATACGACATGGCAGAGCCATTGTGAGTAGGTAACTGATAAAAAAAATCACCAATATTAGTGACATAAACGTGTTAATTTTCTGGCTGAGTCATAATTTTTTGTATTTTTTCACGAGTTATCGAATCCGTTCGAACAGTACGAAAAAAGGGCGGTGTGCCTGTCAAATTTAAACATACCATCGTAGACTTTAACAATTGAATTTCTTTGACATGACGTGTACGCAATTCGTGGTCACACCATTATTATAGAGACCGTTCACCGTAAGAGGTCCCCTGTCGTAATGTTGGCAATCCCCAAGGCAGGGACATACATCTTAAGGTGAGCGATCGGTAGATTTTTTTTTTTGGTAGTTCGACTGACTATCAATAGTCATGTCCTAATGCTTTACGCTCGTCTCAAATTAGCGCGCGGAAACGAATTTACGGAGCCAAAAACAAAAAGACTGGACTCTCGCCATAATGTGAGCTTCAATTCATTTATGGTCAGAGTTCCAACTGAACATCTCTCGACCTACAGCGCAGAGTTTTGGCCGAAGGGTGTCAAGTTCCGACGGTTCACTGGCCGCCTGCAAGGAGACACCGTCGTGCACCGTTGTCAGCTGACACCCTGATTGCGTCATCTACACTTCATCGCCGTAATCATAAAAAAACGTGTCATTAATTAAGTTTTCAATATTGTATGTATGTTAGTTTTAAGGTGTTTATGACATAATCGTAACGAATACATCCGACAGAGAAATAGGGTTATAGACATAGCTCAGAGGATTAGCAAGCTGAAGTGGCAGTGGGCTGGCCATCTCGAGAAGAATCGACAACCGCTGGGGTAAACGTGTTCTTGAGTGGAGACCACGACTCGGCAAACGTAGTGTAGGACGCCCTCCGACAAGGTGGGATGATGATTTGCGAAAGACTGCTGGCAGATGCTGGATGCGGCAAGCTGAAGACAGGGCGCTATGTCGCTCATTGGGAAGGCCTATATCCAACAGTGGACTACTATAGGCTGATGATGATGATAATGATGATTACTTATGGACCGTAGTAGGTATAAAATAAATAAAATCTGTAACTTTTCAATGATCTGAAATAAATTATTATTATTATTATTTTACGAAGAAAATATATTTTGAACCTTAACATATATCATTAAACTCCCAATTTGCGCTCCCAGTTCCCGATCCCAGGATTTATCGAACCCAGACCTAACGATCAAAAGTCCTATGATCGTGTCTCTTAACTTCACGCGTGAATTTGCAATACGTCATTTAATTCAGCTTGAAGAGCCGACATATCTCACTGCTTTAATTAAAGCGAGGTCAAGTTACCCTCCTCCAGACATAGCTCATAAATCGTGCCTAGCGCTGGGAGAACAGCTCGTTCATTCACCGCCGCCGGTTTCTGGAAAGCATATAATCAAAAATAACTTTATAATTCACACATAGCGTAATTTAGCCAGAAGCAGAGGTTTTGTTATTAGTAGGTACTTGATAAATGTTAAAGACATAATACATAATACAACCCAGGAGGCAATAATTAACAACCTCTGTGGTGCGGTGGGAGAATGTCTGCCTGCGACGCAGGAGGTTGCGGGTTCGATTGCCGCCTCGGGACAAATGTGTGTACAATAAGTAAGTAGCTAAAAAGTAGCTCTTTACGTGAGGAACAACCTCGACTCGTACGCGACGCACGGCGACTTTGCATACCGCACTCGTAACCAGCACAAACTGGTGTCACTAGCGCGATCTCTGACAAAGTCGTCAAAACTAACTCATATTATGGGCCCACAGGTGTACAACAAGCTACCAGACTCGATCAAAGAGGCTGCAAGCAATAGGACATTTAAACACCGCCTGAAACGCTGGCTTATCGAGCAAACTTTTTACAGCTATGACGAGTTCATAGGCTCAAAATGACGTTTGTTTTCTTTTAAATTTATGAATTGTATTTAATTATTTTTTATTTCTATTATGAATGTGACTTTTTACTTATCTACAAGATATCTTTTTAATATTTTTTTTTTTTCTTATTTTGACTGTGTAATCATAATTAATAATTTGGGTACAATGTGTAAAATTGTTTAAAATAGGTACATAAGAGATCAGACATGTAACATCTTTGTTATGAATAAAGAACCATTGAACCATTGAACCATTGAACCAATCTGCAGACATTTGTTCAGGTTGTTCTGGTCGTTTTCTATGTATGATAAAAAATATCTTTTTATGTATTGGCCAACATGTGGCCTAGGCTGAGTAGTTTGTTGATAAATAAATAAATCACAATCGTCACTTTCTTTATTAATAATAATGTTTATTTTCTTTATCTAGCTTATGTGGTAGGCGCTTAGACAAGGTAGTGCTAATAGGTCAGTGGGTAATTTAATTACATAGATGTATACTCTTTCATTGTCCATGTCGCATACGACATGCCCCTTCGGGTACACCACAAAGACTAGGCAGTGAAAGTGTTAATTTGTTTATGCAACCTGAGTTGTGAGAGACTGGTGCCTGAGGTTTATGAAAAATCTGTAGCACAGGTCACCAGTGTACTCATTTCGTGGGAGGTATACATGTAAAACTGTTCAAAGTACTTACTTTGTAGCAAGGTGAGTTACACAGAAGTTTAACTTATTTCTAAACCAGTGGAGATCAAATTATTAGCAGTAAAGGACATGAAAATACACAATTATTTACAATAAAGGAGAGCCTATAATAAAAAGGATAGGTATCTGATAGCTTCCAGCATTGGAGCTGCTCTCCGGAGGCACCAGTCTCACGAGAGTTTGGGCAACGAGAGATGTGTGTGTGTGTGGTTGGGTGGGTGGGTGTTTTCCATCAGGTGATATGGTGTTTAATGAAGGTATAATTTATTTAAAAAATACCACCCGTACCTGGTCGATATACCTCAGTGTCGCACCAAAAAATTCTGCTCTAAATTCATAATAAGCACGGCCAAAGAGTTCCATCTGAGGTCTCATCATCACTTATTCAAGTGAGATGGTGGCCAAACGCTAAAGCAACAGCAATAAAAAAAAGAAATAATCCGGGTATTGACTTGGCTGTCCGTATATTCACACTGTAAACACTCGGCATAACAATGCGACATTCCTGAAGGAAGGATGAATAGACCACGCGTTTTTATTGAGGTCAAAATAATAGTTCTTTAAGTATATCCCGGAATAATATTTTTGCCTTTGAAAAAACAAACCTGCCTCTCTTGTACTTCGTAGTAGCTCATTACGTAAGCGGGTTAACGAAAGTTTTTATAGTAAACTGCTATACAGGGTGTAACAAAAATGTAGGACCAAACTTCAGCTTCGATCACAGAACACGGGAAGAAATTTAAAAAAAATTGTTGATTACCTACCACAGAGAGACGTGAATTCTGTAGGTATAATAACTAGCTCTTAATTATCATATGTCCTGACTCTATAAGTCTAAGCGCTTATTAAGCTTAAGAAAAAGGGTTATGCTCAAAAGTACTCAAGTGTTTTGTGTCGTGCTAAATAAACTATTTCATTTATTTTTTTTTATTTGAAATCTGAAATAAGTAATATATGAAAGTAAATTATGTATATAATAATGTATGAATATGAATATTTGTGTGAAGCTTCAAATAAAAAGTGTAAGCATATCTCTATTAAATAAGTTTATTCCCTTTATACAAAGAAAATCATTTCACATAAATCTTTTTTATTTCCTGTTGTTGAGTTACAACCAAAATTTAACCCTAAATTTAATAAAACTCAAAAGTATTCAAACACAAAACATGAAAAATCGTAAAAACAAAGATTACAGTAATAAATCTGAGGAAACCATTTGTTTCTTAAGAGAAATACCAAACACCGAAAATGTTTAATTAAGCTCTAAAACCCCTCGATGTAAAAACGACCCTTTCAAAATAGGGTAACGTAATCTTTTGCAGAAAATAATTGTTTTCAAAGTTATTTTAAGATTTGTTTGCTGATTGAAATAAAAATAACTTGATTATTTTGAAAATAATTAAAAACCAATTTCAAATTCTTTAGTTTATTCACAGTTTTTAAAGTTCTTCGAGACAAATACTTATTCCTCGGGATTTATTTTTTTATGGAAACACCTCGGCATTCCTCCATACAATAGTGAAACAATTTTCCGAATCTATTCCTTGACGGAGAAATCAACAATTGTTATAGCGGCAACAGAAATACATCATCTGTGAAAATTTCAACCGTCTAACTATCACGGTTCATGAGATACAGGCTGGTGACAGACGGACAGACGGACAGACGGGCAGACGGGCAGACGGACAGACGGACAGCGAAGTCTTAGTAATAGGGTCCCGTTTTTACCCTTTGGGTACGGAACCCTAAAAAATGATACCGCATAGTCATACATTGCGTGAATTATTGAAGTTGATAAAATGAATTCAAAATATTTAACGCTTTCGATGAAAAAGCGACGAAATATTTATGTATTCTACCCTAGACAACCATCGCTGCGCTTGGCCTAGGTATTGATGAAGTAAATAATGCTGGACATTTAGGTAGGTCCTGTATTCAAAGTTTAAAAATGACGTGGACACGATGAAGTTGGTACACCAAATCGCAAAAACTCGCAGTCTATGATCTGCAACAAATTACGTTAAAACAGCGTGACGTGATCGCGTGACGGTGTAATGTGGACTCAGCACGATCTGGAAGACGCATTTACACAGTTTTATGACGTTTTAGAGACTAATTTGTAGTAAAGCTTTTGTAACTATCATAGTTAACAACATATACCCCGCGCGAACCCGCGCCCCACTCTCAGTACGGATTTGCTCTATATCAACTAAGCCACGAAACCCTTAGTCGGTTCAACCGAAAATTTTTGGGACCTCTTACGGACTGTAGCGCGCGAAAATTTTTGGGAACTTATTTCATTTCTTTTCGAAAATAGGCTTACATCAAATTTTCTTTAGAAAAAAATCCAGAGTTCGCTTTAAACTGTACAATAAATCGTCGCTATTTAATAAATACTTTAAAATAAGCCTTCATACTTTGTACCTACAGTAAACAAACGCAATGAAAAGTAGACGGTATATGTGTGAGATTTTCATAATTACTAAAAACTTGGTTTTTGCACACGCCGCTATGCTCTGTCCCACTCCTATGAACGCAAAATCCGATGCCTATCCTTTTCACACAATGGCGTCGTATAGTAAACCACTCAACGAAATAATGAATGTGCGAGTACTTTAACTAAATGGGTTCTTTTCCTTCATATGACTTTTCCATGTCTTAAGAATCGATATGTACCTGTGATTAAGTTATTAAGTTCCACATGTCTTGTCCCATGCCTTGACGTTTGTACCTTTATGCACCGGCGTATATGTCAGAATAATGATAGGCTTACGTTGAAAGAATACTTTTCTTTGAATCGAAACTAAAGGCCCCAGCGTGTGAATAGTAACTTATGTAGTTTTTACAGACTTCAATGAGGCATTTCTATATTCAGCGATATGTATTTTTATTTTTTTTATATGTTCATTGATTTTACCGTCGTTTTTGGACCGATAGTGATAATTCTTTCGCTATTGTATGAAAATAAGGCACGAAAATATAAAGGTCAGAGATAGGCAGAGTTACTCGCATAGGTTTAATTATAGAATAGAAAATAGAACAAAAATATTGGTATAGAAATTCCTAGCTGATTAGAGGATGCCTCAGGATCCTGATGTAAAGGAATGCAAAAAGCGCGTGAGTTACGTCTATGACGACCTCTGTGGCGCGGTGGGCAAAGGTCTGCCTGCGATGCAGGAGGTTACGGGTTCGATTCCGGCCTCGGGACAAATGTATGTACGATCTGCAGACATTTGTTCAAGGTGTTCTGGTCGTTTTCTATGTATAATAAAAAAAAACTATCTATGTATTGCGTTATATTATGTATATCAGTTATCTAGTACCCATAACATAAGCTCTGCTTAGCTTGGGGCTAGATAATGCTGTGCGAATTGTCCAGCATTATGTATTTATTTATTTATATGATGATGCCGGCGGCTGAAGGCTGTTTTAATCGCTCCCCATCAGACGCCACATGCTTGTTTCACCTTGTTTCAGAAATAACTAGCAGCGCCTCGCGGTTACACCCGCATAGTTCCTGTTTCCGTGGAAAATCTGGGATAAAAAGTAGTAAAGTAGCCTTTGTTCTATTCCAGACTATAATCTATCTCTGTGTCAAATTTCATCCAGATCCGTTCAGCCGTTCTGGCGTGATTGAGTAACAAACATCCATCCACCCATCCAAACTTTCACGTTGATAATTTAGGTATTTGAAAGGTCATGACAATGACCTTGTATCCACGATTTTGTATCAAAATATATATATTTCAGAACAATGTTCTGAAATCCTATTTTATTTTGATACAAAACCGTAAATAATTCATCGAAACATTGGATTTATGCCATATTCGTCCCTAATGTTCGGCCAACTTCATTAAAAAGTCTTTGTTCGTCCCTCACGATAATATTTGTCCAGATTCGTCCCTCATACCAAAATTATTGTAAGTACAGTGAACGTCAAAAGTATAATTTATCACCACAACCAAACCTGTGGTTTATCTACCACTAAGCATCACCACCACCAAATGATGGTCATTACTAGTATCATTATCAACTTTACGTAATTATCAAATTCAAAGCTCTCAGTAACTACCTATAGTAGTACTGTAGTAGTGATAATTCTGAAAGCGTATCGACCGCCTCTAGTTCTCAGTAGGTATAAAATAATATCCAATAAGAATTTATGCGAATCGCTGAATTGCCATCCCCTATATCGCCCGAACCCCCAACTTAAGAACATAAATCATATCTTCAAATCTATCTTTCATTTCATACATGAACTATCGGAGTAGCTCGGTTTGGACCGAGTCCAAATTAAAAAAGTTTATCTTGAATATTGTAGACGAAATTAATTTTGTTATTAACGAGGGGCTCTGAGTACTCGTAAAACAAATTTTAATACGTTGTCTAGGCTGTAATGGGTTACTGCCCACTCGACCCGCTTATGCCGGGTACAGACCAAGCGAGCGAGAGCCAGCGAAGGCTAACGAACGAACACAGAAGTAACAGTGTGGACGTCATTGCGAAAGCAAGCGTGGGACTCGCTTGCTTTCGCAATGACGTCCACAAGGGCCTTCGTTCGTCTTCGGCCGTGCTCCGGCGGCTGTCGCTACATCAAAGGAATATGGAACGAACGTACCGATTGTCAAATCCCAATCGTTTGCATTCGCTCGCTCTCGCTCGCTTGGTTCCGGCATTAGACTAACTGTCATAGTAAAGCACACGGCAACAGGGTTGGGGTTGAATGGTATAAGCGTTAGTTTTTAGAATAAACATATAACAGAAAAAAAACAAAGAATATAAATATTCTGCAATCCATCGTCGGCGACAGATATACAGGGTTGTTTTTTTTTGACGGGGCTTTATGGGGAGGTACGAGTAGTTTCCTTGAACGGTGTAGCTACAGGAAAACAGTCTTATTTATTGTAGATTTAATAAATATACAGTTAGAAGGTATGATAAAGCCTAGGTAAAAAAAGTACATAAAGGTCAACCAAACCAACCAAATCATTTTAAAAACTTCGTACACAGTTTGATAAAATCTAAGAAAGTTTTCAATCCATAAAGTAAAAACTATCATCAAGTTCATAAATCAAAATTTTCATTATATTCTACTTAATTTCCAAACAAACTCGCATTATGGTGAGCATAGAGTGTCAGACCGAAGTGTTGTCCCATCCATTTGGAACTTATATCAAAGATTTGCAATCAAAATCACAAATATGTTTATTGTTAACTGTTGTACAAAAAAAAATTAGTATAAAGTGTACAGTGTCATCAGCTTATCTGTTAGACATACAATACAGTTTTAAATAGGTACTAAAATCTAAGTCTACCTGTATTGGGTAAGTTTTTAGGTGTCAATTTATTTATATTATGGACTTAAAAATAGGATATTTGACTTACTTCGACCCTCTCCCGTGATGTAGCCGTATTAATGAGCTAGACAATTTTACGTAAAATTTGTAGGAAAATAATAATCAGAGACGCAAAATTTGGATTGAATGGCTGAAACAACCCCATTTTGGAGAATTCTGAGTGGGTGCAAAGCTATAACCCCTATTTTTAAACGTATATCTCAAGGTGCCCGCATCTCTGTCGCTTCCACTCTCTCACACGCCATTGGGAACGGTGTATCACAAAACACCAAGTGAGCTTAGGAGCATTAACAATTTTTCCTTACAGAGCATGTAAAGAAAAGAAAGAAATTTATTTATTGGCACACAAAGGCAAACACTTTATTTTAACACCTGGCCCAGACTGGCGCAGGACCGAGGCGAATGGCATAAACATAGAGAGGCCTATGCCCAGCAGTGGGTCGACAAGGGCTGATGATGATGATGATGATGAAAGGCAAACACTTTATACACGTATTTATGAATTATCCTTAAATCTATAAACAAGCCCAGTGAACCAATAGGCCCTACCTAAGCTTAATGTTGCTCTACCAAAGGTTGAGCAACGCTGGTTTTCTGGCAGGACCTTTCAGTGCGTGTGGACACGGACAACAGACGAAAAAGATTCTAAAAACTATAATTAAATTAAAACTATAGGTACAGTAAAAATTATACCTAGCTGTTCAACACGGGATCAATTCAGGCACAAAGTAGGTAGGTATGTAATATTACATGTAAAGAAAGATTTTACCAACAATGCATCAATCACGGTTAGGATCAAACATAACTGTGTTGGTACACTGCACGCGCAGGCCAGCCTATTTCAATTTGTTGATTGGAACACACAACCAAATTCAAATTCAAGTGAATTATTGGCTGATTCTAGTATACAGGGTTATAATTTGCCAATAACCCTGTATAAAGACATGTAGAGATTAAACACGGTGTTGTTGACATCAAAGGTGCCTTTCGCATACTGTTAGATGATAACAATCATTCTAACAAGGTAAAATTTTCTTGTTCGCTTCTTTACTTTACCTTAAAAAGATTGAAGTGAACAAAAAATCAAAGTGATCACTTTATTTCCTAGTTTTACGTATGTAATTTGTATTTTTTGACGTGTCCAAGAGTCCTGTAATGTCTAAAGGAAATAAAGCACTTTGATATTTGATATTTGACAATGTCGTTAAATATTATCCACAAAATCGTCCCAAAGTACCAAGAGAGCAGAAGTTACTTACAGTAATCTATGTAATACGGATTTATCTTACTAACAATTCAAGCGAGTATGCATCTTACATGGAAACTGTGCGGTCGACAGTACTGTTGCCTGCCTTTAAAAGTGGGACGAATCAAGAATGTTTTCAGCATAAATTTTGAGTTTCTCGTCTCATCCCACTTTGGTGCGAATCCAAAATGGTAGGTACGAGATGAGAATAATTAAATATTTCTTGGGTTATACAAAAAATATCCAGGTTTTTAATCAGAGTACCTATAGGTACATACCACATGAGCGAAGCCGCGTGTAAAAACTATTTGCACGTTGATATTATCCATCACAAGTTTACACTCCCACTGAACAATAATTCGTATTTAATCGGTTTCTAGATTTCAACTGCTGTCACGAACGAAAACTTGCTCAAATTATGTTTAATGACTGGTTTTGGGACAACTGGAATAAATATAGGGAATGGAGGTAGGTTTTACAAACAAAAAATAACGTAGAATTTTAAGAGCGCGCATGCAGCCATTTCTGGTTATAGGATAGGAATAGGATTTCGAGTTCACAGGAGCGGGACGCAGCATACCTTTCTCGAAGAAGTAAGCGCAAAATATCAAAAAATATCAAAATAACAAACCATTCAGTTGTTAGCAACTCCAAGGATGAAAAATATTGGCCGTGTATGCAGATTTAGATTTAAATTGAATTGAGATATAGACAAGTAGTCATCCAGGTGGGATGACGATTTGCGAAAGACTGCGGCAGATGCTGGATGCGGCAAGCTGAAGACAGGGCGCGATGGCGCTCTTTAGGGGAGGCCTATGTCCAGCAGTGGACTGATGTAGGCTGATGATGATGATGAGACAAGTACAATGGGCGGCCTTATCGCTTAGAAGCGATTTCTTCCAGGCAACCTTTGGATGGAAAGAATTATGTGAATTGAAGAAAGGCAGGGTGTGTACTAAAGATACACTAATAAACACATAAACACTGAGGTCAGTGACCTCAACATTATAGTCGGTACTTGATTAATAGCTAAAGGCCAAAGCGTGATAGAATAGGTATTCTTTCAAACTTTGGCCTTTAGCTATAAATCAAGTACCTACCTACTATAAATTTTTAAAGAGTCATTTCGTAAATCGTAAAATAAAATCTGAATCCAATAAAACCCCTGATTCTTTGCACCATCAATAAAAGAGGTAGTCGTAGTGTAAAATACAGCTGAAGTCACACTGTTTTGTAATGCAAAAGAAAGGAACAGAGTGGACTTAGAATAGACTGGATTAACCTGACATTAAAATATGTACCTTTATTAACTTAAACACAGTATTTGCCATTTTATATAAATTCTTTTGCATTGCCCTACAGGGTGCCTGTACTGTTATTGACCTAGGCTAACATTAATATATAAGAAATTAATAAATCCCAAAAATTTACGATCTCGACGGGATTCGAACCCGCACCTTCCCCTTCAGCGCGGGGTTGCTCTTTTTCCAACTAAGCTACGTGATCTTATCTCGCCGAGGTGTAAATCTTTGGGAGTTCTTTCGGCACTTACGCCGTCAGCGCCACCTACAGAGGAAACAATGAAGTTATCCAATTCTGCCCAAAGACCAAATTTACATTTAGTTCGTTTTACGAGAGGTTTTGCCGTTGCTTGATTCTAAGGTTTTTATTTATTATAGTACTCTGGGTAATTTCTAAGAAATTAATAAATCCCAAAAATTTACAACAAAAATTTTGAGATTTATAAATTTCTTAGAAATTACCCAGAGTACTATAATAAATAAAAACCTTAGAATTAATATCTCAGCTGCATACATGTACATGTGAGCAAACAATAAACAATAGACTTCGTTAACATTAAAGTTAAGCTTGACCGAGCTTGAACTCCACTTACAATCTGACATAAGAAGCTGTGGCATGCTTATGGGGGCGATAATATGACGCCATTTTGTGAAAACGATAGGCATGGGATTTCGTGTTTATAGGAGCGGGACAGAGCAAAGCGGCCTGTGTGTTTGTCAACGATTTGTCATTTGCTAACAAATTGTCTACCCGGGTCTCGTCAACGATGTGTTTAAACTTTTGTCAAATTAATAAGCGGATGAAAAACCGGCTTTTAACTACCTTTTTCGTTTTCACATAGCAAAATTAATTGTCCTCTTAACTATTTAATAGACCGTCGTCGGTGTAACAGTCAGCCATCTTTTCACAAGTCGATAAAAGCCAAGTAGCAACATTAACGTAGCGTTTTTATGTCGACATAAAACCTGGGATTGGACAAATTGAGACCCCGTTGCGCTTATAATTAAAGATAACCGATTGGGTAGGTTCTGGAGCAATTGGGTAGAATTGGTTACTTAATGCCCTTTGAGAATGATACATCTATTCATTTTGGAGGTGTTTAGGGACCACTACCACAGGCGTGTGCGCGTTGCAGCGTTTTTTTTTATTGTAAACTAGCTTCTACCTGCAGCTTCGCACGTTTTATTGGGATTAAATGGAGAGTATTATGTTATTCCAGGTCAAGATCTTTATGTGTGAAAAATTGGAGCTCGATCCAGGCATAGATAAAATATCATAGGTATAAGTTACTGTAACATTTGCATGCTAGTATTAGTAGGACATTATTGAAACTAAAAAAAAATCTGTATCATCTGTTTATCCTACATAATGTTCAAGCAAATAAATTATCTTTATCTTTATCCATTTAGTAGTTTTGGCGTTGTCTAAGGCCAAACATTTACTTATTTATTCACAAAAAGTACAACTATTACTACATCTTGACAACGCCAACATCAGACTATCGTGAGACTAGCGGATCTAACTATACCTACCTTTATAACAATTGAAGAATGATCACCGTGTAGAGATTTCAAGCTCTAAAAGTTGTTAGCTATTTTATTTTAGGGTTCCGTACCTCAAAGGGAGAATGGAATCTTTATAAGATCACTTCGTTGTCTTTCTGCCTGACTATCAGTTAAAACTCTTGTTCTCAAGTTGAAATTAATATCTGAAACTTAGGTCTTCAATTCCTTTGAGCTGTGAGATCAAACTTTAAGAAGTTTGATCTTACAGCTGAAAGGATTTGATTGCGGTGACTAAGGTCACCGCAATCAAAAATTTAAGTACTTGGCTGGTTTGGCGAAAGCTTTCAATTATTGATTATTAAAAGCTCTTAAACTCAAGGATCGATTCTTCATTTTTGAATCTTAGTTGATAGAACCAAGTAGTTGCCTGATTTTATTTTAAAGGAGTCAACTCTAAAATTCTTTTGTACGGCAGTGGCAAGTCTATTAAAGCGATACTATGGCGATACGCCCGTCCATTGAGGCGATGCCTATATTCAGTGCCGCACTGCAGGGCCATTTGTTCAGAATAATTCATTTGCTAATGTTTTGTTAATAAACTGCACAAGTAAAACCAATGAAAATAAACAGAAACTATTGTGAAAACGTGGGAATAAAATTGGTTTTTGTGAATTTAAAAATGAGCAAAAAAATTTTTGTTTGAACGAAAGTTAAAACCCGCCTTCGCTCATGACTTCGCTCGAATTCAGAAACAAGTACATATCTACCTGTTTTATACCTAGTTTTTTCATAGTTTATATCGGTACCTCACGGACGAACCTAGAGTCTCGACTAGAAGAGAAGCCAATGCTCAGGTATCTAGCTATATAGTTAGGAATGCTTAGTTGCATTGCTAATGCTTATGTAGATATTTGGGCCAAGGGTGCGTACGTGCGGTAACGACGATCGTCGGGTTTTCAAAGATTTACCACAGCAGCGTCTGGTTGAAGCGACGCGTGAGGGCATCAGTATTGTCATGTCACACAAGATCGCAGCCAAAGTTTACGAAACGCCTCGGAATTGGTATTGATTTCGATACTCTTGACTGTTTGCAACAGTTTGCATTTAGCTCAACTGATTAATTTGCTTCTATTACATTACATTTTTGTTGTTTTAATTTGACATCGACCTACGTTATGCTCCTAAAAGACACATAATAGGTAGATTCGTGTCTGTCGTGAAATTCTTCACGAAGAAACTTAGGTAAATAAGTCTAATGTGATTTATTTTGAGTCTTCTTTTACAAAAACATTAGGCAGATCCTACAAACCGAAATTTTATCCAAATTAGATACCATTTATTTTATTTACTTCAAAGTAAATTTGAATCACCTAAACCTTTAGATCCTTCAATGAAACTCAATTTGTTTAAAAAACAACGACCTTATTTTTGTACTAACTTGATATCTCTTCAGACTAAAAAAACAAAGCTAAAAGGGTTTTTAAGCTTATCTAGAGTTTGGAAGATTTAATGGATTTGTGTTTGTCAAAAGTTAAGCTCGAACCACACGTTGACCAGTGAGTTCAGACGCAAATACGATTAGACGCATAACCGCCGCCGTCAAGGGTCAAGCGACTTACCTCCGAATACTCAGTTAGAGATTAGAGCAGTTGGGTTGAGTTTAGGACAGAGCTTTAATAAAAGTATCAAAAAAACGCGACTTAAAGCGTGCTCCAATGGGGTAACTAGTTAGCGTTTGTGTAGGTATATTAACTTAATTTTAAAGGTTGAATTAAATTTTGCTGAGACAGAATCTAATAATACTTACTTTGTTTGTTTTTTCGGCTTATTAAATGTATTTCGTCATTGAATGCGGCTTGCACATGATCGTGGTCAGTGGTCACCTAATCCAGTTCATTGTGAATGGCGATGTGGACAATTAAGAATTATAAAACGCAACATAAATTACCTTGTTAACTTTAGCCAATTTCTTGTCAAGTTTTTTAATAGGTTTGTTTTACTGGATTACTTTTTATTTTATAAGGCAACGTAACCATGACAGGAGTTTACGGCGGATATTAACGCAAAGCATTTTTCGCACCGCGACGCAGCGTGTAGCGAAGCCTTAAACTAAAGGGCATTTGTACAAGAGGTCGTTCGCCGAAAACTCACACGCCTGACTCAAAACCTATAATAATTATACAATTTATGTTCGAGGCTTCATATCTAGGATTTCATTGTTCACAGTTATTTAAATTATTATAAATTACGAACTCACTTAAAAGGTTTGGGTCGTCATGTTTCAAATATATTTCATTTATTATTTCATTCGCAAGTTGATGGTCTGTTAGTCGGGCAGTTTGAATAATGAGAGTTAATTTAAAATCAGTAGTAGGTACCTAGTACCTACATTTTAAATCTCTAAGTCCTATGGTTTAGAAAAAAAAAGTGTGTTACTTAGTTTTGCAGGCCAGTAGACTGATGATGTTGATGTTCAGCTGTGGACGTAATAATTGTGTCCTGAGAAAACTTTTTCATTCTATCTGATGTTTGTTTCCCTTCGGCCGCGTACGAAACTGGAGTTCGTAACCAGTTGCGATTAAAAACTTTTTTGTACTTGTACGATACCAGTTGCGATTGAATACTTTTCAATGGCATATTTACCTTGCATTCTGTAGAGCTCCGTCGCTTGATTTCTGTAACAAATGATAAATATCGTTAGTTTATCTCTATGTATGATGGTGAAAATACGGATCCTGAGATTGTGGCGGTGTCCACCACCACGTCAACGGCGTAAGAGCTCTTTTGCTGCCTAGCGGATTTCCACCCGCGTGTGGGCTACCCGAATCCTATATCATGTTATATTCTTACTATCACGCAGGCCACATGCACACGGACCGCGGATTTGCTGGTGCGTGCTACCACACGCATGTGGAATAAATCCACACGCGGGCAGAAATCCGCATGACAGGACAATGGCTCTTATTCTTAAAACAAGTTTCTTATATCCCACTAATCCCACTATCCCACTAATCCCACTAATATTATAAATGTCAAAGTTTGGATAGATGGATGGATGTTTGTTACTTAATCACGCCAAAACGGCTGAACGGATCTAGATGAAATCTGGCACAGAGATAGATAGAATAGTCTGGAATAGAACATACGCTACTTTTTATCCCGGAATTCCCACGGGAACGGGAACTACGCGGGTGAAACCGCCAAGGCGCTGCTAGTATGATAAATGTCAAAGTTCGGATGGATGGATAGATAGAAGGATGGATGTTTGTTACTCAATCACGCCAGAACGGCAGAACGGATCTGGATGCAATTTATCACAGAGATAGGTTATAGTCTGGAATAGGACATAGGCTACTTTTAAAGTTTTTTGTTATAGTGCTAACCCGCACTCTGGGTATCTCTAAGAAATGAAATCGATAATTTTTGGGAACTTGTTTAATTTCTTAGCCTACTTTTTATCCCGGAATTCCCACGGGAACGGTAACTACGCGGGTGAAACCGCGAGGCGCTGCTAGTTGTCTAAGCTATTGCGTTAAGATAATGATGATGTGTGGATACGAGGTAAAGCTGTACTTAACCTCTAAACCTTGGCAGAGCCAGAATTATAAACAAAATTCGTACGACAGTTGAATGGCAACAAAAGCATATGAACCTTAATAAAAGCAATGAAAAAGCTTTTCAAAACCTCACTGTGACCTGTCAACTATTAACGAAATAAAACGCAACGAGATACACAGGATTTTTCAATACTGGCTCCGCAAAAATGAACGGGAAAATTGAAAATATTGGCTATCAGCTTTTACAGCGTTTTGAAAACATAAAAGTAGATTTTAAATTCGGTATCCCGGAGCTGCAGTAGTAAACAAGCTAATAAACATTTTGTGGACTTTTGTGGCATAGAAGATGAAAGTCTGCCAAAATAAAGATGGGTGGATGTGGGTTCGATTCGATTTCAGAGGGTCAAATATTTTATCGGCAAAAATCCAATCAATTTGTTTCCGGTTTAGAAACAAATTTTGTTTCTATGTATAATAAATATAATCTATAATAATATAATATAATAAACAAACCTAAGTTCCTATATTTATTTATTCATTAAATATTAATCTATTTTACCACCGTAGGTAAGTACATGTTGATACACTTATCAGTATCACCTTATAAAAGCTCTGCTTACTGTTGAGGATAGCTGGCTAATGCTGCGTGAAGTCAGGCAATAACAAAATTATCTTATTTATTTATTAAGAAAGGAACGCCAACAGCGTATACATAGAGCATTCTTATAGATAGGTAAATTACATAAAACAGGTTCTAATATATACGCTAATAACGGGCGGACACAACATTGTTCAAAAATATTAAAAACTAAATAAACTATTTATTAACATAATTATATACTATACTATTATTATATAATGAGATCAAATCAGTACCTATACATATAAAACAAAACAAAAATAGAGATCATGAAACATGTAGGTCGTTAAGCTTATGAAACATAATTTAAACTAAAAATAATAATAATCAGATCTATGAAATGTTGAAGTCATGCTGGAAATGTTCCAACACTTTAATTTTAAATTTATTGAGGTTATCACTGAATATGTCTATATCAGGAGCTTGTTTGACAATATTCGGACATCAACTTCATAATTGGAGACTTGTTGACAAATTGCTAATCATCACTTCAAACAAGACAAGTAGTCTGTGATCTCTGTACACCCCTCAAGTTTTTCTGATAACCCCAAAAACCTCTAAGCTCCTCTCAAGACTATATTGATACTCGAGCCCTTTGAGGCCCCGGTTCCTCAAGGGTCACATGAGCCTTAATTTTAGGCTCAGGATCTCAAAGGGCGGGTAAATCTTTTAATTTATATTGTACCCTTTTTAATCTTTGGATCCCACAGCGGATCTTGAATGGGTACGGCAAGGGATCTTGAAACCGGAGGTAGACCGGGATTTAATACACAGGTGGGCGCGTAGAGTTGGCCAGTGCTTGTACTGATGATTCTTGGAATTATTTTCAAGGTAGGGTTTGATTTACGCATTGACCCTTGATCCGTGGAGTACCGAAGCTATCCGCGTTTTTAAAAAAATATCTGAGCGTCTGGTTGAAGCGACGCGTGACCCGAGAGCTGGCAGCGCATCGGCATTGCCATACAGCGGGGCAATGCAGCTAGCGTCTTGGGGACGCTTCCGACTATTGAGCTACCTGTATATTGTTTGCAACAGTCTGTAGTTAGCTCAATAAAGATAAAGATTTGCCAAAACATGTGTTATGTAAGGTAATAAGTAATACATTTTATGAATCAACATGCTTGACCGTCAATCGGCATGCAAAAATATACATATTTCATCAATCGGTGAACGCTTGTTTTAGACTTTTACGTAGACGGCTTTTGCTTGAGAATAGTAAACCTAATTCAACTTTTAAAAACAGTTTTAGGTGATGTGATCGCTAATCAAAAAAGCCTTTTGTTGTGTGGAAAAAAATAAAAAAAATGTTTTGAAAAGTACAAACAAAGACCTTTGCAATGGTGATGATGACCCACTTTACTAATATAGGAATTATCGACCCTTACCTCTAAGTAAGGAGACGAAACTGGGGGGGGGGGTCTACTGCCCCCCAGACTCATTAGATCACCAGTTTCGTCTGACGTCCATCACATACAAAAATTCATATAACATACATACTTACATCCTGTATGTACAGTCAGCTGCGAAAATATGTATACACTCCCATGTTTTGAACTTTGCCTGAATAGTAAGTGTATAGTCATTGTGATAATTTATATATCGTATTCTGACAAGAACGACGACTACTTAGTATGAAAAATGTGTGCGTAGACTTTTATATGATTAGTTCCGAGTAAATTAAAAGTGAAAACTTGGAAGTGTATACATATCTGAGCAGCTGACTGTACCTATAGGAAGGCACCCTTGCCTACCTTGAGGCCCTACACTACCCTAAATCAACTCTGCCGGACATTCCAAACTACTACATAATTAACTTTTAAATGTATATATGGTAAAGTTCAGGACTTACTCTATCGATCATATGTTTCGAAAACACGATTTCATAAAATTTTCTCTATAGAAAAAAAATTGGGTCGCGACCCGTGGTCCCACTAATTTGACCCACTGGTGGGACAGTGTGTCGATTTAATGGGCTTGTGGTCCCGCTGTTTGGTGGGACCATCAGTCAACGTAATGCAGTCGCTCGTGGTCCCATGATTTGGTCATAAGGGCTATAACACAAATATTTTTTTGTGAAATTAACAGAAAAGTGGAATTTAATATTAAATTTGCGTTTTATTTTCAAATAATGTCCTAATAAATAGATATTAGGCAAAAACTTGATGTTTGGGCTTGCGTTGCCATGCCCTGTCCCTCTCCTATGAATGTGAAATCCTATTTGTCTATCCTTGTCACAAAACGGCGTCGTATGGTACCCCCTTAAATAAAATAACCCTCCTTCGTTGGTAGTCGAGTAAAAATTTACTCATATTGTTCGTTTATTGGCCTTGCACTGTCATAGCTGGAGAGTACATAAAGACTGACAATGGACCACAATAAAAGCAATTGTTTAATTACGTGCAATCAACTGGTGGTATTTAGGTAATTCTGTCAATGTACGGTACATTGACAGAATTACCTACCTATTACGTTCACAGTAAAATGTTGAAACGGTATTTAAAATTTTGGTATCTATGTCACCTTCGGGGGCCCTAGGACAGTACGACTGGTACGCATTATCTCGCGAATCATCATCATCATCATCAGCCTACATCAGTCCACTGTTGGACATAGGCCTCCCCTAACGAGCGCCATCGTGCCCTGTCTTCAGCTTGCCGCATCCAGCATCTGCTAGCAGTCTTTCGCAAATCGTCATCCCACCTGATCGGAGGGCGTCCTACACTACGTTTGCCGAGTCGCGGTCTCCACTCAAGAATACATTTAGCGTCTTGTAGCGTCCCTACCGGATCGAAAAGAACTAGGTACTTATCTTAGTTTGACAGCGGTACAATCGTTTCTTTCAGTTTTCGAATGATTTTGAGTGATTTGTTGCACTTTGACATGACAGTTGAGGCATTGATGTTATAAAAGTAAGTATATAGAGGTTTAAGAAAAATAAGAACCCACGGGAAAACATTTCACTCAATGGTAAATTGAATAAATTAATAAAACTAAAATAACCAACCAAGATTTGAAAGACTTTAACTTTATGCAAAAACCTTAACTTATTTAAAAGGTTTCCTTTTCATAAAGAATAGCAACTCAATCTGTGAAACACTCGAGATGTTTCAATCGTACAGATAGGATTTCATTGGAAAACTTTGTAATTCAGTTTACTTTGAACGGATTCATCAATTTGTTCATTGTTATTGTTATTTTAACGTTGTCTAGCACTTGTTGTCTCCCGTGGCTGCCCTTGAGTTTTAGTTTCACTTCTGTGTTGAGGCAAAATAAACCCGTTAATCTCCTCATCCATACCGCAATGCTTGAAAACTAAAGTTTTCAATCAGTGCGTCCTACCCGTCATGACCTACGGAGCTGAGACATGAACACTCACGGTAGGGGCTTGTCCACCAGTTTAAAGTCGGCCAGCGAGCTATGGAGAGAGCTATGCTCGGAGTTTCTCTGAAGGATAGGATTCGCAACGAATACATCCGACAGAGAACCAAGGTTGTCGACTTACAGGTTACAAAGCTTCTGACGGATTTTTTCCTTCTCCCAAAATGTAGTAGGTAATATTATAAAGAGGAAAGATTTTGTATTTTTGTATGTAACGAATAAACTCAAAAACTACTGGACCAAAGAGGAAAAAATCTTAAGCTTTGTAGCTTAAGATTTTTTCCTTCTCCCAAAATATAGTAGATAATAGTATAAAGAGGAAAGATTTTGTATTTTTGTATGTAACGAATAAACTCAAAAACTACTGGACCGATTTCAAAAATTCTTTTGCCGTTAGAAAGCTTCATTATCACTGAGTAACATATTACATATCATATTAGTTATTAATATTTTAAATGCGAAAGTGTGTTTGTTTGTCTGTCCTTCCTTCACGTCCTTACTAAGGAACCAATTGACTTGCTTTTACCTAGTTAGTTGAAAGGATGGAGAGTAACATAGCTTACTTTTGTCCTGGTAAAACATCAAATTCCCATGGAAGATTTACGGGAATATCCCCCTGAATATGTGATATTTGAATCTAACGCGGGTGAAACCACGGGGAACTGCTAGTTTTATAATATTTTTAAGTTGTTTCCGATTTATCGTGAATATAATATACCTTCGTTTGACTACAATCTCACCTGCCCCCCTAGCACGGGGATTGTTGTCTAGGGTAGAATAGACAAAAATTACGTCACTTCGTCATCGAATGCGTAAATTATTTGAAATGCATTCCTTCAACTTCAATAATGTACGCAATGTATGGCGATGCAATGTCATTATTGTCTATTCTACCCTAGACAACCATCCCCGTGCTAGGGGGGCTGATGGTAAGTGACGACCGACTACCTAACTATTAGTGAAGATTGTGTTCTATTGATTAACCTAAGTACATGCATTTCATCATTAATACAAGGGTTCTGAGATACCCTGTACCAAGTTTGACAATCGGATGCGTGCGTTCAACACGCTGTCACTTACCATCAAGTTTGATTGGAGGGCTGATGAAATTACAGCTTCGTGTGACGTTTCATGACACACGAGCTTGATTCTCGTGGTTTCGATAATATTATGTCGAATCGTATAATTTTTAGGGTTCCGTACCAAAGGGTAAAATGGGACCCTATTACTAAGGCTCCGCTGTCCGTCTGTCCGTCTGTCTGTCTGCCCGTCTGTCACCAGGCTGTATCTCATGAACCGTGATAGATAGACAGTTGAAATTTTTACAGATGATGTATTTCTGTTGCCGCTATAACAACAAATACTAAAAACTAGAATAAAATAAATATTTAAGGGGGATCCCATACAGCAAACGTGATTTTTTTGCTCGTTGTTCTAGATAATGCGAGTCGGAATCACGCACGAAAAATTCCGTCTTTATGCATGAGTCCGACTCGCACTTGGCCGGTTTTATTTAAAGATAAAGATAAAGATACATTTATTTGACTCCACAAGGACTGCACAGACACACACAAACAAGATAAGTAAGATACAAAATTGAGATGTTACATAGGTACCTACGTAGATAGATATATCTATCTACCACAAAAAAAAAACACAAAAATAGATAGACGAGTACCTGCCTGCAACATTCCAGGGTCTACCCATCGTGCATAGTGCACCTTTCCTATCTGTGATCGTCCGCGCAGCCCACGTATGGGCCAAAAAGGGTCAAACTCAGCTATGTGTTGAACCGCACTGGTGCAGATCAACGCTGGTTTTCAGTTTGATCCTATTTTGGTGGCATCACGACACGACTGAAGAGAACAGCTTTTTCAAACTATTTTACATAATTTATATCTACATATTATAATTATTTTACCTTAAAAGTATTCACATTACATCATAATAAGATACCTACATAAATTAAGAGGTTATGTACAGTCAGCTGCGAAAACATGCAAACACTGCCATGTTTGCAATTTGACTGAATAGTAAGTGTATGGTAATTTTGATAATTTATTATACCGCATATTGACAAGTACGATGACTACTTTATACGTAAAATGTGTGCATCGACTTTTATTTGAAAATTTCTGAGTAAAATTAAAGTGAAAACTAGGGAGTGCACACATATCTGAGCAGCCGACTGTACACAGGAAAGAAAAATAAAATAAGTTTATATGCTAAGGAAAAAAATAAAGAATAAAGTCTAGGGTGGTGATTTCCTCCGTCCACGGAAAAAGTAAAAATATACAGTTTACATTAAATACCACTGTCTTGTCAATATCAACTGTCTTGTCTGTCATGTCTGTATTTGGTTTTAACTCAATAACGGGTGAAAATGTAATTTTTATTTTTTTATTTTATTTATTTATTTGGCACACAAAACGGAACACAATCAAAACATTAAATATAAGAAAGACACAGTATTAGGATCTAGATTGTATCCCTAAGTATGCGTACACAGCATGATTTGTACGGAACAGTTCTGTGTAAACAGTATATAGAAATGAATATTATCGAGCATGCATTAAAATTAAATAATAAGTAAAACAATAAATGAATAGATACTGTTTGAGAATTACCTACCTACCTAGCTATACCTATGAAGAAAATTTAAGAATTACATAAAACTGAAATTACGAAAAATTAAGACCACTCTCCTTAATGAGAGTGGTTTCAATGTCTTTTTTAAATTTTAATATTCTGTTGTTAAAAATGTCAATATTATCACTATTATTAATTAAAAGATCATTGTACTGACGACACATTCTGACCATAGGGTTGTAGTAAGAGGTATTATTGGTATGGACCTGGAGGGCGAAAGTATGTTGAAAGGGATATCGAGATCTCGGCCTGATATTAAAACTAATAGAAGACAGTAACACAGGAGAATCGATTGCTGAGTGAATTATTTTAAAAAAAGTGATCATATCGAGGTATTGACGACGGGTTTCAAGAGACATGAATTTGAATTTGCTAAGTCTTTCCTCATATGTTGGTAGAGATCGATTTATGCCGTGCCTATACCCTAAAATTTTAAGAAATCTTTTCTGGATTTTCTCAAGGCGCTCGATGTGAACTTTATAGAAAGGAGACCAAACAACTGCATTATATTCCATAATACTGCGAACAAGTGAGTGGTAGAGGCAGATGAGACTCCGTGGGTCCTTGAAGTCTCTTGTGGATCTAGTAATGAAACCAAGTAGCTTTGAGCATCTGGTTGAGATATAGTCGTAGTGGTCATGGAATCCAAGCTTTTCATCGAAAATAACTCCGAGATCTTTAACGGTAGATTTCCTTTCGAGAAAATGGTTTTTCAGTTTGTAGCTTGCTAAAATTTTTTGTTTCTTGTTTGTAAAAGAAACTACGAAGCATTTATTAACATTTAGAAACATACGATTAATGTTACACCATTCATCAATGGCATTCAGGTCAGCCTGAAGGACTACAGAGTCATTAATGCAAGAGATGGTAGAGTATACTTTTAAATCATCGGCGTACAACAAGCAGGGATTCCTAATTTTATCGATGAGATCATTAATAAATGCTACAAAAAACAATGTTCCAAGGTGGGAACCTTGGGGAACTCCAGATGTTACCACAACAGGCGACGAAGTAAACCCTTTGATAGCCACAAGTTGATTTCTTCGGTAGAGGTATGACTCTACCCAACGCAAAAGGTTACCATGGATTCCGTATGAGCAAAGTTTGATGCATAATGCCGAGTGATTCACCTTATCAAACGCCTTGGAGAAGTCCGTGTATACAGCATCGACCTGTCCAGTCCTCGCAAACGCGCCACACAGGTAATGTTTGAACTCCAAGAGGTTTGAGGTCGTGGATCTCTTTTTAATAAATCCATGCTGGCGAGGTGACAGAAGTGGCTCTAAGTGATAGTAGAGAGAGTCATATACCATTGACTCAAATAGTTTACCAAAACATGAAAGTATACTGATAGGCCGATAATTTTCGCAACAAGATTTATCTCCCGATTTAAAGATCGGAGTCACATGGGCTGTTTTCCACATGCATGGGAAAACCCCAGCTTGAAGAGATGCATTAAAAATAATGCAGAGAGGAGTGCTGAGGGACTTAGCACATCTCTTAATGAAATGTGGGGGGATACCATCGGGACCAGCACCTTTGTTAGGATCAAGACGAGCTATCTTACGCAAAATCTCATATGGAGTGATAACTACATCGCATAGAGCAGCATTGGGGTTATTAGACGCAGAGATTAAGTTAGTAACTTGTTCAGATTTTTCATAAACCGAGCTAAAATAGTTAGAGAAAAGTTCACAAACTTCCTGGCGATCCGATGATATTAAATTTCCGTATTTGAGTGTAGAAGGGATGTTGTTTGAGGACTTCTTACCATTAATGAAACGCCAGAAACTTTTGATGTTGCCATCTAAGGAAGTTTCTACAGAAGATACAAAATTATTGTAATCGTCGGTTATTAGCTTTTTACATCTACGGCGCAACATTGAATACGTATCGTAGTCCCGCGGGTTTTTGAAAGTTCGAAAACGACGATGAAATTTGGATTTCTCTTGAAGACTGCGTTTGAGGGCCGACGAAAACCAATGGGGATACCTATTGGTGTCATCACTAGTAAGTGGAGTATGTTTATTAACTATGCTCATGAGCTTGTCGTAAAATATTGTTACCATATCGTTAACTGTGAGAACATCCCGACGAACCAATGTCAACGTATTCTCCCAGTCGACGGCATCAAGATCACTACATGTGTCCGAATAATTACATTTTCGATAGTTACGGCGACTTCGCTTCTTATTTTTAAAAGAGCCATTTTGAGCGTTTTTTTGAGAGGTTATTTCAATATTTAATGGTGGATGATGGTTGTCTGTACGACTCATAGGATCGGCCTCACAAACTTGAATAGTGCTAAGGGTTGAGAAGATGAGGTCTAAGTAACGGTCATTTTTGTTTGGTATAATGTTAAATTGAGAGTAATTACATAATAACGCGGTGTCCATTAGTAGGTTGGCTTTGTGACCATGAGAATGATCAGCAATCATACTACGTTTGTCTGAAGAAAGTGACCAATGTATGTCCGGGGTATTAAAGTCTCCCAAACACAAAAATTCACCGTTATGAGAGCAATTAAGAACAACACTTTGAAGATTTAAATAAAACTTTTCAAAGTAAGCCAGAGGCAGGTCAGGGGGGAGATAGCATAAGCAGATATTTAATTTAAGGTTATTAATTGAGTTTGGAAGAACAGTGATCCACAGGTCTTCCACTTCACAGTCCCATGAGTTCTGACGAATGTAGCTGAAGTTTTTTTTTATGGCTATAAGAATACCTCCGCCCTCAGTCTTACCAACACAAGAATCGAGTCGATCTCGCCTTACCACATTGTACCTAGAGTCAAAAAGCTCGTCATCAAAAATAGTGTCGTTAAGATTTGTTTCAGTAATACAAATAATGTCATAGTCTGAATTAAGTATGCTAAGATAAAATTCCTTAATTTTAGTTCTTATGCGATTAACGTTTTGGTAAAATATTAACATTGAAAAAAATTCTAGAATTATTACAATATATACGTACGGAAAATTAGATATACAATATTAAATAATTACAATAAAAACCGGTAAAAATCTTCCTACTTAAGCTGATAGATCTTTAAGATTGTTGATAGCAAAGTTAATTAATTAATTATAAAAGTTTGTTGATACACTCTATATTTTTTATAAGGACGCAGTCCGCGTTATCCGCTTTACGCATATACACACGACCATATCTCACCCACACATATTTATATTTCTTATTTTTGGCTGCGTTCCTCGCGGCCGCATGTAGAGCCTTGCACTCCGGCGAAAGATGTTCGTTGACGTAGATCGGGAGCCGCTTCACAGGAAGATCGAGGTGCGTCGTGTTGAGTGGCTCGTCCTTATGCGCCCGGTTGTACCGATGACACGCAGAAAGGACTTCGTCTCTCAGTCGCGGGTTGGTTAGTGACACAAGAATGTTGCGTGGCCGATCGGAGGCACTATTTATCTTAGCTACTCTATGACATGAGTAGATTTGGTCGTCTTTAATGTTTAAGTTGAGCGACTTGCAAAGGTTGCGAAATAGAGCGGTGGGGTTTTCGTTTCTACTTTCAGGAACCGCTTGAATTTCCAAATTTTTATTGCGAGACAGTTTCTCGATAACAGAAAGTCGATTATTCACCAAACCCAATTCACTACGGAGCTGCGTGTTTTCAACCTCGAGTGCTTTCATGGCTTGAGTTTTTTTTTCTAACTCTTGCTTTAGAGAAGTCTGCTCTTCACAAATAAAATTAGTCGTAGTGGTAAAATCGTCCTTCAGGTTTTTCATTATCGATTCTATATCGGCGCGAACCATTTTCTTGATGTCATCTCTTAACGATTTTCGAAAATTTTCCACAAAATTTGATAGATAAGAGCTGAGCTTTTGATCTAAGGTATTTTCCAATAACGCGCTAATTTTATCCATCGTAACAAGATTGTCTTCGTTATGAGAGAGTAACAGCGTGGGGTTCATTATTTCGCTAGACATGTTCATTGAGTCGTCCACTGTAGGTACTTGACCCTGGCGAACAGGGGTGCTCAGATTTGACTTTGTACGCTTGGTAATATTGTTGCACGCTGGACAAGTCCAACCCCTTTGAAATTCGCTTGTCAACACATTGAATTGCTCTCTAGTTATGTTCAGGCACTCGATATGATACGGAGAGTGACACTGGCTACACTCCAAGAAATTGTCCTGCCGGGTTACTTTTTTGTTACAAGCCGAACAATTCATTTTCTAAAACGGTCCTGCGTCCTTTCGTTTAAAGTAAAATCACATGGGGGCGCGAACCTGCGCTACTGTCGATCTTTTTTGTTGAATGGGAAAGATGCAAAAAGTAGAGCCTTACGATGGCGCGAACACCCTCCGCTTGCTTATATTAGATCGTTATTTCGGTCCTGGTACGTCCACGCCAGAGATGTTATGACTCAATAGCCGAAAAGGCCGTACAGGTGCCAGGAATGTTGATAGAGTTTTGAAGGTGAAGGTGGTACAATGAGTGTATTGTCTTGTTAATCACTCACCACTTTTTTAAAACTGCCCTCAATTAGGAATTGTTGAATGGTAAATCAGATACTATTTCCTTGATTTATTCCGCGACACTTGCGTATTAACACTTTACTATTTTATCGTTGGATAGATCGCAGCTAGACGCGTCTAAGGGTGTAAGATTTGTGATGTTTACGGCACTTTTAACATTTATAAACAAGGGTTATTACGGAGCTAGGTTACACAGATACTGCTTGGTTGGTGACGAATTCTGACTCTGTAATGTTCAAATGTGGTATAATTCTTGCTAATGGCGTCAATTATCACCACACAATTCACATTATGACATTACTTTTGCGTCATGCGTATATAAGAAATTAAACAATATCCCAAAAAAAAAATCTAGACTCAATTGGCGATGTGGAAAGTCGAATCCACCAGAATCGGCACCCCAAATGACACGGGCTTTGAGTTCATGTCACGTATTCATTAGGTTTCTGATACGTATGAACTAAGCTATGAGCCTGTCGCTAGTTTAGTGATGCGTATTGTGTATATACTTCACACACACATAATCTACAATCGGCCCTGATATGGGTCTTTGAGCCATAGGGTATTAGAACTTTTTCTCCATAGCCATAAAGACTATCATTCATTTTTACCATCATCATCATCATCATCAGCCTATATCAGTCCACTGCTGGACATAGGCCTCCCCCAATGAGCGCCATAGCGCCCTGTCTTCAGCTTGCCGCATCCAGCATCTACCAGCAGTCTTTCGCACATCGTTATCCCACCTGGTCGGAGGGCGTCCTACACTACGTTTGCCGAGTCGCAGTCTCCACTCAAGAACACGTTTACCCCAGCGGTTGTCGGTTCTTCTCGCGATATGGCCAGCCCACTGCCACTTCAGCTTGCTAATCCTCCGAGCTATGTCGGCAACCTTGGTTCTCTGTCGGATGTATTCGTTACGAATCCTATAACCATGTTATTCCTTTAAACTTGCAAAATTAGTAACTTTTTTGTTTGTTTTCTATTCACGACTAAGCGGCTGAATCAAAGATGATGAAATTTGGTAAAAATAAATTATTGTATCCGGGGAAGGACTACATTTATCCACTTCGCATGTGGACAGTTTCAGCAATTAGCTTTTGTCTAGGCTAAAATAGTTTTTTTTTAATTACGCATATACTGAGATCTTGAAAGAATGAGTTTCAAATGCTTTACGCTATGTCTTTTCTACCCAACACATTAGCCAAACTCGATGTAGAATGTTTCTCAACAAAAAACCACAGCAACAATAAAATCGGCCAAGTTCGAGTTGAACTCGCGCACGAAGGGTTCTATAAAAACCAAAATACATCATCTGTGAAAATTTCAACTGTCTTACTATCACGGTTCATGAGATACAGCCTGGTGACAGACGGACAGCGATGTCTTAGTAATAGGGTTTCGTTTTACCCTTTGGGTACGGAACCCTAATAAAAGCAATACATTATTCTATTATTATGGGCGGTTTGTTTACAAATATTACACATCGACTTTGGCTAGCGTATACACGGCCTTGTCTAGGCTGTACATGCTTAGTTTATTATCACTTGTACTATGTAAATATGAAAGAAATAATCTAAGCTTCATCTAAAAGAGTATTAAACAGGGCCGATGGAATATTCATAAACGAGCGAAATATGCCTCGAATTCTAACGAAACTCAATATAACATTCGATATATACTTAATATATCTATAGGTTCTAGAGTTATTAGATTCGGCAGTGAGATTATGCTCGAGAATTATCACAAGAGAGTCACGTAGGCAATATGTCTTGTGATAATATAAATGTATACGGTTCCATATTTCTTTATATTGGTTCCTTGGTGGTCTTACAAACTATAAAGAAAATATTTTGTATTAGTTTGGCCAAAATAATTTAGGTAGTGAAATATTATCAGATCTCAGATCAGACCTATTAATAATTTTTACAAATTTTACTTTTTAAAATTTGTAAAATGAAAACTTACAAACTCTTTCAACTTCCTAACACCAACAACTTATAGGATAGTGGGGTGCACACTACGCACCTACATCTTTTTTTTTTTAGTTTAACTCATGCTACCGAGCCTTTCAATCGTATGCCGTACACAACAACAGCCGTAAAATAAGTTAAGTAAACTAGAGTCAAAGATTAATGAATTTATTTCTTTTGTTTTATTTTACAAATTTTTAAAAGTTAAGGTTATGAATTTTGACGTTTATTAAAATTAGAGGCGTGGACGCAGCCACACAACACCTATTAACTGATAAAACCGATAAACACATATTACCATACCTTGTGTTTTTATATCTCCTACGTTTCCACCGTGATTTCCATGAGATCGTGGGCACGGCACAGATTAGGTAAAGTTGCTTCGCGAATTTCACTTTGACTTTGAAACCTTTTTAATCTGTGGATATGGCAATAGAGAGATTTGAAGTATTTAATTTACACTCTATTTTTAATTTTTATCCCGGGAAAACGTGTGGGCGAGAAGCTAGTGGTCGAGAAGTATCGAAAGGTCTCCACAACAAAGAGTTATCTATCGATCTGTAACAGATTTGCCAGCTTCAATACCAAAATCAGAAGGCTTACCTGGCAACATCGACGAACCTGCCAACCGCAATCCGCAGCAACACAATGCCCGACTAATCAACCCTTAATACAATAGTTACAATGTTATCAAAAGACAACACAAAGGAACGATTCTACCATTTAATTGTAAAATCCATTTCAACAGAGTTTCGTTTTAGTTGTTGAGATACGATTTTGGTTTCAGATAACCAAATCGTATACACAATGCATATTATACAATACATAATACTAAAATACATAATAATACATACATGTACCAACATTGTAAAACAAGAGCAAAATAAAAAACTAATAATTTTAAACGATTAATATAAATAAATAAATAATGCTGGACAATTCACACAGCATTATCTAGCCCCAAGCTTAGCAGAGCTTGTGTTATGGGTACTAGATAACTGATATACATAATACACTACATAGATAGATATTTTTTTATTATACATAGAAAACGACCAGAACACCCCGAACAAATACCTGCAGATCGTACACACATTTGTCCCGAGGCGGGAATCGAACCCGCAACCTCCTGCGTCGCAGGCAGACCTTCGCCCACCGCGCCACAGAGGTCGTCAAATCGTCATCACACCTGGTCGGAGGGCGTCCTACACTACGTTTCTTCTTTACCTACACCCAAATCGAATCCCAATCAAAGTGGATTTTTCATTAATCAACAGAAAAAAACTGTTTTAGCCGACTGGAAAGAGGGCGCTCTTTTCATTGATTTTACCCGATAGTTCTCTGACATCCCTCAGGACGACTTTGTCCACTTCCTAACTTGACCACTTCCAAAGTTGACCACTTCCTAAATCGTCTTGTTCTTTTACTGCATTTTCACTCCTCAAATCCAACTTTTGTCTACTTCCTAAACAGTCCATTCCCAAACTGACATTTGTAACGCAATTTTTCAGTCAATACAGAATCGTATCGAACAGTTTAAATATTTCCCGCCATTGTCTGTCAGTCGGCCATTTTGCGCCTTTTGTTTCGTTCGTGCAAATTCGGGACTTTTCGAATTACGAATTTTGCCAACGAAAGGCACAGAAAGGTAGGTATAGATTTACGAGTTGCGTGTTCAGGTAGTTTTATTTACTGATTGTTTCTTCTCGAAGTTTCTTTCGTTTTTACGCTGAGTGGGTCGGAACGTTTTTATGGTTGAAATGGAACGAATTGGTAGAATTTCTTGGGTATTCGTTGTTTGTTAGATATTTACAAAAATTCGTAACTGAAAACAGGCATTATACAGCTTACCAAAAATGTCTAGAACATTTTTATACAGGGTTACTGGTAAATTAGTAACACTTTGAGACTGCAGTTCACGTAGTAATAAAAATAAAATGCTTTTAATTTGTTAGTAACAAAGACTTATAATAAAATGTGTAGAATAACGTAGTGTTACTAATTTACCAATATACATGTAGTTCTGGCCATCATCACGGACACGTTGTGAAGACTTATACAAAAAATACAAAAAAATCGTTTATTTGAACAAGTTCATAGGTATAGGTTACATGTTGAACGAAGAGACCACAAAAGTTAAAAACTGCGGCGTAGTCTCTTCGCCCGCCTCCTGGCACGATATTAAAATAGAGCTAATTTAAAGTAGGACTTAAGATTCTTCATTATTTAATATATTTACTAAGAGGGGGAAAACTGGAACCTAGTTTCCCCTTTGAAGATATCCTAAAGGAGGAAAACTGGAATAAACATGACTTTTTATCCCATAAAACAGTTCCCATGGGATAGAATAGAAATGAATTTATACGTTTCCATAAAAACAACGTGTGCGAAGCCGCAGGCAGAAACTAGTACCTACAAAATCATATGCATCTGGTGGTACCTTTTAAACTGTTAAAAGGTACCACCAGATGCATATTATTTTTATATGCATCTGGTGTTACCTTTTAAACTGTTAAAAGGTACCACCAGATTCATATTATTTTCATATGCATCTTAAAAGGTACCACCATATGCATATTATTTTCATGTGCATCTGGTGTTACCTTTTAAACTGTTAAAAGGTACCACCAGATTCATATTATTTTCATATGCATCTTAAAAGGTACCACCATATGCATATTATTTTCATGTGCATCTGGTGGTACCTTTTAAACTGTTAAAAAGTACCACCAGATGCATAATATTTTCATATGCATCTGGTGTTACCTTTTATTCTGTTAAAAGGTACCACCAGATGCATATGATTTTCGCTTGCTTTAGATTTAATGAAACGTCGAGAATACTCTAACGCTATAATCTCTTCCCGCAACCAATGAAAATAATGAAACTTTTCATAATTTATCATTCACATTTAACTCTTATTCCAGAGGTCTAAAGCTGATTTTACATTGCAGCTTTTTAGAGAGTCAGTTGGGGGTTTTCCATCAAATTAATCTCGAAACTCGGCTTTTAATTAATGTAATGGTGGATTTATCACGAATATTGCTGGACCCGCTTTTTGGTACGGTGAGCACAGAATAATGTGCCAACTTTATGACATTGACGCCAAATTTCGGACAGTCTCAACCATCAATAGTGAAAAATTCTATGCCTATGGTCTCAACGGAGACAACAGGACATAGTGCACATGTGTATGCGCAAACATAGGTGCACTATCTATTGCTTCTATCTGTTACGCTGCGCCGTGGGGAGTTTTCAGTGAACAAAGTTTTTATCTTATTGTTTAGTAAAGAAAGTTATAAGTTAGTATTTTAAATCACTATCATATAAAGGGCGCGCTGCGTCACGTGGCGTCTTTCCGCGCAACGGCGCAGCGCGACTCGACAGACACAGCGCGGCGCGCTGAGGGGAGTTTTCGTATTTTGTATGTTAATAAAATTTGTATATTTTTGTGTAATAAATAAAGTTATATTTTTAATCACTATCTTTAAAAATGCGCGCGGATACGCGTCTCGTCGCGTCTCGGTGTGAGCTGACCCTTCTAGGTTGCCTGGAAGAAATCGCTTTCAGCGATAAGGTCGCCTGTTGCACTGGTTATGTTTTATAATTTTGATAATAAGGAGTAGTTTAGTTATGTTTTAAGTGCAATAAAGTGTTCATTCATTCATTCCTTCATTACTGTATGGTGGTTTTTTCACAAATGTTGCAGGACCCGTTGTTTTTTTCGATGGGCACGGATAATGTGCCAACTTTATGACATTACAAGGCAAACAAACATGGTTATACATTAGGAAGTTTTAAAACAAAGTAAAATAAATACTAAGGTATACAACATGTGCTTAGCTCAGGAACATGCTTTTTCGTTTCAGGAAGTTTTTATCAACATGGTGTCATCCTTGTAGATGCCAGATAAAAAACAAGTATTACGAATTTTCCGCGAAATATCGCAAACGCCCTTCAAAATCTTTATATCCGTAACCGAAAGTATTCGAAACTAACGGATATTCCAAAATAATTTCATATCCGTAACCGTATCTTGAATCATTATTAAATTTATTCTTATATCCTTATTTGTATCCAGAACCGAAATTCCATTATATCTAAGTATACCTATCTATAAGAATTCTCTATTATACCCTGCTGGCGTTCCTTTCTTAATGAATAAATAAATCCTTTACTGTAGATGTTTACAACAGTCTGCAGTTAGCTCAAATCAAATCAAATCAAATCATTTATTTGCAGACGACGGGTTACAAGTTGGTATGCTTATTTTAAAATGTCCCTTGCGATGACTTACCAGCTAAACAGCTTTGGTGTGCAAAATTATATAATATAAACAAATTAATAGACATGCAGATACAAAAAAATTACTTAAAATAATGTCAGACTATTTGTATGAAAGATAACATTGGTCCATACAAAATAACAAAAAGATTAGTAAAATTTCAATCAGTTATGTTTACAAATGTCAAAATTATAAAATTAAAATGTCAGACTTATAAAATTGTAATGTTGGAGTCCGTGAAAAATTCATTGATATGATAGTAGCATTTTAATGTCAGTATCTTAAATAATTTTCAATTGTTTCTCAAGTCTTTCAATTATTAGTACTAGTTTTAATTTAATTCTAAAGGGGAAGGGCTTACGCACTATAATTTGTATTTAGTGCGTAAGCCTTCGCACTCTGGAAAATGTAGTAGAGTGAACACCGACCTAAGTCATTTAAGGCTGTGGTATGTGTCAAACTAGCGCCGCCACCTATTTAATCTTATAACTACGTTGAACAAAGAAAATTTCAAAAAACCATCGCACAGTTTGTGATACCTGTTATAAGCTTTTTTTTAATACCTCTGTAATCGTTTTATTCTATTAGGCTTAGGCAGAATATCGAAGTTGCCCTTGGTGGCTACCAATGTCTATTTTCGATTTTCTGGCTAAACTAAATAGAGTAAAACTATTACAGAGGCATTAAAAAATAGCTTATAATAGGTATCACAAACTGTACGATGGATTTTTGAAATTTCCTTTGTTCAACGTAATAATAAGATAAAATAGGTGGCGGCGCTAGTTTGACCCGTCATCATCATCATCATCAGCCTATATCAGTCCACTGCTGGACATAGGCATCCCCTAATAAGTATAGTATAGTATATATATCTATATAGTATAGTTTGACCCATACCACAGCCATAACCAGCAGAATATAAAATTTTCCGCATCTCACGCGTTAAGTCACCGGCTAACAATGCACAATTAGTAATGCACTGTTTAGTAGGACCCATGCATGTGCAATGTAATGCACAATGCAGTTGGTTGCATCATTAATTACCGGAAGAAGTACTGCGACGTAATTCGCATAATGATTAGATTATCTAGCTAAAATTTCATCATCATTAGCCTCTGCTGTTCATAGCTGGACATAGAAAGGTTAAGTGACTATTTCTAGCATAGATCCTAGTCTCAAAATCTCTCAAAGGATGAAACCATGTTCTTAAAACTTCCTATGTATATCAGTTATCTAGTACCCATAACACAAACTCTGCTTAGCTTGGGGCTAGATAATGCTGTGTGAATTGTCCAGCATAATATAAAAATAACAATTTTTAAGTTGTTTTGATATTCAATTTTAACATCTTTACCTTTGTATCAATTACCTTTGTACCCATAACTTCAGCATTTAACAAGGCAGGAATATTGTAACGACAATGTCGTCGTATTTACATTCTTCTTTTGAATCCTATTGTAAACAAACTCATTCACATCCATGTCCTTTGTTGCATAAATGAATAGTGCAATAAAAATTACGTGTCCAATGACTTTTAGCTTTACAAAGGGAGGTTAAAATGTTTTATGAGCGTAATTTAAAAACGGTTTTGCTCGTGAGAAATTGGGCTTTTACTACGCCCGAGCAAGGACGCCGTTGTGCCTACATTTTGGCTGAGAAAAAAAAAGCCTTTATGGTACCTACTCAGTAATTAAGTGTAGGTCGTAAGTGGTTTTGAACTGACTTGGAAAAAGGAGGATGTTCCATGTTCGGCTGATGAATTTTCTTTTTTATGTTTGGACGTCAATTTCTTCGTTTTTTTAGGGTCCCGTACCCAAAGGGTAAAAACGGGACCCTATTACTAAGACTTCGCTGTCCGTCTGTCCACATGTTCATGAGATACAGCCTGGTGACAGACTACTGTCTAACTGTGACAGTTAGACAGTTGGAATTTTCACAGATGATGTATTTCTGTTGCCGCTATCATAACAAATACTAAAAAACAGAATAAAATAAATATTTAAGGGGGCTCCCATACAACAAAAGTGATTTTTTTTGCCGTTTTTATAGATAATTGTACGGAGCCCTTCGTGTGCCAGTCCGACTCGCACTTGGCCGGTTTTATTATGGACCGATTTGGATGATTCTTTACAAACCCTTGCTAACCTGCCTTGTACCGCATAGATTATTAGGTTTTTTAAGCTTTTTCGATAAAGTTTACGGAGAAAAAAAAATTAACGTAACCCAATTGACCTCACTTCACATACATACACTTCTTAATGAATACTTTGGTCTATTAATATGCTGGAGGATACAAAGTAACGGATTGTTTTTAGGTTCCGTACCCAAAGGGTAAAACAGGTATTCACTTTAAAAAAGGGTACCGTGTTACCTTGGGTACGGAACCCTATTACTGAGACTCCGCTGTCCGTCTGAACCGTAATAGTTAGACGGTTAAAATTTTCACAGATGATCTATTTCTGTTGCCGCAATTTTAATTTTAATTATGTATTGACTAAAAATAAATAATTAAATTGAAATAAAACAAATGTTTAAGGATTGTTCCCATACAACAAACGTGTTTTGTGCCGTTTTTATAGATAATGGTACGGAACCCTTCGTGCGCGAGTCCGACTCGCACTTGGCCGATTTTATTATGACAACGGTGGTTCCTTTTATGCTAAAGTTAGATGTCTTATCCGTCCGTGTGACACGCAATGTTTTAGTCTAATGGCTACTTTGTTTCTATATTTGGACATGATATGGAATAATTTTTATTAATGATAATACATGACGTTAGAATGCGTGACTAAATTCTGAGATTTTGGTACAAAGACACACGATATAAAAATATTGGAGTTAGCGGTTCTACCATGATTAATGAATTTCTAACACAGTACATTATAATCATGATGATAATGACGAAGTTACAACTAATCACTACCGTTAAAGTTACTTTTTACCCGACTACCAACAGGGGAGGGTTATGAGGTTAGCACCCTATGTTTGTATGTTTGTATGTATGTGGCCGATTTCTTTGTTCCCACGTAGCGCTGAAACTACTGGTTCGATTTCAACAAATTATGTATCGATTGATTCGTCTCAATACCCCAATGGTCATAGGCTAGGATTTATGGCTCCGACCCCGAATAAGCCTTCAAAACGCGTATTAAAGTTTAGGTAGCCGCAGGCTGCAGGCCCCATAGAAAAAAATTACAATACATACGACCTATTTTCATTTTCAACTCTATGCCTATCAAATATGACCGTTATGTCATTCTATTTTGTCAATGTAAATGTTTCAAACTTTTATAACCTTCACGTAGTCGGGTTGTAGTTTTTAACTTTATCTTGTGTAAATAGGCTTCCCGCGACACAGGCTTGCCTCGTGCGGGGGCCGCCAGTAATGTGTATCTCTATAAGTTAATTGGCAAATAAATCATTTTGTATTTGTATTTTTGTATTTTGTATGACATATAATACATATTAGTTGGTACCTGAAATAAATTTTAGGGAGGTAAAACAAAATGAATGTGGATTTGAACAAATCCATTTTAAGTATTTGGTAAAATGTTTTGCTAGCAGAAACACCTATAAGTTTTGATGCACAGGGTGCGACGGAAAGGTTGTACTAAGCGGCTTAGTACAACCTTTCCGTCGCACCCTAGTAAATCGAAAAATAATCGAATCGAATTCGAACTACGAATCATAGTTCGAATTCGATTCGATAATTTTTTTGTAATAAAATTACATGGCCACAGACTGGTTTTGCTAAAATAACAAGTTTTTTTTTAATGATCTGTATTGTTAAATAATGCAAGAGTACGTATAAAGAACACAAATTGCAAGAAAATAATCGTTAATCATATTATGATTAACGATTGTGATTTTGGACCCCAAGGGGATCAACTTATTAAGTTGATCCCCTTGGGGTCCAAAATCACCCCCTTTTGGCTTCATTCACACTTTTTATGGCACCCTGTACATATGGATAGGGCCCTATAAGTTACAAACGTCCAAGAATTAACTTCAGCGAGTGCATTTTCGTAAGTACAATAACTTTGACGATCTATGTTGGTTCGATTCCCGCTTTGGGACAAATGTTTGTTAAATCTCCAAATATTTGTTCCGGAAGTTTTGGGTATTTTCTATAAAGGATAAAAAATATATCTATGTAATATTTTGTGCTATGTGTATCAATCATTATAATACCTACCCATAACAAAAGCTTTGCTTAGCTTGGGCTAGATGATGCTGTGTAGGTAGTCCAGCATTATCCATTTTTTCCCCACTATTGGGCAAAAGTCTCCTCCTAATCCCTCCATGCATCAAGGTCCTAAGCCAGTGAAGCCACACTCTATCAAACGTAAGGAAAGAACATTAGTATATTCCAAGGTTATTTTCGCGAGAACTCATAATAAAACACTATTTTTACCGGATTGATCGCGTATATTTTATATTATGTTTATAACCTGACGTTTCGGAGGCTTTTCAGCTTCCATGGTCACAGGCAGACCGAAAAGCCTCCGAAACGTCAGGTTATAAACAAAACATAAAATACTAGCAGCGCCTCGCGGTTTCACCCGCGTAGTTCCCGTTCCCGTAGGAATTTCGGGATAAAAGGTAGCCTATTCCTATTCCAGACTATAATCTATCTCTGTGCCAAATTTCATCCAGATCCGTTTTGCCGTTCTGGCGTGATAAAGGAACAAACATCCATCCATCCATCTAAACTTTCACGTTTATAATATTAGTGAGATACGCGATCAATCCGGTGAAAACAGTGTTTTATTGAAAGAATATTAGTCAAAAAAATAGTGTCTTTTAATTAAAATAAGACAATATTGTTTTAAAAAGCATAAATCAACGTTTAAAGAGCTCTTATCTCGCAAAAAGCTAATTTTAATCGACCCCAATCCCACTAATGACCCTCTTAGAGCTATGTTTACAAAATAAATTAAACCTTAAAAGCTTGCGCGTGAAGTCGCTTACTCTTCATCTATTTATTGGGATTTTGTTCTACATTATTAACGAATAGAAAAGAAACCGGATTAATAATAAAACCGGCCAAGTCGACAAAAAAAAGCCTTAGAACTATAGAGAAAAAATAAAACCGGCCAAGTGCGAGTCGGACTCGCGCACGAAGGGTTCCGTACCATTATCTATAAAAACGGCAAAAAAAATCACGTTTGTTGTATGGGAGCCCCCTTAAATATTTATTTTATTCAGTTTTTAGGATTTGTTGTTATAGCGGCAACAGAAATACATCATCTGTGAAAATTTCAACTGTCTAACTATCACGGTTCATGAGATACAGCCTGGTGGCAGACGGACAGACGGACAGCGAAGTCGTAGTAATAGGGTCCCGTTTTTACCCTTTGGGTACGGAACCCTAAAAACACGCTGCTGTACAGCAGAGGGATAGTGTCATTCAACTATTTTCTTGATTTCGTAGCCAAAAACGAATCTATGTGTGAGTTGACAAGCATATAACTTCAGTGCTTTCACGCACACAAGTACACGTATACGAATAGGAAATTAAGACAAATTTGTCGCAATTTTTCGGCGACACCTCGTTTGTGTCTTCTATTATTCTAAGCCTTCTTCTTCTATGCTCAAAACATTTTTTGGAACACCGAAACAAAAGCGAAAAAACTGACGCGGTCACCTAACCAGTGCTAAGGATAGTTTCGTTATGTTAATTATTTTCAATTTTTATCTTTTTATTAATTAAAAAATGTCAAAAATTCAAAACAACAGTATAAAACTATTAACATTTCATTCTGACAGACATTCGCGTCACGTAGCGTAAGCGTCAATCAAATTCATAAAAAAAACTGTCAAAAAAATCTCCGCAATTTTATGAACGTGAAACATTTTTCATTTGACTGTGTGTCAGTCAGTCAATCTCTGTCAACCTGTAATTGTAGACAGAATTTTTGATCACCTCTTCTCTTGAAACATCACTGTACAACATTAAAAATAAAACAAGGTATTCCGCGTTCGTCACACTCGCATCGGCCCAAAGTAGTCCGAACACAGAAAATCTAATGTAACGCTGAAATCGTTCCGGTTTCATCCTATTTTAAGATTTGAATTTTTAGAACAGAAAATAAGCAAAAATACTGACGTCCACACAATTCTTGTGAGAGATTGAGATCTGTTCAACAACCTCTGTTGTTGAACAGATGGATCTTGGCATGTCCGGAAAAACTAGGAGCATAAGGACCTGTATAAAATAAATAAAATAAAATAAAAAGTTTCTTTATTCAGACATACAGAGTCCATCAGTTACACAAATACATCACGAACAAACATTAAAAAGAAAACTAGAAAAAAAAAGAAAAAAATCATAATCATATTGTATCATAAGCCGGAAAGATTCAAATGTCAAAGGCGACTTCAAGAGCCCGTCTCCGCTGGCTAGAACACTTCGAGAGAATGGTTGAGGAGCTGTCAAGAAGGCTTATGAGGGAAAACCATCGGAGCGTAAACCAGTCGGCCGCCCTGGACTGCCCCGCTGGATCGACGAAGTCGAAGCCGATCTCCACGAATTTGACGACCATAGCTGGCGAGAGACAGCTCAGAACCGTGATGCTTGGAGAAGTCTACTTTTGGAGGACAAGTTCCACTTTAGGTCGCGGAGCCACAAGCAGTATTTATTTATTCATTTATTTATTCATAAAAAGTAGAACTATTATTAGAGGGGCACTCAATTCAATAGTTTACATTCTTAATTAATCTTAACATTTTAAATTCACGAAATTATTATCAATACCTATGATAAATTTTAAAGTAACTCTGCCTGTCTGACTTTTTGTCTGCCTGTTCACGCCTAAACGGCTGAATGGATATTAATGAACTGTAGCAGAGAGGTAAATGGTATCCCGAGGACGAACATAAGCTACTTGAAAAACGCGTGCGAAGCTGTAGGCAGCAGTTAGTTATAATATTCTCTGTCGCAACTGAGTAAGTAAGGCTTATGCTCTGAGAAGATATATTTTAATTGCCTGCTAGAATGGTTGAAAACACTTAAACAATTAAAAATCTTTGTTACTTAGTTTGTAATTCGTGTGGGAGATAAATTTAATATTTCATCAGGAATCCCATTAAAACTTGGGCGTTTTAGGAAAAATTTCCCGCAGCCGGTGCAGGCAATATAACGACATCCGTGGCGAAGTGGCGTTGTGGAAACGAGTTATTAAGAGTTCGATTTCCGGAGGTTTTCTCTTTCGTGTGTCATGAGTTCATGACGCTAAGCTTCGACGCCTTATATACTAAATCTAAGGTTCACTGTTTCGCGAATTTTATACGCAATTTACATTATTTGTCGATTTGAGATGCTTCCATCTTTCAATAGATATTGCTTACAATTAACTGAAACTCGACGCCGAGTAAGTTTTAGTTATTTATCGTGGTTTGTTTACCTACATTCTACATCGAGTTTGGCTAGTGTGTAGGAAAAACCTAAAAACAAGACGAAAATTTTAAATACTTGTAAAATTAGTGTAATAAAATAAAGTATAAAAAATTGTGGCGCCGACATCATTCTTTGAAGTATTTTTAAGTGTTTGAGCTTTACCTTGAATTTAATACGCTGGATATTTTTTTAGATAATCTTGTTTTAAACAAAATACAATTGCATCCGAGTTGGTTTTACCATGGGTTCGTAGAAAATGGTTTACGATTTGCCGCAAATCGGTTTTCCAGTAGTTCTAATGGTTGTAGAGAGCAGGAAATATACTAAAAACCACAAAAAAACAGAACAATTTTTTTTTCTCGTATTGACAGTAGTCTTAATTGCCAGCACTTTGTAGATGCACGAATTGTCACATGTCATGTCGTAATCAAATATTATTATTTAATTTTGAACCTAAACGTGAGGCCCTAAGGTTTATTTTCGACCTTTCTAAATATAAGAGCTGTATTTTGACATTGTTTAAATTGGAATCTGTCCAATAAAATATATTTGGAAAGGGGAATATTGTCACAGAAATAAAATCATTACAAAGTCCAAAGGTTTGATGCAGTTTATTATTTTTAATATATAGATAACTAGCAGCGCCTTGCGGTTTCACCCGCGTAGTTCCCGTTCCCGTGGGAATTCCGGGATAAAAGGTAGCCTATGTTCTATTCCAGACTATAATCTATCTCTGTGCCAAATTTCATCCAGATCCGTTCAGCCGTTCTGGCGTGATAAAGGAACAAACATCCATCCATCTATCCATCCATCTAAACTTTCACGTTTATAATGTTAGTGAGATTTCCCTTGAGTAAAATTATATCTTAACATATTTAGGGGTACTTCCTGTCCAGTTATGGTTGATCGTTTCTTGTGGGTGAAGATATTTTTTTAAGGTTTTTTAGGGTTCCGTACCCAAAGGGTAAAAACGCGACCCTATTACTAAGACTTCCATTAAGGTTTTTAGGGTTCCGTACCCAAAGGGTAAAAACGGGACCCTATTACTAAGACTTCGCTGACCGTCTGTCACCAGGCTGTATCTCATGAACCGTGACAGTTAGACAGTTGAAATTTTCACAGATGATGTATTTATGTTGCCACTATAACAACAAATACTAATAAACAGAATAAAATATATATTTAAGGGGGCTCCCATACAACAAACGTAATTTTTTGCCGTTTTTATAGATAATGGTACGGAACCCTTCGTGCGCGAGTCGACTCGCACTTGGTCGGTTTTATTTCTATGTCACACGAGGAGTAAAACTAATGGAAAAGTAATTTTACGCAAATCGGAAATCATTTTCTACGAACTCATGATAAAACCTACTTCGGATACAACTGTAGTTTGGAAGCTCTCATTTTCCCAAATGTTTCAAAAATGCCGGGTTATTCCCAACGTCTCACGTGAAACGTGCTCAGTCTCAACGTCTCACGAAAAGTCTTCCCAACGTCTCATGTGAGTCATTGCCTAGTCACAGTGTCTCAGGAAAAGTCAGAGAGCTTTTTCATTGTACAAAATCGATTTATCATGATTTTCAAGAATATACATCAAGAGTTGAGCTAAATCTAGATTGTTAAAACAGTCTGCCGTTAGCTCAACTATTTAAATTGTAATAATCGAAGTGAGTTTTTTCATAAGTTAAAAGCAAATGGTTAACGATTTGCAGAAAATTACTTGTAGATAGCAGATATTAAAAACCACAATTTTTTTTATCTGTCGCCAACACGAAACGATCCACCTTAACGTTCGTCCATTCTACCTAGTTTAATGATAGTTCTTTGGAAAATACGTACCATACATATAAAAAAATATTGACAAGCTTTTCTGCCACAGAATATTATTTATCTAGAAGAGACTTTTAATTTCCTTGTGGTCAAAGGTAGAAATCTCAAAGAATTTCTATTGTGTCTGCACACAAAGCCCTCTTTGCTATTTCAATGGTTGAAGAATTGTAAAAGAAAATCTCTTAAGCTTTAGATAGGTACAGATAATCTGTAGGTTGCCTGGTTCACCCAGACAATATAATTTTGTTCACTTATGCCAGCGAGGCTATTTTTTTCGGCATCGATCGGCAAGCTGAAGACAGGGCGCTATGGCGCTCATTAGGGGAGGCCTATGTCCAACAGTGGACTACTATAGGCTGATGATGATGATGAAGAAAATTGCGAAGGAACTTAGGAAATTTAAGAAAACTTAACGACTACCTTTATTATAGACTTTTTTAATGTAACCTTAGCCCTAGCGTTATACTCTTTGCTAAGCACGTTTGAAAGAACTGTCAGTTGTCAGTTTGAATTGAATGACAGGACAACATCTGTCAGATCAGCTAGTAGATATATACATTTAACCGTTGTTTGTTTAACCGCACGACAAATTCGCATCCCATGGAACACGTAGCTACGCAAACACCATAAAACCTTTCGCTTTTACGACTGCTGCAGAACGAACAGCTGATGCCTTTATGTTTTCTTCCTTCAGCATAAAAACTTTTTAGTTAAGGAGCAAATCGCCGCTTTGGCGCAATGAGAATGTGCCATTGTTTGCGCAACTTTGCGATTTCTAGCATTATTTTTTAGAGCTGGCAATCATTTTTTATTTCAGTCAATTTGTATCGGTGACTTTGTAATTTGAACTTCCTAACCATTGATATAAAACATTGATTTGGTCGTAAGCTTATGTTTTGTAGGGCTGGTGATATTTTTTAAAAAAGTTTCGTATAAAGGCTTTGTTTGGGTCATAGAGTTTATATAGTACTAGATAAACTCTATGTTTTACTAGAGTTTATATAGTACTAGATAAACTCTATGTTTGGGTAGTAAGTAGGTAAACCTATTGCAGGAGAATCCTAACTAAAATTATTTATGAGAAAGTGACGTGTTTGTTTATTTGTTTGAACTTCATGCTCTAACTAAGCTACCAATCGACTTGATTTTCGGCTAAGAGTTATTTGAAAAGGTTGAGAATAACATAGGAAATAGATAATGTGAGGTGTTCCACATTCGTCCCACTTGCTTCGGCCCAAAGTAGTCCGAAAACGGAAAGTTAAATTTAACGCTGAAACCGTTCTTCTTTCGTTCCATTATAAGATTTCTAACAAAAGTAGCTAAAGCACTGACGACGTCCTCAGACTTCTCTTGCAAGTTATTTTGATTTTCCATTATGCATAGGTCGCAAAGTTTATTAAAGTAGGCCGTCTCCGATGGGCTGGTCACGTAGAACGAATGCAAGACGACAGAGCACCAAAACGTCTTCTTCGTGGAAAACCTGATGGCCGGAGACCCCCTGGAAGACAAAACTCAGATGGCTCGATGGTATCCAAGAAGACTTACAGGCAATTGGAGTGACCGGCTGGCAGGAAAAAGCACTCCAATTCTCGATTGGATCGAATGGAGAAATTTACTCGACCAGTCCAAGGCCCACCCGCGGCTGTAGAGTCAGGATGATGATGATTATGTATAGCCTGTATAGGTACGTACTGTTTTTAATTTTGAGGTTAATTTCACATTTTGTGAGAGGCAAATAAAATGTCTTTGAGATATTTCGCAACTGTCTCACTCGCACGATATATCCATGAAAAGTCCCGAGATGTCACACACACAGTTGCGCATGCGCAGTGTAGGCCGAGGAGACACGAGATTTGTATGTAGAAATGGGCGACTGTCAGGGTCGTGCGATTGCTTACCAGCGACTGCCACCGGTCTCAATAGTGTGGTGCCTGCAAAAAATAAAATAGTGTGTTACGTCTTTATTAACAAAGAAAATTACAATCAAATAATAGAATTAAATTGAAACTAGTATTTACAATTAAAAATATGCAGCTAACTGCAGACTGTTACAAACAATCTAAAGGTAGCTCAACTGATCCGTACCAATACCAGTCGGAAGCGTGCCCAAGACGCTAGCTGCATTGCCCCGCTGTATAGCAATGCTGATGCACTGCGCCAGATACTCACCAGCTCTCGGGTCACGCGTCGCTTTGACCAAATACAACTCATTCTTTTAATTCATTCATGGTTAGGTAAGTATAGTACTTAGATAATATGTAAAAAAAACAAGTTTGTACCTATTACCTTCATGAATTTTCAGATATTTGGATTATACATACAAAACCTACCTTTAGTTGTAAATTAGCAAAAATAATAATAAATAATGTTGGACAATTCACACAGCATTATCTAGCCCCAAGCTAAGCAGAGCTTGTGTTATGGGTACTAGATAACTGATATACATAATAGAATACATTACATCGATATTTTTTTTATTATACTTAGAAAACGACCAGAACACCCGGAACAAATACCTGCAGATCGTACAAATATTTGTCCCAAGGCGGGAATCGAACTCGCAACCTCCTGAGTCGCAGAGAGGTCGTCAAAAATCAAACATATCATAATTTAATAAATTATTACAACTGCACCTAATCAGAGCGTACTGGAATGCTATTTAAAATATGCTATTTCTCTTTATTTGACGACCTCTGTGGTACGGTGGGCGAAGGTCTGCCTGCGACACACGAGGTTGCGGTTTCGATTCCCGTCTCGGGACAAATATGTGTACGATCTGCAGACATTTGTTCAGGGTGTTCTGGTCGTTTTCTATGTATAATAAAAATATCTATTTATGTATAGTATTATATTATGTTTATCAGTTATCTAGTACCCATAACACAAGCTCTGCTTAGCTTGGGGCTGTGTGACTTGTCCAGCACTATTTATTTAAACGCCTAATGTGTTCTCGATCTAAGGCCCGTATTATGAAAGCTTCCCCAAGCCTTACTTAAGCAGTCATTACGTGATCTCTCCTCAAGCGTTAATTACTCAAGTAATGCTTGGTAACCGTTCAATAATATGTCTAAGCAGTTACTCGAAGGCGTGGACGGAGGAAATCCGCTCTTGACGGCTACTTGAGTGAGTGTAGATTTTGACATGAGCTCCCAAGCATTGTTTGAAAATTAGTATTCACTCAAAACTAGACATAAGCATCACTCAAGCAGAGCTCGATGACTGAGCATGCTTTCATAATACGGGCCTAAGTCTACCGTAAAAAATGTATAGGGTAGGTCCTACTTACCCTATATGTTTGGTCTATATCAAATTTGCGGGTCAGCGAATTGCCCATAAAGAGTAAAATCCTCAACCTTGCGGCTCCGCGCCCATAACCTTGGTTCTGTGAACCCATCCCAAAATAATTCTGTCCCCACGTATAATGAGACGTGGCCGAGTGCCAATTTAATAGGATTATAAGCGTACAACTAAATATCAAAGCAAATATCTGCTTCTGTCTGATTTTTCGAAAATTTTCATGTGCTTCTTATATTTTACTAGCAGCGCCTCGCGGTTTCACCCGCGTAGTTCCCGTTCCCGTAGGAATTTCGGGATAAAAAGTAGCCTATGTCCTATTCCAGACTATAATCTATCTCTGTGCCAAATTTCATCCAGATCCGTTTTGCCGTTCTGGCGTGATAAAGGAACAAACATCCATCCATCCATCTAAACTTTCACGTTTATAATATTAGTGAGATTAGTGAGATAATGTCGGTCAGCATCACGATGCACTCAAATCACATTTAGGTGAGTCCTGCGCTACTTTTTAGGGTCCCAAGGGGTAAAAAACGGGACCTTATTACTAAGACTCCGCTGTTTGTCTATCTGTCTACTTTATCATCATTATCATCATCAGCCTACAGTAGTCCAGTGTTCTAAGCCGGCTCCACACAGCATCAAACTTCTTCCTGCTTCATAGCTGTCCACTTGCACAACAATATTTAAAAGTCTAATTTCTTCAACTTCTTCTTTTTGGCTCGCTGTGCCTTGCTGCCACCACTCTGCTAGTGTCCATGTCAAAAGAGTCGTAAGCTTTAGTAGAGAGAAAACATACCTAAAACTAAATTTTCTTAAAAAACCTTACATTGTAATTGTCAGGTTTTTTAACATTTTTATCATCAACTGTCAAAATGTCGTTCAAAATAAACAATATTTTGTAGCGTAAAATCGTTTTACATAACAAAATATTGACAGACAGACATGACGAATTCAGAAACTTAAATTCTAAAACAATGGTCGGTCGTGAATCATTTCAGAATGGTTGTAATAAAATGGTTTAGTGGCACGTCGAGTGATACTTTGGGGTTTTATGTAAATAAAGATTTTGGGATAGATAAAGGTACTTAGTGAACTTTGTTGGTGAATATATTCGTAAATATATAGTATGTAAATATTCAAACTACGAGTTTGAATATAAAATATTCAAACTCGTAGTTTGAATATTTTGTAACATCGGTTTACCACACTGTCTTATTTTTCAAAATCGCGACGCAAAATGAATGTTACATACTTGAATAGTGGACATTTTTTGACGACCTCTGTGGCGCGGTGGGCGAAGGTCTGCCTGCGACGCAGGAGGTTGCGGGTTCGATTCCCGCCTCGGGACCAATGTGTGTACGATTTGCAGACATTTGTTCAAGGTGTTCTGGTTGTTTTCTATGTATAATAAAAATTTCTATGTGATGTATTATATTATGTATATCAGTTATCTGGTACCCATAACACAAGCTCTGCTTAGCTTGGGGCTTTGTGAATTATCCAGCATTATTTATTTATTTTATAGAAATAAAAAATGTCAGCTGAAATCAAACCTGCAACCTTCTACGTCTCGTCTCAGACAGATCTTACTCACTGCGCCACTGAGGTCATCAACATAACAGTATATCAACAGCACTGCTTTGACAGTTATTCTTACATTCTAAAATGCATCTTCATTTTCTCGTAATAAACTTGAAATTCGTTTGTACCCGGAACATGCGTTTAGGAAGCTTGCCAAACCGCTGGCCAAGTGAGATATACTGAAGATATTAAGGTCAATATACCTATTTTGAACCTACCTTGGTAATGAACTGATGAATATGGATTAAATAGAGCTACTTTAGTTCTTGTTTTGCGAGTTTCACAACCTCTTATGGGGCTCCGCGAAAAATAGCCCAATTCTGTTCTCACCGTTTTAAATATTTCTATACCTATGACAAAGATTTGTTATATAGAAATATTTAATAATAATTATAACATATATTATAATAAAAAAAAAATAATGTTAGATAACATAACATAATGAAACAAATCACAAAATATTGACCAATGTAATATTTTATTAATAAAAATATAATAATAATAATGCTGAACAATTTACACAGCATAATCTAGCCCCAAGCTAAGCAGAGCTTGTGTTGGTACTAGATAACTGATATACAAAATATAATACAATACATAGATAGATATTTTTGACTAGGTATACATAGAAAACGATCGAACCAGGGAAGGTTTTTATAGTCGCCAGCCGGCTTTTGTCCGTTCGATTGTGTCACCCAATGCCTCAGTGGAACCAGCGGGAACAAGCTTCATTTTCCTGTTCGTACTACTAAAACGATAGGGATGCACTACGTTCTCGACTTTAGGGACCGGCGCGATTTAATCAAATTCATTAGGTACATGCTTTGTAAAGCGACGTTCAAGATTCCGTCCGTCGGTCCATTCAAATATCTTGAGGGGTTTCTCAAAGTTACTGCAAATAGGGTCGACTTTACTCTAGCAACTCTCAACTACAACAGGGTAAACACGAAATCACGTTATCTATTGCATGTGTGTGTGATAAATAAATAAATAAATAGTGATGGACAATTGACACTAGTAATATTTAATAAGTATTTATTGCGTTTATTTAACTTTATTGCATGTATGTCAGTTTTAAGGTATATATTACTATGGACCGTAGAATAAGTTAAAATAAGATCTGTAACTGTTCTATAGTCTGAAATAAATGATTTATTATTATTAACCTTTTTTCCCAACAAAAGGCTTACACACTGTCGTGGTCACGGACTGGAGTAAAGATCGCGCAAATTTTTATGAATTCTGTGAACATAGCCTCGAATGCTAAACTTCGCATGGTAGAGTTGATTGCATAATCATTACTATAAGTGATTACATTTGTTATATGAACGATTCAGAGACAGAGACACGGGACACGTCCCTAAATCGCTCAATTCGTTTTCACTGAGTTGAATTATCAAACAAACAGCATTTTTTTCATGACATCCCCTGCATTATTTGATTATTTGTATTACTTATTTTATTTTAATAAAATGTTATTTTAAGTTCTAAATAGGTTATTTTTGATAATGTGTTATGGATATTTTATCTGAAATAAATGAATAATAATAATTTTACGTGTTTGGCGATGTAGCACAATAACACAATAACAAAAGACGTAACAATAACACAACAACAAAATAACTACAATGTGAAATGACACTCTACTTGACTCTTCCACAGATTAAGTAATATTACTTACCTACTGTATTTCTGAAAAGCAACGCGCATGTGTTTCGTGTAGGAGCGTAGTACTCACACGAGCACAAGGACATTCCCCCCTCCCTTCTACATCCCTCTGACACCTACTGCGCAGGCACTCGCGCGTACTTCTGAGAATTCATAAAGATTTGCGCGTACATAATGAATATAATGTAAGAACATAGACAAAACCCAGTACACCCGGAACAAATATTCAGCAGATCATACAAGCATTTGTCCCGTAGCGGGAATCGAACCCGAAACTTAAAGCGACGCAGTCCTTCTCCCGCTGCACCACATAGCTCGACAAAATATAGGCAATGAAATGTAATCAGTGACAAAAGAGACCCGTCCATTTGACTAATTGCCTTTGATTCCTTGATGAACTAATAGATACGGCATTTAGGCCATCACATGTCATTCTGATTGATAGAACCAGGCTATTTTTTATTTTCTGTAGAAAATCAATCGGATTGATCAACAGCCAATTTCTCCGTGCTATCCCGTTCGTCCCACAAGTGGGTAAAACTGATTGGTCGACCAATAATTGGCGCTAGGCCATGGAAACGTTAAAAACGGTTTACGGGTATGGTCCCATAAAAACTTGGTCTTTGAGGAATTTATATTTTCATATACATATAAATTCCTCAAGGATCAAGTTTTTATGGTACTACCTAAAATTCTAATTTTATACAATAACGAATGAATTATCTTTATCTATTAAGAATTGGCGAAGATATTAGCAAAATTGTTGTGTGATTTTGATTAATTTTCAAAAGTATTATGTGGTTTTATAAGCTAGACGCGAAAAAATAACAATCCTTCGGGAATACATTTTTTATGAACAGTTTGCAATTGACGGAGAATTTGTCAATTATACATTTGAAAAAATATATACAGCCGAAAATAGAACCTCTCAGTCGGTAAAAAAAATTGTCTAGCTGAGAGTGTTCAACCAAGTTCCAATTTGATTTTATCATTAAAGCGTTCGTTCTCTCTGTTAAATACTGTATCCTATGCTAACCAAATAAAAATCAAATAATTATATTCATTCACTTTCTATTTAAAAATAGTGATGTTACTATTACGTCTTTTATTTCAACTGGAAGGCTGTTAAATATTTTTTCATTCCCCCATCTCGGAAAGATTTTTTTTTTATTTAAAAATACTCTTTCCGACATGAGGTGGGATGAAAAGTTACGTGTTGCAAAGATTTTTTACCTCGCGCTCTTTTGATTCTCTCGCAACGCTCAGGATGCAATTTTAGAATCTTTCGCTTGCTCGGTCATCAAAATCAAGCACGCGGTTAAAAAGCAACTTTGCAATCTTGTATAACAAATAACTATTGTTCCTACACAATATGATATAAGCTATTTTATTACTTTGTTGTAACCTTTTATGCTTGTGGTTGTTTGTTAATAATTGGGTGGCCACGTAAATATTACGATAATGCCGCAATCCATTTGTTGTGTGGCTCATATGGGCCACGTATGTGTATAATTATACTAGCAGCGGTCCGTCCCGGCTTCTCACGAGTTTATTCTATTGCCTATGTTGATCAGGGATAATGGTGAAGGAATTTTTCAAATCGCTCCAGTAGTTTCGGAGCATAATCAATTCAAATTCAGTGAATTCAAACAAACAAATCTTTCCTCTTTGTAATGTTATTATAGATTTTTTTTCTTTCGTTTTACTAAAAATTAAATAAAAAACCTTGCTGGAAACAAACAAATACTAGATGAGTGCATAATACGTATTTTTTAAGCAGGTTTTTAAAAAGCTATAGAGTTTTAGTGAGTTTTAGTTAGTGATGAGATGAGATTTTCTCATTATATCTATCTGTGGTACCTATTGTATGCTATTTGTGGATTAGTTCTAGGCTAGTTTCTAGTATAGTTGTATTATGTATGTAATATGTATCTTTTTGTTTTTTTTGTTTGAATGTGCTCTACCAACTATTTGTCTTAAATCTTTTTCTCCGAACCTAGGTTGCCTGGAAGAAATCGCTTTCAGCGATAAGGCCGCCTATTGCACTGGGTATCATAATTTAGATATAAGGATTATTTATGTTATTATTTTTAAGTGCAATAAAGAATTCATTCATTCATTCAGTTTTAGGGTAACTTCAATTCCATTTTGTGTGGCTATTATAAATTTAGCTCAGACCAAGTCAGGCACAAGCGCTAGTGTAAAAGTAATTACTCCTACGCTCCATTAGTAAGTTATTAGTACCAGCCGAACTATTGACCTGGATTCAGTATCTTTGGAAGAAAGTAGTCCGGGAGACCGCTTGGGCTCTCTAGTGGCCACCACGTACCGGAAGGCGAAGTGTGAGTAGGCAATAGGCCCCCCTCGCGGTGGACCGACGACATGGTGAAGGTCGGAAAAAATCGCTGGATGCGGGCAGCGCAAAATTGGTCATTGTGGTGATCTTTAGGGGAGGTCTATTTGTCTATTTGTATATTTATTTATTCCACCGTAGGTACCTGTCGATGTCGTTCTAGTCTACTTCATTAAAATTATATAGGTATACAAGTCAAATTTTGTGTGAAGGAAAGAAACACCATAAGGATTGTATTCAGAACACAGTAATTTCCATAAATATAGATAAATATTTAACACATTAAATATACAAATAATTAGCTGTAAAGGGGCCTAAATAATAATATTGTCAAACTCAAAATATAATTATGTACAATTTCATGTCAAAGAATTGTCATAATGATGCAGCTGTATAGGGGCGTAATGATGCGGCAATATCGAGCTATAGACGTCGTTCGGCTGATAAAATGATGACCGAGCGAGATTGAAGTACAAAAAAAGTCTGACATCACAAAAAAACTATTCTAAACTGAAAACTTCTCTTACAAAATATCTATGTATAATCTCAAAAGATCATTTTACTGCAACGAGATAACACTGGTTAAACTAAACTAAACTAATTTCTATGGTCCCGGGCGCACGTGTCCGTCGGCACCACCGCTGTGGCGGCGGCGTGCCCCAGCGAGTTACATCGCTGAGGCTGGGCAGTGAAAGCGTTAAGGTACCTCACCTTACTGCCCCGTCCAGATAATCCACCCTGTACAGTTATTGTTATAATCACCACGCTTGGGTATTGGTTGTGGCCACAGAACAGAGAAGTAAGTGGAAGTGCTAAGTGGGCGTGGCACGCGTGTCACAATTAAGCGTAGTTACGCTTAACTGATCTCAGTCGTGTTCTAACATCGCTTTGAATTGCTTGTCTCGCGACAAATTCATTTTTCCGAAGCTATGCCGTATTGTTCCATTTTGGAATGTAAAAATGATAGTAGGCGAAAAAATCTTAAAACCGGAGGTGTTTCATACCATCGGTAAGTAGGATTTTAATTGTTTTCTCCTAAAGTTTCAATTTATTTCAATTTACAAATAATTTATTACAACGGTTAGTCAAAATCAACCTTAAGCAATTATGATAAAGTTGATTTTGGATTGTGTCTATTCACTTCGTTCTCGAAAGTTCTTCGCTACTCGATTAGTGATGTAGTCAAGCAAATCGGTACTGCTTTGCTGTTGATTTTATCGATTAATATCGATACAAGAAAATAAATATTTTAATGTGATTTTAATGTTGAATCGATTATTTACTTAGCAAAAAACATTCTTTATTAGAAAAGAAAACTACAATAAATTAATAAAACCAACTAAAAACTAGTCTTTACAATTGCAACTATTGAGCTAACTGTTGTAGCAGACTGTTGTAAAGAATCTACAAGAATGATTGGTTTATTTAGTAGTAGCTTCTGCCCGCGGCTTCTCACGCCTTTTGTTGGGATAAAAGTGTTTACTCTCCATTCTTTCAATTAACTCTATGCCAAAAATAAAGGCGATTGGTTACTAAGTTAGGGTGTGAAGAAAGGACAAACTTTCGAATTTATAACATAAGTTAGGATTTACAAACCAAGGAGAAGTAGTTCAATGTGCTTTATACAGGGTGGAAAGAATCTATGGGCCCTGGAGGGGAACTACCTTAAATCCTTTAGCTAGCTCATTTAACTGAAAGGACCCTTTATTTTTAAAAAGAAACATAATTGCATTCAAAGATTTTCTAAAAATTCCTTGTCTCACCTGGGAACCAACCAACTAAAAATAAAAATAAAAAAACCCTCGCTATTTTATTATGCGAATCAGTAGGATTATTGTTCAGGATAAAAATTGTCATATAAACATTGGACCTTTCACTCATCTGTTGTATAGGATACCCATGAAATCGAATATTTATTACATATTCTTTATTAACAATACCTAGTATTGTTCACTTGTAACAAGTAAATAACACGTTATAATTTTCTTATCTCTAACATCCAAAGACATCGTATGATGAAGAGGCTTGCTAATGTTATTAATTGGAAGGTACCTTGTTGCACACTTCGATAAGAAAATCGTTAAATGGTAATAATAAACCCATGCACAATTCCTTCTTACATGAGGCGTTCTGACAAAAACTTTAAAACGGAGTGTGTTTTTTATCAACTTGCGGCAACAAATTTGAATTTCGAACGATAACTTTCATCATTTTTAGGGTTCCGTACCCAAAACTTAAAACGAGACCCTATAGCTAAAATTCCGCTGTCCGTCCGTCTGTTTGTCTATCCGTCTGTCACCAGGCTGTATCCGTAACCGTGATAGTAAAGAAAAAAAGTAGCCTATGTTTGATTCCAAGATTAAAATTACCTGTATGCAAAATTTCAGACCGATCCGTTCAGTAGTTTTGGCATGAAGAGGTAACAAACATCCATACATCCAGACATCCATCCAAACTTTCCCATTTATAATATTAGTGTGATAGTGTGAATTTTCACTGGTCAGCATCTGTCTACTTAAAAAAATGTTTCATATTTTGTGTTTTTTTCTATTGATGATAAAATAAAATAAATATTAGTTTTCACTTTTTTTTTTACTTATAAGACATTATTTATTTTTATCCTGAACTATAATCCTACTGATTCACATAATAAAATAGCAAGGGTTCATTTTTTTAATTTTTAGTTGGTTCGATTCCCAGGTGAGACAAGGAATTTTTAGAAAATCTTTGAATGCAATTATTATGTTTCTTTTTAAAAATAAAGGAATGTTTCCTTTCAGTTAAATGAGCTAGCTAAAGGATTTAAGGTAGTTCCCCTCCAGGGCCATAGATTCTTTCCACCCTGTATATTCACGATGGCTCGGAATGAAACCGAGGCATGGAATCGAAAACAGATACGCACGAAATTCAAACATTACGCGCGAAATCAGAAAAAGAAGTTTTCCATAAAAAGTAAAAAAAAATCTATAAGCCCATGTTTTGACAAATTTAGATTTATAGCTTCTATTTGAGCAATTATTATTAAAGGAGTTTTACTACTAAAAATCAACATAAATTACCTGTTGCTCCATTAATTTTCTTTATTGTAATATGGGTTCATAGAAATATATTATGTCTACGACTTATTTTCTGGTAGTTTAATTCCTTGCAGACCGCAGAAAATTTAAAAAACCGATAAAATATTTGAATTTCGCGCGTATGTCTTCTCGATTTCGAGGCTCGGTTTCATTCGGAGCAATCGTGAATAGCCCTGCTGGTGCAGCCTTAATCGAGTAGCAGTAGATCTGCGAACTATCAATCGAATATCAATCTTATACCTAACGAAATTAGGTTTATAATAACTATCACGGAGAATACCGCCATCTATGGTCAAGTAGCGGAATTAACTCGTCAGGCCAATGTTTGGTGAGTATAGATCGTAAATACGTTCTGCTGCTAAAGTAAAATGAATCTTATTGAGTAGACATCAAGGTTTATTTCCAAATCTTTGACGTTGGCTAGTTTTGACTGAACTTGAAACTACCAATCAAACGAATTGTTTCTTTGTATTGTATTATATGATTAGGGGTTTATTTGTGTGAGTTTGGCGACATCGGTTCCCGTAGTAATTTTGTTGCATTGCACTTCCACTTACTTCTCTGTTCTGTGGTTGTGGCGATCGCATTCGCATCGCAATGGAATATAATCTTCGATAAAAGTAAAAAAGGGAGATGAGGCATTACCATCTCACAAGTATATGGCTCAAGTTAGGTTCAACTATGTTCCCTTACCTCAGTCATAGTCGGACCGGCGGCGGCGCGGGCGGTGGCGTATATGTTGCGCGTGCTTGCTACGACGTATAATTTTTTGTGATTTCGACTAAAACACCACGACAATGCCCTCGTGTTCGTTCGCCAGGTGCACAAATAGCTCCTAAACAAACAACAAAGCCCAAGGCATCACATGTTTTCCCGCGTAAGTAGATACACCAAACTTTAAATTTTCTGATAATCCGGTACCTTATCATTATTTCATCTGTAACACGGTACAGTTTTTGAGTGAGCGCTGGTAGAACGTACCGTATCTTCCTTTTTTACTTTTATCGAAGAATATAATAAAGTAAATATACAACTGCCATCGCCAGCGCTAGGATTGGGTTAGTAATTGATGGGAAGCAAGTGGTCAGAAAACTGGAAAATATGACGTTTATTATTAGAGACGAACTAATTTTGAGGCGTTTGCTTGCTGGACTAACGCGTCGAGAGATTTACGAGATGGAAATAATTCAATTATAAATACTTTTCGGGCGACGAGACGAAAAGTTTGACGTAATTTCGTTACGTTCTATTTATTTTCCATGTAATTTTAAGAGATTTGGAGTTTCTATCCTGTTGAAACTTTTGAGATTTCGATATTGGTTCATTATGTTTGTTCATTATTTACTGTGCTTATTTAACTGAGATTATACGAACTAAATTTCTTATTTGTAATTATTTGAGCGTCTGGTCGAAGCGACGCGTGACCCGAGAGCTGGTGAGTATCTGGCGCAGCGCATCAGCATTGCTATACAGCGGGGCAATCAACTGTGGTCTGAAATAAATGTTTTTTTTTTAATGCAGCCAGCATCTTGGGCACGCTTTCGACTGGTATTGATACAGAACGTTTTAGTTGTAAATAAATAAAAAATAAAAAAATTATGCTGGACAATTCACACAGCATTATCCAGCCCCAAGCTAAGCAGAGCTTGTGTTATGGGTACTAGATAACTGATATACATAATATAATACAATACATAGATAGATATTTTTTATTATACATAGAAAACGACCAGAACACCCTGAACAAATGTCTGCAGATCGTACACACATTTGTCCCGAGGCGGACCTTCGCCCACCGCGCCACATCGGTCGTCAATACCTGTTCTAATTTGTTTATATTATTTAATTATAATTTTCGACTAACTAATCTTTAATATATTCAAAGTCTTCATTAATACCTCTATAATTAAGAATTCATTCATTGAAAATAACGATCCATTCAATTCATAACGGATCACTCACATTGGCTCTCAATTTGAATGAGATAATTAGCGTAGATATTATATTTATACCTACGCTAATTACTCATTAAAATTCTTTGGCGATAGGTATTCGAAACCTTTGAGATTAAATGAGGCAATTAAATCTAGAGATGCCTCTTGATCTACATTTTGGTTTGGTTTCACTCCTTTGTCAAGCTCTTAGGCCCGTATTATGAAAGCTTCCCCAAGCATTACTTAAGCAGTCATTACGTGATCTCTACTCAAGCGTTAATTACTCAAGTAATGCTTGGTAACCGTTCAATAATATGTCTAAGCAGTTACTCGAAGGCGTGGACGGAGGAAATCCGCTCTTGACGGCTACTTGGGTGAGTGTAGATTTTGACATGAGCTCCCAAGCATTGTTTGAAAATTAGTATTCACTCAAAACTAGACATAAGCATCACTCAAGCAGAGCTCGATGACTGAGCATGCTTTCATAATACGGGCCTTAGACATTTCATTGGTTTATCTTTACAAAAGACCTTGACTTTCTTTTCTTGACATGTAAATTGATTTTACCAATAAATTGTATTTCTGTATTTTCCATTAGCTGTAAAAAAACTGTAAGGGTATTTTCATATACTCACGAATTGAGCTTACCGGATAAATTTTAACATCCTCTTGGATGTTAAAATTTATCCCATATAGAGGCATTAAAAAAAGTTTACATTATGTTTCACAAACTGTGCGATGGATTTTTGAAATTTCCTTTGTTCAACGTTATAATAAATAAAATAGGTGGCGGCGGTAGTGTGCGTCGGAGTACCGCCTTAACTTTGTCCGATACACAGACCTAGAAAAGTTTTACTCAATTATAGTAATGTTGTTTGCTTCTTATGTAGGTACTTATATTGTTTGTTTTTGTTTGTATTGGTGGCTTAGATTCGGTATCGAGCTACATTGACCTAGTTTTACGAAAATACTAGTTCGTCCCCGCAGCTTCGACCATATTATAGCTATAGAAACATCATCAGCCTATATTAGTCCACTGCTGGACATTGGCCTCCCTATACATGGAAACGTTTAGAGGTTATTTCTATCCCATGGGAGCTGAGTATTTAGCCTTTGTTTGATGCCAGGTTACAAAATTAATCAGCCCGATTCGTTGATTAGTTTTGGCCAGAAGAAAAACAAATATCCATCCATCTATCCAAACTTTACGAAAATTTGGATGGATGGATGGATGTTTGTTATAGTGTGATAATAAAAAACCACCTCCGATCAGCACTCATACGTCGTCCACGCCTGAACCTGTATCTTGTATCTAGTACTTATGTAAGTTTGTATATATATATAATTTTGGGTAAAAGTATATATTTTTCTTCTTCTACGATAAACACGAGGTGCGCTGGAAAGGTTGAATCTTTAGCCGCAACCGCTACGACTACGAATTAAAATCATTATCAAATACTACCAAACAAATTAACTAAGTTCCCAAAAAAATTCGATTTCGACTCGAACCCGCGTCCCACCCTCAGTACGGGTGTGCTGTAACTGTATAAGAATTTAACGAAACGAAAGTACCGTTACTACCGTAAAAGTACCGGTATTATTGGTACCGGTATCAAGCCCTGGCTGTAACCAACTAAACAACGAAATCGATACGCGCCTCATCGAAAATCTTTTGGACCTCTTACGGCTCTTTCTGCGAGTCCCGCTGAAATCGAAAGTTATTGGGACCCTATTTATTATTACCCAGAGTGCGAAGGCTTACGCACTATTATACGTAACCCTTAGAATTGAGCAACGGCAACACCTCTCGTCAAACGAACTAAATGTAACTTTAGTCATTGAACAGGTTTGGATAACTGTAATTGTTTCTCCTGTAGGTGGCGCTAAACGGCGCTTGAGCTGTAAGAGCTTCCAAAACCGACTAGGATTTCGTGGCTTAGTTGGTTAGAGCACACCCGTACTGAGGGTGGGGTGCGGGTTCGAATACAGCCGAAATCGAACATTTATGTCAATTAAAAGTACATTGCATTTCCGTTAAAGATCACTTATATTTATTAATATCGAAATTGCTGGAGTCAAAAAACGAAACAGAAAAAGAAAAAACATATTAAAGACGACCGATGTGGCGCGGTGGGCGAAGGTCTGCCTACGACACAGGAGGTTGCGGGTTCGATTCCCGCCTCGGGACAAATATGTGTACAATCTGCAGATATTTGTTCAGGGTGTTCTGGTCATTTTCTATGAATAATAAAAAATATCTATCTATGTATTGTATTATATTATGTTTATCAGTTATCTAGTACCCATAACACAAGCTCTGCTTAGCTTGGGGCTAGATAATGCTGTGTGAATTGTCCAGCATTATTTATTATATTTATTTATTTGTAAAGCATTTTCAGGCACATTTCTACCCACAAATTCTGAGCTCAGCGTTTATCTCTGAATAATTCGATGAGATTATTTTTATTTCTCTAATCCCCACAGAAGCGTAGACCTCATTATTTTTACGATTATAGCACCGGAAACCATCCCTCGGCTAAAAAGATAAAAACCACATTACACTTCAAGATCTGGAGTAAGAAAATCAACCGTTTCCCGTCACAGGGCGTTAGAATTTAGAACATCTTAAGATTGTCGCATATCTAGACCGTAACACGCTGCACACCACTAAAATGTGCAAATTGGATGTGGGCTTTAACTCGTAATCTTCAGTTAGGCTATTTTGTCACTGTAAACGGTAGAGGGCTAATAATGCCAAAATCAAGCAAATGTAATATTTTTAAACACTTCGTTTTATGGTAACGAACGTAAATGTTCAGATTGAAAAAAATACATAAGCAGTGAGAAAACCTGTAGAAGCAGAGTAATCGAATATAAATTTGCAAAATAAACTGGTTTCTTTATAAAAATTATACAAATTTCGCATTAATAAAACGGTTTTAATTGAAATGCTCTAAATTATCAGCGACAACATTACACTATTTTTTACGAATTACGTAGCCAGGCTCATGTTTATTTTGAGTAACCATTTAGTTTTTCTATTTCATATCCGGAATTAGGCACGCTCTTAATTGATTGGATGGTGAACTGTATGCTTTCTAAACTCTCTGTCTTTATATTTTACGAGATAAAGTCCACTACAGCGCACAAATTATAACTATTTGAATGCACATTTTTATGCTGTTGATAGTCGTGTGATCCAGATGTGCGATTACCATTAGGCCGAGTTTTCCATGGATAGACTAGAACCATCGATCAAAAATGTCCGGCTTTGCCGGGGGAGGCCGCGAACTACTTATTTTTGATCGAAGACTAGAACTATTTACGCATTATTGTCAGTATTTTTAAAAAATCTTGGTGTGAGACCTTTTTGAAATTAATAAAAAGTTTCCATGCCGCGCAAATATCCGCTCTTGTTGTATTTGATTGCTTACTCATATGCATCGTGAATTACTCTAGGAATTTTAATCTACATTAAAAATATAAAGAGGAAAGATTTGTATTTTTGTATGTAACGAATAAACTTAAAACTACTGGACCGATTTCAAAAAATCTTTTGCTGTTAGAAAGCTGCCCAAGCAGCATCACAAGCTGTATAACAGCTGTATTAAAGTTCGTTTATACTCTTAATGCTGTATTACTTGCTGCATAAGAGCTGTATAAGCGCTTATACAGCTCTTATACAGCTGAAATGGGCACAAATTATGCAGCGTTTTGTGTTATATTAGCTGTACAGTAGCTGTATAAGCATAAAATAGGCTGCATAATAGCTGTTTTGCAGCTGTACTATGGTGTAACAGGAAACCAATACACTCCAATTACTACATTGTAACACACTTGTTCAGCTTTACGCTGTAAAAAGTCTGTTGAACAGAGTTACAAAAGAATTAAAACGAAACAGAAGATATATTTTAATGATGGCGTTCAATTATAACAGTATTGATCAAAGTGACATTTTATTATAAACGCTTTGTGTTTAAAGATTTGGAGATTCGATAGGCGCAGGATACAGTGCATTATCGTGCAAAAATAAATTTATTGTGGACATATATATGTTTTGTGATAAAAAATAAACGCGCCCGCAAAATAACCATAGAAGAGATATTAAATAAGGTAAGTAAATATGGTTTTTATAGGTTAGAATTTAAAAATGTTTGAATTAATGGACGTAGAGCCTCATTGGTGCATAGTAGGTTATTGGACAAACTGAAAATATTGATAAACATAAAAACATTAGTCTAATTTTTATGTAATCATGTTCGTAATCTTCGATTTGTAATTGATAAAATGGCGACCATTTGCTAAGCAGCTTAGATTCTATTTTGATGGTCTTATAGCATTAATAGCTGTACTATGTAGGTAATGGATACTAGTATTCAGCTTTAAGCTGTTGAAGGGCTGTATAAACGAATAAATTTACTATTAATGCTGCATAGCAGTGTTTAGAACATAACCTGCAACTCTTAATACTTATAGCATTAATAGCTGTACTATGTAGGTAATGGATACTAGTATTCAGCTTTAAGCTGTTGAAGGGCTGCATAAACGAATAAATTTACTATTAATGCTGCATAGCAGTGTTTAGAACATAACCTGTAACTCTTTTTAGGGATACGTAATATAAAGTGAAAAACCAAAATGCACTGCGAGATCACATCACGTTTTCGAAAATAAAGTAAGTAATTAAGTTATTTTCTAGAAATTTCAAAGCAATTATTGTAGATTTGCGTCCTAGAATTTGTAAAGAAATAAATAAAGTAAATATTTGTACTAAATTATGTTTTTTCTTCGTTCTTGGTATTTATTTATTCCGTGTATATTATCTATTTTATGAAGTATTTTTATATTAATTTATGTTTCTACTTGCTTATGAATATTTAATAATTATTATTACCTATGTATTATGTTGTATACACCCCTGCCTTTCTTAAATTTTCAAATTTCTTTCCATCCAAAGGTTAATAAAACGAGGTTTTTCCACAGACAACATTTATTATTTTAGGAGGTACACACACGGGACATAGACAGTAAGGATCGACACACACATAGCTTGTTGTTACCTATATTATTTCTACACCCTCTCCTAACAAAACAATGTGAAGCATCTATACTACAAAAGGTTACAATCAACAATAAACCTAAGATTGAGTTATGTCCGCAAGACCTAACAATTTTACAAACTTGTAATGTTTCACAGCACTAAGACTTTTTGTTAAAACATCTGCGGGCATATTAGAAGTTGATACATACTCTAATTTTACTTTTGCATCAGCAACACATTTTCTCACAAAATGATGGCGTATGTCAATATGTTTGGTTCTTTTATGAAAAAGTGGATTAACTGCCAATTTGAGTGCACTTTGGCTATCACTATACAAGCATATTGGTATACTTTTACATAGTATTCCTAATTCAATACACAAAAATCTTAAATACAAAGCCTCCTTGCAGGCCTCTGATAAGGCCATGTACTCGGCCTCGGTGCTAGAAAGAGCCACAGTTCTCTGTTTTCTAGATTCAAAGCTTATAGTACCTTCTGACATGGTAAAACAAAACCCAGTATATGACCTTCTGTCTACAGTACATGAAGCCCAGTCTGCATCTACATAACCAACTAAACCATTATCTGAACTCTTTTTAAATACAAGACCAAAGCTTTTTGTCTTCTGTAAGTATTTCAACACTCTTTTCAAATGTTTCCAATGATTTTCATTGAAACAGGTATTAAACTGACTTAAATAACTCACAGAGAAAGAAATATCCGGCCTTGTTAACACAGAAAGATACATTAGACTTCCTATCAGCTGCTGATAAGGCAAAGCATCATTAAGCTTACAATTTTCTTTATCTAGTTTCAAATTAGCTTCCATAGGGGTATCGGAACCTTTACATTCTGTCATATTAAATTTATCTAGTATTTTATGGACAAATTGTTCCTGATCTAGAGTGATACAATCTTTCTTGACATCCACTCTCATACCCAGGCATTGTTTAATGGGACCTAAGTCTTTTATCTTAAATTTAGACACTAACTCATTTTTTAGTTCATCATAAGTCTTTTTACAATTATAAAACACAAAGAAATCATCTACAAACAAAGCTACATACACTTTTACATTATTTGTACATTTTATGAAAAGACATGGTTCATGTTCTGATTTTTTATAACCTAACTTTAACAAACATTCTTCTGCCCTGGTGTACCAGGCTCTGGCAGACTGTTTTAGACCATAGATAGCCTTTTTAAGTTTTAAAACTTTGTTTTTACAATTTACATACTCTGAATTATCCGGTATCTCTATGTATACACTTTCATCAAGGTAACCATTCAAAAAAGCAGTGGGGACATCTAAGTGATTGATTTTAAAGTCATTTTGCACACTCAAAGCAAATAAGAGCCTTAGGGTAGAATACCGTAACACAGGAGAAAAAGTTTCATTATAGTCCACTCCTTTCACCTGGGTAAAACCTTTTGCCACAAGCCTAGCTCTATATCTCACTTCACCTTCACTATTGTATTTCTTTTTGAATACCCATTTGCACTTAACCACTGTACTGTCTTTTGGATAATCTGCAAGCTCCCACGCTTCATTTACTTCAAAGGATTCCAGCTCCTCTTTCATGCTTTGTCTCCAAAACATACTTTCCGTTCCACTCATAGCATCCTTCATTGTCACCTCTTGGTCGGTGCTGTCCTTGCCCTCAACTAAGCATAAGTTTGTCAGTCCTAGCCGTTCTGGCTTTCTTCTTGCTCGTTTTTCTGTGCAAGGCTGTTCTGTTGGAGCTGTTAGAGTGACATCTGGATCTGAAGTTGTCTCTGAAAATGTATCATCTGAGCTGCTTTCTTGTGGATTAAATGTTGTGTCTTCGGTTCTCTGTTCATCATCAGAACTTTCTGGCTCGCTTTCCTCCTCTAACTCAGTATTTTCTTCCACTGATTTCTTAGATTCTATTGGAATAGTCACTGTACTGTTAGTTTCTGGAGTTTCCATGATGATGATGTCTCTACTGGTAGTCACAGAGTTCTTCACTGGATCATAGACTCGATAGCCCTTCACATTCTCTGAGTACCCAACTAGGATTAGCTTTTTTGCTTTTCTATCCCACTTCAACCGTTTCTCTTTTGGTACATGCACCATGACTGTGCTTCCAAAGATACGTAAGTGACTCAGGTTGGGTTTTTCTCCTGTCCAGACTTCATATGGGGTTCTATTGTTCAAACCTGTAACAACAGATCTGTTCCTCAAATACACTGAAGTATTCACCGCTTCTGCCCAGAATTTCTTGCTTAATCCTGCGTCGAATATCAAACATCTGGCCTTTTCAACAACTGACCTGTTCATTCGCTCACATAAGCCATTCTGTTCGGGTGTATAAGCATTAGTCCTTTGATGAACTATTCCTTGCTTTTTCAAATACTTCTCAAATTCTCGACTACAGAACTCACCTCCATTGTCTGTTCTAAGGACTTTTACCTTCTTGTCTTTCTGCCTCTCGGCCATCTCTTTGAACTCTACAAAAAATTTCATGGCTTCATCTTTCGTTTTCAAGAAGTAAACGAATGCCATTTTGCTGTAATCATCCACAAGCAATAGATAATATCTGGAGTGTCCGATTGACTTGTTTTCCATTGGACCGCATAGGTCAGCATGAATTATCTCAAGCACATTCTCTGACTTTGATGAGCTTTGTTGGAACGGCAGTCTTGTCTGCTTTCCTTCACAGCACACTGTACATGACATTTTATCCATCTTTGCTTTATCTTGGTATGTTATTCCTGTTACAGCACCATTTATCATTTTATTCAGGCTTGAACTATTGATGTGTCCCAATCTTCGATGCCATGTTGTGCTTGATGCTACTGCTGTCGCTGCAATTATGTTTTCATTTTCTCTAATGCATAGTCTGTACACACCATCTTCTTGATTTCCTTGGCCAACCAGTTCATTTTGTTTGTTGTAGATATGACAAACATTTTTCTTGAAAACCACTCTGTTGCCATTTTTGATCAACTCACTGACTGAAAGTAAGTTTGCAGTCAGGTTAGGTATGCACAATACATTTGATACTGTGATGTCGTATTCTACATCTTTTACAACTGTAACTATGTTGACATTGCCAGAACACAGCACTGGAACACTTGTTTTGTTAGCAACAATAATTTCTCTCGTCTCAGTTTGGTGGGATGGGTTCATGACAATTTCACTTTTCGACGTCATGTGATGGCTGGCTCCACTATCAATGTACCAACTGTCTTGGTTGAATTTACCACTCAAAAAAATTGCGCTAAAAGCATTCGATTGCTTGCTTTTGCCTGTTTCTGAGTTTGGACACTGATTTTTGTAATGCCCGGTTTGTTTACATCTGTAACATTTTATTGTTTTGGCGTTTGACTTTGACGTTTCTTGAGATTGTTTATTCCCAAGATGGCCGCTTTTAGTGTTGCCAATTTTTGAACGTCCTCTCGCCATAAATGCACTGTCGGAACCGGAAGCTGCATTATCACAGCACATGTCCATCAACTTGGTTTTTATGATGTCGGCACTAACCTCAATCCCGGAATGCTCAATCGCCATAATCATAGGAGAGTACTTTTCCGGCAATCCAGCTAACATCAAAGCACCAACCCATTCACCGGTTATTCTGAAACCAGTCCCTCTTAATCTTTGCGACGTTTCTACAATCTGGCTTACATATTGCGTCATACTTTCGCAGTTCTCGAGACGAATATTGATGAGATTTCGCAGCAAACTTATCTTCATATTGTATCCTGAATCATCGAATAACTTTTTTAGCGCTATCCATAAGTCGTACGTCGATGATACATGCTTGATATGTACATAGAGCGATGGATCTATTGTGAGGATCAACTTCGCTTTTGCTTTCATATCCTCCGCCTTTTGTTCTGCCGTAGCCGTAGTCGCCAACTGCTTCTCAATGGCCGCCGCCATTCCTTCGAGCACGAGTACATTTTGAGCTGCGAACGACCAATCATGGTAGTTCTCCCTACCTTTCAATTTGGGTACACTTGCAATGTAATTATGGGACATTATTTATTTGTTTAAAGTTCTTTCACTGCCTTTACAAAAATTTTACTAATTTTTCGCACTGGGACCATGACCTAATAAAACGAGGTTTTTCCACAGACAACATTTATTATTTTAGGAGGTACACACACGGGACATAGACAGTAAGGATCGACACACACATAGCTTGTTGTTACCTATATTATTTCTACAAAGGTTGCCTGGAAGAAATCGCTGCTAAGCGATAAGGCCGCCCATTGTACTATTATGTTTAATGTTTATATCTGTTTTGTTTTAGCTTTATATTATTATATTAACTCATTTATTTTAGATCACAAATCGAATCCATAACAAAATACAAATTTATAAAATGTCACTTAAAATTATTACACAGTAAAACCAAACAAAATAGAATTAAATTTAACTAGAAATAAGATTAAATAATAAAAAAAAATATATATTAAAAAAAATAGAAAAAATAAAAAAAATTATAATAATAAAAAAAAAATAATAATAATAAAAATTCTAAAAAAAAATAAAAAAAATATATATAAAAAAAAATTATAAAAAAATTATAAAAATAAAAAATAATAATAATAAAAAAAATTATAAAAAAAAATAAAAAAAAAACTTAAAAATAAAAAGCTTTACTTTGTGGTGTACAATACAGAATTTTGTATTGTATTGTATTGTAAAGTGATGCAGTCCAAAACAGCATACAAATGCACAATAATTCAAAATGGCGACTCTGTCACTTATACAGATTAAGGCTGTACTATAGGCGTCATTTACTTTTATTGCTGTTTATTACTCTCAAAGACAGAAATTATACAGCTATAGTCTGTAAAACGGTGTACAATTACACCATAAAAAGAAGCTGTAGAAGAGCGTTTGCCTACTTCATAATACAGCATTAAGATTTGAGGACCACCATAATACAGCTCTAAGCTGTATTAAGTAAGTGACGGTATGCAAAATGCAGCTATTGTACAGCTTTAATACTAAAATGAAATTAAAGCGTTACAGGAAACTTAAAGCTGTACAAGACAGTTATCATACACTGATTTAGAACTTTAAGCGTACTTTGACGCCTTAATACAGACTTAATACAGTTAGTGCTGTATACTTACTCCTAAACCGACATTATAACACTACAATATCTTTTCAACGTTCTTATACAGCTGTAAAACAGCGTTAAGTGCTATATTGGCTGCTTTTTAGGTGTTCATTACGCTTGGTTGCTGCTTGGGTGGTGGGCGAAGGTCCGCCTGCGACGCAGGAAGTTGCGAGTTCGATTCCCGCCTCGGGACAAATGTGTGTACGATCTGCAGACATTTGTTAAGGGTGTTCTGGTCGTTTTCTATGTATACTAAAAAATATCTACTATGTATTGTATTATATTATGTTTAACAGTTATCTAGTACCCAAAACACAAGCTCTTCTTAGCTTGGGGCTAGATAATGCTGTGTGAATTATCCAGCATTATTTATTTAACGTTTATAGTATTTAGTTTCCATGAAAACGTACGTAAGTATAAAAACTGACACCATTATCATAATATAATTTATTTTAAAACACGATACGTCGTCCGTAAAATTAAATATACTCTGGTATCAACTTTACTCGGCATGCTCTGCTTCACCGAACGCCTCCCTTAGTATTCCTCTACTCGGTGGAACTAGGTCGAGCATCGTAGGCCTTTCATACTAAAATACTATACGAGCAGCCGACTCCGCGTTTGTCACTGCAGATATCTTTTTAATCTGACAGTTTTTGCAAAACATCTAGGATTATAACAGCCGATTTTTGAAAAGTTTGTTATTATTGACAATAGTTTATTATTAATAGTTAATAGTTTAGTCGTAAGTTTACATAAATAGTAATGTACAACTGTTTATTCTCCGAATAAAATAATATAAATAAATAAAATAGTTTAAGCTTTTTGTTATCCTCTAGTATGTGGAGGAACCAAGATTTAAGTCAATCTTGGTTGCTGATAAATATACCAAACTTAGTCAGGTTAAGTGCGCTATGCTACGTATGCTATATTATTGCTTTGTATAGAAGTGTAGTCCTTCTGCGTACAGCTCGATTTTGTGTTTTTTACGAACCAAATCTTGATTCCTCCACACACAAGTAATAATAACAGCTAACTCATTCTTGGTTCTTCCAACCACTAGAGGTTAACACAAAGTTTAAACTATTGTCGAAAATAACAAGCGATTGAAAACTCGATGAAAACTTCTAATTTTTTTTTAACTATGAACCAAAAAACAAGAGCTATTGTTTAAACTCGAAACTCATAAAATACTGATTTTATGAACACTCACCTAACTACTAAGACCTGACTGTATGAATGCAATAAATAAAATACTGAATACTGTGTAAATATTAAGAAAATAGAATAAGATTTTTTTATTGATTCACAATACACAAGGAAAATAAATAAATAATAAGTCTCAATCCACACAGCATTATCTAGCCCCAAGCTAAGTAGAGCTTGTGTTACGTGTACTAGTTAACTGATATACTTAATACAGTAGGTACAATACATAGATAGATATTTTTAACTATACATAGAAAATGACCAGAACACCCGGAACAAATATCTACAGATCGTACAAACATATGTCCCGAGTAAATACATAAAATAAATAAATAATGCTGGACAATTCACACAGCATTATCTAGCCCCAAGCTAAGTAGAGCTTGTGTTACGTGTACTAGTTAACTGATATACTTAATACAGTAGGTACAATACATAGATAGATATTTTTAACTATACATAGAAAATGACCAGAACACCCGGAACAAATATCTACAGATCGTACAAACATATGTCCCGAGTAAATACATAAAATAAATAAATAATGCTTGACAATTCACACAGCATTATCTAGCCCCAAGCTAAGCAGAGCTTGTGTTATGGGTACTAGATAACTGATATACATAATACAATACATTACACGGATAGATATTTTTTTATTTTACATAGAAAACGACTAGAACACCCTGAACAAATGTCTGCAGATCGTACACACATTTATCCCGAGGCGGGAATCAAACCCGCAACCTCCTGCGTCGCAGGCAGGCCTTCGCCCACCGCGCCACAGAGGTTGTCAATAAATATATACAAATAAATAAATAATATCATGATATTTCTATAAACTGATATTTTGAAGTAAGTGGTTAGGTAGGTACTAAGTTACTGAAGGCATAAATTTCATCGTATGCTTTTAGCTTTAAAGTATTTTATTGCTTTTTAGTTGGTAATTAAGATAAGGCATTTCAATTAGAAATTATATTGAATCATTCAAACGCTTAGCACTTAACCAAAATGTTGCTCTTAAGTTCACTTCTTTTTGGTAAGTACTTTTACTACATAGTGATTGGTGCATAGATCGACTGGTTTTTAGGGTTCCGTACCCAAATGGTAAAACGGGACCCTATTACTAAGACTCCGCTGTCCGTTAGTCACCAGGCTGTATCTCATGAACCATGATAGTTAGACAGTTGAAATTTTCACAGATGATGTATTTCTGTTGCCGCTATAACAACAAATAAGAATAAAATAAATATTTAAGGGGGCCTCCATGCAACAATCGTGATTTTATTGTATTCAGAAAACGTAGTGTAGAAATCCCTTCGGCTAGGTGGGATGACAAACTGCGAAAAACAGCAGGGCCGATGCTGGATGCGGCAAGCTGAAGACAGGGCGCTGTGGCGCTAATTAGGGGAGGCCTATAACCAGGTGTGGACTTGTAATAGGCTGATAATGATGATGTTTACTTTTTATCATTCTCAGTTATGGCTGGCGTACCTGTCTCCAGTCAGGACCCAGGGAACATGACAGATGCTGAAAATGATACTTCAATTCATACTACAAGCAGCACGATGGCTATGCGTGATGTTAACCTTGAGTTTGGTCCGCTTGAAAGAATAGAAGGTGTAGATACAAACGAATATAACTATTACGATGATGAAGATACCGACTGCTATAGTGATCTAGCTCGGTGTATTTATGCAAAGTACGTGGATTTATCAAATCAACGACTTCTGTGGACAGTGAACGAGCGAAGGAGGAGATTGCGGTTTCAATTCCCGCCTCGGGACAAATGATTGTACGATTTGCAGATCCTATTTTGTTTTTGGTGTTCTATTATGTGATAAAACTATATATAAATAAGTAATGCTGGACAATTCACACAGCATTATCCAGCCCCAAGCTAAGCAGAGCTTGTGTTATGGGTACTAGATAACTGATATACATTATAATATACATTGCATACATAGATATTTTTAGTATACATAGAAAACGGCCAGAACACCCGGAACAAAATACCTGCAGAACGTAAAAATAATTGTCCCAAGGCGGGAATCGAACCCGCAACCTCTAGCGTCGCGGGCAGACCTTCGCTCACCGCGCTACAGAAGTCATCAATCTTGTATATGTTATGTATTGAGTACATATATAGAGTTATTGGTAAATTAGTGACATTACGTGAACTGCAGGTGCAGCCCATCATCACAAACACTTTTGTGAAGACGCCAGGTCTTAATTCTTAATTTTGGTAGTGGTAATGGGTACCCCCCGCAATTCAATAATCGTCGTTAGAGAGGTTTTATTTGAAACTCAACTTAAAACAGCTCTGCCCTGAATTAACTGAAGATATGAGAGAGAAAGATCGGTCTTATGTAACTAAGGGTTCCAGACAATTTTTTCATTTAGTATCAGAGGTGACTTATATTTTTTTTAGAATTTAGACTTGGCGCCTTCACGAACGTGTTTGTGATGATGGGCAGGACCTGCAGTTCACTTATTGTCACTAATTTACCACCGAATCCATAACCTCCAGTGTCGCAGACGGATCTTCGCCCGCTGCGCCACATAGGTCGTCATTGTACTTTTTACAATTATTTAAATCATTTTATTTTGTAAGATTATTAAAATCATTGTATTTTGTAAGATTATTAAAATCATTGTATTTTGCACAATTATAAAAATAATTGTATCTTGCACAGTTATTAAAATCATTGTATTTTGCATTATTATAAAATAAATAATAATAGTGTTCTTGAGTGGAGACCGCGACTCGGCAAACGTAGTGTAGGACGCCCTCCGACCAGGTGGGATGACGATTTGCGAAAGACTGCTGGCAGATGCTGGATGCGGCAAGCTGAAGACAGGGCGCTATGGCGCTCATTAGGGGAGGTCTATGTCCAGCAGTGGACTGATATAGGATGATGATGATAAAATAAATTGTATCTTGCACAATTATTCAAATCATTGTATTTTGTACACTTATTATTGTATGTTTTAGCCCTCAATCTTATCCTGTGTGCGCCTTCGATGTCAGAGAAAGGCGCTACGTAGATTTCTTCGATGTTTGTGAAATAGAATTTCAAAACTGTGACATTGGATATACTTATACATCGGAACACAAAAAAGATCGTAAGTTCCTCTCTATCACAGATATGCGGTCTCTCACCAACAGCATTTCCTTGTAATGTAGCAAATATCCAATATCCATAACGTTTATTTCTTTAGCCTTACAAAATAAGCACTTAGACAAGTCAAATTTTAGATTATAAACATGTTTCTAAATAGTTATAATTATCAAATAAGAAACAAGGTATATTATACATTTACTAATGGCATTTACTAAATTAGCATTTTCGAATTTAACAGGTCATTATTTTGACAACCATAAGGTGGAAGCGCACTGCGCGTCAGCGGAACTGCGCGGCCGCGGCACTGCCCGTCAAATTAGAACAAATGACGAAAAAGCCGCGCGGCTTATTTGGTGATTTTGTTCTAATTTGATATAAAGTGCCGCGGCCGCGGAGTTCCGCTGACGCGCAGTGCGCTTCCACCTTATGGTTGTCAAAATAATGACCAGTTAAATTAGAAAATGCTAATTTAACTGCCTTTCTGGCTTCCTTCAAATATAATAAAACTACTACTGGTCTAAGATCCGGTCTAAGAAATTTACTCAACCATCTGTTATTTAATATTGAGTATGCATATAATGGTGGATAATATATTTTTTATTAACAAAGAAAATTACAATCATATAATAGAATAAAATACAAACTAGTGTTTACAATTGAAACAATTGAGCTAACTGCAGACTGTTGCAAACAATCAACTGCAAAATACCAGTAATATAATAATATACTAATTAATATATTGCATATAGGTTGCCCAGACAAATTGCTTACTTATGCAATTCAATCATATAAATTTAAACTTAAGGTTTTTTTTGTCATGGTGCTTACCCGCACTTTGGGTATCCAACGGCGCTATAGTCCGAAAGAGGTCCCAAAGATTTTCGGTTGAACCGACTAAGGGTTTCGTGGCTTAGTCAAATATCAAATATCAAAGTTTTTTATTTCCTTTAGACCTGGACTCTTGGACACGTCACAAAATACAAATTACATATTATGTAAAACTAGGAAATAAAGTGACCACTTTGATTTTCTGTTCACTTCAATCTTTTTAAGGTAAAGTAAAGAAGCGAACAAGAAACCTTTACCTTGCTAGAATGTTAGTTTTTGAGTTGGAGCAAAAGTCGTCCCAAGATTTTTTATCGTCTAAATAATCTGATATTTTGTAGTAAGCCTTTTTACAAAGGACATGTTTAACAATTTGTTTGAATTTATTCATTGATAGTTTTTGCAACTCACTTGGAGTTTTGTTGTAAAAGTTGGTTAGATCACACCCCCCTAGCACGGGGATTGTTGTCTAGGGTAGAAGAGACAATAATGACATTGCATCGCCATACATTGCGTACATTATTGAAGTTGATGGAATGCATTTCAAATAATTTACGCATTGGATGTCAAAGTGACGTATTTTTTCTCTATTCTACCGTAGACAATAATCCCCGTGCTAGAGGGGCTGAGGGTGGGGCGCGGGTTCGAGTCCCGCCGAAACCGGAAATTTTTGGGAACTTATTTCATTTCTTAATTCTAAATGTTCTTTCAGAATGGAATTCCTCTCGGTATTTCTTGACTGGAGACGGCTACCTCTGCACTGCATATTTAGGCGCAATACCTACACCGGTCGCTAGAAGGGCCAGCGAAATATACTACAATCTATTATTCGATGACGAGTATTACAACATATCGAACATGAAGCCCAATTTGAACATCACAGAACTTCTAAAATACCACTTTAAAAGTAAGATTTTCGAATATTTCACCACTTTATACAGGGTTATTGGTAAATTAGTGACAATACGTGAACTGCAGGTTCAGCCCATCATCACAAACACGTTTGTGAAGACGCCAGGTCTTAATTCTTAATTTTGGGTATTGGTAATGGGTAACCCCCGCAATTCAATAATCGTTCGTTAAAGAGGTTTTATTTGAAACTCAACTTAAAAACAGCTCTGCCCTGAATAAACAGAAGATATGAGAGTGAAAGATCGGTCTTAAGTAACTCGTTGGGTTCCAGACAAAGATGTTTTTTCATTTAGTATCAGAGGTGACTTATATTTTTTTTTTAAATTTAGACTTGGCGCCTTCACGAACGTTTTTGTGATGACGGGCAGGACCTGCAGTTCACGTACTGTCACTAATTTACCATTAACCCTGTATATACGTTTTTAAACGCTGGCGCTTGTTTCGTTTTATAGACAATCCCACAAATATTATAAATGTGAAAGTTTGAATGGATGGATGTTTGTTACTCAATCACGCCAGAACGGCTGAACGGATCTGAATAAAATTTGGTACAGAGATAGAATATAGTCTGGAATAGCACAAAGGCTACTTTTTATCTCGGAATTCTCACGGGAACGGGAACTACGCGGATGAAACCGCGAGGCGCTGCTAGTTATTAATAAATACTTTTTATCCCAGAAAGATGTTCCTATGGGATAGAAATTACAATAAATAATACGTTCTAAGCAGCAGGCGGAAACTAGTATAGGTAAAAGGTCAAAAGTAAATAATAGATTCAGGCGTTACTTGGCAGAAATCCATTGCATAATATAAGGATGAAAATTTTTAGTAACAATTCCGCAAAAAAACCTTCTCCGATAAGTTCAAACAAAATGTAGTCCGCGATGTAGAACAAAAACGACACCAACTACAAAATGAAAAAAATACCTATCAAAGCAAGACGTCAACTAGTTTCCTGATGATGTCTATCCACGAGACATCATCGGGGCACCACAATACTCGACCTTAACACTGAGAGCGCCAAGCAACAACGGCAGAGTCCCACCAGAGATGTTGCCACTCCGAGCTCCGCGCGGAGAGACGAAACTAGCTGACGTCTTGCTTTGATAGGTACTTTTTCATTTTGTAGTTGGTGTCGTTTTTTTTCTAAAACGCGGACTACATTTTGTTAGAACCTATCGGAGAAGGTTTTTTCGCGGAATTGTTACTAAATATTTTCATCCTTATATTTTGAAAAAAAGGTCAAAACTCAACTGTTTCAGGTCCCATTTTCGTAACGGACTATATTCACACAAACAGTACATACTTCCGCGAGCTCATTAACTCGATGAGTACAATTCTTACAAACAAAACGATGTAAACTCGATAAGTACTAACCTAATCTAAGTTAAGTTATACCTAAGTTCTCAATTTGGATGTATATATTTTTAATGTATTATACTGTTAAACTTAAATGTCATTATCAGCCTACATCAGACATAGGCCTCCCCTAATGAGCGCCATAGCGCCCTGTCTTCAGCTTGCTGCATCCAGCATCTGCCAGCAGTCTTTCGCAAATCATCATCCCAGGTGGGACGACGATTTGCGAAACCGACCGTCCTACACTACGTTTGCCGAGTCGCGGTCTCAACTCAAGAACACGTTTACCCCGAGTTATTGTTTTCTTATAAATCGAGGGCATGACTCCTTTCACTACTTTTCCCTAACTCTCGTGGTTTCGGACTTGGCCATCACCGCCCTTCTCAAAAAACCACCCTGTAAAATAGAATTAAATTAAAAGTAGTATTTACATGGAAACAGTTGAGCTAACTGCAGACTGTAGCAAACAACCTACAGGTAGCTCAACTGATCCATATCAAACAGTCGCGCGCGTGCCCAAGACGCTGGATGCATTGCCCCGGCTGTATGGTAATGCTGATACTCACCAGCTCTCGGGTCACGCAACACTTCGGCCAGACACTCAGATTATTTATATGTAAATAAATAATGTCATATAAAGTAACAGTTTATGTACATATACATATGCCGACAAACTGTTTCACACTGCCGACAAACTGTTTCACAGTTTGGCAGAAATTATATAAGGAAATGTACTTTAAGTTGATAATAAATAAATAAAAAAGAAAAAAAGATATATATATATATATATGTGACCGTAGTTACTTTTATATTTTGTTGATGCTAATTATGTGTTGTTTATTAAAATGATTGTAGATACATTACTTTGCTTTGAAATTTTAATGTTGTAGTTTTTTTTTGTACCGGAAAAGTATGAGCGAATTCGCGAATAAAAAAAAACAAACATAATTGGTGGTTCTTTGTTGTTCGGATATTCTCATGTAAATTGTGTCATTAAAGTCTGCGTCTCGAAAACACGAGATGATTTTGACCTTCAATAGACGGTGGTTGATGGTTACTCCTAAGGCATCTACACTTATACAAATAAAACTTTTAGTTTAAGTCTTAAGAGAGCGCAATACGTGCCATTTTGCAAAAAGGATAGGCATAGGTTTTGCTTCAACTCGAAAAATAACAAGTAACAGGCTAAAGGTTTCTTAGTCGCTTCTTTACTTTAGTCTACATACCGAAGCGACAGAAATCAAAAATATCACTTTATTCCATGTCAGTGTTTTATTTTAAGAATTTGACCTATTCATTATATTCCATAAATACAAAAATGTATAGGGTACTTAGAAAAGGTCAAATTCTTGAAATAAAACACTGACACGGAAATAAAGTGGTACTTTTGATTTCTGTCGCTTCAGTATGTAGACTAAAGTAAAGAAGGGACTAAGAAACCTTTAGCTTGTTAGTTGTTATTCTTCGAGTTGGAGTAAAGCCCGTCCCAAGCTTTTTTATCTTCTAAATAATCCGATATTTTGTAGTAGGTAAGCCTTTTTGCACAGAAAGGTTTTGACAATTTGTTTGAATTTATTTATTGATAGATTTTGCAACTCACTAGGAGTTTTGTTGTAGAAGCGTATACATTGCCCTTTAAAAGATGCATTAATCTTGTGAAGCTTGGTTGTGGGCACAGCGAGTTTATGTTTATTTCTAGTATTTATATTAAGTATATCGCTAAGAACTTGAACGAGGCGAACCTAGGGTGTTTGCTCGTCAAACTAAGACTAGATCGTGGTTAAAAACTCGAATTAACTACATTAGATTCAATTTTTTTTTTCTTCTAAAAACCAAATGCTATGGTTTTTAATGTTTTAAGTTTTCCAATACAATAATGAATAAAAAACTCTTTGTACTTACCTACTTTTGTTTTAAAGTGTTTTTAGCCTATACGTATATAATATTAAAACGAGGAAAGATTTGTTTGTTTGTTTTAATTGAATAATCTCCGAAAATACTGGACTGATATCAAAAACTCTTTGACCATTAGAACCCTACATTATCCCTGATGGACATAGGCGATAGAATATACCCGTGCGAAGCCGGGGCAAACCGCTATTTCTCCAATAAATTCGTTAAATAAAAATAAACCGGTGGTTTGGTCTACAAATAGTAAAAATAGAACAGTGAAACAGAAATTTGACTACGAATTTACTTTTGTCTCCGAGGCATGACAAGTGATGGCTGCGACGAATCGATTTGCAGTATACTTTCAGAGATTTTAACAACTAAGACATACATAATTATGTAAGAGTAGACAAACTCGCGTAAGTAATAAGAATGACGTCATCTGTCTTGCTGTCTCTCGTCTGTCACAGGGTCTTGTGATCATGGTGGTTTCGGCAGAATATGAGCGCCTATCTACTCTTAAGTGGTAAGGCATTTATGCTGAGTCGAGACCTTTTTGCTGCTGTAACACAGCACAGTCAGTCTTTTTGAAAAATGTTTTGTGAAATTGTTTATGTTCTCGATGTTAAACTGTTACTTTTTTTTTCTCAAACTATATTTTCATGTACCTACTTATGTTTTGTACTGCAGCAGCAAATAAATGAATGTCTATGTCTATGTCTGTCTCGCTCTGATCGAATTGTAACTGCTAGGATAATATAATTTTTATTCGTTAAAAAGTCACAAGAAAAGACAATGTGACACCAAAAACCTGCCACTCAGCGGTTGCTTTAGAAGCTCAGGGAGCTACTGCAGCGCTGGTCATCCGTGGCAATATGACAGATATAATGACGTCACCTGTCTTCCTGTCTGTTTTGCTGTCGCGCTCAGATCGAATTCTAACTGAAAAGATAGGATGGTTTTTAGAGTTCTGTAGCCAAATTGTTAAACAGCACCTTATTACTAAGACTCCGCTGTTAGTCTGTCTGTTTGTCACCAGGCTGTATCTCATGAACCGTGAAATTTTGACAGATGATGAACAGAAATACTGTTGCCGCTATAACTATAAATACTAAAAAAACAGAATTAATTAGATATTTAATGCGTTTGGTGTATGGGAGCCATACCTACTACAAACGTGTTTTCGCAGGGCAGAAGCTGAATGACGAATCTTGTAAAAAGTAAAAAAACAAAACGTGTATTTCCACTTAAATCAAACAATACACAAACGTTTTAAAATTTGGCTGGCAAATAAAACAAATGCGTTTTAAAGGTGATCCTAATAACTCTAGGTCATTGGTCTAGTTATTTTTGTCACCGAATGACACGGTTGAATGATTTTTCGTGTGGTTAGACAATGTACAAACGCCATTATGTTGCTATGCATACGAATAAAAAGATCTATAAAAACTTAATCCAAATCGGTTCATAATAAAAATATAAAATAAAACGTCAAGTGCGAGTTGGACTAGCGCATCAAGGGTTCCGTACAAACTACTCGTAAGTAATCAAAAAAGTAAAAAAAAATGAATATGAAAATTTTCCATACAAATTTTAAAAATTTAATTAAATTTTTGAAAATTCCATAAAACAGGCTATTGATTCTACCGGAGAAATGTAGTCCATGACCCCCAAACTCCCCAAAAAATTATGTCTGTCGCAATACCGAACACCCTCTATAAATTCCATGAGTAGCCTACGTTGCGTCTCTCAATAAATCCATCCCTTTCCCCCACTAACACGACAAAGCTCACCTCTCTATCGCACCTACAGCGATCTGCGATTCGATCACACGTGTCAATATGACAGACGTAATGAATGGATAGGTGATGTGACGTCACAGCTCAATAGCTGAAACATCATTTTCTCTCCATTATCCAATGATAATGGAAGGAAAATTATGTTTCATTGAACTATAAATAGCTAGAAATAGGCATCGCTCACAAAACCGAATAATAATATTTAATTATTAATGTTGGACAATTCACACAGCATTATGTGGTCCCAAGCTAAGCAGAGCTTTGTGTTAAGGTACTAGAAAACTGATATAGTTATTACAATACTCTACGGATATTTTTTTTATTCAAAGTAAAAATCCAGAACACCCGGAACAAATATTTTCCGGTCGTATATAAACAGGTTTCTTGTTCGCTTCTTTACTTTACCTTTTTTTAGATTGAAGTGAACAAAAAAATCAAAGTGGTCACTTTATTTCCTAGTTTTACATATGTAATTTGTATTTTGTGACGTGTCCAAGAGTCCTGTAAGGTCTAAAGGAAATAAAGCACTTTGATATTTGATATTGGTTCTAAGGCAGGAATCGGACCCACAACCTCATGAGTCGCAGTCGGAGCATCGCCCGCTGCGCCACATCGGTGTCAAGCTTGAATGTCAAAAGTGACTCAGTGTCTATGAAATACTTAATTCTGTTATTCAGTCTTTCAATCTTCATTCACTCATCTGTCAATAATTATGACACTTCATAGTCGTGCATGTAAGTAAAATAGTGATTTTCACCGCTAATTAGTAAGCTTTCTTTTGTTTTTTATTCGTAATCAAAATGCAGCCAATAAGTTTGACGACAGTCTGTGGCGCGGTGGACTGATATAGGCTGATGATGATGATACCTGCGAGCGAGGGTCTTCAATCTTATCCTTTACCTTGTACAATGCCACGTAAAAACTCGACCTAACTTTACATTGATTGATGCTTTCTCAGTACTAAAGTATGACTGTATATCAATCTGGCCCCTACACAAAAGAAAAAGCACTTTGCTAAACCAATTATAGGAGTGAATTTTCAACGTCGTTGCCTTCGCGGGTAGTCTTATATTGAAAATTAATGACCTGGAAAATGAGATTATAGGGAAATTATTCACGCGAAAGGTTTTTTGGGTAATATCACAGATTAACTATATATTAAGTGGAGAACACGACTCGGCAAACGTAGTGTAGGACGCCCTCCGACCAGGTGGGATGATGATTTGCAAAAGACTGCTGGCAGACGCTGGATGCGTCAAGCTGAAGACAGGGCGCTATGGCGCTCATTAGGGGAAGCCTATGTCCAACAGTGGACTACTATAGGCTGATGATGATGATGATGAACTTATATTACTAATGAGGTTTCAAGTATAGCGGTAGTCTAGCCAAAGTAGCAAAGCACAACAATACAGTGAAACTTTTTCCTAGCGTGCAACTTTCTGGACAATTAATAGACAATCTAAGTCGTGTCTGTTTTCCATATTGTATTATAAATGCGTCTTATATACACTATAACTCACAACTGCCTCGGTCTCGCCATCGTAAGTTCTACCGGTGATAATGAGGTCCCGGGTTCAAATCCTGGGTCGAGCAAAAATTTGTGTTACCTATTGGGATTATTAAAGCATGAAAAATTCACATTATAACAGCCCACAAAGTTGGCGGTTTTACACCCTTGTGCCTCGAAAAGCACGTTAAGCTGTTGGTCCTCCGCCTAACCCCTCCCCGGTCGTAGCAGTTCGCCGTCCAATCGGATTATGAGAGTGAGTGTTTGCGCACACACTTGTGCACTATTAATGCACTGAGTTGAGGTATAACACTGCCAACTTCCTGACTCCAGGCTACTTTTGTATTTTTTTTCTAGAAAACACCACTTATAAACATTTCTTAACTTACCTACCTACAATTATTTATAGTTATAGCCATTCTTATAGGAAACTATTTGTACAGATGTGTCCCAGAATGGTGCGTTTGGGAATTACCTGTGACAAGTTTTATGAACGCGGAATCCATTATATCGAACTAGCTGCGCCCCGAGGTTTTGCCATCGTTGATAACACAGCGGAGTCTAGTAATACATTCCCGTTTCTTTCCCTTTGGGTACGGAACCCTAAAAACCAAATTAAACGGATCTTAATGAAGTTTGGCAGGACGGTAAATAGTATCCGTGTGTAAATCCGTGGGCAGTTGCTAGTAGTTTTATAAAACAAGCTAAATTATTATGTTTTGTTTTTGGGTCTCAAGTAGGATACCAGGGCCTACCCTGGTATGCTTCTTGAGCCCCAATACCAACAGTTGGTATTAGGATACCAACTGTTTAACGTGGTTATCCCATCATTATGGAAACCCCGTCGTTTTGGAAAATTGGACCTCTCGGATTCGTGCCACCATAAGAAGCCGCGGCGGACATTTGAACGATGTGATATTCCATCCATAATGGCATAAATGGGCCTTAAAATAAAAAATAAATTTCGTTAATATCTTACACACATCTTGTTTTATTCAATTTTAACATCGACCCGTCCTTGTTGAAAGACCCTTTAGTTTTGGGGGCAGTTGGTATTAGGATACCATGTTAAACAGTTGGTATCCTAATGGGATAACCCTTTTAGGATAACCCATCTCGAGCTGTGATGAGACGTGGTATCCCATAATATTGAAACCTTTATCATTTTGGGGGCAGTTGGTATTAGGATACCACGTTAAACAGTTGGTATCCTAATGAGATAACCCTTTTAGGATAACCCATCTCGAGCTGCGATGAGAGACGTGGTATCCCATAATATTGAAACCGTTTTGGTGTATATCAATACCAGTGTGAGGATTATCCAGCATTATTATAATTATCATTAGATACACTTTTATCATTGTGGGGGCAGTTGGTATTAGGATACCAACTGCCCCCACAATGATAAAGTTTGGTATTTTAATGGGATAACCCTTTTAGGATAACCCATCTCGAGCTGCGATGAGAGACGTGGTATCCCATAATATTGAAACCGTTTTGGGGGCAGTTGGTATCCTAATACCAACTGCCCCCACAATGATAAAGGTTTCAATTATATGGGATACCGTCTCTCATCTCAGCTCGAGATGGGTTATCCTAAGCCATATGAAATTATCTATAGACGAAAGTTTCAATCTGTAGGGGATTATCGCAAATCGCGAGATTTCGAGAATGGCTGAGTCAGCATCTTGCTAAAGTCGTTTTCGATTTGTTAGAAATATTGAATTCTGAATTTCGTCTTATATTAATAAGGGCAAATGTAGCCATATTGGAACTCTCACCTTAAGATTAATAATAATAATAAATTTTATTTAGAATGAACAGAAACTTGTTATGTCTAAAATACAACGGAACACTGGAAAGCGCATAAGTTAAAAACTGTGTGGCACCTCCCAGCGCCCAAACTCAGGATATGGTTAAGACCGAATTCACCAAACAGAAAGCATGGTTTCACATTAATATAGAGTTTTCTAACTAATCTAAAGATTAACTCTCTCAAAGGGCCTCTGTGCTGTTGGCTTCGGCCCTGCGCATGCTTTCCTATGGACCGGGTCATACATGGCCCGAGATCATTGAAATTAGAAGCATCTAATGATAATAATGTTGGACAATCCTCACACTGGTATTGATATAGGTAATTTGAGCTACCTGTAGATTGTTGTCTGCAGTCAGCTCAATTGAAATATTACGAATTGGTTTCAGTTAGTAGTCGGTCAAAGAGGAATATTTTGGAATGCCAAAGTGCTGGCAGACCAACCCTGAAGAGTCTCTTACTCTTTGTTTGACCAGCAATTAACTTAAGACTGATTTTATTTTGGAAAAGAAAAAAAACAATACTATCTATTCTATTCGATTAATAATAAATAAATAAATAATGCTGGACAATACACACAGCATCATCCACAGCCCCAAGCTATGATAAAAAAAAAACACAAAAAAAAAAGAAAATCACTTCCGCATTCCCGGATCAGTCCATGGTACGCGTGAAAAAATAAAGATGGTACTGTACTTCACCAAATATTTTTAGTAGACGTAAAAAACACACTAATGTTTTACAAAAAAGCGCCATAAAATTTAATGTTGTTTTATGTTCCAACCTTTCCGTTTACAACTCTTTGTGCTTAGATTACCACAACAGTCGTGAGAATCTAACCTACCTATCTTCCATTACCTGCCGTTGCTAAAGACATGATTAGAAATCTTAAAATTTTAAAATATTATACTGTTCTATTATTCCTGCTAATTATTAGGTATAACCGTGTGGTGCCTGCTTAGAATTTGCACCACACCATCTCTTCCGATTCTGATACATCGTCGGTCACATCAGGTGAGATTGTAGTCAAGAAGGCCTTGTATAATGTGATTTTCTGATGTTTATATCGAATAGTAAGTCATTTATTTTGTTTTGGCTCCTCTTCTCAATCGAGGATAGGATATGCAATGTTTTTTTCTTATTTTACTTTATACTTACAGAGACGATGACTTGTTGGTTTACGAAACTCAAATGTCGACGTCGTTGTTTGGTCTCTAAGAAATCAGGAGAATAAGATCTATCACATGAAGCAATAAAGGAATATGTTTGACTTTATGTTATTAAAATTAAATATTAAATAAATAATGCTGGACAATTCACACAGCATTATCTAGCCGCAAGCTAAGCAGAGCTTGTGTTATGGGTACTAAATAACTGATATAGGTAAATAATACAATACATAACATAGATAGATATTTTTTATTATACATAGAAAACGACCAGAACACCCGGAACAAATACCTGCAGATCGTACAAACATTTATCCCAAGGCGGGAATCGAAATCGCAACCTCCTGCGTCGCAGGCGGACTTTCGCCAACCGCGCCACAGAGGTCGTCAAATGTGTTATTTCATTACTATCAGCACAAAAGATTTAACAAAACTTAATGCATGATCCTTGCTGATTTTCTTTACAATTTTTTTCCCATTCTTCAATACATTCAACAGAAATAAGATACTAGGTACCTAGCGATTTTCCATCACGTAAATATAATAAGGTTTCAATAAAGTAAGGACATCTCTTGTTCTTTTTTGTTGTATTGGGTATTTTAGTTGTGGGATTTTCCTCCTTGACTTGTTCCAAATTGTTCGTATATTTTACGTCTTTAGTAAGCCGATTTTGTTTTCATGAAGCTCTTTTGATATTGACAGGTACTTACTTAGCTTGCGACTTTCCTGCCACAATTTGATAGGCTGTTATCTAAACAATAACAGAAGTTTTCATCAAAGATTTTCCTAAAGGAACTTACGGGCAAAGTTTAAATTGGATATGACGGTATGAAGGAGAAGGATTCGGCTTTAAACCCATATTTCTTTCTCCTGATTATGTTAGGTTAGGTATATTGGATATACAGAAGGAAGCATCTTGGTGCATGCTGTTTGCCGACGATATTGTTCTTGTCGGGGAAGTTGCAATAGAGGTTCAGAGCAAAATGGCAGCTAAAATTGGAGAATGTCGAGATGAAAATTAGCGATTTTATGCGGAGGGTAGATCATACCTATGACGAAAAAAGTTTTAGGTTTGTATTTGGAGGGATATAAAGGGGAGAGGAAGACCAAAGAAAGATAAATGGATTGCGTGAAAGAGGACACGGTTAACCCTAAAATGGGCGCGCTACGTCCATTTTGCCGCCTTTGGTGAACAAATGTAAATATTTTGACAAGTATTCACGTTTCTAAGTCAAGCTTTCCAGTAGCTGCCACCTCTCTTTATCTACCTGTGTGATAAGTTTGGACCCGATCAGTGCGTGGACGGCGGCCGCGCGAAGAGAGGGTTGTTACCACCATGACCACTGTGTAAACATGTGCCATGGTTGATTTCCTGAATAATATGTTAGCGAAGACGATAGAATATTATTATATTTTAAGTTTTTATGAAATTTAAAAAAAACTTCTTCCTAAAAACCAACTATTTTCAAAAGATAATTCGTATCCAAAGTGGAACGTAGTTACTATTAAAAATAAATATTTTTTTCTAACAACCGATGTTTTATTTTAAACCCTTAGAATAAAAAATAAGTTTATTTTTAACTACAATGTTCGCAAAATAGTTGATTAAACATGGGCGGCAAAATGTCCTGTCCCGCTCCTATGAACGCGAAATCCTATGTCTATTCTTGTCACATAATGGCGTCGAAGGCTCAAAGCCCATTTCGAATACAAATTTTTGTGCAATGCGGCAGTGATGTTGTCCAGATCTGCGTCAACCTGTAAATACCCTAAAAAAACTTGAGGTTTTACAAGGCATTGTCTGTCACGCAATATAGTTCTTTATGTTATAAATTACAATGTGATTTGTTCTGAGATTCACTCAATTCTTTTGTGGAGTTACAATGTATCTGATTGTGTAACTTTGTTATTTTATGACCTTTTGTTTGATGTTGCTGGAACTTATTTTATGTAAGATATGTTTCTTAGCGCTTCTACTTCTTTTGTCCTGCAGTACAGTTCCTACTTAGCGAACCATGTATTTTTTAATTGTATTTATTCACCATTATAACATTGGAAGTTATACAAGGCAAGTCATGTTGTACAATTTGAACAAGATTATCATATTCAAGAAAAAAATATTGTAACAGTTTCATCAAAAATACACAATTTAATGTATTCCATTCATAATAATTTAAATACTTTATGATGAAAAAAAAAGTTGAAGCTGCCCTGCGATAAAGTTAGCTAGAATTAATTAATGAAAGTACGTTATGTAGGTATTTAATAGTAACTTCTTATGTGTTGCACGCTTTGAATTTGCACCACCCCCATATCTTCAGTTTAAAGGAATATCCACCAGGGGGCATTCAGCAGCGCTCCTTACATAACAGATCCACCACCGAACTGCAATCCCCAACTCCCATGCCCAGATTGGCGATTATGGGCATAACCCCATTATTATTAAACACTTCATTTATTTCAAATCTCGTTATTTATGTATTTTTTACCATAAAAAATACAATAAAGTGTTATAAAACTATGTTTCATTAAAAACATAGGTACTTAATCTAATCAAAATAGTGGATCACTATAGTCGCGAAGCTAGGCTCAAGCGGCCGGTGGCCGGCTGCAGCAGAAAGGAACTTCTTGACTATACGCGCCGAATTCATGAGTGGTCATCCCACTGGCTGGGCAAAGGCATGACCAGGATAATCATATTATGCACCATATCAAATCCAATAAACCTTCATCAGCCGGCACCCAACTTTGGACCAGCATAGCCGGCAGATGAAGTTTTTATTTATTTAATTTTCTTACTTACAACCGATATAATTCGAAGCATTTATTTAATAGATAACTAAGACAAAAAAAACTTTTTTAAATTTGAAATTTCATTAGCAATCGGAATTTGTTTAGAGGTTCTATTTTAATTTGAAGGGGTTTCAGACCGGTCGGTCAAAGAATGGAGTTGGGTCGTTAAAATTAAATATTTTATTTGAGCATTAAAATACGGCCAATTTCGTGTTACAAGGGTTGCCAAATTTTCTGTTTACAGCAAATTTGCGCTTGCGAGTTGTATACATTATGAAAATTTAGGGTGTTTGCAGATTTGTTAACAGTATTACAAAAATGTTGCTTTGTTTATTTTGTTTTTTTCTTTACATCCGTGAAGGATGGTGTTTGAGAATGCATTACATTTCTCAAATAATCGGCCAACCATTTTTACCCGACTACCAACAGGGGAGGGTTATGAGGTTAGCACCCTATGTTTTTATGTTTGTATGTATGTGGCCGATTTCTTTGTTCCCACGTAGCGCTGAAACTACTGGTTCGATTTCAACAAATTATGTATCGATTGATTCGTCTCAATACCCCGATGGTTATAGGCTATAGGATTTAGGGCTCCGACCCTGAATAAGCCTTCAAAACGCGTATTAAAGTTTAGGTAGCCGCAGGCTGCAGGCCCCATAGAGAAAAATTACAATACCTACGACCTATTTTCATTTTCAACTCTATGCCTATCAAATATGACCGATACGTCATTCTATTTTGTCAATGTAAATGTTTCAACTTTTATAACTTTCACGTAGTCGGGTTGTAGTTTTTAACTTTATCTTGTTGCCCTGAATCGCGATGATACCTCGTTCGCCAAAACTAATAATATAAGTACATGATATTATAAATACGAAAATAATTCTGTTTGTCTTTACCTTTTCACGTCTCGACGGCTGAACGAATCTAAATCTAATTCGACAAGGGATAGGTAACCTGGGACGAGAAATGCCTACTTTTTATCCCGGAAAAAACGCGTGCGAATCCGCGCGCCGCGGGCAAAAACTAGTTTTTCATACATTTTGTTCTATGACAAGTACGGTGACGAATTATCATAAAGCTGTGCATCTACCGGATTTGAAGTGTACAGTAAGGTTTTGTTGCTTTGTATGGATTTATACGGTACAGCGTGCACTGGATCGGAAAATCTGCCGATACCGATGCCAGGCATATTGTAAATTCCTACGCCACGTACCTAAGCTTCCAATCTGACCTGGTAGACGCACAGCTTTATTCATTACTTACAAACATGATAGCTTGTACGACCATAACAAAATGTTATTTTGAAAATTCATGAAACTACACACGTTTCTCTGAATCATTTACAAAACAGCTATGACTTCTCATATCTCATTATTGTGATGGATTCGACATGACCTTGAGTGTACTGCCTTGCTACCTAAGAACCACAGATAATGAGTGATTTCTTGAAAAATGGGATGTTGTTTACTTTAGTGTTACCAACTGAAAATGTAAAAATTTACCTATAACTAGGTATAATTTATAATTATTTGTTTTTAGTGTGGTGGTACAAGCGCTATGCAATATCAATTATTTAGCTCTTAGAAAACGTTTTTGGAAGAATTCGAGTGAGGCTTTGGCTAGAAATGGGACGAAATGAAGAAACGAAAAAACTGAGTTATTGGCTTTTCATCGATTCGACGAACGTTGGTAGATATACTTATTTTATAGTATTTTAGGATAAAATAAATAAATAATGCTGGACAATTCACACAGCATTATCTAGCCCCGAGCTAAGCAGGGTTTGTGTTATGGGTAGATGGGTAGATACTAGATAATTGAAATACATAAAATAATACATTTTAAAGATTATGTATTTTTTATTATACATAGAAAACGCCCAGAACACACTGAACAGATATCTGCAGATCATACAAACATTTTGTCCCGAGGTGGGAATCGAACCCGCAACCTTCGCCCACCGAGACACAGAGGTCGTCAAATATAAAATAGAGATAAAAGAGCGGTTTACTACTTTAAATAGACCAGTTTGTAGTAAAAGTGGAAGGCACAGGTAAAAAAATAAACTTCTCTTCAAAAATATAAATGCTCAACCTCATTCGAATGTTCTCAGTTTTCGTATCTATTTCTGAAAGCGAAGGCTTCGATAAAAGTATGTACAACTCTTAACAAGCGGCACAAAGTGAGTGTTCTCCGCTGAATAGTTCTCGATCTCTTTGGATAAAGTTTCTCCGATATTTTCTTAATTAAACGAAGTAGGCTAGCTTTGACCGTGTTTCAAAGGTCTTTAAGGTCCATTTTGTAAGTGATAGCCAGTTTTTAATTTAAAATGGAACAAGAAAGTAATCTTAAACTTACAACTTCCTCCAACCTTTTAATAGAAAAAAACTTTTGTTTTTTTTTGTTACTATAAAAAAATGATAAAAGAATGCTCCATAAATTATTCACAAAAAATTGACACACAGCGGCAGGCTAAGGTAAAAAATATCCGCCATAGCACAGTTTTCCCATGGTAATACGTAGGTAACATTACCTTATATGTGGCAACACCCAGATATTTATATCATTTAGAACAGTTTGTACTAAAAATTAACCTATTTTGAAATTGGAACAGAATTTACGGCGTTATCGCTTGAAGAGATTTCTCAATTCTTCTAAGCATCCAAAATATTAGGTATGTGGACTACAAGGGAAGGGCTGCCGTATCTCTAAACTAGCTTGAACAGGGAGATGTGCATCATGGGCAGTGAAAGTGTTAAATGGTTATGATGTTTATCTTACTACAAAATTCAAAATAATCCGTTCTGCATGCATCATACAAAAAAACACTCACAACTTTACTTTGTCAATGGAGACTTGCAACTCAATGTTGACCACTTAACAATAAATGGCCAATTTTTGGTTTCCCCTCCGACTAGTAATAAAAAAGTCATTGCCCTTGAATTGAAGGATGATTTTGCGAAACAAATTGCGTATAAGTTTCAGAAAACAACAAAATAATTTATTCTATTGTGTTATTTATTACAAGAACCATCAACTACAAAACGAGAACTGGTGTAGTTGCCAACTTTTTAATCTCAACCTAAAAATATATTTTGGTCGCTGATTTTATTTGTAACAAATTAAAAGAAAAGATGATCAATGGAACGTATTCTTCGTCTACAATTTGAAAATCATTACCTCCAAAACTACTGAGCAGATCGGGCTGAAATTTTGAATAGATATTAAAGATGTATTTCAGATATGACGACCTCTGTGGCGCGGTGGCCGAAGGTCTGCCTGCGACGCATGAGGTTGCGGATTCGATTCCCGCCTTGGGACAAATATTTGTACGATCTGCAGTTCTTTGTTCCGTTCTGGTTTTTTAAAACATATCTGTTAATGTAATGTATTGTTTATCAGTTATCTAGTACCCATAACACAAGCTCTGCTTAGCTTGGGGCTAGATGATGCTGTGTGAATTGTCCAGTATTATTTATTTATTTAAGATATTTCACCCGTCTCACATTACGGCGCGGAATCGAATTTGCGGAGCCGCAACTCGAGGTCCGCAGCGTGTCCGCGACAGTTTCGCATCTGTTCCGCATCTCGTACAACGGACTACGTCATTGCGAAACTCTTGCGGCACCGCACCTACGGTTCCGCGCGGTAACTGAGAGCGCTCTTAATCGCGTATTTATTACGGGGTGACTCTATTATCGTGTATCATTATTTATCGAATATTTATCATGGGTCGATTCAATCATCGTGACCACGATCGCTGCAACGCGATTGAAACGTAGAGAAAATAAAAACATAAGGTTTGCAATAAATACCCGATAATAGTTATTTGTTCAACAAGTGAGCAAAACTATTTTTTGTTGAACGTGTCGATATTAAATCCCGAGCTAGTGAAGCAATCGAGAGAAGAGACACGAGCGTAGCGAGTGGCTCTAAATCACTCACTTTCGGATTAGTATCCATATCATATGGCACCCTGTACCTATAGCGCGTCATATGTTTATCACGATATGTTCTACATGTGACTTGTCTAAGTGCTAAATTTGTAAGCCTAAAGGAATAAAGTTATTGAATATTGAATTTTGTAAGAATTCGAAAATTTAGTAAAATGGTTATCTTACACATCTTTCCTCCCCTGGTGGAAATAATGCGCGTCGTATTTAAAATCATCTAATTTGTCTCAATACCTATCAAGGACATTTTAATGGGTAAACGGAATTAAGTTACATTCATTATAATGAGAGGAAAATGAAGGAAATTCTAATTCAAAATGGCGTCCATTTCGCAGGGTACAGGCAGCGTCAGCAGCGACTGAACAAACAAGGCGTCAAACTTTTAAGTCAAAATCATATAAATTATTTATACAGCCGGTTTGTCAAACGGTTGTTATTTTTGACAATACTTTTTGTTAAAGTCTAGTGTGTGGAGGAATCAAGATATAAATTGTAATGAGTGTGGCGTTTTGGAAGATACAGGAAATAGGAATTAATTTGCATGAGTTTGGAAAATGTAAAAGCGTTATATAAATTAGTCAAATTATGTATAAAGCGAAGTCAATTTAAGTAAGATTTTTGCTAACGATGAAGCTGGCATAATCACTGTCATCAAACCCCCTTAAATAAAAATTTAAAAAAAAAACAATTTTGGTTGCTTTATAAACAAAACTTAGTCAGTCAGGACAGTGCTATTATGCTATATTAGTGCTTTGTATATAAAGCTCGATTTTGTATTTTTTACGAACCAATTCTTTGTTCCTAAAAAATACAAAAGCAAACAATCTACAAGTAGCTCAACTGATCCATATCAATACCAGTCAGAAGCGTGCCCAAGACGCTAGCTGCATTGCCCCGCTGTATAACAGTGCTGATGCGCTATGGCAGATACTCACCAGCTCTCGGGTCACGCGTCGCTTCGACCAGGCGCTCATATATTTTTTTCAAAACCAAAAACACGTTTTTATATGTTTACTTTTTTAGTGAGATATACATAATACTGTTGCTGACTGTATTTATTTAAATGAATCCCAATGAAATGGAAGAAAGGTTACAGAGAATGACAATCGCCGCAAAATGTTTTGTAATTTTGCAATTCCTACCCATTACTTAGTTTAAATTAAATTGGAGGAACTGTCAGTAAATTTACGAATACAGCTGTCGCGTCGTAAGAATCGACCCCAAACTCGGCCTGTGGATGAAGAGCCGACTAAAGGAACCTACCAGAGGAAGGGCAGCAGCTTCCTTCTGAATAGATAAATAAAAATAAATAAATAAATAATACTGGACAACTTAAACATTCGATAGCTGGTCTATAATAGAAAAGCTATCGAATGTTTAAGCTGTATGGCAATGCTGATGCGCTGCGCCAGATACTCACCAGCTCTCGGGTCACACGTCACTAAAAAGTGACATCAAATTTAATGCAATACAAATTATTAACAAAGAAAATTATAAACAAATAACAGAATTAAATTAAAACTAGTATTAACAATTGAAACAATTGAGCTAACTGCAGATTGCTGCAAACAATCCACAGGTAGCTCAACTGATCCATATTAATACGATCGAAACGTGCTCAAGACGCTAGCTGCGTTGCCCCGCTGTATGGCAATGCTGATGCGCTGCGCCAGATACTCACCAGCTCTCGGGACACGCGTCGCTTTGACCAGACGCTCAGATAATTTTTTGAAAACCTTTTTTTTTTTAAATTTTCAGTAGAAATAGAGTACTTGTACCAAAAACTCTACTAAGGATGTGAAACTCAGTGATTCCGTGATACGATTGGTAGGTACCAATCGTATTACGGCTAAACATTGTACCATTAAGATAATCTTTATTGTTCGTCCTACTGTGGACAATAATAGACAATTGCACCAAGGCTTGGAATGTACGTACTGATAAACGAACGGGCTTGACCTGTAACATGTGTGCAGTGGTATTGAAAATTCATTATCAAAGGGTTTTTTCTTACAATTGTTATCCAAGCCGAATTTTCGGCCACGTTATGACAAGGTTTTTAACCGACTTCTATGTATATAATGAAGTTCTATTTTCGGCTGTATGTAACAGCATTTTATAGAAGTTAGTTATCCTTGTCATAACGTGGCCGAAAATTTGGTTCGTTTTTTAGGGTTTCGTCTTCGATCAAAAATAAGGAGTTCGCGGCCTCCCCCGTAGATACCTAGAGCCTTACAAAAATGTCACTCAAAATTGGGTTCGTTTTGTTTTGACGCAGACAGTTTGCGCAGAGCCTGACAAGTTTTTTCCATACGGAACAAGAGATTGGTGGAGTCGAATTCATTTTATTTTATTTTGTAAGTAGGTAGGTACCTACCTGAGAATTATATACCTACCTACTCAGTTTATTTTCTATAAGGATTAATTAACAGAATTCAGGTAAAGATAACGAATCATTTATTGATGAAACTATAAATTGGTGTCTCAACAGGAGGTATTTATACAAAAGGGTCATTTCAGACATACAATAATTTAAACTTACAATACAATTTCAGGCAGGCACTCTAGATTAAAAAGAACTGGTTCCTGTCTGCGGCTTTGCACGAGTTTTTTTTACGGGAAAAAAATAAACGTTTTATAAATTCATACTTCTGGTAGGTAGGTAAGAACCTAGTCTTTCTTTTATTAGAGAGTCTACGCAAATGAAATTTTAGGGCGGGCCAACTAATTATTTTAAAAATCATCAACTAGTAATATTAAACTTATTTTTATGAAAAATATATTAATACATACTATAAATGAAAAAAAAATTTAGAAGAAATAGCCTCTCCATTTATCAATTTAGAACAAAATTAATATTTTAACATAGGCAAACCAAACAACAATATTTTATGCTGATTTCACAAGTATATGACTCACATCTCAATATACGGGTAAAAAATATATATAAACTTACTGAAAATAAGAAATTCCATCCTTTTTCAGCACTTTGGACGAGTGATTCTTGCATTTTTTGTACCCATGCTTTTTGTCTGAACGTTAAAATGACACTAGTTGAAAAGCTTCCCTAACATGTCAAAATGTCTGTCTTTTGCTACTGAAGGTTGTGGCGTGCGCATTGTGAATCTAAGGGGGGCCGGCAAAGCCGGACATTTTTGATCGATGGGTTTCGTACCCAAAGGGTAAAAACGGGACCCTGTTACTAAGACTTCGCAGTCCGTCTGTCCGTCTGTCACCAGGCTGTATCTCAAGAACCGTGATAGTTAGACAGTTGAAATTTTCACAGATGATGTATTTCTGTTGCCGCTATAACAACAAATACTAAAAAATCGAACAAAATAAATATTTAAGGGCAAAAAAATCAATCAAGATTTTTCTTACCGTTTTTTATAGATAATGGTACGGAACTCTTCGTGCGCGAGTCCGATTCGCACTTGGCCGGTTTTATTCAGTCATTTATGGACCGATTTGGATTAGTCTTTTGCAGTTGCAAAGATAATTATTTCAAAGAGGATTTCTTTTCAAGGATTATTACCTTAGCAATTATTCCCAAGGGATTCGTACCTAATTATCCCGCAAAACTTAAAAATAGGACGATTAATGCGAAAACAAGCAAAATGTGTATTATTTATAAACTAACTTAGAGTTCATTACTTTATTCAAACTTTAAAATTTATTTTATAACGTTACAGTATTTTATTACTAAAGAAAATACAATAATAATTACAACTAATATTTACACTTAAATCTATTTTCTAAAAATCTAAGCCGTCACCAGAAGGCAAAGTGCCCAGAATGCTGGCAGCATTGCCACGTTGTATGGCAATGCTAATTCGTTGACCGAAATAAAAGCCAGCATTCCGATCACCTGTGGACTCTATTAGGAGTTTTGCTAGATCTTTGAACTAACTTAGATAAATTCTTGGAAACATCATTATGGCTAGTGCCTATTTCAATCGTAACGTGGAAAAAAACCGCCAAAATTACATAATGGAGGCTTATTTTTAATAGCCAACATTATTTTCTATGACGTATTTATAGAATAATTGCTGGGATTTTGGTGTTACAAGGTTATTTTTAAGTTTTTTTGACGCATACCAACGCCAAGCATTGTGATTATGGCTCCATCATCCAGTCTACCCTCCCTACTTATAGTGAAGGTTACAATAAATAAATATTGCTGGACAATTCACACAGCATTATCTAGCCCCAAGTTAAGCAGTGCTTGTGTTATGGGTACTAGATAACTGATATACATAATATAATACAATACATAGATAGATATTTTCTATACATAGAAAACGACCAGATCACCCGGTATAAATATTTGCAGAACGTAAAAACATTTTTTCTAAGGCGGGAATCGAACTCGCAACCTCCTGCGCCGCAGGCGGACTTTCGCCCACCGCGCCGTACAGGTCGTTTACGGCTGAACGAATCTTATTAAATTGATGCTTTAAATGGGTATTCCACTATATAATAAATGTGAAAGTTTAGATGGATGGACGGATGTTTGTTACTCAATCACGACACAACGGCTGAACGGATCTGGATGAAATTTAGCACAGAAATAGATTATAGTCTGGAATGCATGAAGCACATGAAATAGCACAGGAAGATAAAAAGTTGCCTTTTTATCCCGGAATTCCCACGGGAACGGGAACTACGCAGGTGAAACCGCGAGGCGCTGCTAGTACTTGAGTATGAAGTATGGTTATTGGTAAATTAGTAACATTACGTGAACTGCAGGTTCTGCCCATCATCACAAACACGTTTCTGAAGATGCCAGGTCTTAATTCTTAAACTTGGTATTGGTTATATGTACCCCCCGCAATTCAATAATCGTTCGTTAGAGATTTTATTTGAAACTCGACTTAAAAACAGCTCTGCCCTGAATTAACAGAAGGTAAGAGAGTTAGGAGTTGGTTGTACGACTTATGTCCAGCAGTGGACTGATATAGGCTATGATGATGATGATGATGTACGACTTATCAACCTAATTTGTAAGCCATGAGTAAATTTTATATGATTTTATTTGATTTTATGCTTGCTGGTTACTAAAACACTTGTAATAATATTTACTCACACTGATACCCACGTATATCAAGTACACTGGTAGATAATACTCATCGTAATACCTTGTAAAGTGGATTACAGACAAAGAACAAACGAACGAAGATACCCAAACCAAGTACTAAATTAAAAACATAAATTAGCGTAACTAATTAGCGGAAATAATGAGGTTTAGCGGACTTTAGAAAATTTACAGGTTGTAATTAGCTATTCAATAAATATCAAAGGATCGAACGAGAGGATCAATGCTTACAATACAACACATAAAGAGATGGCGTAGGAGTTTTTACTCTACAAAAACTTATATTACTCTTTTGAGCTACCTGTAGACTGTTAGCAATTTTATTAACTGTTTCAATTTGTTTACTGTTTCAATTGTAAATACTAGTTTTTATTTAATTCTATTATTTAATTGTACTTTTTTTTGTTAATAATATTAGGCATAAGTCGCGGTAGGTAAGTCGCCTGTAGATTGTTTGCAATTTTGTTAACTGTTTTAATTGTAAATACTAGTTTTAATTTAATTCTATTATTTGATTGTACTTTTCTTTGTTAATAATATTAGGCATAAGTCGCGTAGATAAGTATTGTGATTGAAAACGACAGCCTCTCTCATGCTGTCCCGCTTAGATCATCTATAAATTTATTAATATTATACTAGCTTCTGCCCGTGGCTTCACAGGCGTCTTTCCGGGATAAAAAGTATCCTATGTCCGTCCCCGGGATACCATCTACCTCCCTGCCAAATTTTATTGAGATCCGTTTCGCCGTTTGGGCTCAAAAAGGTAACAGCCAGACAGTGAGGCAGACAGAGTTAAGTAGCTGTAACTTTTGCAATTAGATCTACATAAATCTGATAGATACATAGATCGCCAAGTTAAGCAAAAAAGCGGCACGGCCGTACCATCCTTTTCTCGAAGCAGTTCAGGCCTTTTTCGATTCCCTCTTCGTTGTAGATAAAACTAGAAGACTGAATTGTCAATAACCAAGCACGCATGGTATAAACACGGCAAATTCTAAGCCGGCACCACCCGCTACATGGGATATATAACTAAACTAGCAGCGCCTCGCGGTTTCACCCGCGTAGTTCCCGTTCCCGTAGGAATTTCGGGATACAAAGTAGCCTATGTCCTATTCCAGACTATAATCTATCTCTGTGCCAAATTTCATCCAGATCCGTTTTGCCGTTCTAGCGTGATAAAGGAACAAATATCCATCCATCTATCTATCCATCCATCTAAACTTTCACGTTTATAATATTAGTGAGATCATATATTTTCAAAAATTTTGTTTGAGTTAGTTATTTTATTTGAATTTAAAATGTAGAAGGTGCATAAGTCCATCAGTCCTAGAGAAAAGAAAGTCATAATTTCAAACAAATATTAAAAGACGATTTTTTTTTCTGTGATGATGTTTGGTCAATGACAATCGAACTGATTTTGCACACAAATAGATCTGGGCCTGGAATAACATAGCCTACGTAGTACCTTTAAATAATAATAATCTTTTATTTCAGTCAAGCAAGTCCATAGTTTTACATTATATATATATATAGAAATAACATATCTAGGTACTAATTATATTAATTATATAACATTACCTAGGTAGATACACCTATTTAGGCTATTTGCGGTTCCCACTGTGGTGCACCGATATCCAATAGCGGAAAAAGCTATTGTCAGGGCACTCAGCGATAGATTTAAAGGTAAAAAAGGTGTGCGAAGCCGCTGTCAGACGCTAGTAAGCCGTAGTACCTACTATAAATTGTTGTCCACACTACCCTAAGGTTAGCAGGTAGAGAATGCTTTCTAGCGTTATGCTTGTCTATGTAATTTTTTGTGTCATAAATTATATTCTATTCTAATCTACACATCTCACTAATATTATAAACGTGAAAGTTTAGATGGATGGATAGATAGATGAATGGATGTTTGTTCCTTTATCACGCCAGAACGGCAAAACGGATCTAGATGAAATTTGGCACAGAGATAGATTATAGTCTGGAATGGGACATAGGCTACTTTTTGTCCCGAAATTCCCACGGGAACGGGAACTACGCGGGTGAAACCGCGAGGTGCTGCTAGTAAATTATATATTCTATTCTATTTTAGTCTACACTTAAATTTTATAAAGAGGAAAGATTAATTTTTTTTATGTAACGAATAAACCTAAAAACTACTGGACCGATTTCAAAAATTCTTTTGCCGTTAGAAAGTTACATTTATCACTGATTTATATAGGTAGGTTATAGAATATACCCGAAGTCAGGGCAGACCGCTAGTAATTCATATTTTATTTTAAATAATACTAAGTTTAAATAGTCTTTCTTTTGACTCTAGAATGTAGAAGGAGCCTAGTACAATCATCAGTTCTACGAAACGGAAGAAGTAATAAACGCGCCATGACCTATTTCCTATTCAATCAAATCTCCATTTTAAAGTTCAATTGATCAATCAGTGTTTTATTGAGGGCTCTTAATCTATACGTTGGCATTCTTTAAATTATTAGATATTTTTTTACTACCTATTGTCAGGTAGAGAGGTAGATAGATATATTATTGGTGTAATAAACTAGAAATAATAAAACGCCATCCGTTATTTCTTGGCTAAATAAAATGTTCTTTTATTAAGGTTAAAAAAACAAGCTGAGACTGTACACCTAAATAAATAAAATAGGTGATAAATTTAGGTCTTAAAAACCTACCGAAAATTCAAAAAATAACTATCATGACAAAGAAGTCATCAAAACTTACGTAGTTATCTCTCACGGTCCAAACAAAAAAATCCACACACAACACTAGCACTGTCACATATTAATTTATCCTTCACAAAATCGTTTTAATAATTTTTATTAGTCACAGAGTCGAAAATAGCGGTTGGGAATTATTGAGAGCGCGCGGGAGAGCGACCTACGTGCGCACTCGGCGACGGTTCGCGATGGACTGGACTGGCCGATTTTGCCTGGGGCACGGGAAAACCCGGTGAAAAACGCGCGAAATGTCACAGGCGTTTTATTCACGAAGGTGGTTAATAATTTTTTGTACATATTATTGAATGTATCTATAAAAAAGACACAATCCATGATGTAGAGAGTTTCGTGTTAGGATTTGTTAGGGTTGGCTAGTGGTGGTGTTTGTTTGTGGAGAGAGCTATGCTCGGAGTTTCTCTGAAGGATAGAATTCGTAACGAATACATCCGACAGAGAACCAAGGTTATCGAAATAGCTCAGAGGATTAGCAAGCTGAAGTGGCAGTGGGCTGGCCATATCTCGAGAAGAACCGACAACCGCTGGGGTAAACGTGTTCTTGAGTAGAGACCACGACTCGGCAAACGTAGTGTAGGACGCTCTCTGACCAGGTGGGATGATGATTTGCCAAAGACTGCTGGCAGATGCTGGATGCGTCAAGCTGAAGACAGGGCGCTATGGCGCTCATTAGGAGAGGCCTATGTCCAACAGTGGACTGCTAATAGGCTGCTGATGATGATGATGATTTGTTAGGGCGTTAAGAGTTTTGGGCTTCGCTGTTGGTTGAGGCATTAGAATGAGTTTTTGAGCCTTGGCAACCTTCAAAACATAGAATAGCTGATACTAGAGGCATCAAATTATGATGTAGGTATTTCTCTCAATTAATGATAAGTATAACCAAAATGGTCCTAATTTCCTGTCTGATTATTTCGACACGGCCAATGTCTGAAACACCATTTGCTATGGAAAATGAAGACTCCAGGGAAAAAGACGAGGTTGTCAAGAATCAAAGATTTTGAGATATCGCATGTTTAAACTTTGGAACCTTATGGTTCGGAAACTCATAAGTTTTACAATAAAACAAAAATATAAGTTGAATCAAAAAGGTTTTATTATTCAGGAAACGAAATTACACTTAAAAACTTAAAATATTTCTAGCGTAAAAAAAATAATAACTATCCTAAGTCAGATTTTACAGGGAAAAAGTCACATATGTCACTGACAAACCCGTTTTTTTCCGTGAAGATTTTAGGTATGTTTCAAGTTTTTGAAATATTCAGCAGCTCGGTGGCTACAAAACTTTGATAAATCTTGAAGATCTTTATATTTCTCTTTAGAGATTGCCAAATCATCTTTATAACATTGATCTGGTAGGAAAAACTCTCCAGGATTCAAAGGCATCTCGTTAAAGGCTCTTGTTCAGGCATCTCTTATAATCGTGGTTTCCCAGGCACCATTGTAATGGCTTCTATGTGATACCCACCTTGGATGTTCTTTCTCAATCCTGATCTGACGAATGGGCCTGGTTGGAAAAGGACATTTTTTTTTGTAGAATGGTGTTAAGTATGATGTCCATGTACGAAACGTTGAAGAATCACATTCAACTACTTGGAATGGAGAGGGTTTTACTCTTGAATTTTTTACTACTTCCACCCAATCGTCTGAAAGTTCAGCTGGTGCTTTCTGATTAATCAGCCCCATATTCTTAATAACAAAATTGCCAGCACAAAATAATACTGCGCTGACCTATACGTTTTCTTCCCTGTACAACTCTGACATATGCTACTTTTTCCCTGTATGCGATTTTTTAAACGTCAAGAACTCTAAGACTAATTCGTATTTTACCCTGTTCGGTTTACTATCATATAGTACCGGAAATTACCTACAAAATCGCATTCACAGATTAGTTTTCAAAAAAAAGTGACAACCTCGTCTTTTTCCCTGGAGTCTTCAAATATTAACACCATTTTACCCAGAAACCTATTTCGGTACAAATCTTAGCGTTATTTTCAAGTTCTTTTATAGTATTTCATGATTTAAAGTAAACTATACCGACCGCTCTTTACCTTAGCTCTAAGTAGAGTCTATAGCTAGGTTATATTTATTGCCTGAGTGGACGAACCGACCACAAAACAGATGGAAGGTACAAATTATTGACGTGTCGTTACGTTGCATGTAGCAACCACAAATGTCATGTACTCGGGCTGTCACTGACACTTGAGTGAAGCCGCCATTTTGTAAGACCTGGTACCTCATTTTGTAGGCAAATGATGGCTCGTTGTAAGAAACCGATGATTTATACTAGGAATCAGTGTAATGTAGCAACCACAAATGTCATGTACTCGGGCTGTCACTGACACTTGAGTGAAGCCGCCATTTTGTAAGACCTGGTACCTCATTTTGTAGGCAAATGATGGCTCGTTGTAAAAAAACCGATCATTTATACTAGGAATCAGTGTAATGTAGCAATCACAAATGTCATGTACTAGGGTTGTCACTGACACTTGAGTGAAGCCGCCATTTTGTAAGACCTGGTACCTCATTTTGTAGGCAAATGATGGCTCGTTGTAAGAAACCGATGATTTATACTAGGAATCAGTGTAATGTAGCAACCACAAATGTCATGTACTAGGGCTGTCACTGACACTTGAGTGAAGCCGCCATTTTGTAAGACCTGGTACCTCATTTTGTAGGCAAATGATGGCTCGTTGTAAGAAACCGATGATTTATACTAGGAATCAGTGTAATGTAGCAACCACAAATGTCATGTACTAGGGCTGTCACTGACACTTGAGTGAAGCCGCCATTTTGTAAGACCTGGTACCTCATTTTGTAGGCAAATGATGGCTCGTTGTAAGAAACCGATGATTTATACTAGGAATCAGTGTAATGTAGCAACCACAAATGTCATGTACTAGGGCTGTCACTGACACTTGAGTGAAGCCGCCATTTTGTAAGACCTGGTACCTCATTTTGTAGGCAAATGATGGCTCGTTGTAAGAAACCGATGATTTATACTAGGAATCAGTGTAATGTAGCAACCACAAATGTCATGTACTCGGGCTGTCACTGACACTTGAGTGTAGGCGCCATTTTGTAAGACCTGGTACATCATTTTGTAGGCAAATGATGGCTCGTTGTAAGAAACCGATGATTTATACTAGGAATCAGTGTAATGTAGCAACCACAAATGTCATGTACTAGGGTTGTCACTGACACTTGAGTATAGCCGCCATTTTGTAAGACCTGGTACATCATTTTGTAGGCAAATGATGGCTCGTTGTAAGAAACCGATGATTTATACTAGGAATCAGTGTAATGTAGCAACCACAAATGTCATGTACTAGGGTTGTCACTGACACTTGAGTGTAGCCGCCATTTTGTAAGACCTGGTACATCATTTTGTAGGCAAATGATGGCTCGTTGTAAGAAACCGATGATTTATACTAGGAATCAGTGTAATGTAGCAACCACAAATGTCATGTACTAGAGTTGTCACTGACACTTGAGTGTAGCCGCCATTTTGTAAGACCTGGTACATCAATTTGTAGGCAAATGATGGCTCGTTGTTAGAAACCGATGATTTTACTAGGAATCAGTACCTTTGCCTATTATTTACTCATGGTCACTGATGGTCGTTCCGCATTTAAGTGTGTAGGTGTTCTTATATTCTATTTTATTGATTTTAATTTTGTAATTTTGAATTGATTATTCTTAAATTTTCATTGTACCTATTTTATTATAATTGTGTATTTCAAATTTTATATACAAAATTTTATGAGTGCTTGATGCACTTTGAATAAACAATTTTTATAATTATTATGTACCCAAAGCAAAGCGATAGACTAAAGTCAGGTTTTCTATTCGATCTTATATAAAAAATTCAAATATATTATTCCATTCACGTAGACATATTTGATGATGAATGGAAGGACTTAACAGTGAATGCATGAGACATTGTTTGATGCATAATAATTAAGTGTGATTTGACATTAAATTAGTGAAATTATTTGTTTTAATAATCTTTCCGTATTTGTAATTTGACATTATTTATTGTATCTGTAATATTTTTGCGGTTGCATGTATTTTTATTTGAAATTTAAATTTTATGATAAGGAAATTTTTGCTGCTGATTTTTATTAGAAATTTGTTATTTTATGCATCTACTAAATCCAGATTTTACATTTGTATTATTTACTGTATTACTTATAATTAGTTAGTGCAAGTGGTTTGATAAGACCGTTGTAATTAAATAAATACATTGAAAGTAGTCAATAATATGATTGGAAAAAACGAATAACCGACATCAAACCCCTTAATTTTACACTGTTTTTGCCGAAGAATTAGTATTTATTCCGCTCAACATTAGCGGTTACTAATTCTTCGGCATAAAACTCTTATGGGACCTTACGATCCTTCTCTGTGCAATAGTGAAATAATTTTCAAAATTGACAAACCTACACAAAAAAAACATACGTACAGCCCTACCTCCCCCCCTACCCTCCTTCCTCTCCTTCTTTTTTCAACTTGAGACTATGTAGTTTTTTCATGTTTACGCTATCCTGGTAGTTAGTAAATTTTGTGCTATAAAATAGTTTTAGCACTATTTCGGTGGTAGAGTTTTGTCCTGACCTAGCACCGGGCAGGTGTACCTACGCTTGGTGGAAGGCCGGGTCCTAGCACTTTTCTTGTAGACAACGGGCACTTTGCCGTTATCCACCCAAAACTAAACAAGAAAACTCTCTGTAAAATTTATAATTTGTTATTTCGTGAAAGCTAAACCAAAAATCGAATTCTCGTACTTACACCGCTCTGCTCGAATCCCTCAGCCCCCGCATTGTAATCACCTATTTACAAGTTAATAGGTATATAAGTACCTATCTTCCTATTATGGCACCTGTACACATTGGGTCAATGCGTTGGGCCGACGCATTGGCCCAACGTGTAGAGACCAACTTGATGTATGTTGGAAGTTGGCGGCGAGCATTGGCCGGCAGCATTAGTGTCAGTTTCTCGCAAACAGTGTTTAGTATAAGATACTAGTTTCTGTCTGCGGCTTCGCACACTTGATTCTATGGAAACGATTAACGGCTAGTTCTATCCCATGGGACCTTATTTTTACCCGACTACCAACAGGGGAGGGTTATGAGGTTAGCACCCTATGTTTGTATGTATGTGGCCGATTTCTTTGTCCCCACTTCGGTTCGGTTTCAACAAATTATGTATCGATTGATTCGTCTCAATACCCCGATGGTTATAGGCTATATGATTTAGGGCTCCGACCCCGAATAAGCCTTCAAAACGCGTATTAAAGTTTAGGTAGCCGCAGGCTGCAGGCCCCATAGAGAAAAATTACAATACCTACGACCTATTTTCATTTTCAACTCTATGCCTATCAAATATGACCGATACGTCATTCTATTTTGTCAATGTAAATGTTTCAAACTTTTATAACTTTCACCTCAGACTAAGTAAGAAATAAAGACGGAGCGCTGTCGTCAACGAAATGAAGCCGGTTTCGTAAACATGGTGTGCACGTAGTGAGTGTTGCCGTGTAGTAAAAACTTATTACCCTAAATGTTATTGTCTAAGTACTAGCAGGATGAATGGATAAGTAAATATTTAAGTTAGCATTTTTTTTATTGTAAAGGTACCTCTTTTACGGGGTACCTAGTATATAAGTATGTTTACTCCGACTAGACAGGGGAAAAATAAAACAATTTCAATAACATTTATTTCTTTAGGTTAAAAAAATAAGCACTTAGACAAGTCAAATATTTTACTATAAACAGGTTTCTAAATAGTAATAAATATCAAATAAAAAACAAGGTGTTCTTGATTTTATCCACTAGTGTTATACACACACAATTATGGTGTGACGGTGGTCATTGCGGTTCGCATCCACGCCAACAGAATGCGAACACGAAGCGCGGCTCGCCTTGCTGGGTCACAGTGGTTGTATTGCTGCGACCTTGCCGTCATCAAATTCGAAATTGTCGACACCAAGTTAATAGGAAACGGTACCCATATCAGATATTTTGGTTGGGGGCGGGGGGTTCAAGAGGGCTGGGAGCGTGGGGGTACCAGCACGGCTTGCTTCCTCCTAACTTATTTGACAATATTCTATAGTCTATGTTCATCAGGGATAACGTAGGATTCTAATAGTGAAAGAATTTTTCAAATCGGTCCAGTAGTTTCGGAGCCCATTCATTTCATCAAACAAGCAAACAAATCTTTCCTCTTTATTATGTTAGTATAGATATTATTATTATTATAATATATAGTATAGATTTAGAAAATTCGATCACTGCAAGGAATGCCGCGTCTGTCGTGCTCTCTAGTTCGCGGTCACCTTCACTTTGACCCCGCTACCTCATTAGACCCCTAATTTCATCTGACGTCATATAACCTATAACAACCGAAGTGTCGAGACGAATCATTAGACACCTTATTTGTTGAAATCGGACTTGTAGTTTCAGCGCTACGTGGGAACATAAAATCGGCTACATACAAACATACATAGGATGTCAACCTCATAACCCTCCTCCGTTGGTAGTCGGGTAATAATAGAAATAGGTAAACAAATGAACTGTAACATTACCTACATATTACGTCACATGAATAACTTGCTTAATAAACGGGAACTATTGTGACGCTTACTCGTGGCAACACTGGTGGAGGTTGTGGAGGTTTTGTGTTCCAAGCTTTCCATAAAATTATTAAAATTGATTGAATTGATTTTTATGTTTACTTACGTGTGAAATGTGATTCCATCCTGCTTTTTATTCTTCGATGATTGGTTTCTACACCCTTTCACAACACAATTTGGTATTTTTGCTACAAAAATCGCGAATAACAATAACGTAACAGTCCGCGCGCCGGTACAGCGCGACTGACAAGGTAAGGCGTAGTTTCGTTATATGTGTGTGCGTGTAACTGTGTATATACACGGCAAGGCGTAGTTTTACCGGCTTCAGTGTGGTTTTTCGGCGGGGCTCCGTCTTGATTTCTTACTTAGTCTGAGACTTTCACGTAGTCGGGTTGTAGTTTTTAACTTTATCTTGTTGTAATAAAAAGTAGGTCAGTTATCTGTCTGGTCTACACGAAATGTAGCTATGCTTCTTAGCTAAGTACATTTTGTAGGCCACTCATTTGGCGAAATGAAGTTAACCAGTGAGGAACGACTCGCGTTTTTAACCGACTTCGAAAAAAGGAGGAGGTTCTATGCTCGGCGGTATGTATGTTTTTTTTATGTAGGTTCATCGATTTTTCCGTCATTTATGGAGCGGTTAGAATGATTCTTTTGCAACTGTACAGATAATGATCCCGAGGTGGTCCCGAAAATAACCCGAGGGATTTCTGTTTAGCCCGCAACACTTAAAATAGATTTCAAAACTTTGTGATTTGAAATCATCATTTAAGCGAGGTCACATTTTGTACTGTTTTTTAAAATTTTGTATAAATAAGATAAATAATGCTGAACAATTCACACAGCATTATCTTGCATTATCTAGCTTGAGTTATGGGTACTAGATAACTTATATACTTAATACAATACATTACTTAAATAGATATTTTTATTATCCATAGAAAACGACCAGAACACCTGCAGATCGTACAAATGTTTGTCCTAAGGCGGGAAACGAACCCGCAACCGCCTACGTCGCAGGCGGGCCTTCACCCACCGCGCCACAGAGGTCGTCTAAACGTTTATTATTCATGTAATTTTTTTACCATACTAAAATGTTCATTCATTTGTTCATCATTTCATATAGATTGTAACTTTTAACCACACTTTTACTTACTAACTTGTTACCTACTTTTCCTTCTCTCCTCTCAGCATTTCATCTGGCATTCCCTACATTTTTCTAAAGGAAACATTGTACGTCGCATGTTTAGATCAACAAGCGCGTTGTGTCACGGTCTGCCCCTCTTGTAATTCTGTTTTACATCGCCGAACAGGAGTTTTGTTGCTCTTTCGAGTTTTTCCCTTGAAAAAACTGATTTATTTTAGAATGTTTTACACTTTTTTCTTTAGATCAACAGAACATAATATAGTTCCGTAGTAGGAATAAAACTTTAGGGCAACCTCAATAACAATCTATAAACAATATTGAGAGAATTATTAAAATATTTAAATTATTGGCGAAAACTAACAACACCCGAACATTGACCATTTTTTAAAGCGGTTAAAATAAAGTGTTTGATATAATTCAATGGCAATTATTGGGGTACTAAAATATGGCCTTTGCAAGTATATTGACCCCCTGTGATATTATTTCCTTTCTGAAACAGCTCCATCTCGTAGAAATAGCTGAAATGGTAGATACCGGGACTAAATTCATATTTTATTCACTTAATATTTATATTCCGAAACCGCCGCTAGAGAGTCCTTCATGTTTTTTTGTTAGTCAACCAAGTCGTAACGAGTACCGGCGAGGGAATTTTCGGGCGTGTTGTTTAATTGTTTTCCATAATTTTGCCAAAAGTTATTGTAGAACAAATTATTACAATTTTATAGGCTAAAAACAGGCAACAAATTTCAGGCTGTATTACCACCGTCTCCTCTGTAAAAATTGTAATTTTGATCACAAAAAAATTCTAATTTTAAATAATTTTTGATATGTCATAAGACTCTACCCCGTTATCATCGTCATCATAAAAATCAACATGAGCCTATAGTCCACAGCTGGACGTCATCAGTCGGCATCCAATAATGAGCGCTATATACTCCTGTCTTCAGCTTGCCGCATCAAGCATCTACCAATTTTCAATTTTTCGCAAATCATTACCTATCTGCCAGATCTGACCCTTTACTGTCACCAGAAAACGTAAGTTGTTTTATGTAGCTCTTTTACTGACTAATTTTCACCGTCTTACTTACCTACTATAAAGTTATTCTGAAAAGGTAGATTAGGATAGGTAGATAGGTAGTTCGACGCGGGTTGGCCTAGCGACATTCAATTTTTTTCTGATTTTGTTTTCTACGAGCAATAAAATAGCGGATAGTAATTCGCAGATCGCAAACCATTTTCTATGGATTCAGTATACTTAAAATAAATTTTGATTCATTTGTATCTTGGGAGCATTTGAGAAAATGTTGATTTTTAGCACAAAATCTCTTATTTTCCCAAATGCTTCCCAGGGAATCGAAGTTTGTTTCATCCAGAGTTCATGGAAAATGGTTTACGATTTGCAGCAAATTACTTTTCTCTAATCAAAAAATTAAAAACCACAAAAAAAAAACATTCGCCAAACCGCGTCTAACCACCTTCCTACATTACATTCGTCGGTCGTACTCATTACAAAGATGAAATTCACCAAACTATAGCTGAATATGCCTCCAAACTCTTATGGCACTCCATACTGTCGTGCACCATTCGCTTACAGTTTCAAATAAATTTAAATATTCACAAAAACCGTTTGATCCCCAGACACTTTAAATGTGTGTATATTTTTTAACCCTTGAACTCCTAAAAGCGTGAAACGTTCTCAAATTACCGGAATGAACCCATCGCTGGATCGAATTGAATACAAACAAGACTTATATTTGAACAACATATTGATTCGCAAATGCGAACGTCTGTCGTCACTTTTTAGGGTTCCTTTATCTACAAGGAAACCAAATTAAAGCAAGAAGGGCAGCAAAATAAACCATTTTTGCGATGTACGTTGAGTAGCATTGGAATAATATACAGTCGTGGTCGAGTTGTTTGGAAAATAACACCGATATTGCGTCGCCCGGTAGTACACGTAACGTATTGTAAGACGTCCTCCGACCAGGTGAGATGATGATTTGCGACAGACTGCTGGCAGATGCTGGATGCGGCAAGCTGAAGACAGGGCGCTATGGCACTCATTAGGGGAGGCCTATGTCCGGCAGTGGACTAGTATAGGCTGATGATGATGATGATTGCGTCGCCTGTTGCAGTCCAAACTTGGCTGACACCTGTATCGAACGTCGGGTTGGCGCGATGAAAACAATACTTCGAATTTATTGCAAAAACGCGGTGAAGTTATTGATTGAATACTGCAGATGGTACTGCAGGATATGGTTTTTTTTCTTTGGCTCGGTTATATTATAATTTGAGAGAGGAATAATATTATAATTATTTACCATAATGGCAATTGTCATTCAAATAGAATCGACTTTTTCTTGGAACAAAAACTTAACAACATTTTTACAGGACTAATAATGTCACCGTCTCTTTTTTACTATCGAAACAAAAATTACCTTGTCGTTTTAAATGCTTTCAAATAAGTTTCGTTTTAATAGTTTTCCTTAGAATGTTATTAATTCTGTATAATTGTATAGTTTTCATTATTTTTGTACCAACCGAATTGACGCTAATATACCTAGGTTGATAAAAAGTACGGAACCATCCTAGATACCAGTGACTCGTACTTAGCTCTTCTTCTTTATATTTTGTGCAGAAGACTCGGGGAAATAAAATATTTATTTGCATGTTACGGTCGACATTCTGGATTTTTGATGAAGAGCTTCGTTCACCCCTCACATTTGTTATAAGTAGGTACACATCGATATATATTTGTCGCCACCGCCGCCGGATAGTAGAAATAGCCCGTTTGTAAAATGGCTAGGCCGCTTACAAAACGAACGCCGATTCATTGGGAACACCTAATTCATTTCATTCGACAAGATGACTAAGTGACCAATAAACACATTTTGAACGATGATCGTTCAAAAATAGCCATAGTAATTGAATATTAATTGGCGTGGCGCTATTTTGTAAACCACCTAGTCATTTAATAAACGGGCGTATTCTACGATCCGCCAGCGACAGTACGTACATACTATGCCGTTTCATTTAAGATCCTTGTCGATAGAAGGTGGTTAATATTTGATGGTCTCTTTCGCATTTCGAACCACGATTGTTGGACGCTAAAGGTTGCGGACTTGATTTGCAATGCGAGTTTATTTGTATCACTAATTCGCTACCTTCTATTGCTGGACAATTCACACAGCATTATCTAGCCCCACAGATCCATAGCCTCTATCTGTTTATTATTTGTTTATGGTTTGCTTTCTGTGTCCAGTTAGTTGAGCAACCTGTAGACTGTTATACTGAAAACAAATTACAACAGTCAAATAACCATCTAGCCCCAAAGGTTAACTAAGTAACATGTGTACTCGTACTAAGCCAAAAGGGGGTGATTCTGGACCCCGTGGGAATCAACTTGCAAATAATGTAATGATTTTTGAATTTCAAATGTTAGATCACTATTTTTGAAAATTTCATATTGCAATCTACACTAATATTATACAGAGGAAAGATTTGTTTGTTTGAATTGAATAGATTCCGAAACTACTGGACTGATTTGAAAAATTCTTTTACCATTAGAATTCTACATTATCCCTGATGAAAATAGGCGATAGAATATTCTTGTGCGAAGCCGGGGCGACCGCTAGTATAACCAATATAATTGTTTCTAAGGTTTTTATTTATTATAGTACTCTGGGTAATTTCTAAGAAATTAATAAAAAAAAATTAGAACTAAATTTTATTCTCTCGGGGTCCACAATCACCTTCACCATCACCCTTTCGGCTTAGTAGACATGTTTCTTGGCACCCTGTATCAGGCCAAAGTAAACAGAGAATAAAGTGACGGTTCGACGTTTAGGGTTAACAAAGCTGGGTTTCAAATAACAGTCGTCAAACCTGAAATTGCCGATAGAAACGCATTTTTTTATCGTCAATATACCTTCGTTTACCAAGCTGAAGACAGGGCGCTATGGCGTTCATTAGGGGAGGCCTATGTCCTGCAGTGGACTTTTAAAGGCTTATGATGATGATGATGATACCTTCGTTTCTTCACAATCTCACCTGATAGAAAGTGAAGATGTGGCTCACGATGTATCATGAAGGCCTAGAAGAGAGGATACTATTCACTCTTGCCTTGAAGAGACCCAGGTTGTAATTGACCGGAAAAACAGCAGCAGAGAGCGTGTTCCAAACCGGTACGGATGATAAGGTGGAGGAAAACCGCTTAGTGCGAGTGGACGGTATATCCAGCAAGTAGGGGTAGTAATGCGCTGTACGTCTGCATGTCCTGAGTGGAAGGGGGATGGTAGAATCAGGTCATTCTCCTCTTCAAATAAATCTACTCTACTCGAACTAGCCTCGCAATTATTTGACGACCAATATCGAACTCAAATCACCCGTATTTCAATGCACTAAGAACTATAGCTTTGAACTCATTTCTATTCCGTTGTTGAAGCGTATTGTACACGAAGGATTGACAATATTCAGGATTTATGACCGGATACGGACGTAGTTAGCCTATAGCTATAGATGTTTATGTACACTTCTGTGTAGGTTTGTAGCACTATGTCATCGTGGATATTCATTTGTATTTTGATATTTGTGTTTTGTGTTTGTATTTATTTACAACTTTACATTTATTATTACAGGTAAGACCTAATGACATGAGAGTAGTCATTGAACTAATAATTTAACTAAATGTTAGCAAAATAATTAAATACGATACGTCAATAAATAAAATAATTCAATAAATCAACGATTAAAAAATACTGACAATATCGTAAAAAGGCTGCAAAAATATAATCTGCTCCTTATCAATATGTTTCAAGAATATTCGTGATTTATGACCTGTACTATGACGTACGTACGTATCCTGTTACTGTATGTGTCTATGCATGTGTGCGTGCCTGCACCAGCCACGCCACCTCAGTGCAATAAACCAGTGTGTAACCAACCAGCGGTCGTATCACTCATGTCCCTGAGTTCCCCTATCCAAATATCCTACAGTGGCGACTAGGATGGGACTTTTCACAAAATAGCGTCATATGGTAGGCCCTTAAGCAAGTTACGAAAAATAAATTGCGCAGCCACATAGAAAAAACAAGGAATTAGACGCATGCATCGAATACAATCTTCAAAATAATGTCGAACTAAGGCTAAGGACTCACGAAGCGGTTTTCACCCGTGCCCGCCGCGGTTGCGGGCCCGCAGCCTTTGTAGAATAAAGATATTTATGTAAAAAATTAAAGCACATTTCACGACGCGTTTTACGCCCGCGGCGTGTGCGATTGTTTGCGGGTCCCGCTGCACCGGCGGCGGTCATCTTGTACCGGCGGGCGCGGGTCGCGGTCCCGCAGCCGCGGCGGGTTGCGCCCGCGCGTTCTGCGGTCGGTTGGCGGGCAACCGCGCGTGGACGTGGGCGGGGGGGAGGTTAGAAATCCGACGCCATTTTGCAACCGCCCGTCTTGCGATTATCAACCGCCAAGTTTGCGATCGATAATCGCAACCGCGGCGGCTGCGTAACCGCACAAAACTCCGGTCTCGTGAGTTTTGAAAATAAAACTCCATCCCGCCACCGCGGCGGGCACGGGTGAAAACCGCTTCGTGAGTCCCTACTCTAAAAGCTTTAAACCGAATGTCCAAGGTCCAAAATAATAAGCATGCACGGTAGTAAACTTTGGGTCTAATGTTCATGAACTGAAACTATGACACTTTGCCTCCAACTTTCCCAAGCTATTGTGTTTCTACGTCGATAGTAATGTTGATGGAGTAAGTTGCAAGACTTCAGATGGCCACCCCACCTGCCTAAAATACGAATGTTATTTGCGATTATCAAAATAATTTCATAATGGAGAGAAAATGATTTTTTATTATTTTTTTGACTTTATTAGTAGTACGTAATATACTACATACATATTAAAGGTGGAAACGCACTACACGACAACGGAACTGCGCGGCACTGCCCGTCAATTAGAACAAAATCACCAAATAAGCCGCGCGGCCTCTCGTCATTTGTTCTAATTTGACGGCAGTGCCGCGGCCGCGCAGTTCCGCTGACGCGTAGTGCGCTTACACCCTTAGGGGCCAGCGGAGGATGAATTACCCTTACAAATGTAATACCAAATTTAATTCGTAATGTTAGCATATTTCCATAGTAGTTATTTTTATTTTTTGTATTCAAATAGGTTCATACTATCAATGTAGGTCCGAGTTTTTTTTTTCAATATAGATAAATAAGTAACTACCTATAATGCAATGTAAGCCAATCACATTTTGCACATTTTTTTCGTCGAAATTTACATGTTTTCGTCTTATTTGTTTCGTATTATGAACAATAACATCTTACGTTTAGTTTGATAAAGAACATATAGCTTAACTAGTTAAAGAAAATAAAGATTTTGTGAAAATTACAAAAGTTTTTAGTCTTACTTAGTTGGTTAAAGCACATCACGATCCCCAATCCGCATGCCCAGCGTGGGGATTATGGGAACTACTTCCCGTGAGATAAAAGCTAATAAAGCGACTGCCAGGGGGAGGCCTACGTCCAGCTGTGGGCCTTTAAAAACTGTTGAGTTTGAGGTTGAGGAAATGATGCGATGTGCATTATTTATTTATTTTATTGAACTCCGCCAAAGCGTTACCCTTGGAGCACGTACCAACTAAAAGTTGTATTAGAGCCACCTTACCCCACCTGCCACGTGACGTAGATAATGTTTTGTGGAGTCTTAGCGGCATACTTGCCAAGTTTCACCATATTGCCACGAAGATAGCATCTTTACTAGCGCCTGCTGTTTACTTTACCTGTTAGATAAGTTAATTTAATAAAAAAAGTCAAAAGTCAATAACTTTAATGAAAACTTTTTTTAATAATATCCCAAAAAACATCGATTTCGGCAGGATTCCGCGCCTCGCCTTCAGTACAGGTGCGCTCTAACCAACTAAGCAAACGAGATCGACACGTGAAACGTGACGTGACGTTAAAAAAAGTTTTCGTAGAAGATTTACCCAGTGCGAGTAACGCACTATAAAGCAAAAAGCTATCAATAACTTTATTTCTTTAGGCTCCCAAAAAAGCACTTAGACTAGTCAAATTTTATACATAAATAACAACTTTATAAATAGTAATTATCAAATAAGAAACAAAATGTTATTGATTTTGTTCGCTTCAGTTTTTTGTCCACAAGTGGAAGAAAATGAATAGATAGTGACTATTATATACCAACACGAAACTTTTTCAGTCAAAAGTGCGAAAATCATTAATGCAAAAATCATAAAAAATGGGTATTTTTATGGTAACGTAAATGTTCAGATTAAAAACTACGATAGGTAGGGAAAAAAAACCTGTAGAAGCCGAGTAGTTGAATAAATTTTATGAAAATAAACTGGTTTATTTAATAAAAAATACAAATTTACATAAAATACTGTTCCGATTGAAATGTTCTTAATTATCAGCGACAACACCACATTATTTTTTACGAATTACACAGCCAGACTAATGTTTTTGTATAGTAATCGTTAAGTTTTTCTATTTAGGGCTTATATTTTGAAAATTTAATAGATAACAAGCAAAAACTTAATTTTCACACTAACACCACTCTGCTCTGTCACTCTCCTATGAACGCGAAATTCTATGCTTATCCTTTTCGCAAAATAACGTCATAATTTACCCCCTTCAAAAGTTCCCACGTCGCGCGTCGCGTTCGCATAGACACCACGCGAGCATCGATCTCGGTATCCGCTGGCCCCCCACGGGTGGGTACTTGATTGAAAGATGCGAGGCTCCATTGAGGCCCCGCCATTGCAGCAATCGCGCGGCTGACGCTCTCGCTTCGCGTCTCCGCGTGTTTGACGCGCAGGTTTGGCTTTAATAATCAGAAGATATTGTACGGGATATTAGGTACCCATAGCGCCCTGTTTTCAGTTCGCCGAATCCAGCATCTGCCTTTCATTCGCAAATCGTCATCCCACCTGGTCGGAGAGCGTCCTACACTACGTTTGCCGAGTCGCGGTCTCTACTCAAGAACACGTTCATACACTTATCCACGCTGATGTAAATCTAGACCTCCAGTAATATATCCTCCTGTATACGAAACACAAAAGGGAATCGAAACAGATTTTAACGATGTACCTGAAACACTCGTGTCTTGACGAGACCCAAGTTGTAATTTGTGTTAGGTTGTGTTTGCACAGACACTTTTGCACTCATATTAAAATCCATGTCGGTCTCTATAGTGGGTTGAACGAACTACCTGACAAAGCAGAGCGCCTGCGTTCAGGCTAACAATCAACCGCAGTGTTGCCGTCAATGCAATCGGCACAATGCTATCTACCTACCTACCTACACGTGCTGAGTTGTACCTACCTCAACAATAGACAGCAGCGTGGATTGCAGGCAGGTACAGTTTATGTACTGCTAAGCTGATCGCATTAATTCTACCCGTGTTGGACAGTATAAGTAATCTTCCATAATGCCATTTTGATCCTGACTGATTGAAACGCTCCAAAGTAACCGATAATTAAATAATAAATAAATACATAAATAATGCTGGACAATCCACACAGCATTATCTAGCCCCAAGCTAAGCAGAGCTTGTGTTATGGGTACTAGATAACTGATATACATAATGCAATACAATACATAGATATTTTTTATTATACATAGAAAGCGACCAGAACACCCTAAACAAATATCTGCAGAGCGTACAAACATGTCCCGAGGCGGGAATCGAACCCGCAACCTCCTGCGTCGCAGGCGGACTTTCGCCCACCGCGCCACAGAGGTCGTCGAATTTGAGGTCGTTTAAATTGGTTATTGATTTCCTTTAGTCCAGTGTTGTTTCTGCTAGCGCAGCCAGCCTAACTCCGTCCAGAAGCGCAGAATCTTCCTGGGGTCTTCACAGGCTTCGCGGAGTGACTTCGGCTGGTCGAGGTTTTCTGTTCGTTGTACTGTTATTCCCTCGCAATCCAGGATTACGTGATTAAAACGGTAGTTTCCCGTCAAGCCGCCAGTTCAATCAATCCTGAATTGATAGTAATTTGTAATTTGCATCTTTGTTTAGTAACCCCAGAGGTCAATAGGTAAGTATATCGAGTTATAGCTGGAATGCCGCGCGGCACGAATTCGGACCGAGCTTCCGATGCGAAGTTTTCATTGAAATCGAACATAGCGCTAGACACAGATAACAGAATGTACGGTCAGAAAAATCACCGATAGCACAGTAAGAAACAATAAAACAAAAGCTTGGAATGCAACTAAATTTTACACAAAGACATGACATCAAATTGTCAAAATATAAGGATGAAAATATTTAGTGACAATTCCGCGAAAAAAAACCATCTCTGATAAGTTCTAACAAAATGTAATCCGCGCTGTTGAAGTAAAACGACACCAACTACAAAATTAAAAAAAAAAACTTGAGAGGTGTCAAGGGACACCCGGATGGAACGAAGTTCCTTTCGATTAATTAGTGAAGGAAATATAATTTAAAAAAAATTTAAATTATAATAATATTTTTTTATTATTGACAAATATAATGTAACTAATTTTTTAGATGTGCGCGAGCTGCAAGCAGCTATAAATGTAAGCCATTTTGGATTTAGAAATGGACATCTTTTTCGTAATCTACGTGTCCGAGTTAGTCGAAAACGACATCCACGAGTGACAACTGCGATAAAAAAAATGTCAGCCATCTTGGACTTGAAAATGGACATCTTTTTCGTAATCTACGTATCTGAATTAGTCGAAAACGAAACCCATGAGTGATTTTTGCGATTAAAAAATGTCAGCCATCTTGGATTTGGAAATGGAGATCATTTTCGTAATCTACGAGTTCGAGTTACTCGAAATCCATACCCATATAAGTGGGTGGGTGCGAACACAAAGCGCGGCTCGCTTCGCTCGCCTTGCTGTGCTCCTAAAGTTTTTCTTCAATTCGCGCTACCAGAGGCAGCCATGGCCTCTAGAGAACGCGAGATCTTCTCGTTCGCTAAATGCCGCTCCTCAATCTGCATTGCCCACTGAGGCACATCTGCAGCATGTGATGTATCTGTAACAGTGTATAAAAATAGAGCTTTGGAGGAGGCTATGTCCAGCAGTGGACACTAATTGGCTAGCCATTGATGTGATGTGACATGAATAATGGTACGAGGACCCTAAAATTTAAAGTACATCAGATACAAATTATTAGGTACATGATCGCCTGCGCGTTGGGGTCAATTGCGGTAGTGGCGTTGGCATATCTACTGGAGCGGTGGCAACCGACGTTGACTCTGTACATTAATATTTATACTGTTACAATACAAAAGATATGATTTTATTTTCCCAGTAGATGAGAACTTATGAGAAGGAATGTATAAGTTTTTAGATAGATATTAGACAGTCGATTTTAAGTAACAATAGACCGAACCGTTATAAACAATAAATCTTGCATCATCAAAGAGGAAATACATGTTGTGCCTATGCTATACAGTATTGGATAGGATCAAGGATATGATAGCACACCTGGGAGGAAGCAGTCCAGCTCAATCGTGAGAGCTGGCTCAGGAAGCGGCTGAGGCTCTTTAAATTTAATTTGAGGCTCGGGAACGGGCTGAGGCAGGTATGGAGGCAGTAGCGGTGTCAGGCTGTGTGCGCTGTTAAATACATTATAACACTAAGTATGAGTTTGGTAATTGAATGCCATGGCCCGCTGACACTACAACATTTGTTATGACCATCCTTTGAGAGAACCTTTATTCATCAGTAGTACTCGGTTCTCTGAGCTAAAGAGCCTGCCAGTTATATATTTATTGAATAAGACATCCAACATGGGATCACAAAGCTAGATTCTAATAACAATTTAGGGGTCTTATGTCTATGTGTCTATAGAATAGGATGTTACAGCATGCACATTAATACAATAATCAACACTAGGCATAACATAATAATTATCTACTTATTAAACATCTATGAATAATAGATTACCAACTTCAAACATCAATTGAACTTGGTAGGTAATCTATTATTGTTATGTCAGGATATAAATTCTTAAAAGTAAAGTAAAAATTGTTTATTGGTACAGTGCTAAAGCTTTAAAATTACTAGATGGGTAATTAGCATAAGTGAAAAACATTCAAATTAACAGATAAAAGGTACTTACAACTCTCCACTTGGCTAAGGAAGGTTTTAGTGGCACCAGCCCCAACAGCATTAAGATTACACGCAAGGTCCTCCCAAAGTTTTTCAGCTTTTTGTTTTGCCAGTGGGCCGTTATTGGCCAGGCGGCCCACTGCGAATCCCCTGTTTGCTTCCACAAAAGCCACAAGCATTTCCATCTGCCTGTCTGATACTATTTTTCTTGCTGGCATTCTGAAATAGCCATATTATCACACTGTTGTGTAACAAAACACTTGATAACTTTGGTAACGCATAAAACGCGGTAGTAATTTGTTAAATGTACTTACTTTGGAACTAATCTTTTCGTTTTCAAGAAAAATAACAGTCGGAAAAGTTGTTTTTGTTTTCACAAAGCAGCCAAACTACTAAACTAACCACGGAAGGGTGATTTGATTGATTTCCTTCGTCCGTGCATCAACAATGTCAGTGCCTTTGCGCGATCATTGTATATGAATTCTGAAATATGCGGTGTTTCAATTTGAACCTTATTCCTTTGTAATAATGTCGTATCTAACAATAGCAAAACGTAAGTGTCGTTTTACCATAGACATAGGAGTTTCTGGGGTCGCATTTACCATAGACTTACGAGTTTCGGTCTAGCCCCCTTTCGCAACGCGCGATAAGGAACTTCGTTCCAAAAACTGTTAAAATACCTAAAGTAAGACGTCAACTAGTTTCGTCTCGTTGTCTTCGTTGCCAGGAAGAAACCGCTCATAGCATAAGGCCGTCCTTGTACTTCATCTACTCAGAGCATTTATTTCTGTACGGTTTTCTATGTTTCTGTGGTACCAACAATAATGTAGTATCTATCTGCTTATCTTGGGGCTGGATAATGCTGTGGAAAATATCCAGCATTTGTGGGAAATATCCGCAAGCAAGTAGTTTTTTTAGCCACTATATGATCCAGATTCAGATATGTAATGTGCGGGGACATATTAATAGTTAAGATGTAAGTTTACATAATAGTGTGTACAACTGTTTGTTCTCCGAATAAAATTAAATAAAAAAGAAAAAAAAATTATCTATCTACAAATTTATTTACTTTGATTTGGCACCTATGTTTTTGCCGACCGTACATTGTCGCGTATCTCGTTTGAAGCTGTGTCGATTGGTTTCGTGTTGACAGAGGATTGAAATAGTTTTTTTCGTGTTGGAAACTCAGGCAGTACATTTTTAGGAGCGTTTGGATTAGCTTTACTATGTAACTTTAGTTTTTTATCCTTTTTACAAGAATTGTTGTAACTTGCCCTGTTAGTATGCGTGGAAGAAATCTTGCGACTGAATTTTAGAGCAAATATCCTTAACCAATTGAGCTTTTGAGCTGAGCATTCTTAAGTAAGTTAAGAAAAAAAGTATTATTTTACATTGAAAATGAGTATAATTAATTGGACAATTAATGGACCAGCAATGCAGGTAGCGTCTTGGGCTCGCTTCCGACTGGTATTCATATGGATCAGTTGAGCTACCCGTAGATTGTTTGCAACAGTCTGCAGTCAGCTCAATTGTTTCAATTGTAAATACTAGTTTTAATTGAATTCTATTATTTAATTGTCATTTTCTTTGTTCATAAAGAGATGTATAGGTAGTTAATTTGATTACGATCGACAACTTCTGTGGCACAGCGGGTAAAGTTCCGCCTGCGATGCAGGAGGTGGTGGGTTCTATTATCGCCTCGCGACAAATGATTGTTTAAGTATTAAGAATAAGAATAAATAAATAATAGAATCAGGCGTTACTTTGCGGAAATCCATTGCAAAATATAAGGATGAAAATATTTAGTAACAATTCCGCGAAAATGTTACCTAATATTTTTCGCGGAATCGTTACTAAATATTTTCATCCTTATATTTAATAAGAATAAAGTCATTTATGGGCAAAGATGATACTAATGATCGATTTTTGTTCTTATTGTGATAAATAGTCCCTTTACATACAACCTTTGACTTGTCAGATAATGTACTATTTTGAGGTGTACCGCGTTCGTCCCACTCGGGTCGGCCCAAAGTAGTCCGAACACGGAAAATCAAATTGTATGCTGGTTTAGTTCCTCTTTCGTCCCATTTTTTAAAGGCAGTATGCCTGTGTAATTATGATAAAAGCAATATCTACTATCAAAATATCACACGTAACACAAGCTCTGCTTAGCTTGGGGCTAGATAATACTGTGTAAATATCCTTATCTATGCTAATATTGTAAGGAGGAAAGATTAATTTATTTGTTTGAATTGAATAGGCTCTAAAACTACTGGACCGATTTGAAAAATTCTTTCACCAGTAGAATGCTACATTATCCCTGATGAACATAGAAGATAGAATATACCCGTGCGAAGCCGGGGCGGACCGCTAGTTATAAATAAAATAAATAATTAATACTGGACCATTAAGTATACCAGTCATCTAGTTTCAATAACAAAAGCTCTGCTTACTTTAGTTGGAGCAGTGTGAATTTTCCAGTATTATACTATCTAACTCATCATCAGCCTATATAAGTCCACAGCTGGACATAGTCTCCCCTAATGAGCGCCATAGCGCCCTGTCTTCAGCTTGCCGCATCCAGCATCTGCCTGCAGTCTTTCGCAGATCGTCATCCCATCTGCTCGGAAGGCGTCTTTCACTACGTTTGCCGAGTCGCGGTCTCCACTCAAGAACACGTTTACGCAGTTTTATTATCTAACTACCAACGAGAAATCGCGTGCGAAGCTGCGGGTAGAAACTAGTCAATAAAAAACACTCTAAGAACGTAGATGATGTCGTATTTTTCCATTTTCCTATCCACTGTACAAACAAACAGACTGAACACTCATTTCACGGAAACATGAGAAACGCATCTGGTATTCAGATAGCAGGAGAATCGGAACTAGCAAGGGTGAGTAGGTTTTTTAATGTGAGACATTTTTTTTTATATTTTCAACCTCTGTGGCGCGGTGGGCGAAGGTTGTACAAATTGCAGATTATTTGTTCCGGGTGTTCTGGATGTTTTCTATGTATAGTAAAAATATCTACCTGTATATTGTATTGTATTAAGTATATCAGGTATCTAGTACCCATAACACAAGCTCTGTTTAGCTTGGGGCTAGATACTGTGTGAATTGTCCAGCATTATTTATTTATTCCATATTTTTACTTTAGTGTAAGTCACTAACTGCGCTGAGATATTAAAAAGATAAAAAAGAAAGGACAGAGCGAGACTATAAAAAATGGAAGTAAATTTATTGGTAAATAAATTAACCTTTGAAGAAAATAGATTTAAAGAAAATTACCCAGAAACACAAATAGTAGATACATTACAAAAACAGTTTTAGGAAGAGTGTTTAAAAGAAGCCTAATGACTAAATTATACAAAAACAGATACCAACTAGCATAGTGCACTAGGTTCCAAAAAGGTCATTGTCTCTGCATTATGTCCTTTCAAGCCGAACCTAGTAACGGGTGCTGGTTTTCAGACAGGACCTACCTCGACAGAGTGTGGTGGTACCGGAGTGGCACCCAGGATTTATTACAATACTAGCGACCCGCTCCGGCTTCGCACAGGTGCATGTATATAACCATGTTTACATTATACCTTTTTCTTGAATTACTCTATGTATTAAAAAAAACCGCATCAAAATCCGTTGCGTAGTTATAAAGATCTGAGCATACATAGAGACAGACAGCGGGAAGCGACTTTATTTTATACTACAAAATTTTGATTGCGATGACTGAGAAGTTTGATTTATATTCCGGCTCCAAGAGGTTACGAACGTGAGTATAATGCTGTGAATTTCAACTCTTTACCTCCATGCGTTTCTGAGAAAAGAGGGTCGACAGATGGACAGGCGGGCAGACGGATAACAAAGTGATCCTTTAAGGGTTCTTTTTTTCATTTTGAGGTACGTGCTAGGGCCATTCTATACAAAAAAAACCTTAAAATCTATCTTATATTTGAACGATTGGTAAAAAAAATATACCTATTTAAGTAATTTCTTATTTTTTTTTTACTAAGAAGAAAAGCGTGTTGTTTACCCTATGTGTATCTAGATACTTGATGAATAATCTGTAAAAGAATATCAATATCAGAATATCAATGGCTTCCTATCCGTCTGGCTTCCTATCCGTCTCCGTAGAAATTCCCACATTCTTTCTCTTCTTCATAACATTCTCTTTAACCCTATGACTCCCTTCTATTTAAAGAAACGTTTTGAATTTCTCCACGATTCTCATCCTCATCCTTCCCGTGTCCTTCGATCGTCAGAAAATCTAGTGTTAAATATGCCACCTCACCGAACCAGTTTCTACGACAAATCCTTCTCCATCCAAGCCATAAGGTTGTGGAATGCACTACCAGAGTCCACTAGAAAAGTCCAATCCTTGCCAGTTTTTAAAGCTCGTGTCAAGGAGTTTTTCCTTTCAGAAAAGTGAATAATGGTACTTTACTTTGACTATTTATTTATTTATGTAAGTATTTATTTATTTATGTAAGTAGTTAGTATATTATGTTATTTATCTAAGTTAGGTCTTTTTAGTATTAAATACATATGTATTTTAGATAATCTTAGGTACACCCCCTGCCTTTCTTAAATGCACAATTCTTTCCATCCCAAGGTTGCCTGGAAGAGATCGCTTCTAAGCGATAAGGCCGCCCATTGTACTTATCTTATGTGATGTCTCTTTGTTATGTTATTTTCTCGTGTACAATAAAGAATTTTTGTATTGTATTGTAATAATCCTATTAATGAAAACTGATAAACCACCACTGTTACGACTTATTGAAGTTTTTTATAAGCTGTTTATTTTCCAGCATGACCACCATGACACCATGGGGAGTGTAGCTTGGTTTGCTGTTGGAACATACCTACTTACCTCCTTGATTCGTAAACGATTTTTCTTACAAACGTTACCCCGCATAAATCCTAGAAAATGCAATAATCCGGTTGAAAATATCCACACGAGAGTTTCAACGTAAATCTAAAATACGGCCGTTACAAATGTACAGTTCACGTTATATTTCTTTTATACCTTTTTAGTGCTCGTTCGAATGGAATTCTCATTTCAAAGTTCCAGAGAATTATTCGAAAACGTTTCTATTATAAATTACAGGAGTTTTATGAAATTTCTTTTAAAAAGAGGTAAAACGGTTATGGTTTGTAGGTATTATTCGGGGAAACTACATAATAAAGTGATTTTAAATTATTATGCTCAAGTTCTAGTTAGGTCTATGAAGTATTATAGTTACAGTTAAGTCGAGTAAATGAAGAATGGGATTAAAAATGTCGTAAACCTCAACCTCTACTGCCTATACTGGTCCACAGCTGGACGGAGGCCTCCCTTCCTAATAATAGCCCATCGAGCACATATCCAATAGAGGTGCCATACTGAACCGCGCTATGCTGCCTCAAGTCAGTGTTTTAGCACTTACATAAAGGGAACACCCAGGATTGTCACTATAGTGCTGACCAAAACTTAGAACCGTGCGTGTGTCTTGTCGCCCAAAGCTTGCATAGTAAGTGCGTAAGAAAGATGTTCAGCACATGTTTACCTTCCTTCCGCACACTATCCAGATGATATCAGACAATTGATGGTTAACCTGACTTAAACAAAATATAAAAGTTTTATCCGCTTAATTATATGACAGAAACACATTGTATGTATTGAATTAAAGATTCGTCAATATCATTACCATGAATAGAATTCTAGAACATCGAATACATAGTCTGTTTTTCATGATAATCTGAAAAAGTAGTAGGTATAGGTACATTAACGAGTAAGGTAGAAAATAAAACTAAAACCAATGTGACAAAGAAGGTAAGTGCTACAAAGGATATAGGAACAAAAAAGCTAAAAATAATGGACCTGGCTAAACTAAGTTAATATTATTATTATACTAGCGACCCGCCCCGGCTACGCACGCGTGCATATATTTTACATATAAAACTTCCTCTTGAATCACTCTATCTATTAAAAAAAACCGCATTAAAATCCGTTGCGTAGTTTGAAAGATATAAGCATATAATAGGGACAGACAGCGGGAAGCGACTTTGTTATATATATACCTACTACATAATCTCATCTCACTAATCTCACTATCTCATCTCACTAATATTATAAACGTGAAAGTTTAGATGGATGGATGGATGGATGGATGGATAGATAGATGGATGGATGTTTGTTCCTTTATCACGCCAGAACGGCAAAACGGATCTGGATGAAATTTGGCACAGAGATAGATTATAGTCTGGAATAGGACATAGGCTACTTTGTATCCCGAAATTCTACGGGAACGGGAACTACGCGGGTGAAACCGCGAGGCGCTGCTAGTATATTATATTAGTAGTGATTTGAAGGAGACTGAATATGCTTATGACGCGTCACGACACGATACAATTAAACAGTAGTGCGTTTCCAGCTTTATCTCATAAACTTGATTCCAAACACTGTCTCATCTTCACAGCCGACAGCTATAACCAAACACTAAAGTATCTGAGTGTTGAGTCGAGTGGTCAAGAAATCAAAACCACTACGGTCATCGCCTGGTTAAAGCTCTCTGGGGCCTAGTGGGGGAGGCGGGGGTTCGGGGGGGCTAATCCAATCAGTATACGAAAGGACGGTAAGGGTTCGGCCGTCTGAACTGAACTGAGCGGGAAATTTCACACTCCATACTCTAAAAATTTACTTTTTACGTAACTCAACCGAAAAAAAATCCTAAGGTTTTTTATTTATTATAGTACTCTGGGTAATCTCTAAGACGCGCAAAGTGCCGAAAGAACTCCCAAAGATTTTCGGTTCGGCGAGATAAGATCACGTAGCTTAGTTGGAAAAAGAGCAACCCTGCGCTGAAGGGGAAAGTGCGGGTTCGAATCCTGTCGAGATCGTAAATTTTTGGGATTTATTAATTTCTTAGCGAAAACAAATCATTTTTATTAAGTTTTTTTTTTTTATTTGCGGCGAAGAAATTCCTTTACGAATAGACTAGTCTGGGGGGGACCAGAATGATGTGGGACTCGACGCCCTGAGAAGTACGTAATACCCACTAAAACCTCTCCGGTAACCCTCTCTCGCCATTTTCGTCGAACCACGGGAACATTAAAACCTTCCGCGGCCCGACTGGCGTCCCCTCTTCGGTCTTCCCCCCATGCATGGCCGGCGATCCCACCGTTCCACACACTCGCCGACCCCATTCATCCGTCACCTTTCCTCCCCCCGATTGGGACACAGACAGGACAGACGCAGTTGAAACCGCAAATCATTATAGCCTGAAAAAGTTGAAGGTTTTACCAAAATTTAAACAAATTGAATGAGATCACTTAGGCCCGTATTATGAAAGCTTCCCCAAGCATTACTTAAGCAGTCATTACGTGATCTCTACTCAAGCGTTAATTACTCAAGTAATGCTTGGTAACTGTTCAATAATATGTCTAAGCAGTTACTCGAAGGCGTGGACGGAGGAAATCCGCTCTTGACGGCTACTTGGGTGAGTGTAGATTTTGACATGAGCTCCCAAGCATTGTTTGAAAATTAGTATTCACTCAAAGACATAAGCATCACTCAAGCAGAGCTCGATGACTGAGCATGCTTTCATAATACGGGCCTTAGTGCTCGTCTATTTGGTCAACATTTCCATAAATTTGGGAAAAATTATGAGATTGAATTTAGAACATCAAAATATGATCGAGATTTTTTTACCAAGGAGATCCGTACAGAGATCTTATTCAAAATTCGAAGTTACCGCTGTCGTAGCTGTAGCTATCGCTTCAGAAAGTGAAATAAAAATGGAATGCTGTGAAACACATTTGTACCTACCGAATTTTTACTATTTTCTCACAAGAAGTGTGAAAAATAGAGTCGGTAGAGAAGGCGAGTAGAGAAACGGGAACTACGCGGGTGAAGCCGTGAGGCGCTCCTAGTAAATTGTAAAGTCGGGTAATAATTGAGAACGGCGTGACATCTTTGTTAAAAATCCAAGTTCAAAATGCATCGTAACTTTTTGTGCCTGCTTGGTACTTATATCAAGAATCTTATTTATATTTGTCTCTAATTTTTAAATTCTTAAATTACATTTAAATTCTTTTTTTTTTTTTTTTTTTAAACTTGTAATTTTTACAAACGCTGTCACTACACCCACATCCTTATACGAATACGAAGGATTGACGACCAATGTTCGGGTTCTACTTTGAGCTTACAAGATCCTCGACAGATATTTTATATAGAATCGAAAATAAAAAGCTTACGAACTAGTCTGGTTTAGAAACTTGAACAAATTTCAGAAAATGTTTGAAAAGCTCAGGCTTTAGATAAAATATTAAAACAAAGAAATGGCTAAGCCTAATAGGATAAAGTTAAAGCTTGTTTATAAAGATAAAACGAAACAAGGATTTTCTTAAATGTTTTCGGGTTTTGTTGAATGGATAATAATTCAATTGGTTTAATAAAGTGATTAGTTAAGTTCAAAAAGATTAGGTACCTCTATGAAAATATTTTACGTTATTTTTTAATAAAAGGTATACCTTTACCAACCTAGGTACCACTATTTGTTCAAGGGTGGAAAAGTGTAGGGACCTTAAAAACGATGTACCAAAAAAATCTGAATGTATTTATTGTTGTCTACACAACACATTCTCGCGAGCGACTCGGCAAACGTAGTGTAGGACGCCCTCCGACCAGGTGGGATGACGATTTGCGAAAGACTGCTGGTAGATGCTGGATGCGGCAAGCTGAAGACAGGGCGCTATGGCGCTCATTGGGGGAGGCCTATGTCCAGCAGTGGACTGATATAGGCTGATGATGATGATGACACAACACATTGGTAAATAAATATAAATGATTTAGAAATGTTTTTTTTATTATAAATTTCGTTAGCAAACACACTGAAGGCACCAACAACATTTTTACTTGTACCACACATATTTCCCTAATTTTGAGCCTTATATTAATGGTCAGAGAGCATTATTTTTTACACAACAACCGTACATTTTCATCATCCTAAAACAGCCTGCGTGACCAAGATAAAAGTCTGTCCTTTTCTATCTCAGTCATTTAGAGAGAGACAACTACAATCATTGGTTAGGCTTAGTTGGTGACCCTTCACAGTAAAATATCTGACAGTAGAGTAACTCAAGTCACGTCTTACAGCTCATATGCAATTTTTTACAGCTTATATTTCTTACAGGTACTTTTTTTTGTAGTACAAATGTAACACGTAAAAATATTGAAATGAACCTTGATGAATGATGTACAGGTATTTTTACATAAACCTTCATGAAACATCGTCCGCCAAATCCCTACTTTATATTAGGGGAATTTCAGACGAAGTTCTACACATACCTATAGAAATGTTGGGTAAGGGATATATATCATTTTTAAAAAAATCGTGCAACATCATCAGGTACCCGCCGGTGGCGCATATCTGATCGAATACTTACAGAGAGTTGGTAAAGTTTAATCGTTGTAGTCATAAATAAATAAATACTATTACTATTTTCATCCAACACAAATAAGGTTCGTAGCTAACCCGCTTACATCCGTAATGAATTCGTCAAACTTTGATACTTTTTTTAAACTTACAGAGTGTTAGTAAAACATCCACTTTTTAAATTCAATGTTGCTCACCATAAAAATATCCATTGAAATGGTCATTGTGTTTCTATAGATTGGATTGACCCTTCTATTTGTAACCACATGTCGTGCCATGTTCCAGTAATCCTGTGCAATTGATAGCACTGAGTCGTGGTTATTTGTCTCGCTTTTTGTAGTACGTAGCTCGAATATTTTTACCGACTAAGGAGAAGGTTCTATGTATATTCGGCTGTACATATTTTTTTTGTGTATATTGATCGAATATTTTTACCGACTAAGGAGAAGGTTCTATGTATATTCGGCTATACATATTTTTTTATGTATATTGATCGAATATTTTTACCGACTAAGGAGAAGGTTCTATGTATATTCGGCTGTACATATTTTTTTATGTATATTGATCGAATATTTTTACCGACTAAGGAGAAGGTTCTATGTATATTCGGCTGTACATATTTTTTTATGTATATTGATCGAATATTTTTACCGACTAAGGAGAAGGTTCTATGTATATTCGGCTGTACATATTTTTTTATGTATATTGATCGAATATTTTTACCGACTAAGGAGAAGGTTCTATGTATATTCGGCTGTACATATTTTTTTATGTATATTGATCGAATATTTTTACCGACTAAGGAGAAGGTTCTATGTATATTCGGCTGTACATATTTTTTTATGTATATTGATCGAATATTTTTACCGACTAAGGAGAAGGTTCTATGTATATTCGGCTGTACATATTTTTTTATGTATATTGATCGAATATTTTTACCGACTAAGGAGAAGGTTCTATGTATATTCGGCTGTACATATTTTTTTATGTATATTGATCGAATATTTTTACCGACTAAGGAGAAGGTTCTATGTATATTCGGCTGTACATATTTTTTTATGTATATTGATCGAATATTTTTACCGACTAAGGAGAAGGTTCTATGTATATTCGGCTGTACATATTTTTTTATGTATATTGATCGAATATTTTTACCGACTAAGGAGAAGGTTCTATGTATATTCGGCTGTACATATTTTTTTATGTATATTGATCGAATATTTTTACCGACTAAGGAGAAGGTTCTATGTATATTCGGCTGTACATATTTTTTTATGTATATTGATCGAATATTTTTACCGACTAAGGAGAAGGTTCTATGTATATTCGGCTGTACATATTTTTTTATGTATATTGATCGAATATTTTTACCGACTAAGGAGAAGGTTCTATGTATATTCGGCTGTACATATTTTTTTATGTATATTGATCGAATATTTTTACCGACTAAGGAGAAGGTTCTATGTATATTCGGCTGTACATATTTTTTTATGTATATTGATCGAATATTTTTACCGACTAAGGAGAAGGTTCTATGTATATTCGGCTGTACATATTTTTTTATGTATATTGATCGAATATTTTTACCGACTAAGGAGAAGGTTCTATGTATATTCGGCTGTACATATTTTTTTTGTGTATATTGATCGAATATTTTTACCGACTAAGGAGAAGGTTCTATGTATATTCGGCTATACATATTTTTTTATGTATATTGATCGAATATTTTTACCGACTAAGGAGAAGGTTCTATGTATATTCGGCTGTACATATTTTTTTATGTATATTGATCGAATATTTTTACCGACTAAGGAGAAGGTTCTATGTATATTCGGCTGTACATATTTTTTTATGTATATTGATCGAATATTTTTACCGACTAAGGAGAAGGTTCTATGTATATTCGGCTGTACATATTTTTTTATGTATATTGATCGAATATTTTTACCGACTAAGGAGAAGGTTCTATGTATATTCGGCTGTACATATTTTTTTATGTATATTGATCGAATATTTTTACCGACTAAGGAGAAGGTTCTATGTATATTCGGCTGTACATATTTTTTTATGTATATTGATCGAATATTTTTACCGACTAAGGAGAAGGTTCTATGTATATTCGGCTGTACATATTTTTTTATGTATATTGATCGAATATTTTTACCGACTAAGGAGAAGGTTCTATGTATATTCGGCTGTACATATTTTTTTATGTATATTGATCGAATATTTTTACCGACTAAGGAGAAGGTTCTATGTATATTCGGCTGTACATATTTTTTGATCGATTTCTCCGTCAACTATACAGGGTGGTTTTTTGAGAAGGGCGGTGATGGCCAAGTCCGAAACCACGAGAGTTAGGGAAAAGATGTGAAAGGAGTCATGCCCTCGATTTATAAGAAAATAATAACTGCTATTTCCTTTCATTTTTAGTAAAACATTTACTTGCAAAGATTGATCCTTATCAGCAACAGAATCCATTGGTTCAATAATATAGGATGTATTTTTTTTTTAAATCATTCGTTTCCATTTCCGTGAAAAGTAAAAGATTTTTGAAAAAAGTAAATATGTAGTTATTGTTTTCTTATAAATCGAGGGCATGACTCCTTTCACGACTTTTTCCTAACTCTCGTGGTTTTGGACTTGGTCATCAACGCCCTTCTCAAAAAACCACCCTGTAGACTGATCGTGGTAATTCTTTCACTTTTCCATAGAAAATGATCCCGGATTGGTCCCATAAAAATTATATGTCAGATGGATAAGTATTTATCCTGTGAAGCATATAAAACAATTTCCAATCTGAAAAATTACGACTTGCTACCACAATTTTTGTGATATTAGACCCCTTAGGATTGATTTTCTATAAAGGTGAAATAATTATCAAAATCGTATCATATTGACTTAGAAAACGCTATATGAATTGTGCAGCATTATGTTATCTCATCTCATCTCACTAATATTATAAACGTGAAAGTTTAGATGGATGGATGGATGGATGGATAGATAGATGGATGGATGTTTGTTCCTTTATCACGCCAGAACGGCTGAACGGATCTGGATGAAATTTGGCACAGAGATAGATTATAGTCTGGAATAGGACATAGGCTACTTTTTATCCCGAAATTCCTACGGGAACGGGAACTACGCGGGTGAAACCGCGAGGCGCTGCTAGTATTTTATAATTGTTTATTAGCAAAGATTTCAAATAAAATATCAATCAGTATAAAAAAACGTTCTTTCAACCGAATTTAGAACCTTCTTTCTAAGGTAAATCCAAACTTAACCAACTGTTTTATTTGTGGTTTTATTTAAAGAAAGCCTTTGAAAAGAAAATCTGCTAAAAATAAATTCTAATTTCATCATTTCCCAAAAGTCTTCCCACAGATATTCCAAGGAATTCCCGGCACCGGAAGTGGATCGGGTTTCCGTATCCGGCGGAAATGAGCGACCGGAAACCACGGCCAAGTTGCTAAGACTCAAACTTAGTGAGAATAGTTAGGTGTAGGTACCTACAGCGATTCGCTAAGTAAGTACCTACCTCAAAGTTGGAGTAATTATAACCCAACCACTATTAAGTTTGTTGGCTGTAATTCGAAGTCTTTAAATACACATACTACCACCCTAGCAAAGCGAATAGGCTATTTGACTACTATTGGGAATTAGTTCTTACGTATTGTCTGATAAAAATTATGCAAATGATACTAATATTTCTTCAAGGCCCGTCGTATTTGCTGTGAAAACTAATTTTAAAGTTTGAATAAAATTATGGCGCCCTAAAACGCTCCGGCGACATGATTCGATGACGTCACAACTCCTTTCGTCAACCAACACCATGTCAACCTTGGACGGAAGAAATCATCCCTCCCTTGATGGTACACACTTCACACCGTAGAGTTATTATAGTACTAGCCATATAATAACTCTATGCTTCACACCCACCACATTATATGATAGACACCGTAGACTCCACCACGAAATCTTAAAACGCAATGAAATTTATCGTTTTTACGTCGCTTTCCATACAAATCTACAGCGATACCAGTGTCGCTAGAGTATCGTGGTACAAGCGTACTAGGAAGCAAGGGACAAACAACACAACCTAAAAAAAAAGAAAATCAAGAATCATTACTGACTTTTTAGGTACGTTTTCAATTAATTCATGTATTATTATGTTCTAGAACACTTACCAGAACAGGTTTAAAGCGGTTTTATTTTAATTAAATAAAGAATAATAGTATGGTTAAACGTAGGCGCCAAATTTCATTAACATGACGGAAAATAATATGTATCCGTTTTCTTCAGTGTATGTAATATAAGAATTTATGCATCGAAAAAGTTATTAAATTCAAAATAACCTAGGTCTATAGTTTTATGCGTAATAATAATAAGGTTCCAAATATCTGTATGCATAACTCCAAAAATGCAAAATTTTAAACTGTTCCCCGTGTGTTGTTCATTTTGATTTCGTGATGGAGATAGGTCAACGACCTATATTGCTAAGCTTCTGGCACATTGCGATTGCACAGGAGGTTGCGGGTTCGATTTTCGCCTCGGGACAAATGTATGTTCAGGGTGTTCTGTTCGTTTTTTAAGTATAATAAAAAAATATCTATCTATTTATTGTATTGTATTATGTACATCAGTCATCTAGTACCCATTACACAAGCTTCGGGTAGCTTGCGGCTTGATAATGCTGTGTCCAGCATTATTTATTATTATTATTTTATTATCATAGAAAATAACCATTGGTTAAATAATTATTAATACTATTTAACGGGTATTTATCGCGTTTATTTACCTATTTTTCCCAACGTTTCGACAGGTTTACACACTGCCGTTGTCACGGGAAGTAACCATTGGTTACTTTTGGATACAAACTTTAAAATTATGAAGAAAAAAACAACCCATTCTATCTTGTGCCAGTTCTGCGATAGGTAACAAAAAGCAGGTTACATGAAATAAGGGCGCGCATACACGATTACACACTTCACTGGCGAGGTGGAACCCTCAGAAATTTAATAGTCTTGAAGGAAACACCAGCCATTTCAATAGGATTTCACTTATATAGCAGAAATTCCATAGAAGTGTTTGAGAAGAGTGATAAAATAGAGTTAAGAACTAAATCCCTCGACTACGTAAAAGATGTACTAAACGAGCGTTCGATTAATAAGGAAATAAAATATTACCGTTGGATTATCATCGTTGTCTATTAATAAAATAAATAGGTAAAGGAGAATAATTCACACAGCGTTATCTTTTTTTATTTTTATTTATGTTTCACAGTAAGTAGGTACTTATTATATCTTAAAGCTAACTTAAACCGTAATTCGGTTTGTCCGTAAGCCTCTTAGTCTCTATGGTATACCTAAGATAAATTTACTTGTATATCTAGCCCCAAGCTAAGCAGAAGTTGTCTGGGTACTAGATAACTGATATACATAATACAACACAAAGATTTCATAGTTAATAGTTTTCTTTTATTATACATAGAAAACAACCACGGCAAATAATACTTAGGAAGTTCGAGGCACCCACGCTTAATACTGTAAGTACCAAGTATCAAGGAAAAAACAAAGGCCTCCGATTATAACTACCGGGGTAATAAGAGGAATCAGTCGATACCTCATTTGTTGAAATCGACTACTATTTTCATCGGTGCGTGGGAACAAAGAAATCGGCTACATAGCCTACATACAAACATACATACAAAGGGTGCCAACCTCATAACCAGAAGACCAGCGTTGCTAGCTTACTAGCAAACCAACTCATACGTTTTGTTAGTCAGAGCCATTTGGTCTCAGAGCCATTTTGTTGCTTACATTTTGTATTTAAGTCTAAGTTTATTATGTATTTTAGTCTAAGTTTAGTATGTGTAAGTCTTTTCACAAATAAATTTATATTCTATTCTATTCTATAACCCTCCTCCGTTGGTAGTCGGGTGAAAATAGATCGTTCGGTAGGGAAACACAAAATAAATTAATAAATAATGCTGGACAATTCGCACAGCATTATCTAGCCCCAAGCTAAGCAGAGCTTGTGTTATGGGTACTAGATAGGTATACAATACAGTCCAATATACAGGGTTATTGGTATATTAGTCACAATACGTGAACTGCAGGTCCTGCCCATCATCACAAACACGTACGTGAAGGCGCCAAGTCTAAATTCTAAAAAAAATATAAGTCACCTCTGATACTAAATGAAAAAACATCTTTGCCTGGAACCCAACAAGTTACATAAAACCGATCTTTCACTCTCATATCTTCTGTTTATTCAGGGCAGAGCTGTTTTTAAGTTGGGTTTCAAATAAAACCTCTCTAACGAACGATTATTGAATTGCGGGGGGTACCCATTACCAACACCAAAATTAAGAATTAGGACCTGGCGTCTTCACAGACGTGTTTGTGATGATGGGCTGAACCTGCAGTTCACATATTGTCACTAATTTACCAATAACCCTGTATAGATAGAGATATTTTTATTTATACATAAAAAACCACCAGAACACCCGAAACAAATATCTGCAGATCGTACAAACATTTGTCCGCAGCAGTTGATCCGCATATCGAGATCATTTGGACGAGTTGTTACAAGTCTTATTTTTTTAAACGAATATTTTTAGTCGAATTGTTTTAGACGAATTGTTTTAGTCGAATTTTCCGTAGACTGATGATTTTCGTAGTTGACTGTCCTTTACAGGTAGGGTGCAAATTTCATGTTAATGGTTCCGGTGTGAATCTGTAATAGCTACTTTATGTAAATTGAACCCCAAACTCAAAGATTGTTTAAGTTTTGATAACGTGACCTGCATTTTGTACCCTATAAAATTTCAGAGCTTTTTGTGAAGCGGCTTGTCCGGAGAATAACTATGGGTCGATGAATCGTCAAACGTGGATGATTGAAAGGTTTTTGTTATGTAAGCCACCAGAGTGCGAGGACTAACATAACAAAAACCTTCCAATCAAAAAAAAAACGCGCCTCGGGAGTAAATTTCTCGGAGAGTACTCTAAGAAAATAAATAGGTTCCCAAAAATTCTGGATTTCGGCGGGACTTGAATCCGCGCCTTACCCTCCTACCAACCTTGACAACACATTAAAAAAGTTGCGGGTTCGATTCCCGTCTTTAGACAAATTTTGTCCACAGACGGGGATCGAACCCGCAACTTTGGTCGTCACTACGTATGCACTATGCTTTATACAAAGTTAGTTTTTTTCAGGGCCACTGAGGGGAAGTCTGAACCCGGGAGTGGCTCACAGTGGTCCTGAAAAAAAACTCACCCTGTATTATGTTCGCCCAAAATTATTTTTGTGCTACAAAGGACTGCTACATGATTGCTATGATTTGTAACGTCGTAGTTAATTCGTATGCAATCGGGCTAGCTATTCTATAAACGAGCCGATTCCACGATCCGGTGGCAAAATGTATTCCAGCTCAGAGCCAGAAGAGAGTTCTTTGAACTAAACGGTTAAGTTAAATGACACAAAAGCGGCCGTAGTTATTAAGCTGCCAGGTGTCTGGAGCACTTAACGGAATATCTCCTAGAGAGCCTTAGCACTTTGCATAGGAAGCGACTTTTATCATACCTACGGGATGGAACTTATTTGTCATTTTAAGCTTTACTATTTGTTTATTAAACTTACATAAAATAGAATTAAATTTAAAACATCAAATACACTTAATATTAAACACACAGTATAAAAAATTGTCATTCATTAAATAACCCGCCCCTGACCATTCCCGGTGCGAAGGTGCCCATAACACTTGCAGCATTGCCTCGCTGAATAGCGATGGCAATCCTTTGCACCAAGAATGACTCGGAGCGGGAGTCTCCTGTCACTTCATTAAGTTTACGGCCTAATTCTCCCACTAAAGACTTCGCATCCACACTCCAACTACCCAATAATCACTAATATGTTTAAAAGCTTTACTTAAAAAATATTAAATTCTATACCATCATCATCATCTGCCTATAATAGTCCACTGCTGGACATAGGCCTCCCCTAATGAGCGCCATAGCGCCCTGTCTTCAGCTTGCCGCATCCAGCATCTGCCAGCAGTCTTTCGCAAATCGTCATCCCACCTGGTCGGAGGGCGTCCTACACTACGTTTGCCGAGTCGCGGTCTCCACTCAAGAACAGGTTTACCCCAGCGGTTCTTTACCAAATCGCTTATAATCGGAAAGATTACTTAACATGATTTTTGTTGTGCCCAACACAAATCTGTTATTTATCATATCAGTCCTTACACGTCCACTGCTGGACACAGGTCTACCATACGACTCCACAAATTAGCGGTCCTGAGCCGCCTCTATCGAGTCCCTGCGACCAAATTTGTTATTATCATTAAAAAAATAGGGTGTAATTTGGTTTGTACCTATGTTTGTAACTCCTACACGCTCAAACGGCTGGACGGATTTGGATGAAATTTGGTACCCGAATAGCATACATCCTGGAATAAAACAGACAATAAAAAATTCAGTGATCCGGTAAAATGTCCAAATAATTTTAATATGTTTACCAACGCGGGTAAATACTGCGCAGCCGAGCGCATCTGATGCATGAGAAATTCAAAAGTTTTAAAATAATATATGATTGATTTGTCTGTTTATTAATCGATAAGTTGTACTGCTCTACTTCTTCTCTATTCTTCTTCTCACAACTATAGTAATGTCAAAAACCGATCACGAATCAGCCTACCTTTTTTGCCAAACACTTAAAACGCGATTAATAATAATAATAATATATTTATTTATTTAAAAAAGTTGTTACATGTTAAAGTTTATAGTATCTTAAATCCTAATTTAGGTTTATGTAGACACTAGAGTTCTCATCAGTACATACTTAATTCTAATTTCTACGCTAGTATCGGAATTAGTGCGGTGGGCATTCACGCACACAGGCACAATGACATCACCGTCCGTCCGCTACATTGTTCGGCAGCCGCACACAGGCGATCCACCAATCACGCGCGAGCAGTGATCCCACTGTGCCTGAGTTCAGGTACAGGATGCTACTTTTTCCTAATTAAATTACTTGATTAAACTACGTAAACCTAGAAACAAACCAAAACCGTTTTAAATTTTCTCAAATATCGCAAAAAAATAAACCTCTTTCATCGGACAAAAAAAGTTCAGTAAAAGTTTTCTAGGTAGGCAGTTAAATGAGATCCGACCCTAAAAAGGGTGAAAAAGGTCGAAGGTCAAACGTGGTTTTCAATATTTTCTATTCTTTCCTACACAAGGCGGGTGTTAAACCGGGAAACTATTCTGAAAGCTTGCGGTACTTTACGCAGTGATACGGAAGAGGTTGGAAATAGTTTTTGGTTCATTTTAATAACTTATGTGGGTGTTGTCAAAGAAAATTTTTAATAAAAAAAATTTGAGTTGACGGAAATGAATGTTAGAAAAACGAGCCGAAACGCAGAGCCTCGGTCTTCACGCACCATGAAGAAAGTCGGTGTTCTTCCAAAACAAACTAAGTTTAAACTTAACCCGCTTACGTTTTTAATCAAACTCAGGAACTCTTCAAATTTAATTTAAAAATTCTGCGCATATTATGTCCATAGCTGGGACATCGCGGCGGTAAAACTTCCCCAGACGAATAATAACACAAAAAGTTGTCTACAAAACCAAACATAAATGTAACTTAATGTTTATTTTACCTTCCTTTTAAAATTCCCGTTAAATATTTATAAAGTCGTTCGTTTAAGAACATGCTTCATTATTCAGACGCGGTTTAAATTAAAAGGTAAATAAATAAGTTGGAGTTGTTTTAAGGAATGTCTTGGCTATAATAGATCGCGAAAAGGACAATTAAAACGTGTAGGTTTGACAAAGCATTTAATAAAGTGTGCCAATAAGTTATCTACACTTATATTATAAAGAGGAAAGATTTGTATTTTTGTTTGTAACCTATAAATTTAAAAACTACTGGACCGATTTCAAAAATTCTTTTGCCGTTGGAAAGCTACATTATCACAGAGTAATATAGGCTATAGAATATACACGTGCGAAGCCGGAGCGGACCGCTAGTGATATTGTAAAACAATAAAAAAGCAAAAGCCAAATAAGAGGACAAAGGTACACAAAATAGCTTAAAATCATATTATAAGAAACCGGACGAGTATTTCGAAATTGCTTTGGCCATTTTGATGCTTGGAGTTAATAAAGAGTGTGCACCAACCACATGAAAAATGTAAAATCGAAAAACATAACCCTAATTGACTACATTTGGGTTATGTTTTTCGATTTTACTTTTTGCTAATTTGCATCGAATCTAAGTATTGCCTTTGCGTCCTACTATGAGCGAGCGTAGCTACCAAGTTTAACCCAAACACGTTAATCATAGCGGTAAAAAACGGTCACTCAATAATCCTCTTGGTTTTAAAGATAAAAACGAATCTATGTATGTGTAAGTTGACAAGCATAGTTACAACACTAATACGAATAGGAAAATGAGACTCATTTATCGTATTTTTTTGGCTACATTTCGTTTGTGTCTACTACCATTCTAAGCCTTTTTCGTGGAAGACATCAATGGTTCTCGATTACGTTTATCGAATGTTTTTTTGCATAAACTCAGACTAAAGCCTCAGCTGCGAACAAAGTCACTCTATACTAATCAGTATCGTATACTATGTCGACAAGAAGCTACATTCCTCACAAAAACCTTGAATAAACTTATTCCATTACTTTCCACGGCTTTCTCGAATATTTCGTTACTCAAATGAAGACAAAGCTGGTTCGAGGATCGACGCTCGGAGCGTTTCCCGATAAACCTACTTTCTTTAAGTATTCATTAGAGACTCCCTATCCCGACTCTTAGATAAAGAAAGCTAGGTAGAACTGAAACTGTGTGACATAATTTATTTAGTCTAAACAACCTCATTGGCGCACTGGGCGAAGGTCCCCCTCTGACGTACAAAGTAGCGGGTTCGGTTAAGTGTTCATTAGAGACCTCTTACCCTCACATTAGTGATAAGCAAGTTACATGGAACTGAAACTGTATGACTTATTTTTTAGACGACCTGAATAGCGCAGTGGGCGTAGGTACGCCTGAGACACACGCGGGTTCACTTCGCAGCGCGGGTCCATAATGCTACGATTAGCAGTTATCTGGTACCATATATGAAGCTCTGCTAGTTTTGATGGGGGTCAGATTGCTCTGTAAAAATGTTCAGTACTATTAACAAAGGCCCGTACGTATTAATGATTTTATAAATTTTGTGGCGGCGTAGTATTTACGAAAAAAGTCTTATCTTAGTTACTAAAAATTAAACGTAATTCAAAGCAGAAGAAATTATAGTATCATCTTTTAAACCCTCTGCTGGGTTTTTTACGTCTTAAAAATAATTGAATTAATTTACAAAAATAGCTATGAAACTTATGAAATTCTTAAAAGTAAATATCAAAAATCATGGGCAGTTTTGTTGGATAATTTAAATTGCGTTTATCGGAATTATTACTTCTACGGTTCGTAGCGGCCTACGGCGTAGCTACGTCGTAGCAAAAGGCGACACTTGTTCCTAATGTACTGCATATTAATAGCTTACCGCGTTTCTGAGAGATAGTCATTTAACTTATGGATATGGATCAGTTGAGCTCGCTTTTGATTATTTGCAACAGTCTGCAGTTAGCTCAATTATTTTAATTGTTTAAACTAGTTTTAATTTAATTCTAATATTTGATTGTAAGCTTCTTTGTTTATATATCTACTTAAAGTAAACATATTTAGACGAACTCTAAGGCGCGGTGGGCGAAGTCCGCCTGCGACGCAGGAGGTTGCAGGTTGGATTCCCGCCTTGGGACAAATATATGTACGATCTGCAGATATTTGTTCAGGGTGTTCTGGTCGTTTTCTATTTATAATAAGAAACATCTATCTAGGTATTGTAATATATTATTTGTATCAGTTTTCTAGTACCCATAACACAAGCCCTGCTTAGCTTGGGGCTAGATAATGACGTGTGAATTGTCGAGCATTATTATTATTATATATTTTTTAAATTCAATTACAGTATTTAATTGTACTTTTCTTCTTTTATATATCTACTTTAACGTATAAATAACTCTAAAATCTTGCATTCGGAGGAGAACGCTAATGCTCACGTCACTATTGTAAAACAATTGCACGTACTATCGTTTTCACAAAATTTCATGTTACTTTGTAACTTTGTTCCACTACAGGAATATGTATCTTTCTATCTCCTTTTTTGAATGTTCAAACCCGACCAGTTTTCGAGGAATGTCAACGAGTTTCACCTCTATAAAACACTGCCTCGTTCTATTACGTCTCCACGCCTTAATTGCGCTTTCAGAGCGATTTGCATTAAATCTAATGTTTAACTACCTTTCTTATCTTTCTTTCTACTTAAGGAGAACAATAGCAGTTCCTGAATACCTGATTTCGGGGGATTATTGTGTGATTGTTCAGGATTTACGAGTAGGTATTGCGAATCCCAGGTAAGGTAAAAATATTCAAGGTCGGTCGAAGTTTTAGAAGCATTTTCGGGTGCGTATTTTCTATGTGGTTTTCGTTTTTTGTTCATTTTGTCTAAAGAAATAGAACGAGCAAAGAGTGAGAGAGAAGACCGACTTCAGTATGTCCACTTCAAGCTCGATTTTGTATTTTACACAAGACTTGGTTCATAAAAACACAAAATCTTTACGCAGAGGGACTACACTCCTATACAAAGCAATAATATGACAGATTTGGCCGAAGATCTCAAGAGGCGCAAATATGCAGGTCTCGACAGAGCCTACGCATTTGCTCCCCTTGGAGTCGAGACCCTAGGTCCGTGGGGTACCGAGACTCTCCGGATTTTCAAAAAATTATCTGAGCGTCTGGTCGAAGCGACGCGCGAGCCGAGAGCTGGTGAGTATCTGACACAGCGCATCAGCATTACTATACAGCGGGGCAATGCAGTTAGCGTCTTGGGCACGCTTCCGACTGGTATTGATAGATCAGTTGAGCTACCTGTAGATTATTTGCAACAGTCTGCAGTTAGCTCAATTTTTTCAATTGTAAATACTAGTTTTAATTTAATTCTATTATTTGATTGTAATTTTCTTTGTTAATTAAGTTTATAATATAGCATAATATATAGCACTTTTATTGATTAAGTTTTGTTTATTTGTTTTACGAATCAAGTCTTGGCTTCTCCACACACAAGTAAACACACTAGAGGTTAACAAAAAGTTTAAACTATTGTCAAATTATACCTAACAAGCGAAAGAAAAACCAACTGTGAGTCTTGCTGAAATAGGTACTATTTTCGGCAAACATAGTATGAGTGCTTCGCAGAATTTTGTAAAAGAATAGGCCGTTCGCTATCGCAGGTAACTAATTTTAACTCCTACACCTCGGGAGTTATCAACGCTTGGTTTTTTTGAGTACGGTAGATTCGCATAAACCCTGATCAGGATCTACCATAGTCGTAAAACCGACTCCCAATTTGGGTCCAAACAAGTCTGGGGGTAAATGCTTAAATATTACAATACAATACAATACAAAAATGCTTTATTGTACACCATAAAATAACATTACAAAGAGACATCACATAAGATAAGTACAATGGGCGGCCTTATCGCTAAGAAGCGATCTCTTCCAGGCAACCTTTGGATGGAAAGAATTGTGAATTTAAGAAAGGCAGGGGGTGTACCAAAGATAATCTAAAATACATAAACTAAAAAGACCAATGGATACCTACATTAAAGACATCCAATAAAATCAAAATAAATAAATAACTAAAAGTATACATAAATAAATAACATTAATATACTTACTACTTAATAAAAAAATGAATAGACAAAGTAAAATACCATTATTCACTTTTCTGAAAGGTAAAACTCCTTGACACGAGCTTTAAATACTGGCAAGGATCGGACTTTTCTAATAGACTCTGGTAGTGCATTCCACATATTATTGTTCCAATATTTATCTTTGCAGCAAAACACAAAACAGACCATTTTGCAAAATAAACATAAAAATATAACCAACATTGAAACTCAGTACTTAAAAATCATTTCGCAATTAATTATTATTAGATCTCAAGAATACAAGCAACGAACGTTCAAACTTGGAGATAACCTTCCTTGTAGACGGTACACAGCGACACAACACCCAGTAATATATCACAGGTCACCTAGATCTAGGACTTATCGCCTGGCTTCCGAAACCGCTAACAGTAAATACTAGGTGACAACCCTGGAAGTCACAGTGTAGCTAGCGTTTATGTCTAACAGATCTGAAACTTTGACATAATTACGTGTTTCCCGTTTCAGTTGCACAAAAGGGACCTCGCGGTTTCTCCATTTCCATGATCTCGGGTCATATACAGGGCTTCCCATATTTTGAATATTGTAGATGGATCATTTTACTGAAACAAGACATTATTTGAATTTAAAAAACAATTTAAACTGCATTCATAGAGATGATATTTCAGGTGTAGAGACAAAAGAAAATGAAAGGAATGACTGATTTTTATTAGCATCGGTAAACTTTATCATTAGCAACAGAATTTCAACCAAAAGACCAAACCAAACCTACTGATCAAAAGTAAGAAATTAAATAAGTTCCCAAAATTTTTTAATTTCGGCAGGATTTGAACCTGCGCCCCACAGCAGTACGGGTGTGCTCTATCCAAATAAGCTACGAAATCCTAGTCGGTTTCGTCGAAAATCTTTAGGTCCTACTAGCAGCGCCTCGCGGTTTCACCCGCGTAGTTACCGTTCCCGTGGGTATTCCGAGATAAAAAGTAGCCCATGTCCTATTCCAGACTATAATCTATCTCTGTGCCAAATTTCATTCAGATCCGTTCAGCCGTTCTGGCGTGATAAAGGAATAAACATCCGTCCATCTATCTATCCATCCATCCATCCATCTAAACTTTCACGTTTATAATATTAGTGAGATTAGTACCTACGGATCTAGCGCCGTTTAGCGCCACCTATAGGAGAAACAATTACAGTTATCCAAACCTGTTCACAGACTAAAGTTACATTTAGTTCGTTTGACGAGAGGTGTTTCCGTTGCTCAATTCTAAACTTCGGTTCTCAACCAGATCTAACCAGATTTGACACAAATAATACCAGTATAGTATAATACGCAGAACCGATAACCATTGGGAAGTAAAGGTACTCGAGTGGCGATCGCGATGCTGAAAACCAGTAATAGGTATATCACAGTTCATTTAGATCTGAGACTGAACGCCTGGCTTCCGAAACCGTTAACATACTGGCTGACAACCGTGCCGTGGTAGACAAGGTGTGGCTGCTTGTGACATCCAGTAGATTTACTGTTGCATTTACAAAAGTAACCAACATCCAACTAACGTCTACTGCTAAACATGCCGCTTCAAACAAGGAGGATTTTTTTCCGTAATCACCACGTTTTGCAGTCGCATTGGTAGAAAGCCCCTGTCTTTCTTCTGGTAGGTTCCCTCAGCCGACTCTTAGGCCCGTATTATGAAAGCTCGCTCAGTCACCGATCTATGCTTGAGTGACGTTAATGCCATAGAAAAGCGTTACTCAAGCATCGATTGATAACTGAGGAAGCTTTTATAATACGGGCCTTAGACTACCACGGGCTGAATACTCTGAAAATTCTTGAGGTTCTTTCACCAATTTTCGTTCGGAAAGATGTGCATTGTATCTTCATCTTCAAATGCAATGGGAGTCCTGATATGCCATTATTAAAATTCAAAATTCAAAATTCAATAACTTTATTTCTTTAGGCTTACAAAATAAGCACTTAGACAAGTCAAATTTTATACATAAACAGCTTAATAATAGTAATTATTATCAAATAAGAAACAAAATGTTATTGATTTTGTTCGCTTCAATTTTTTGTCCACTAGTGGAAGAAGCGAAAAATAAACCACTAGTAAGTGTATAACGCTTAAAAATTTAATACAATGTTATTCGCCTATCTAAGTCTAAATACAATGGGATTTAGATACAGGTCAATATTTATATAAAACTAAGCTTAAGATTGTTCTCCTATAATACTATTGTCGGTGCGGAACTGGGCGACATCTGGCCAAGCATTAACATCATTGATATAATCATCTATGGAGTAAAAGGCTTTCTTGATAAGATTTCGTTTAATGTACTGTTTAAATTTACGAATAGGGAGCTCAGTTGCTTCAGATGGAAGCTTATTATAGAAGCTTACGCAATTTCCCATAAATGATTTGCTTACCTTACGTAATCTATATGATGGAATGTGTAGCTTGTTCTTGTTTCTTGTATTTCTGTTGTGAACATCACATTTTTTCAAAAAGCTATCTTTATTTTTGTGCGTATACATTAGATTTTCATAGATGTATTGCGATATTACTGTCAAAATATTTATGTCTTTAAATAGATCCCTCAAAGAATCGCGTGGCTTTAATTTATAAATTGCGCGTACAGCCCTTTTTTGAAGAACAAAGATAGTCTGAATGTCGGCTGCCCGTCCCCAAAGCAAGATACCATAAGACATTATACTATGGAAGTAACTAAAATAAACTAACCTAGCTGTATCTACATCGGTAATATATCTAATTGTTCGAACAGCATAGGCTGCTGAACTAAGTCTACCTGCAAGGGCATCAATTTGCGGTCCCCATTGAAGAGAGGAATCAATATGTAACCCTAGGAAAACAGTTGAGTCTACAAGGTCAACTATCTCATCCTTTAGCATTATCTTAGTTGGGTGTTCTCTTACATTTGGTAACATGAATTTTATGCACTTGGTTTTTTTAGCATTGAGTAAGAGGTTATTGGCGGTGAACCAATCTAGTACTTGTGAAAGCGAATTATTTACATCGTCATAATTATATTTATTTCTATCAACTTTAAAAATCAATGAAGTATCATCAGCAAATAAGACTATATCACAGAGATCTTTTGCTAAAAAAGGGAGATCATTTACATATACTAAAAATAAAAAGGGTCCTAATATTGATCCCTGTGGGACGCCTAATTCAATTTTTGAGCCCCTAGATCTTTCTTTACCAATATCTACTTTTTGGACTCTATCGGATAAATAAGATTGCATAAGGTCCAGTGCCTTGTTGCCAATTCCATAGTGTTTCAATTTTCTAATTAGTGTATCATGATCTACACAATCAAAAGCCTTAGAAAGGTCACAAAATATACCGATAGCGTTTTTCGCTTTCTCCCAGGCATCCAATATATGCTTTAATAGGGCTGTACCAGCATCAGTTGTTGATCTACCCTTGGTGAAGCCAAATTGATTTTTATGAAGTAGCCTATTAAGGTTAAAATGAGAGGACAACTGAGTTAGAATAATTTTTTCAAAAATTTTACTTATTGCAGGGAGTATTGAAATTGGCCTGTAATTGGCCGGATCAGTGTGGCTACCAGATTTATAAAGAGGGACAAGTTTACTATATTTCATGAGATCAGGAAAAACTCCTGCATCGACACAACTATTGAAAATGTAGGCCAAACAAGGAGCAACTTCCTTAATAATTGAACTCAGAACTTTGGTTGAAATACCCCAAAGATCCTCAGTGTTTTTTATGTTAACAGACTTTAATGTTTTCACTATATAATAAGCATTAACATGACTAAAGGTAAAAACCTCCTTACATTTTTCAACAGATGATTCTAATAATTTAACCGCCATTGAAGGTGATGAGTTTAGAGAACATGTAACAACTTTTGAAATATCAGAAAAGAATGCATCAAAAGCATCGGCAATATCTTTATCATGAATAAGTATTGAATTATTAATTTTTAACCTTATTTCTCTATTACGTGGTTTGGATTTACCAGTTTCGTTATTTATTAGTCTCCATGTTGCTTTTATTTTATTAGATGAGTTCACTATTTTTTCCCTCAAGAACAGGCATTTCGCGGTGTTACAGACTTTTTTAAATGTTTTTGAGTAGTTGGTTACATACAAAAGAAACGCAGGATCATGTAACATAGCTTCTCTAGCACCATAAAGATCGTATAGTCTATTCCTACTTCTATAAATGCCGGGAGTGGCCCAATCAGTGAACCCGACCTTGTCTCTAACTATGCAAGTTTTAAGTTTGAATACTTCACTGTGTTCTTTGTTTATAACATTTAAAAGTTTGGCAAATAAGTCATTGGGGTCATCAGAACAAGATATATTAGTAACTGCTAGTTCTACTTTACTTTGAAAATTTCTAATACGGCTTTCTGTGATAGGCCTGTAGGTATATTTCTCTACATTGTTTTTATCGTTCAGATTATAACTAAAATTAACACTCTGACCATAATGGTCTGATTTGAAATGCTTGATTACTGCTTTGTGGGTCGGAGATTGACTGCAGTAAATATTATCTAAACAAGTGGCTGATGTAGGGGTTACCCTAGTAGGGTCATTAAAAAGATGTTGTAAACTAAAGCATTTGAATAAATTAAGCAATCTATGGGCAAGAGGATTCGCTAAAATATCTATATTAAAGTCGCCACAAACAATGAGATCCTTCCTACCTGTAAATACTTTCAACAAAACTTCTTCCATAGTACATTCAAAAGCTACCTGATTTGCGTCGGGGGGGCGGTACACACACACTATGATATGCCGCTCCAGTTCCACACATGAAAGTTCAATAGTCCTCTCAATAGTGAGCTTTACAATATCTTTCCGTTCTTTACATTTAAGACTATTTTTAACTACAATCAGAGAGCCACCACGTATTGCAGCTTTTCTTTTATAGGAACTTGCAAAACAATAGTTATTATAAAAGGGAAGTAACTGATTTTTCACAATCCAGTGTTCTGTTAGGCACATAACATCTACATTTAAATAATTTAAGAATAGTTCTAATTCTAGAGTTTTGCTGGGTAAGCCTTGTATATTCTGATGGACTATATGAAATGCTTTTTGCTTTCCCGTTGTCGTTGTGGTCAGTTTAAATTTGCATTTGCTGACACTGTCGTTTTAATGCCCTCATTAGTACTACTACTAACTACACATACAGGCTCGTCGGGTAACTGCGTTATACTATTTATAACGGGATCAAAAATATTATATGCTAACAATTTAGCAATTATAATTTTGCTGCGTTTGGTTAGGTACATTGTATCCCTAGTCAAAAAAGTATTACTAATAAACTTATTAGTATCAAAAAATAATACATCATTACTATGACGACATGTCATATTGTATATCAGCATGTTATTTTGACTCAAATTTTCATTTTGCTTTGATGTCAATGATTTTGAGTAGGGGAAGGAGCAAATAATCAGCTTCCCCAGTCCATTCTGTACCTTTTCTATAAGTACTTCAACAAGCCTAATCAATTGTGACCGTTTTACATTACTCTCACCAAGCTGAACTATTAAGGTGGTGCTTTTGTTCAATGAGTCATCTTTTTGAATACAATCAGTTATTCTATTTATATTTGCATTCGGATAACAATTATTCACTACATTTTGCACCAATAAGTCACTCAGTACTAGACCCATGCCAGCACCCAACTTATCTGAGTATATCACAGTCTTCCGGGTATGTTGACTGTAGTTTAGATCTGAATCTTTAACTGGAGACGGTGCAGCTCGAACTGATGGATGCCCCGTGGTGGGGGTAGGTGTTGTGTTGCTGTTAGAGGTACCACAGTAATCTTCGAGCGGAGGTGATGGCGGCGCCGTCAGCAGCGCGGGTGGCGACACCAGAGATAACGGAGGCGCAACCTCCACAGTCCCGTCTCTAATTAAAGTGTTACAGCTTGTGGCCAACTCGAGATCCGTTTGAGTGCAGTTATGCCGTACTTCAACATACAAACTTTGGTTATTAACAATATCCTGCATATTCTGATAGCGGTCATTGGCATCTTTTTGGGCTTGTTTGTATTCACATGTTACATCATGAAGAGCAATTTCTAAGCTAACTATTTTATCAGCCATATAGTCTAAATCCTTTGAGTTACGTCCAATTAAATTGTAGCAGGAGTCCAATTCTACTTGTAAGCTACATTTACATTTTTCCTTGCTCAATTTTGCATTATTGAGAAGTTGTTTTTGTTTCCTAATTTTTTTCTCTGATTTCCTAATGAAGTTACTTAATTTCACATATTTTTTAATTTTATTACTCCCTTTTATGATGGGTGTCTGACTTTGGCTACATGGTGTAGTAAGATCTACTTTTGACATGTTGGGATCAGTTGTCATTAATTCTGTTTGAAGATCTAGACTACAAAAACTTGTTGCTGAAGGCAAGGGCTTACACTCTAGTTTATCAAGTTTAATTCTACACTCTGAAAGCTCTTGCTGTAAGTCCTTATTATGCTGCAACACCAGTTCATAAGATTCATGACAATTGTCTATGGAAAGCAGGCATGCGTTCAAGCGGTCCACTTCTGACACTGCATCTTCATGGTGAGCATGGATTTCAGCGAGTTGTCCCTTGAGAGATTTAATCCTGCCAAGGTTAGCTAGGAACTCAGCTTCGCTATCCTCCTGCTCTTGAAGCAGCCTGTCTCGGTCTTCGTTCGCTTCCTTGAGCTGGGCCGCTGTGATCTTCAGCTTGGCCTCCAAGTCACATGCTTTTCTTGTCATGACCATTTTGTGAATCCCTGAAAAATAGCAGTATACAGTGAGTTTCTAGTAGAAGAAAAGGCGAAGAAGAAAGGAAGTTAATTGGAATACTGAAATTGAAATTTTAAATTGTTAATTGTCATAAGTGATGAGAGACTGGTTCTTTCAAGGTCACCCTCCACCTGGTGAGAAACTAAGTTGAGGTTTGATGGATCTAAGAGAACCCAGTGACCAATGGTGAAAGAAACCAAGTAAAAATATGAGTTGGAGAAATGAAGAGGAATAATAAAAGTGTGGGAATCAAGGGATTGCTAAAAAAAAAATTAGTTTAATGTTTGAAGCTTACTCAGATTATTCAGAGTACATTTACTAATTTTAATTGATTTATTTTGATAATATTTGATGCTTTTAAAGGCAAGTAGTTAGAACTGTTTGTATGAGTGATAAAAGTACCTTGTAGTTGTTATACTAGGGATTGCTAAAATATCTAGTTAGTAAATGTTTGAAGTTAACTCAGCTTATCCGGAGAATGTTTACTTAGTTAAATCTATTTATTTAAAATTTACTTTTAATTATTTTATAGGCAGGTAGTGACAGCTGTTTGTATAGAGTACAGGGAAGTTACAATAACAATATAAATCTAATTACTGTATACACATATGGTTTTTAGTACTTATTATCTATTTGTATTGTTTATTGTTGAGTGTCTTGTAGTGTGATATTGTCTGAGGCTAAATGTTTTGTTCATACAACTCAGCTTCCACAAATTGTCAAGCTAAGAGAGATAGAAACGTAGCCTGTGTGTGAATTGTGAAGTGACTCACAAAGTGAGCATTTATACCTCTGATAATGTCACTGTTGAGTGTAGTGTGTATGGGTCAATAAGATAATTGGATAACAATACTCCCCAGGTTTAATAAATGATGTTAACAATCGCGAACTGACTCCCGCCAAATTGTGGCTCGAGTCACCCAACCAATGTTCGTTCACTGCTGCTGAGAAACGTTGGGATTCGATCGGGCACAGGTCACAGTAGATTGGTATTGTTATTATTTATGCTTGAGTCAAGGTATTTATTCCAAATTGGCTTCGGGATCGATGCGAAAAAACTTTGCGCTGTCCGTTGACAGTTCGAAATTTGATAACACTTCACAGAGTTTCTTATCAGTATTTAGCTGAATATTTCACTTGTGCGTAAGCAATACGATAATAATAACAGTTTAAAGCACTTTTCTTGTGGTTAATTCCACTTATTTATATTTTTTACAATAAATAATTTTGTATCAGCTGATTGACGATTAAAGGAGCCCTTGTTATAATCATCAAAGAGTCTCTTGCCAGAGTGCTCGTGATTGCGATGGATTTTTAATGAACAGCTGCTTTTACAATGTGGGACCAGCGTGTCGTGGTAGACCGCCCTGCAGAGATAACGACATTTATCTCTCATTTTTTATCGGTGTCTAAGTGTGCATTTATACAGCGAATCCGTTTGGACATTGCCGTTTTTTTCTGAAGCAATCGTTTACTGGATTTGGAATACTGACGGGTGATCCTACGAAAAAAAAAACAGTGTCAGAATGCGCCAATAATCACATAGTACGATACTTTAAATTTTCTGTGTGACTTGAGGTCACAGCTATCTTGTGATTCCACCTTGGTAAAACTTATCATGCCATTTTAAACTCTGTGTTCGAAGTAATAGCTGTTTTAGTTGCGGAAGGTTTAACTAGTTGTAAGTAAATTTTAGACTGTTCTGTTAGTATTAATGGTCAGTGTCCACTAACCGTAATACTGCGGTACTGCTTCTGGTGTGTTAGAAAAAAGATGATTCCATGATACCTTCGCCATGTGAACCAAATTTCAAAATTTACCTTTACTTCTAGCAATGTGAGTCTGTCAGTTTTGTTATTTTAGTGACTATCATAGGCTGATGATAATGATGTTGATGAAAACACGTGTAAAGCCGAATGCTTTTTATGTAAACGGTTTACTAAATATCGACGTAGCGCGTAGTAGGTACCGTTTTTATTTGAGTTAAAACCAAACAAAAGCAACAAATATCTACAAAACCAACGATTTCTAAGCGGTAAACAGAACCCTTTTCGTCAAATAAAGAGCTTTCTGAAGCAAAATGTTTCAGTATTTCTGTTAGCGAGAACGATTTCTGCATTTTCACAGTGTTCGTATTTAACGGAACAAAAACCGGAGCCAGTTGCATCGTAACTGATTTGATTATACAACTTTGGAGTTTGTTTTGAGTTTCGCCAGTAGATTTATGTGACAAAACGTTAGGACTCTGTCCTTAGTTTTCTCCACAGAAGTCTCTCACGTACTTGTTTTTTGGTGGTAAGTATTTATTTTATGTTAAGAAATTTCTGTAATAGATAACATAATATCACTAGATATAAAGTCGAGTGGATAGAATGAAATTCCATTGTCCCGAGGCGGCAATCGAACCCGCAACCTCCTGCGTCGCAGGCAGACCTTCGCCCACCGCGCAACAGAGGTCGTCAGGATTGACGCCCCTGGAGATACTTTTTCTATTGCCAAAAGTTCAACTTCTGAGAATCGCTATCAAGTTTTGAATGACAAAATATACCACCTGAAAATTAAGCTAAATATAAAGCCTACCTATTAAAAGTTAATTGCTGTTTATGGTAGAAAGGTTTTTTCCACAGAGGCACGTGCAGCGCTGAAGCTAAGCAATCCATCAACTGCTAAAAAAAAACTATGCCTATTTTCCTTTAGAACTTACAGATCTCTTGGGCACGTCAGAGCAGCACCACGTTAATATATTGATTGGTGCTCAAATGGGAATACCTTTGGTGCTCAATGCATAGGTGCTCAAACGGGAATACTTCAGAAATACAAACTCCCTGCATAGCCCCCGCGCAACTCTTGAGCCATCTAGCCTTTCTAAAACAAAACAGCATCATTAGTATGAAACTCCGTAGTTCGGTGCAACCGGGCCGGTACACAGCGGAAAGATAAAGCTGAAACATATAAATCCCGCCTTGTCAGACGAGCGATAAGCTCGTTTGCTTAGCCCGCCCCTTGAGTGCCTTACTCACACTTTACTGTAACGTAGTGCGAAATTAAACCATGGACAGAGAAAAACCGGTACTGAGAGCGCTCCATCGAGCACATATCCAGGACATGTGCTCGATGGAGCGCTCTCACATTAACGCACGGTACCGTAGTAGGTTCGGTGCCGCAAGAGTTTCGCAATGACGTTGTCCATTGTACGAGATGCGAAACTGTCACGGACATTGGTTTGGGAGCATTTGGGAAAATACAAAATTTTGTGCTAAAAATCTATATTTTCCTAAATACTCCCAAAATACAAATGAATCAAAGTTGATTTTATCATAATTTCATAGAAAATGGTTTTCGATTTGCGATAGATTACTTTTTCGCTAATTGTATTGCTTGCAAAAATTAAAAACCACCAAAAACATTGAATATCGCGAAAGTCAATGCTATTTTCAAGATGGCAGCCTCCATCATTTTGTGTCAAAGCGTAAAACAGTGGCAGCGTTCGTTCCCATGTAGCAGCCGGTGCCTCACTTCCTAACCACACAGTAATGAATTTAACGTTTATGATATTAAAGCGTCCCTGAAGACACGTGTCAATTTACTGTTAATTTAATATGTCAACTTTGGGGATGAACGGGTTAGCAATTTGTTGGACTTATGAACGTTAATATTGGATGAGTTAGTTTTAATTTGTAGAGAAAGAATTTCGGAGGTATTGGTGTTAATTCAGATGACGCCAACTTCAAAGTGTTTTATTTCCTTTAGACCTTACAGGACTCTTGGACACGTTTTTGAACACCGTGATCTTTTATAGGATACTCGTACATATCACAGAATACGCACTTGGAACACGCTCCCTGCTGCTGTTTTTGCGGTCAATTAGATCCATCGGGTACCTGGGTCTCTTCAACACAAAATTGAATAGTGAAAAGTGAATGTGTATCTTCTAGACCTTCGTGATTCAGCGTCGGCCACATCGTCACTTTCCATCAGGTGAGATTTTAATCAACAAAGGCATATTGACTATAAAAATAATTTGACGTCGACGTTTTCTTTCGATCATAAAGAAAGGGACGGCAGCATTTTTAGTACTGTCAAATTAGTTAATTTTAGTTTTGGCGGTGTTTGAATAGTGTATTACATCTATTTTTGAAAAGTGTCTTAAATAGGTTCTAGAGGTATAGTGCTAATGAAATACTAAATAAATAGCGAAAAGAAAAAAAAAAGTGCCCTAAAAATGCATTTAAAACGTTCTTTTCAAGTTGCGCGCGTAACTTGACGAAAACGCTGGACGCAGTGGACGCCATATTGCTCTGTGATCATGACATCAGTTGGATGCGAGTCCTGAACAAATGCGATGATGCTGCTGATAACAGTTGAAACTATTTAGTTTGCCTAAACATCCGTATGACATAACGAAATTGTGCCTACTATTTCATGGTGTTTAAATCGTTACGTAGATTTATGCCATATTCGTCCCTAGGAAGTTGAAAAATGAAAAATGAAAAATCTGCTTTCGTCCCACATTGTATGCCGTACTCGGCCTGTATTTTTTTTTTTTAAAGTGTCTGTAAAAAGTTCTCTGTCGGATGTATTCATTCGATTTTTTTATAGATAATGGTAGGGAATCCTTCGTTTTTTTTTTTTTTTTAAATCTTATTTAGTCCTTCTTTTCAGGTCCACATTCTCCCAAGATTTTTGTATAGGCAAATTTATAATTACTTTGGTACAGTTGAAGCAATAAGTTTTAACTTGATCTACTTACCTAACGATAGATAATGAATTAGTACGTAGTACCTATCAGTTATCTACGCGTAATTGGCCCTTTAACACAAGCTCTACTTTATTTGGGGCCAGATTACTGTGACTACCATTATTTTTCGCAGCAATGGCGCGTTTAAAAGTTAATAAACTCATTAACTCTTCGAAACCTACATAATAAAATCCCGACATGAAATGCACGTAAATTGTTTAAACAACGTATTTAACGACAATTTCATTATTTATTTTATCGATAAATCCATTACTTTGTCATTCGAGGGCATTAACGAAAGATAAAATTCAGCAGTGTCGGTAAATATCGAGTTCCATTATCGGATTTACGAGGTTTCGTGACTTCAACATAAATGGAAAAACCTACTTTTGGCATCTACCTGCCAAAAGTCTGTTCCTATGACCTAGACCTACTTTTTCGTCGTAGTACGTAGTAACGGTCTCTTGCCTACTGGAACAACCGAGTAGTTTTGTGGTTGGTAGGATTGGTGCCTTACCTATTTACTGGTGTACCTATCAGTTATTAGGTAAATAAGACTAAATTCATTTATAAATTACTAGCTTTTGCCCGTGGTTTTGCCCGCATTTTCCCGGGATAAAATGTAGCCTATGTCCATCCCTCGTCTATCTCTGGCGCTAATTATAGGAGGCCTCTGTCCAGCTGACAGAGGCCTCCCCCAATGAGCGCCATAGCGCCCTGTCTTCTGCTTAACGCATCCAGCTTCTATAAGCACTATTTATACAACTGTTTTATAAATAAACGTATAAAACTGTTGAATAAATAGTGCCTAAAGTACCAGGAGAGCAGAAGTTGGTTGGAGATACAGAGAGAGATTATAGATTCGCTGGTAAAATATGAGGATTGTGACGCGGGGGCTGCAAAACCGGCACGTGTTATCGCACGATATCTACCAGGCATGCCAGTAGCTGATGAGTTGTCGCCACAAGATGCATTTTTTCTGACATGTAACGGCTTGACACTTAGTCTTGCACTAGAATGAAAAGTGTGCCAGCCATACACAAACATTCAAATGCTTAAAATGTATTCACTTGACTGTGCTGTGTGCTGCCAGCTACTTGCACATTGACTAGCATGCACACTACTGTTCTGTTTTACTATAGCATTGAGATGTAGTAAGTAGTAACTACTTATACCACACCGTTATTACTTATACCACAGATTAGGTAGTGCATACTTATGTATACATGCATACATAAGTATACATAAGTATGCACTACCTAATCTGTGGTATAAGTATTAACGTTCCCTAATAAAGAGTAGTCTTCATCTGGATTTCTGTCGTTTCACTCGCCTCCGACGCCCATCCTTACAGCATGTGTGTTTCCAGCTTTAGACTGTTGACATGTACCTAGTCCTGTAGTTTGATGATTATTAAAATCAAAAGGAAAGGAATCACAAAGAACGCCCTAAAGCCTGAAAAGGTCAGAGAATGGTAACAGGGTTCCACAGAGTAACAGAATAAATTCAGCTTTTTGCGATTCGGGTACAGTTCTACAGTCAGCAATTTCGTTATCTACAAAGTAGTGTAAGCTTTTTGTTGCGTTTGGTGCGATTGTAAGCAATTTTCAGAAAGCAAACTGTTTTAAGTTAGTTTTTTGCGATGGGTGTGGCGCGAGTGTCAACGAATTGGCTGAAATTGTAAAATTGATAAATCGCTAATTTTATAGATCTGTATTTGGATGTTTGTTGTGGTTCGAGACTAACTGAGGAACCTGGCAGGATTCAGCATGTTAATCTTAAATATGCACGCTTCACAAGGAATTAGAAAAACGTGTACCTATATTAAAAATACTGTACTTAACAAGAACTATTTAAATTCAATGTAACATACTCTTGTCAAATACAATATTTTTTAGATAGAAACTAGCTTTGTTTTAAAAACGAACAGGTTTTTATCAAATAAGATCCAGCAAATCATTAATACTAGTCTAAGCCAGTCCAGCGTAGGCTTTCGAGAATATAATATATATGTATACATAATATGTTCAGCAGTGGACTGCGGAAGACAGTGGCCATCACACATTCATCATCAAAAGTCTTTACTAGGCCACTGCTGGACATAGGCATCCCCTGGTAAGCGCCTTACTGGCTCTTGAAATTATAGGATAAAACCATAGTGCCTCGCGGGGTATGCGGGTGAGGTCACACTTTATGCAATGATTATTGCACAGTTGAAACGGTTTTTAATATTAAAATCATTTACAACGAGATATTTACCATGTTAAGATTTTCGAGTTTTCCAATATTTCGGCACAGTTTCATGCGCCATGATCGCGGTAGAGCTAAAGTCACAATGAGTTGGTTTTTATTGACATACCGATTTAACCCTCATTCTTCGTTTTTTACTACCACCGGTTTCATTTTCGAACTGTGCCGAAATATTGGTAAACTCAAAAATCTAATCCTGGTAAATATCCCGTTATATATGACTTTTATGGTAAATGCACATTTTTTTGTTAAACTTAAGTCGTTATCACTCGCACCACACCCTCCAACGAGACGAAAAGCAACTATGCTAGAAATGACGGCAAAAAGACAAAAAGCCTGAACAAAAACACCCTTTTTAGTTACAATGTTTGTACTGGGTAAGCGGATTGGGTGATGCATAATGTATGATTTAGCTCCATGTGTTTTATATATCTGTTGATTTTATTTAAGCTACGTCTATTTTTAGTTGAATGAAGATAAAATAAGTATTTCATTCTGTTATTCATGTTGAATAGATTATGTTTTAATACGAACTACCGTTTTTTAACTATTTGTATGATTTTTTATCCTTTATTTTTTATAGGCCACTTCATCAAAGAGTATAAACTCTACCTTTAAACCATTAAATCATCATAATACTGAATTACCTAACTGAAGTGTTCTATAAATCATAAAAATTGCATAAACAAAACCAACTACATGACCATTTCAAACAGAAATAGTAAAAAAATCGCGCTTTTCGGTCGATCCGACATACTTTTGACAAGGTCCCATACTTTTAACACAGGGATTGTTCAAGGATTGTTCAAGAAATGGGTCCTAAAATATTTACTTCGACAAGGTTCGTTCCCATTCTGATAGCGTGTGTGATAAGTGCATGTTAGTAGGAGTAAATCTCCAAAGGACTTTTGGCTTTAAATTTCTTTTTTTAAATTTCTGTGTGGAAGGTCCTAACATCGGTTATAGCACTGTTTTTTTTTTCAAAATCGCGGCGTACAATGAACGTTATTCGTACCTATTTGGATAGCGCATACTTATACAAATAAAATATGTTCTTCAACAAAATGTCCTAAGGTGTTCCTAAAGCATCAGGTTTCTGAGATATTGAAAGAGGAAAATAACTATTTATCTGAATAACATTTTTCATAAGTGAATATCTCTGAAACTTGATACTTTAGGAACTTATGTTATACATTTTTTTTTTATTGTATATGTAAGTGTCCTCTTTGTAAATATGTGTAAGTATAACAAAATAGTCCGCAGTAATTAAAAAAAATTGTGTTCTAACTAATTTTAGGTCCAAAATGTGTATAATAGGCTATTTGACTACATTAAAAATAAATTCCAAATTGTTTTCATCTGAGTCAGTGACAACGCGTTGTCGCTGACTCAGATGAAAACAATTTTTGATTACGCTTTGTTACGTTGCAACGTAACAAAGCGTAATCAGGTGATTTTTACAAAAAAATATGCCTTTTTATGTAAAAAAAAATGGGATTAAAATAACACATTTTTTGATACATGATCATGTGACCGAAAACGCTATGTGTTTGGTTGGATCGCAAGTGACGTCACATATCCTCAGATTAAAGTGTCAATGAGTTCTTCTTGTTAGGTGTGGTGTGGCGGGGTGACGTCATAGCTTGGAACACGGTAGCCATGACAGAGATTATCGTTTTGGCGCGGCATTATTTTATTCAAACTTTAAAATTAGTTCTCATAACTAATACACGACTTGAAGAAATATTAATTACACTTTGCATTATTTTATCAAACAATACGTTAGAATTATTTCCCAGTAGTAGTCAAGTAGCCTCTTAATAATATTATTAGTCGGCAGTGATTAAAAAAATTGTGTGGTAACCTATTTTAGCGTCAAAATGTTCAAACCTTGACAATTTTCGCCAAAATTTTCGCTATTCAGCTCTACTTGGAGATATTAGTAAAATTTAGGCGTTCTGTAACCACTTCGTTAAATGCCTCGTAACGGCTCAGCCAGTTAGGCAGTATAAAAATGGGTCAGATAAAGCCCTCAGTTGAAAACAAGCACTACTCCACTACTCCACTCGTACGTCTAACAAAAGGTGGCTGACAGTGGAATCGACTACATTCTACACTACAAGAGCGTTTGCGGAAACTGGAGCATTGGGTGTGGTGCGAGTGTAGGCGAGTTCTGAAAGCGATGCTACTTTAGCGGTTCCAAAACAAACAGCACTAAACAAGCACTACTCCACTCGTACGTTAAACACGAGGTGGCTAACAGGGAAATCGAATACATTCTACACTACAAGAGCGTTTGCGTAATCTCGAGCATTGAGTGGGGTGCGATTGTAAGAGATCTGAAAACGTAGAGCCCCAATGGGGTACATGTTTGGTATCATACATTTAACTAATATCCTTGTAATAGATAACATGTAAGAGCTGAATAAATGTTAATAAATACTTTTCCTTTACAAAAGACAAGTTGTATAATCGCTCACTGTACTTTGTGTGTCTTTTTTTCGCTACCTTCTTTCTGTTCTATCACACACACCCAAAGTTCCATGCAGCTCGCTACACGACCAACTTGAAGTCAAGTTTTGTTACAATAGTTACGTCGTTCTTTCGCTACCTGTTATCTTACCCCTCTGTCACTACTTTACAGTCTCTACATGTTGCTTCTATTACTAACGACAAATGTGGTGAGGCGGGCAAAGGTCCGCCTACGACGTAGGAGGTTGCTGTTTTGACTCCAGCCATCGAACATGTGTTTATACAATCTGCAAATGTTTTTTCCAGTGTTTGCATTTGGCAAGTTTCGGTCAAGTTTTAATACAAATTAGATTCATCGCATACTCGCTACTGTGCTTCTTTCTCGCTACCTTACACTCTCTCGCCGCTCTCACTCAAGCCACGCCTGAAACTCCGTGCCATCCAGCTGGCTACACGGCAAATTTCAGCCCAGTTTTAATACAAACTAGATTCATCGCATACTCGCTACCGTGCTCCTTTCTCGCTAATTAGTTTCATCGTATACTCGCCAGCGTGCTCAGTTTTCGCTACCTTACACTCTCTCGCCGCTCTCAGTCAAGCCACACCTGAAACTCCGTGCCATCCAGCTAGCTACACGGCAAGTTTCAGTCTAGTTTTTCCAACTAGTTTCACAACCTTTCAGAGTTTTGGACGTTTTCAACTTTGAGTTCTATAAGCGAGTTTGAAGGTTCAGTTTCGTTCTTTGAATTTAAAGTTTGAAAGAATGGAAATTTATCCTACAATTTCGTAGCAATATATTTTGTAAGTAGTCATAGGAACATAATTTATTTTACTAGTTTTTGCCCCTGGTTTCGCACTCGCTTTTCTGGGAAGGTAACTTTTATCAAGGTACTTCTAAAAAAGGAGGAAGTTCTATGTAATACTTATATTAATAATGTTTAATAATGATAAAATATTTTAAATAGGAAAGATTTGTTTGTTTGAATTGAATAGGCTCCGAAACTACTGGACCGATTTGAAAAATTCTTTCACCATTAGAATCCTACATTATTCCTGATGAACATAGGTCTTAGAATATACCCATGCGAAGCCGGGGTGGGCAGCTAGTTGACAATAATTATGGACCGATTCGGATGATTACTTTTCAGTTATTGTATAGGGGATGATTTCCGTAAATTTATTCCCCATAACATTTTGTTCCCGAGGAATTATCATTTTTAACGCACAACTTAAAAAAATCTGTTTAAAACTAAGAAATACTAAGTCGGTTTTTAGTCTGTTTTAAACGATCAAATTATTTTCGACTCAGCCGGTTTTCCACCCGCTGCTTGTTATAATGTGACAATGGTTTAAAATTTTTGTTAAACTCTAGTGTGTTTGTGTGGAGAAACCAAGACTTGGTTTGTAAAACAAATAAACAAAACTTAATCAGGATAAGTGCTATAAATGCCATATTAGTCCTTTGTATAGGAGTGTAGTCCCTCTGAGTAAAGCTCGATTTTAACCAAGACTTGGTTCGTAAATAAAATAAAGTTAAAAACTACAACCCGACTACGTAAAAGTTAAAAAAGTTTGAAACATTTACATTGACAAAATAGAATGACGTATCGGTCATATTTGATAGGCATAGAGTTGAAAATGAAAATAGGTCGTAGGTATTGTAATTTTTCTCTATGGGGCCTGCAGCCTGCGGCTACCTAAACTTTAATACGCGTTTTGAAGGCTTATTGGGGGTCGGAGCCCTAAATCCTCTAGCCTATAACCATCGGGGTATTGAGACGAATCAATCGATACATAATTTGTTGAAATCGAACTAGTAGTTACAGCGCCACGTGGGAACAAAGAAATCGGCCACATACGTACAAACATACAAACATAGGATGCTAACCTCATAACCCTCACCTGTTGATAGTCGGGTAAAAACTGTATTTTATTTTTAGTTCCTTTCCCCTAAACTAAGTTTAATTTAAGACATTTGCAATTCAACAAACACGAATCAAGAAATTCAATGTAAATCCGAATGAAGCCGCAGTATTCAATTATACTAAATACATATTCATCATTCGTAAGTCGGTTAAACTGGGTCTGACATCGTTTTGACTATTTACTGCTGGAATATTCATAGTGGACCTATAGATAAGGAACTTTAGATTTAAGGTGTGTGCAAACCTCTAAGCTCTCATTAAAACGTACTTTCCGATTTCAATTCAATTCAATTCATTTATTTCCAATAACAACAAAATGCATTGTCTTAGCGATAAGGCCGCCCATTGTGCAACTCTGTTATTTATTTTTTCCTGTATTCTTTCTTTCTTTTGTATTTTTTTGTTGTGCAATAAAGTGTATTGTATTGTATTGTGTGCGGAAAACTTAAATCTAGAATACACAAAAAAAGAAAAAGAATAAAAATTATAAAAATTAAAACTATCTACTGAAACATAATGAAAATGATATTATTAATTGAATACAATGTCAATTTGGATATTAAAGTTAAAGTTAAATATTCAGCCCAAATGTTATAATGTACTACACACACGACATTTGCGTCTATTGGGCCATAAAAGTGTTAACGCATTCACTGCCCGCTGCAGATAGACATGTACGTTTTGGGGCATAAAAGTGTTAAAGCAGTCACTGCCCGCTGCAGATAGACATGTACGTTTTGGGCCATAAAAGTGTTAACGCATTCACTGCCCGCTGTTGATAGACATTTGGGTCTTGGGCCAGGAAAAACCCATTGATGAGAGTTAGAGCGAGTTCACATAAGGCGTTTAGAAGCACGTTCTGAACAAAATCGGAGGCGTTCGTGTGTGTTGTATACCTAAGACAATAACCACTGTCTTTGGTGTGTATGGATGTATCGGACGAGAAACCAGGAGATAGTTTTTAAAATGCACGTTACCAAAGCGCGCGCATCAAAACGCCTAATGTCCGACCTATGTCACCTCCGGATCGCGAATCAGCTCGTTTGTGAAACGGCTAGGCTGTTTACGAAACGGTACCATTCAGTTATATGCCTAGGCCGATTGTAGAAATAAAGATTTTGTACAGTCCATGATTCTTCTGCATTGTATAATATTAAAGTCACTTGAAAGACGAAACTTGAAAGAAGGATTTCAGAAATCTACAAAAAGAAAACCTCTTTTTTACCCGACTACCAACAGGGGAGGGTTATGAGGTTAGCACCCTATGTTTGTATGTATGTGGCCGATTACTTTGTTCCCACGTAGCGCTGAAACTACTGGTTCGATTTCAACAAATTATGTATCGATTGATTCGTCTCAATACCCCGATGGTTATAAGCTATAGGATTTAGGGCTCTGACCCCGAATAAGCCTTCAAAACGCGTATTAAAGTTAGGGTAGCCGCAGGCTGCAGGCCCCATAGAGAAAAATTACAATACCTAAGCTACGACCTATTTTCATTTTCAACTCTATGCCTATCAAATATGACCGATACGTCATTCTATTTTGTCAATGTAAATGTTTCAAACTTTTATAACTTTCACGTAGTCGGGTTGTAGTTTTTAACTTTATCTTGTTTATTTACGCCTTGAATGAAATTATATCAATCACGGCCAAAATCCATCAGACATATTAATTTTGTAATAGAATTGCAACTCTATTCCGAAACAAAAAAGCACCACAATCGCCTAACCGATATATTTTCAACTATTCGCAATAGATTTTCAGCAATAAGTGTTATTTATTTCCACCTTTATTTCCTTGGGATAAGATTGAAAGTTTTCGATCATAAATTCTTGGCAGGTACTGCTGGTAAGTTATGGTGACAGGTGCGACGGTCCACGTGGAGTGTATTTCAGGAAATGTTAATAGTTCCGTTTGTAATGAACTCAATATTTGTATAGATATAAAGCTTTGGTCTCTTCTACCTTTCTCGCACCACGCAGTACGCTGCGTACTGTCACGTCGACTGACAAATGTTGTGTACTGTACCATAATATGATTCAATAAAAAACATACAAACATACAAATATACAAACATACAAATATACAAACATAGGGTGCTAACCTCATAACCCTCCCCTGTCGGTAGTCGGGTAATAAATAAGGAAGGACACCACCTCAAAGTTTTGATTTGCAAAATGATAACACTCTACTAGAAAAACAATATACGTTCATTCATACTTGGCTCACGTTTGTTACATTTAGATTTAGTCCTAGAATGGAGATTGTTCTCTACGGTAGAATAGAGATTATTTGGTCTGTTTTAAAAAACTATAAACCGACTTCAAATTTCGGTAAATATTATTCATCTATGTCTCGAACTGGCACGTTAGTTGGTTGCTAGGGTGTTTTTTTAAGATTTACGGGATGTATACTAATCCCTCGGCAATAAAATTCCCGATATATATGGGACCACCTCGGGATCATTCTCTATACAATAGTGAAAGAATTATCAAAATCGGACTACTCTGAAAAAGTTATGCGTGGTCTAAAATAAAAAAATATATACGCGTCGACTTGTAAGCGTCCTCGGTTTTTTTGTCGGTTGATGATAAATGGTAATTGACTGTCTGTGCGGAAAAGCGGTCATTTGATTTTCACACCGCAGTGTAATAATAATAACACAGATTACAGAAATAAATGACCGCTTCTCTACACAGACAGTCGACGACATCACATTACGTAGCGTACTAAGTGGTGACCAAGTGGTGACCTAGAGAATAAGGCTTAAAATTTAGTATAACAAAAATAATATACTTTTTCTATTAAATTCCTACCACTCGGTACCAAATTGTAACTAACGCCCGAACACCTACTCAAACGCAGCACGCATTTGAGTGGGTCTCATTATTTGACGAATTCAAACTGTTAAAAAACCACGACTTGAGGCGTATAAGGTTGCCTTTATAGATAGCTTGACAAAAATTACGCGATAAAGATGCGATTCTATTGGTTGGTTAGAATTATAGCAACAACGTAGCAATCTCTGGAAGAATGGCAGTTTAAATCTGAGATCAGTTGCGATTGAGTATTTCACAACTGCTTTTTGTATGGACAAGCTTTTGAAAAAAATCGCATAAAATTATGCTTCTACCTTCATAATTATATATTCAAACTTCATAGGTCTCACATGTGGGTTTCACTCAACCGTGTAATTTTTTTAGTTGAGGTCTGTGGTTTTATATTGTCCACTTACTTACACCCCCAAGTCGAGTGATTAATACCAAGAAACTTCTTTTCTAATATAAAAATGTACCCAAGCCATCAAACTTCAGATTTAATTTGCTTAAGTAGAAATTGTTGTTAAATCCGAATAATCCAAAAAGCGCTTTACACAGAAACGCTCTCGCTAAGCGCTTTATTGAAAATCCATCGCATAATTCAATCGAATGTTGTCACAACACTGTACTTTTTGGAGTTATTCTTTATGGATAAGGGATTTATAATAACTGTTCATATAACTGTTCATGGAATATCCATTGTTCTAACTTGATAGACTATGTTAATACTAGATATATGGGAATTATATTACACCACATGTGTCACAATTACGAACACTCTTCTATCCACAAAAACTTTTTTTGAGCTAATCCTCTGAAGGTACCTTAATAAAACTTTTCTAAACAGGAAAAAAGACTACCATTTGTGACTTTCTCAGGGAAAATCAGAAAAAGGTCATAATCAAGCAAATGATATTACCTTCAGAGACCTCTCCCAGGTTGATGGCGGGCACAAGACGAGAGATGAAGCGACTGGAGCCGAGATTATCGCGAGTTCCTTTTGTGCACTCAGTTGCACACTTGCGATAATGTCAGCTGTTCCTTAGCAGTTATGAAAGTTTTGCAACTGTATTGCTCAACTGCGAACAGTTGAGCAATGGTACTCGTAAGTCATTTTGTTCCTTATTACTCAACTCAATAGGTAATTGCCAAATGCATGGTTAATTTTGACACAACGCGCATTTAAACACATTAATTGATTAATAATATTTGTCTCTTTGTTAGGTACCTTCTTCAAACTTTGTCGCATCAAGTAGTCAAAATTATTGATGAACATTTTGCAGAGAAAAGAGGATTTTTAGTTTTTCTTAATGAACTTTGCGTTGGTACATTTTGCATTGGTAAATAGCATTACCGCTCGCTCGCGAGTTGTACGCTCAAGTACCGCTTTGCCAACCGATCATGGAACAAGCTGTCTGCTAGACGCTAGTTCCATAGCTGCGTGAACAGCGCGAACCGGTGTCGTGCGGGTGCTGTATAAATGTGCTTATTTGTTTTGACTTTAATTAACACATCTACTTAAGCGGTATTCGCTACCCAGAGCGGTAGATACCGGTATTATTCGCTTAAAATACGTAATCGGTTTCGCGCGGGCCAATTAATTACGTCGAGTAAATTAGTGACAGTAGGATTTCGCTACCGCACTGGGTAGCGAATACTGCAAAAGTCTGCACAGGGGGCATACTCGGTAAAGGAAAACAGAAGTATCTGATACGTTTTCGTGCCAAAACTTATCTATTGTCAATTGCAGAAAATTTGCGTTTGCACGAAAACGAATCATAAACTTCGATTTAGTTTTTACGAGTACGACCCAGGGGTAAAATTCTGCTAGCCAATTCACTTTACTATGAAAGTGTATTCACAGAATTCGGCCCCAGTCAGTTTATCACTTGTACCAAACGCTTCTATAGCGCGATGTCATTATCTGTCCAACACAACCGTGAGATTACGGTCTATTTCATTATTTTTCTACGGGATTTCACGTGATTTCTACGTGACCTCACGTGACCTCACGTGATTGATTACGTTAATACTAATGGAAATGTATTCAACGTTCAGATTATCTGATTACGCATCGTTAGTACAAGTAGATAACCTACCTTAGGTACTTTAGCTGTCGCTGTCTTTTCTTTTTCTTTTCAGCAAATTACGATAATTATTTTCCCATTTTGTGTTTTAGTTTTTTGTGTGTGAAATAAATGTTTTTTGTATCGTTTTTGCTATAAAACGTGCGTAAACTCGCACTGGGGCAAATTTCGTCGAATATTTAATAACGTCCAAAATTTTCGACCACAACGGAACTTCAACCCGCAATCCTCCTACAATGCGGGATGCGCTGCCAATTAAAAAAAAACATAAATTCTTGATAAAACACTGTTTTTACCGGATTGATCGCGTATATTTTATATTTGTTTATAACCTGACGTTTCGGAGGCTTTTCAGCTTCCATGGTCACAGGCAGACTGAGGTGACATTTGTCTTTACAAGTAATTTGAATTTTACATATCTACCGTCAATTATACAACTTTAATTATAACGTTCCGTATGTACGCAGTAATCACTAACAGTGTCTTGATGGGTTGTAGCTATGGATTGCTGGGTGTGGGACCTGACTCGATGTAGGACTGGATCCCAAGCGGCAGGTACTCTCCAACCATCTTCTCTATTGAAATTATTCGGATGTTTTTGAATTTCAATTGCTTCTCGGAGCATTCTAGGAATGAAACGGTTTTCTCTAGCTAGTATTTGAGCTTTGTCGAAGCGAAGAAAATGACCGGCGTCCAGTGAATGTTCATAGACTACAGACTTTGACGACCGTTTGTGTTTGACGTCAGCTATGTGCTCTTTTAATCGAGTGGCTATACTTCTTTTTGTTTGCCCTATGTAACATGAGCCACATTCACAGTCAATTTTATAAACACCAGCATCTTCAAAGGGGACTTTACATTTGACTGGTCTTAGAAATTGTTGAATCTTCTTGTGCGGCTTGAAATAAGATTTAATCGAAGCTCGTTTTAGGATTCCTTCAATTTTGTCCGTGATTCCCTTGATGTAAGGAAGGATAGCTGGCGCTCGCTCAACTGTGTGTGGCTTTGGGCGGCTTCTGTGAGGATGGCGTGGAGTTTTTTATTATTAAAGTGTCTAAGAAAGTTAAATTAGCTTTCTTAGACACTTTAATAATAAAAAACCTGGATAAATCACTTGGACATTCAGTTTATAGAAAACCAACCCATACAGATAGGTACCTCAATGGTGATTCTCATCACCACCCATGTCAGTTAGCTACTGTTGGTAAATCTTTATTACAGAGAGCCCACGGCATCTGTGACGAGCACCATCTAGCAGGAGAGCTGAAGCACATCCATGAAGTTCTCCGGAGTAATAAACTTCAAACTCCACGCCATCCTCACAGAAGCCGCCCAAAGCCACACACAGTTGAGCGAGCGCCAGCTATCCTTCCTTACATCAAGGGAATCACGGACAAAATTGAAGGAATCCTAAAACGAGCTTCGATTAAATCTTATTTCAAGCCGCACAAGAAGATTCAACAATTTCTAAGACCAGTCAAGTGTAAAGTCCCCTTTGAAGATGCTGGTGTTTATAAAATTGACTGTGAATGTGGCTCATGTTACATAGGGCAAACAAAAAGAAGTATAGCCACTCGATTAAAAGAGCACATAGCTGACGTCAAACACAAACGGTCGTCAAAGTCTGTAGTCTATGAACATTCACTGGACGCCGGTCATTTTCTTCGCTTCGACAAAGCTCAAATACTAGCTAGAGAAAACCGTTTCATTCCTAGAATGCTCCGAGAAGCAATTGAAATTCAAAAACATCCGAATAATTTCAATAGAGAAGATGGTTGGAGAGTACCTGCCGCTTGGGATCCAGTCCTACATCGAGTCAGGTCCCACACCCAGCAATCCATAGCTACAACCCATCAAGACACTGTTAGTGATTACTGCGTACATACGGAACGTTATAATTAAAGTTGTATAATTGACGGTAGATATGTAAAATTCAAATTACTTGTAAAGACAAATGTCACCTCAGTCTGCCTGTGACCATGGAAGCTGAAAAGCCTCCGAAACGTCAGGTTATAAACAAATATAAAATATACGCGATCAATCCGGTAAAAACAGTGTTTTATTATGAGTTCTCGCGAAAATAACCTTAGAATATACTATAAATTCTTGATTTCTATAAATACAAAAATGTACACTTAGAAAAGGCCAAATTCTTAAAATTAAACACTGACACGGAATTGCGACACTCAAGTGACGTAGGAGTCGAAGAACTCTGGGACTTACTTCGGACTTAATTTACTTTTTTTTCTGTGTTCCATTCATATTAATGCAACTGCAAGAGATTTTCTGGAAAAATAGGGGTCTTAAGTGAAAGAGAGATACTTAGAGTTGTTAATTCCTAATACCTTAAAGTTTTTGTAATGCCGGGTACAGACCAAGCGAGCGAGAGCGAGCGAATGCAAACGATTGGGATTTGACAATCGGTACGTTTGTTCCATATTGCTTTGATGTAGCGACAGCCGCCGGAGCACGGCTGAAGACGAACGAAGGCCCTTGTTTGGACTCACTTGCTTTTGCAATGACATCCACACTGGTACTTTTGCGTTCGTTCGTAAGCCTTCGCTCGCTCTCGCTCGCTTGGTCTGTACCCGGCATAAGATCTGTTCAGTATATGTATGCGAACAAACCGACATCTACAGAAAAAAATATTTTCTTGTGTAAGTAGGTACTTACCTACTGCTTCAAACTACTATTGTCCTTAATTTCGATCTTTTTTGTCGTTATTAACTTAACTGAGGCTCGCTTAACTACTTACATACCTCCCATTCCATTTGAAAACTTAATACCATGAATAAAGTAACGAAACATCCTGGCATGCAATGGATTTTGGTCAGTTAAAGCCCAAAATTGAAATAACCCGAAACGATATGCAATTTTGAACCATAACACAGTGCAGCAAGCTTGCCGTATATAGCAACAACCCTTTATGAAGCGACTGGGTCGAAGTGCAATTTATGGCGATTCAATTTCTACCAATAACTTCGCCCCGGGTTTGATAACCCTTAGTTTGGATCTGGGGATTCTGAAAATGGAATCAGTACCTAGAATCTTGACTAAGGTGGGCCTCCAGTGGTGGAGTAAGGGAGGGGCACTGGGCCGGCCCGGGTGACCCACTCGTCATACTTCCACACTCATTTGGCCACTACCGCAAAAAAAACCTACGTAAAAAACTACTAGGTAGTAGTAGATCGCAAAACAAATTTAGCTCTGTGAAGTTGACTTCAACGGCTGCGAACCGCACAGTATACTGTAGGAGCATTTGGGAAAATGTAATTTTTTTGCTCAACATTTCGTATTTTTCTAAATGCTCCAAAAATACCAGTGAATGAAAGTTAGCTTTATCATGCATTCATAGAAAATGGCTTACTATTATCGGCAAATTACACTATCGCTAGTTTTATTGCTAGTGAAAAGCAGAAATAAAGAAAAACCACAAAAAAATTGAATCTCGCACCAACCCGCAACGAACAACCGTCGACACCGAGCCTTGAATACCTCCCAGCAAACTCACAGTTTGTGGCAACATAGACTCTATTAAAGACAGTCCTAAGTGTTTCCTAGAACTAGTTCTTGTGTGCACAGTTCCCGCATGTGCTTCCAGTTGGGTTTCCCTAAAGCCTTGTTAGCTCGGAGTTAGATACTACTAGTCAAACAGTATGTGTAACCCAGGCCCTCTTTGAAGAGTTTATCTAATGTCTAATGTCCAGCTCCTCGACAACACGGACATAGTGAGGAGGGTTAAAAGAACAAAACCTTTTGAGTTAGTGTAGTGATAATTAGTGTATGTGCATAAGTGCTATCTTAAAGAACACATGAACAAAGTGTCTTCGCCTTAAGTATAGAGACAATAAGAAAAGTGCCAATGGACACGTTCTTAGTTATATGTTTTTATAAAATTAAGTTAAAACTAAATTACCCATTAGCCAATTCTATGGCTAGATTGTAATTATACTCTAGTGTACCTAACATTAATTTAAAATGTGTATATTAGACAATAAAAAATAAAAAAAAATAAAAAAATAAAAAATCTAATGTCTGTGATGTTTGATTAAAGAGAGAACGATTATATCGAGCCGTTTGTGACCCAAGGGATGTCGCTTTTCGTAGAACGTGTAAGCATTCTGTCGTCGTAACTACTAAGAGAGAAGTGCGAAAACCTTTATTCTGCTAAACTTAGAAGAGTAAAAGTTGTCGCTGAGCTTAAAATTAGCATTCAAACTCATAATCTATGCATTTTAGTCATATATTTATTTTTAATTAGAACAGCGGCGATTGCCAAGTACACTAATTAATTAATTATAATTTAAATACCTACCTACAAACAATAAAAACACAAAAATAAGACAAAATTATATGAATTAATTAATATAATTTTGTCTTATATAGACAACACCGGGACCACGAACCACTCACTCGCTTGAAGATTGCCGTAAGCCATTTTGTTATTGTAAGATAAAAAAAAAAATCTTATGGTTTTTCTAATTCTAATCTCACTAATATTATAAACGTGAAAGTTTAGATGGATGGATGGATGTTTGTTCCTTTATCACGCCAGAACGGCTGAACGGATCTGGATGAAATTTGGCACAGAGATAGATTATAGTCTGGAATAGTACATAGCCTACTTTTTATACCGAAATTCCCACGCGAACGGGAACTACGCGGGTGAAACCGCGAGGCGCTGCTAGTAGAGAATAAATTCTAATTCTATAATTTAACACTACCTACTATATTTGTTGTCCACACTACCTTAAGGTTAGCAGGTAGAGAATGCTATCTAGCGTTATGCTCGCCTATGTACAACTTTTGTGCAATAAAGTATATTATATTCTATAAAATTCCATACTTTGAATACTTTTTTGTGCTGTGTGGTAGCGGTGCTGGATATATGTTCTATATCCTTACGGCCCCTGATCAGCTTTAAACATTGACTCCAGCTACACTCAAACGACGTCTAATTCAGTAAGCCCACCCCGGCTTTGATCAGCGCTGTTTGCGAGCAAATGTTTGGTTAGTAAGTACTAAAGATCACTGATGCGAGAAATGAGTACACGTGCGATTTCTCTTAGCAAAACTGTCAAATAATTAGCAGTTCATAACTTTATTTGTAGTGATAGTCAACTTGTTTTAATTTAATTTAGATAAAGTAAATCCTGTATTGGCCGTATTATGTCTTGTGAATAAGTTTGTCAATTTTAGTTCTTAAGGGCTGTGGATTTTGTTTTATAAATAAATAAATAATGATAAGGATGCGTTGTTAGGCCGCGGATTAGGAGATTACTCGAAGAAAACACGTATGATGTTCAAGAACTTCATTGAACAATCAAAAACCGCTCTAGATTTAGTTAACATCCTCTTTATGAAGATAGCAACCAAAGATTCTGAATTTCTTAGAATCCAAGATATTTTATGCAAACAAAAACTTTTAGTAATTAATGCTAAATAAAACTGATGACAATAACAAAATACAACTAGGACAGCAAGGTACCTAAGCGCTGAAATCAAAAACTTTAACAAATAAATATGTGTTAAGGTTTTGGTGTTTCTGTGCAAATGGCACACGTGCAGCGAGAAAGGTGCAAAAATCTATTTATTACCAACAAAGCTGTCAAAACCAAAAATTGTTTCGAGCTTCTACGATTTGTTACGACAATACCAGAGTCGTAGATCATTTTCCACTACCCTACTATCTACTACTATCTTCGTTGATTTTGTAACCCTTTGTGTAAAATGAATTAAATAATTATAATCTATCTGATTTTCTTTAATGGACCACAAAAGGACAGACATCAGGAGTTCTACTTTGAAAAACGAAGAAAGTTGACGGATGACGTCGTTCGCACGGATCGAACAATCTCCAAGTGACTTCGGGCGCGTCACCTTACAGACACCTTTTATTTAAATCCCAGAAAAAAAAACAGAACAATTTTCAAAGTAAGGTAACTGAAAGAAAGAACCAATCAGCCGTACTTCGTATTGTGCGATCCGACGTCATCAGTCAACTTCGTTCGTTTTTTCAAAGTAGATCTCATCTCGAGAGTCCTGAGAATGAATTTTGCGAATACTAAAAAGTATCTAGAACCGAAGATACCAAGTAGTATCGTGAACACTAGACACTCGATATTACTTTTATTTTTAGCAGAACTAAATCTTTAGGCAACTTGTCAGTTTGGCGCTCGGGACCGGAGTGAATAATTTTAGATATAGATTTTCCATCATAGGTCGATGGCGGGAAATTTCCAGCTTTTCTTCGCCAGTCACAATAATGGTGTTGCCGCTACCAGTGTTACCAAACCAACTGAAGTAATACTTGACAGCTTCAAACACGATGACAAGTCGTCGTATCCTACGAATAAGGTTACAGTCGCCACTGTGACCTTTTATTTTTATTGCATTTTTGGAATCTCCATTATCATTTACATCATATCATTTCGAAAAAATTAAATAAATAATGAATATAAAAAAGTTATTAGGGTTTTAAAATTTGGTTACAATTGCACTGATGCATTTAACCCGACGAAAAAGGTAACAAAAAGCTTTGGGACTTTTTTTCATGTGCGAATCGCAACCGACATGGGTATTTTCCGCCGAATATGGTTACACGCTCCACAGTACTCGTTTACCGCGGGCGAAAAGGCGCGCGTGCGGCGCGAGGCGAGTCGTTTTACGTTGTAAACTGAGAAACTAAAACGAGGCAAATACTAAGGTATATAAATTAGTGTCTACGAAAGATGCCCCTGCGCGGAAAGAAAAGTAAAAATGTAAGTACTTACCTATTTAAAGTTGAAATATGGTTATTAACACAGGTCATTAAAAGTGGTTGATCCGTGAAACTGTGTCAAAATATTGGAAAACTTAGGAATAAATTATTATTATTTATTCGTAGTAAACATCCCGTTTTAAATGACAAAGATAATTCAGTGCAGTTACTAATAAATATAATGTTCTATTTGCTCTCATACATTCGCATTACATTCGCGTGCATTCTTGCGAATACGAATGCGAGTATTGAAAATCTTGCAAATGTTCGCCAATGCGAATGCAAGTATTCGTTACATCTCTATTATAGATGAATGGATCTATCTATTAGATTATTAGAATAGATAATAGAATACCTAGTTTTTAGATTGATATAAGAGCCTCTGTTTAAAACCTGATTTTATTAATTACATACTTATTTTCAGAGCAATGAAGAAAACTTTTGCCCTGGGCCTTCAATTGACATGGGCTACACAAGTCCAGCTTCACAAGAGGAACTGATCTTGCAGCCTGATCAACTTGTAATAATAAATGTAACAATCTCTAATTATAAACATAGATAGGTATGTATGTAAACTGCATGCCAAGAAATTACCAAATGAGTCAGTTTTATGTAATTTTTTATGGATTTATTCGTTTCTGCTTTTACCAATACATTTTGTTCCGTCATTTTTACTTGCAGAAAAATTATCAACTATTTTTCAAATCTTTCCCTCATACAAACATGATGTAAAATAGGTATGGTTATATGTTTTGAAAACTAGTGGTATAAAATTAAACACACATTAAATGTGCCTTACCTGCCTACAAATTAGGTATTTTGTTTATAATTATAAATAGTGTTGAATGAATAGAAGGCTGTTTTAATACCTACTAAATAAATCTGATTATTTTAATGAAAAAAATTATTTGGTGGTCCCCTACCTATACTAGTAATTCTATAAACAGTAGACCTCGCGAGCACTAAGACGACCTCTGTGCCGTGGCGGGCGAAGGTCTGCCTGCGACGCAGGAACATTTGTACGATCTGCAGGTATGGTTCCGGGTGTTCTGGTCGTTTTCTATATATAACAAAAAACATCTTTCTTTGTAATGTTATGTGTTGTATTATGTAGGTATATCAGTTATCTTGTACCCAAAATACAAGCCCTGCTTAGATTGGGGCTAGATAATGCTGTGTGAGTTGTCCAGCATCATTTATTTATATCTGATTATATTATTTATTTATATGTATTAATTTACTTTATTTATACATTATATGAAAATATACTCATATAAAAATATACTTTATTTTTATTTAACTGAATTTATTTCTTTATTGTATTTATTTATGTTTTTTACTTTTTTTCAACAATTAATTGTCTAATTTCACAAATTATATCATTTAGACGCCTGAGTACTCTGTAACATAATACAAAATGTTGAGCAACAATAACAAAATCGATAACTAGAACTTCTTCCTAAACAAAACCAATTTTGACAAAAAATCGCACCGTTATTAGCATTAGGATATTTGATTATTTGATTCTCAGTCAAACTACGGCATAAGTAAATAAATAGGTTAGTCCATAGTAAAATTAAGAATTCTGAGATAAAATAATTTGTGGTCTACTAAAAAAAAAATTAATCTTTGAAATAAAATCTCACAAATCTGCAAACATACGAAGACGAAACATTTGGCCGGGCTATTTCTTAGTTCCTACGTCCTACTCTCGAAGTGTTACAAAGATGTTCTAATAGGTGGCGCTGTACGATAGATGCTCTAATGCTTATTGTTGCATTTTGCAGAGCTATTTTTCTCGTCATGGCAAAAATCATCAGTAGATCTTTACCATTTTATACGAGAACAAATAAAAATTAAAAAAAAACCTTTCAATTAAAAAAATAATCATCGAAATCAGATGTCTTATAGCGGAGATGTTCGGTAGCCCTCTTTTTGTCCTTTTTGGAGGAAACAAGCCTTTCATCAAAAAACCCCGACGCGACGACTAAAAAAATCTATAATATTGTAAAATCTGTACACCAAGTTTAGTAGTTAGTAATAGTTTCGTCCAGATCGGTCGTAAAATACGACCTGTAGAAGATTACGTACATTCTGACAGCACCCATACTTATGCTAGTAGTTGATGCAGAGGCGCTTCGCTCACTTCGCTCGCTCGGTCAATTATGTAGAGACTTTACCATTATGAAATACACTATAAAACACCAAAACATATGTATTCTCTAATCTATAATAGGCTCCAGGCTCATTGACGTGATCTTTCATCGGGTTACGGCCGAGAGAGGATGGATTACTAATAATAATCCACACAGCATCATCTAGCCCCAAGCTAAGCAGAGCTTGTGTTATGGGTACTAGATGAATTATATACTTAATACAATAGGACAATATGAACATATCTTTTTTATTAAACATAGAAAACCAAAATATATATTAAAATAAATATTTTTAAGGAAGGCCTACGTTTTATATAAATACAAAATAGGTTAGAAGAAACTAACAACAAAAAAGCCAATAAATGGCCTTCACAGCTAAATGCCAGTGTGGAAAATAAATACTCGCATTCGCATTCGCAACAATGTACGCGAATGTAATGCGAATGTTAAAAGGGCAAATAAAACATTACATTTATTTGCACTGCACTGAATTAGTTATTTAAAACGGGTTATTTACCATGATATTCGTCGTAATATTATTTACGCAATATTTCGAGACAATTTTATGCGCATGATCACGGAACAGCGGTATAAAAGTTTTATGCTGAATTACCTTTTTCATATGAAAGGAATTATAACGTATAAGTCTCATTAATTTATTTAAAAAAAAACAATCTAAAATGAGTTTTGCCTAGCTTACGAAAGTACTACTTTTCGTAGTAGGTAGGTATGTCAGCAAACCTACAGTTTCATAAAAACTCGATTTAAGCTTTCGAATGATTTTGAGCCATTTAGTTAAAGAACTTTGATAAGTCAGCTGTAGTAGTTGTGATTTGTCCCGAATTGGGAATCGAACCCGAAAATTATCAAAATACCAAACGAAATTCTGGAAGGAAAGTAAAATGTAACCCTCTTAAGTTTGTAATTGTCCTTAATATTTCGTCGAATAAGGTTATAAAGACGATTGTCACCTTCTTAGTTTGACGTCGTGTAGCGAATCTTCGTGGAAAAGGGTCACAAAGGCGTTTAGAATAGCATCGATTTGAAACTTGCACGCGGAACAAGGTGCTAAGCGACAAAAACTAGGGAAAACGGTTTTTTTTATTCATGAAACTTACATGATAATTTAGCGAAAAATATAATAAAACGTTTTATTAAAAAAAAACATACTCGCTTAATAGAAACTTTTCGAAATAATTAGAAAAAACCGTCTCCTGTAAAGTTGGTGTTTTGCAATGGTGACCTTATTCGTAGGATACGACGAAGTGTTTACTAATATTCTACCAGATCCAAAAGTCACGATGGTCGGTATAAAGTGCACTAAACAGTTAAATCGTTCCTCTGGCCTATTTGTCATTGCGAAGATGGCTGAAATTGATGTGCCTAACTAACTATTTACTTGTTGGCTTACAAAGAGGAACTGTAATCAATTTGAAATGAGAAATAAATAAACTAAGTTAAACGCCTTCCCAGTCCATTTTGTTTTGAGTTTTGAAGGATCTTGCGAATAGGTTACATTTAAAAATCAATGGAAATAATATTAATGTAGGTAATGTACAAGCATATTTTTGGACTATTTATCCTTAATTAATTTTAATGTGTTCTTGGGTGGAGACTGCGACTCGGCAAATGTAGTGTAGGATGTCCTCCGACCAGGTGGAATGACGATTTGCGAAAGACTGCTGGCAGATGCTGGATGCGGCAAGCTGAAGACAGGGCGATATGGCGCTCATTCATGGGAGGCCTATGTCCAGCAGTGGACTGATATAGGTTGATGATGATGATGATGATTAGCTTTATTTAATTTATTTATTATTTATACTTAGAATCGAGCAACGGCAACCACCTCTCGTCAAACGAACTAAATGTAACTTTAGTCTTTGAAAAGGTTTGGATAACTATAATTGTTTCCCCTGTAGGTGGCGCTAACGGCGCTTGAGCTGCAAGAGTTCCCAAAGATTTTCGACGAAACTGACTAAGACTTCGTAGCTTAGTTGGTTAGAGCACACCCGTACTGAGGGTGGGGTGCGGGTTCGAATCCTGCCGAAATAAAAAAAATTGGGAGCTTTTTTAATTTCTTAAGCTACACTAAGATCACCAAACTGCCTGCCTGCGTGGTGACGTATAACCTCCTTGTATGGGGAGGCATGTACTCGACTGACGAGGTAAACTGGAAACTCCAATAAATTATTAATTACCTAGTAATGTAAATACATTTTCGGTGTGAAACGAGACAGTAGCATGTGTACAATTGTACACACTTATCTTAGTCGTGTAGGTGTACCAATTTGTAACATGTCGTTTACGTTGCTCCTATTAGTAAAACGTCTGATTCTATTTCCGAAATTAATGGAATATTGAGTTCAGAAATGGAGAAAAAGCTTTATATGTATGAGGGGAAGGTACAAGTTGCTATGTACACTAGTCGGCGACGGGGTCCCAAAATAATTTTTCGCTGCTGATTATATTTCTTCTTTCGGCTAGAAGGTACTATATTCCAGCCAAATCAGATGTACAATGTTTGTAAACAAACCGCCCATACTTAACCTAAAATTCACTGTGTCGCGTCTTTTTATACGCAATACATTATTTGTCGATTTGAGATCCTGCCTTCAATAAATATTGCTTACATTTTATATCTGAAACTCGACGAGAAGCAAGTAAGTTAGTTTTTTGAGTCGTGATTTGTTAACAAACATTTCACATCGAGTCTGGCTGGAGTACAGGTAGGTATTTTTTCTAACGAAGGTATTCCTATAGTAGATAGATCTAATTAATGTTGTGGCAGACAGACAAAGCGTTATGAGAGTTCCATTGTTATAGATTTGTGTCGAACCCTAAAAATATATTTATGACCATAATTTAGGTGACATTTCAATGACACTTGTAAATAAATCCGCTCAAATAAGACTGCCTCTGTATAAAACTAATGGGTGATTACCGGGGTGAAATAGGGTGAAAAGGGGGTGAAATTGGGTGCTGCGGGTAACTTTTATTGGGGTAAGGCAATTAAACGGACTGTGAAAAACTGTGGACTCGGATTCTGGCGGACATTTTTGATAACTGAATTTCCCTTCAATTTACCCTGACTAGACTGTGACCTTCACAGATTGAGTTTTGTTTTCTGTGGACTCAGACAGCTTTATTACCGACATCTACAGCTTATTACATGTCGCAAAAGTAAAAAAAAAGTTTATGGTTTCTTGTTCGCTTCTATAACTTAAAAAACTTATGTGGACAAAAAAATTATCACTTTATTTCCTATATTTACTTCGTTATCTGAGTTTTGTGACGTGTCCAAGCTGTAAGGTCTAAACACAGAAATCATTGGAATAGTGCCTTATTATTATGATTTCTGTGGGTCTAAAGGAAATAAAGAACCTTCAGTTTAGAATTTTGGAGTTTTGAGTTATTGCTCAACTAAGGTTTTTTGTTATAGTGCTAACCCGCACTCTGGGTATCTCTAAGAAATGAAATAAGTCCCAAAAATTTTCGGTTTCGGCGGGATTCGAACCCGCGCCCCACCCTCAGTACGGGTGTGCTCTAACCAACTAAGCCACGAAACCCTTGCTATTATTATTGCTCAACGTCTAACGTGGAACGTGTCCTTTTCTAGCTTCTCACGAGAGACACACCTATAATTTCCAACACTTTCATATTTTTTTGGAAACTAATCATGAGTTATTGCTAGAAAATATTATATTGCACTGGTATCGACGGAGCCCATCGAAACTATTGTTGTCTGTTTGCAAACTCGGATTTGAACGGTTTTCGGTGCACTTGTACAACAGAATTGCTGTAACCATTGTTTTCTGTTTATTAGGTAGGTAATCAGTTTTTGCTAAATTTTCGTTCGTAAATGCCTTCGTTGATATAAAATATGTAGGTTTGTAGAATCTAGTAATGTACCTAGTATTTAAGTCGTTTTTAACCGTCGAAAACCAAAAGGAGGAGGTTCATTCTTTTTTTTACGTTTATAATGTAGGTTACTCGACATTTTCGCTAATTTATAGTCCAATTTCGACGATTCTTTCGCTTTTGTAAAGAGAATAATTCCGAGGTCACATAAAACTTTTATTATATTTGACTCATAAAACTTGGAAAACAGTTCTTAATAGATATAAATTAATTTGAAGTTAGTTTTAAGTTTTTGTAAAAAACAGACGAATTGTGAACCTTCTCTTTTTTGATGTCGGTTAAAACATTCAAATTATTATTATTCTGAGTTCCTGTACTATCCACCACTGGGCAAAGGTATCCCACCCTTTAAAGTACCTATGTAATATGTACCTATCTCTGTTTTGCGCTACTAAAAGTAATGTTTTTTTTTGTGTTTTGTTTGTATTCCAAAGTTCTTTATTTACCATAAAAGTTTTACAAACGTAGATTAAAACTAAACACTGTTTAGAACCTAACTAATTACTAGAAAAATTATAACTAACTCAACAGGCTACGGGACGCCTTTAAAAGTTTTTTGATAAAATAGCTATTTATAATAACTAACACTTGAGCTAACTGCAGACTGTTAACATATTGTAAATACTAGTGTTAATTTAATTCTATTATTTGATAGTAATTTTCTTTGTTAGTAGTAGTAGAGTATTCCAAAAAAAATTTAAGCAGAATTTTCATAAAATATTTACGTTCGTATGAGCACTTTGTATAGCGCGCATTTTTATAGATAAGTTTACTAATTAATTCAATTTCAATTTTATTTCAATTTTTAATTCTTTTTAGTTTTAAGTGTGCAATAAAGTATGTTCTATCTATCTATCTATCTACTAAAAGTATTAGTCGTAAGGTTTAAAAACAACGAAATGATATAGGTGGGTAATTTTCATTATTTATAAACCACAGAAAACGAAACCCTAAAATCAGTGACCAGAGCATTTGTTATGCCAGAACATTTCGTCAGGTAGAAAAAGCAATCCTCACAAAAACGGGCCTTTCAGACCCCCGGGGTATTTGCGTATGGGTAGTATTGGCCAAATATAAGTAATGGATACCCACTCGTTCGCGCGGGGGAGACGGGTTAAACCAACGTCGATTGTTTTCAAAATTTTAACGAATTTAATGCTTTTTTATATTTTTTAGGTTTCGTACCCAAGACAGAATGTTTACTACCATTTTATCACTACTACTTGTCTAAATATTTTTAAGCTTACGCGATCTGAACACATAATTATTAATACTATTTAACGGCTATTTATCGCGTTTATTTACCTATTTTTCCCAACGTTTCGACAGGTTTACACACTGCCGTGGTCACGGGACGACTGGTCTTCCGTGACCACGGCAGTGTGTAAACCTGTCGAAACGTTGGGAAAAATAGGTAAATAAACGCGATAAATAGCCGTTAAATAGTATTAATAATTACTACTTGTCTACTTTACCATTTTACTTTTTGTTAATTGATACTTGATAGGAAAGAAAGAAGAAGATAAGAGGCTAAAGGTTTCTTTTTTTTTATTAATTTACAATGAAAATCTTATAATAATAACACTAGTTAAACCAAAAGGGTTGTCTTAGTCGCTTCTTTACTTTAGTCTAAGTACCGAAGCGACAAAAATAAAAAATTTCACTTTATTTCCGTGTCAGTGTTTTATTTTAAGAATTTGACCTTTTCTAAGTGTACATTTTTGTATTTATGGAAAAATAATTGAAATTTTTTTTTAAATTGATTTTGATTTCATACATTTAACAAGATCCGTCAAGAGTGGTCAAGTGCGAGTATAAGTCACGCGCCGAGGGTTTCGAGCATACAAATTTGTCAATAAAATTATTATATATCATAGATTCACTGACAGTGCGTGAACTACATACAGGATCTGTCCATCATCACGAACACGTTCGTGAAGACGTCAGGTCCTATTTTTTTTAGTAAATCACCTGTTGTTAGACTATGCAAAACACATTTGTTCAGAACCCAATGATAATTCATTGGGTTCTGAACAAGTGAAAAGAGAAAAGTTTTCAAAAAACTAATCTCCCACTCTCATCCGACTGTTAATTCAGGGCCGTTTTTTTAGATTTTCAAATAAAGCCTCTTTAAAGAACGATTATTGAATGGATGGGTACCTACTTAATTTTAGAATCAAGACCTGGCGTCTTTACGAGCGCTTACGTAAAGGTGGACAGAACCTGCAGTTCATGCAGTGTTTTTATTTTATTTTATTTTTGTTTATTAAACAAAATCCACAGCCCTTAACTAATACGACTATGCTAATTATCAAAACTTACGGCCAAAAACGGACTTACTTTTTATACAATAATGATGTCATTAATGATAATAATAATGCTGGACATTCCACAAAGCATCATCTAGCCCCAAGCTAAGCAGAGCTTGTGTTATGGGTACCAGATAACTGATATACTTAATACAGTACAATACACAGATATATTTTTTATTATACATAGAAAACGACCAGAACACTGAACAAATGCCTGCAGATCATACACACATTTGTCCCGAGGCGGGAATCGACCCCGCAACCTTCTGCGTCGCAGGCGGACCTTCGCCCACCGCGCCACAGAGGTCGTCATTATTGCATACACATACTTTTTATAATTTCAGCTTAGGTGTACTTAGCTTGCAGGTACATGTACCCTGGAACAAGAAACTGGGATTAAACAAGTTTTCAAATAAAACTCTGAGCAACGAAGATGCAAATACAACAGAAGCAATCCTTGTATATTTATTCAAATGTAAAGTATATTTTAATACTTAACAAAGTTTTCCTTTGTCTTCTTTGTGACGGTAAGTAAGGCATAATAAGTATCTTGTGTTGTGTGTTTTACTTACTGTCTAGAAAGTACTTACTTATTTACGAAAGGACTGTTCTTAATGCCTTAATATGTTCTTAATGCCTTAATATGTTTTTAATGCCTTAATAAACCTAGAAAACTCGAATAGATAGATACGTACCCACATACTAAATGTTGTTGCTACATCAACAACAAAAAGCTGGAGGAAACGGATACAAAAGCAATCACATAAATAAAATAGGTACATAAACATAGCCTTAACACTAAAGCTAGTAATACACATCCCTCATAACTTAAAACTGCATTTCAAAACTTCGATAAGAGTAAGAAAAGGAAGATACGGTACGTTCTACCAGCGCTCACTCAAGAACTGTACCGTGTCACAGATGAAATAATGATATGGTGTACCTATCGGATTATCAGAAAATTTTAGGTTTTGTGTATCTACTTACGCGGGAAAATATGTGATGCCTTGGGCTTTGTTTTGTTTTTGGAGCTATTTGTACACCTGGTGAACGAACACGAGGTCATTGTCGTGGTGTTTTTGTGGAAATTACACCAAATTATACGTCGTAGCAAGCACGCGAAACACAAACGCCACCACCCTCGCCGCCGCCGCCGCAGTCGGACTATGACTGAGGTGAAGGAACATAGTTGGACCTGACTTGAGCCATACACTTTCGAGATGGTAATGACTCATCTCTCTTTTTTACTTTTATCGAAGTTACAAAAGCATTAAAATAAAACGAACTATCCTAAAGCAGAATATAGCAGAGATATTAAACTCAAAACTGCGCTTTGGCAGAACGTGACTGGAAGAAATTAAGGCAATTCTGGTGTCACAAACTGCATGGTCTTCATAACCGGTTGGATAAACTTTTGAAAAGTGTTAAGGCGATTCCCCGAGCCCAACTAGCGCCGTCACCTATTTTATATTATTTCGTTGAACAAATATAATTTCAAAATTTTCAACATGCAGCTTGGGATACTTACTATAAAGCTTTTTTTTAATGCGATAAATATTTTTAAACTTACGCGATCTGAACACATATTTATAAATACTATTTAACGGGTATTTATCGCGTTTAATTACTTTATTTTCCCGACGTTTCGACAGGTTTACACACTGCCGTGGTCACGGGATGACTGGCGTACTCGAGTTGCCACCTCTGCGAAGCGGGGGCAACATTTCTTGAAACTACCCTCACTTAGTTTTCGACAGTAGGGATGTCCAACTGCACACTCGATAAATACCCGTTAAATAGTATTTATAATTATGTTTTTTTAATGCGTTTTTAATATTTATATATTTGTAGTTTAGGCAGAGATACGAAGATGCACTTTGTGGCCACCAAACTCTATTTTCGCATCTCTGTCTAAACTATACAAAATAAAAACTTTACAGTGGCATAAAAAAAGCTTATAATAGGTATCACAAACTGCTCTGAAATATTAATATAGAATATTTTGAAATTGCCTTTGTTCGACGAAATAATAAGATAAAATAGGCGCTAGTTTGGCTCGGGGTATCGCCTTAAGTGTCGAACCTAGCGGGTTCGGTTGTCAAACTAGGCATAGATCTCAGTAAAAACCCACGGGATTGTGATAAAAAACTCGAAATACATAATTATGAACAGATTTTCTTTGATCATTGAAAATGAAAAATAAATTGAGAAAAAAAAAGATTTATCATGAAAAAGCATATTAATTTGTTCGAGATCACAAGAACGCTGCGGTCTATTGAAACGACATATGTTTCGATTCGTAGGTTATTACAAATTTTGTTGGTTCTTTGAACCAGTTTCTTTATAAGTTTTGTAGTTTTCTTGTTAATAAGCAAAATAAGCGGCCTTACGCCGCCGTTCCAAAAAAACCTATGCTCCGTCCGACTCCCATGAACGCGAAATCCTATCCTCTTCACAAAACGGCGCGCATTGCTCGCTCAGTAAAACGTTAGTATTCAACGGATACCTATGCGATGTTACGCCCGTCTCACACTACCGCGCGGAATCGAATTTGCGGAGCCACAACTCGAGTTCCGCAGCGTGTCCGCGACAGTTTCGCAACAACAACCGACAACGTCATTGCGAAACTCTTGCGGCATCGCACCTACAGTACCGTGCGGTAATGTGAGAGCGCTCTTAATGTTTTTGCTGTGGTTGGAATGTGACGGATGGAACCATTCCTAACTGACACGAGTCTGGTCGGACATTTACATTTACAAGGTCCTATCCCATTTTGAGAAATGTGGATTGTAGGTACCAGAAATGTTACGTAAAATAAGGCAAACCATCTATGTAAGTACCTAGGTCCCTTCTGGGTACCTGGTGGGTACCAGGTGGCGAGTTTTATAATGAAAATACATTATTTTTTTGTACTGTTTGTAAACAGTACCTACAACAAAAAAAATATAACCAAAAAAGATCATCTCACTAATATTATAAACGTGAAAGTTTAGGGATGGATGGATAGATAGATGGATGGATGTTTGTTCCTTTATCACGCCAGAAGGGCAAAACGGATCTGGATGAAATTTGGCACAGAGATTATAGTCTGGAATAGGACATAGGCTACTTTTTATCCCGAAATTCCTACGCGGGTGAAACCGCGAGGCGCTGCTAGTATTATTTAATTAAAGAAAATTAGAATAACAGAAGACAATAATTACAACTATTATTCACACTTAAATCTATTTTGTAAAAATCTAAGCCGGCAGCAGAAGGCAGAATGCCCAGAATGCTGGCAGCATTGCCACGTTGAATGGCAACGCAAATTCGTTGACCGAAATAAAAGCCAGCATTCCGATCACTATTTATAACCTAAGTGTTTTTCGTTTAACGTAACGTATATTTTATGTACAAAGAAATAGGGAAGATGGTAAGCGTGGAAAAGGAAGAATTTGTATTATCTAACAAACTTCCCGTTCCACGTTTTCCATAAGTTCATCTGCGTTCCGTAACAGATCCACATCAGGGTAATGTAGAGGAATATTAGCATTTCCGCCACATGTGCGTAACGGCTTAGGAGTTTTGATGCGCGTTTGGATAGTTATGGTTATGTCATTACATAGTCGTAACTCGTGAAGAAGTAATGTAATATAATGACGCGTTTCTTCATAAGTTTTGAAAAGCGACGCGTATTTTTTTAACCGACTTCAAAATAGGAATTTATGGGTTGTTATGTACATACAACAAGACAGGGCGCTATGGCGCTCATTAGGGAAGGCCTATGTCCAGCAGTGGACTGATATAGGCTGATGATGATGATGATGTACATACAACATACATGTATGATGACCGATTTGTTTCGACGGGCGTAGGGTGTAGGTCCGCCTGCGAAGCAGAGCGTTGCCGGTTTGATTCCCGCCTTGGGACAAATATTTGTACGATCTGCAATATTTTTTCCGGGTGTTATGGATATTTTCGATATTTAAAAAAATGTACTTAATGTATTTAGTTTATTAGTCATTTAGAACCCACACAGTTGCGTAGTTCCCGTTTCCGTGGGAATTCCGGGATAAAAAGCCTATGTGCTATTCCAGACTATAATTTATATCTGTGCGAAATTTCATCCAGATCCGTTCAGCCGTTCTGGCGTGATTGAGTAACACACATCCATCCAACCATCCAAACTTTCACATTTATAATATTAAATATCAAAGTGGGATTTGAAGTCAGTTTTTAGATAGGTATACCAATAATTACAAATCATTTTATAAATGTCGGCTTGGTGCCTTTATCATGCGGATATAATAACTATAATAATAAATAATATAATAATGCTGAACAATTCACACAGCATTATCTAGCCCCAAGCTAAGCAGAGCTTGTGTTATGGGTACTAGATAACTGATATACATAATACAATACATTACATAGATAGATATTTTTTTATTATACATAGAAAACGACCAGAACACCCTGAACAAATGTCTGCAGATCGTACACACATTTGTCTCGAGGCGGGAATCGAACCCGCAACCTCCTGCGTCGCAGCCAGACCTTTGCCCACCGCGCCACATCGGTCGTCAAATGTAATTACTATATTTGTTGATCTCGCCCAAAACCTGAGTTAATATGTAAATAAGTGACTGCTAAGGAATGTGAAATGTCTGAGTCCGAACCTGAACGCTTTTTTAACGCGATGAAGTAAATGCGCAAATCCCATTCAAAAATGAGACAAGAATGGCCTGTCGCTAATCCGCTTATTCATACTTCGCACAAACGACGTACCGCACAAATGCCCTGTCGCTAATCTGAGTATCGCCGAGTGATACTTATCACAAAGGACATGTCGCACGAATGACATGTCGCAATACCGTGCATCGCTTACTCATACCGTATGAGTGCATCTGACCAGCCGTGGACTACTTAGGCTGATGATGATGATGATGATGTTAGTTTTAGCCTTAATTGTTATTGTGTGCAATTTTTTCTAGTACTTGTTTTTCTTGTTTGTTTTTTGGGTTGCATAAATGAATTTATTATTATTATTACTCTTGTTACCCCCAAACTTAGCAAAGTATTTCCCCAATTGTGTTTAATATCTTCATCGAGATACAACAAAAACTCTATAAAAACAAAGTGTGCGACACATCGTTTGTGCGACGTATGAGTCATACGTCGCACAAACGATGTGTCGCACACTCGGTGTCGCACATCTGTAATAATTCTGAGAAAAGTCATAGTGGTAGGTAAGGTACTCACTTATCCATTCAAATACCTATATGATTTTATTTTCAGTATACTTAAATAAAATAAGGACATTATTACCTGCTACATACATTTATTACGTAAACTTTTCACGCAAGGTTCGGTAGTTAAAAGTATTCACAGCAAATTCGGTTCTTGCCTGACGTATCAGAAACTTATAACGAGTTGTAATTCACAGTTAAAAGACGACTGTATCACGTTGGAATAAAAGCCATAGTTGAACAGCAAAAAGTATGATTTGAACTGGACAATATTTTAAAGGGAGAAAAAGTAACGGTGTCGTTTCTCGTACACTTTTAGTTTTTATTGAAATATTCGTTCAGTTTTATTTTGTTTCTACCGTTTTTTTTGCAACTTGAGCTGTTATTATTACAGGGATACGTTAATAAGCAACGACATTTTGATATTGTCTAAGGCCCGTATTATGAAAGCTTCCCCAAGCATTACTTAAGCAGTCATTACGTGATCTCTACTCAAGCGTTAATTACTCAAGTAATGCTTGGTAACCGTTCAATAATATGTCTAAGCAGTTACTCGAAGGCGTGGACGGAGGAAATCCGCTCTTGACGGCTACTTGAGTGAGTGTAGATTTTGACATGAGCTCCCAAGCATTGTTTGAAAATTAGTATTCACTCAAAACTAGACATAAGCATCACTCAAGCAGAGCTCGATGACTGAGCATGCTTTCATAATACGGGCCTTAGTGGCAATGCGTAGGTTCTTGGATGCGAAAAGCCCCAAGCAGTGGTTGCCAAAGGGTACGGTACAGGATACCATGGTGACGGAAACATCCAAATTTTTCATCTCTTATATCCGTAATGAAACATTATATATAAAGTATTAATTATATATTGACATACGACGACGGGGTGGGGCTTGTCCACCAGTTTAATGTCACTCAGCGAGCTATGGAGAGAGTTATTCTCGGAGTTTATGTGAAGGATAGGATTCGTAACGAATACATCCGACAGAGAACCAAGGTTATCGACATACTAGCTCAAAGGATTAGCAAGCTGAAGTGACAGTGGGCTGACCATATCTCGAGAAGATCCGACAACCGCTGGGGTAAAAGTGTTCTTGAGTGGAGACCGCGACTCGGCAAACGAAGTGTAGGACGCCCTCCAACCAGGTGGGATGATTTGCGAAAGACTGCTGGCAGATGCTGGATGCGGCAAGCTGAAGACAGGGCGCTGTGGCGGTCATTAGGGGAGGCCTATGTCCAGCCGTGGAATACTATATAGGCTAATGATGATGATGTTAGTTTTGGCCTTAATTGTTATTGTGTGCAATTTTTTCTAGTACTTGTTTTTCTTGTGTTTGTTTGTTTTTGGGTTCCATAAATGAATTTATTATTATTATTACTCATGTTACCCCCAAACTTAGCGAAGTATTTCCCCAAATGAGTTTAATATCTTCATCGAGATACAACAAAAACTCTATAAAAACAAAGGGTTCCCTATTGCACAGTATTTGCAAAATGTCAAAGCAAATTAACCATCATTACAAGAGCTCTATCAGGATTCATAATTGGTACGATTTCACGCCAAAGTTTTTAAGGTACAGTTCATAATATATCCCCAGTTTTTAGGGTGCCGTACCCAAAGGGTGAAACGGGACCCTATTACTAAGACTCCGCTGTCTGTTTGTCCGTCTGTCACCAGGCTGTATCTCATGAACGTGATAGTTGGACAGTTGAAATTATCACAGATGATGTATTTCTGTTGTTGCTATAACAACAAATTCTAAAACAGAATAAAATTAATATTTAAGGGGGCTCCCATACAGCAAACGTGTTTTTTTTGCTCGTTTCTCTCGTTATTGATAACGGCAACAGGTAAATGCTTGAAATTTTCACAGAATATTATGGTTTATTAAAAATTAATAATTAAACTAAAGTAAAATTAATATTTAAGGGGGCTTCTATACAATACACATGATTTTTTAGCCGTTTTTATAGATGATGGTACGGAACCCTTCGTGCGCGAGTCTGACTCGCACTTGCCGGTTTTATTAAATGAGACTAGCTACTTTCCAGGTAAAAAAAGCCCATTGTTTATGTCAAATTATGTTGTGACTAGGTTTAAAACTACTTCGAAACCGATTTTCATTAAACAGGAATTTGAATTCGGTTTATATATTTTTTAAATACGCTTGTATTATTGTGTTATCCATACGTTAAACCGTTTTTCTTGATAGTCCTCCGAAAACATTACACTTTATTTCTCTCCCATTTGGAGTAGAAAGGGCGCGGGTGCTAAAAAATAATGGGTTGTACCTAGCTGTTCACGTGAAAACCTTTTATTTTCAGAGGGTCCACTTGATGTTTATTAGTTGTGAATATTGTAAGGGTTCAAAAACTGAGGTCTACACCTAATTTAGTTTGATGTTTATTGTTACATTTCTTTTGTTATAATTCATAATTACATTTTAGATATTTTCAAGGAAGCGTCTAGCCTCAAAGCTTGCAGAGCTGGCCATGGTACCAACTGGTCGATTCGGATGTATTCGTCAGTTTAAGGAAAAGTAAATGTTAAAAGATTTTTATTTTACCAGAACAGAGACGAATTATCTGATCTAGTAAGATCAGATAGTTAGTTTCCAAATGGAACGTAGCTTCGTCCCCGATTTTAATGAATGTTTGCATACCTAATCGGATAAGAAATGGCTATGTTTGCACCAAGAAAATCATCATTTGAAATGCATTTTCTCTCGCTTTTGCGGTACCGATTAAAAATTGAAAAATTTTACGGTAATAGCTCTTTCTTATCTGATTATGAGTGCAAAATTTCATTGCAATAAAAGGTGTAGTTTCCAAATTAATCGGAGAGTATGTTTTTGTTTTATTTTTATTTTAGAGGTTCTTGCTTAATATAAAAGAAAATTGTACCACTCGTACTATTTTTTTTACTAGTTGGCTGTATTTTAATTACGAATAAAAAGAAAAGAAAATAAAACAATGTGCGGCGACAACTTTATGACAGATAGGTACACTCGGCTGTGGTATGGGTCAAACAAGCGCCGCCACCTATGTTATCTATTTATTACGTTGCGTAAAGAAAATTTCAAAAATCCATCGTACAGTTTGTGATACCTATTATAAGCTTTTTTCGATGCCTCTGTAATAGTTTTACTCTATTAAGTTTAGCCAGAAAATCGAAAATAGATATTGGTGGCCACCAAGGGCAACTTCGATATTCTGCCTAAACTAAAAAGAGTAAAACTATTACAAAGGCATTAAAAAAAGCTTATAATAGGTATCACAAACTATAGGATGGATTTATCTAGATGTCGCCACTTGAAAAATTTGATTGCGCTATCGATGTGTACTGGGGCTACTTCCAAACCTATTTTCATTATACAGGAATTTGAAGTTCGTTACCATTTTTGGAACACGCAAAACTTTTTTTTTTTTGGCGCGTTTTGTTATTGTGTTGGCATTGAGGGAAGGCCGTGGGTTCAAGTCCCGTCCCGTCGAAAATGTTAGATCGGTTTCATTACGGATGTAAGCGGGTTAACTACGAACCTTATTTGTGTTGGAAGAACACCAACGTTTCATCCCTTAACGAGGGACTTCTTCAGGGTATGTGCGGTTTTAGGTGCGCGCGTTCCGCGTCCCTCCGAGCACCGAATTCATTACATCCGTAATGAATTCGTCAAACTACGATAGTTTTTATAGTAAAATGTTAGATCGGTATTTAGCAAAAGCCGTAAACAAATCTGGAACCGAACTTAAAATCCCAGCGACCAAGGCATTTCAGCATAAGAGGGTGCCTAATATGCGTCTAAGTTCGACGAAGAATTTAAACTGGAGGGGACCTTATCCTCCCCGAAAGCCAATTTCTTAGAGATATCCCCAAGTGCAAGGGCTTGCGCACTATCATAACAAAAACCTTAAAACATACATTGAAAAAATAACAAAGTCTATGATAGGAATAAAATAATATTTTACTTCATAATTGAGAAAATAAAATATAATAACGTCTATTCCTTCTTCAGAACCGAGTATCTTCTGTTCCTAAATCAATAGATCCTAGGAACTTATTAATTATTGGATTGATTCTCAAAATGCCTAGGACGACAAGTCATCGATGTCTAAATAAAGTAGATTTATTGAAGAGCCTAACTCAAACGGAAGGTTTCCATTGAAATTTGCTTTTATAGGTACTTGTCCCTTCAGCGAAAGCGAATGAAAGGACAAGTACGTCGTAAAGAGAAATAGGAACATCCCATGTAGAAGGAAAAAAGTTTAGTTTTGAAAATCGAGCAACCAATTCGTTTCTTCGAAAATACGCAATTGGATTCAAACCCATGAGGTTCCCGTGAGTGATTTCCACAATCCGCATAATTAACGATCTCTGTGGCGCGGTGGGCGAAGGCCTGCCTGCGACGCAGGAGGTTACGGGTTCGATTCCCGCCTTGGGAAAAATGTTTTGTACGATCTGCAGATATTGGTTACGGGTGTTCTGGTCGTGTTCTATATATAATAAAAAATATCTATCTGTGTATTGTTTTATGTATATCAGTTATCTATACCCAAAACACAAGCTCTGCTTAGCTTGGGGCTAGATAATGCTGTGTGAACTGTCCAGCATTATAAATATTTCTATATATATTTTAGTACTGCAGTGCCTCGCGATTTCACCCACTTAGTTCCCGTGGGAATCCCGGAAAGCCTATCTGCATCTATCTATCCATCCATCCAAACTTTGACATTTATAATATAATAATAAAAAATAATAATGGGAAAAATTCATTTTCTAGCAGTAAATATATTTTTCAAATTAACTTCATCGAGTCCAATAGGATTGAAGCTTATCCGATAATCTTCCGGGGTATTAAATAAATTGTTTCTATTAACTGGACCTTTCTCGCTCTGACTTCCTTGGATTAAGACGTATCGGATATACAACACTAAAGCTCCTTCACACTGGCGATTTAAAGTAGGATGGGGTTTGTAGCTTTAGTTTCTAGAGGTACTAAAGAGAGCTAGTGAGCCTATAGGCATAAAATATACAAGGGCCAGAGAGAGGTGTAAAGTTATGTAACATAAAATACTGGCAGTTTTTGGTGCCATGCGAAAAAACACTCAACGTTCAGAGGGTAAATACCTCTGAACGTGTTTTTACGTGTCGAATTTGCTTTTTGTCAGCTAGAATTTTTTCCACACACCCATCGCTCGCTCATCGCAGTAGATGTGCGAGCGATGGAGCTAAAACTTTCATATCCTACGACGACATTTTTATGTCCATCTGCAGGTTCTTGCAAGCTCTGCGGGTCGAAGCGCAGAAGTTGGGCAGTAAATGCAGTCGCAAAATTAGGTAACAAGCAAGATTGGAAATTAATTTCGTTTGAATAGCGAAGCGTAATTTTTTTTTCATCTCATCATTCATCTCGCAGAGTATTTTTACTCTTCGATATGTAAAAGCCGTTTTTATCCGCTAGCTAGAGGATACAGTAAATGAATTTAGAACATCGTGATGAAAATTCAATTAACTTTATCCTCTAGCGGATAAAAACGGCTTTTACACTCTGAGATCGAAGAGCAAAAATACCTACTCTTTTCTCGCTGAGGTGGGGTGAAGAGTTACGTGTTGCACTCTAGTGCAAAGATTTTTCACCTCGTGCTCTTTTGATTCCCTCGCTAGCGCTCACGATTCAAATTTTTGAGTCCTTTTTTAGAATCCTTCGCTTCATCGAAATTGAGCACGCGGTTAAATAGCAACTTTGCACTCTTGTATAACAAATAACTATTTTGTAATAGATATATGACCGTTTCCAAAAAAATATTTATCTGACGTATTTTCGCTTTTTAATACAGTACAGTAAATTTTTATGAACAAAGAAAACTACAATCAAATAATAGAAACCAATTAGAACTAGTTGTACTTAGTAGACTATTGCAAACAATCTACAGGTAGCTCAACTGATCCATATCAATACCAATCGGAAGCGGCAATACTGATGCCCTGCGCCAGATACTCACCAGATGTCGGGTCACGCGTCGCTATAACTTAAAAAAATCTTTGGATATTATAAATTTTCATTCTGACATTTGACATTCAATTCATTAAACTTCTTGTCTCCCTATCTGTAAGTCAACTTAACAAAGTAATAAACGTAAAGAAAGATTCATCAAAGCCCGTCCTTATCGTATTATCTGCAAATGGGTCCTTTGACTTTTTTATTTCCTTGATTAAATCCGTTACAAGTATAGACGCGACAAGGGGGAAAGGGGGAGGGGCAGCCAAGGGGGAAACAGGGGGGAGGAGATAATTTAATATAGAAGAGGATATTAACTGAGGATATTGAAGAGACAACTTTTGTAAAGTACATATCGTGTATGGTTTTTATGAATCACACTAATTACTAATATATTGCAGCATATATATTGCAGCGCCTTACTAATATATTGCAGCACAAAATTGTTATTTACTATGATATAAATTTTTAGGCTGCCCAATGTCACATTACTTGCTGACCAATTAAATCATTTCTGCCGACCACTAGTTGCAGCTCAAGACTTCTGCAGACCAAAACCGCCTTTATCTGCTGACCGTTTAAATGATACCCATTATTTTATATGAGAAAGCGAAAGTTTGAATGTATAAATGGATGCATAGATGGATGTTTGTTACTTCTTTACGCCAAAACAACAGATCGGACTGAAATTTGCATAGATGAGGTACTTCTTATGTGCTGACAAACGATCGAACGGTCCGGAGCTTACCACGCTCCCACGTTCTACACCGCCAAGTTTTTGCGCTCCGGACTATAGTCCATACTATGGAGGACTGTTCGTCACACGATTGACTTTGGACTCCATAATCAATCGTGTCTACAGTCCTCAGATATTATTATTATTAGGTTGGCTGGATGTAAAGAATAACAAAAGCTCTGTTTAGCTTGGGGCTAGATAATTCTGTGTGAATTGTCCGGCAATCATTATTTATAAATAATTCAATGAACACTCAACATAAACACAAAAAAACAGAATAAAATAAATATTTAAGAGGGCTCCCATACAATAAACGTATTTTTTTTGATGTTTTTTATAGATAATGGTACGGAACCCTTCGTGCGCGAGTCCGACTCGCACTTGGCCGGTTATATTTTTTAATTTCCGTAACATCGATACATCATTCTGCTCTCAATAGCGGCCAGTGACCAATCTTTATTAGATCGATCTAAGAGACGCTCGTTCCCAATATTTGGGAACGAGCGAGCGTCTGTTCGCAACTTTACACGTGTTTTTTCGAAAACCGATCTATAACTTGTTGTTATTAATATAGAACATGCTGGGCATGTCACACAGTCAACAATTACCATGATAATATAAAGGGTATAAGACCGTATCGTTGTATCGTGATAATTATTATCAATAATCTTGAAATCCGCGATATAATGCGCGATAATATTGAGATGATTCGCGATATTTTTTCTGTCAGTACTAGCTGGCAGCCATGGAGGACTGACTTCAGAGTAGTAACGATGAAATATTACGCTTTTTTGAAGATAAGGAGCAAAAAAATATTATAATTTTTAATTAACAAAGAAAATTACAATCAAATAATAGAATTAAATTACAACTAGTATTTACAATTGAAACAATTGAGCTAACTGCAGACTAATAAAACACTGTTTTAACCGGATTGATCGCGTATATTTTATATTTTGTTTATAACCTGACGTTTCGGAGGCTTTTCAGCTTCCATAGTCACAGGCAGACTTAGGTGAATATAAAATATAGGTACGCGACCAATCCGGTTAAAACAGTGTTTTATTATAAGTTCTCGCGAAAATAACCTTAGAATACACTAACTGCAGACTGTTGCAAACAATCTACAGGTAGCTCAACTGATCCAAAAAAAATAGTTTAAAGGGTTGATTCTCATGTTTGGAAAGTGCCAAGTGCCAACCCTTATTTCAGTTAGAATTCACCTTAATATTTTAACAGAAGTAGAATCTAGTTTTTCGATAAAATATGCCCCACGGTGAGTTGACACTACGTCCCTCACTGATATTTTTAATCAACAGATTCCAATCGGCTGTATGCAGCCGTAGTACGGGGTGGTCGGGGACAGAATAATAATAATAAAAACGTTTATTTGAAAACATATTTAAACTATTTCTTGAGCTAGGTACCTGTATCTTTTTGCAACAGTCTGTATTAAGCACAATTGTTTTATTGTAAATACTAGTTCTAAATTGTTTCTGTTATTTGATTGAATTTTTTTTTCTGAGAATAATAATGACGAAGAATGAGAGCTGCCTCCTCCGATGAGAATTTTATTCGAATTTTAATCTCTGGGGTAAACGTGTTCTTGAGTGGAGACCACGAATAGGTAAACATAGTGTAGTATACCCTCCAGCCAGGTGACTGCAGGCAGATGCTGGATGCGTCAAGCTGCAGACAGGGCGCTATGGCACTCATTAGGGGAGGTCTATGTCCAGCAGTGGGCTATTATAGGCTGATGATGATGATGGTTTTAAATTTAATCAATTCCGTACAACATTCACACAGGAAATTCGAATAAATTGCTACGACGTAGCTGCATCGTGGCTACGGGAGGCTACGGATGGAATAGTAGAACAGCTGTCCAATGTCCATGGGTTGTGTCTAGACTACTAAACTTTGTAGTTGTATTTTGTTTATCCTCGGTCCCATAGGCGACAACAGAAAACCAGCGCAGGTTTTTTCTTAACACCTGCATAAGCTGAGTTGGGACCATTTTGTAGCTAAAACTAGGTTTATTAATGATGTATAATTTCATGTAGAGTCGTATTTTGTTAAATTAAGTTACTAAGTTAGTTAAAGTAAGTTACTGTCTATGATTTAAGCATAAGTATAAGTTTTAGTTACAAATAAACGCATTTGATTTGATTTGGCAGACTAAACTTTTAACGTGTTAATATATTTTTCATCCCTCCATCTCGGAAAGAGTATTCTTGTTCTTCGATATCCGAGTGTAAAAGCCGTTTTTATCTGCTAGACTAGACTAGCAAATTGAATTTAGAACATGATCTAAATTCAATTTACTTTTTTTTTTACACTCAGATACCGAAGAGCAGATACTCTTTCCTCGCCTATGTCTGTCTCCGGTTATACCTTAATTCTTATAATAATAATAATTACTATCTGTTCATCTCATCTCACTAATATTATAAACGTGAAAGTTTCGATGGATGGATGGATGGATAGATAGATAGATGGATGGATGTTTGTTCCTTTATCACGCCTTAACGGCAAAACGGATCTGGATGAAATTTGGCACAGAGATAGATTATAGTCTGGAATAGGACATAGGCTACTTTTTATCCCGAAATTCCTACGGGAACGGGAACTACGCGGGTGAAACCGCGAAGCGCTGCTAGTAGTATAAAATTTAACTTGTTTGAGTGCTTATTTTGTAAGCCCGAAGAAATAGTTGTATATTCTGATTCTCCTTAAGCTGTTCTGTAGCACCCTGTATTAGGTGAGTGATACGCGTAGTGGTGTGGGGGGAGGGAGGGGGGGGGGGGCTATACCCAAAGTGCAGTTAAAATATGCTAGGGGGGAGGAGGTGGTATGTCACCAGGGGGCGACTGAGCGTATTTTGTGTTGGTTGGGAATTCGCTGATACTGCGTAGCGAAGGAATTAAAAGTGGGTCTTTATAAAAAAACAACTTCGAATTCCTTAGTATTTACACAGTTTTTTAAATTTTTCGAGACAAATACTTATTTTAGGATAGATATATAAATAGTACTTTATTGTACCATGCACACAATAACAGGAAACAGTACAGAACTAAATGCTATGAGTAGACAAAGGTAGAAGAAGTACATAGGCGGCCTTATCGCTATGAGCGATCTCTTACAGGCAACCTTAGGATAGATGGTTGGTAAGCACAACAAAGACGGTGGCAAATGAGACCACTTTGGGATAATTCTCTATACAATAGCGAAAGCAATAAAAAAACCAAATCGGTCCATATACCATAATATGAGGAATCGTCGAACTCAAAAAAACTCAAAATTTTCCTTTTTTATTTTCGTTTAGTCGCTTAAAAAGTGCACGAAACAATAGAAATTACGTTAATTTAGGTACAGATGTATAGTACTAAAAAGAGATTTTGACCATCATTTTTGAAGTAAGTAAAACGTATTTTCACTTTTGCGATAGACTCTTCCACTTTCGCGGTACCTAATGTAACTGTTAGATCTACGTACACACAATTAGTATATCTGTATATCTGTTAATTTAGGTACAGATGTATGGTACTAAAAAGATATTTTGACCATCATTTTTGAAGTAAGTAAAACGTATTTTCAATTTTGCGATAGACTCTTCCACTTTCGCGGTACCTAATGTAACTGTTAGATCTACGTACACACAATTAGTATATCTGTATATCTGTTAATTTAGGTACAGATGTAAGGTACTAAAAAGAGATTTCGACCATCATTTTTGAAGTAAGTAAAACGTATTTTCAATTTTGCGATAGACTCTTCCACTTTCGCGGTACCTAATGTAACTGTTAGATCTACGTACACACAATTTGTATATCGCAATTTCTATACACGACAGACTCGCAAGCAACGTCGATGGCAATATCGACATTTTCATGGATATTCTGAAAAATGGGCGTTTTCTATCGATTAGGACTAGGTATTACAGCAGAGGCCGCTCTTTTGTGATTTTTAAAATCATCTGAGACATAGAATGGAGTATGTATTTAAAATAATTATCTGAGCGTCTGGTCGAAGCGACGCGTGACCCGAGAGCTGGTGAGTATCTGGCGCAGCGCATGAGCATTGCTATACCTACAGCGGGGCAATGCAGCTAGCGTCTTGGGCACGCTTCCGACTGGTATTGATATAGGTCAGTTGAGCTACCTGTAGATTTTTTGCAACAGTTTGCAGTTAGCTCAATTGTTTCAATTGTAAATACTAGTTTTAATTTAATTCAATTATTTGATCGAATTTTCTGTGTTAATACAGGATAAAAAAACTGAAAAAAGATTATATTTTACTTAGGATCTAGTCTAGTCAAAGTCGCATTCAGTTACATACAAGATCTAAATGATCTTCACTCTATAGAAAAAAAAACCAAAGTTTTTTATGTTTTTTTTTAAATTTTTTTCTCTCGGGTCACGCGTCGCTTCGATCAGACGCTCAGAATTTTTTTTGAAAACCCAGAGAGTCTCGGTACCCCACGGTCCTAGGGTCTCGACTCCAAGGGGAGCAAATGCGTAGGCTCTGTCGAGACCTGCATATTTGCGCCTCTTGAGATCTTCGGCCAAATCTGCCGCCATATACTATTACTATTACTTGTAGATTGTTTGCAACAGTCTGCAGTTAGCTCAATAGTTTCAATTGTAAATACTAGTTTTAATTTAATTCTATTATTTGATTGTATTTTAAATGTAATTCTTTGTAATGTTATTTAATGGTGTACAATAAAGCATTTTTGTATTGTATTGTATTGTAATTTTCTTTGTTAATAAAGGTCTTCTTTTTTCTTTAAATAAATGCAAATAGAAAACCGCTCATTAATTAATTAATTTTTGCGACCTTTTTCGTACCAATAATACAAATTCCACCTCCAATAAGGCTCTATCCGCAGTCATCAGTAATCCGTCCACCTACGTGCGTTGCGCGTGGCATAGATCGAGTGCCTTTCACCGGCTAATTACCTCTGGCTGGGGGCTATTCTGAACTGCTCTTACTAAATTCATTACATTGAATAGGGTATTTTACTCTTTGAGAAAAAAATATATGTTTGATAATTAAGGCAGAAAGACGGAAAAGGTTCGTTTTCTCACTAATATTATAAACGTGAAAGTTTAGATGGATGGATGGATAGATAGATGGATGGATGTTTGTTCCTTTATCACGCCAGAACGGCAAAACGGATCTGGATGAAATTTGGCACAGAGATAGATTATAGTCTGGAATAGGACATAGGCTATTTTTTATCCCGAAATTCCCACGGGAACGGGAACTACGCGGGTGAAACCGCGAGGCGCTGCTAGTAGTTCATAAAATAACAAAATTAAATTCAACGTTTTCAGTTTTTTAAATCTGTATTTAAACACCATGAAATAGTTATTTCAATGTTGTTATATGTCATACGGCTGTGTAGGCAAAAAAAGTATCAACTGTCATCAACAATATCAACGCATTTGTTCAGATCTCACATTCAACTGACTTCATGACACAGAGCAGTGTGGCGTCCACTGTGTCTAGCGTTTTCGTTAGTATAAAAAAGAATCATAATCTTTCCTTTACCTAAAAAACATTAGTGTATACATTAAATCACTATGATCACTTTATGTCCCATTTTTATGTCACTTGAAATTTCTTACCGCGTCCTGTAAGGACTTAAGGAAATAAATAAATAAATAAAATAAAAATAAAAAGTTTCTTTATTCAGACATACGAGAGTCCATCAGTTACACAAAAATACATCAAGAACAAACAATAAAAAAGAAAAAGAAATAGACAAATTACATTACCAAATCATTAGGGTTAAGCAGTCATTCAACAGAATCCCAACTTGAAGATTCTAAAGAGTTAGGACCCTGTTGAAAGACTGCATTAAAGCACTTTACATTTACAGTTTTCAGATGGGTACAAAATTTCTTTTTTTAAATGTTTATTTAGAACTAACTGCTGCCTGTGGCTTTGCACGCGCTTTTCCAGTAGCCTATCTCCGTCCCCGGGATATCATTTACCTCCCTGCCTAATTTCAGTTAGATCCGTTTAGCAGTTTAGACGTGAAGAAGTAACAGACAGACAGATAGAGTTATTTTCGAATTAATATAATTCAAAGTTAAAACTGTATTAATCCTTTGCAATGCACCTATTCTACTCTATGCGAATTTCAAGCGTCTATGGTTTTGACGTTGGATAAATTCTACAGGATGGCAGAAAAGAAATGTAAAGATTCAGATAAGCCTTACGTAGTTATCGTATACTCTTTGCAGATAAGTGCCTGGTAGAGTTTCCGTAGCAGATTGGCACAAGAAGGTCATAGAATCCATGTAAAAGCGGTCTCGTGATTCGTGTAGATAGAAGCCCTAGCCTGGGTCTGTGTTTCAGAGCTATATTTCCATCTGGCATTACCTAGATACAGTTGATGCAGTTAACAAATAATGAACCTACTCCGTTATTATATAATATAGGTAAGTCTTACTGTATGGAAGTATGGATATGGATGAACAAAAATTTATTAAATCTCAAATACAACGGAACAGTAGAAAACGCATAAGTTTAAAACTGTGTCGTACCTCCAAACGCCCAAACAGGATAAGTTTTAAGCCAATTTTACCAAAGAAAAACCATGGTTTCACATTAATATAGTTTTCGATACGAAAATGTTGATAGGTAATGTAGAGAAGACTCGGTGTTTAGTAACGATATATACCACAGAATAGCCGCCTTTGTCGCTTAAAGATTGCGTTATTACATTAGCAGGTTTCATTGAGCATTTCCTTCAGAAATATCATTCAACCAGATAGATATAATTAGTTCTTTGTATGAAAATGGATTCTCTTATTAAGACTTATCTAGAATTATTAAGCTCACAAACCTGTGTGGTGAAGGCGGTGAAGGTCTGCGATGCTGGAGGTTGCGGGTTCGATTCCCGCCTCCGGACTAATGTGTGTACAATCTGCAGATATTTGTTCCGGGTGTTGTGGTCCATTTTGTATAATAAAAGTATGTATCTATGTATTATATTGTTTTGTATTATGAATATCAAGTATCATCTAGTATCAATAAAACAAGCTCTGCTTAGCTTGGGGCTAGATAATGCTGTGTGAAAAAACGTGGAAAAAACAAAACGTATGTACGTAAGGTAGGATAGGTACGTTTGTAAAAAATGTGTAGATATCTTAGCATAGCTGCAAATTAAATTAACAACTGGAGTTAATAAAACTCAGATACTTGGCAAAAATGTAAATGTATAAGTACATACCTACATTTTTTGATAAAACTTTAATCTTTAATCGACCGCATCCTCCTTTAAATTAATTTATTCTGAGGTTTTTCTTTTTTGTTTTAGTGCTTACCCGCATTGTCATTGGGTATCTCTAAAAAGTCCCGCCAAAATCGAAAATTTTTGGGAACTTATTTCATTTCTAATTAATTGTGTATAATAATCAAGAACAAGAAAGTTGCGTTTTTCTTTATTGGTATAGGTTTATTTTAGGAAATCATCGGAATAACTGTTCCGATTTCTTAAACTAATTCAAGATAAACATTGATAACTATAGAGATACCTAATTTTATGATTACTTGAATACATTTTATCGATAATAATATGTTATTTATGTATTATAACCCTCCCCTGTCGGTAGTCGGGTAACAAGGGAGAGATGTAGTATACCCGAAGCATGAAGGCAATACAGTATAGTATAGGTACGTCTACCTTGAGGTCTATGTGGCAATATTTGACAGGTAGTAGGTTTTTTTCAATAAAACACTGGTTTTATTGAAAAAAACAAGCAAAATAAATAAATCATAAAAAAACAGCTGTAAGAAGAAAACACGAACAGAAAGAAAAATCTTATTTTTACCCGACTACCGACAGGGGAGGGTTATGAGGTTAGCACCCTATGTTTGTATGTTTGTAGATTTTTATTGCAATAAAATATTAAAAAGTTATATTCTCCTGTGACTCAGAATCACCCTCTTTCAGCTTAGTAGATACACATGTTACGTGGCACCCTATACCAGTACTTTTTACGTAAAGCTCTGAAACTTTATCTAGAACTACAGTACATTACCAGAAGTATAAAAATAATATCTTTCCATTAGGAATAAGTTATTTTAAAGCCTTCTCGGCCTAAGCCTAAAGTAGGTACCTAGAATTCCTATATTGAAGCATTCTAACTAGTTTCAACTTTATACCCTAAGGAATAGAAGCGAGAATTTCCCTCCACATAAGATATACTTGCAAAACCTACAGTTGAGATTCAACTTTATTTTCAAAGTATATGGTTGAAGATAGCTTGAGGCGCTTCTGACTGGTTAACCACATTCTTACAGCAATGTTGCCAACATTTTATTTTCGAGATGAGTCACTTCTTCTTGTCTGTTAGTGGAAAATAAGCTTTAGTGTTCAAGTTTTCGTTTTAATTCTGAGTGGATTAAAACCACAATAAATTAATAGGTACTTATTTATTTTTATGTTAATCTGACGTGTATTTTTAGTTAATTTAAAACAACGTTACTAATTTTCTGAAACCTGACAAGATAAGTTAAATTCAAATGAAATTCTTTTTTGACCGTTTTTTATGTTTAAAGACTGTAAACAGGTTATCTATCATCGTGTGCCACCGTCTTTGTTGTTCTTAAATGTCCAATCTATTTCATTTCAAGTTGCCTGGAAGAGATTGCTCATAGCGATAAGGCCGACTTTGTACTTCGTCTATTCGTAAGTAAAAAAAAAGCGTAGGTAACTATTTTGAAATTTGTTTTTTAATCTGCATCTTAGTGACACATTCGTTTCAAACTAACGTTTACCTGTACCGGTGTTAGAACATGGGATGAACATTATTTCTCGGTTTGTAACATTCTAACTTTACGAGCTCGCATTAAAAATATAATGGTTTAGTTTGTAACGAGCAGGCAGTAAACGTGTTAAGGTTTCTTGTAATGGGAGAAACAAGGGGTCGAAGCTTAGACCATTCAAAAAAGACTTTAAAATAAAATTAAAACACAAATTAACATCATCTCATCTCATCAATCATCACCTATGATAGTTCACTGCTGGACATTGGCCTCGCCAAAATTTAATTATAAAAGGTACCAACTAGAGCTTACTATCTTTAAGCGCTGTTCGCCATTTTTGTTACATTGTTATCTTAGTCCTGTCAAAATCATGAAATTATAATATTCTACCCTAGACAACAATCCCCGTGCTAGGGGGGCTGGACAGTGATAGAACTAGTATAATATGCAATTAGTGAATAAAGGACGGATTTAAAACGAGGATGATCACTTTCTACGCTCGTAATTCAAGTAATAATAAGAATCCTAAGCGAAGCGAGTGATTCAAGTGTTTTAGAATCCTAAGCGACGCGAGTGATTCAAGTGTTAGAACCCTGAGCGACGCGAGTGATTCATGGCCCTCGATATAAATTAAAACCCCGTTTTAATAAAGAAGTGCATACTATACTTCGTACCATGACTACGGAGTTTGTATATCAAGTATTCTATGATGAACACCCTACCTTGTCAAGATTTTTGTGAAAATAAACAAAATTAGGTACCTACCTAGTATTTTTTTGCGTGGATTGCATAAATTTCTACAGTACCCTAAAACAAACTAAAGCCAGCAGCCAACTCCATCAAAGTTAACCGACTCTCTTTAAACTGCAAGTCTGGTTCAAAACTCATCAAAAGAAAAACTCAAATTATAACAAGTTTATTAAACTTTGTTTATTTAACTCTGGTTTATTATTTCGAGAAGTTTTTGAGTACTTGAAACTCTTCGGATTGAGCTTCAAGCTGGAAGGAGCAACTAGCTACGTATCTCTTTTCTAGATTAGCAAAGAGGGTAGATATGCTTTAAAAAGTATTGGTACCTACCTTACTGACTTCAATCCGCCTCTTTGCACGAGGTTTCCATGGTAAAATTATATCCATTCTCCACACTAATATGATAAATGCGAAAGTTTGGATATTTAGATGTTTGGATTGATGTTTGTTACCTCTTCACGGACACAAAACTGAGTCTTGTATCAAGTAAATTATTTTTGTATATCTACTTTAATTTACTTATGTAGTTTTGGTGTTCTGTTGACCCAAATATCTTGATCCACATTTAAGAAACTTGCTTATTTTTACCCGACTACCAACAGGGGTTATGAGGACGCACCCTATGTTTGTATGTATGTGGCCGATTTATTTGTTCCCACGTAGCGCTGAAACTACTGGTTCGATTTCAACAAATGATGTATCGATTGTTACCTCATAACTAGTAAGATTAAGTGATCGTTTCAGCGGTTTTGGCCACAATTGAAATGGACCGTTATTAATAATATCCACTACTCAAAAATTCCTTTTCTGGACTTCATCATGGTAAATATCCCGTTCTAAATGATTTCCTTTTCTGGAAATGTGCACTTTTAACAATGTCCACCTCAAAAGTCATTTTAACGCGATATGTACCATGATTTGAGTTTTGAGCTATCCAATATATCGGCACAGTTTCATGCGCGTGATCACGGAATAACTGAAGTCACAGTCATTTAGTTTTGGTGGCAGGCAAACCGATCTAGGTACTCTCATTTTTTTGTCTTTTACTACGTTGTTACCGCTACTAACAACCACCGGTTTTTTTGCAGTGACTTTCTTCAAGCATTGCTGAGAACCGGTCTCGATCGTTTGCTATGAATCAACACTTTAATCTCAGTCTATTCATTTGAACTAAGATTGCACTAGACCAAATAGTGTAGGTAGTTCACGAGATTTTTATCTATACTACATTATATAATATAAAGAGATTTGTTTGTTTGTTTGAAGTAATAGGCTCCGAAACTACTCGACCGATTTGAAAAATTCTCCCATCATTAGAATTCTACATTATCCCTGATGAATATAAGCTATAGAATATTTTCAAAAAAGTTAGGGATCCGTATGAAAAAAAATACCATAAAAAATCCTTATATCGCGTACGCTGCGGAAACTATTGACAATAGAGCAAAGTAATTTACTACAAAATCCTGTAGATTCTGTGAGGAGGCGGATGAAACGCCTCTCCATCTGCTAGGAGAGTGTGGAGCACTGATGCAAAAACGTAGTACTCATCTGGGCAAGCACCTGCTCGTCCCAGACGAGCTACGAGACATCCCCCCGAAGAAAATCCTTCAGTTCCTAGCAGCTGTAAGGGTAAGTGGCGAACTCTGAACGCCGCAGTCCTAGGGGTGAACACATTAAAGTGGCGATCACAATTAGGCCTATCATGGCCGCAGTGATAAGTAAGCCACAAAAAGAAAAAAATAATTATTACAATTTTATAGAAGATATCAATGTCTACAAAAAAATTCCGCTACACAATGTGTATAACTATTACAGTTAGGCCACAATAAACTATTTCTCCATGTTAAAATATACAATAACCTCGACAACAAATAAAATATACATTAAACTTGACGGCCTCTGTGAGTCCTAAAACTCATACACAAATGTCAAAAAATAACATTCCTCATTTTTATCTGGGGTCAAAAATATATAACTTATGTTCCTCTGAATAATATAACTCATATACCCATCAGCACGAAACTGATATAAACCTGCATAGGCTCTGCGTAATTCGAAACGGCTTCTCTCGCCGAGCGCATAAAGATGTCTCGGGCCAACGTATAGCCCTTCTGAGGATTGCTATAAAATTGAGGTGACACACGGCTTTTAAAGATGATGAGCATACAGTACTAAACAACATACACCAGAGGGTGGGCAGCAACGCCTTTTGCAGAATAATGAGATAAGTAAAAGTAAAAAGATTTTATTCTAGTCACTTTATCAAACACAGGGGAGAAAGAAAATTAAAACTTGACAAAAAACAAACTAGAGACAAAAAATAAAAACGTCAAGTGCGAGTCGACTCGCGCAACGAGGGTTCCGTAACTAGTTAAACATTATATTAATTATATAAATAAAATACCTTGTTTCTTGCCCAATATCATGATTCCAGCTCAACGGGAAGTAGGTACCCTATAGGTTTTAGTCCATGACTAGAATCAAAATAATGCTTTTTTGTGAATAGACTACATTATTACAGTTTTCCTTTACTTGTGTATGTGAATTTCATGGTTCTAGATCAACGGAAAGTATCTTATAGGTTTTCGGTTCATGGCGAGTATAAAAAAATATTTTTTTAATTTTTTTCCTTTACTCGTGCTATAAGACCTTTCTTCTTGCCAAATTTCAAGATTTTAGGTCGACGGGAAGTACCCTATAGGTCGTGTGTGCCCTCGGAAAATTTAAAAAAATGAACACAAACAAAAAAAAAATCTTACAAATTTTTTTTTTCGTTTTTTTTCCACATTTATAAAAACTTGATATAGGCCTCTCCTCAATGACCAGGTCTCCATTGTCTTTGTCCTTGTTCCTACAATATTGATCAGGACATTGGGCTCTAAGGCGTCCTCCACTACGTTTGACGAGTCATCCAATAAAATAAAGTGAATATTTGAAACCTTTCTCAAATAATTTTAGAGTTCGATATTACTGTGTCATATGAACAGTGTGTATGAAAAGGAGGATTTTATTTATTCACCGTGCGCGTCAATGTATTATCCTTTGGTAATATCCACGCTATTGCTTCCTCGATTTACTGTTATTCTTACAGAGTCTCTAAGTCAAAACGTAAGTTTGACGAAAACCTGGTCGCAGGGGACGCCATATTGCTCTCGTTCATGACGTCAGTTGGATGTGAGATCTCAACAAATGCGCTGATGTTGCTGATGAGAGTTGATACTTTTTAGTTTGCCTACACAGCCGTATGAATAAATGAATAAAATAAATAAATAAATAATGCTGGACAATTCACACAGCATTATCTAGCCCCAAGCTAAGCAGAGCTTGTGTTATGGGTACTAGATAACTGATATACCTACATAATTTAATACATTACATAGTTAGATATTTTTTATTATATATAGAAAACGACCAGAGCACCCTGAACAAATATCTGCAGAACACATTTGTCCCGAGGCGGGAATCGAACCCGCAACCTCCTGCGTCGCAGGCAGACCGTCGCCCAATGCGCCACAGAGGTCGTCAAACAATTCAATTCAATTCAATTTATTTATTGTAAGTAAGTAAGTTTACAGAGTTGTAGGTACATAAGTAAACACACATTTTTACAACGTCAGGTACTTAAAGCTATGAAACAGAGAGATATCTTTATGAATCTTTATGAAACAACAACAATGCGCCTACTATTCGATTGTGTTTAAAACAGATAAGAAAACTGAAAACTTTTCACTAAAATATTCGGCTCTTAAGGCTGATTGAGGTTGAATCTTCGAACATGAAGGCGGGAAGCGCCCCAGATTGTACAAACGTGCTCTTGCTTCAAAATACATTATTTTCAGGTTACTTATTGAACATAAAATATTTGAATACTATTTGCAGCGACGTTATCGTAATAGGTCCGGTATCAGAATGGGATTCCGTCCCATTCTGATACCGGACCGGTTACGATAAAGTCGCTAAAGTAAATATTAATCGTCACGTCCGCGCGGCCGCGTCTTGACGAGTTTCTGTCTATGTGAACTTTTTGTTAGTAGCTTATTCTGATCGCGCACCAAGCAGTGAAATATTATAGTTACTAAAGTAGGTACTCATTGGCGCCAAATAACGTTGAGTCCAAAATACCACATCTCCCCTCTTCCTTCATCGATGACAGCTGGTTGCAGCTATTTATTTGATGAGAGCACCATCCTCACGGCGAGTGGAACCTGCTCGTATCTGTTGATAAACTGGGGGTTAAATGCAGTGCTGAGTTTTTTAATTAATAACAAATCAGCTATAGCTGAAAATGACTATCGTAATAGTCCTAGGTATGTAGTCACAAATCGCGTGCTATTGGAATACGACGGACGGAATGTTGTCAAAGTAATTTATTCACTTGTTTTAAATGGAAATGGTCCGAAGTCCAAAAGCCCACATCTCCTCTTTCTCTCATCCATCAGCGATGCTGTTTGCAGCTATTTATTTGAGCATAGCGCTATCCTCACGGCGAGTGGAACCTGCTCGAAGCTGTTATTAAGCTTCGTTCGATAGCAGTGCTGACTTTTAGTTAGTGGACTCTTAACAAATCAGATATAGCAGAAAATAACTATTTCATAGTAACATGTACGCAGTAATAAATCGTGTGCTATGAGATTTGACGCACGGAACGTTGTCAAAGTATTTTACGCGGATTTCACAAAAAAAATGTTTATGTTTGTGTGTTGGACAGAACTAAGAAATTAAAGAAGTTCCCAAAAATTTTCAAATTAAAGAAAACTTTTGGGAACTTATTTCATTTATAGATACCCAGAGTGCGAAAAGCAGTATAATAACAAAAAACCCTTAGCACAGTTCTGATCGCGCGTAAAATTGAACAATCAAAAATCCGCTACCGCTTCCGCTGCCTACCAAAAACCCAGTATTAAGATTGGCTACCTGCCCAAGCTTCTAAGAACTTGGGTTATTCCAGGTTATTCCAATAGAAATCGTTGCTAACACGATTTTACCGGGAAAATACACTTTTGAACCTATGATCATTACATTAGAGGCTGGCGCCCCCTATGTAATGTAATCAAAACCAACCTGAAGACTACCCTGTAGGCTAAACTCTACCTTATCTATAAAGAAAGGAGGTAGAGATTTGCTTGGTGGTAGGTCTGCGTGAGGAAATTCATTTTTGTGTTCGTTGGTTTGCTGTACAATTTTAATTTTTGCTTGCGTTGTGGTTTTAAGGTAGTCCCACACTGGTAGTATAAACAGCTACATCTCTGTTGTATCTAAGGTTTTTACACGTACCAACTTTCACACAAGTTGTTGGAACTTCATGGAAATAGTGTAAATAGAGGTACTTACCCCTAGGAAAAGTTTCAAGTTTCTTTATTGAGACCATATTGTACTAAAGGGTTATTATTATTACAGATAATCAGTCTCAAATATGGACCCGGCTAGGGCACAGCAAGATACGTACCAGCTAATTAAGTATTAATGCTAAAATGTAGCTTTTCAAGCTGAATACAAAATCATGGAGATTGTTATAATTCATAATCTTTTAAACTGCATAATTATGGTACATTTGTTTGTCCCGATGCTAATTGATTATGTCATTGTGTGTAAGCTTTGAACTGCACTGTCAAAGCGAGGTATAAGTTCAAATAATTAAACGTGCTTAGATTTACTAATGCTGTAAACTTTTATTTGCAAACAAAAGAAAAACAAAAAACTGTCACCCAAAGGATTAATGCGAGATCAAAATATTTTTACGTAGACTTATCGTACCACTGGGTATACTCCTGGTGGTAAGACGGGGAAATTTAGCATTCCAAAGACACTAAATTCTCGAGTGAATCCATGCGAAATTTCAAACCTATTACAAACGTCCTGACTTCTGATGGTAATAAGAAAGCTTAATCAATGACTACATTTTTTTATCGATTAACGCGACGCTAAAACCGGTCCGTGTGCGTTCACCTTTATCTCTTAACTGTTGTAGCGAAATTATTTTCGTTTTATATTAATGAGGCAAGAAGAGGTAAATGGGTGAAGGTAATTGCAAGTTTGTTTTTCTTGGTCAGAGTTTTCCAGAAGCTGAGGTATGGATAGATTTTTGACCGGTTGTTTTTTTTTAAACTATAGTTCAATGTCTTAATATGTTCATTATGATATTGAATTTCGGTTTTTTTAATTAGTTTCGTAATTCGTTTTTAAAAAACATAAATGAAAACATAAAAAAGAATGATACAGACATTCTTTTTTATGTTTTCTTTGTAGGATTTTTTAAACCTTATTCTAACTAATTAACAGATTTTTCGAAACAAAAGCTAAAATTAAAAAAAATTAAAATAATAATAATCAGTAATGCTGGATAATCCACACAGCATCATCTAGCCCAAGCTAAGCAGAGCTTATGTTATGGGTAGGTACTAACCAATATTTTGCTGTGCAACCTGATGCCGAATTCTGCTGAAAATCACTTTACTAAGACAGTCATATCGTCACCCATAGAGTTATTCTATATTACGCAATGAAAAATGAGATCCCCTTTAGACTTTAGGTCAATGATATACCTCAAAGACAAAAGAAACTAACAGTGTAATGGATAAGCTATACGGACTTATTTTGCGTAACATTATAAACGTTTATAAGTAGTGTTTGAATTGAACAAAATTTTTCATTGATTTTAATATCATTTTGTAAACGTATCTACATCACTAGCAAATTTATGTCAACCATTGGCTACGTCTACACAATGTCAATCTAATTTTATATGGCATCACGTCTCCATAGAGACTCGATTTTTTTTTCTCGATATCCATTGAAGAATGAATCACTAGATATTGCGGTGCTATCTGCACAAAGATATTGATTAGAATGGTTTTCAACCTTGAAACATTGGACACGCGCGCAACCCTCCGTCTACTGTCTATAGGTTTCTTTCATCAAAGGTACAATGCCAAAATGTATCATTCTAAGACGATACAAGTCATTATCAAGCGATTAATTAATCAGAATTAGAGCCCTGCACTTGAAGTCTTCACACTACCAACCCACCCTTCTACCCCCCCACTTTAGTTCCAATAACGTCGAAGTTGCACCAAACTTCAATTTTAGTACGTTCGTAGATCTTAGTAGTAGTAGATCTTACCTACATAGTTTAAAGTTTAGTGCTGAAGTCTCCAACTTATCCGATAAATTGTGGGAAGTAAAGGATTTAGAGAAACTTACGTATTGATTCAGCGCTTTGCTTTACAGTGAAGATTTTATTATTGTGTAGGTAGCAATAGTTTTCTAGACTTATCCGGTATAGTTTTTCTTTTGTCTTTTATCTCTGGCGCAAGGGGAAAGCTGCTGTCATGTCGTTTAAAGAAGAAGAAGATACCGCATTGGAGAGATAAAAGTTTAGGAAATTGCTCATCAGACAAGAGCTTTTTTCGAGACAAGGAAGATTTTCTAATCGTCAAGTAAAGTAAATCGCGCACTGTCCACTGCTGGACATAGGCCTCCCATGAGCCATAGCGCCCTGTCTTAAGCTTGCCGTATCCAGCATTTGCCAGCGGTCTTTCGCAAATCGTCATCCCACCTGGGTAGAGGGCGTCCTACACTACGCTTGCATAGTCGCGGTCTCCACTCAAAAAGACGTTTACCCCAGCGGTTGTCGGTTCTTCTCGAGATATGGCCAGCCCACTGCCACTTCAGCTTGCTAGTCCTTTGAGCTATGTCGATATGATAACCTACCTAGAAAAAAATAATTGCTACCTAATAAAAAAAGGTGTTTCCTCGTCTACCTACATTGCTTCCAGAATCATCGAGGAATTGGTTGGTTCCAAATTATATACAATACAAAAATGCTTTATTGTATACAAAGAGACATTAAATAAGGCAGTACAATGGGCGGCATTATCGCTTAGAAGCGATCTCTTCCAGGCTAACTAGTACGTACTCAGATATATCGACTTCAAATACCCCTGACCTCACTCATCTAGGGTCCGGATATCCGACATCCGGTTCCTTTGGCGCATAATCTGTTTGGCGCGAACACGCACTGTGCGTAATTTCCAAAAATGTCCGCCCTAAATATATCACGCTAAATTACCGGCGACGTGCCCTTGGGTGGGCAATTATTGAGTGGTGCCTGTAGCCTGCGACTTCTCTTGCTTTTAGCCCCTAAGACTTTGTGTACTGATAGGTATTTTATATTTAACTTAAGCGATCTGCCCCGGCTTTGCACGGGTGCAATGCTCATTGCTCATGTATTATAATATTAACCTTCCTCTTGAATCACTCTATCTATTAAAACCTCATCAAAATCCGTTGCGTAGTTTTAAAGATCTAAGCATACATAGGGACAGACAGTGGTAAGCGACTTTGTTTTATACTATGTAGAAACCTTCCTCTTGAATCACTCTATCTGTTAAAAAAACCTCCTCAAAATCTGTAGCGTAGTTTTAAAGGTCTAAGCTTACTTTGGGGCAGACAGCGTGAAGCGACTTTGTACTATGTAGTGATTATTTAAGGCAATGCCAACCTTACATATACTATGTCATTTTATAAAGAAACACAACTAAAATGAAAGGATATTCGGATGTGCAGATTACAATAATTCATTTACTATCTTACAAATTGTATTAAGGGCAGGATATTCGATCCATTTTGTGAAAAGGACAGGCATAGAATTTTGTGTTCACAAGAGTGAGACAGGGCACAGCAACGCAAGCCCAAAAATCAAGTTTTTGCTTATTATCAAAATTAAAAAAGGTTTTGAGAAAAACTAACCGTAGAATATTCTTCTAAACGTCGTTGCCTATTTTCTGACATGTTTTTGAGAGTAAAACGTTGATACACTAGAAGTACAACAACAATAACAACAAAAAACTATCCTTTCTTCGTAATTTCTATCATCAGGTGAAGTGATAAATATCGTGTTTTGAACCGTAGGATAATCAATACTGTTAATCCAACTACAACATAAATTTTAGTCCAATCAAAACAAAGGATATTTGATCGTTTAAAATTGAATCGAAAATTGGCTAAATTCGAATATCCTGGCCTTAAGTAAATCAGTGATCTAGTACCTACCCATAAAATAAATAAAACATACTGGACAATTCACATAGCATCATCAAGCCCCAAGCTAAGCAGAGCTTGTGTTATTGGGTACTAGATGACTGATTTTATGTTTATTTATTTTATTTTACAAATGTTAAGAAAACTTACTGCTAAAATAATCGAATCAGAGCGTTTTTGATCACGTGATCATATATCAAAAAATGTGTAATTCAAATTTCACGTTTTTTTACCTAAAATAGGCATATCTCACTAATATTATAAACGTGAAAGTTTAGATGGATGGATGTTCGTTCCTTTATCACGCCAGAACGGCTGAACGGATCTGGATGAAATTTAGCACAGAGATAAATTATAGTCTGGAATAGAACATAGGCTACTTTATATCCCAGAATTTCCACGGGAACGGGAACTACGCGGGTGAAACCGCAAGGCGCTGCTAGTTTTTAATAAAAATCACCTGATTACGCTTTGTTACGTTGTCACTGACTAGGACGAACAATTTGGAACTTATTTTTAATGTAGTTTTACCAGAGGTTAGTTTAAACATTATAAAACCTTGATTAATTGGTTTTTCATGTATCTCCTTATAAGTGAACCACGTTTTTCAATGAGAATAAAGTTCTTTAAACCTAACAAACTCACAAACAAAACAATACATTTTTTTGTAAAGAAATGTCGATTCAATACAAAACAGGGTTGTAAATTGAATCCTAATTGCTGTGACGGTTGTACGAATTGATTTATATTGTTTTCAGAGAGTTTCAGAGAATTTAATTTGTTTCGAATTTTCGAAGGATAACACCCCGAGGGAAACCTTCGTAATAACCTACCGCCGTCTATCAGTTTCAGACCACTTGGCTATCACGTGAATGAGTTTCATATTTTTGAGAGACGTTTACATAAAATTTAAATGATTTTTACTTTGCCAGAACAGAGACGAACAAGAAACATAAGTAATAAAATAAAAAATAAAATAAAAAAAAGTTTCTTTATTCAGACATACGAGAGTCTATCAGTTACACAAATACATCAAGAACCAAAATTAAAAAGAAAAAAAGAATAGACAAAATTAAATTACCAAATCAAAATAAATAAACCATAATTCGACTATGATTCGACGACTGATGTGGTGCGGTCGGCGAAGGTCTGCCTGCGACGCAGAAGGTTGCGGGTTCGATTCCCGCCTCGGGACAAATGTGTGTACGGTCTGCAGACATTTGTTCAGGGTGTTCTGGTCGTTTTCTATGTATAATAAAAAATATTTCTCTATGTATTGTATTATGGATATCAGTTATCTAGTACCCATAACACAAGCTCTACTTTGCTTGGGGCTAGATAATGCTGTGTGAATTGTCCAGCATAATTTTTTATTATAATTATAATTTAAGGCGCATACCCTAGCCAAACTAGCGCCGCCGCCACCTACTTCATCTTAGTATTCCGTTAAACAAAGGAAATTTTAAAAATCCATCGCTCAGTTTGTGATACATATTACAAACTGTTTTTAATGCGTCTGTTATAGTTTTATTCCATTTAGTTTAGGCAGTGAATCGAAATTGCCCTAGGTGACCACCAAAATCTATTTTCGATTTATCACACTCTGTTCATAATCTGTTTTCGAAAACCGTGGGCCGAATGTGGAGCTGAAAAGTAGGACGAAATAAGATTTTTTGAAATATAATTTATTGCGGGCCGAATATGGCATACAATGTGGGACGAAAGCAGATTTTGTCATTTGGGCCGAACTTCTGCGGGACGAATATGGCATAAATCGATTTCGGACAGTTAATGAAAAACGTCCGAAAACCCAAGTCAAGAGTGAATAGGTATCTTCTAGACCTTCGTGATACATCGTCGGTCACATCTTCACTTTCCATCACGTGAGATTGTGGTCAAACGAAGACAGACTATATAAAAATAAAACTCTTAGAAAAATTAAAACCGAATTCTCAAGTTTTATCAACTCTATCAATAGCAACATAAACTTATCTCCAAAAAGAAATTCTTTTCAAAACTCTGAAAACTCCTGTGAAACGAAATAAAGTAAAACCCATTTTTAGCTCCAAGTATTTGCTAAATCCTTAAATAGATTTTCTCCTTTTTCCGCTGAGCGACAACCCTAGTTCCATACGGCACGATGCCGTGGTCTTACTCATTAGTTTTTGTCATTTATAAAAAACTTGTAGATCTTGTTGAAAGTGTGAGTTGTTTGAATCTAGCTAGTTTGATACGATAATTTTTGTGGCGACAAAATCCGATACACAAACAATACAAATATTACTTATTCTCACATTTTCACACCGCAACATCTGTTTTTAAAAGTAGCTGAGCTTTTGTTATGTCTATTTATAATACAAAATTAAATAGCATCTGACAATTAATACAGATCTCAAACTATCGTGCAAACATTTACCTATCTCGCCACGAGAATCGCATCGCGTCGCATCCATACCTTCACCGGCAGCGCCACTGAAGTTGCCACAGTAAAAAATAGCAACAAAGTTGTTACCACAATAAAAAGACCTTGCAAAAAATATAGGTCCTAGACCACGGACCCGCAAACTTATCCAGCCTCTGAACGCGGCCACTGAAACGTCATTTCTGGGTTTTTTCCCCGAGTCATTAGGCACACGCGGATAACGAGGGCTGCCGTAATCCTGCGAATGTTTCACTTGATAGATATGGCAGTGCCTTTTGTCAGGGTCCTGGCCTTTTGTCACGGGCCGTGGTGTACATACAGCATTAAGGAATATTAGCATAAGACAAACCATGATGATAAGCCTCTACGGTTTGTATCTATGGATGGGCAACACTGCAAGCGTCTTCCTAGCAGTGTTGCCTAATCGAGCCTTAAAAAGGATAAAAAAGCTTGAGATAGGTTTTGATAGCTATGGTGCCTTTTGTCAGGGACCTTGCCTTTTGTCACGGAGCGTGTCGTGTGTTTACATACATTAACGAATATTTACATAGGACCAACCATTAGGATAGGTCTTTATGGTTTATCTCTATGAGCTGGCAATACTGCCAGTGCCTTCCTAGCAGCGCTGCTTAGTCGAGCCGTAAAGAGGATAAAAATTCGCAGTTGGTGGCGAGCTATTGGTGAGTAGGTAGTGTAGTGACATGACACCACGGATTCGGTTTTTGGTTCTCGTTTCCGTTTGCGGAGTGGCATCTCAAGAGAATCACGCATGACCAGGTCACTATATGGCCCGAGATCATGGATATTAGAAACACATAATAATAATAATGCTGCACAACCCACACAGCATCATAAAAATAAAATAAATCAAGAAAGATACAAAAAACTTATCTCGAAATTCAAATCAAAATTCAAAGTGCTTTATTTCCTTTAGACCTTACAGGACACGTCACAAAACTCAGATACCTAACATAAGTAAAACTAGGAAATAAAGTGATCACTTTGATTTTTTGTCCACTTCAATCTTTTTAAGGTAAAGTAAAGAAGCGAACAAGAAACCTTTACCTTGTTAGAGTAATAAAACACTGTTTTAACCGGATTAATCGCGTATATTTTATATTTTGTTTATAACCTGACGTTTCGGAGGCTTTTCAGCTTGGAGCTTGTTAGAGTGTTAGTTTTCGAGTTGGAGCAAAACTCGTCCCAAGCTTTTTTATCCTCGAGATAATCTGATATTTTATAGTAGGCCTTTTTACAAAGGATCTAACTATACCTACCCACCGAGCCTAGCTAAGTAGAAAGAACCTAGCTCTATACGTACATTTACATTTAATCAAAGGCCATTTTGTCGATTGTTTCACGAACTTTATAGGCAATTTGTTAAATTGCCGAGAAAAATAAATGATCCTTCTTTAAAGAAGCAAAGGGATGATTCAAAGAAAATAATGGTAAAAGGCTTCATAAAATATATATTCAAAATAATTACCAATTAGGCATTAGGTACGCAATTAGAATGGGGTGGAACCGTGTCAATGTAAACTCAAAACTGAACCTCAATAACTTTATTTCTTTAAGCCTACTAAATAAGCACTTAGACTAGTCAAATTTTATACTGTAAACAGCATTATAAATCATAGGTAATAAAATTATAATCAGATAAGAAATAAGGTTTTATTGATTTTATTCACTTCTCATTTTCATCCCTAGCGGAAGAAGTGAAAAATAAACCACTAGTAAAATTATATCTTTTAAGTGTCTAATACATATTATTTTGCATATCCAAGTCTAAAATGTAATGCGATTTAAATCCAGGACAATATTTATGTCGGAGACAACCGGTCAATCCCCACTACTGGACGCCGCCAGCCGCCGACACCAGCCGACCGGCGCCGAGCGAGTCCGAAGTCGACTCGCGCCTACGCAACCACTATTCTTTGGGCCACCAACAGACACACTTCCTTGTTCGAATTAATACAGCTCCTACAACAGTTCACAGCATTTCATTTCTACACCTATCGAAGATTACACAAATACAATTTATAAAAGCTAAACACAACATTTCCCTAAACACTATTGTCGGTGCGGAAGTGGGCGACATCTGGCCAAGCAATAACAACACTGATGTAGGTAATCATCTATGGATTTTTAATAAGATTTAATTTTAAGAACTGTACAAATTTATGAATAGGGAGCTCAGCTGCTTCAGATAGAAGCTTGTTACAGAAGCGTACGCAATTGCCCATAAATGATTTCCGTAAATCCGTGGAAGATATCAGCGAACTGCAATGGTAAAACCTCTCATTACGACTTTTTCTTCCTCAAATTACGTTAGGTAGGTACTTGTGTACCTAACATCGAAAGTTTCACCAAAAACCCTCAAAAGTTAAAAATGAATTACAACCGATCGTTAGACATTATTATCGGTTAACTTGATATTTCAGCGAATATTTTCAGTTACCTTAAAGTTTTAATTAAACTCAGCCATGATAATGGTTGATTAATTCCTTCCACAGTATAATTTGTTATTTTATAACAGAAGAGTAGCTTTCACATCACCAAGAGAAAGTTTGGGTAATAAATAAAAATAAATAAATAATGTAATATCATCTAGCCCCAAGCTGAGCAGAGCTTGTGTTATGGGTACTAGATGTAACTGATGTGCATAATTCATAAACTACATAGATATTATTTAACGGAGTCGGTTCATTATTTGTTAACTTTTCACTTCTTTACCTTAAAAAGACTGAAGTGGACAAAAAAATCAAAGTGATCACTTTATTTCCTAGTTTTACTTAAGTAATCTAAGTTTTGTGACGTGTCCAAGAGTCCTGTAAGGTTTAAAGGACATAAAGTACTTTGAGTTTTTGAGTTTTTAAGTATTTAGGTATTGCCAGATGGAAATACAGCTCTGAAACACAGACCCAGGCCTAGGGGGTCTAACTACACGAATCGCAAGACCGCTTTTACATGGATTCTATGACCTTCTTGTACCAATCTGCTACGGAAACTAACCTAGGCACTTAACTGAATCCTTCTATTCCTTTTCTGTCATTCTCCTTTCGAATTGGTCCAACGTCAAAACCATAGACGCTTGAGATTCGCATAGAGTAGAATTAGGCGCATAGCAAATCTCATCTCACTAATTATTATAAATGTCAAAGTTTGGATGGATGGATAGATAGATGGATGGATGTTTGTTACTCAATCACGTAAGAAGGGCTGAACGGATCTGGATGAAATTTGGCATAGAGATAGATTATAATTTGGAATAGAACATAGGCTACTTTTTGTCTCGGAATTACCACGGGAACGGGAACTACGCGGGTGAAACCCCGAGGCGCTGCTAGTGATTTATAATTATGATTTTAACTCCAAAATACATATTTTCACTGTACATAGAAAATACCCAGAGCAAAATATCTCCAGATCGTAAAAACATTTATTCCGAGACGGGAATCCAACCCGCAACCTCCTGCGTCGCAGGTGCCACTGAGGTCGTCAACGATGGATGGATGAATGGATGGATGTTGATTACTTCTTCACAAAAATAATATTGAGCGCACCTGTACTGAAGGTGAGGTGCGGGTTCGAATCCTGCCGAAATCGAAATATTTTTGGACATTATTTAATTTTCGTAGAAAATACGTAGTACCTACTACATACAGAACATATCCCACGGGAACTGATTCACGGGATAAAATAGCCTACTTTTTAGTTACAGGTCTAGACCTTCCTATATCTATTCTATGCAAAATTTCAGCCCGATTCGTTCAGTAGTTTTGGCGGGAAGAAGTAAAAAACATCCATCCATCCATCCAAACATTCGCACTTCTAATATAAGTGTCTTTGTGACGTAATGTGATCCACCATCTACAAAATGCGTCTCAGTGAAAACATTTGACGAAAATTGTAGCGTACTTTCTACTTACTTCTATAAAAGGGTACCAATACAGATAGATATTACATTATTCCCTTGTATTTCAGTAAATTTATCAAGAACCTGCGAGTAAATTTTGTACCTACTTTAGCTTCTGTTTGTAACAATAATCCTGCAATTTATTTACCCTGATTAAAATCTTAGGATTGAGCCTTTGGGACCCAATAGCCTTTGGAGATAGCGACCTTATAAATTGGTAGTTATAACTTCGGTCGAGTCGATCTCATTTCCCCCGTATCGGTATCGGGCCGGATGAGAAAAATGTTTCATTTGGTCCGGTGCTATTTTTGCAACGGGTCATTTGAGAGACAAAAATATTTGCAGTCACGATTTTTATTTTCGAAATGGTTTTGTTAATGTAGGTTTGTATTTGCCGCTATATGTAGGTAAATAGGACTACTTTAATGTCAGGAGAGATCTGTCACATGTTAAAAGTGTCAACTCAGACGACATAGAGCTGGGAATCAAGAAGTTGAAGCGGATGAATGTGGAGAGGAGATTTCGCGCTAACGAGCATTTACAAAAGATAGAAAATAGAGAAATTAAAGGCTTTTAAATGCTGTTTCTTTTGTCTTACAGGTCAGTGAATCTTTTTTATCAGTTTTAGTGTAACATCTAAACTAAAGTGTGTACAGATGAAACGCCATTTGTCTTTGTCCCGGTGATTGCCCGGTCATCCAGGAAAAATAATAGAAAAAAACAAAACAATTATTATGTAAATTTACTTTGCCTTTCCTCCACTTTTTCGTTCCAGAAACAACACTGTGTACTTTCAAAAGTTATGCATATAATAATCAACAAGTTACGTTACAAAGTAATTTAAGTAATCTTGAATATTTAGTAGGTATTGAGTTAGTTGAAGCTTTTAGTGGAACTCAATTTTCAAAGGCAAAGTTTGTCTCGAGATTTATGTTTGACACCTGAGAGGAGTAAAACAAGATGGCGCTCATAAATCCTGTCAATTTTTCTTAGTAATTCGTTAGCAAATGAGATGCATCGGTAATGTAGTAACATAATAACATACATAATATATGGTACATACATTAAAACTAGTGTTCCGATTTTCAGATTCAGGTTCAGATTCAGATAACTTTTTTAGGCTTACAAAATAAGCACTTAAACTAGTCAAATTTACTTATAACATATATTTTATGTTATAAGTAAATTTGACTAGTCTATATTATAACTAGTCTATAAATTTGACTATTATTACACTTATTTGATAAGTGTAATAATAAGGTGTTGTTGATTTTTTCTTCACTTAAACGTTTTGTCCAGTGGATCAAGTGAATGAGAAACCACTAGTACCTACATTTATATCACTTAAGTGTCTATTACAGTTTTGTTTTGCCTTATTCCAGCAGCCTTTCCGGAGGGCAGGCAGCAGCGTCTCTTGCATGGGGTAAGAGACATACCTCCCTAACCCCCGAAGACTCAAACGCAACTCATATAATAAGCACGTCTCAAGGACAAATTTTTGACAGATTTTCATAGAAAACTGTCAAAAAACGACGACTTGAGACGTGCTTATAAGATGCGTTTCAGTATACGGGTGAAAGTCGCCTCTTACGACACCCGTGGGAAGACTTGCGGTGGTGCAAATTCTAAGCCGGCACCACACAGCTGAGTACACTCACGCACATAAGTACATCTGAACTGACCAGCTGCTGACGTTTCACCAAGGTGCATATTTTCGCTCCGCACACATGGTAAGCGAACCTATGACCTCACTCACCCCTCTGAACTCGCAACTTCGAAGCCTTTGAACTCTCCAACATCTTAATTAGTGCTCGTCTTAAATAACAAGTCAAAATAATGTTCGTAACGTCAAAGCCTATTGAGTTATGGAGATAATTAGCTCGTTAGAATGAGTTTAACGTTCCTCGAATCTTTGACGCCATTTTGTTGAACTTCGCCATTTTGTTGATGCGGTTGTTTTTGTCATAAGCAAGTATTTATTACTTTATACAGGTTGCTTATATGTGAAAACACTTTTAATAACGATCGATATTGCAAATTCTATCTACCTATCTGTGGCGCGGTGGGCGAAGGTCTGCCTGCGACGCAGGAGGTTGCGGGTTCGAGCCCCACCTTGGGACAAATGTGTGTACGTTCTTCAGGTATTTGTTCCGGGTGTTCTGGTCGTTTTACTATGTATAATAAAAAATATCTATCTATGTACCTATGCAAGCTTCTGACTGGTATTGATATGGATCAGTTGAGCTACCTGTAGATTGTTTGTAACAGTCTGCAGTTAGCTATAGTAATAACTAGTAATTATTTCAATTATAAATACTAGTTTTAACTTAATTCTGTCATTTGATTGTAATTATCTATGTATTGTATTGTATTAAGTATATCAGTTATCTAGTATCTACCCATAACACAAGCTCTGCTTGGGCTAGATGCTTAGCTGTGTGGATTGTCCAGCATTAATTAGTATTCATCCCATTAAAATACAAATAAAGTCGCGGGAAATAACTAGTTACACAAAATACGAAAATACCCACACCCTTCAATTCAGCAATTCCGTTTAATGTGATATTAATTGGAGCCAAAGTTGAGTGCTGCTCGCTCCTGCGGTGAGGTGATGAATGTAAGACGTAGGAGGCATGTTGGCTGGTGTTATAGCACGGCGCATAATCATTTATCATTTATTTAATGCATCATACTATGGTACATAAAATTTGACAGACTATTATTATAATTAATAGATGATACACACAATATGTACCCATGCAGGGTGTTTCAATGAACCCTTCGCTTATATTTTGCAAATAAATACCTAAATAATGCTGGACAATTCACACAGCATTATTTAGCCCCAAGTTAAGCAGAGCTTGTGTTATGGGTACTAGATAACTGATATACATAATATAATACAATTCATAGATTATTATTTTTTTCAAATCAAATATCAAAGCGCTTTATTTCCTTTCACATGACTCTTGGACACGTCACTAAAATTCAAATTTCATATGAAAAACTAGGAAATAAAGTGATCATTTTCATTTTTTGTTCACTTCAATTTAACTTTTTAAGGTAAAGTAGAGAAACAAGAAACTTTTACTGGTTAGAATGTTAGTTTTCGAGTTGGAGCAAAAGTCGTCCCAAGATTTTTTAATGTAGGTACTAATGAAAATTTATATGTACTAATGAAGAGATAATCAACAAAAACTTGATTATTGCGCTTACGCCGCTCTTGCTCTGTTCCGCTCCTATAAACGCGAAATCCTATGCCTATCCTTTTCACAAAATGGCGTCTTTTATCGCCCTATCTATCAAAGAGGTTCCTTTACAGCCCTTGAAAAATCTGTGAGTTCTCACTAACAAATCGCATCTCAACCTCCTCTAAAACATTTAAATAACGCACCTAACTTCGCAGTCAGCATACATTTATTAGGGTCTCTTGCGGTTTTGCGGGTCACGACAAATTTATTGACTTTACTTTTCGGTCGTGGTCGGAGGTGGCACAGGGGACTCAACCGAGAACTGATAGTTGGGAAAGTTTAATTTGAGGATTTTTGTTACGGAAATTAATCTGGGAGAAGTTAATATGTTTAGTTCCCGTGCGATCAAATTTAGGATTGAACTATTTCGAACTGACTCAAGCGTGGTCGCACATTTACTACCAGAAATGTGACGTAAACTTAAGATATTTCGCTCCGTATCAGAAGGTCTATCAAGGAAAATGACGTAGTTTTCAGAACGTGGGCATATTAAAACGTCTATATGGTGGTAATGTCTTGAGTCTTGAGCGGCAAAATGACTTACTAGTAAAACGTCCAAAATGTAAAATTGACACGATTATGAAGTACAGGTATCAACATTGTATTTGCTTTTTTCCGAAAAGTACTTTGTATGGGGCGGAAATAATATTTTACACGTATGAGGTTTAAAGTACTACTTGAGATTAATACTCCTTTGTGATACTGGCTGGCCACTTCAATTTTTACAGTATGACCAAATGTTGACATATTCATGACAACTGCGTCAACATATTAATTATTGGAGATTTCTTCTACGGGACGCTTGTGTTTTGTATAAGAATGGAAGAAATTGATAATCCACACAGCAAAAAGCTTTGTCACTGAGCATCCACATCGCTAGAGATACATAATATGTAAATAGAAAATTCTTTATTGCACACTAACGGAACAATTAACAGACAAAATAAAAAACTACAATAGTTATTTGTTATACAAGAGTGCAAAGTTACTTTTTAACCGCGTCCTCAATTTTGATGACCGAACAAGCGAAGGATTCTAAAATTAGAATCCTGAGCATTAGCGAGGGAATTAAAAGAGCTCGAGGTAAAAAATCTTTGCACTCGAGTGCAACACGTAACTTTTCATCCCACTTCAGCGTGGAAAGAGTAGGTATTTCTGCTATCCGATATCTGAGTGCAAAAATACTCTTTCGGTGATAGGAGGATGAAAAATACGTGACAAGTGGCGACTTATCCATTAATGGAGTAACAAAGTGTTCAGAGTAGAATAGGCCGAATTGTCGATCTTATCACTCAAGAGTGATCTCTACCAACTTTGCTAGCTTTGGTTCCGTACCCATGAATTTTACACTACTCGTTCATTTACACTCGTTAGTTCTTACTATAAATAAATAAAAAATAAAATAAAAATAAAAAGTTTCTTTATTCAGACATACAGAGTCCATCAGTTACACTATGGAACGTTTGACGTTTGTTTGTTTTTTTTTTCCAACCAGTCAAATTCTGCTTCCGCATCAGCTTCTGCTTCCGCGTCTTCTTTCACACCCGCACTGGATGTCCCCCCAAAAAACAACCTAAACTACATTTAACTTAAGGTTGCTTTTAAGTAATACTAACCCACATTTACCAGCAATACCTAAATTTCTATTGAATAAACATTTCTATTTCTATAGAAATTGCAGCAAGATTTAAAGTTGATTTTTCCAGTTAAAATCAGAGACTAGATCAGTCAAAATTCTGCTCCCGCATTAGCTTCTGCTCCCGCATTTTCGTTCACATCCGCTCTGGATATCCTCCCAAAAAGCAGCCTAAACTACACTAACTTAAAGTTGCTTTTAAGTAATACACTCGAGAGCAATGAATCCGGGTCACTCAAAGAATCCAAAAAATCTCGGAAAGTAAGAATGCTAGGTTAATGCAATAAATTGTATTTAATAGACAATTTAATACTCCTTAAATGAAAGTTAAAAAAATATGAGTCACCATACATTTTATTAACACAAAATTACATAAAGAAAAAAAACTGCTGATCTCTCCTTAAAACAAAAATAGGAAACATGAAATTTTTGAACTTTATGACGATTTTCTTGAATTTCAATACTTCGTATTACCTCCTCGTGCTTCCATTACTGCGTTTACGCGGTTTGGCATGCTGTACACCAAGTTCCTTATACGATTTTGGGGAATATTCTCCCATTCCTCTGTGAGAGCAATTTTGAGCTCAGGAAGCGTGATTGGGGGAGGGTTTCGTTGTTTTACGCATCTCCCTAGCTCGTCCCAAGCATGCTCGATCGGGTTGATATCCGGGCTGCGCGCTGGCCACTCCATACAAGTAATGTTCATCTCTTGAAGGTAGTCATTCACAATCCTACCTGTATGAGGTCGGGCATTGTCATGCATAAATATAGCATCCTCACCCAAATTGACCATAAATGGACCAACGTGTTCGTTGAGGATTTCTTCCACATATCTTACGCTAGTTAAAGAGCCGTTTTCTATGATCACCAGCTCTGTGCGACTTTCAGAGGAAATTCCGGCCCACACAAGTACAGACCCACCACCGTAGGCTACTTTTTCTTCGATGCATGCTTGCTTGAATCTTTCCCCTGGTCTTCTCACTCTGTGTCTTCCATCGTGCTTGTAGAGCATAAATTTTGATTCGTCGGAGAACATAACTTTCGACCAATCTTCAATACTCCAATTTACGTGGACGTACGTTGACCCGGATTCATTGCTCTCGAGTGTATTTACCCGCATTTACCAGCAATACCTAAATTTCTATTGAATAAACATTTCTATTTCTATAGAAATTGCAGCAAGATTGAAAGCTCGACCTCGACTCAAGGCATCAAAGTACAGTCAAGTCAAGTGTTTCTCATGTAAATGCCGGGAAAAGGACTGTTCGGTCCAATTTGCGTATGAATGAGCCGTGAGCCAATCTCGATATATCTATTACAGGCAATTTTAGAACTCCACGCTTGACTGAACCAGAGGGGTATCTTGAAGGACAAGGTATGTTTTCACATAATATTTTTGTTGATTGTAATGACTGTCTTTTTTCCGTCTAAAGTTATCGAGTTGAGCAAAAGGGAACAAAATGAATTATGTCTTGCTTTGATAGGTATTTTTTCATTCTGTAGTTGGCGTCGTTTTTCTTCTACAACGCGGACTACATCTTGTTAGAACTTATCGGAGAAGGTTTTTTCTCGGAATTGTTACTAAATATTTTGATCATTATATTTTGCAATGGATATCCGCAAAGTAACGCCTGAATCTATTATTTAACAAACTGAATTGCACAAAAGGGAAGCCCCGCTGTGCAACTATTCGCAGTTGAGTAAAAGGGAACAAAATGAATTGCACAAAAGGGAAGCCCCGTTGCGCAACTATTTGCAGCTTTCGCAACCTCAGTTGCACAAAAGAGAACTCGCGTAAAGATGTACAATTTTGTAGTTATTTAGTACTTTCGTTAGACTTGTAGGGAATAGGTGTCCACAGACGAAAGCTAGTCACCACCAGTAAGGTACATAATGATGCGGGTAGCGAGAGAAGTTATATAGGTATAAAAGTTCCTGCTGTTACGAACTAAAACCGGCCATGTGCGAGTCGGACTCGCGCACGAAGGGTTCCGTACCATTATCTATAAAAACGGCAAAAAAAATCACGTTACTTGTATGGGAGCCCCCTTAAATATTTATCTTACTCTATTTTTTAGTATTTTTAGTATTTGTTGTTATAGCGGCAACAAAAATACATCATCTGTGAAAATTTCAACTGTCTAACTATCACGGTTCATGAGAAACAGCCTGGTGACAGACGGACAGACGGACAGCGGAGTCTTAGTAATAGGGTCCCGTTTTTTCTTTGGGTACGGAACCCTTAAAAGCCTTCCAAGTGAGTCGACTTGCACTAGTCCGTACCATCGTGCACCAAACTCTGCCGGTGATATGTTGCGACCTGACGCGCTATTATTTAGCTAGAAAGCTTATTATACATATACTCGTTAATAACTATTCCGCAAAAGAAAATGGTATTTTTTATCGTAAAAAGTAAAAAGTCAATAGAACGCGGAACGTCGGGCGCGGACTACTTGGATGGATACCCATCCAAGTACTGATCGCGCCCAGAATTCGAACTTCAGCGACAGACGGGCAGACAATGTAGGCTTAGTAGGTATGCTAAGTATGGCTTATTTAGTAACAAATTCAAATAGTGTACACGCTTCAGCGATGCCAGATCTACTGATTTAGCAGTAGATCTACCTGCTTTTTGAACCGTCTACTGATCTACTGCTTTTTTGCTCAAATTTTGTGAAATCTACCTGCTTTTTCCGAGCATCAATAGCAAGTAGTAAGTCTAGTCTTTATTCATGCTCTCAGTGTCACGTGACAAGTTGCCAATGAAATTTTCACAATGTTCACAAAACTGAAACGGATGAATGAAACTGAAGAGTTTGTTTTGTTCGTTCTTTTGGTTTATTCCTTCCGGCTTCCACTTTCTTTTTGTCTGTTTATCGTTTTCGATTGATTGGTCGGTCCGTTCGTTCGTTCGATAAATTTTTAGAAAATGCAAACTGAGTGAGACTGTTTATCCAGTAATTACTCTACTATGCACTAAATAATATATGTTCAAACCACAAATCAAAGTTCGATCAGACTGAAAAGAACTGAGCAAAGCACAGCCGACAGGCCGCCTGGCCTCGCTTTCCATAAACAGTATGGGCATGTGGGCAAAGAAAACGCTTCCTAAATTTAAAAAAAACGGGTTAGTATGTTTTTTTTGCATGAAAATACTCGCAAAACACAATACATAGGTACTAATTTATTACATATATTAAAATCTACCTGCTTTTTTCCCAATCTACTGCTTTTTTACCAAAATTTCTACTGCTTTTTTTAGATTTCATATGGCAACACTGACACGCTTCGAGTACGGAACCCTAAAAACGAAAAAATGCCGTCACGTGCCCATATATTTTTCGGGAACGGTCAGTATGAATCGCATCCCTCTACTTACTCGCATAGAGGGAGGTGATATCGAAAAATTCTAATAACGAGCTAGTTTGCAATAAACTTCAGTAAATATTTTTCCGGTATTTTCAGTCAATGTAACCTCGAAAGCAGTATTTTCAGTACAACCACTCAGCTTAAGAAAATGTAGAGGTATAAACTAAATAAACTCTTTTGAAACTAGAATTGGCACCTAACCTTGTTCGTAGAGATTAAATGTCAATCTTGTTTAGTTCGCGTAATGGGGTGGTTTACAGTTCGCTCGCGGCTTTAGTGCCGTGCGCATAATTTGTCGTTAGTCGATATTAATCTGTGCGTTTTAAGAATGGGACGGAACCTTGTGAAAGTAAATAAATTATAAATAATATGTAATAGGCTGAAGTAATGAGTGTCTATTACGCAAAATTGAAGTTTTTCATTTTCAAGAAAACTTTTGAAACTATCATGGTTATTAACATAGAAATCATTTAGAACGGGATATTTACCTTGATTCAATTTTTGAGTTTTCCAATATTTCGGCACAGTTTCATGCGCCACGATCACGCCAAGTCACTGCGAGTTGGTTTTTATTGGCAGACATACCGATCTCACAAAAGGGCTTGCGTATTTAATATATAATTAAGTATGATAAACCATTGTTATTTATTTATTTATTTTTTGTTTTTTTTGGTACTAACGTGTCTAAAATGTACAGTACAGCGGTGACCGTTTTAATGCTCAGTTCTACAATCCTTAGATATTTTATGGAACAATGGATTACAACATCAAATAATTAATGGTGTAACATTTACTTTATAACACTGGTATCATTGTAGCGAAACACGTTTTGGTTTAGGAAGCTTTCATTCGTCTGTCGTTAGTTTTTAACTCGAATTTTTACCTTTTTCGCTGTGCCTCTCGCTGTTTTAAACGTAGTTGAAATTTGTACATTTGTTTTAACTGATAACAATGTAAGTGCAAACAAGGTAGCATGTTATTTTCTGTTATTATTATCAGTTTTGGTGAAGTATTCATTCTTAATGCATTTTGATGACAACGTCGATGTCAACTTGACATACTGTGGATCATTATCATTCAACGTATAAAAACTCACAAGGTTAGTGCAGTGAGAGATAAAAATGTTTATCCTGGTTGACGCGTTTGTTAGTTCAAACAATTGGATAACGAACTTTCATCCAATTCGAGCACCAATTTGATGAGACCGAAGTTTCCAATTCAATAAAGTTTTCCCACGAGGCATTGTTTTTTGGACTTTTGGGCAGGCTAACTATTTTAGAGGGCACTTTTAAGGTGGTTCGATTCGGGTTGGCGCGAGATTCAAAGTTTTTTTATGTTCATTTTTCTGCGTCCCACAAGCAATGAAACTAGCGGAAAAGCAATTTGCCGCAAATCAGAAATAATTTTTAATGAACTCATGATAAAACCAACTTCGATTCACCGGTATTTTTGGAGCATTTGGAAAAAATATAGATTTTGTGCTACAAAACATAATATATATAATATACAACATAATTTTTTCCTAATGCTCCAAAAAAAACCATAAAAAACTTTAAACCATCTTACAGTTTGTTTAAGATAAGTTTGTTTCACAGTGCGAGTCAGGGGGGAAAGTAAGAAGTTGAATGTTTCAATATTTTCTATATTTCTTTTTAAAACTGACTTCTAAATCAATGAAAAAGAAAAACCATTGGTATTTTTATTAATTTATTGCTTAATATTTTCATAAAACTAAAAGTCTAGGTATATTAGTCTACTACAAAGTCTGTGATTTCTACTTAAAAACTGTTGTATTAGTAATATCACAATATCCATTGAGTTCTTCAGGAACAAATAGGGCATGAAATAAATAAATAACCCTACTTATACATTCTACTGGTATTAGGATTTAAATTCTTAGTACAAAAATATTACATAAAAACTAATATCAAAGTGATTAATTTAATCACTTCGACTAGATTTATAAGTCTACAATATTTACAGAAACCTTGTGGGTATATCACACTGAATAACTTAAATAACTTACGAATAAATTTAAATAGCTTATAAACTAAATAATGTTTTAAATTCTATTAAAATATAGGCACGCGTGGATTTATATCTTAAACTTACATTTTGCCATTACAGTAAATTGCACATCTATGCGAGCCGAACGCATCGAGAGAGCCGAAGGAATCGATTTTTGCTATTGAGTATATTATTAAAACTAGTATTTACAATGGAAACAATTAAGCTAACTGCAGACTGTTGCAAACAATCTACAAGAAGCTCAACTGATCCATTTCAATACCAGTCGGAAGCGTGCCCAAGACGCTAGCTGCATTGCCCCGCTGTATAGCAATGCTGATGCGCTGCGCCAGATACTCACCAGCTCTCGGGTCACGCGTCGCTTTGACCAGACGCTCAGATAATTTTTTGAAAACCCGGACAGCCTCGGTACCCCACGGACCTAGGGTCTCGACTCCAAGGGGAGGAAATGCGTATGCTCTATCGAGACCTGCATATTTGCGCCTCTTGAGATACTTAGTATGAAAAATCGCATTTCTGCTGAGTCAGACGAATCTTCAGAATTATATTTGTTTATTTTCGATTCTTTCGGTAACGGCATGATTTTATGCGTTTAAATTTCACCTACACAAGTGAATTATCTTTATCGAATATCTTTCGAATATCTTTTAAAGGGCGATGTATACGTTTCTACTACAAAACTCACTTGGAGTTGCAAAAATTATCAATAAACCAATTCAAACAAATTGTCAAACATATTTGTAAAAAGGCCTAATATAAAATATCAGATTATCTACAAGATAAAAAGTTTGGGACGAGTATTGCTCCAACTCGAAAACTAACATTCTAACAAGGTAAAGGTTTCTTGTTCGCTTCTTTACTCTACCTTAAAAAGATTGAAGTGGACATAAGATAAAATTGATCACATTATTTCCTAGTTTTACTTAAGTAATCTGAGTTTTGTGACGTGTCCAAGAGTCCTGTAAGGTCTAAAGGAAATAAAGCACTTGAGTTTTGAGTTTTTAGAGTTTTTAAATAAAACCTGTATACCTACCAATATATTAATTGATTCAGCACAATATGATAAAAGTGTTATATAAATAGCATATATGTCTGTATTAACCATAGACTAAATATCACACAAATGGCTAAGATGTCTCATAGTTATGCTTTATATTAAAGTCAGGGCTTTTATCAAACATTTGGTACATGATTTGAAAACAGCTTGTCAGCTAAAGCAAAACTTAATTTTGGTAGATATTCATAATACATAGGTATTACCTAGGAAGAAAAATATTTAGTACTTAACTGTTCCGTCTAGAACCTTTTTGCGAATTTCTTTTTGTTGGATTTTATTAGAGACGGTTTAACGCTGAATTTTTACAAAATATTTTTCATCATAGTATTTTGCATTTGATTTCCGCAAAGTTAAGCCTGAATCCGCCTTTTAGGATTTCTTAATTCAACTTCGTATATTTTTTTCGTAACCTTGTTATACTTTATAACCTAAAAGCATAAAATAAAAGAAAACTTACTGATAAAAAGCACAACATGAACAAAAGACTGTTCAATCTGTTCATGCATGCGCAATGACGACACAAGCGTTATTATTCGAAATTCAAAATTATCACATAACTAGGCACTCCGAAATCTTCAAACAAAAGACGCTCTTAAGCTTTGGTCTTGATCACCACGCAAGGTGGTCCTAGTAAAATAACCTATCTGCGTTGGTATGAAATTCGGAATTTTTGAGTACTCGTAGGTAAATAAATTATCTTACTACCTACTTATTAAAATTAACTCTTTCACATTCTAGTCCTCAAAAGAGTAGGCGATCCACGACTTGAGTCGTACGCATCAAACAATCTACTACTACTTGACGACAACACCGTAACATCTAAAGGAACCTCTTTATTGGCTGCAAACCTACATTTATTCTTTCCATCGAAACCTTCTTCGTTATTATTGAGGCCATTTTGTATTTCAATAGCGCCATTTTTACCCACACATGCGCCATTGTTATTTTCAGATTTTGAATTTGGAGTTCTATGTTTGATCTCTGTTATATAACTCGCCTCGCATTTGTTATCATCTACAGTGACTTCAGTTTTGACCGACGATTCTTTTTCCTCGGACTTCTCGACGGAGTAAGTTCGTTTAGCTCCGGGCATCTTTCGGTAGAGGTTTGCGACTACGGGGTGAAGAAGACGTTCGTCGAACTTATCTGTTTCCCTGCCTGTGAGGGCCCCGACTATGACACCCACGACGATACAGGCAACTGTTCCTATAACGGCGTACCACATGTAGGAGATCGCATACATTTTGTAGAGGACGGAGTCACTGGAATAGAGATATTCACATATTAACCTTATCAAACACTTCCAATATCTTTTGGGACATTGAACTGAACATTCCTGTCACATGTATTCATTTATACATGTTCAGAAAGTTTCATAACGGCGTAACATATTTACTACGGCCGCCGGTATAACAGTCGACTTCGAGGCTATTTCTTCGTATAGAGGTCTGCCAAAATATTACTTTTTGACAGAATAGACAGAATTCTGACCTAAGCCTTCCCCAGAAATAATTTTTGGGGGAGTTTTAATTACTCGCCATTCATTACAGGCGGGATTGCGATTGCAATTTTATTCAGTGATAGGTAAGTACTTAGACGGTTCTGCAGGGGTGCGTACTAGAATGGATCCAGATCCATTCTAGGTTCTGCAGAGGTGCGTACTCGAATGGATCCAGATCCATTCTAGTAAGCACTGAGATTCCAGAGTCTTGATCGTTTCTCTAAGCAGCCGTGGTAGGTGTACCTGCGTCTGGTTCTATGGTTCTAGGCAGCCGGTAGTGGATAGGGTTTGGAGATTTCCTGGCTAAGGGGACCTTCGCCCAACGATTGCGTCGTGTGGCAGGCGACTACCCCTTGTGTTTCTCATACAACTAGGCATTAAGTATAAGAGGAATAAGAGTACTTACTAGAATGGATCTGGAGTCTTGCTGGTTTCTCTAAGCAGTGGTGCGAGGTGGGCCAGCGTCAGGTTGAGGGCAGCTGGTAGCGCGGGGGGGTGGAATATGTTGATGGTGCTGTTGGCGCAACCCTGGAATTGTAGGGGTATTTGAGAAGTTGTTTGTAAATAAATAAATAATGCTGGACTATCCACACAGCATCATCTAGGCCCAAGCTAAGCAGAGCTTGTGTTATGGGTAGGGACTATTTTTTTATCATAGATATAAAATACTTTTACTTTCTACTTTTTAAAGACTTTTAAGGGGTAGTAATCACAATTACATTTAAACAACCAATCCAATAATGTTGCCGAATATTTTATATATCAGTTACGCAGGAGAAATCCATATTTTTGAACGTATTTTTTCTTAAATCTCTTCTAAAATGTCTGTAAATAAAGCCTATAATAAATATGTTAAAATGCCAGAAAATTTACACAGTATTAGCCAAGCTAGCTATATAGATAACAAACATAATAAAGATCAATTTCTAATATCCCCCAAAGAACCGCCAACCGCAGGTCCAGAGTACGTACAAAGTGTAACATACCGAGTAGTCAGGTGAGATGACAAATGATGCAAAAGACTGCTGTGCACATTTTGCAGACAACAAACTGAGAAGCGCTAGGGCACTCAATACAGAAGACGTCCAGTTGTAGACTGGCATGGACGTTAAATTAACGTAAAAAATAAATTACTTACATCAGTTGACAGCGGAAGCTGGTCGACCTTCGTATTTACATACAGGAGCCGCCCCGCTGCCATCCATATCGTTATAAAATGCGACGCGACGATTCCACAAAGCGCCCCCCGGCCATTGGCAATTGGGCATAGAGCAGCCAATGTGAACACTCCTAGCAAAGCTCCAGATGTTGCTGACGTCACTAGAAGAGAGCCTTCGACCACGCCGCCGACTTGACCCACGCAGAGAGATAGGAGCATGATGATGATTGCTGGAACAAAAAGGTTTACATAAGTTTGATTTCTCGAAGGAGGTTGCATGATGATTCCTAAAAGTAAATGCTTCACATAAGCTTGACTACTCGAAGGAGGTTGCAGAAACGAGTTCGAAGGAGGTTCAAATGAGATGAGTTCAACCGTTATGTACATGTACAAGTTTTGAAATGAGCTTTGCTTTTCCATGTACCTTAGTTTATAGTGAGTTTAGCGAATAACTAAATTAGCTATTCGATTCTTCTACAATCTATTACTGGTCCTCTGTGGACGAAGCCTCCAAATTATAAACAACTTAATGGTTTTTATCATAGTGACCATTATTCCCCACACTAAGAATGCGGGTCGTGATTGCATTCGATCATAGAATTTTTTTGCAGAAGGCGCTGCAGGGCGCCCCCGGTGGATATCCCTGAGTTGCCTTTTAACACCCGCGGGAAGAGTTAGAGTAGTGCCAGCAAATCCGAAGTCCAAATGGTGCCACACGGCACCATTTGGAGTGGAGTAATGAAAATTCATTTGACCCTAGCTACCAAGGAGTGCATACCTAATATATTTCATTGTCAGGGAGCGACTACAACCACACTACGGCTCTTGAGTCGTAGTGTGGTCGTAGTTCTTTTTTAAGGGAGAAAAATTGTTAGTGACCGGAGATGGAAAGTGAAGTTATTTAAAAAGTTATGGTTTCTTGTGTCTATGTATGTCTTCTTTTACAAGTTATCATGCTTGCAGTTACGTACTTTTGTTAGTAGGTACTACATAGTTTTTCTGTTTGCGCACACTGTAAGCCATTTACTATGAACCAGAAAATAGTAAAAAACAATTTTGTTTCACGCGGCAGGCTCATGTTACGTTAGAAGCGTAACTTACATATACTACAATACAATCTTAGATGAAAGCATTTACTTTTATTTAAGCTTAAAGTTTCGAGTATGGTCACTTACCGTAAATGATTCCAATAATTTTGATGACCGTCAGCTGCTGCTTATCGCTTATACCCTTGAAGATAGGTACTGCGGAGACGAAGTCCTCCCACGTGACGGTGGCAAGAGAGTTGACGTTGGACACGAGGAAACTGGAATGTAGAGTTTATTTATTAGTTTATATTAAAATAATTAGTGGATAATTAGGGTAAACGTAATGAGCGTAATGAGCTGATGTAGAATAAACGTGTATGTGCATAGTTTCCAAGTGAATGAGCCGATTTCAGGGTTCTGTAGACAACAAGGAACCTTTATAGTTTCGCCCTGTCCATCTGTCTGTATGTTTGCGGCTTAGCTTGAAATGAAATGAAATGAAATGAATTTATTGTTCAAACTGTAGCTTAGCAGAGACAAGTAGTACTGTAGTAGTACAATTTACAATTTTTGAGATTTGAAATCCTTTCTTCAATAAATAATTGCTTTCAATTACATCTGTTACTCGACGTCAAGCAAATAAGTTTTTGTTACGAACTATCGGAAAAATTTAGTTCAATTCAGAAAACCTGTGTACCTAAAACTTTTTAAACTTTCGCGTTTTGTTAACATAATATTAGAGATTATTTATTGGGTATTTATCGCGTAGGTACCTTTTGTTGTATTTTCCCCAACGTTTCAACCACGTAACACCGATCGTGACCACGAGGCAACTGGAGTCGGAGTTACAGCCGAGAATTGATGGCAGTTTCCACGAATACCCTCAATTCACCTTCCGAATCATTTGGAAGACGAATAGAAGTATGGAAAACAAAAGGTACGCGATAAATACTTGATAAAAATACTAATCTTTAACCTGTGTGCCTAATGAACTTTTGATAAAAACATAAAAATCAAAGGCTCACCTCAGCGCTCCATTAAACAAACTCCCCAAGAACAGTCCTAGCATCCCTGGCAGAAACCCGAACTGGTCTTCCACATAATACGGCAGCACCTCATCCGGAGCTGATATAACGCCAGCAGCCAATGGGTCACAGTGCTTGTAGACCGCATAGAGAGCCATCCCCACCACCCACGAGAGACTGAAAAGGACGGTCACAGCTGGTACGTTGGCGAAGAGGGTACGGCGGACCCTGAAAAAGAGAAACGTAGGTTTTTAAAGGGTTTGATATTAGTGTTCTGTGTCGGCACTGTGGTTGTGAAGAGAGTCGAGTTATTCGCTATGCAGATAGAGCAACTATTGCGGCAACCGGCAACTTTGAACTAGGTACACAAAATAGCAGCGTTAGCTGGTTGCGAGTTTCTATCCGGACACAGAGGTCGACAATTGCGGTTTTAACTGCGTCTGCTCTGTCTGTGTTCTAATCGGGGGGAGTCTCCTTTCGTGATGGATGAATGGGGTCGGCGAGTGTGTGGCTCGCCGGCCATGTATGGGAGGAAGAGAGAACACCAGTCGGGCCGCGGAAGGTTTTAATATTCCCGTGGTTCGACGAAAATAGCGAGAGAGGGTTACCGGACAGGTTTTAATGGGTATTACGTCCTTCTCAGGGCGTCCAGTCCCATATAATTCTGGTATTCTTCGATGCTTTGTCTAGTCCCAGCTTTTGTATCAATATTTAAAGAAAATAAGGTAAAATCACAAACCTGGCTTCAGATGACATGGAGCAGTACCGCTGCACAAAGGTCTGCTGGCATCCGTAGATGGAAATGGACATGAACATCTGCCCGAAGATGGCTGAGAGCGTGTCCACTCGCACTGTGGGGTCCATGGTAAATCTGGAAAATTAAGAGGTAGGCACATGACTAATCTAGCTTGTCTATTTTTATTTTGGATTCAGTTTTTTTGCGTTTGCCTGAAAAATAACATTAAGTTAAAAATTCGCGTTATTTCTTCTCAGATAAGACCAATCAAACTTGAAAAGAACTAGATCATTATCTTCGGATGGGCTTAGCTATTTTTACACCCTTAGTGTTTTAGTTCCTGGCGTTATATTATCATAGTCAAGTCGGAGTAGTTAAATGATTACAAAGTTCTTCTCATCCAAACCAGATAATTTAGAAAAAATATCGCCAGGGAAACGTAGCTAGGTAGCCACTTAGTGGAGAAATCTATATTTTCGGTTCGGTGATCTAGCGAGCTATCTTGCGTTTGAAAATTAATTTTATACCTACATCATACAAACCTACAGCTAGGTACAGACTTTTCACTTCTGCCAAATGAGAGAAATGGTTAAAACTTGGTTACAATTGTAATGTACTCGACGCACGAGATGCAACAAACGGCTGAAGTACTTTTTTTGACCACTTGTCAACGCACGAACGCACGAAACGGGACGTATTTGAGTGACTACTCGAAAATGACAACGCACGAAATGATACTAATCCAAATGTTCAGAACTTACTGAAAAAACTTCATCCGCCCGCCCTCAATGTTGTCCGCTATCACCTGTTTGGGCCCTCCCGCCATGATCGTCGACTGGACGATGAAGGCACCGCTCACAAGGATCATCGCCAAGGTTTGGATGACGTCGGCTCTGAAATAATAAGAACAAACGTTAGCATTTTTTGAAGTGTTTAGGAAACACATTGCCGCCGGTTTCTCGAACGCAGATCAAAACGCAAAGTGCTTTATTGTCTTTAAACTTTACAGAGCTCTTGGATACGTCGATCTATCTAATCAAAGGTCCAAATAACTAACGACTCCAAATAACTAATGAAGGATCCTCTTTTCAAATACTTTTACGGTTGTACCAACGTGAAATGCGCCGCCATCGCCCTCTGTTGGATGCGTTGCAGAATCAGTCTGCTATGATGGACGGTGTTAGAGATTATGAGATCCAGGTATCTAGCAGGACAGCCACAGAACATTTTGCCTTCCATCCTGCCCTGAACCACGGAAGCTTTATCGAGTCTTCATGCCATACCCACAAAACATAAGCGTTCGTATTTGCACAGTTAAGGATTTACCTGATCGCCGCAGCCAATCCACCAAGCAAGTTGAACACAATCCCGACAGAAGTCAACGCGAGGGCAGAGGCCCAATGCGGCAAGCCTAGCACTGCATGAAGCGCAACAGTTGGAGTGTAGACCGTCACGGCGAGGTTCAGGAGCTGTCGGATTAGGAAGGTGGCTGCTGCGAGTCTTCGCACCCAGGTACAGTTGAAACGCATCTGGAAGGAAATGATTTTATATTTATAAATAGGATAACGATACAACAATAAAACCGGCCAAGTGCGAGTCGGACTCGCGCACGAAGGGTTCCGTACCATTTTCTATAAAAACGGCAAAAAAATCACGTTTGTTTTATGGGAGCCCCCATAAATATAAATTTTATTCTGTTTTTTAGTATTTGTCTATAAGAACAAATACTAAAAAACAGAATAAAATTTATATTTATGGGGGCTATAATTTCATTCTGTTTTTTAGTATTTGTCTATAAGAACAAATACTAAAAAACAGAATAAAATTTACAACGGCAACAGAAATAAATCGTCTGTGAAAATTTCAACTGTCTATCTATCACGGTTCATAATTTTGAATTTATAATGTAGTGTGACAGACACTTATGGAACTCGAAAACTCATAAGGGGGCATGTCAATCAGTGGACAGGATAGACAGCTGGTAATGATGATGTAGACGCAAATGTAGAAGTCGATAAGCATACCTGTAAGTACTCGTAGACGGAGTTGGTATGCAGTCGGTAGTAGACGGGAACGAAGACCCAGCAGACGATGGGAAAAGCGAGGATGATGCCATACAGCGTCTCCCACATCGCAGAGCCGTGGTATACCAGCTCCGATGGAAAACCTGAAAAAAGGAAAGTTTCTTATACAATCGCAATCAGAATAGATAATCATATTATGTTTAATTTATATACGCGAGTCGCTTAGCGAGCTACAGTGGGCGGTCATATAGCTCTCAGAACTGATAATTGCTGGTGTAAATAAAGTGCTCGAGTGGCGACTTCGATGCTACGAGAAACTGTGTGTGGAAGAACGCAATCGTTTCATCCCTTAACGAGGGACTTCGTCAGGGTAAGTGCGGTTCTGCACGCAAGCAGGAACGTGGAACGCGCGCGACTAGTTAAGTCCCTCGGATAGAACTTTGGTGTTCCCAACAGAAGGTTTGTGGTTAACCCGCTTACATACCTAATGAATTCATAATAGCTATCGATATTAATAAAAAAAAACATCGTTTCTAACGAGTGTTTACACGTGCAGAATCTATTAATATCTAGTTTAGGCTTCTAATCCCACTCGAAAACAAGCGCCGAAAACACGTACGTAACCGGATTCCTACCAACTCCAATTATTATTATAGTCTCATTATTAACATACAATAGCTTAGTTTCGGCAGTAACAGCCGTGGGTAAGTATTCGGTGACCACAACAACAAAGTCAAAAAATACCTCAGCATAATTTTATTACAGATGGAAGCATTCATCATGAATAATTATAGAGTAGATTGAAGCATTCATCAGGAATTTCCAAAACCACGCTCGTAGAGATCGCCCACCGTATCACCGACATTATTAATAAAGATTTATATTAAAAAACTAAAACTTTGAATCACTTCATGAAAATACTTATAAACATCCATATAATAAATAGGATACACGTTGCTATCTAACTGTACTTTGGATAAAAATATTCAACTTATACTTTTTATCGCACTAAAACGAAATCGGGTGCGTCCACCACGGGGGCGTCACACACCGGGGGCCTAACCCACTAACCCCTTTTTATTACGTAAAAAAAATACAGAGTTTTGTATGTATTCCTGCACCCTGTCAAATAAAGTATGGCAATATTTTTTAATCTAAGTAGAACTTAAACTAAGTACTTATGTATTTTATACAAATTACAGAGATCTTTTACCTAACATAGCTCTAACTTTCTAGATGTACCTACTGTTTTTAAAATAATAATTTAAAAAATAAAGTTTTTAAATGAGGTCTGGAACTCGCTTTTGATTTTCCAGCCAACTACGGGTCCCTCAAGAATGAACAAGTGTCTTCTAGACCTTCGTGAAACATCGTCGGCCACATCGTCACGTCACATAAGCGTGGTTTTCATGGACCCAGTTTAGCTGCCGGACACTGAAGAACAGTTACTGTCCCACAGTTACTAGGTCCGTGAAAACAAAATACTGTCAGTCACTGTCGGTGATTCTACTGTCCACTGATCTTCCCACTCCCACAAGGATAGTTACTGAACCGTCAATCGCTTCACACGAATTCGAAAGTGGCGGCCGGTCAGGCCCAAGGATAGTAGACGACTGGAAATTGTTTATACCGAAAAGCTATGTCAGTTTTCAGACTTTTTCTTCGTCTTGGGTGTTCAAAATGGCCGTAGCAGGGCGTAAAACACCAAGCTATACACAGATAAAATATCAAGTGATACGTAAAATTTTGGCCCCTCAGCAATACACAGCTACTGTGAAGACAGCAGCTGTCTCGTAGTGAGAACACGTCGGGAAAGTGACAGGAACTATATAGACAGTATAGGAACTAGATGGACAGTTGCTGTCTACTAAGTGGTCAATTACTGGGCCTGTGAAAACCAAGCTTTACCATCAGGTGAGATTCTGGTGAAACGAAGGTCTAAGTATTCGCGATAAAAAATAAAAAACCGACCAAGTGCGAGTGCTGACTCGCGCACGAAGGGTTCCGTAGCATTGTCTATAAAAACGGCAAAAAATCACGTTTTTGTATGGAAGCCCCCTTAAATATTAATTTTATTCGGATTTTTAGTAGGTATTTGTAAAAAAATTACCCAGAGTACTATAATAAATAAAAACCTTAGGTATTTGTTGTTATAGCGGCAACAGAAATACATCATCTGTGCAAATTTCAACTGTCTAACTATCACGGTTCAAGAGATTCATGTGCATGGTGACAGACGGACAGATGGACAGCGGAGTCTTAGTAATAGGGTCCCGTTTTACCCTTTGGGTACGGAAACCTAAAAAACCTGTAGGTGCTTCACTGTTATGCAATAAAAATATTTATATGTCTATGCTACACGAATTTTCCATCATTTGTACAAATTAGAGTGTTTCAGCGATTGTACGTAGATAAAAATATAATGTCATCATTTGAGTTCGCTTGCTACCGTGTGCGCGGAGCGTGTAATTTACGACATGATGTTCACTATTAAATAATTTATGTTCACGGGTTTGTCGGCTTTTGCCTTATTATAAATATAACATAGCAGTCAGAGATAATGTAGCTAGATTAACAGTGATATTTTTTATAGAATCAGACACTAGTTCAAGAGATCATCATCGACGACTCTGTGGCGCGTTGGGCGAAGGTCCGCCTGTGACGCAGGAGGTTGCGGGCACCCGCACCCAAATGTACTCTACATTTGGTTGCGGGTTCGATTCCCGCCTTGGGACAAATATTTGTAAGATCTGCCGGTTCCGGGTGTTCTGGTCGTTCTCTATGTATAATAAAAAATATCTATCTATTTAATGTATATTATGTATATCAGTTGTCTAGTACCCACAACACAAGCTCTGCTTAGTTTGGGGCTAGATAATGCTGTGTGACGTAGTCCAGCATTATTTATTTTATTTTATTTTATCATCATCATCATCGGCCTATATTAGTCGACTGCTGGACATATGCTTCCACTAAAGAGCGTCATAGCGTCCTTTCTTCAGCTTGCCGCATCCAGCATCTACCTGCAGATTTCATCAGAAATACATCATTTGAGAAAATTTCAACTGTCTAACTATCACAGTTCATGAGATACAGTCTGGTGACAGACGGACAGACGGACATCGGAGTCTTAGTAATAGGGTACCGTTTTACCCTTTGGGTACGGAACCCTAAAAAGTAGGTATAATTCCTAACCTGGTAAACTTGGCCTACCTGGGCTTAACCTTTGTTATATTTTTATCGTGGTAAGTATATTTTTTTACCTAAGCCCAGGTACAGTCAGGTAGGTAGTGTGTGACGTATCAGGTGAAGTACCCATGAGGAAGTGATGTGACGTTAAAGAAACGTAATAAATTTAGTTGGTAAGTGCTATTTTCCCTCTTCTGAGAACATTACTAATGTTTTTAACCGATAATTGTTTTTACACGGATTTTCCTCACTCAAATGCAGTTTTTGCGAAAAATTTATCGAAACCTACATCATAATTAACCCTTTTTTGTCTGCATAGGTACGTACTATGGTAATTTTTAGTAACCGTAATGTTGTAGGTAGGTTCCTATTGACGTCAGACATAATTATAGCGATACTGACGTACCTATCATAATAATTTTCTTTTTATCACAATTTTCTGGAGTCATCAATTAACTACATTGAGAGCAAACCCTTAAAATTTTCGGCAATACCTCTTGTGGCAGCATTTTCAATACCTACCTAAAGCGATTTTTGGTAAAGTCCGGACGCAAAGTAGATGGAATTTCGTACAATGACCTCTTTGCCTACTGACAGTGGTCGCAAACAATTTTGCATTTCACAGCCAGTAAATATTTTTTCTCTTTCTAATATTTCTTATAAACCCGGCATGGTTTATAAGAAATATTAGAAAGAGAGAAAATATTTACCTACTGGCTTATTAAATACTTGGCTTATTAAATACTTTTACGTATAAAAATCGAGTTATAACTTTATTAATAACTTATTTGGTAGAAATAAAAAAATGATGATTCATAAAATCAAAATCCGATTTCTCTGTATTGTAATTACTGAAGTTAACAGACCACTATACCTACAATGAAAACAAGATAGCGAATAAAACTAACAAACAACAACAAACTAAGATATTATAACTGACCATCTGGACATAGACCAGACCGTCCCGGGTATAGCTGGATCGACATCTTCGCGAACTCAATGCTACGCGAGTGATAGTGCAGATCCGAGATGCCGGGAGAAGTCTTGAAGGCCCAGATCCACTTTGGCTCGCTGAGCCGCAGGAGTCAGAAAAGGTATCAACTTACCAAGAAAACTCCGTACTCCAAGCGTGCCTCTCGCCACGGATAGAATCATGGCCAACGTGGAAACTCCACCGCCACCGAAGATATAAGCAGTCTTGGCACTAGAACCCGCCGCAGCGTCTTTTCTCCGTCGCCATAGAGGGGCCAGGGATGACGCGCTGATGAAGATGGCGAATACTATGCACTCCCAGGCTAGCCACCCTGAGTTCATGATGAGGCTGGAAACAGAAAAATAATATTAAGTCTTTGGCAAAAGTCTGCAGCCCTTTGACCTTAGGCAACGGTTTGATGGATTAATAAATAAATAATACAGATACACATTTATTTATTTATTATCAACTAAAAGTACATTTCCTTATTTAATTTCTGCCAAACTGTGAAACAGTTTGTCGGCAGTATCTAGGAACATTGATATGAATGACGTGAAGTTTCCAAGAGTCCTGTAATGTCTAAAAGAAACAAAGCACTTGAGTTGTTTTTAATTATGGTTAGAGGTATTAAGTTTGATTATTCTCTGCGTGTATTCAAAATACAGCAGATGATCGACGACCGAAACGTACCCTCCAACTCAAATCGACCTCTCTTCTGGTAATCGTTGATCTATCGTGAACTTAATTTTCTAAGTAGATCCATGGATACTTCATTGAATTTTATGCCACAATAAGAAGCAAAATAATGTTGCGACCGAGCATCAAACCCACCACTAATATCCAACCACTAATCCAAAACAACTCATTGACTTTAACATTGGTCTATGAATAGGTCCGAGTCACATGTTCAATTGGTTCCTTATCCCGGGGGCGTCTCTCACTTGACGATTATTTGACGTCATCGGGTGGTAAACTATGGTCATTGGTCACGTGCAGTCTTAAATGCTAACTAGCTTGTGTCCGTGGTTTTGCTCATGCTTCTCCGTAGGAACCTAATTAAGATTTATAGCCGATTTCTGAAAGATTGGGTTTTAAATTCTGTCCGCTTTTTTTGTGTTGTACTTTTGTTATTTGTTACTCGGTAACTTCGCCAAATGTAAACAGATTAAAATGGTAATTTTATTTTTGTTAATGTATAGGTTTACTAATATATTTTGTTACGTTATTTGCAGGATTTGAAAATAGTTGTCCTAAATTCTGACGATTTAGCATGGACACAGGTGTTAAGGTTACACTTGCATACAATAAATTCTAGTGAAACGTGTACGTTCACCTTTATAGACACTTGTAGTCACTTCCTAATGAATCATAAAGACTTCCTTGCACTATTCACTAGTGAACAAAGTGTGTTTTTACCTGCTCATTAACACCTAGAAATAAACATCATTGTGGTATAATTAGAGAGTTTCAGCTATGTGCCCTCTAAAGAGGTATTGTTTGTGCATATTTATTTGCTTTATTATTTTTTATTGACACAGGCACGAGTATAAATATTGCCTGTGCGAACGGCGTAAGTAATTGCACACTTTATTGGGTAGTTTTAATTTTGGCATATTTAAATAATGATAAATAACCCCTTGGAGTCGAGACCCTAGGTCCGTGGGGTACTGAGGCTCTCCGGGTTTTCAAAGAATTAGGTGTCTGAGCGTCGCGTGACCCAAGAGCTGGTGAGTATCTGGCGCAGCGAATCAGCATTGCTATACAGCGGGGCCATGCAGCTAGCGTCTTGGGCACGCTTCCGATTGGTATTGATATGGATCAGTTGAGCTCCTTGTAGATTGTTTGCAACAGTCTGCAGTTAGCTCAATTGTTTCAATTGTAAATACTAGTTTTAATTTAATTCTATTATTTGATTGTAATTTTCTTTGATAAATAATGTTAAAATAAATCGTAACATTCATGCAAATATATGATTATGATTATTTTCTACTCAAACCATTACATCAGTAGGTAGCCCATAAAATTTAGTTGCTGTCAGTTTCATAATAAAGATTTAAATCATCGGTAAGACGTATTTAACCGAATGTTCAAAAAAATTTAACGTTTTTTTTTATTAAAGTGCGTAAGCCCTTGCTCTCTGGGTAATCTCTAAGAAATTAAATGAGTTCCCAAAAATTTTACGATTTCGGTCCGAATTTTAAGGTTTTAGTGAAAATTACTCTACAGTTAGGTACAGACAGCTAATGCTAGAGATGGGTGTAACTGGTGTTTGTAAACGCGCCCTATGAAGTCCGTCATCTCTTTTCAGTCGGCAAATTTCATGGTCTTCCTTGAATTAAATATACAATGTTTGACGCCGTTGGGACATGATCTTTTTGTGACGTGTCCAAGAGTCCTGTAAGGTCTAAAGGAAATAAAGCACTTTGAATTTTGAATTTTTGAATTTTACCATGCAAAAAGCAGCCAGCGTCTTGGGGACGCTTCCGACTGGTATATCTGGATAAGTTGTGCTACCAATACATTGTTTGCAACAGTCTGCAGTTAGCTCAACTGTATAAATTGTAAATACTAGTTCTAATTTAGCAAAAAGTTGTTCACAGATAAATAAAATTCGTACAAATGAACAGATTTCGTCAAATTCAATCGCACTTAACATAAACGGTACAACAATAACCACTAATGCGTTTACTTCTTTGTTTACTTTCTGTGACTACTTTGCGCTGTGATTTTTTGGGTTGTTGAACGTAGTAATTGTTGTAGAAATACGTACTTCCTTTCTAGGTCTGTACCTTGTCTCTACCACATATGCATGCATTGAGGCATAGGCTCACTGCCCAGCTGCGGAGACGGGGTAGTCACTTACGAAGCGGCCGATGATGATTATTAACAACGGCAGTGTTAATTTAATTTTGGCATTTATTGTGTCATAAATGGGTTATTTATTCGAATGCACTAGTCCAGCTGTGGACTAACATGATGGTGATGATCTCCCCAACAGCTCTGCCCCGAATCAACAGTGAGTGTGGGCCCCACTGCTGATACGGGGCAGAGCTGTTTTTATGTTTAGTTACAAATGAAGGGCGTCCGTTCCACCTAGTTACATTGTAGTTACATTGATGTAACCAGCTGGACATTTTTATTCCAAGTATAGTTACATTATGGGGGTTACCTACGAGTAGGTACTACCAATACCAAATTTTAAAATTAAGACCTGACGTTTCACAAACGTGTACCTACCTACATTGTGATGATGGGCAGGACCTGTTCACGCAGTGTCTGTTAATTACCAATAACCTTTTATGATTACATACCTTTGAGAGTAATGCAAAAAATCAAGCAAAATGTGTATTTATAAAGTTATAATGTGAATTTTAAACACCTACTTTATGTACTAAGAATGATTGTAAAGAACATAAATGTTTTGAATAAACAAATACGATAGGTGGGGAAAAAACCTGTAAGAACCGGGTACTCGATTGAATTTATGAAAATAAACTGATTTCTTGAATAAAAAAAAAACAAAATTCGCATAAAGAAACTGTTTTAATTGAAATGCTCTAAATTATCAGCGTAACCCCACATTACATTTTAACGAATCACTTTTCATTGCGAGAGTAATGTTTTATTTAAGTACTTAATCGTTTAGTTTTTAATATTAAGCAAACACTTGATTTTTGCACTGACGTTGCTCTGCTCTGTCCCACTCCTACGAACGCGAAATCCTATGCCTATCCCTTTCATAAATTTTTGCACTTAGCGCACTCATAAGTGGTTTCGTTTATTTAAATTTTCTGTTCACTTGTTTACCGACTCGTTGAAAGATAGTTACGGTATTATCGTTTCAAATGCAAATCCATTATATGAGCCCTAAGAAAACCTGAAGGTTGTATTAAATTAGAGTAACTTAAGTCCGCGGCTTCGCACGTGCCTTCCATTCTTTATTTCACCCCTTTCAAGATTATTTTTGAGGTAAATGGTAGTCGAAAATAAGGCATGCAATTTTATTATGATCAGTTCAGCCGTTTCGTCCATTGATGTAAAGTCTTAGGGGATCTCTTTTTTCATTGGTGCCACGGAGAAGTGTTTAGCGAGGGAGTTTCTAGAATCCTTTTTTTATCAATCAATAAATAAATGGACTCGGAGAGGTCAAACCAGCGCCTGTGGAGCCCCAGTGCTTAGGAAACCCATCTATGGACTCATCCGATTCGGAAGGCGCCACCCTCATCATTATCATCATCAGCCTATATTAGTCCACAGCTGGACATAAGCCTCCCCTAATGAGCGCCATAGCGCCCTGTCAGTCTTTCGCAAATCAGGCGCCACCCTGTCTTCGTGAAATTCGGTGAGTTACTAATATAACCCATTGAATGTAACTAATTAACCTGTCAGATAAGAGTCTGTTATCGGGTATTTTTAATTGAATTCTTGATTAGAGACTAATTAAAACTTAATCTGGTAAGATCAAATAAGTCACACTTTGTTAGGTTTTAAGCATGGCTAAAGGTCCATCTCTACGAGCGAGATTTTGAACGATAGTGTCATCATCGGCTTACAAAAAAGCACTTAGACAAGTCAAATTTTATACATAAACAGTTTTATAAATAGTACTACTAATATCAAACAAGAAACAAAATGTTATTGATTTTGTTCGTTTCAATTTTTTGTCCACACTAGTGGATACTGAGTCCACTAGGAAGAAGCGAAAAATAAACCACTAGTAAGTTTGTATAATCCTTAAAATGAAAAATTCCGGGCTTTAGAGGTTTTTTTATTTGGCATCTGACAAAAGAGCATCAAACGTAGGTACTGTATGTCTTCAGTACGTTTGATGCTCTTTTGTATGTATGTAATTTTAGAGGTCGTTAATTCCATTAATCACAAATGACGTTTTTTATATATTTTTTTAACTGTATTAGCAGGGGTTAGCCTTTTCATACTAATGAGGTGAAGTTTTAGATTGGGATAAAAATAATGAAAGATGGGTGTAATCCTGTGAAAAATAGTAATATCTCACACTCACTACACCCCTTCTCCCTTATGACATTTCGTAGTTTTTTCCGAATCCCGTAACCTACCTTTCGAGTCTCACTTGATTATTATACCCTTGACCTCTGATGCTCTGGGTACAAATTTTCTGATAATCTAAGGTACCCATTCCACTCATCCAATATCTTTGTCCAATGTACATTTGATCAAAGAACTTGGATGACTTCATACAATTTACTAGCAACACCGATAATTGATTTTGATCAAATATCGGTGTTACTAGTAATTGGATACTAGTTTCTAAGATAAAACTTTTGAAATTATCATGGTTACATAGAAATCATTTAGAACGGGATATTTACCATGATTCGATTTTTGAGTTTTCCAATATTTCGGCACAGTTTCATGCGTTCTTCCGTGATCATGGCGCATGAATCATGGTAAATATCCCGTTCTAAATGATTTCTAGATTCGAAAACGTATGCAGGTATATAGAGTATATAATTTATTCTCATGGAAACTTAAATTTTATGAATTAAATTGTAGCCTATGGTTTATTTCAAGTCAAGAGATACACCTAAGCTAATTTTGAGCCCGATCTGGTGAGAAGTTTTGGCGTGAAGAAGTAACAAACTGCCTGCTATCCATTCAAACTTTCGCATTTTTAATATTAGTGTGATGTGATGTTATTTCATTTGAAATCAACTACGCAAATTGCTTAGGAATCTTGGACAAAGATATTGGATGAATGAGTGGGCATCCATCCAAGAAGTTTGATGAAATATTGGACAACGAACTTGGAAAAAAATATCGGATGAGTGGAATGCGACCCTAACGGACGGACTTTTTTTTAGGAAACTAGCCTATTCAGCATCAAAGGAATCGAGCATCCATCCAAGAAATTTGATAAAATATTGGACAAAGATATCGGATGAGTGTAATGGGACCCTAACCGGACAGACTTTTTTTTTGGAAACACGCCTAATCAACATTAATGGAATCGAACCATATCCATCGTTGGCGTTCATTTGGCCAATGTGTATGCAGCACGAGTGTCCAGCTAACCGAACCGGTTGTTGTTTCCGAAGTTTTAATATAAACTTGATTGGAAGTTCTAGAAACTGGCATTGTAAATGATTGTTTGTAAACAGAGCAGATAATGTACGTACGAAGAAGGAACAATCCAATTCTGTCGATGACAACATCTTAGTACCAAGAACGCACTACTTAGGTACTCGTACTTTAGGGAAGTACGATTACGGTTTTACATTGTCTGAATCAAAAATATTGTGCTTTTGACATAGAGTAACGCGCTTAAAGCTTTCGACAGAAGTAGATATAATAATCGTTAGTCTTCTTGTCCTGTGACGAATCACGTGACAAAGATGAGAGATAATACCTAGCCTAATTTTTTTAGGCTAACAAAATAAACACTTAGACAAAAAGAGTCTATGAAATATTGGGATTCTTTCATTCGGTCAAAGAAAATATGCACACATAGGTACAACTACTTAAATTAAAAAATCAGTGACAGGTATCAAAATTGCAGTGCCCAATAAGGTTTATGTAGGTACTAAATTTAGCTATAATTTGAATATACATAGGTGTATACCAAATAAAAAAATATATATTATTATTTAGTAATTATTTAAATAAGATTATTATTATTCACTTCATTTCATTCTGGTTCTATAGAAATCAAATATTCGGTCGCTTGTATCTGACATAGACACAAAAGTGTCCACGTTTGCGCAGCGCCTAAGCACATGACTATTTGATCGTCAGCGTCAGTCGAACTATAAAAATGAAATAGTTTCATGGAATAACTTTAATACCTGTATACATATTGACAATAAATAAATGCAATGAAATTTAACCTTCAATCCTGATTGTTGAAAACTAGACTTCGCCCAGACACAATATTATTCAGTAGTTATCGATTAGTGACTCGTCTTGGCGAGGGGCCAAGCGGCGTAAAATTCCTGTCTAGAAATGGAAAAGTTTACGTGACAATATTCTCTGGTTGAATTGAACTTTGAAAACATTGCGTCATTTACTATTTATAAAAAAGCAAATTTTGCTAAACTGTACAAAAAGAGTCCGTGTAGGGATTTGAACTAGCCATCTCCCGTCTTTCTATTTTTGCCGTGGGTTACACAGGATGATTAGTAGCTGGCTTCAAAGCTTCAAAGAAAATCTATTTGGAACCATTTGAGCTATGGTGCTTATTAGGGGAGGCCTATGTCCAGCTGGACTGATATAGGCTTGTGATGATGATGATGATGCCATGGTTGTCTAAGACGAAATCTCACCATCTAGTTTTTTGGAGTGAAAACCCAAAATTCAACAGTTAATTGCTAATGATGACCAGTTTTAACAAATAGTTACCTAAGTGTTCTGTTTTAATTTTATCATAATAAAATAATGCAATGTAACAAAACATGCCCGAGCTATCTGTGACTACAGGCATTTTTTACGACGCCATTTTGAAATAAACGGTAGATGATTTTTTCGTTCTATCAAGCCTTATTGAAGACAATGTCTTGCTATCGCTCTTTTTTTTAAGGTATCCTATTTTATGAGGATAACTGGTCAGACATCCAAAACGATTGCCGCGGTTCCTATCTCACCAGCGTAATTTTCTCCCACACCTCGGGAAAATTTTTGATATTTGTTCTGGACGTTTTTTATGTTTAGTAAAAATATCATTCTTTGTAAAAATGTAAGTATGTACATTAAATATATCAGATAATAATATCTAGTAGGTAAATTACACATAACACAAGCTCTACTTACTTTGGGGCTAGATGAAGCTCTCTGGATTGCCAGTAATACAAAACTATATTATTACTGCCAGTTCAGCTTTAATCAGATTCAGAAGTGTTCGAAGAGAGGTAGAAAAGGCTCTCCAATTTTCTACCCTTTGTAAGGAAACAGAAGATATTTTCTTCTTTGCTGTCTTTACAGTGTAGGTAACGACGATATCCGTGCTTACTATGACGGTGCGAAGTTTATTGATCTGAAATGGCCTTCACTTTGTGGCCTTGACCGGGAAAATGGTCGAGCCTTTTATAATAATATCAATAAGAATAATTTCATGGTTGTTTATGTGTTTGATTTTTAATCTCCATGTGACGTAAATAGAGGTTCTGTGTATTCGTGTACATGTCTGCAAGTTTGCCACGTATTTTCCAAAAGGACAAACTTTGAAAAAATAGGGTCCTGTTGGACCCTTTGGGTACGGAACCCTAAAAACAATTATATTTTCACAAGTATAATCGAAATTGATTAGGACAGCCGTTTAAATGTAAAATAATATAAGATTATTGTAAAAAAATATTGCGATATAATTAATTACTGCCTGGAAGAGATCGCTTCTAAGCGATAAGGCCGCCCATTGTACTTGTCTCATGTAATGTCTTTTTGTAATGTCCTTTTTCAGGTGTACAATAAAGTGTTTTTTTTTTGTAATTACATGCAGTTTCTAATTAAAATAATGAAGAACATCGAAATTTTGGGAAATTTTCTTGTTTATTATTTAAATCAATGTAAAAGCATTGCTGGGAAAATAAAATTTATGGAAAATAAGATAATATGTAATAAATATTTAATTTATCATTCAATGCTAAGTGAATTCGACTTGGCTAATATTGTATAAACTTTGTACTTACCTACCTATAATTTAGAACTAGACATAACCATATTATAATGTATGTTTTAGTAGTTTTTTTTTGCGCTCCAACTACGTAATTATAATTGACGACCTTTTTTGTTATTATTTAAATTAATGTGTAAGAAAATAAAATTATGACCAGTCTTAAACTATTTATTAAACGTTTTTTTTTTTAATTTTAATTAGATCCCGGAAATTTTAATACTACGTCGAGGCTTGAACCCTGAAACTTTCACTTAGTACGGAAACGCGCTACCTTTTCTTAATTTTTGGGATATTAATTAAATAAATTCACATTAAGTTTCCTAAAGTGTGTGCACTTTATAAACAAAAAATATTTTTCATTGGCTATCCATTTTCAAATTTTTTTGTAAGAACTCGAATTATTTTGTATTTTGATTACTTATTCTTTATTAACAAAGAAAATTAAAAACAAATAATAAAAAAAATATTACTAGCATTTACAATTAAAGCAATTGAGCTAACTGCAAAACATGTCATCATCATCAGCCTATATTAGCCCACTGCTGGTCATAGGCCTCCCCTAATGAGCGCCATAGCGCCCTGTCTTCAGCAAAACATGTAAGAATGTTTAATTTATTAGTTATTGAAAAAAATACATTTATTTTTTAACTGCAGACTGTTGAAAACAATCTACGGGTAGCTGAACTGATCCATATCAATACCAGTCGGAAGCATCCCCAAGACGCTGGCTGCATTTTTATCCTGATTTTCACCTATGCATTCTGTCACTTATTCCCTTAAACACCCCTAAATACCACTAGTAAAAATGTTACCATAATGATATTACAAATACTCACCAGATTATTCAATAAACAAGCAACAAAAAACCACTGTAGCACAACACAGCCAAAAACAAAAAAAAACTCGAGAAATTCCCACTGAAAAACAACACAATACACAGTCACAGAGAAGCGCCAAATACTCACTCTTCCTTAATAATATCTCCAAATATAACTTTGGCTTCAGTCCACTTATGTACACGTATTTTACGTAAGCAAAGACACGTGCGCGCTCCCACAACACTGCCTACTGAATGAATGGAAGCCAGTGTGGGAAATGTGCATTTTATACTTAAATGCGTCGAAATGAGATTGATGCGTAAACTAGAGTACCTTATCTTTATAATCTTCGCTAAGCTTCTTTTGGCCGGTGTGTTTATTTCAAACCCAAAAAGGAGATTCGATTTTTTTTTATGATAAATATTTCTCTATTTCTTTAATTATTTGGTGTTAGAGACTGATCCCGAAATTCCTATTTATCTATCTATTTTCAGTTCTGAAAAAAATATACTAAGTGACGGTGCTACTTTGGATCGGGTATGCGCCTTGACAAAGGTTAACTAAACGGTCGATATCTTAAAAAAATACCCTCTCAGGAATTTGAAATAGCAATAGAATTACACACTATATAAACACACACTAGCACATCTAATTTAAATTATAAGTACCTACTTAGATAAATCTAGTCTCGAACTAAATGACCGATTATCTTACCTCTAATTAAATATTTTCTACCATTCATTTCATCTGAAACTTATTATTCGATTCAAAGATTCATGTGCGATAAATTCGATTAATATAAAATTAACTTAGGACAACCTAGATTTTAGATTATTATCTCTGTGCAATTAAAGAAGTTAAGAATAATTAATTAGGTAGGTACCTACTATAATTGTGACATTTAATGATGTGATAAGCTAAGCTACCTCTCAAGTTGCATTGCGCCCTAACAGGGCTCCTAATACCTAGCATGTTTGTGCTAGCACAAATATGTTCGTGAATTGCACATTGCACATTGTATTCATCATCACCTATCAGTCATCTATTATTCAGTCCACAGCTGGACATAGGCCTCCCTTAATGAGCGCCATAGTGCCCTGTCTTCAGCTTGCCGCATCCAGCATCTGCCAGCAGTCTTTCGCAAAATGTCATCCCACTGGTCGGAGGGCGTCCTACACTACGTTTGCCGAGTCGCGGTCTCCACTCAAGAACACGTCTACCCCAGCGGTGGTCGGTTCTTCTCGCACATTGTACTAAGACACACACACACACACACACATTGTATTAAGTTTGCAAAATAAAATACTAGAAATACTTCCTAGCGATAGTTAGTAGTCAGTAGGTACAGGACTACAGCACCGAACTACCGGAAATAAGCGATTTTACAACTCAAATAAAAATAAGTATCTAATAAATAAAATTCTTCTGTTATCGAGCCATGCCATGGGTCAGTCACTCGCTGAGCCGTAAGTGTAGGCAAGTAAGTAATATTTAATTCCAACCATATCGCAGTTGGTACACGGGTAAACAGGAATTACCCCTACACCCACCGGTGGGTGAAGCCAGTGGGTGCACGGGTCGCGGGTCATATGATGCAAGTACCTTCATAAAGGACACACATACATAGGATCTATTTACGCATGTTATGCGTCCTAATCTCGACAAAAACCAACAAAGTAAGAAACAATCAAATAATAGAAACAAATTATAACTAGTAGGTATTTACAATTGAAATAAATGAGCTAAGTGAAGACTGTTGCAAACAATCTACAAGTAGCTCAACTGATCCACATAAACCTCCTCCACTTGTGAAAGAAACGAAACATAAACCAAAATTTTTAAAAAGTAGAAATATTCAAACCATGTATCAGCGTGTGGTTTTTTTTTTGTTTCGATAGTAGGCGTTAATTTTTATTTGGTTTGTCAATGGAATAAAATATAACTAGGTAATTATATCTAGCATAACTCGATGTGGAAAATTTTATCTGTTGCCGGTGTTGCCACCTCTTTCTATACACAATTTACATAACTTTTAGTTGGGGGTTATTTATTTTTAAAATTATAGGAAAATCACTGAACCAAAAGCCATTGGCACCGACTCTGATGCATTCACGCACATAACATGCAGTGACTCAGTCGTGTCTTGACGTCACTGACGTATTTTCTCTTACGTCATAATCTACCGTGTGATCATGTGAGACATTAGTTTACCTTTTAACTACCCTGGACTTATCGTATAGTTTATTTTCCTAGTAGATTATTTAGAAACTGCCATAAATAACTTCATTTTCTTAATAAATAAGGTAAAATTACGGGCCTAAATTACTTTACTTTTGGAATCAGAATATTCAATAGAAAAAAATAGTATTATTTTGTTGCTACTTGTTTAGTGCAACTTGCTTCTCCCCGCAACATTACGCATTTTTCCGAGATAAGAAGTAGGTATCTGAGGCAGATTGAGCTACTGAGGTAAACTACGAGTATACTAAGTATTTTCGAGGGCTACTATGTCTGTCGGCTCGATAAAAATGTAAACTTTCGTAGACACTCTCACAGTAACAAAATATTTATTATGTTCTAATTCGGAATCATTTCGTATACAATAACGAAATTTTTTTTTGAATCGGTTCATAATTGACAAAAAAATTGATGTGATACATACAAAAAAATAAAAAAATCCGTTTCTCTGCCCCAATAATGTATACTTAAATTAATCTAGGTACTTATGTTTATATTAAGCGACTGTTTTTAGCATTGTTTTATTCCTTCATTTTCTTTTTTTTTATTTGTCTGGTTTTAATTTTAGTGTTTGGCTTGATTTATGAATGTGGTTTATAAGAAATAAATATTTTTCTATTTCAATTTCAAATTTTCAAAACCTCCTGGAGTCGGTAAAAATACATACTGCCACCTATTTCTAGCCTTAGATACCTGGGTGTTTAGAGAGTAAATCCTAAATAGATTAAGTATTTGTTTCTGTCTTAAAACTATTACACTTAAGGTTCAGTGATTTTCCTTTCCTGTTTTACGTCGTACCTCGTGGTTAGGAAAATTTACTGATAAGTCGTGATAAGGTTGCCAGGCATCTATTGTTTAATAATATGCGGCACAAATAACCATAGTAAATAGGGGATTATGATTAAATATGGTAATTTTACGGTTTTAAATATACCCGTGTTAATTAATATATAAAACACAATAACATAAATTAAATCTATGCTGAAATTATAAGTATTTTTATTCAGTTTTCTTTATTGTTTACGTTTTACTCTCAAAACGTGGATTCGAAATGCACACTGCCAATTCGTGGTTACCAAGACTATCAATTACACTCAGGTCTTACTGTAAACAGAATTGAAACTTAAGTAGTCTTAGTATACGTATAATCAGCCCCGTTGTCCACGAATTGTACAGTTACTTAGTAGGGCAAGAACCGTTGCAGATAAATTTGATAAGCTAGTTAAGAAGAATCCTATTACATTATTTGTGACGGAACACATCATAGAGAAAACTCCAGCTACGTCATAGATAGGAGTCATATCTACTAGTCGAGTACTATCTACTCGTATAAAATAAGCACTTCGCAGCCTCTTGTTATGCTATAGATAATAGTCAAAGCTATAGATAATAGTCAAAGCTAATACATAGCAGACCTTTTGTAGTATGCCTCTCAAATAGCGGTCTAAGCGACGTAGCATACCTGTCAAAGTTTCCTCTCGTAGCTGTCTCGTAGGTAACAGTCAAAGCTGCGATATAGCAGGCAGACCTTTTGTAGCAGGTCACTCATAGACAGCGATTATAGCTACGACGTAGCATTTACTTATCATAGTTTGCTTCTCGTAGCTGTTTCGTAAATAACAGTCAAAGCTACGTCGTAGTAGACCTCTTGTAGAGCCTCTCGTAGCTGTCTCGTAGAAAGCGGTCATAGCTACGACGTAGCAGAAATCTCGTAGCTGTGGCATAGTAGAATCTTTTTATGGTTTTGAGATCGGTTTCGAAACCGCATGGTCTATCAGCGTTTCATATCAAATGTAAGAAGTACGTTGAATATCGATCTATATTTTACAGGAAAAATATAGGGCAGTCTGTAAAAAGAACCCTTTCTGAAAAAGTTTTTTAAATTTCTGTAGATTTCATACTTTTTGTAAAATTTTGAAAAAAGTCGAAAAATTGACCATTTCCCCCCGTATCTCCGAAGCATCCGGAGCGATCCATCTGAAATGTATGACGTATATGGCGTTTGTGCTCAGTTAAAGGTGCATCTATATTTTTTTGTAAAATGATCAAAAATGTCCCCATCGCACCTGCCCTAGTGGTTATCAAATGAATTTTCTTGTAGAAAAGTGGACAATGGCGTGACAATATTACTAACGTCGCGGCACGATCCTGGATGAGATTGGTGTAGGACCTTTTGGAGTGACACAACCCAGCAGTGGGTGAAGTCGGGTTGCGCATGATGATGATGAAGTGGGCTCGTTTAAACTCAGTTAAGCTACCTCTAGATAGTTAGCAACAGTCTGCAGTTAGCTAAATTGTTTCAATTGTAAATACAAGCCTAATTCGTGTCAATTTTTTATTTATTGCAATTTTCTTTGTTAACAATCGAGTTAAATAAACTGAAAAGCTAGTTATTAAAAGTAGGCTAATTACTCAAATTAGGTAGGTAAACCATAAACTTAGCACTTTCATTAAACATTAAAATGATCTGGGTAATCAGATTTTCCTAGAATCTAGTGCACAATTTGATAACTAAGTAGATAAAGCCAACTCATGATTCGGGTTTGTAGGTGTTTATTTGTCAGTCTGTAAGTTTGTTAGCTTAACTTTATCTGCGTTTGAATAAACTAGTAGATGAGCCGTGGTTTTGTTCGCACGTAGTAAAAAACGTAAGAACTGAGCTTAATGCTGCGTACAGATCTACAAACAGTACATAAAATGTAATGCGCATGCTCTATCAGCATTACATTTCACCAGTGTGGACGTCCCGCGAGCCCATTATCTACGAACAGCTTATAAATACCTACACGCTTACGAAGTAATTTCTTTTGCTTGTGTTTCCGGCGTGCTTGCGAACGGAGCCAGTGTTGCCGTTAGCGACTTTGTCACAAGATGTAGATAATTTTTTACTGCGCTGGAGACTTTTAGTTCAGGTTTGGAACTATTTTTACTGGAATTATTTAATTTATAAATAACCTAATATCATTGGTAAAGTAAGTAGCCTACCTACCTAACCAATTTGGCAGAACAATGATTTTTTGTGTGGATGGAATGGGAGGACAGGGTTTTTCTAAAAGTATTATTATTTTATTGTGGAAACAGGTATCTAGTACCGATCCCCTTAAAAAATCTGTGAGTGTTTGTCTTTGTCGCTAAGTAGGTAAGGTACTTAGTTACCAATTTTATGTAATTCGAGCTTTTAACCACGAGTATTCCGTGGGTACTGAGATCTAGTTCCTTCTAGTTTGACAATTTATCACGCTATAGGTTCACCTCTTAAAAGATGACGAATTATTTATATGTCTAAGCACTTGAAACAACAATTTTGACATGTCCATCTGTCCGTCATATAAGTGTCACGCTTTACTGCGGATGTAAATAAGTGAGTCAGTCAGTAGGTATCCGTGCATAATATCTTAGTTACTTTAGGTAGGTAGGTAAATATAATGAGACCCCTTATCTTAGAAATGTCTGGCGCTAAAAGTAGATCTCGTGATGTTGTTTAAATGACTTTGTTTAGTCATAACATGAAGCATGTGCGTGAAATTGACGCAGTGTTGTGTTGCGGGTTCAATTCTTGTCGCAGGCTCGCAGGATAAGTGTTTTTTATGCTTGGAAGGCTTGATGATTTTCAATTCACATTCATTTAAAATAACAGTTTAAAATTACAACCAGGGGAGGCCTATGTCCAGCAGCAATATTATTATTTTCCTAGGGGTCATAATGTAGATACCTACATTATGACCCTTGGAAAATAATAATATATATGAATGATATTAACTAAATGGGTACCTAGCTAGATAGCTAGGTACCTACCTATTTAGTTAATATCATTCTAATATCAATAACGTTTATTTCTGCTTACAAAATAAACACTTAGGACCAACTTTATTTGGTCATGAATGAGCAGAGCAGACAGACATAAGCATAACCGTAAAACCTTACAAGATTGCCAAACTGATTTGATTTTGCCCACCACGGTACTTTTTTTAAAATTCTTCATATTATCGAGAATGTTTTAGTAGCTTTTATTTCTTGTTTGTTGGTAGATACTAAATAACCGATTGTCGCTAATTTCACTTCAGTTGACTGTCAGTTGGTGTCAAAGTTTGGTGGTGTGTTTGGCGGGCCAAAGTTCGTGCGGAAAACTTTTTCAAAAACAGTACTTGCAGTTGCAGCAGGCAAGTAATTATTTTACCACTATAAGTTTGTAACAAATAAATAATACCTATCGAATATCTGACGCGAAACCTCTTTTAAACTCGAAAATATTAAGGTGGGCATTGTCAAAGTACCTTTTCTGGAGTACTGTTTACTACTTTGCCCACCAAAATATTGCTGTCAGGGTTGTCACTACGACATTAAATCAAAATTGATTTATGTAGGTCCTATTAGTAGTAAGTCGTTTGGTATTATCTAACCACCTTTTAATTGATGATGCCTATTTTTTTAGGAAAGTAGCTAAATATCAGCTGTTTCCGGTCAATGAACTTTATATTAGTCGTGTTTCTTGTATTGAAATTGTAGTGTATATACTTGTATCTTGTAGTTATACATTTAATTTTTTTGTACGTATAGTAGTAGGTACTAAATGCTATTTATAAGGAAGGTCTATAAAACAAGTGTTTCGATCATAATTGTAGAGCATTTCCAATTATTTATTTTTTAAATTCCTCTTTATCAAATAATGTAATGCAAAATTTACCATTTCTACCGTTTTTTTTTGGATATTAATGCCTTAATTTGTTTTATAATCTAAATGAGGTAGGTACTTACCTTATCATTTATAAAAATATTTATAGACAACTATTACTTTTTCTTGATTAAAGTTTTTGTCGACGTTAATAAGTTAAAACTTAGGTACTATGCACCTACAGTTGACATGGCAGCAGTTGAATAGGTACTTAATTATATTTCATTATAATTAAAGGCTGTTGGTAAACAATAAAAATGTGACAACCCTTGCGCATCTTTTTATTTGTATGAAAAATTTCAAAAAAATATTTGTGTCTTTGCCCACTCAATTTTGGCGGTTAATTTGCTTGCTTGAACGTTTTATATTAAGATATAAAGTAACATTGATTATCCCTATTGCTTGTTCCTTAAATCTTGTTATCCTAAGGTCAAAAATACCGGAATTACGATTTTTTTTTGCAAAATGGGCAAACTCGGAAAAAAAAAATTATTTGGCCCGCTCTCTAAAATTATGATTTTTACACATACCGTCCCATTTTATTCGATTTATTATCTATTATTTGCAAAGAAGAGTATATTTAAAATAATGTAGCGCAAAATTATTATTAGAACTATACATCATTTTAAAATTATATTAAATTGAACCACTAAATCCAAAAAAATTGGGCAAAGTTGCACGGTTTTACTGAACCTATTACTAATGTGTCTCGTACATTCGGTTGCCATACCATCCAAAGTTAATCTAAATAACACGGTCTGTTATTTAAAATATTAAACCAATTCCTTAATTATTTTACAAATTAGGTATGTATCATCAGTTATCAGATTTTTCCGCTTGTAGATTTTTCCACGCTATTTTTATCCTCGCAACTATTTTGATGACAAAACTTATTCACTCTAACCTACTTATCTTTACCTAAGTAGTACCTACACGAACTTACCTCCAGTAAAATAATGACAGACTTTTTCACCAACGTTTCACCTTATTCTAAATTCGAAACGGTTCTTATCCCAGAATTTGAATTTAGTCGTGGAAGTAAGCATAGGCAGGTACCTCTACCTCTACCTAGGTTAGTCTTATCGTCAAAAAATTCATTACCTAAGTGTAGGTATAAACATCTTAGTACCTAGAATTTCCTTTTAATGATTTTATTGAAATTAATTTCAGATGTATTCTTTAAATCGTCAGGTAGGTAGGTACCTATCTTATTATCTTTTTTAAACGGTGGTGTTTTGGTTCCGGGTTTTGTTTCAAGTAGGTAAATACCTACTTATTTATGTAGTAGGAAGGTAATCGTTTGCTTGGTAATTTCAATTAGGGCATAGGGGCATCATGAATAGGTATTAGCTAAATTTCTTTGTTTTCCTAAAAATACTTGGGTAGGTACCTACTTAAGGGGTAGGTACCATACGATACCATTTTGTGAAAAGGATAGATATAGGATTTTGCGTTCATAGGAGCGGGACAGGGCACAGCAATGAAGCCAAAAAATCAATATTTTGTTAATTAGGACATAGGTACCTAATTTGAAAAAAAAACGCAACAACAACAATTATTTAAATTACCATGCTTATTCTCAAGATCTTAACTTCTGTATTTATTGAGAAATTTAGGTTTGAGTACAAATAAACAAAAAAAAGTAGTACCTACCTACTAACTTGCGATTTTTTTTCTATACAGAAAATTTTAAGGAATCGTGTTTTCGAAACATATGGATCGATAGAGTAAGTCCTGAACTTTACCATATACATATATGTACATTTAAAATCGAAATATTTAGTAGTTTGGAAGATATGATATGGAGGTCTGGCGGAGTTGATTTAGGGTAGTGTACCTATCTAGCTCAATTTAAAATATCCTATTTCTTGTGTTTTGTTTACTTATTTAGATTTTGCTTAGTGTAAAATTGCCGCGCGCGCGCCCCTTCCTCTTGTAACCTCGCGCCCCAACCTAGACACATGCCTAGTTTGCCTTAGGTACTTAGGGATGATCCGCGACTGGGCTAGACTGGAGTGGAGATGTGTGCTGGCTGGAGTGACTGAGCTGCGCCGGATGCACAGAATAATAATACCTATTCGATGTTTGTTGAGATAAATGCACTAGCAGCGGCGCCGCTTCGCTTGTTGCACGCCCGCACCCCGCTCACATCTCCTCGTCTCCGCTGCGTGACGTCGTCGCCAGCTTGCGAGGCACAGCTCAAATTTTCGCTTCGATCTTTGTTTCTTTACTATCAACATGATAGGTAATCTGCGCTCGGGGAGTACATTATTTATGCTAGGGAAGGACACTGTCAGCTGGGAATAATTTCGTACGTCCATACTCGACACCGACTGACACAAGGCTAGTGACACTGACATCAAAGAGCAGATTTGACACAAAAAAGTCAGATGTCAGAAAAATAACCTCAATCAATCAAACTTAAAAATCCGATTTCCTGAGATTTACCATAGATTTCCATTGGTTTGTCTTTCATTAAATAGATATTTGCAAATATAATATCAAAATGAACAGCATCAAGCTAGTGAGAAATCTTCCTCTTCGTCAGTTACGGTCATTTTCTAGATGGTAATGTATCGTCTAAAATTTTCAGTTTAACTAGGTTATGTTGTTGAATCTTCGACTGCAGTGACTTAATTCATTTTCTACCGAGCTGCCGAATCTTAATAATTACCTACTTAATAGTACGACCAAATATATATATAGTAAAATAAGTTTTCTAGTATTCTATGCTATGGGCCTCCTCTAGGTAGATAGATTCATCTGTAGGTAGTAAGTCTGATGGCATTAAATTAATAAGCCAAGCGAGTGAAAGCTGCTAAAACTAATTTTGTCATTGGTTTTTAGCTAAACCAACACTTCTGCTCCTACTCTTTCACACTAAGACTAAATAATGGAACAAATCCTATGTTTATTACAGTGCTATTCTCCGACAAGAAGTCTCCCAAGCTGCGGCGGCTCCTCTCAGCATACCTGTTCCAGAAGGTGTCGACAAGCCTGCGTCTGCTAAGATTGAGAAAATAGTCTCCGAGATCACCAATCTGAATCTATTGGAGGTGTCCGAGTTAAGCCAGGTAATTAACACTTTTAGAAACTGAGTTAACTTATCTTGTTTCTTTAAAGTTCAAATTGAAATTTGAAGTATAGTATTGTTATGGTATAATGGTTTATTAGCTTGTCTGCAGCAAGTTATCCTTGAAAGTAGCAAATGGCAGTGCCAAAATTCATTACCAGTCCCTTTACATGCTTAGAAGTGAATAAATACAGATACAATATTAAAACAATATGGCTTTTCAAGGGGCTGCTCTACTATTGATGCTATAGTTAATATCATAAAAAGAATGTACTTATAGTTCCTTCAAAGATTCTTCTAACGTTAAGAAGTATTTTGTGATTTATCAAAGACCTTGTGTGATTCACAAAATACTCCTGAAAAAACTTAGTCATTATGGTGTAAAAGAGGGAGCAATTGAGCTAATTAGATTCTACATTTGTAAAAGACAGTAAACTGAAGATGAAAATGGTTTACTGTCCACTGGCTCGATCCTATGTTTCTTATTATTTGATACTATAATTTACTATTGCTTCGTTATTTAGCGAGTTGTTAGTGTTTGCTTTAACGAATATCACTGTTAGTTCACAGTATTTAAAGATCTTACGGCTTACAATAAAAGGTAAAGCAATTCCCATTGCCTCTTGATGTGAATTAATTTACTTATTTCCATCTTTTAGGTTCTGAAGAAGCGTCTCAACTTGCCCGATGCCCCAGTCATGCCGATGGGAGGCTTCATGGCAGCACCTGCTGCTGCTGACGATGAAGAGGCTGCCCCCAAGACTGTCAAGACCAGCTTTACGGTAAGAATAATAATCATTTCTTGTAAACTGTGTAACACAGTTGGTCTTACGAACTATTATAAATTGTTCAAGTAAGTGTTAATTTTCCTTGAAATCACAAACAAACATTTCTTTCTATTCCAGGTAAAAATGATCAAATTTGACGACAAGCAAAAAGTGCCTCTCATCAAAGAAGTGAAAAGTCTACTTGAAGGCTTCAACTTGGTGCAAGCCAAGAAGTTTGTAGAAAGTGTACCTACAGTTGTGAAGGCGGATGTTTCCAAAGATGAGGCAGAGAAATTGAAGGAAGCTCTGTCTAAGGTGGGCGCAGTTATAGAAATAGAATAAGGCTTAGGATAGTATTGTTTTTAGTTTGCTTAGATTAATAAACTGTTAAAATCATGTGAAGTTTATTTTCTCTTTCTATGGTTGATGGCACACTGATGATGCTGATGGTGTCACTAATTTGTCCCTTTAGGTCTCTTGCAGTCCTTCGTGATACAACGATATGGTCGACGGGGCCATATCGTCACTTTCTATCAGGTGAGATGCGATTAATGCAAAAATCAAGCAAAATGTGTTATTTTTAAACACAGGTAACGAACGTAAATGTTCAGATTAGAAAAATACGATAGGTAAGGGAAACACCTGTAGAAACCGAGTAATCTAATAGAATTTATGAAATAAACTGGTTTCTTTAAAAATATAAAAACATTCGCATAAAAAAAGGTTTTAATTGAAAGGCTCTAAATTATCATATCAGCGACAACACCACATTATTTTTTACGATTTTAATAGCCAGACTTATGTTTTAGTAGAGATCGTTTAGTTTTTCTATTTTGTTTTTGAATAGTTAATAAGCAAAAGCTATTAGGGGAGGCCTATGTCCAGCAGTCGACTAATATAGGCTGAAGATGATGATGAAGCAAAAGCTTGATTTTTGCACTAACGTCGCTCAGTTCTGGTTCTGTCCCCCGCTCCTATGTTCGCGAAATACTAGACCTATCCTTTTTACGAAATGGCGTCACAGATTGCAGTCTTACTAACTTTAAAAAAATAAGAAAGAATCATACGTCCCGTAGGTCGCTACGGCTACATTAAGGTTGTCATAGATCTGGATCTGATATATATACCTATGATACCCCCGAAGAAAATCCTTCAGTTCCTAGCAGCTGTAAGGGTAAGTGGCGAACTCTGAACGCCGCTGTCCTAGGGGAGTGGCGATCACAATAGGCCTATCATGGCCGTAGTGATAAGAAAGCCACCAAAAGCAAATAAAAAAAAAATATATACCTATGATGGTCCAGCTGTGGACCATTATAGGCTGTTGAGGTGGAGATCTGGACCCCACAACTGCGGCAAAGCACAATAAGTGCATTTAAATTGGGAGTCAAATTCAACCTCAAGATACATTTACAGTGACGTCATAAAATAAGGTTAGGTTTATAAAAAGGATAAATCACGATTTAAATCTTTGGATAAATCACGAAAATGGCTCAAAAATACCAAAAAAGTTATATCCGCTTGCGCCTCAGTACCTACCTAGGCGATTTTAATGTTTGCGGCTTGTTGATAAAATGTAAGGGTAACATTTTCCGTTTGTTCCTATAAAAAAGTGTTAATTGTTTTCAGGTACTACTTATAATAAAATAAATTCGACTCCAGTAATCTAAGTTGTGCGTGGGCTTGGGTCTGACTTGAAACGACTCTGCGCAAACAGTCTGCGTCAAAACAAATCGTTGACAATTTCGAGTGTCATTTTTGTAAGGTATCTACGACGACCTCTGTGGCGCAATGGGCGAAGGTCCGCCTGCGACGCAGGAGAATGCGGGTTCGATTCCCGCCTTGAGACAAATGTTTGTACAATCTGCAGATATTTGTTCCAGGTGTTCCGGTCGTTTACTATGTATTGTAAAAAAATACCATAGGTATTATATGTACCTATATCAGTTATTTATAGTACCCAGACTTAATTTTTTTTCACTATTCTAAGCCTATGATAGTACCTATAACACAAGCTCTGCTTAGCTTGGGGCTAGATAATGCTGTGTGTATTGTCCAGCATTATTTTTTATTTATTTATCTACTGAGAAGGCGGCGGATACCGGTTGCACACAGGCGCTACATGGGCTAGAGCCACCCCCTAAAGATTCCTAGTTTAATCCCTTATTTGAATGGTTATTGTTGTGCCGTGCGGTAGCGGTGCTGGATGTTTGTTTATTGTTACCATAAATAATGAGATGAAGATGGCACCGGTAGGTACTAAGATAGCATGTAGGTTAATTGCTTTATAAATAACGGATTTTAACACCTAATGCTTAAGATGTCATTTTATCTCAGTAGGTGAAGGTTAGCTATATTTGATAAAAAAATTGTCATAACAAAGTTATTAACCCATAGAACAAACATTACGAAAGTTTATAAGAAAATTGTTTGTGTCACGCTCAGCGAAATTAGGTGAGCAATAAAAAAAATAACTGGGGCAATTGATTATAAAAGATAGAAAAATAAACATTTAAGTAGGTATACGAAATTCGACGTATGCACAGCTTCATCTGTGGACCTGTGGTGCGACCCGAAGAAGCATGTCGCAGCTGCACGGGGAGGTGATTCAAGACATGTGCGTTATGGGCACTGAAAGTGTTTAGATGATTGGAGATGTCTTTATTATCTTCAACAATCACGCGGAGGGAATAAATAATTAAGAATGCTGGACAATGCACACAGCATTATCTGGCCCCAGTTAAGCAGAGCTTGTGTTATGGCTAAGTACTAGATAACTGATATACATAATGCAATACAAAACAGTTTTTTTAAATAATGCATAAAAAACAAAAAGAAGACCCAGAAGAAATATTTGCAGATCGATGGACAAATGTTTGTTACATTTGTCCCAAGGCGGGAATCGAACCCGCAACCTCCTGCGTCGCAGGCGGACCTTCGTCCACTGCGCCACAGGGGTCGGAATCGAACCTGCAAGGTTCTGCTTTCAGGCGGAGTTGTATTTTTCGTAATATTTGTTCTATCAGTGAGCGGGCAACTCTATATACAAGAATTCCCCTTTACAAGCAAGATTTGTTCTACATCTTGCATTCGAAAAAGTCTTCACTAATGCTAAAGCTCTGCAAACATCAAGCATTCAAATATGGCCTTTAAAATCGATACATTTAGATACATTTTATAGTGACGAAACAGCGTCCCACTAGCTTCAAACAAGTGGCGTCAATATGAAATGCATCTTAACATTACGAGTTAAAGCCTATGTTTGAATGCACATTTTTGTACTACGTGGTGGCTTTGCGCCTCTGATATGCGACATCCTTATTCCTATCTAGCGAGGAGAAAATGGGCAAGAAGAAAAATACAAAATTTTATAGAAAATCTATAATATTTACTAATGGTAATCCACCAATGACAGTACAATATTAAAATATATCTTAAACATAATAATATACAATTTACAATATCAACAATATTTGGTGCGCTCTATGGCCTTCATGGGTAGCGAGCACCAATGACGTATTCAAGTTACTAAAAGACGTAGTCAAAGAAAAGGACTAAAGATTACAGTTGATCACAATGTCTTCTTCGTTCCCTTTCTCTACACGACTAATACCTCATTGGTTGGTTCTAATAGACGATAAGTTATAGAATGCCACATAATTTACGGAATCAACCCATTCTCACATCAGGTAAGTTTAGGTGTTATATTTTTTTTATTCTCAAGGTTTTTAGATTTATTATCTCAATCAATCATTTTAACATCAAAAAATTGTTCGAAAAATGATTACTCAGAGAGGAATTCACCGTTAGTATCATAAAACGCGTTTCCGGGTAAAAAAAACTGAGTTTCGGTGGTACATTTGACATTTCACCAGCATGAACAAAACGTGTTTGAAGAACTGTCAATGTCGTTGCATACTGTTTTGTGTAAAGGCGGAAACGCACAACGCGACAACGGAACTGCGTGGCCGCGGCACTTTATGTCAAATTAGAACAAAATCACCAAATAAACCGCGCGGTCTTTTTCGTCATTTGTTCTAATTTTGACGGGCAGTGCCGCGGCCGCGCAGTTCCGCTGACGCGTAGTGCGCTTGCACCTTAACCCTGAGAAGCGCTTAATTAATCGCGTTTTAAGATACTAACGGTGAATTCCTCTCTTAAAAATATTAATAAAAGTATTCCTGCTTTGATTATATCAAATTAAAGCTTCAATACTATTCAGGTACCTAATTAGGTATATCGGAATCTCGTTATGTTTCCATAAAATCTATTTATTTTCTTATTACTTTTCTGGTTTGTGGAAGACAAAATCTTATGATAATATCATAATTTATTATGATTGTAAGCGGGCTAACCACGTACCTTGATGGTATTAGAAGAAAATAGTTTAATCCCATAAACGAGGAACTTCTTTGCTTTCATAAGGTGGGTGCGAACCTTTAAATCCCCATACAAACGTACTTTCCGATCCATTTGGAAACTACGTCCCCGATTTAATGAAATTTTGTATGCATAATCGGATAAGAAATAGATATGTTTTTACTGTTTTAATTTTTCAAAAAACAATCATTATTAAATGAGAGCGAAAGTAATAAAATCTAAGTAAAGGTTGTATATGAATAAAAATGAATTTTAGCTCCCATGTAATGATGGTTATGTATTATTAAAAACTAAAATGGTAAGAAGCGCTAATTGGTATCCCTCTCACAGTACATTAATGTTCTGTGAGGGGGATACCAATTAGCGCTTCTTACTTAGCTTTCTTATCAGATTATGTATGCAAAATTTCATTGCAATAAAGGGTGTAATTTCCAAATGAATCGGTAAGTAGGTACGTTTGTATGGGAGCTTAGAGGTTCGCACCTACCTAGATGTGTGGGGGGGAAAAATCATTTCAATTAATTTTTATTACTTTCGATCTGATTTAACGATGATTGTTTTTTGAAAAACTAAACGATGCAAACATACACAACGCATTTGTTATCCGATTGCTTTTTGTTTCCGAATTCGTGGACGTACTTACTTTATATACAAACTTACTTCACGATTCATTTGGAATGAATCGTAGAGTCTGAATTTGAATGTATGAGGGCTTAGACGTTCGCACCCACCTTAAGGGGTGAAATGTTGGTATATTTCGTCACAAACAAACTTTGTATACGCGTTATACACTTACTAGTGGTTTATTTTCGCTTCTTCCACTAGTGGACAAAAAATTGAAGCGAACAAATTCAATAACATTTTGTTTCTTATTTGATAATAATTACTATTATTAAGCTGTTTATGTATAAAATTTGACTTGTCTAAGTGCTTATTTTGTAAGCCTAAAGAAATAAAGTTATTGAATTTTGTAGTTAACCCGGTACATTCACAGTAAAATCCTTTACAATTGTTTTTATAGTAAAAAAACTACGGTAAAATATCATAACCCTCCAGTTCTTTATACAATAATATTTTTACAAGAACGAACGGACCTTTAGCATGTCATAAAATCATGATATCTAATAAATAATATTACTTCACTACTATGATGAAAATACTTAGTGTAAAAAATACTTAATGTAAACCTATATCTAACAAAAGTTCTAATGCTTGTTCTGCACGAATTTTTCAAATAAATAAAGGAGTATTTTTGCAAACTCATTTTTAACCTCATTACAAAATCTTCCAACTTTGGGTAATATGGCATCAAGTCATAATATATCACATTCTTTGATATCATATTTATAATATCATATTCTACAAGTGGTATGAATATAAAATGGTAACAATCTCATAAGTACATTACATACTATTATTAATGGTGGGTTATTTAACTAGATTAGCCTGACATGACAATGGCCTTAATTTCTTGTCAAAGTTATTTAGCAATAGGTTCTTTGTAAATAATCATTCCTTAATGCCTTACTGATAAAAAACTAATCGATTGATCGTTTAAGTAAATATTTGAAGGACACAATAATATTTGTTTTGACTTAAAATTTTACGTAGATTGAGTATTTATTGATCAATTTTACATACTCTTACACATGATTGTGAGCTTCGTTACATTTGGTTACATCACTGAGTTTTCTTTTGTTACATAAATTGGTAACAGCTTATATAGCAAAAATCAACATGCTATTCTTTACAAATAGTTAGTAACATGATGCGTGAACACATCATTACAAATCAGTATCATCACTGTGTAATTTGTTTTACTCAATAACATAACTGTGAGATTTGTTACAGTCTGTAACAATATGTAGGTATACCTAATAACATTGTGCGTTACGATCGGTAACAATACTGTGCGCTTTGTTACACTCGGCAGAATCACTGTTCGTTTCGTTTCTTCGGCGGTGGGGTGGGCGCTTTCTCCTTATTCCTGTTAGCTATAGAGCTGTACAAAAACGAACCTCTCGGCGCCGTGAAGACTGTGTCGTAGTTGTTTCTTGCGGGTAGCACGGTCGATTCCCGGTTGTTGTTTGCCTCGTCTGGGTCTAAGCTCCTGCTGGACTTAAGGGTTTTGTCGGGGAGCGGTGGGGGCTCTTCTTCTTCTTGGTTTGAGTCGGTAGTTCCTGTTTTAGATAGAATTTTTAGTTCCTGAATAATCTACATTTGATAACAAATACTGTGCATTTAAGATTAACATTTTATATCCTGCTAAATAAATTAATCTACACTAATATTATTAAAGCGAAAGCCATTTTGTCTGTCTGTTAACTTTTAACGCCATTTATTTGGACACAGGTACAGTCAGCTGCTCAGATATGTATACACGCCTAAATTTTATTTTACTCAGAACTTTTCAAATAAAAGTCGATGCACACATTTTACGTACAAAGTAGTCGTCGTACTTGTCAAAATGCGGTAGGTATAATAAATTATCAAAATTACCATGCACTTACTATTCAGTTAAATTGAAAACATGGCAGTGTTTATGTCACCGTCAAATAGTAAGCCCCGTAAAATTATAAAAATCCTAGTCACTTTATAATTTTCCGAAAAATAATCAACAGGACTAAAGCACTTACAATTTAACGCATTGAAATACGTAAATTTATAATTTTCCTAAGCTTATCCGTAAGATAATAAACAAACAAACCCGTGAACCAATCACAGCCTTGTTTTACTATTTTACGAAATCTATGGCGATCACGTCACTCGTAAAATAATAAACTGCCCTCTGATTGGTCGATGTGGCCGATGCTCATGTTTGTGTTCGTTTACGAACAGTTTGAAAACTATTAACCACTGTTCCGCTAAATTTACAACTAAGCAACTCCAATTTTTGTAATGAACAAACTATTTTAAAACACTTAAATGTTGAAAAACACACCATGAAAACTTTGTTGTTACTATTTGGGCGTCTAATGAATGACAGCAAAAGATGGCGGTTCGGGCTAGCGCCCATCAGACAATCAGCGGGCGTCTTGCGTTCCGTCACTTAATAGTTTATTATTTTACGGTAAGATTTCGTAAAATCATAATTTGACGTGTTTTAATGCGTTACATTGTAAGTGACGCGGCCCAATTGATTATTTTCCGGAAAATTATAAAGTGCCTAGGATTTTTATAATTTTACGGGTTTTACTATCCTACGGTGACATATACATATTTTCGCAGCTGACTAATAGGGCGTGCAAAGCCACGAGCAACAGGTTGTAAAATAAAACTAACTCACCCAACGAGTCCCGATTGCTAGCGGGCGCAGAACTGACGAGGCTGGCCCGCTGCGACATCCTCCGCTCCCGTTCCGCTTCCGCCCGTAAAGGCCGCTCCGTCACCAGCTGCACACACCAGCGCTATACACATAAGGTACCGTCACCACCACCCTCACACAAAATGTACTATGCTTAGTGCTGCTACATACCGGACTAATGATGCTTGGTGCCACATGACGTGCTAAAATGATACTTAAGCACTGCGCACATTAATTCAACACCGCTACTACACAGCACAAAAATGAGCATTCAAATATGGGCTTAATTTCGTTATTTTTAGATACACTTTACAGTGACAAAATGGCTTCCCAAAAATTCGAATGAGTGGTCATTAATATAAAATGCATCCAAATATTACGACTTAGCAATTTGAATGCACAATATTGAGCTGCGCGTAGGCGTTGCTTTTCAAGTGTACAACAAGCTTTATCCGTCACCACCAAACTCACGCAACAAACACATGACAGATATGTTGGGTTTCCAACAGGAAAATTTTGTTTTACAAATGAAAAAAATAATGTTTAGTACCAAGATGGTTACACCCAAACTCATGGTCGCTTCTACCGTGAACGAACCATGCTCAAAAGACCACTGCGAAATTGTGATCCTACCCGCATTCAAGCTACGTGGAATGATATCTCTTTTCAGCTCATCCGGGCAATGGTTTATAAAATATTCAAATTTCAAATCAAAATTTTTCCATCGGACCCTGTGCTAATATACAAAAAGATTCAAAATATACTAAGGTTTTGTATTATTATAGTTCGTAAGCCCTCGCATTCTGGGAAATCTGTAAGAAATTAAATAAGTACCCAAAAAAATTCGATTAAGCAGGACTCGAACCTAACTAACCTAACGGCGCTAGAGCCGTAAGAGGTCCCAAAGATTTTCGACAAAACCGACTAAGAATTTTTATGGCTTAGTTGGTTAGAGCACAGCACACCCGTACGTATTATAATATCTGTGCCCGTACTGAGGGTGGGGCGCAGGTTCGAGTCCTACCGAAATCAAAAATTTTTTGGAAACTTATTAAATTTTAAAATATACAGTTCTCTAAATAAATGCAGTTGATAAGCAGTGTTGTTTCTCACTCTGACTTCTTCTATTGTCTTAGGTCAGAGTGAGAAATAACACTATTAGGTAATCAACTGTTTTAAGTTAACAGATGAATAAGGAAGTAATGATTTATTACACTTTGTAACATTACACTGTGATTTTTTAACTTTGTAACACAAATGTGTGTTTTCTTCCCCTCTATATGTGTGATAGAGAACAACCATAGAGAGCTATTGTTGTTCTCTATCACCATGCGTTTTGTTACCTATAAGATTACCCTCGAATACTCAAACAAATCAAGATAAAGCACGTCTTGAGGCGCTATTTTTATGTGAGTTTTAAACATTTTTGTTTTGTCGTGGTTTTTATACAAAATGGTGGACAAAAAAACCGACTTGAAACCGTTGAAATTTGAATTGTGTTATCGGATGTCAGTCCGTGGCCGCAAAGCGCCTAGCTGGGTGGCTAGCTGACAATATACGGCCGTGGCCTGAGTCTCGCAGAACATGATAAATCAAACGAATTACTTTTATTTTAGCATATCGTATTGTACAGAAGGTATATCTTTAAACAAAAACGATGCTTCATGGCAGTTCATGTTACTCATCTATCAAGATGATTAGAAACCCAGGAAGCATTCTTCGCATGCCAGAAGAAAAGCACGAAAACCCATCGACCACCACCGTCAATTCAAAATCATGCAACAATTACTCAAAGGGAAGTTTGGGGATTCGTCCCAATCGATTGGAACTTTATACTATTTGTCTTTTCTAAGTGGGATAGACTGTGAAGAGGCTTGACGCCTGTTGCCACTGAAGCAGTGGCGAGATAAGTTGATCAACCAATATCCTGGGCCCCAATTCAGCTAAACCAATCACTTCACAAAGACTATCGTCGCAGAATCGCCACGTGAAATACCAAAAGGTGTCTATGGTGGCTAAACTGCGACGTTACGATTGTCATAATGATCATGATCATGTTCATCCGATCGCTGCCCGTGATCGCAAAGAGTATACAATAACTACGTAAGACGTGATCGAATGAACAGAATTGGGCCCCAGATGTCAAAATAGTGTCACATGCACTCGAGAGCTGAGCCGTTAGAAGTTGACGTCGTGTACCATTGACTGCCGCTAGATGTTGATATTAACTCACCTCCTGCCTCAGTTCTCTCAGGGGTGAGCTAGTGTGCGTTTCCTGCGGCATGGAGGGAAGCGGTGCAGTGGGCGACGACACGTTACTGAGAGTGTCGCGAGCTGATCCGTTAGGGGTTGACGCCGTGTACCATTGACTGCCGCTAGATGTTGATATTTCACTCTGTAAATGTTTTTTAATTGGTGAGTTACGTGGTAACCTGATGGAGATTTTCAGTTGTCTCTAGATTCGTATTTTTAATGTACGAAAGTAAATCTGTCTGTATGGTATACGCTTTTGACGAAAGCGAAGTCTATTAATATTGTCAAGGAGATTAATTCTATACATCCTTGGAAAGGGATGTCAAAAGACTATATTGTGTCTCAAAAATAATCCATAATGTAATAAAAATAACTCGATTTTAATAGCCAGTGTTTTATAATAGTAGGATTATTACCTTTCTGCCTTGCTTCTTTTTCCTCCGCGGCGAGTTTTGCAACGTTAGATAATTCGCCAGGACACCGGAACTATTCCTTTCAATAAAACTAACCAGTTTAATTAATAAATTTCAGTTAAGTTAGTTAATATTAAGTTAAAAATATTATAAAGTTTCAATTACCTTGGGAAAAACCGCGCTGGACTTTTGACCGTTGACGATCTAAAGAAAAAAAACATTTTTATCTACGTTAATCATTACTTGCGCCCTATACCGTTACTTACGTCCTATACTAATGTTACAAAGATGTTAAGTTTAAGGCACGTATTATGAAAGCTTGCTCAGTCATAGATATGCTAAAGTAACGTTTATGTCATACAAAAGCGTTACTCAAGCATATCGAATGTCGTTGACTGAGCCAGCTTTAATAATACGGCCCTTAGAGTTTGTTTGTGTTGAGTAACGTTTATTTATGCCATATAAATGCGTAACTTAAGCATAGATCGATGACTGAGCAAGCTTTCATAGTAAGGCCCATATAGTTCCTGTTGCCTCCTCCTGTTGCTCCTGTTGCCCGGACTCGTAAGAGCTCGGTGTTAACAGGAGCAAAAAACACACACACACCACACACGCACAACACACACACACACCCCCACACACACTCACACATGTTGTCTCCTGTTGCCCGGACTCTCAAGAGACCGGTGTCCTCAGAAGCACTTGTCACGAACACACACACAGTACAGTACACACACGCACTCACGCACACTCATGGTGTCTCCTGTTGCCCAGACTCTTAAGAGACCGGTGTCCTCAGGAAACCCAACACATACTTAAATTATAATATTTTCTACACTATGTTTAAACTAATTTATTTATATTTAAACGTTAGCTTGATATAAGTTTTATGTAAAGAACCCATGGAAGGAGATCCCCAAGATACAGGTTTATCCTAGTTTGGGGATCAATGATTGTAATAGTTTTAAGTCTTAAATCTTTTCAATAAAAAATATTTATATTTATAGTTTGTTTGTGAGTAGAGGGAAATCTCTGGAACTAGATGGTCCGAATTTGAAAATTCTTTCTCTAGTAGAATGCTATATTATTCATGAGTGACATAGGCCATCTTTTATCCCGGTACAGCGTAAACGAAGGTCTTAAAAAAAATCTAGTACTTTTTTTCCTTCTGAACTCACAGGACTCTGGCCGGATGCAGAGGCTAGTTTTTTATAAAGCGTTCTTTATTTTGTTAAGGTACATACTAAAGCAAATTCATTTTTTAACATCTGACTGTATAGTCTCGCTGAGAGTTAGTTGTAAAAATAATTAAAAATTACTTCAATAAATCCAAACAAAAAAACTACAATTCACATGCTTGGGGTCGAGGCAACGATTACAATGTTTACTAAAGAAACAATCTCATATGGAAAAGTTTTTCAAATTATGTTTTAAAATCTACAACAAGAAAAAAGGGATAAATTGTCTTTTGCAGATTATTAAAAAATCGAGTATGAAACCGGGGAACACATCGATTCGACGTTACATCACAATAATGAACACTCACTCATTTCCCGTAGATACGTCGGATATCCGGTTACTGCTAGTGCTGCTTTGTTCCGTATACGTTGAGTCACGTAGCGTCATACGAAGTTGGACTTCGGGCTCTACTTCTAAATCACATGTCTGTAAAAGAAGAGAACAGAAGTTTATTAATGCGCGACTATAAAAGGTCAGATTTTTGGGTTATATGAGTTCTAATGGCTGTCGATAATTTCGTGTATTCTTATACGACAGAAACGTAAAACTTAAAAGATATAATAATAAAAAAAATATCATCAAAGGTTCTTATAGCTCAGTATGCTTTTTGGGTGGGAACTCGGCAAACATATACACTAGGTGTGCCGAGTTGTGGTCTCACGTCGGACGTCCTGTGGCCAGGTGAGATTATAACATGCGACTGCAGGCAGATCCTGGATGCGGTAGGCAAACAGAGCGCTAAAGTTGCTTACTAGGGGGCTGCCCAGCAATGGATTTACTTAGGCTAATAATACCACTAATATTCTTAATGTGAAAGTTTGGATCGATGGATGTTTGTTACTCAACCACGATAGAACAGCTGAACGGATCTGGATGAAATTTGGCACAGAGATTGACTACAGTCTGGAATAGCACATAGGTTTTTTGATCCCGGAATTCCCACGGGAACGGAAACTACGCGGGTGAAACCGCGAGGCGCTACTAAGTACTAGTAAGGTTTAGAATGTACAAACCTTTCTCCCATATCTCTGGTGCACGTGCTGTTGCATCCTCCTGAAGCACTTACAGAGATGTGCGTGCAACTCTTCTAGCTCCGGCGGCGCGCGATTACCGTGCACTTCCAGACCTGTCAACAAACAAATTTACAAGTTTATAGGAAGCAAAACCGAACGCTTGCAGGCTTATAAATATTGTTTTCTAATAAAATGATATTTTATTTAGAATCGGACAAGTAGTTCCGGGTAAGAAAAGGTAACGAAGTGCTTTATATCCTTTAGACCTTACAGGGCTCTTGATTTTCTTTGAACTCTTTGTTCCAATGAAAAAGATAACAATGCTTTACCTTTGTTTTTACTAGTACCCGCTTTATTTGCGTCTCAAACAATTAAGTTGGAATTCTTGTTATAATTTTTAAAATATAATTTATTTATAAAAAATGTAATGCTCAACTAAAGCTTGTATGAAGTCCTAATAAGATGATATGTTTTAAATGGTTCAATAACCTATGTATGATACTATTCGTTAATTACCCTTATTTAAATAAGTTTGAAAAAGCGCATAGCGCTTATAAACGTGTTTACATTTATGTTTAAAATTGTCTAGGATGAATGTACACTGGATTTGTATTACTCGAGTTACTTAATTTCATAAATAAAGATATTTTAAAATTGAATTGAATACTTTAGCGAATGTCGATGTTGAATGCGTTATCTCGAGTTACTTAATTTCATAAATAAAGATATTTTAAAATTGAATTGAATGCTTTAGCGAATGTCGATGTTAAACACATTCTACCACTATCGCACTAAGACATTGCACCCAAACACTGCGTAAATTATGCAAAAGTTGAGTTCACAGTCAGTAGGCAAAAACACGCTACACACTACAAACGCACAATTGCCCGTTAACTTTTATTACTTGTTTTGTCTCACTAGCACAATAAATCTATGCAGTATCCCTAGAAGTCACACACATAGTTCGCATGTATGAGAACAGTAGCAGCTCTTCTATGGTTTGTTTTCTCTTTAGACCAATTCATTTACTTGTTTATGCTAGTACCTATCTACATACTTAGGTATATTTTTAAGTTCTACTGTGTTCCATCCACTATTTGACGTGTATCTTTTACAAATAAATTAACCATTGAACCATAGACCCTGGACCCACAACACACAGTAGGAACTAACGCTTTTAGTTTGCTGTAATGCCTTGTTCGAATAGTTTTGTGCAGTGTATTAGGTTTATTCGCTCTTTGGACTCACCATACTTTAGCAGCGGTATCTGATCCGCAATAAGGTCCTTCAGTTCCGTCAGTAGAGGCTTGTGATCTGGGTGTCTTGCCTCGTACGCGGCCGTTAGGAACGAACGCTCGTAATTTACTATACCGCCTTGTACAGCTGGATCTAGCATTCCTGGAACAAGTTGGTTTTGGATTTAAATGGTGACTTAGATACTTAGGCCTGTATTATGAAATTTTGCTCAGTCATCAATCCATGTTTGAGTATTACATTACTATGGCATAAGCGTTACTCAACCATAGATCTATGACTGAGCAAGCTTTCATAATACGAGCCTTAAAATCCTGGACTGACAAAACTCTATTAATATAAATAATAATAAAAAAGTTAATCTTAATCTCCAAGCCACTAATAAGCCACTAATACGTCCACAGCTGAACATGACTTCCCGAAAATGGAAAGGCTTTGCCATAATCACCACGCTCGGCAAGCGAATTAATGAAAACAGTGGAGGTGTTAAAAACAGATATGAGGAGCTGCCCTTGCTCTGGTAGGGCTGTATCAGAGGGGTAAATTCTCGCGACGCGAGCGCCACACTGCTTAGACATCGGATATTTCTTCATTGGCCGACCCAATACCCGGCAACGACATCAGTAGACGCATGGTTTCGTATTTGCCGCATCTAGCATCTGATCGTAGTATCTCGCAGACCATCATTCAATTTTGCCGGAGGGCATAAAATTCAAAATTCAAAGTGCTTTATTTCCTTTAGACCTTACAGGACTCTTGGACACGTCACAAAACTCAGATTACATAAGTAAAACTAGGAAATAAAGTGATCACTTTGATTTTTTGTCCACTTCAATCTTTTTAAGGTAAAGAAGCGAACAAGAAACCTTTACCTTGTTAGAACGTTAGTTTTCGAGTTGGAGCAAAAGTCGTCCCAAGCTTTTTTATCCTCTAGATAATCTGATATTTTATAGTAGGCCTTTTTACAAAGGATGTGTTTAACAGTTTGTTTGAATTTATTTATTGACAATTTTTGCAACTCACTTGGAGTTTATACATATATATAGTATAACAAGTCTTCAGTCAAGAGGGGTAATAATGTTACCCCAGCGGTTGTCGTTTCTTCGGGAGATATCACCGGCCCGTCTTTTGCCACTCCAGCTCACTAATTCATTAATATTTGCCGATAACTTTTCTGCCAGTCGATAACATTAGTTCTCTATCAGTCTCTGGATGTATTCGTAACGAATTCTTTCCGTCTGAGAATCGTTAATAAGACATTCGAACTATTGATTCTCAAGGCCCGGTATTATGAAAGCTTGCTCAGTCATACATCTATGTTATGTATCCCTAATAACTTTAATCTAGAATAACTCTGATAATTTTATTTAAGCTTGTTTTTTTTTAAATTTTAATTTACTTATTCTAACTATATTTTATATTAAAACCTACTGTAATTAGTATAATTAGCTTAAGGTCGTTCTAATTACATCAATAAATAAATACATAGAAGTAACTACAAAAAAAAAATATGTTTGAGTAACGCTTTTCTATGACTTAAACGTAACTCAAGCATAGATCTGTGACTGAGTAATCTTTCATAATACGGGCCTAAATTCTTACCATTAAGCCTCATAGTAAGAGGCTGCAGCGGTGATTCTTGAGACCTAGCCTCGAATACGAGAGACTTGAGCGTTCTGTTGGTGTTCCGTAGAGATTCTACAGCGGCCTCGACAGGGGAAACCCAGTAGGTCTTCTGACTTACTACTGGAAACCATCGGAGGATGCCTGAGAAATTAAACTTATTATTATTTGTGCACGATTGATTTGAGCGCAAAGCTTTACCGTTTTAATTAATTCATCGTCAATTTCAACTAACCGGGCAGTTTATCACTGATCTCCAGCTCGGTTCGTTCAAGCCATCGCGTTGCGAACTCGTTCTGACTAGACAGGTCGTCGTTCGAACCGTTCAATGCTTCCTCTGAAACGAAATAACGTTATTTGACACTGAGTTGTAATGTTGAGTTCCAACGACTCGTGTGAGATGCGTCCGAGATTCCCAAAGTCTCCCGCATGACTGTTCCCAGCGGTTCACGTGAGACGCGGCCTATTTCCTATTCTTACGAAAAGTTCGTGAGTCAGAGTATTGTAATTTATATTTTACAACATATTTTTCTTGAATAGGGACTGATCAAATATTATAGAATTTTGTCCTTAGCCAGATAACAAGACCAATTTTGTTGATTTTAAAAGAAGGTAGGTACCAAAATATGCATCACTCATTTGAAGTCCCTCAAATTATAATTAAAAATCAGGGAACCGAGATCGGTACTGACATCTCGCATGGTAGTATATTGTGCATTGTCCTCCTGTATAAACCGTCCCTAACCTGCCAAACTCCTTGAAGTACCGGAGCAGGACTTTCTATGAGCTGTATTAGAAAGTCCAGCCCTAGCAGTCCTAGCACGGGCATTGTTGTCTAGGGTAGAATAATGACATTGCATCGCCATACATTGCGTACACTATTGAAGTTGATGAAGGATGAATGAAGGTATTTCAAGTAATTTACGCATTGGATGACGAAGTGACGTAATTTTTCTCTATTCTACCCTAGACAACAATCCCCGTGCTAGGGGGGCTGCTACCTTCTTTTTAAATCAACAAAATTGCAAATGTTTTCTGGCTAAGGACAAAATGCTACATTTCATTTCATTTATTGCAAAAAAATATGGTTTAAATACATAGTAACAGCAATATGCTATACCCAAGACGCAATTGCCCCGCTGGCAATGCAGCTAGCGTCTTGGGCACGCTTCCGACTGGTATTGATATGGATCAGTTGTGCTACTTGTAGATTGTTTGCAACAGTCTGCAGTTAGCTCAATTGTAAATACTAGTTTTAATTTAATTCTATTATTTGATTGTAATTTTCTTTAAATACAAGGTCTTAAATATTAGAATAGTGTCACATACTTCACCAAAACACATTGGCATGCAAAATTTCGTAAAAGTACAGTAACTAATACTAAATAATGCTGGACAATCCACACGGTATCTATCATGGAAAGGACGCAGCGAATATTGGTGGCCCTCTCCAATAGCCAAGTGGACAGAGCTGAACAGAAGTTACAATGACGCCGAATTTCAAATCTTAGGGTCAGCTCACACCTACACGCGAAGCGACGCGACGCTGCGCGCACTTTGATTCAACATATAACTTTATTTACCTACTACTCAAAAAGATACAAATAGCCGAAGTGCAGCACAGCGCGGCGCCGCAGGGAGTTTGCGTATTATGTCAATAAAATTTGTACCTTTTTACGTAGTAAATAGAGATATTCTAAATCAAAGTGCGCGCAGCGTCGCTTCGATTCTCGGTGAGAGCTGGCCCTAAGTCCCATGTGTCTCACATAACTATAGGTTGAACTCTGATATCCCATAGTTCAAAACACTCAAATTGACATCTTTTCTTCACATACGAGTTTGAGACTTTATTGTGGTTGTTTTCACGCTGTTGTTATAAAAGTCAAAGTATAATTTATACAAACCTGGTCTATGAAAAGGTCGTGAGAACATGAATTTATCGACATTATTGTGTTTGTAGTACTGCAGAATTTGCTCAGCTATCGGCTTGCCGGAAAGACGCTTCAGTTTGTCGCTCATCACTGGTTCCACGGCGTTTATTTGTAAGTCTGATGTGATTGGTTAAGGAATTACATTTACAATAATAAGTTCGGTTAAATAATTTACATAAAAAGTAATAACAGAACGAAAAAAAGTTCCAGCGTATTCTTTTTTTTTAATTTGCCGCGCTTTTTTATTACCGGCCAGTACCGGAGGAGTCGTGTTCGTACTTTTGAAATATAATGGTGTTCCAAATTCAAAAGTCATTTCGTCACACTTATTAAGTGCGCAGGAATGACCTACTTTGCGCGCACTTATCGAGGTAAAGGAGCATTATCTCTCTCTTCAGTCATAGCAGATATATATATATATATACATATATTTAGGTATTTATATTCATTTGATACAGATCGTTATATATTTAATTTTGTGTATTATTTGCTTTATTTATTTATTTATACTATTTGAACTTTTATTTTTTTGTTTTCTAATTTGTATGTACACTAAAATCTATCCACACGCATTGCACTATCTCTCATTATACCCTCAGGTTTGCTGTAAGAAAACTCTTTTAGGGTTAAGCTCGCCTTTGTACATAGCCATTAATTGCTAACTTTATGTATATTATATTTCTTGTGTGTACAATAAAGAATTTAAGAATTTAAGAGGAACCAATCGCCTCTTTCTGAAAAGATGGGATGAAAAAGGCTAAGCTATATAGTTTTATCGAAGTTTGTACGTAGGTAAAGGATACACTGTCCATCCGAGTTGGTGATCTCCTCCCCAGGAGGGTCTAACTTCAAAAGCACCTCCGCATCAGGCCATTCGTCCAGCATGCATTCCATGAAGCCTTGCAGTTGTTCGTACTCGTTGCCGCGGTAGACGAAACCCTGTGAGGTTGATATACAGGTAAAAATTTAATACAAGAAATAAATTGTTTTATACTTTTTACAGAAACAAAAACAAACAAAACACACTACAAATTCCTGAATTTTATTACAGTTTATAAAGTTAAACGGAACGGATGGAATTTCCTCAGGAAATATTTTTTGTAGGAACACAAAAGCGATGTATTGATCATGAAAAACTGATGAAAAATTTGTGAAGATATCGAGTAACAAACATTCATAAAACGACGTGTTGAAAAAATAAATAGAGATCTTTAAACCGACAATTGCTCGAATTAAAGTTTGTTGACAAGGTAGATGAAACTTTAATACAGTTCATATAGAGAGCGTTATAGTTGAGAGAATGCTAAAATTGAGGTTTATTAATTGTTGTAAAAAACATAAGAAGTACCTTTGGCACTCGCAATAGTTCCGGGAATCCTTTTCCATGATAGACTACCCTGAAGTATCTGTAAAAAACAAAAAATAAAATTAAAGTGTGTTTTTTTTAACAGAGACAGTAAGGAAGAACAGGGAAACTTTTTTCTAAAACATTAGCGATTGGACGTATGCCTTATTGGCTCTTATGGAATGTAACAAAATAAAAAAACATTAATTTGGTACAAGTAGGTAATTACTTTACTTAACTTGTGGTAGTAAAAATAAGGTGGCCCTGCCTCCACGACCCGACGCCGATATAGAGGTTGGTTCAGCGTGTGCTGAGCATTTTATGCTCAGCGCCAAAGACCTTATCACTATGGGGGAGTGGAGATAATGGCATAACCATTATCTCCACGCTGGTCATATGGGTTGGTGATCGCAGTTTAATGGATGTCTATTTTGCGGGGGCGAGCGAAGCGAGTCGCAAACACTAACAGAGGAGTGAATCTATTCGACGATAGTGACCAGACGTCATCGTGACATCTCTTATTTGTATGGGATTTGCGTAATACCTACCCTGTCGGCACATAAAGACGCTGTACCAAAATCTATGGGAAAATGAGACGTCTCAATCACGTTTCGATACTATCGTCAAATAGACTCGCCCCTCAGAGTGGTAAACAAAGCGAGCCGCTTATTGTGTATTGACATGCTGTGACATGCGGTGAGCGAATCGAGCCGCAAAAACCTTCACACAACATGACGAGCGAAGTGAGTGACTTGAAATAAATAATTTGTAAGCCTCACCCTGGATGGCTCCTTGGCGTGCGCGTGATGGCGAGGTAGAGACGCGCCAGCTGCGCGTGCAGCTCGGCCAGCGGCGCGTAGCCGAGCGCTGAGTCCTCGTACACGCGCACTAACTCCTTCACGTTGGACACCGCGCCCTCCCACTGCCGGCCGCGGGTCAGCAGCTCGGCTATTTCTAGGAACAGGTATTCCTATGGAGGAAAAATATACTATAAGATACCAGTTGTGTATTTTAAGGCACATCATAAGAAGGCTTAACCTTTTTACTACTCCAGCCAGTACGACGGGTGCGTCGATATTTCCTTTGCGATATATAAATAAAAAGGTCACTTTTGTTCATGTCAAATACCTATGTTGAGTTTTTGCAACAACCGACACATGTTCATCATCAGACTTATACGTCCACTTCTGAACATATTCCTCTCCCAAACGACGCCACGAATAGCGGTCCTGAGCCGCTTCCACCCATAGACTCCTGCGACCGCTAAAATGTCGTCGCTCCATCGAGTTGGAGGTCTTCCCGACAACTATTTAACAGCAAAATGCGTGCTTCAACTTTAAAGAAAGTTTTATATGCGAAAGCATATAAAACTTTTAAAACTATCATGGTTATAAGGATTTGTTATTATAGTGCGTAAGCCGTCGCACTCTGAGTAATCTTATATTATATTACATATTATTAAATTAGTTTCCAAAAATGTCAAGACCCTACAACGGCGCTAGAGTCCGTAAGTTAATATTAAGTTAATGTTAAGCTAAGCTACCTCTCAAGTTGCAATGCGCCCTAACAGGGCTCCTAATACCTAGCATAAGTGAATTTTGTAAGATCTCTCACATTGTATTAGGTTTGCAAAATAAAATACTTGAATACTTAAGAGATCCCAGAGATTTTCGACTAGGCGAGTACTCGATTTCGTAGCTAATTTGGTCTAACCAACTTAGCTACGAAATCGAGTACTCGCACACCCATACTGAGAGTGGGGCGCGGGTTCGAATGCCGCCGAAATCGAAATTATTTGGGAACTTATTTAATTTCTTATCATGGTTATTAACACAGTAATTTCATCATCATCAGCCTATATTCGTTCACAGCTGGACATAGTCATTTACAACGGGATATTTACCATGAATTTTGAGCTTTGCAATATTTCAGCACAGTTTCATGCGCCACTTCCACTCACTACGTGACGATTGGAACATATGTAACGTTTACCTTCAGTTCTCTGTGTGTGGTATGGTTGTCATGTTGTAAGGTGGGATGCCGCAGTCTCGGAGGCAACGGGTCGTGCGTCCAAAGCAGCAACTTCGCATGTAACTGTAGAGTCAGACCTGCTTCCACCCACTGTTGGGACGATTGGTACATATTTGCTAGTTTGTGGACGTATCTAGAACAAAAAAAATACATGTTAAGGGGCCTGCGGATAATGATTTACCCATACAAACGTCCTACCAAAATGATTTATAGTTCGAGCATATTTCCACCATATCTTGTTGTTTTTTTGTATTCGAATAGTTTAAATCTCGGTCCCTGGTTGTTTTTGTTCTTAATATTTCATTTCATTTCATTTATTTATTTCTCAAACAATTTACATTGTGTCGGAAACTTTTACATAGGAGCACGTTGTTTATAAATAAATTATGAGAGTGTAAATTAATACAAAAAAAAACATACTGAACAGAGAATTACGTCATTAAACAAGGTAAGGTACAACATTTAATTGATTTTATACATAGGCAAAAAACAATATAATTATGAATATTCAAGATATTTAGAGAATGTCAACAATAAAGAATGTCAATATTACTAGAATGTACATAAAAAACTAATTATAAGAATAAATACAAATTTATCACAAAAAATCGTCAAAATTAAAAATATAAATAATGTCAAAAATATTCATAACAATAATAATGTCAATGGCTTAAAGTTAAATTATGATTATCACAGATTCTCAGACTTAGATTTGTCGGCATAGAACACAGAACAGAAATAGAACATAGCATAGGCATAGCTCGCCTTTGCGATACCTCTCTTTGTTTAAGGTTTCAAAATAGGTTATTTTTAGTGCAATAAAGAATTATGAATTAAGAATTATCACTCAGAATATAGCATCATCAGCAGAATGTATGTATGTATGTAGTTAGCAAAGTGATAGAAAATATGTGGAAAGATTTGATGTGAATTCTGTTCGAGAAATAACTTACCGGATATACATGTGAGGTCTTTCGATTTGTTCGTAGAAATGTAGCACTTTTGTTGTTAAATGCATTCGGTGTGGCGTCGGTGATTTCATGGCGGTTGTCCTGTTAAAAAAACTGTCATTAATCCAGGTTACTGCAAAACTAAACTTTATTACTGTAAAAGTGAGACACATAATCACTTGTCGACTATCCAACTTCCGAAAAATTATTTTGAATCTTTATTTTGTACTGACAGGTGATTGAAGTACAATCTCTGACTTATTACAGAGTATTATAAATTTTACCAGTATAATAATATAGTATCTTACTTTGGAAGAATGGCAACTACATTTTATTCCCAATAATGGGAGGATAGAAACAGTTATTCGGTCGTGCATATGTCGATTACTCAGTAGGTAGAACATTATTCGATTTACGAATAGAATGATTGCGTTTGACAGAGGTCATGATCTTTATGCGGCGAAGAGAGACGCACAATCTTTCAGTGTGGCAAGCAAAGCAAGCCACGCTTTTTAATACGCACAAGACGTTTCACGTACTACTCTGAGGCTGCGTCCCTGATACAGCCCACCCCATTTACTTTTTAGAGAATTTGTCGCATTCCACAGCAAAATGAGCCGTTCCTATACTGTATTAGAGTATCAAGTTATCAGGCAGGGGCCGCCTGCCTCAAACTCCTACTGGCAGCACCGCAGAGGGCGCCACGAGCAATACGACACACACGCGCCACGCCGCATCGCCACAGCCCACTTCTACTAGTGCTCAGCTTGTCGATTAGTTATTTCGAGCCGTACCTATATAGAAGTAAAGTATCAAGTTGTCTGGCAGCGGCCGCCACCAACGCAGCGGCAGCCTGCCTCAAGCTGCCACTGGCAGCACCGCAGAGGGCGCCACAGAGCGATACGAAACGCACGCGCCACGCCGCATCACCGCAGCCCGCTTCTACTAGTGTGTCTAGCTTGTCTATCAGTTCGCTTTCCAATTCTTTTAAGTGGCTTTCTCCTGTGAACACAAATGGTTAAGATCACGTAGCTTAATTGGAAAAAGAGCAACCCTGCGCTGAAGGGGAAGGTGCGGGTTCGAATCCCGTCGAGATCGTAAATTTTTGGGATTTATTAATTTCTTACAAATGGTTAGTTTAGTTTAACTTTTCCGGAGGACGACCTCAGCTGCGCAGTGCGCAAAGGTACACCTTCGGTACAGAAAGTTGCGGGTTCTATTCTTTTTGCGGCTGTCGTGTTTTTATTTAATTCTTCATCGCGCAGGAAACTGAATTTAAGGAATCGGCCTATTAGACACGTAAGGAATGCACGTAAACATGGACTTAATAATAATATAAACTAGGTACAAAATCACCAGTCATATCGAACAAGATCGGTATAGTCGAGTTTCTAACTTCATCATCGCGTAGCAAACTGACTTCAAGGAACGGGCCCACCAGACACGGGACGTAAAAATGAACCTTATGAACAGGAAACAAGGCACAAACTCACCAGTCTCGCCCCCAGCAACACTATGCGTATATTCCGTTTGCATCATATCAAAGAAGATCGGTATAGTAGTGTTTCTAACTTCATCATCGCGCAGGAAACTGACTTCTAGGAACGGGCCTACTAGACATGGGATGAATGCGCGCTTGTGTTCACCTGGAAGAATAAACTAGAGGTTAACACTTTCATGGCTTAAGACGCAAAATGTCTATTTGCAACCCCTCGTCTCGGCAGCGCGCCCTTCCGGGTCGCACTGACAAGCCTGGGCAATGTATGCGTTAAGGCAGTCGGGCAGCGATTCATTTACTTGATTCACTACAGGGTTAAAGGTCTTACTGCCTCCCTCCCAGTAATTTTGCATACAAATTATAGTTAGAAGCTTCTTTAAAAAAAGCTCTTACCTACTACTTGAATACATATTAATTGCTGAAATCTTTGCTTCAGATGCTGATTTTTGGTCTAAGTCGTAATTTTTTTAACAGGTTGCCTACTGCCATAGTAGGCACCTGGTTACCCTTAAGATATTTAAAGTTTTATGTTTATGCTGACATGCTGACACAGTAAGGTACATCTAAAAGAAAGTTTTTGTAACTTTTGTGAGAAGGTAGACAAAATCTCGAACTTTTGACCTTTTTTAAGGCGGTTGTTTCCAAGCTCTTACCAAGACTGAACCACATCTCGTTCATAGCATGCGCCAGTCCCCTCCTGATGTCTCCATACTGTGCCGTGACACGTTGCTTGCGAGCCGTGTGCAATGTTTCCAGCTGTAACATAAAGAAATTGCTTTATTTTGTATAAACGGGATGAGCCTACACTGCGCCAGTACATAGTCGCCACTTGAGAGCCTTTAAACGACGAATCAGATCTACAAGCGACGGCTAGTCCAGCCTTGGTAGGTATAATCATCAGCTTATGCTAGACTGGGCATAGGCCTCTCATAAATTTCTTCCAGGCAACCTTTCGGTAGTTTTTTTCTGTCTGCTGCTTTCAAACGGCTGAACGGATCTTAATTCAGGATACGGTAATTAGTTTTTTAAGTAACCGTTCCTTCTATTCTATACCGTAACCTACACATCTTTCCTGCAATAAAACTTTCATTTATTTATTGAAAATTGGCAGGGAGGTAAACGGTATCCCCGTGGACAGGCATAGGCTACTTGAAAAGCGCGTGCGAAGCCGTGGGCAGACACTAGTACGTAAACAGTTTTATTACCTGTAGAGGCGCTGTGGTCGCCACAGCCGCGCAGCAGATGAACCAGAGACGGATTTGTTCGTGGACGATAACTACCGTTTCTTCGATCTGCAGTCGGTCGCGAAGTGTCATCGAAAGGAGCCTGTGGATATTTTGAGGTAAGCATTCATCATCATCATCAGCCTATGTTAGTCAACTACTGGATATAGGCCTCCCCTAATGAGCACCAAAGCGCCCTGTCTTCAGCTTGACGCATCGGTAAGCGTTCATGAAGTCTTAACTGAAGCACAGATATAATAATAGTATACACTGAAGTGAAATAATTTATAATTATAACTAAAAACCGTTTTTCCAATCGGCCTAAGCTGACGGAGAAATCGACAAACAAAAAAACTTATATCTCCGAACATAGAACATCCTTAGCGTTTTGCTTTATAGTGCGTTACTCGCACTGGGTAAATCTTCTACGAAAACTTTTTAAAAATATCCCAAAAATTTTCGATTGATTTTTTGATTTTTGATTGATTTTTTCGAAATTATCCCAAAAATTTTCGATTGATTTTTTCGAATCGAATCCTGCCGAAATTGAGAATTTTTGGGATATTATTAAAAGTTTTCGTAGAAGATTTACCAAGTGCGAGAGTTTACAGGCCGCCGACTAGTTGACTAAATAAGGTATTTTGCTACAATGGCCACATACAAAAATGTCGCACCAAGCCACCGGCGCTTTCGTCGACAGGTGTCTGGATGGAGCCCAGACACTAAAGTCGGTGCGTTAAATTTAATTGTTTGTTAAACATTTACATTTCTCTTTTAATCTTGTTTAATTTCACCTTAGAGATTAAGGTGACTCCTCGGGGAGTCGCGCTAGTTTGGCTCGGGCTAAACTAGCGGCGCCACCTATTTTATTATTAGATGTTTAATTAGTAAGGTATTTTAGTTAAACTTTGTATTTGCTGCAAATAAATATTTTATACTGTTTTTTTAAATTCCATGATGACATATCTCAGTTTTTGCCAGTTTTGAGATGGCCTACTTTTTATAACGGAAACACTCGAACAAAGCGGTCATCAGCTTAAGAAAAATGTATATCTTACCTGAGTGCATGTAACATAACACTGCACTGCATAGCCAGCATATCCGCCCAGTGCGGTTTGAACACTGGCTTCTGCAGCAGTTTCAGCAGAAGTCTCAGCGCGTCGCCGACCAGCGTTCCGGAACCTTCCGCGCAAGTCGACTCTAGCGCGCACACTACCAACTTATACTGGTCTTCGGACATCATGCGAATCATGTCCAGAAGTACTGATACCATTCGACGCTGAAAAAGAGAAATGGTTTGTTCGGTATTTAGTAAATAAGTCATACCATCAGATTTTAGTGACTATCCACTAGCCAAACTCGATGTAGAATGATGATTGTGAACAAACCGTTTAAAAATTCAACTAAAATTCACTTTGCTGTCGCGTTTTTTTACACGCAATTAACATTACAAGTCGAGTTGAGATCCTTCCTTGAATAAATATTACTTACAATTACATTTAAAACTCGACGCCAAGCATTACAACATTTATTAGTTATTTGTGTCGTGGTTTGTTTACAAACATTCTACATCGAGTTTGGCAAGTGTATAGGCGAGTTTCAATTTTGGTCACAGTGTGTACAGTCAGCTGCTCAGATGTATACACTCACAAGTTTTCACTTTTATTTTACTTACTCGGAACTTTACAATTAATAGTCCACGCCCTATTATAATATCACAATTAGTATACACGCTTATTATTTAGCCAAATTGAAAAATTGGCAGTTTTATGTATACATATTTTCGCAGGCGACTGTACCCATTTAGGGTGTTGCAATGGAAGTCTGCCCAGGCATGCATTCATTCCTACATGAATGGAACGAACTCATCATCGTTCATTCCTTTGTTAGCTGGCCTTTCTGGTCTGTCTGTTTCTGTCTGTGTCTGTTTAAGACGTCTAAAATGGTTAGTATCTATAGATTTGAAAAGTAAACCTTAAAACGTACGTTTGGTGTTAGGTTTACAATAGACATTTTGTCACCAAACCAGTCGATAGTTTTTTCGGTAATTCCCCATAGTCGTGTTCACTAAAAATACACCTACAATGTTTCAGAAAAAAATCTCTTCCGTTAGTTTAATTCCTTGAAGAACGTAGAAAATATTAAATATTTTGAATATTACGGCATTTTAAATCGTTCCACTCTAAATATTGGCCTCTGTTTCAATGAAAATAAGGTTCAAACTCACCAACAACGCGTCATCAGTATTATTCTCCTCAGCGAGCATCGAACCCGCGGTTCTCAGCACAGTCGGCAGGAGTCGTATCGACAGCTCGCCTATATCAGCCTCCACTGGGCCAACATCATCTCTGGCTAGTAATGACATCACTTCGCCTAGTGTTTCCACGCAGAGCTCCACCTGTGAGATTGAGCTTTATTATTGAGGAGGTAAGGTAGGGTATTGATTGGTGCTGAGGCGTTCAAGGGAGTTCGGAATATTCTAGACGGTTCTGGAAAATGAGTTCTTTCTATAATTTACAAATAAAGAATAACCAGCCCCTTGAACGCCAGTTTAAACACTTTAAACAAACAACTGTTAGAACACTAATTCTCAAATTTTGTCGATGTCGGACCAAAAATAGATAAAATTCATTAGGAATTATAACTCATAAAAGGCATGACTAACAAAAGCGACATGTAAAATTTAGTTGTATGTTTAGAGTATAAAGTGCAGTTTAAATTTACTCTAACACTACAGCATTGATAGCTTTTTACAAACAAACCTTTCTGGCTTCGAATCAGCTGCATGTAATCAAAAACTTTTATTAAATCGTATTATCAAGACATAAGGCTTAATTTACAGCGAATGGTGTAACAGTTTAAAGCAAGCTCGACGAAAAAGCTTAATTAGGCTACAAAGTAGTGCAATTCACCAAGAAAAGAGGTATTTTTTGAAGAAATGAAAACTTTTCGTAAATATTTCGGGTTTCTGTGTCGAATATTGGTAACTTGTCTAGGAAAAGGATGTAGAGACGCGAAGTACTAGAGTTAGCGTTATGGAATGCACATTTTAAATTTGAATAAAAAATTGGCAGTAGGTAACACTAACGCACAATCGATGCTCTGAACGAAAATTCATTCAAAAAAATTACGTTTTGGTGGCCTATGATGCGCGCCGCGACAATATTTGATGACTGTTTTGCCTCGCTTTTTTCGTGTGAATATAAAACAAATGCCCGACAAAACAGACGACAAAATTATTTCACTTCGTATATCATACCTCAGCAGGTTTTTACTGGTTGGAAATTTACCCTCTTTAGAAGGTCAATGACCGTTATTGAAGTAGTGTAGTAGATATAAAGCTGTATACATACGATCTGCTGGTGCTTCGTTTCGCTGTCGTGGAGATGTCTCGTGTCAGCGCCGAGCAGCCGCGCCGCCTTGCCCTTGGAGCGGGACTGGTGCGCCGCGGACCGGTCCCACTGCCACACCCACATAGCTAGCGTATGCTACAGTAGCGCCCGATTGTGTGTGAGTGTGAGTGTGTTTGTGTGTGTGTGTGTGTGTGTATTTGAATGTTTGCGGGTGTGTATGAGAGTGTGACTGGTGCGGCGCAGGTCCCATCGCCCACACATAAAGCTAGCGTATGCTAGAGAAGCACCCGATTGTATGATTGTATGAGTTGTCTCGTGACAGCGCCGAGCAGCCACGCTTTGTCTTTGGAGCGGGGCTTGTTCACCGTGGATCTGTTCCACTGCCACACTCACACAGCTATTAAGCATATGCTACAGTAGCGCCCGATTGTGTGTGTGTCTGTGTACGTGAGGTTATGTGTGTGAGTATTTTTTACACTAAACAAGCACCACTTAGATAATTCTTCGCAGATGTAAAGGCTATGGATGATGTGGGTGTATTGAGTGTGAAAAGTTGAGTTGGAGTTTGTGTGGTTGTGGGTGGGTAAGAATGAGAGTGACTGTTTCATTGTGTGGAAGTTGGTAGAAAGTGTGAAGTTTAGTTTGTGTCTGAATGGACTTGGATGTACACAACTGAGCTCTGTTATACATACATTGTGTATTTTTACATGAGTATGTGTTTGTTTTATGGTTTAAATACACTCGTTTGAGTGGGCTCACCCACTGGCCTGGGATTGAATGTCGGATTAAAATTTAGTGTGTGTTGGATTTTACAGGTTTATGTTTGTCGTGTAGGTTAAAATTCACACATCGGACGTACGTAAAAGCGTACACTAACATTAATTTGACTGTACGTTATAAAACGACAACACGTGTGATGTATTGTTACAACTTCAATAGCTTTGGTTTTTAGAAGTACTATAGGTTGTTTGAAATCAAATGTTATGAACACATCAAGACGTGTTGTTGCCTAACGAACAGTCAGAACATCCGCGACCTGTCACTCTGACATTTAACTTGTGTCATAGTAACAGTTCGCAAATGCAACATGCAACACATCAAGAGTTTGCACACAATTTAGTGGTCAAGCGACAACAATAGCTCGCTTTTAATAATTTATTTTTAATACATCAAAATAAACCGTTGCAATGTTATTTTTCGAAAAAGTTGACTGATATTATTTTTGAAGATGTTACATAAATGTATTGTGATATAATATAATAATAATAATATAATGATTCTCTTTAGACATACTAAGAATAGTATAGGACCTAAGTAACGAGACGAAGAGAGAAAGAGAAAGACTATTAGTAGAGTGATCACACAGACAAACAGACACACGTGGCGGTTAACGGGTTAGACAAAGCACATACAAACTTTTAATGAATTGTGGGAAAAGACAATCAAATAGACTTCGTCTGGCAAACTGCTAAAACCATATTTTACTTAAACTTAATTAGTAGTTTTATTTTGATTGTGACTGAATGTTATTTTGTGCCTTTGATTAATTACTTTGTTACACAACATATTAAGAATCACACAGCATGCCAACACACAAAGTAAACACACAAAATAAAGTTACAAAAGTTACGTAATTATACCTTATTTTTTAGAAAAGACGTTATTTTATTTGTTAGGAAGTATTGAATATTCAAAAACCGTTAAGAACTTGAATGAATATGTTAGTTTTTAATGTATACTCGCATGTTAACTACAAAAAAAAGCTAAAACGATATAAGTAAGTTAATATAATTAGGTAGGTACTAACATATACAAAATACATACATGGATTATACATACGAAATAGACTGGACAGGTAAATAAATTTACACATAAAATACCAAGAAATTAATAATAAAATACCATTATAATATTTACATGAATAAAGCGTGGACTGACTGCATAACTGCAAAACAGCGAAAGTAGACCTTTTGGCTGCGCCATATTTTTTGAAGTCAGTCCTAATGCACAATATATTTTCATAGGTACCTGTGATATATGTACGATATATGATAAATGTTGATTTTGTCTTGGTGAAGTTAGAAATCACGATTTGTGTGCATATCTCACGATGCGGGTGCGACCAGGGGATAAACATAGCTTTACTAAACTTATGTTAGTTGTGTTAGTAATTTATGCTTCAAGTGTTAGTAATTTTAATGAGGCACCCAATCTTTTAACGAGACTAAGGGCCACTTCTCAAGGATTTTGAATGTCTAATCGTAAATTTTAAATAAAGAGTATGTATGGGTTTGACAACACGCTAATTATGTTTGTTAAAATACGACCATATAATGCTTTCAACGTTGGTTTAGTTTTAAAATAAATCATGAAAAGAAAAGAAAGGCTTGTAAGATTGTGTACTACATAATATTCTTCCACCAAATGCATGCTAAATAATTTTAACTTATGAAAGTTTGTAACAGTTTCCATGCTAAATGAAATTAAAATAGATTTTTAAGTTAATGAAGTATGTAGGTATAACTATAATAGGCATTAAAAATCAGCTTTTGTTGTGACCTGTGCCTTTGATAGCATCACCCTAATGAACTCTCAATTATAATGTTTGCCAGGTCACATGATCACCATAGCCGACATCGACTTTGTGCAACATCATAAAATAAATAAAATATGAAAGTGACATGCTATACAAGAACATAAATATTTAACAAAATATCCCAAACATAAAACTTCAATACACCCGATTACTTCGTTGCCATTGTTTAATCTGTAAATGCTGTAAAATGGATAAGGAACAAAGTAACTACGTTGTGTTCCACTGAATAAGAGTACACCACAATACTGATTGTGCCAATAAATTGCTGCCAAAAATACAGACTGCGCCACTAAATCGCCAACGATAATACTGATTGCGACACTAAATTGAAAACTAAAAGAAATTTTATTTAGCGTATAATTTATAAAGTTTTCCCATTGGCTATTGAGTGCATTTCTTAGTGCAAGTGAAAGTGTGAAGCACTCAATCTTTTAACAGGCGGACGCGGGATGCGGCAAGCTAAATTCAGAGCGCTATGGCGCAAGGCCTTATGGTCTATGTCTTAAACAGACCTCTAAGAATAAGATTCAATACGACCTAGCTATGGTAAGAAGAAATATTAGTTAAGTATAATTTTTTTCGGTACGATTTACAAAATGTACTACTAAACAGCTGGGCTAATAATGAAATTTGGTGGCATGTGCAGGTAAAACATTAGCAACTCTGTAATTTCGACTCTACCGCGTACAACATAAAGTGCTACTCGGGCCGCATGCATCGGCGTGCGTGCTTACCTCGGTGCCGGCGACCGCGTCTCACGAACACAACTGCCATAGACCTTGTGTAGTGGGGATCAAGCGAGAATCGAAAAAGCATAGATATTTTAACAAACTGATAGATTTTATGTAATTTGGCGGAAATTTGTTTTATTGGATACAAATTACTGAATTCAAAAAAATAAAACAACACAAAAATTTAATTTCGATCCCTCCGGCTGCGCTAATCTTACTTTTAATCAAGCATATCTTCTAAGCAACCGGTAAAAATTATAAGCCCAAAGGCGAAAAAATGCAAACTGAAAGACAAAATTTGCATCAAAACGATTAAGATCAAAATCATTTAACTAAAAGGTAGTCACTTCGATTCCCGCCCGAGCCTCCAAATCGACAAACAAGTGACACACGTACACATAAACACTGTGCGTACATACCATTGTCAGGTGATTTAGGACGGACAATTATAAAACATAATCCAGATTCAAGATTGCAAATAACTTTTCGAATGTTTCTTGAGCAGAAAAATGTCAAATATAATGGAAAATATGCGGTAAACCATTTTTTAAAATGATGATATTTCAAAAATATGGATACTAGGTACATCCAATCTATAGAATTTGGGAATAATCCTAAATCAGCCTTATTTCATGGGAAAATTTTGCAATCTTCAAACTGATTTTAATTGTTATTCACTTGAAAACAAGTGTCAAAGTCGAAACACCTTTTAAAAGTAATGTACAAAAAATGTTTCGACTTTACCCTAACCTTTCTTATTCTTACTTCAATTTCTTTAGAATTATTATTTTTAAACGGATGCCTTGTACAGCATCTTTTAGGGTCAGTTAAAAAAACGGTGCCCCATAAATTGTGTACAAGGGCACTTGATAATATTGCATATTCAAAAATGGGATAAAAACACATTATTTAAGAGTATTATTATTAAAGCCAAGTGTAGAATACAGTGATGTAGGTACTTGGCACTAGTTAAGACTCTAATGTGAAACTTAATTAGGAAGTTGGGACTTGAAGAGCTTCTAAAACTATTTCAAAGATCTCTGGAAAGAAGTTTTCACAACATGGGTAATAAAAGAAAATGTCTGTATGTGTGTCAACAAACTTATATTTCAAAAAGATTTTATTTTTAAAAATCTGCACACGGTTTTAGGGTTTTTGGAACTGTTTACTTTGGTAAGAGATAACGATAAATTCAAGGTTAGTTTTTTGTTTATCTAAGTCAAGTATTTATATCATTAAAAAATCAAATAAAACTGTATACCGATGGCCGCAAAAGACGTATTTCGTGAAATTCAATTGAGTTTTTACCAAGAGGGACGAGAAAAAAAATAAAAATTACAAATTAGTGTCGATTTGATGGAACAAAAACTTAAGATTTAAATGGCAGCGCCAAATGATGCTGTACAGCTTTTCGCTCGAAAAGAAAGGGACTTCAACATTATTCAGTGCCACCAAATCGACACTATCTGTTTAACTACCTAGCTAAACACATCAAAAGCTATCCAAACTCACCTCAGCCTTATCAGCAAGTAAAGCGTGAAGCGTGTTCGCTAGATGCGGTAACATCAGGCTGCGAGGCGCGGGGGCAGCACCAAGCGGGCCGCGAACCAACTCCAGCAAAGCCAACATTCGCTGCTTGCTAAGACGTCCCATCGGCAACGCCTCTAGTGCTCTTACTACGTACGAGCTGGAACAAGTGTGAAGTGTTATTGTTTACTGTTGGTCTAAACAATGATCCGATGTTATGGCATTGAAAGCGTCATCAAAAGCGGTTTCGATCACTGTTTGTGTAATCTTCATTTTTAATGAAAAGTTGAGAACTGTATGAACAAAATGGTTAAGAGAATTTAGTGGTCAAGAGAAATGTATTTATATAAGTCGGTGGCCCGATGTGAGTTGGTACCGTATAAACCGCACGATTGCCAATCTCATCTCACTAATATTATAAACGTGAAAGTTTAGATGGATGGATGGATAGATAGATGGATGGATGTTTGTTCCTTTATCACGCCAGAACGGCTGAACGGATCTGAATGAAATTTGGCACAGAGATAGATTATAGTCTGGAATAGGACATAGGCTACTTTTTATCCCAGAATTCCCACGGGAACGGGAACTACGCGGGTGAAACCGCGAGGCGCTGCTAGTAACACATAAGCGTAACGCCTCTAGTGCTCTTACTGCGTACGTGTTGGAACAAGGGTGGAGTGTTTTTGTTTACTGTTAGTTTTTAAACAATGACATGATCCCATGGCACACATGCCATAACATGGGATTATGTAAGGCAGACATCTTGATGACAGAATGCATTCTGTCATCAATAGCCGTTTCGATAACAGTTTGTACGAAACAATATAATAGCTATTGCCACTAACGCACACACTGAAACAGGAACGCATTCAGTGCTCTTACTATGTACCTGCTGCAACAAATGTGCAGTGTTTATGTTTACTGCTAATTTTTAAACAATGATTATATGAATGATGTTATGGCATAGGCAGCATCATTAACCGTATTGATCACAGTTTGTACCGTAACACTAGGAGTGCCACTAAAGCAAACGCTGAAAGCATAAACAGTAAACATCTAGTTATTATATCAACCTAGATAAATACCTTATGCTAGAGTGGGGGGGGGATGAAAAGGGTTATGGTAGATGTTAATGTTGCCCTTTGAGACCAGTATTTCGTATGGTGTTTGGTTAGTGGTCAAGGAAACTTACTGGTTTGTATTACGGACTATGTTCACAAGATACACTAAACAGTAATTAAACTACTGCCAACTTATGGTAAAATGGTACGAATTAGTAGTATAGTTTTAATTGAACCCGTGACGCAGACGTGAGGTCGATCGTGGGCTGAGTAAATTTAGGTAATCGCGAGCAAATATGCATTCAACTGCATATCTGCTGCGTGGTCGGTTCGGTACCCGACCAGGGTGTTTGCCCTGCAGGGGAGAGAGGTCTAAAAACTCACCATCGATCGTGTGGGACACTTTGACGACATGCGGGCAGGCGTGCACGTTATGTTCACTGCTGGACTAAGGCCTCCCATAGAACGTGCCTTATTGGCTTTTGGTAATATAGCAGTAGATAAGGGGTAATGCCCTAATCCTCACGCTAGGCATGTCGCCCGGGGATCGCAGTTCGGTGGTGGATCTGTTCGGCGGCGGTGGGCATTCATTTTCAAATTCTAAATTCAATATTACCCACTTAGGACGCAGTGTTAGTCGCCTCTTACGACACACGCGGGAAGAGTGGGGGGTGGAGCAAAACATGCGGTTATAGTAAGACTCACCATAGATCAGTATCGGGGTATACTTTGACGACATGTGGGACTGCATGCGGAAAGAACTTGAGTGCGGAGCCCTGGCATGTTAGTGCATGGTCGCCGCATCGCATCAACCAAACTAGAGACTCCAAGAAACTCTGAAACCGAGATTATATCAGATTATAGACGCAAAACATTTTCACCCTAAAGAACAACCAGAACGTAATTAAATATTTAATATAATTATTATATTATTTAGCTTTAATAATATAAGTATGCATTTATAAGTATGTATTTAATAATATAACCACATGTACCGACAATATTTAAATACCATTATTGAGTTAAAGGATAGAAAATATTACTTCATAGTGCATTATATCGCTGCCGTAAATTGAGCCGTAATTGCGCGCTGCTCGACGCAATCGAAATGAAATTACCATTTTCCCAGAGTATATAATTTTTCGTGTGCGGCGAGCGAAGCGAGACACAAATCCTCACAAAGGGTGGCGAGCGAAGCGAGCCGCACTTCCTCACACTCGTGCTATCACGCACTAGAGCTTTTACGTACTGCACTGAGATTGAGGTTGGTTGTGCACTTTATGCATCGTTTTAGCTGTTTCACTGCCGATGTTTCCCGATTTTTTACTTGTGGTTTTTTACTGTACTATTTTACCCTACTTACATCGAACAATCTCTTGAAGTCGCTATCCTCGGCCCTGTGCTGTAACTCCTGCCTTAGCTGTCGACTGCGCACTATGATCCGCACCAGACTTTCGATGCACTTCATGCATAGAAGCAGACGTTTTAGCGCTTCATCGTCTGATGAACGCGCCGCGCGGATAGCCCATACTATTACTGAGATTAGGTTCCTGTGGAGTGAAAAAGTATGCAGTTTAAATGAATGAATATTTTTTTATAGATCGTCGGCACTGCATGTGGAGTTTACAGCGCTTAAGTTGTTAAATAACCGTCGTTTGAGACAGTTTTGGTACCTATATTTTATTATTTATTTACCTATACCTTTTGAAAAGCAATGAAAAGAAAGAACTGTTACTATACCCCTATTCAAAAACCTGGATATTTGTATGTGGTAACAAAACCCAAGGAATATTGGTGGAAAATATTGAACGACATTGGTATAACCGAAGCAAAGCACAGAAACTCGAAACAGTTTTTCGTTTTTTTTTCACTCATCATTTAATTGATCTCTCGTTCGTTTTCGCATTCAAATTTTAACATTTTTCGCTGCACATGTGAAATTATCCGTTTTTGTTTATGTTAAATTTATGTTTAATTATTAGTGATAACGTCACTGTTACCATGTGTTTTCTGCTATTGTTATCAGTTTTTGTTAAGTTTTCTTTCATAAATGTCTTTGTAGACATAAAATATTCAGGATTCTAAATCGTTAGTATAGAAGCACTAAAAAGGATTCTAGTCCCGTGACAAGACCTTTCTGTATTATGTTTTTAAACTGTACATTTGACATTACCAAGTGTTCCAATATGTGTTCCTATGGTTTAATAAAAATAAATGAACTGAAAAAAATGAGACCCGTGCTCTGGCCTTATCTCAACGCAGCGCTATACATACTCGTAGGCGAGCGGGTCACAGAAGCTCGTGTTGATGTAGACATGTAGCACGGGCTGGAAGTGCAGGTACTTGTGGTCCGCCACCAGCGAGATGACGCGGAGTAGGCCCCGCAGCACCACCACGTGCACGTGAGACTCGTAGTAGCCACCGTCTTCTTCCACCTGAGGATATGTATAATTTTAGTTCGCTGTAGTCGCACCTTTGAATATTAGTGTCGTGTACCTGGCACATGTCTAAGTTTGGGAGCTTCGCCCCACAACCCCATGTGTAATATCGTGCAGCCCGCGAGTTCGATAGAATAGTTTTTTATTCAAGTGATCATCACTTGAAGAAGTGATGATCTGGCCTAAGATGGAGCACCTAAAATAGTGTTGTCTCGAGGACGAGATATTCCATTTATGTATGGTTGTTGGTACAGCGCAGCGCCACCTAGTGGACAAAGAACAAGCATCACACACAAAAATGGAACGTTTTATCTAGTCAAACTCCACTTCAAAACGAATCTTTGAATCTCAAAATTCTGGTACTTACCTCATTTTTACATTTTGTTTAACATTAACGGGGGGGGGGTGGGAGGCGATTCAGTTCCCTTTTAACAACATTTGGTGGACTTAATGAACAACTGCATGTTGCTAAATAACGATCCCCTCCTCCATACACAAAAAGTATGGTTTCTGTTCCAACTCATTTATTCATTGACCCCATCTTCTGCTATTTATAATGGAGAAGTAATGCAATCAGATTTCTCCAGATTTCTCCGGATCCATACAACTGACTCCTGTACGAATAGGGTATCCTATAGGGTATCCTATAGGGTATAGGGTACCCTATTGTGAAATTTTATAGATATTTTAAGACTCACGTGACGTCACCGTTTTCCCTATTGTCATGAAGCTTTTAGCGGGATATATTAAAAGTGAAACAGAAAATTATTTATTAGACACAACATACAAACATCAAAAATGACGGTTTTTATTATTAATTTAAAAAAATGTGTTATATTTTTTGGTACTGAAATTGCATAAATAATTTATTACAAAAATCTGTGCACCCTAATTGTACCAATTGAACTTGTACCTGGCTGTTATATCCTACATTGACAATAAACAACATCATAACATTACAGATATGTCCATGTCGTTAGACATGTCCACCTTACCTTAGTGAGTATATTGAAGAGTGCATCGAGTATATCCTGCAGAAACTTGACGAGCTCCTCGCTTGGCACTTGCAGGAGCCTCGTGAGCGCCTCCTTGAGACTGCCTTCCGCGGAGTGGTATGTGTTCCACTTCAGTACGCCTAAGATCTCCTCTGGAATAGATAAATATGCTGGAAAATTCACACAGCATCATCTAGCCCCAAGCCAAGCAGAGTGTGTTATGTGTACTAGATATGTGATATACTTAATACATTATACTACATAGATATATATTTTTTTAGGTATACATTCACACTGAACTTATGAGAAAATACTTATCGAGTCTTGTGGGACCCTAAAATAGAATTTTAGAATTCGCCGCAAGGCACGGACTCCTGTCTCTGAGACAGCTCCAGGCAACTGTACATACATACCTCTCTGTGTAAGTTTAGTAGAACACAGGCGAGTGCAGACAGTGAGCGAGTCTCGGTGCACCAGAGACAGCACGCCGCGAGACAAGCCTCGCTCAGCGCCGCAAGGCACGGACTCCTTTCTCTGAGGCAGCTCGAGGCAACACAGAGCGGCCTCTAAATCCGCATTGCCGTTCGAACGCTTATGTTCGATCTAGGGATAAATAAAATAAATTAATAAGTTTCATCCTAATAAAATCCAGATCTATTTTTCCCTCAGATAGGAAGGCACGTGGCACAGGGGTGGTGTTAATTCTTATCTACGTAACGTTACAAACTCACTTTATAAACGCAAAGATTGTGCATCTTATCAGGCGTAGTCGTCCCTTCTCTCTGCATCAGCCGTAGGTAGGACAGAGCGAAGTGTTTCTCGGAGCGATCCTTAGCTTCGTTGGAGCTGCGGTGCCGGCACAGAAACACTAGATGGGCTTCTTTGAACTCGTCTATGTCGAGGCAAACCTGAGGAAATAATAAATGGAAAATAATTTAGAAATGATGAGTTCAGATAGAAGTTTTAAGTATGATTGTGTGAATGATAGATCATACTGAAGAAACTAAGCACGTAAATCAGACAACCCATTCACAAAATGTGTAGCCCAACCCCTTGTAACACTAATAATAAAAATGCTTATGTTAAGTATTTATTTTAGGATTTTTTTGTTTTTTAGATTCAGATTCAGATTTTTATGGGCAACATAGTTACAGGTCTTGTCGTAAAACATTCTTACTTAAAGTATGATGTTAGCGCTAATGATTTAAGTTACTGTTACTTATAACAATATTCATTAAAAAATAAAAATAATTAAATTAAATTAACAATAATATTACATCTTAAAAGATTCATCATGATTTCATTAATAAATCAAAAAATAATTGTAATGGCACTAATCAATTCATTTTCATATTAATTAATTAATTCATATCATAATAGACTGCCAAGTTAACCAACGTGATCGTGATGATGGACAGAGCCTGCAGTTGACGCAGTGTCAGTGAACTACCAATGACCCTGTCTGTATATATGTATATTAAAGAATTATAAGTAACCAATGCTAGGTACACTAAGAAGCTAGTTTAGTAACAGAAACAAGCAAGACATACTTTGAAAGTTTCCTGCCACCTCGGCCGGTCATCATGGTAGTAGACTATTGAGGTATATTCATCCACCAGCGGCACTCCAGCGCCGATAGAAATCACGCCCTGCAGTCAAATAAATAAGTCTCATAATCAAACAAAAAGCCATACATAAATAATGCTGGACACTCCACCGTAGGCTATAATAACCGTCATTCTTCTTGTCTCTCTCTCTGGCAATTCACGTCACAAAGATGCGCAGAACGCAATTCTTAGGACAAATTGCCCTTGCATTATTTACGTACAGTGCAAGTTTGCCGGCAACTATACTAGGATCATTGTGGGAACCAAATGACTGCTCTATAGTTTCCCGGCAGTCTCTGCTTTTAAGTCTATCAGGTCCGCTTCCACATTTCCAGACTTATATCCTAAGCTAAATTGTACACTAGAAGGTACCTACCGGCCTATTCCGTCCCTTGCTATCCACGACTCCAGCAGTAAGCTCATGTTCCTCTGGGAAGACTTGCCGCTTCCCTTCGAAAAGCTTACATGCGCCACCTTGTACATCTCGTTGGAATGTACCCAGCAGTAATGGGCTTATATAATGACAAAAGGTACGTACCGGCATAGTCCGCCCCTTGCTATCCACGACCCTGGCAGTAAGCTCTATGTTTCTCTCGGAAGACTTGCCGCCTCCCTTCGAGAAGCTTCCATGCGCCACCGTCACGTACAACTCGTTGCGAGCGTCGCCCGGTAGGATGACTTCGGGGAATCCCATCTTGCGCGCTTCGCAGACGTTGCCTACAACTAGGTGCGGGTTCTCTTCTCGGATCTGAAAAAAGTGACAGCTGTGTAAAAATAAGTATTTTTAATGTTTGAATGCATTCTTTGATTGGAGGGAAGTGGCTAAATATTGAAATGTATCAGGGGAATTCGGGACGCCTTCATCCAATGTGTGTGAATATTTTTTTCACACAGCATCATCTACCATACACGAAAGTAAGCAGAGCTTGTGTTATGGGTCCGAATGGTTGAAACTAAAAACAGACTGGTTCCCCGTATGCGACGAATACGACGCATTATGAGATCTGGGCCCTTAAATTTGTAGGAAAACAAATGTCCTTTAGATACACATCGAACGCTATCCGCCGATTCCCACATTGCGTCGCGTACTTTGCGTGGCGTGGGCTCAGTCTGTTTCTAGCTTGATACGTGTGCAATGTTGCACAACGAATATAGGCAGATCATAAAAATCATAAAAGATCATAAAAATTTCCGGCGGACCTTTGCGCGCTGTTCAACTGAGGCGATCTAAGCTCTATTAAAAAGCAGTAAGGCACAATACCTGTTTGAGACCGCCTTCAACTAATTGCAGTGAGACCCACAGCCCTTGTGAGTGTTTCGCGTCCTTCAAGTCTTTGTTTGCGATTACTTTCTTCAATAACGAATCTAGATTTTCTTTCTCCAGTCTGGAAAATAAATACGAACGTTTTATTAATGATGTACTTGGCGTCAGTTTTATTCAGATGTCGCCAAAACTAAAGTAAACTGATATCACTAAAATGACCCCATCTCTACCCGTGAGTGTCGTAAGAGGCGACTAAGGGACATACACCGGGGTGCGGGCAGCAGCGCCCCCGGCAGAACCACCTCTCCATCGATCTGCAATCCCCAACCCGCATGCGCAGCGTGGGGATTATGGGCATTAACCCCAAATGAATTTAGCAAAAAAGAAATGACCTTCCCCTTCCCGGCCGCCTCGCTATTCCTGGCCATGGTAGCGGCCACATTTCAATATTGTTTTTGTTCGGTAAAGTAAGCTTGTCACCGTAACTACCTGCACGTCCGTAGCACCAACATAAACGTTGCATATGATGAGCCAACAGTTATTTCGGCACAGGGTCACGGAGTCGAAACTCGTTCTGACGCCTACCACTTTGTGTGAATTAGTGACCAACAACCTCCATACCAACACAGGACGTTTAACCAATAAGGATATTAACAGGGGGAGGCCTGCGTCCAGCAGTGGACCAATAAAGGCTGCTGAGGCGAGGTTCTATGTTTAGTTTTGATTGTTTTTATGTACTCATATGTGTCTCGAAATAAATACTATTAGATTCTACTTTTTTATCTTTATTTCATCATCATCATCATCATCAGCCTATATCAGTCCACTGCTGGACATAGGCCTCCCCTAATGAGCGCCATCGCGCCCTGTCTTCAGCTTGCCGCATCCAGCATCTGCCAGCAGTCTTTCGCAAATAGTCATCCCACCTGGTCGGAGGGCGTCCTACACTACGTTTGCCGAGTCGCGGTCTCCACTCAAGAACACGTTTACCCCAGCGGTTGTCGGTTCTTCTCGCGATCTTTATTTAAAGAGCTTTAATCATTTGCGATTATGTCGCTCATAATTAATTAACATAAACATAACACATTAAGCTTACAAATTTAAAATAAATAAATGAGAACATTAAGTTCAGCTCCGATCACTCTGATCGGAGCCGAACTTCACGTTGTACAATTTCACCAGGTTTCTAACTTCTTCCGATTCTGGGTTATATTCTACTTGAAGGGGTTGATTGTTACGGATGTATGTTTATACTTACGGATAAAATGGCAGTTGTATATGTTTGTCGGGGTTGTCCTGCGTGAGGGACCGCTTAATATCTGCGCAGGCGACGCCGAAAGGTCGCCGCATCGCGCCCGTCGGTGCGGTACTTGGCATTTGTACTGACATCGCTACGGAACTGCGTCTAGGGACAAAAAAATATAAAAGATTGATCGTTTCGTGTTGGCTCGATGTAAAAAAAGTGGTTTTAATTTTTTGCTGTGAGCGTAATGTATAAATTCAGATCATACTCGAAAACCCCCGGCGAAAAATTTACTTCGTTAGTACTTATATTTTTCGCCGGGGTTTTTCGCCATCATAATACTAACATAAACATTTGATCGGTTGCTACGATTTTCTTAAAGCATATGATTAAGAAAGGGAAAAGAAGGGGGGATCTTGATGAAGAAAAGGATGGAAGTATAGGTAAGTGTAGTCCTATATACGCAGAAGGGGTATTGAGCACAGATAGGCAGTTAGAGTTGTCCAAACACTGTATTTCACAAGTTATAAGCAAAATATTTAAAGATCTCAGGCGGCACACGGTCTGCGCGTGAATCTACTGTCTTGTTGTTTAAGTTCGTTGCAGTGGCGCGCCCTGCCTAGTGCATATGCGCGGTCTCGCTCACGCTCGCGGCGTGGAGCCTACAGCTCGTAGGTCTCGCTCGCACTCGTGCGCGGGCGCGTGGATTCTATTGCATAATACTTGTATTATGATAGTCTAGGTACTTAGGTAGGTAGCCTACAGAAGATTAAGATTTGATTAATGGTTTTAGCTAGGGTTCAACCGTATCTGGCTATTTATCGCGTCCCCTTTGCTATATCTCTCTGCTTCCTACATTTAAATATGATAAGTGATTAAAATTTAAATAAATATTAGCGTAGGGAGTTGAACGAGAGTTTGGAGAGTATTATCTGCAGTGGGTGAAGTAGGGTTACGGATAATGATGATGATGATGAAATATTATGGGAAATTACCTGTGATCTACGTTTTGAGGCTCCATACCTCCTATCCTTGCTACATGACAGACTAGGTATACTTTTTCACTCTTCAGCAAGTCGCTACCGAAATCCTGAAACAAACTTCTGTATAAAATAATTGTTTTCGAAAACATTTGAAACATAAAACTAGATGTCGCTACTAGGTTGGTATAGCTAGTATATCGTACCGTGAACACTCCATTAGCGATCGTAAAGTGCAGGTCGGGAGTGGGCCAGGTCACCAGTAGATGGTCTGTCAGCTTGTTGCCTTGTGTCTCTAATCACTAGATGTCGCTACTAGGTAGGTATAGCTGGTATATCGTACCGTGAACACTCCAGTAGCGAGCGTAGAGTGCAGGTTGGGAGTGGGCCAGTGCACCAGTAGATGGTCTGTCAGCTTGTTGCCTTGTGTCTCTAATCACTAGATGTCGCTACTAGGTAGGTATAGCTGGTATATCGTACCGTGAACACTCCAGTAGCGAGCGTAGAGTGCAGGTTGGGAGTGGGCCAGTGCACCAGTAGATGGTCTGTCAGCTTGTTGCCTTGTGTCTCTAATCACTAGATGTCGCTACTAGGTAGGTATAGCTGGTATATCGTACCGTGAACACTCCAGTAGCGAGCGTAGAGTGCAGGTTGGGAGTGGGCCAGTGCACCAGTAGATGGTCTGTCAGCTTGTTGCCTTGTGCGTCGTGTAGTGCTAAGGCTAGCGTGGCGGCAGCGTGTTGGCGACACACGAAGTTGTGGACACGAACGACGACGCTGTAGGATCGCGCGCCGGGAGGTGTTGGTGAGGCGGAGATTGGACTGTTCTCCTGGAAAAGACAAGTAATGAATCACGTGGGACATTTCATACAACATCAGCATAAATATGGGAGATAATCCAAGTATTCAATAGTCATTAGAGTCACATTTCTGTCCAGACTGAAAATACAGATAATGATTGTATAAACCACTCAAGCGTCGTTAAGCTCCACCTACAGGGAAACTGCAAAGAGAACATTTCGCCGTACGGGAACGGTGGTAGAGAATAACAATAATAACTTTATTGTCCAAAAAACAAGGATAAGCACTGTGGAGATACATTAAGAAATTACAATTACAGACAGACTAGCTTGGTATATTAAAGTTTTGTTCCCTGGTATCTACAGTAAGTCAAAGACTTGTGCTGTAGATACGACGTCCCTTCCAGGTAAATTTTATATCAAATTTCAGCTGTCAATAAAAGTAAAGTAGACAGGTAGGTAATTAAAAGTTAGTAATGAATTGAATTAGATATGTTATGTTTACAATTGTGGATAATAAGCTATCACTTTTATAAAAAAAATCAGGATCAGAGCTTACCATATTCTTATCTATCCTAGTGTTAGCCTCGTCGTGCAAAGCGTTGAGTTTGTACGCCGATATTTGAGTGGGGTCCACCAGTTGACCATTTGAGTTCCTCACAGCTAATTCCATGCCTAATGCTCTGTAGACAAATGGATACAAATAAGATTTGGATTAATATTCACCATCATCAGCCTATATTAGTCCACTGCTGGACATAGGCCTCCCCTAATGAGCGCCATAGCGCTCTGTCTTTTCCCTTCTTCTTCTTTTACCTGTTCTTTTTATCTAAAGTGAAGACAGCAGTCGTGGTAGCTGGTCCTGAGGCAGCATGGCGTTCCCTGACTCCACCCGCAGCTCCATGAGAGAATGTCAACCTTCCACCATTGTGTTACGGTATACTTTATCTGTTTTCTTTATCTATAGTGAAGACAGCAGTCCTTGCTTTTTTCTGCAGTTGGTCCTGGGGCAGCGCGGCGCTCCCTGACTCCACCCGCAGCTCCTTGAGAGAATGTCAACCTTCCACTATTGTGTTACGGTATACTTTACCTATTCCCTTTATCTATAGTGAAGACAGCAGTCCTTGCTTTTCTCCGCAGCTGGTCCTGGGGCAGCGCGGCGCTCGCTGACTCAACCCGCAGTTCTATGAGAGCTCGCATGCTCACCTCCACGAATTTCAACTTTGGGTCGTTGTTCTATAATCATAGTTTATTTCATTGTCATTGTTAAGGATTAGAATGTATAGATTTAAGGAAACTTAAATTAACATAACCTTTATTAATAGATTAAGGTAAAATAAAAAGTATTTATTCTGTGTCACTAAATGACAAGCAATGTTGGTATAAACAAATATCAGTCATAACCGTGACATCACAAAAGGTCGTCACACAACATGATGCATGACGCTTCTATGTGCTAGTTATATGCAACACTTTATATATCATTATCATCATCGTCCGCTAACCGACTTCTGTAATCACACTTTTATAATAAATGCGATAGTTTGGATGTTTAGATGGATGATCGATAGATGGATGATCGATAGATGGATGGATGTTTATTACTTCTTCACGCCAAAAATACTGACCGGATCGAGTTGAAATTTCGCATACAGGTACATCAAACAACATAAACTACTTTTTATCTCATAAATCAATTCCCATAGGATAGAAATGACCTTAAACAACAGCGAAGCCACGGGCAGAAACTAGTAATACAAACGCAGTATGGATCGATGTTTGTTACCTCCGCTGGCCAAAATTACTGAACAAATTGGGTTGAAATTGCATACGGGTCTAAGCCTCGAATAAAACATGACTACTTTTTTATTCCATAAATCAGTTCTCATGGGATAGTAATAACCTTTTCACTTCTCTTGCTCCAAAACTGTGCCAAAGAAATAATCAATATGATTCTAACTAAATAAACATTTTATGATTATTATTATTAATAACGGTTGTGGTCGAAATCACGTGAAATGTGGTATTTAAAGATTAACGACAAATTCGTGAAGTAGAGAAGTGAAATCGGCGTCGAATATTTACTGAAGGAATGTTTTGATTGTTTTATTTACATTGTTTAAGGATTTTGAAAAACAAAAACGATACAAACATAAATAATAGATTCAGGCGTTACTTTGCGGAAATCCATTGCAATTTTGCAAAATATATCTAAGGATGAAAATATTTAGGAACGATTCGAATTGTTACTAAATATTTTCATCCTTATATTTTACGATACAAACATAGCTATTTCTTATCCGATTACGTATGCTAAATTTCATTAAAATCGGGGACGTGGTTTCCGAATGAATCGAATAGTACGTTTGTATGGGAGCTTAGAGGTTCAGGCCCACCTTATTATACATACATTAAAAAAACGTGAATGAAATAGGAAGTCTTGTCGAACCGCTTATTACACAAAACGCGATTTGGTTGAATCGCTTTTTGGACGAACGTCTTACAATTCGTAGAAGATGAGGTGAGTGAAGGAGTTTCCTTTGATACTTACAATAAATAACTGTTTCCACTGCGGCAGCCATTCCCTCAATGTGACAGCTATATCGTGGACGACTCCGCTACCACCGGCAGACGCCACCACTGTCTCTCCACATCTAACAAACCAACAAACAGACAAATAAGAACTAACATTGAGAAATCGTATTGTGTTCCCGGTATTTTCCATAAATAATGAACATAATCTGCTTAGCTTGGGGCTAGATGATGCTGTGTGAATCGTGCAGAATTATTATTATTAATTTATTTTTCTACTTATGAATCATAAATCATTTATTTGCAGAAATGTAGGTACAATAAAAAGGTCTTAATAATAAAAAATAACACTCCAATACCTTCTGCCTCGTCCAGGCGTGCAAAATTAAAGCAAGGCTTTCTAAGAGTCTGTATCTATTGAGTAAGTTTATCAGTTACCAAGCTAAGCAGAGCTTGTGTTATGGGTTAGTACCCATAGCACAAGTTATGGGTCTTAGTACCCATAGCTTGTGTCCATACTGTGTGGGTACTAATACTAACCCGTAGAATTTTTTTGGGAACTTATATCATTTCTTAGAGATACCCAAAGTGCGGGTAAGCACTTTAACAAAAAACCTATGGGTAACTAACCCATAGCTTAGAGCTATAGTAGTTAGTGATAGCTTAGAGCTAGACGATGCTTTGAAGATGTCCAGCATCATCTGGGTAAAAGTGTTATCTTCATTTGTCCCGTGGAAAATCCAAGAACGCACAGCGTTTTATACAACGTTGATCAAAAATCTGCTATCAACGGTAAAGCCATCCCAAATTAGGACCACTACATAAAAAAAACAATACCAAAGTCAACGACCGACCATGGTTATCGCCGCCCTATGACAATGATTCACACATCCACTGCCACTTAAATCAAGCCTAATGATTTATTCCATTAGGTTCAATTTGCAGTGACGACAGTAGACAGTAGTTTACAGTAATTAGTACTTTATTGTAGGGCGATAAGGTCACAGTTGAATCGGTATTTCGGTGCGTTGCGGTGGGTGCGTTTATATAGGTTCTATTCCTGTGTCAACGAACGGGTCTCATAATGATGTCGTTGTAAAAAATAAATTATTAACCTCAAAAACGGCGATGGTTCTACGAAGGACTATTAAATTATACTTATTTTTTTAATTTCTCCGTATTTTTGCTGAAACGGTTGTACAATATTGCACTCGTATGTTCGACGTGGTCCCTAATCAGTTATATTTCCAATTAAAAAAACAATCTATTTGCTAGGGTCTTGGGCACGCTTTCGACTGTTATTGATATGGATCAGTTGAGCTACCTCTAGACTGTTTGCAACAGTCTGCAGTTAGCTTAATTGTTACAATTGCAAATACTAGTTTTTGGCTGCAAATTTATGAAATTCAATCAAATGAATTTCACACATTTGCTGTCTTTATCAAATTGAGAGTGAAAGGAAGTCTATAACATTTTAAACAGACAGATAATGCAATCTAGTGTGCTTATCCCACGATCAACTCGGATGTTTGGTTCTAATCTTATCTTTTTGGTTACCAACTGTTCATAGTTTTAACTTCTGTCAGTAGTAGACTAACAGTATTTAATCTACGCCATGCTTAAGAAACTCCTATGTAATGCTACAAAACTTTCTCAATAACGTCATCATCATCATCAGCCTATAATAGTAGTCCACTGTTGGACATAGGCCTCCCCTAATGAGCGCCATAGCGCCCTGTCTTCAGCTTGACGCATCCAGCATCTGCCAGCAGTCTTTCGCAAATCATCATCCCACCTGGTCGGAGGGCGTCCTACCCTACGTTTGCCGAGTCGTGGTCTCCACTCAAGAACACGTTCACCCCAGCGGTTGTCCGTTCTTCTCGAGATATGCCCACTGCCACTTCAGTTTGCTAATCCTCTGATCTCTCAATAACGTATTTTTATAAATTTAATTATAATAATAATAGCAATTCGGGTTTTGAACGGGTAGGAGAAAAGTTTCATCGATTTTAAAGGAATAATTAATTCCATAGTGCATTGATAACATGTAACTATTGGTTTACGAGTTACAAGGCACATGCCAGTAAAGCTCCCATTCGTCATGATTTATTCCCCCATTTTTAGGGTTCCGTACCCAAAGGGTAAAAACGGGACCCTATTACTAAGACTTCGCTGTCCGTCTGTCACCAGGCTGTATCTCATAAACCGTGATAGTTAGACAGTTGAAATTTTCACAGATGATGTATTTCTGTTGCCGCTATAACATCAAATACTAAAAAACAGAATAAAATAAATATTTAAGGGGGCTCCCATACAACAAAACTGATTTTTTTGCCGTTTTTATAGATAATGGTACGGAACCCCTCGTGCGCGAGTCCGACTCGCATTTGGCCGGCTTTATTAATGATGATCGTCATATTTCAGGCAATTAACGTAAAACTAATGATAATACTCGTACATGATTTATATACATTACCCGTGAATCACTCCGTAAATTGGTGAACCCCGTACTTTTCGAGTTTATCGCGTTCAGTTCAGGCAGACGGATAGGCGGGGACTTTGTTTATAAATACGTAATATTTAGAGATGCTATGAATATTCGGCAACTGCATATTCGGCATTCGGCCTATTCGGTCATATATTTCAGTATTCGGTGTTAAGAGGAATACCGAGTTACCTATTATAAAAAATAAAATAAAGTCGCAATTTATTGATTATATTGATTTAATTACTATTATATTTTTTTAAACATTTATTTTTCAAAGAATCATTTATTTATTAGTCTTGATATTGAGGATGGTAGTGTTTTTAATTTAATAGTTGCAATTAGAATACTAGATTATGGTGAATAAAAACAAGCTTTCACCATTTCTTGGTAACAGACTTTTCATATACTATACTTGCTTCGGAGCAACTGCAGAATAGTCTATCACTGTATAGTATATAATACTAAGTGACGAAAGGTATATTGTTCTGATCTTATAAGGATCTGCCATAAGTTTGAGACGAGCACTCTTCAAATAAAACTTACATTGGCAATCACACTTTTTTCTATTCCCGCTGTCAGCAAATTTTCAGCAGCGACTTCGTCAAAACAGTTCCAGAAACTTTCGTGTTCGTGTAACAAGCATCTATCGTCACCCCCGCACCGCACCAAGACCTGTCGTAGTATCGCACCTGTTCGCATTAAATGCGCCGATCTCCTGCCGAATATTCGGTATTCGGCCAAATCACTTTTCGTCGCATCTCTAGAGTAGTTATACGTATTTTGGGTAAGTCCTAGTACCCAGCAATATGTCTTGCATTCTATACCTACCTTCACGGAACAAAGCCTTCACTATTCCCACACAGATCCCCGTTCAATCCAACGATCCTATCCATCCACGGTTGTCTGGTAGAGATCGCTCTTGAGCGATAAGACCGCCAATTGTCACATTTTTCTTATTTACTCCATTTTATCTTTGTCTGCTATTTTAAAGTTATGTGTGCAATAAAGCATTTTCTATCTATGTATGTATATGTATATGTATCATGTTTGTATTTGTGATGAGACTAGATGTAGAATAGATAGATTCTACATCTAGTCTCATCACAAATACAAACATGCATCCCGCGGAGCGAATAGTAACCGCAATAGATTTATAGCGTAACCCTCTAATGACAAGAGCCAATTAGGTGAGCAGTGGACTGTGTTAGCCTGATATTGTTGGTTTTCGAAGCTGCCGTAGTACCAATGACAAGTCTCCCGCTAGATGATGACCAACTCTCCCACCTCTAATGATTATCTGTGCTTTAAAGCGACCATGTCTAACGTACCAGTGACAAGTCTCCCGCTAGATGATGACCAACTCTCCCACCTCTAGTGATTATCTGTGCTTTAAAGCGAAAGCGACCATGTCTAACCTATCAACTATACAGTCTCGGATAGTAACATTAGTTCTTTGGAAAGGTCCCCATTGCGGACCGTCGCAGGCCGCTGCCGTAATACCAGTAGAGTTTCCCGCTCGATGTGGACCAACTCTCCCACCACCAAGGATATTCGTGCTTCAAACCGATCAAGTCTCACCTATCAACTACACAGTCTCGTATAGTAACATAGTTCTTCGGAAAGGCTCCCTTTGCTGACCGTCGCAGGCTGCTGCCGTAGTACCAGTGCCGAGTCTCCCGTTCGATGTGGACCAACTCTCCCACCTCCAGGGATAGGTGGGCAGCGGTCTTGCCAGTGAAGTTGTGTATCGCTGAAACAATAAAATATTCGTCGATTCATACCTTAGAACAGGGAAATAATAATATGTACATTGTTCACCGAGGCAAAGTACCCGATTTATAGCGAGGCCGAGGGCCTTAAAATACGAGTTGCTGACGATACGGACAAAATTTATTAGGACACAGTGTCCCAACTGACACTTTTGATTTAAATATTTTTTTTACTGTCGATTCGGATACCATCAAATTATTGAAGCTGTTGAGTACAGTCAGGTAAAAATATACACGAGTTATGAATCGAACTTTCTCCCGAGTGATACATAGTGCTATACATATACTAAACCTACGAGTTAAATCATCGTTTTACAATCTTTAAAATCCCTCGAGTAAATTCAAATTATAAACTTAAACATGGTAATAAAAACGCGCACGAGCGATTTTCACATGGTTCTTTTTTTAAATTATTGTTTCGAATACGGAAGAGGCCAGTATTAAATGGCGGATTCGGAATAAAAACTTTTTTTCGTTTGACCTATTGTGAAAAAAAATTGTGAGAACAAACTCTTTAGGAGCGTAGATAAAATCCTATATTTGGTCGGCAATTATATAGAACTGGCATTTGTTGCTTAGCACGCTTTTTCCTTCTTTTATAAAAGAACATACTTATAGCCTTCATGTAATTCCATCTCCTCACCACCTCTACACAACAGCCTGTGATGATCACCTGCCAGTAAGTATTAAATAAGAAAATCCCCACTACAGGAGCCGCTATAAACCTACCTATCGAAGATTACACCAAGACATTAGGAATGCATTTCCATACACTTTTTTCTCCCTCTAAACGTTTTAGAAATGAAATTCCATAAAGTTTTCCGTCCCGCATTTTAGTACGCCCGCAATTATGTAGGTTCTTTCTAACTTATGTTTGGAAAAGGAATTAGCAACTTTTCGACATTCAGTATCGCTATTTATCCTATTTTAAACTCCTGATAAAAAAAGAGAAGTGTTTAAAGTTTGACGCGTCTAGATACACGCGTCAAACGCGTGTCTGTCTATGTCTATGACATAGATCCTAAATGGTTGAACGGAAAACGTTGAAGTTGCCGCCGATCAAATATTATGTATGTATGATTTTCGAACATTGTTAAAGAAAAGTCCGACTTCAAATATGCGATACTTAATTTCACTTACAAATACATTAGCTTCAATTCAAATAAATCGTTAACGCAAACATTGATTTCCGACGTAATAGGAGCGAGTACACTTCCTGCTTCTGTGTCCATTACGGACATCTTTCTCATTTGGAACGAACAATGTGTCGCCAAAACGATTGTGCAAATGATTAGCTGTTATTATGGAGCTAGCTTTTGCCTGCGACTTCGTTCTAGTGGTCAGTACCTCTGAGAATAAATGTAAGTTCATCCAGAGGATACAATGTTTAGTCATGAAAAGGTAATAGAGATTATACGGGGTGGAACAAATGGACCTCACACGAAGGGCAGGTACCCGAAAAACTCATGATACAAACTTTTAGTAAACGTAAACTTTTTTTAATAATTAAAACGATTGATTCAATTGTAAAGACTAGGTGTAATTTGTTTCTCTTATTTGAATGTAATTTTCAATGTTTATGTTGTTTTTATTAGTAAAACTGCATTTACAGAATATTGAATTGGACGACCTCTGTGGCGCGGTGGGCGAAGGTCCGCCTGCTACGCAGAAGGTTGCGGGTTCGATTCCCGCCTCGGGACACATGTGTGTACGATCTGCAGGCATTTGTTATGAGTGTTCTGGTCGTTTCCTATGTATAATAAAAAATATCTATCTATGCATTGTATTGTATTATGTATATCAGTTATCTGGTACCCATAACACAAGCTCTGCTTAGCTTGGGGCTAGATAATGCTGTGTGAATTGTCCAGCATTATTTATTTAGTATTGAATAATTACTGTCCTTATACGGTAATCAAACCTACAAAAAATATAAAAACAACAGACCGTGTACGTCAAGTTTGTTTGATAGATCTAATTGTTATGATTGACTCATAAAAATCCAGGGTGTTATTGTTAGATTTTCGATGATCCGATTACCGGATAAGGACAGTTTCGAAATAAGAGAAATAAGTGCAGTTTTACCTATTTTACAAAATGAAAGCATGTTTCTTTTGAGTCAAATTCGTACTTGTATATTTTGGGTATTAAGGTTTTTTCTTATAGTGCTAACCCGCACTCTGGGTATCTCTAAGAAATGAAATAATCCCGCCGAAACCGATAATTTTTGGGACTTATTTAATTTTGGATATTTCTTGTCCTCGGTCCTGGTAACGTTCGTTTGTTCGTTCGTGTATAGCAGATCAACTAGCTTTTGCCGGCGGTCTCACTCACGTCAAACCTTATTATTTTTATGATTGAAGATACCTAGCTAGATGTTTTTCCAGTGTACATATAGTAAATCATATATTCGTTATAATTATGTGTATCTCCTTGTCAAATTTCACAGAATTTTGTATGTAGTGGAAAGTTAACAAACAGACAGACAGAGTAACTTTCTGGTTTATATTACTAGCATGGATAGGCGAAGGCCGAATGTCAGAAGAAACAGTGGGCTAATTAACACTGAGCGACTTTACTCGCGCAGAGCTCAACTCAACCAATCATTCTTTTGTAATCTATTTTCTAAGCTGTTATTAAGGCGAAATAAGTCCCAAAACCCACGTTTCGACTGTCATCATCATCATATCAGCGCATACATGTCCACCGCTGAACATAGGCCTCCCCCATACGACGCCACAAAATGCGGTCCTGAGCCGCCTTTATCCATCGACTCCCTGCGACCGCTACGATGTCGTCGGTCCATCAAGTTGATGGTCTCCCAACACTCCGTTTCGCGTTGCATCGCGGCCGCCACTCGAGAACAAATACTCCCCAGCGGTTATCAGTTTGCGAGCTAATGACCTGCCACTTCAAATTATATATATATACTATAATATATATATATAATATATAATTATATATATATACTATAAAATTTGACTTGTCTGAGTGCTTATTTTGTAAGCCTAAATAATAAAAGTATTGACTTTCACTTTGAAAAATAGATTAGGTAAATATTTATTTGATTACTAGAAATCATTCTTGCTAGCCAGAACACTTACAAGCATAATTAGTTTGAGTATAAAAATACACTAACGAGCAACATCCTGCGCAGAAAAAAAGAACGACTTGTTAACCCTCGGCATGGGTGGCAAAAAAGTTGGTATGCCTAGGCTAGTGGTGGGACCCCGATTTTCAAATTAATTTTTGGGGTGCAAATCGGTGTTATGTTGTTAATATTTGTTTTATCATGGTTCTTAAAAATTTTTATTCTGACGCCTACGTCAATTTTAGATTCGTGAAAATAAGATATAAATAAGAAAATGACAAAAAACATCTTTGGTTTTCGCAAAATATATTCTATTTGATAGGTCAGTTACTTTGGGAAAAGATTTCCTGGTAGGAAATGAGTCTGTTGAGATCAATATATTTTAGATTAATTTTTATAATGTACTTTGTCTGATCAATTTCGCTCCATCACTACAAAAGCAGGCTCCAGCCTGAGGTGGTGGAAGGAAGCCGTCAAACGGTCAGCTACTGAGAGCGCTTACGTTTAAACTTCAATTAAGAATGAAACGAAACGGTTTGACTGCAGTGGTGGGTCAGATAGACTCTACCAGGCATGCCGAGGGTTAAGTTGTTATTCGTGTAGATTATGCTTATTCTTGATGACATGTGAACAATTCTCACAGATCGTTTGAGGTTAGAGGAAGGAAATAGTGCAAAAAAATTATGTCGAATAGCTTGGGTTGCTTTGACTAGACGTACATAGGTGCCTACCGATTGAGGAATTTGGTACAGGATAAAAGCTTCAATCTAGGGACAAGGTAAAAAAAAAAAATTTCAATGCGAGTCGACTCGCGCAACGGTTCCGTAACTAAACATTATATAAATTATATCAATAAAAGACCTTATTTCTTGCCAAATATCATGATTCTAGCTCATAGGAAAGTAGGTGCCCTATAGGTTTTGGTCCATGGAGATAATCTAAGTAAAGCTTTTCAGTGATTGATTTATATTACAGTTTTCGGATTATTTCCTTTACTTGGGCTATAAGACCTCGCTTCTTGCCAAATTTCATGGTTCTAGGTCAACGGAAAGTACCCTATAGGTTTTTGGTCCATAGCGAGATTAATTTTTTTTCCGTAAATAAGCTACGAATTTACGGTTCTCGGATTTTTCCCTTTAATTGTGCTGTAAGACCTTGGTTCTTGCCAAAGTTTATGATTCTAGGTCAACGGGAAGTACCCTATAGGTTTTGTGTGCTTGTGCCTTGGAAAATTAAAAAAAAAATGGACATACACGGCTGTAACTTTTGATTGCGTTGACTTAGAAGTTTGATTTATATCGAGGCTCCAAGAGGTTACAAACCTGAGTATATGATGTGAATTTCAACTCGATACCTCCACGCGTTTCTGAGAAAAGTGGGTTGACAGACAGACAGACCGACAACAAAGTGATCCTATAAGGGCTCCTTTTTTCTTTTCAGGTATTTTTTTTATTTATTTATTTATTATCTACTTAAAGAACATTTCCTTATTTAATTTCTGCCAAACTGTGAAACAGTTTGTCGGCAGTAGCTCTCGTGGACAATTTAGATAGTATGGAACCCTAAAAAATAATTGTTGCCTTGAAAAACTATTACCGCCAAAGGTTGAACTTATATTTATTGTTAGAATCTTGACCCACGTCAACGAAATCCACCCAACCATAAAACGTTTATGCTAATAGCGCCTTTTCCTTTCCAATATTCCTTGTATGTACGCGGAATGTTGGTTTTTGCATCAAATGCATTAAGTTATTTGTTCATATGCATAAGGTCGCATAGCATGCCACTTATTAGTTAGAAATTACACATTCATGACAACTTGATTGCTCTAAATGGATGGTTGTTGAGATCAAGAGTGTATGTCTACTTGTTTGGCACGACATGTTTGACACTTCTTCCACTAGCGGACAAAAAATTGAAGTGGACAAATTCAATACCACCTTGTTTCTTATTTGAATGACCATTTATCATATTATAAAACTGTACATAGTATAAAATTTTACTTGCCTAAGTGCTTATTTTGTAAGCCTAAAGAAATAAACGTTATTGAGTATTGATGTGATAGACAATTTTGAGATAAATAAATAATAAATATAAATAAATAATGCTGGACCATTCACACAGGATTATCTAGCCCCAAGCTAAGCAGAGCTTGTGTTATGGGTACCAGGCAACTGATATACATAATACAATACAATATATACATAGATATTTTTACTATACATAGAAAACGACCAGTACACCCTGGTCTACAGATCGTACACACATTGGTCTCGAGGCGGGAATCGAACCCGCAACCTCCTGCGTCGCAGGCAGACCTTCGCCCACCGCGCCACATCGGCCGTCAATGACAAATTATTAAAAAAACCTTTCTGATCCATTGACCAAAACACAATCAACCACCAGTCTAGTCTTATGTGGTTTTCACCGGGACAAAAAGTACATAAAATATTATTCCAAATTTTATGCAACAGTCCGATCCGTTTAGTGCCTACTTTTAGCGATATTCACGCACTAACAAACCTGGACTGTTGTCATAATATTAATTAGTCGGATAACATTAGTTAAGGTATAAACAGTTAAAAGAAATCTGCAAATTATCAAGCTTTGAACAAGGAAGTTCAATTCTGTACAGAGGGCGTTAACATCACTTAGATACTATTCGCTGACCAAATGTAACCTGACCTTTAGAATCCCTAAAACTAAGTCATAGACCCCGTGATCACAATAATTGAAAAAAAGATTAAATCTACTTACTGTACGGTTGACAGCGTGAATCAGCCAGTACGGCGCGGAACAAAGTCAATCTACGCGTGATTCTATCGACGTGGATAGAGTCGACTAGACATGGCACTTTTAAAATGATAGATAGCCCTTTTGATTGTCATTCAGAATGGTACACAATAAAATGCACACAGTAAAATGGCAAGTTGCATATCAATAAATAATGCTGGACCATTCACACAGCATTATCTAGCCCCAAGGTAAGCAGAGCTTGTGTTATGGGTACTACATAACTGATATACTTATTATAATACAATAAATAGATAGATATTTTTTATTATACATAGAAAACGACCAGAGCACCCTGAACAAATGTCTGCAGATCGTACACACATTTGTCCCGAGGCGGGAATCGAACCCGCAACCTCCTGCGTCGCAGGCAGACTTTCGCCCACCGCGCCACATCGGTCGTCTATTTTAATTCTGGACAATCCACACGCGATGGCGTACCATCATCACCTAGCCTAGTCCCAAAGCAGAGCTTGTGTTAAGGGTATCCACTAGAAAAAAAGGCATTAATACATTGTATAATTAGGTACTTGAAGTTTAAGCAAAAAGGAGTTGAAATGTCCCACTTACAATGGATCAATGGATACATTGGTGGATCGTTACAATGGAATGACCCTATCATTATACATATGTAGCACTTGGTATGTTAGATAAGTCAGAGAGATTTTATTGCAAACTAAGAATTTTGGAATGTTACAATAAACAATAACGCAAGTTCTACTTAGCTAGAGCATGATGCTGAGTGGATTGTCCAGTCCAGCATTATTTATTTATTTTAATGCTGTGACAGTATCTTATACACTTCAAAAACAATCTTGTTATTCGACCCACAGTTGTCTGTGAGTTTCCTAGCTCTATGTCGACACCTGATCCATAATGCACCTGTTATGTGATATTGTAACTGGATAAGGAATAATAGAGATGGGACTTGATGAGTTAAGATTATTTTTCCTGTCATAATGTCAAGTTTTATCACAAATATACAAAAGATATTGCCATCATTCTACTCCAGAAACAATTATTTAATTATAATGTAGTATTATGTATAATCAAGTCAAAGTGGACAACGACTAATGAGTCTTTGTCCACTTTGTCCAGCATTATATATTTATTCGGTTAAAAGCTATACTATAAAGCTACCATCAACATCATCATCATTGCCATATTTAGCTTTGTATTTAGCCCACGGCTGTGTACAGGCCTTTCTATGAGATCAATAGGTAAACCGCTCGATATCTAGGTCGATTAAATCAATACGTACAGGCAACCCTAGCTGACACTTTAAAAGACGGTTATTATAAAGTCAACTGCGCACAAAAAGATATATCAGTGAGCAAAAAGCCCGCTTTTATCGAACCCGCAACCTTCGGCGTCACCGGAGCTTAAGGGTTCGATTCCCGCTATGGTTTTTTTTTTACATTAATCAAAAACCAATATGATTTGCGTTTGCACTGAAAATCAGTCCATTCTTGGCAGGTTTTAATACGTTCTAGGCTTCGATCAAAAATAAGTAGTTCGCGGCCTCCCCCGTAGATACCTAGAGCCTTACAAAAATGTCACTCAAAATTGTCTACGTTTTGTTTTGACGCAGACAGTTTGCGCAGAGCCTGACAAGTTTTTTCCATACGGAACAAGAGATTGGTGGAGTCGAATTCATTTTATTTTATTTTGTAAGTAGGTAGGTACCTTCCTGAGAATTATATACCTTCCTACTCAGTTTATTTTCTATAAGGATTAATTAACAGAATTCAGGTAAAGATAACGAATCATTTATTGATGAAACTATAAATTGGTGTCTCAACAGTAGGTATTTATACAAAAGGGTCATTTCAGACATACAACAATTTAAACTTAAAATACAATTTCAGGCAGGCACTCTAGATTAAAAAGATCTGATTCCTGTCTGCGGCTTTGCACGAGTTTTTTTTACGGGACAAAAAATAAACGTTTTATAAATTCATACTTCTGGTAGGTAGGTAAGAACCAAGTATTTATTTTATTAGAGAGTCTACGCAATTGAAATTTTAGGGCGGGCCAACTAGTTATTTTAAAAATCATCAACTAGTAATATTAAACTTATTTTTATGAAAAATATATTAATACATACTAAAAATGAAAAAAAAATTTAGAAGAAATAGCCTCTCCATTTATCAATTTAGAACAAAATTAATATTTTAACATAGGCAAACCAAACAACAATATTTTATGCTGATTTCACAAGTATATGACTCACATCTCAATATACGGGTAAGAAATATATATAAACTTACTGAAAATAAGAAATTCCATCCTTTTTCAGCACTTTGGACGAGTGATTCTTGCATTTTTTGTACGAGCACTTACCCATGCTTTTTGTTTGAACGCTAAAATGACACTAGTTGAAAAGCTTCCCTAACATGTCAAAATGTTTCTCTTTTGCTACTGAAGGTTTTGGGGTGCGCATTGTGAATCTAAGGGGGGCCGGCAAAGCCGGAAATTTTTGATCGATGGTTCTAGGCAGTATATCTAGGCGGTGCGTCGTCGCGGCGTAAAACGACCAACTGGGCCCGGGGATAATGTCGTAAAAGGCGACTTAGAGAATTTAAGAGAGAAAGCAGCGTTTTGTGTATTTTTAACACCTCCACTGCGGTCAACAATCCCACTGATAAGCGTGGTAAAAAACCCATCGTTTGCGAGAGGCATGTTCGGCAGTGGACGTGTGCTGATAAAGTTGTAAAGATCCATAGAGTAAAAGTAGACCAAAGCGGAGCTGAACGGTAAAGACAATTCTTTTTTTCAGCAGAAATAATTTAATTTAAAGAAGATGTGATGCTGATGATGATAGTGTGATGTTTCTTCTTTCGTTGACGCCATGCACCGCTGGGCATGGTGTCAAAGAAACGTCACAATAGTATGTATAGACTGCGTGCATGGTCCATGCTGCGCTCCGCTTTAGTGTCAACCGGCCCTTAATGACACAGGACCGAGAATCAGCTCCGAAATCAAAGGTTAATAGTTCAGCAACAAACTGCGTCCCCTACATCCGCCAACCTGAGGAAGTTCAATTTGCGCGAGTCAAAACACGCACTAATAAATTGTGATTTGCTATGAAATTGACTCGTACGTTTAACTTGCAGATTTTGCCAAAAAAACCAAAATGTAAAAAATGTTTTACTTTGCTTTGTTTTACTTAGCAAGAGCAAGCTTTTATAATACCGGCACTGATGAAATAATGTTACTTTGCTCACTTGTTTTTAGAATGCAGCCAAGGAACAGCAAAAAAAATCTTGTATCATCTTAATTTAAGGCGATTCCCCGAGCCAAACTAGCGCCGCCACCTATTTTATCTTATTATTTCGCTGAAAAAAGGTAATTTCAAAATTTTCAATGGGCAGTCTGTGATAGTTATTATAAGTTTTTTTTGGCAGAGATGCGAAAATAGAGTTTGGTGCCTTAAAGTGCAATTTTGTATCTCTCCCTAAACTAATTAAAACAAAAATATTACAAAGGCATTAAAAAAAAGCTAACATTATGTAACACAAACTGCCCATTGAAAATTTTGAAATTACCTTTGTTCAATGAATAAGACAAAATAGGTGGCGGCGTTAGCTTGGCTCGGGGGATCGCCTTAAGAGCTGTGGACTTTGTTCCCTAAATAAATAAATAAAGCTGGGCCCTAATTCCACAAAATTAATTGTTTCACCATAACAATGACCTAGGCGACAATTTTTTTTTACCTTCTATGAATTAGAAGTGGAGGGATTCGTGTCAAAAGTAAGAAAGAAACCATTCTATCAATCTCTCGGCCCAAATAGAACTGCACGCACTACATAGCTATAGTTTCTTTTATCTATGGATGGTTCTGCACCAGTACCATTGTCATAGAAAAGCGATTAGGTCGCAGAATTCGGCCCTTGAGGGAGTCTCTCATTGAATGTCATAAATTGACATTCAGGATTATGTCTGACTGTGAAAAATAGATAATGATTGAGTATCACGAAGTTGGTATTAGATAGGAGCTGCGTTATCAAAAGCTTATCTCGAAAATTATCATCATTTTTCACCAATGAGATAAAAACTATATTATTTTACGTAGGTTGTTAAGTGCATTAAAATACAAGTTAGTTTGCTCATTTGGGTTAAAAATAATTATGTGTGACAGTCCAGTTTTTAATTTCATTTAAATGTTTGGAGAATATTATATATAAAGGAAGCCTTTATAAAGTGAAGGTCTAAAACTATTATCAAAATAATGAAACATATCTATATGTGTATTGTATTATGCATATCAGTTATCTAGTACCCATAACACAAGCTATGCTTAACTTGGGGCTATATAATGCTGTGTGAATTGTCCAGCAATATTTATTTATTTAATTAAGGCAGCTTAAGTTTACTGAGCTACCAAGTTTAAACACATATTTCTGGTTAATATTTATTTATGTTAGTCATATTTATTTAGTCAGTACCTCTATTATATAAACAAAAATATTTTATAATCCTGTTAAAAGCCATTAATGTGGATGCTCTGTCTATTAACACAAAATAAGGAAACTATTAAGGAAATACATTTTTTGATGATACACATTGTCATGGTTCAAATTGTAGTGATTCTACTGAACAATTTAGTAAAATGTAGCAGATTGGGATGATATTAGGGTCTACAATTGCTTGCAATGATTTCATCAACAGTTATTGTCAAAGAGACCCAGCCATCTCATGCATTGTGCTACGAAAGGCCAGCGCTATATCCTCATCAGCGGTAACCCAACTTCACCCACTGCTGGGTTTAGGCCTCCGTGCTATATACCTTATACTTTTTATTTCAATCTTTTTAGCTCAGACCTTACGGAGATTTCCATATTTTTAGTTTGAGGGATACTTATTATGATGCACTTTATTTATGAAGCAAGGAATTTTAATTACCATTAGCAGCAGTGATTCAATTAGTGACAACAATATTAGTAAAGTTTATCTGTATCCGCATAACAATTCTTGGGAGCACATTGTATAAGAACATTGTTTTACAATTAAACTTAAATAATAACAATTGAGTAACCCAGGCCTTTGTGTGTATAATAAATGATTAATAAAACACAGGTGTTGGTGTTGCCTGCGGCTTTGCTAATTTTGATGCATCATACATAATCCAAGTATGCAAGGATCGTGTAGGTATTTCAGGGAAAGAATATTCTACTTGGCTTTATCCAATTAACCTGCAGAATATGAACAAGATCATATTACATTCAAGTAGAAGTGATGCGGAGAAATTAAACAAACACAAACAAACTAAAAGTACCTATTTTTTAGTTTAAAAGGGTTTTAAGAACATCAGTATCATTGATTAACAATTCTCTTATTGGAGAGAAAAGGTTGAATTCCCACAGGAGACAATAACTTTAGAGATGCTGAATTCCATGATTAACCAAATTGCTGAAACTCAGGTCTCAGGTTTGTCGAGGAACATTTTCAAGTTGTCCTAACTCTGGCTTGGTCCGTAATTTAAATAAAGTTTGTTTTTAAAATAACTATAGAGGCTCTAGAGAGCATAATTATATAAAACCAAACAGCAAGGACAGTCACAAGCCAAACCAACTTTACAACGTTAGAAACACCGTCCAATTAGTGTCTTTAACACAAAATAATGAAATCATTAGGGAGTGGTCTTAGAAGTATTCAAAATACTTGTAATATCTTTGAGGTTAGAAGGAATCTAGGTCTATCCTGTCCAATAATTAGCGTTACCCAGCAGGAGGCATAAGTCATGCGCTCAGTGCTGATACAATGTTTATATTTATCAAAAAGTTCGCGGGAGGTAAAACACCCATCACAAACTTTGATAAAACTTTTTGAAGTTCAAAAAAAGTGGAAAACACTTACCGACGGCGTAGCATTCTTCATTTTCGAGTTTCTCCCACACAGTCATGCTGTTACACAAAGTTTTTACTATTTTTCAAAAATAAATTGTGAATATCGTCATTTTCGTCCCGAACTCAACAACAATCCACAGGTAAGTAGTTGTCAAATTTTGACATTCACTCATTCTTTTGTGTGAATGAATGATTGAACATCGTCAGACGTCAGACTGATCGCTTGATGGTGCTTCCAACTAATTTCAAAACAAACAGAAAAAGAGCAGAACTATTACAGAAATATTAAAGTCTTCCTGAACTAGTAAAATAGAGATCCTCAACCTACTTATAGACATCGATGACTTTCAGGAAGATTGCTGGAAGGCAGCTGACGATGATCGCCAAAGAAAGGCGAGACATGTCTTGGAAATCGGAACAAATTTTGTTCCAATCTATTGTTTTAAATTCCAATAGGGTGACTATTTTTACATGTTTTTTTTAAGTTAATTTGACCAGATTGGAAAAAGGTTGCTAATGAATTTGTCTCGTAGCTAAATCAAATCAATGACAGTCAATTGATTAGTTTTTTTATAATCATGGAAATGACCCAGTTCTTTGAAATATGAATAAGCGCATGAAATAGAAAATATTATAATAGGTAGGTACCTAGATACCTACCTACATAATATATCATCAAGGTAATACAAGCCATTTACTAGGGAAAAAAATCTTTTGAGTTTCGTTTGACATTTGAAACTAACAGAAAAATATTGCTTGGTAGACTTAATGCAACATTTTTTATGTAGCCACTTACATAATGCAATATCCAATGATTTTATTAGGAAGGTTTGCAAAATGCAGGCACGTTTATGATTATGAGTCGTGTCTGTCTGTCTGGTCAAGTGGTGGTAGTGTAATATAATGGAAAACACTTTATTTGTGATTGAAAAGTTATAATGCCGTCGCGCGTCGCCTCCAAGTCGAAATTTGGCCACTTTAACACGCCATGGCCCAATTTGCGGAGGCAGCCGAGGAGGGCAGCGGCTGCTAGTCTCAACGAAGCCTTGCTAGGTGCACAGGACATATTATAGAGCACAAGTGTGCGCCCAAACACAGGTGCACTCTCTGTTCCCTCACTCTCATAATCCGATGGGATAGCAGATTGACATGATCGAGGAGAGGATAGGCGCAGGACCAACTGTTTAATGAGCTTTGAAAACTTTTACTTGTTCTTGAAAAATCCCAATGACACAAATTTTCGTTCGACCTGGGATCTTAACCTCCTTATCAGCGGTTAAACTTGCTACTGCTAGAGGCTAGCAGTAAAACTGTCTTGTTGGTATAGTCTAGCGGCTGGACCAGCGCCAGCGGGGCAGTCAGATTTAAAAATACACATCTTGCAACCTTACATCCTGCAACCCATAATAGTGGCAGCACCGGCGTACGATCACGATTTAATGAACTAAAACGAATGAACGAAAAAAAATTAAGTCGTTCTATTCTATGCTACAGAACTCAGTTTATCGTACCTAGTGGTTTTATTCTCTTCGGAACTCAAAACCATCTCAACCATCAAGATTCAGTTATGCCAACGAAAAGAATCTCTATATAACAAATAAACAAAGGTACACCGACTACAAAATGGTCATACAACACAACATACAAATTGCCTCAATTCAATTTCGTTGTTTGTTTTGGTTTTCCGTTTGACATTGTTATTTCTTGATTGATGTCAAGTGAACATGCAATGTCAACGTCAAAACAAAATGGCGGCTCTACGAGTTTTCCTTAGAGTATAGGTATATAGAGACGGCGTATTGTTCTATAGGAACTTTCGGTTATACAAATATGATCTAAATCGATATTGTACTCATAAACTTATAGCTATCTCGTTTTATCTTACCTACAATAACCAATGTAAAAAGAGACATCAATATAATGTGCGAAACCTATTTTTGGCAACATTGAAACGTGACGTCATAGCAAAGCATGATTGAGGCCGGTTCGCCATTTTACTTTCAGGTATGTAAACTGTCAACGAGAGTTGCATTTACAGTAAAAATGCTAAAATTATTTGAGTTCGGGACTTTTTCATGTGAATACTTATATAGTAAGCGAAAGAAAGCTAATAGGAAGATGCCAAACAGCAGTTTGGTAGGTTGCGGCTTAAAAACAAGTGAAAATCGTCCAAACATAACATTACACCGGTACGTATTCTTATTTTGCTAAATTACCAAATAATACAATAAATACCTTATGTGTTGGCTTTCATAGGAATAGTTTACATAAAATTCATACCGAATGTAGCTTATTTTTGTAAGTTTTAAGTGTAATTAAAGAAAACATGAAACTGTTTGTTTGGCGATAGTGTTGTCCTTCAAGGCATTTTTCATAGGTATCGATGTTTTCGTTTTGAAGTGTAAATTGTAGTGTATTAATTTTCAACTGGTTTTTTACGTTCTAGGTTACCCGAAAATTACGGTAAAAGAAAAAGTGGCTGGACTCAATTGGAGTAGAAAATTTGAAGTTTGGTACGAAAGATATTTTCGTTCGTTCTCTTCATTTTGAAGAAACTTGCTTCAATCGAACTTTAAATAACAAGACTGCGAGAGGATGCCGTACCGTCACGAATCTTTTTAGTAAGTATTTTACTTGACCTTACTCCGACAAACTTCTATTGCAAAGTAATGCATATATGCATTAACAAACTTGACTACCTTTATTTTTCTAAAGGGCTTAAATTTTGATATTAATGAATATTAAGTTTTAAGTAAATAAATCTGACCCAAAGTAATATTAAAGCCTACCATACTTCAAATCCCCTCTAAAATGTACATTTCCATAAATCCTCCCTTAGCAAATTATTTCCATGCAAAATAAAGTTATTTCGCAAACGATGTGGCACGGCACTTTTTTTTTAGAATTTCTTTAAGATTTTAGATTTTTTTTCAAAGTTGAACTACTCAGTACCTTTCTAGAGTCTATAATTGTAGGCTGACAAATAATGTTGCATTATAAATTTATTCTTCATGTTTGTTTCAGCCACTAGTGCCAGCGCGATCCAGTACTTTAATAGAAATAATGTAAATTTGAGATTTATACTGTAAATGAATGAGACTGATTACATTAGGTACTTGTAAAATTGAAAATTTAGGTGTAGTATTAGTTGAATTTTTGAATTAGGTAGGTATATTGCAAATGTGTAAATGAATGAGACTGTTGCATTGCTTCTACAATCGAAAATACAGGTGGCGTCTGTGTTAAATTTTTGATTTATACTGTAAATGAATAAGACGGATTACATTGCTTGTTTAATTAAAAATGTAGGAGTCTGTGTTAAATTTGTGATATAATAATTAATAAAGGAATGAGACTTGTTGAATTGCTTATAAAATGTGGTGTCTATCTTTTTGTGATTTATATTATAATAATAAATAATACTAGCTGTTCCCCGCGGTTTCATCCTCGTTAAATTCGAATTTCATATAATATCTAGGGGGATATTCCTGTAACTCTACCATGGGAGTTTGTTATTTTACTAAGACAAAAAGTAGCCTATGTTACTCTCCATCCTTTCTTAGTTAGGTTCCGGTTTCTTAGTTAAGCCGTGACTGAATGACAAACAAATACACTTTCGCATTTATAATATAAGCATAGATAGCGTCTACGCTAAAGATACAGATTACACATTGTTATACCCATATTGTTATACAAATATAAATATACTATCTCACAAATCACTGTTGCATACAAACAATATATTTTGCAATTAAGTAGCTTGTTGTTTCATTTCAGTAGGTACCTTTTTTTCTTAAATGAATACAACGTTTATTAACAAAGAAAATTTGAATCAAATAGTATAAACAAATTAGAACTAGTATTTACCTACAATTGAAACAAATGAGCTAACTGCAGACTGTTCAATAAACTGGTTTGGTGAACTTTGATCTTTAATTCTAAGGAGGTCTGGCACGTGTCTAAACGCATGAGTCTTGACTCGGAAAATACATGAAAAAATTACCATTGTTATAATAGCTCATTTTCTTAACTTCTCAGTGGTTGCGTCTCATGAGCGCGGTCGAGCCATAGTTGGGTACGTGCATTCACATACTTTGTATCTCTAATTAAAGCATTCTATGACTATATGATTATAGAATTCTGTTTCATAATCGTGGTGAAAACAATAAAATCACTACGAAACTGCTAAAATATCGTCACAAAAATACTTGTTTCGATAAAAATATCGAGGTACAAAAGGGCAGCACTACGGAAAGGAGCCATTTTAGTTTCTAGGTAAGTTTAGGTATACACGTTTTTTTCGTAGGTATGCCGTCTCTAGGTATACTCTAAGGAGTTTTCATAATCCTAGCTTCGCCCAAGTTGCTAGGTATCTAACCACATTTTCAAAAATTAATTTAATTTTTCATGGAACAAAACTGGATAAACGAAATATGCAGTTTTATTCAGAATTCCCAGAGCTATCGATTAATACCCATGCGATCAATGCCCACGATAGCTCAAAATTCTTGCCATCATTCTTTAAAAACTAAAATTTCATCAAACGTTAAAGAGAAATTGTTTCTTAACTTCTTTGTTTTATGCCACAAAACCGATTTACCATCTTTGCCTTGGAAACATTGATTCTATCCCATTATCTTCAATGCAACGGTTTTATTATTCGTGCCGAAAACTCCAGCAGCAAAGTACCACTGGGCAGCGTTTTGCTAATCTGGTTATTCAGGCGCTTAGCACCAGAGTAGTTGAATGAGAGGTTTGCAAATTTCTGCTCCAACTCTTAATGCACAATGAAAGGATAACGTATTTAAAATTTTAGAGAATTAATACCGTCCAGCATCGTTGCCTACCTACTTCTTTATATTATTTAGACTATTGTCATAAATATTTGAAAATAAGAAACGTTTTTGATGTAGATTTGGCCCGTTTAACACCCCCGGCTGACACTGTTTGACACACAACTGAAGTAGGTAAATTATGGAAATATTCCGTTACTTAGCATACATTGAATTTTTTTACCAAAGAAATAAAATGGGGGTTAATTGACATCACTGTAATGAACTCACATTTTTCAATAAAAACAAAAAAGAGCGTGAGTGAACAATATCATAACATACCCAAACCAATGGGCAATGATGCCAGGTTGGACGGTAAAGTAAGTAAAAAAGAAAGAAATTATCCATGAGAAAAAAGTCAGACAGTTTATTCTTAATAAATAGATGTCTTAAATAGATGAATTAAATGATGTGACGGCAGGACGACGCGATGTTGAAGATATAATACCTACTTACCTGTTTTGTAATCTATTGGCTCAGGTATAATTCGGTCTTAACATTAACATCAGGTATAATTTTGAGGTGTCATCATCCATAATTAAGGAAAAAACAAATGACATTAGCGCCAGCTTTAAATAATCGAGCGCGTATTACCTACTGAACCTTCTTAGCAAGCATTTAGCAAGGAACCAACAGAAGTATGAAATAGGTACGTAGGTGTGGAAGCAATGCAGCAATTCTCGCCTGAAAAGATTCAGCAGAGAGCCGTGAGTAATGTGCCCAGATGAAATCTGCTCTCAACCATTTGGGGCTCAATTTGTCAACGTGATTTATTTCAGAGCCCGCGGGGGTGACTTTCGAATGAGCTGTATCGTTTCAGCTGTTCCTTCCTACCCACCCAGGTAGTTTACGTGCTGTACCTATGGTAAACTTACGTACGCTCGGTAGTTACCTACCTACCTAGTATTAATAGATTACAGAATTTTATCTGAAATTATGTGCCTTGTACCCACATACATACACTACCTACTGTAAGTCTAGGAAGGTAAGTGCATGCTAGTAGCTATGTAAATGCAATACCTAGGTAGGTAGTAGAAACAAAGGTAGAAAATCATTTTGGCTAAAGTTGCTACGATGCTGATTCGATGCTATTCCTTTACTAACCACGGAATTGTATGCATCTAGATTTGTTACCTACTGTGCCTCTAGATTACGTACTAGTAGGTACCTAAATTGGGTTGGTAGCGCGTCTTCTATTAATCAAATCTGCTTATGATAATAAGTTCCTTCTATAAAATTCTAATAAAAATAACCAAAGCCACCAAAATGCCAAATAGAATTCGAATCCCAACTATCAGAAAACACTCAGCTCTAAATCGTTTTCCCATCGCTCAAAGTCGATATTGGAGCCTGCATTATTTGAATAGCAACCATTTCAGCTTTTTGCTCCCGACGTTTAACAGGCAACGTTCCAAATCCCTCAAAGTTGGTAATTAAAGTTCTGGGATTGCATTTCAGTTATCAGTGAATGTTGTATTGGATTTCATCTTGTCCTAGTTGGGATTATTTGAGTATTATTTTGTAAGCAAACGGTTTAAATACGGTAAGTAGTTATCATCCAATGTGGGAATAAAATAAAATTATCAACTGGCTACAATCCGTTGAATGTTTTATTTATAGCACCCTCATTAGCTTACAAACTAGCATTAAACGTCTCTTTCTTCATGGAAATACCGAAGATGGACGTCATATTATATGGAGGTAGGTAGATAATTATCATGTAAACCAAATAATTAATTATTTATTAATTTCGCTGTCATTTGTTTATAAATAGGACCAGCAAAAGCAATTTTTTTTTTGCAAATTTTGCAATCTTAGATAGTAAAAAGAGACGAAAACGTCTTTAGTACGCAGCGTTCGGTATTTTTATTAAGTTTTTTATATTATATAATATAGGTACGTACATATAATCATCATCATCATGATGATGATGTATACCTATACGTATATGTCGGAGTCAAATCCTTATTTATCATTTGTAATGCGCCTATTCTACTCTATGCAAATCTCAAGCGTCTATTGTTTGGACGTAAGATAAATTCTACAGGATGACAGAGAGAAGAAATGGAAAAGATTCAGATAAGTGCCTAGTAGAGTTTGAGTAGCAGATTGGTACAAGAAGTTCATAGAATCCGTGTAAAAGCGGTCTCGCGGTTCGTGTAGATAGAAGCCCTAGCCTGGGTCTGTGTTTCAGAGCTGTATTTCCATCTGGCATTACCTAGATACGCCCGCAGTTAACAAATAATGAGCCTACTCCGTTATCAGTTCGTGGGATCAGTGCCAGTTAAAATGGAAAAAGCCGGGGGTGTACTGTGCTTGGAATCCTAGGCTTCTCATTTTCAGCTGTGATTGATACCTATTCTTTTATTACATCGGACACGGATGCAAAATCATGGTGAAGTACAGTCGGCTACAAAAATGTTCATTGCAGATTTGTGGGTACAGACAGCTGATACCTTAATAAAATTGAACAGTGACAAGTCCAACGAGGAAGAAACAAGCAGTGTATGCGATTCGGATGGAACCAACCTAACATTATTATCCAATCATGCATTGGAAAAATGTGAACAGAGATAAAATTACTGTGCCAACAGTACCTACTTGATCGATAGACTTGATGGTTGCCTTTGACATTGTCACTCAAGTGTGTAACCTGCAATGATAGCCTTCATGACTGACATGAAGAGAATAAAATGACTACACTGACATATTGACATTACCTACGTCAAGCGGGGAGAGAAAAACGAAAAGTAAACAAATCGTTACCTACGTAAAAAGAAAATAATGATTTCTACAATTATCTTTCATGATTCATTCAATGCATCCAATGCTAAATGTGCGAAATGTACCAAACGTGCCAAACGTTACTAAAAGTTAAACGAGCAATCAATTGCTACTTGCATAAAAATTCATAACCGATGGAGTGAATTACGGTCAGTCGTATCGTTGTTGATTTTAAGCTGGTGTAGTAATGCTGTGTAGCTAACAGTTAATCACTCTTTAGAGCCCGTATTGCATGTTTGCCAGACAAATGTTTGAGCGGTAGATTTATAACAAAGCATGTTCGTAGACTTGATCATTGAACATCGTAACTGTCCGTAGCGAAGAAAAATCTGATGATTTTGACGCTGTAGTGACGGAGTTTGAAGTAACCTGTATGCCGCATGTTAGACGACCGTGTACCTTTCAATCAGTGTTATTGAAAATGAATGAGAATTGAGATTTTTGAGACGAAGGCCAGTAATGCTCTATCTGCGTCGTCAACCGCACCAGTAGTCACTGTAGTCGTAGCTCGTTAGAAATCGGTAACTCTTGAGATGACTCGTGGGTTGATTGGTCATGATTTGTCCGTGCCAAGGAGTCCGGGTTTTGTCTCAGGCTGTCCGTGGGTGCGCGGCGAGCATCAGTTGGCTCTGGCGAGGGTTGTGGTCGTTGGACAGTAGTGTGGCTGGCACACGAGCAGTGGTGGCTGGCACACAGACGCGAGTAACACGGGACCCATCGAGGTTGGATGTTCATAAGGATAGAGAGCTTACAGTCATAATGAAGTTTATTGTTGCGATACAATGAAGAATAAAGAGATGGTACATAGTCAATTGGTTGTACTTAGTTTGACAGTTTCTGTAAACTAGTTTAGTAAGTTTCTATTGTAAACAAATTGAATCTAAATCGTGATAAGTTTCCAATTGAGATCATCATATTAGCCATAACAATGTGTCCACTGCTGGACATAGGTCTCCACCATACGTCGCCACAAATAACGAACCCAAGAATCCTAGGCCATCATCGATGCCTTGCGACCGCCACAATATGTCGTCGGTCCATCGAATGAATGTTCTCTCAACACTCTGATTCGCGTTGCATCGCGGTCATCATTCAAGAACATTTATCGCCAGCAGAGCAGTTATCAGTTCTGCAAGCTACAATAACCTATCCACAGCCATTTCAGCTTACTAATTCTTAGAGCTCTTCTAAGGATTTCCTCTGAGCTATGGCAAGGCCTCTAGTCATCGAATACCTCAGGTCCAGTCAGATGCAGACAACCCAATTAAGATACTGTGCTTGCTCAATTAAAGCCATCCGCTGTTGTTAGACTAATTCATGTGGAACAAATATCAAGTTCTTAACTCTTAAAGTCCTAAAACAAGGTATTGGCAGGACAGGCCGAGCAGGAAAGATACTCCCGTTGTAATGTCTGTTTCAGAATACACACATGAGGACATGTGTACATAGGTCACAATGGCCGTGTCGGAGTCAAATCCTTATTTATCATTTGTAATGCGCCTATTCTACTCTATGCAAATCTCAAGCGTCTATTGTTTGGACGTAAGATAAATTCTACAGGATGACAGAGAGAAGAAATGGAAAAGATTCAGATAAGTGCCTAGTAGAGTTTGAGTAGCAGATTGGTACAAGAAGTTCATAGAATCCGTGTAAAAGCGGTCTCGCGGTTCGTGTAGATAGAAGCCCTAGCCTGGGTCTGTGTTTCAGAGCTGTATTTCCATCTGGCATTACCTAGATACGCCCGCAGTTAACAAATAATGAGCCTACTCCGTTATATATATAATATGCCAATAGGGTGCGTATACGGCTTTCAGATTTCGCATCGGCATTATAGGTACCTATTATGAAAACGCTAGTGTTTGCCAATGACGTCATCGGAAACAATATACTCCAAGTGACGAGAATGTTGTCGTGGATGACATCATCGGCAGAAATATCGGTCGCTGGCATCGCTGGTACGTACGTCGATCCAGTGCACGCTGTACCATAGAAATCAATACAAAGCCACAAATCTTTTCGCTCCGTACGCCACGACACCGATCCAGTAGAAGCGTGGGTTATTCTCAACGTCTCACGAAAATTATTTCCAACGTATCACGCACGTTAGACGCCTATTCTCAGCGTCTCACGTAAAGTCAAAGAGCTTCTTATCACAATCTACAACATCTATTGATCATGTTTTGCACGAATATCCATTAACAATAAATCAGTTGAGCTACTTCTAAATTGTTTGCAGTTAGCTAAACTATATATCTACAAAACTCAGTGCAAGTAGGTTTATTGAAAGTTTAGCCTGGCTCGTCCAAAATCCACATCAATATTTGCACTGGCGCCCGTTGAAGTCGTTGCCAAATCGTTTTGGACGTAGGTACGTGCGCGGTGATTATACCTACCTCGAAAAGGCTTTACGGCTCTGCACTTCGGTATTGTATCTTTATTTGAAATAAATGTTTTGTGTGCAGTTTTCATTGATATATCCATTTTTGGGGAGCCAGCAATGGGCGACACAAGCCAAAAACTCAAAAAGTCAATAACTTTATTTCTTTACGCTTACAAAATAAGCACGTATACAAATTTGATACATAAACAGCTTAATAAATAGTAATTATTATCAATCATGAAACAAAATGTTATTGATTTTGTTCGCTTTAAATTTTTTGTCCACAAGTGGAAGAAGCGAAAAATAAACCACTAGTTAGTTTGTATAATACTTAAAATGTAATACCTACATTATTATTTGCCTATCTAAGTCTAAATATAATATGATTTAGATATTTACCGGTCAAAATAATTGAATAAGTAGGTAGTCTCATACCAAATAAGAAGTGTTTTTGGTTTGACCAGTAGTTAGCATTACAGTTATTCTGTGTTCCTTTACTCATTCGTACCTAGTAATTTCTTTGGCCTTTTTTCGTTACATTTGAAAACGGCCTTTTTGGACCCTTAAATTAGTCGCTATGAAGGTACGCGGCTACGAATCAACGCTAAGACAGACCTACGCGTAGGTCTGTCTTAGCGTTGATTCGTAGCCGCGACTAATTTAAGGGTCCAAAAAGGCCGTTTTCAAATGTAACGAAAACGGTAGCCTACGCTTGAGAACTACGAAGGTAAAGTCGCTACCTACGAAGCTAATACTGCTACGGAGTTACATTGCTACGGAGCTACACTGCTACGGAGTTACACTGCTACGGAGCTACACTGCTACGGAGTTACATTGCTACGGAGCTACACTACTACGGAGTTACACTGCTACGGAGCTACACTGCTACGGAGCTACACTGCTACGGAGCTACACTGCTACGGAGTTACATTGCTACGGAGCTACACTGACGGAGCTACACTGCTACGGAGCTTCACTGCTACGGAGCTACACGGGTACTAAGCAACTCTGCTACCGAAGCAACGTTACTACAGGCTACAGAGTAACTGCTACTACCAGAGCTACGCTAGAGATTTACGATTTAAAAGTCACTGACTTTCCACTATATTTTCCATTTAACTGAGAAATATAAGATTCTTTGTATCTAGCCTATGCTCAATGTACCCTTATGCTTGACGTTTTGGAATATATGTTATTCTGTAAGTCAAGTGTGAATAAATAAATAATAATAAATAAAATGCCGGCAGATTAGAAACATCGTCATGCTTTTAGGTCGACCTCCCGAAAAGATAAACTCCATTATTTATTTAAACCTTTCGGCGGTCACTTTCACGTTTTTATCATTATTTATTCAAATTCCCTCGGAATTACAACCTCCAAAATATCCGCTACCAAAAATACATTACATTTGTCATGATAAAAGGTTTGTTTTAGTAAAAAAAAAAAAACCTGTGTCTATAATCAATGCCTGAAAGATTCGAAGTTTTATCATTTATCACTCAGCAGATTTACTGCTTTAAAGCCCCTAAAAACGTATATGCCCACCTTAAAAGGGTTAAAAAGACCCCATAAAACATTCTTACGTCTTATCACAACGGAACAAACTAAATGGGTACTTACTTCTGCACTATAGACCCCTCAAATCCTTTGTAGAGACTCTTCACCTACGACAAAGATCTTGTATCATATTTTATACTCTCGCCATAGACATTCCGACGTGATCCCAGGAAATGAACCCTTTTCTTGTGAGATTAAGGTCCTATTCGGGTCGTATGTGGACAAACTATAAATTGGCTGCTCGGGCACACGTGGAATATGTGATAGTTGTTACAACACCATTTTTGTGCTGAGTTTCGATTCCATTTTTGAAATATTTTTATGCTATACAGGGCGTCCCACGGACATGCCACATGGAGGGAAAGTACCTTGAATATTGTAGATGGAACATTTTACTGAAAGAAGGCATTAATGCGATGCCATTCATAAGGTCGTATTCTTAAAAGTTACGAAAACTTAGAAATAACGTGCTATTTTTCATTTCAGTGAATGTTATTTGAAAAGCTGTAGAAACACAAATAACAATGTAGCACGAACATACCTAGGCAATCTACAAATTCCAACATGCTAGGCTGGAATTTGCTACATTTTTATTTTTTCTCTTGGCAGTGGCAACTGCTGCCGATTGCTTATGCAATTTTCCGCCTGAAAATATTCCTGAATAGACATTTCAGGCATTTTCCAGCCGGTTGCTTTTTCGTGGAATTTTAAGGAAATTTTGACCATGAAACTTTTGATTATGCTGCACTCTGTACGGGCCAACACGCACATGGTAAGTACCTACTTAGATACTTACACACGTATATATACTCGATAGAATAGATAAATCAGCCTTAGCCGGCCTGGCTTAGGCTGATTTATCTGTCCTATCGAATATGTAGGTAAGTATTTGTGTCTTGATTCAAATAAATAGGTATTAAATGATAAATAAAATAAATAAAAAGAAGACGCATAATTAGCCCATAAATCGTATCCATATTATACTCTTTATTCGTAGGAAGGTTTTATAGTTTTATACAGTGCGTCCCACGGATATGCCACATGGAGGGAAAGTACTTGAAAGTTCAACCATATAATTATTAAAATATCTATGAATGCTGTTTAAATTGTTTTTTAAATTCAAATAATGTCTTGTTTCAGTAAAATGTTCCATCTACAATTCAAGGTACTTTCCCTCCATGTGGCATATCCGTGGGACACCCTGTAGAATAAGGATAATTAATTGATAAGGAAAATGTCCCAAAATTATTTAATTTTTGGGACATACCTTAATTAGTCTGGGAATCGAAACAAGAGTCCGAAACCGGGCTTGCAATACCGGTATTTTCAAACACTGGTTCGACTGACCTTGACGTGCTGGGCATCACTGAAAGGATTCCAGGATTCCTTGTTTCGATTCCCAGACTAGTCAAGGTACCTCGTAAACTTAACAAATTTGGTGGTTACTTATCTAACTCACCTACTCTTCCTTTTTAAAAGGCAGGTAGGTAAATAATAGAATTTTCCATTCCAAGAAACAGGCATCTCAAGCATTTTACGATATCACAAAAACATAATCCATGTTCTGATTTCCCCTGGCTGCGTCGGTCCTTCTCAATAAAAATAAGGTAGAGTCCAGAATTCTATTACCGCGTAGTTGAAAGCTATCGTAAAGCTTGCAGAAAATAATCCTACCTTAAAATATTACTTCATTCTACCTCTCAGTTCCGGAAAAAAGCTAAAATATACTTAAGTTATTGGAGGTTTAAATAGCAAAATTTTAGCCCAATCCGTTCAGTACTTTGTGCATGATGGATGAGGCAACAAATACCCATTTATCTATTCAAATATTCGCAATCATAAAATGTATACCTAAGTGCAAATGCTACTTCACACTAGATATATAGATATAAATCTTTATTTGCAACTTCAGGTACATTTAAACAATTATACAGTACACACTAGTAAAAACAAACAATAATAAAATACTGTTGATTAATTAAAATAAACAATAATTAAAACCTAGGTCATATGTCAAAAAGGCCTAGTCACAAATTTAATTAGCGTGAAGGCGAAGTGTGGTGTTTGGACTATGTTATTTAAAAAAAGATTTCTTTTTTAACACTTTCATGGCCCCGGACGCCCGTGTCCGTGTGCACCACAGGCGAGGCGGGGCGCGCCCCTGCAGCTGCGGGTTGTACCGCCGGGGCTTCGCATTGATTGCGTTAAACCTTAGACAATTTGACCCGCCGTTAAACAGCGCGTACGAAAAATAGGTTAGGTTTAGATCTATCGTTAGGCACTTATTGTGTGAGTTGATCCTGTCCAGGCAACATAAATGCAGACAGACTAGCAAAGGAAGGAGCGAGACAGACCCCAACAAAACAGGACATCAGTCTCTCAAACAGCAGAAGTAGAGTAGTAGTCTTTGGTGTTCTTTTTCAGAGTTAAGTTTTAGTCTAAACTTATCTCTGAAAAAGAACACCAAAGACAATGAGAGCATCGAACAGACTGCAAACACACTAAATCAATATTCCCTTGCAAAGATAGGAAAACAACAAACACGATGCTCAAGATGATCCGTGAGGACCTAAGAACAATGGTGGACATCATCACAGGCCACTATGAGCTGAATCATAGGACTGAATCTAGGACAAAAATTGTATTCCAGACTCTCATGTGACTGGTGCCTCGGCAGAACTAGCACATAGACCAATACTCATTCTCAAACTCAGATAAACATTGTATGTAGTACTTTTTATCAACAACCCGCTATCCCGATCCGTCGGTGACCACCTACCCGATGGGAGTAAATTTAAAATCAGCGCCCCATGCTCCTTGCATGCAGCACAAAGCTGAATTTACTCCCTTTGCCTATTTATTTTTAATTATTTTGTATTTTTTATGTTTAATTCTGTTTAGGTTAAGAGTTTTTTTTCGGCAATAAATGATTTTTTTTATTTTTTATTAAGTTTTTATTTTATTAATAACTTTTGCCAAACGCCTACGTTTCGTTTTCGGGACAAATGTTTGTACAATCTGCAGACATTTGTTTAGGGTATTCTGATCGTTTTCTATGTACTATAATAAAAAACCAATAATAAAAAATATTAGTACCTATAATAAAAAATATCTATCTATGTATTGTATTGTATTATGTATATCAGTTATCTAGTACCCATAACACAATCTTTGCTTAGCTTGGGGCTAGATAATGCTGTGTGAATTGTCCAGCATTATTAATTTATTTTATTTATTTAAATCATTGATTATTAAGAACCGAAGTAGGCACTTTATCAAGGCTTCTTTTGTTCCTCAAATAAGAAGGTCCTTTGATGGTTACGGTACTTCATCATTGTCATCATCAGCTACAATTCACTGAAACACAAAATTAAGGCTGTCAATCACACTTAATGTTAATTCAAATTTCGTTTAAAGTTATTATAATCAAAGCTGAGGAGCACATCGTGTCCCAACTCTGGGCTAAAACTTAGCTTCCTTTCTTCCATTCATCACGGTTTGACATAAGGTGGTCTAGTTTATCTACCTACACCACAGTAATACTATTCTCAGATTAAAAAACCTGGATATTTAATGTATACAAAGGGGTATTTCTTCGTGGAGAATATCTAACGATATTGATGTCATCGAAGCAACGCACAGAAGCTCAACCATTTTTGATTTGGAAAGCTTTCATTCATCATTTAATTGATCACTCGTTCGTTTTCGAATTCAAATTTAAACATTTGTCGCTCCATATTAGGCGTTTAGGAAGTTTTTTTTATATATTTTTTTGATAACCTTGTCGTTGCATTGTTGTTTCCGTTATGGTTTTTGTTAAGTTTTTTACACTAAAATTATAAAGTGGATAGATTTGTATTTTTGTATGTAATAGCGATAGAATATACCCAAGCGAAGCTGGGGCGGACCGCTAATATATTATACATACGAATAAAGTGTGTGTGAATATACACTATAACTAATTGACTAAGATGAAATTTGGTATGTAGGTAGTTTAGATTTAAGAATAACACATAGGTTGGTAGTGGGGGTGGGGGGGGGGTTGTGGATTTTGTTATAAAAATAAAATAAATTAAAAAAACTAACAAACAAATTACATAAGCAAACAAATAAATAAATAGATAATGAAAGTAAAGTACCAATATTTATTAGGTACTATCTAATGTAACTTAATTTTAAACGTGTCTGCCTTTAAAAGGTTATTAGGTACTATCTAATGTAACTTAATTTTAAACGTGTCTGCCTTTAAAAGGTTATTAGTTAATATCTAATGTACTTTAATTTTAAACGTGTCTGCCTTTAAAAGGTTATTAGGTACTATCTAATGTAACTTAATTTTAAACGTGTCTGCCTTTAAAAAGTTATTAGCTACTATCTAATGTACTTTAATTTTAGGATTTATATCCATGTATCCTGTGTTATTACTGTTGGTGGTCTATAACAATAAATCAATAAATAAAATAAATAACGTATCTGTAGTAATAAAATAAGAATGTTTTATCAATCTATCTAATAAAAAACCATGATGCTTACGTAATGATAACGTAGTCACGTGTCAGAAAAGCGATGTCATCTTTCTCTATGTATTCTGAAATAACATCGGTCAAAATTAGTAAGGGGAAACGGCTTCACCGATTTTGATCAAATACAGCTTTAATTTAATAAATTGTTAATTGGCAAATAAATAATTTTTGCATTTTTTTTTAAGAACAATAGTAGAATTATTTCATGCATAAAAAATAAAAATTGTTTATGCTTTGTTTGGGAGCTACCATGACCCTGTCAGACAAAAAGGCACATACGTACCTAAAAAAATAACACTATTTTAGGAAATAAATCAGAAAAGAAATCTGAAGTAAAATCTGAATTGAATGTTTAATGCTTCCAGTCCAGACACTTACGTCTATGAAAAACAGGAACAGAAAAATTTTGACAATATCCCATGTGAGAAACACTCCAATCTGTAAATGGAAGCAACATGTAGGGTTTACACTTTTTCAAAGGTTAGTTCAAACTTAATTGTAACAAGAAATTGGAAAAGTAAAAAAAAAAACCAGGCATTAGGTACTTTGCGGTAACCATTGCAAGATATTAGGCTAAAATATTTATATGTATAGTGTGAGATTATACTACCATGTAATGCCGGGTACAGACCAAGCGAACAAAAGCGAGCGAAGGCTAACGAGTGGGATTCGACGATCTATGACGAACGTTCACTCGCTTTCGCTGTTGTATCCACATTATCCACAAGAACACATGTGAAACAGTCGGCGGAGCACAGCCGAGAAGAACGAAGACCCTCATTTGGGCTCGCTTGCTTTCGCCATGACGTCCACACTGGTTCAATCGCGTTCAGTGGTTAGCCTTCGCTCGCTTTTGTTCGCTTGGTCTGTACCCGGCATAAGAGATAGCACGTTTTTTGCCAATTTCGAAAACACAACAGTTCGGGGTAAACGACCCTACCTAAAATAAGCGTAGCATTGGGCGTAGTCGAATTTTATTGAAAATTGGCAAGAAGCAAGGTTTTACAGCTCAAGTAGTATAGGGAAAAATCTGAAAAATGTAATTTTGTAGTTTCTTCACAAAAAAAATGATTCTCGCTGTGGACCAAAACTTAGTAAATTTTGTTTTGTTTTATTTTGTTATGACAATATTTATCCAAATGCAATGTTACCTTAATATAAGATCAATACGAGTGTGAGCACCAATACAAACCAACGTTGGTTTAATGATGCAATATTTACTAAGCGATGTATACTTTTATAAATAAATAAAATTGAGAGAGAGAGGTTTTATTTGAAACTCAACTTAAAAACAGCTCTGCCCTGAATTAATGGAAAGGTATGAGAGTGGAAGATCGGTCTTAAGTAACTCGTTGGGTTCCAGACAAAGATGTTTTCTTATTTAGTATCAGAGGGGATTTACTTTTTTAAGAATTTAGACCTCGCGGCTTTGACGTCCGATGTGGCGCGGTGGGCGAAGGTCTGCCTGCGACGCAGGAGGTTGCGGGTCCGATTCCCGCCTCGGGACAAATGTGTGTACGATCTGCCGACATTTGTTCAGGGTGTTCTGGTCGTTGTTTATGTATAATAAAAAAATATTTATCTATGTATTGTATTACATTAAGTATATCAGTTATCTAGTACCCATAACACAAGTTTTGCTTAGCTTGGGGCTAGATGTGAATTGTCCAGTATTTTCTATTTATTTATTTCTTCTTTTAGTGAATAGACAGACGCACAAAAACAGTTTTCCTCATTTGGAAACGGTGTTAAGTTACTTTTGCTCACTTTCATATTGTTCCATGCAATTGACGAAGTCCAGTTCACAATAAGATGTGAAATTCATGTAAGTATAAAAAGATGTGCGACCGCAAACCCTGCCGGTCCTGAAATTGAATAAAGTGTGTATTACTAGAATTGCTAATCAATAAGTAAAATGTATTCGTGTATCACTCATTATGTTCGCCGATTATTGGTTGAAACCCTTAGGCTGTGCTCACTTTCGATACGATTTCATCCGAAAATGATTCGCGCGTAAACGTATGACTACGCACGAATGATTCCGACCTTCCAAGGACTATCGGAGCGCTCACATGCGACCGACGCATGCGATACGACCGACGACGTTACTTACGACGACGTCCAAATATAATCCGAACTTGTTGGGATTTATCACACAGTCGTACGTTCAGTTTTACATAAACCGGTGCACTGCCTAATTGACGGAGAAAAACGTATTCAGTGTGAGAGCTCAATTCGTACGAACACTACCTTACTCGTACGTTTACGTACGAACACATTCGTGTACAAAGTGAGCACGGCCTTATGGTCTCGTTCTGTCCGTCCGCATGAATATCTCAGTAATGATTACTGCTTGGTATTAACTTGAAATTTAAAATAATAATACATTTTGTGCATCATTACTGATTTCAAGAAAAACAAAATCAAAAATGAGAATTAAAATTTTCAGTAGGTCACAAATTGTGATTTTGAAATTTCAAAAGAGACCTATAGGGGCAAATAGGGTATCAAATGAAAATTATCTCTTTGTACATTTGAAAACAATTTTTGAAATTTCTGTAAAATTCATTATTTTATTTCTAGACGCCCATATCAATTAGACGCTGACTGTACCACCCAGCACCAAATGCGCATACAAATAAGGGACAGTGACAAAAAGGCTTTCCACAAGCTTTAAACAAGTGGTCCGCGAACTGTCTGTTATCTGATGCCGTCAATAATACATCTAAATCTTACGAGTTAAAGCACATATTTGAATGTACATTTTAGTGCTGCGCGCTGCAGCGATGCTTTTCAGGTATGCGACATGCTTAACCCTTCAACTTTTCCATAAAATCAACGCACGCGAAGCCACGATTAGAAACAATGTAGGTAAATTATAACGAAACATAATTAACTATTCTAAAAAAATACTAACTTGTACGCTCTCATGCATTGGTACATGTAATAATCACATTGATGTTCAAGAGACACGCGCCAGAGTGTAGAGGGCAGCGTTGCCCGAGGCCTTCCGGTAGATAGATAGTCATCCTTGCTACCTTGCCTTCTGAAACGTGAAAATAAAATAAAATAAATAAATAAAATACAATAAATTTATTCAAAAACAATTAAGGACTAAATGGATTACAAGAGTCAATTGTCTTATATTCATAAGGTCTAAAATAATACAATTGCCTGAACTAGGTTAAATAAACCTGTGTCTCAGGCGGAATGTGCTTAAAACGAAATAATGATAATCACAAACAATCAGTAGTCATAATAAAACAAAGCAACGGTGCAGATGTGGCAAATAACTTAATTATGCTAACTACGCTAAACTTAACTAATTATGAAGGTGCTTAGGTACAAAAATCATTAGCCTACTTAACTAGGCCAATGTCTTATCTGTGTCATCTTACTGGCCTAGGTACTTTGTACAAAAAAAAAATTAGTTATTACAATTAAGGAGAATCTGAATTTGAAACAGTTGAGTTTGGGTGACTTGTGACCCGAGAGCTTGGTGGGTATCGGTTGCAGCGCATCTGTATTAGATATGGTACATATTTATTCATTTAATCAACTTTGACATTCTTTGACAGGAGACTCCCGCAAGCAAATACCCTAAGCACTTGTTCCCCTCTGTCGAGACCTGCATATTTGCGCCTCTAGAGATGATCGGCCAAATCTGCCGCCGCACCAGCCCTCACGGAAGTCCTAGGAAGATGAGAAGGCGCAAGTGTGTCGATGACCCACACAATAGGCCTCCCCATCTCCCATGGGACTACTAGAATCATACCATCGGGCCTCTTACCATCGTCACGCAACAAAGCATTTGGTTCAAGAATAGTTGTTACGTTAGCGGTGACAAAGGCCCGCCGGATGTTGTCGTTAAGGCTGGTATGGCGAAATGGTCGACCGGCGGGCGGCGGTGGACCTAGTACATAAGTACATATTTAAATTGTATTTCTTAGGTACTGCTGAAATAATTCAAGGTTGAAATAGAGACCTACCTCTGTGATAAACTATTTGGAATCTGTCTCCTATAACTAGGAGATTTTTTTGGAATAGCTATGACATTAAAATTTGCTTTTTCAATGTTTTTACGATTTAAATTACGATTCCTCGGAGATTCTTCTGCCAAAATTTCTGTCGTAGCTAAAACGATGAACACTGTAACAAAATAAGTAATACCTAATTACTGATTCAATGTTATTTTATTTTCAATATAAATAATTCTTGACTTCGATGACTAGCTTCGTCTCGTGGAGAGACGAAACTAGTTGACGTCTTGCTTTGATAGGTATTTTTTCATTTTGTAGTTGGTGTCGTTTTTCTTCTACAACGCGGACTACATTTTGTTAGAACTTATCGGAGAAGATTTTTTCGCGGAATTTAAATATTTTCATCCTTATATTTTGCAATAGATATCCGCAAAGTAACGCCTGAATCTATTATTTAATGTCCATCGCTTTAAAAATAGACGACCAGGACCCTAATTCCATTACGTACATTATTCTTAATGATCAAACAAAGGTCATGTAAAAAAGTACTTACTTACAAAATATATAAATATACGCTATAACCATTTTCGTCACGTGAAATGTAAAACAAAAAACAATCTAGGAAAAGAAGTTACTCTGATAAATATAATTGCAAAGCCAACAAGCTGAAAAATTACTTGTTGTTATCTAGGTACCTACTTACCTGCCCATTGAAACTTCTCGGTCGGTTTTATAAACTTTGGTTATGTATTGGTACTTACCTATCATCGTTAATGTCCATCGCTGGACATAGGCGTCGTCTAAGGCCAAGGCCACGACATCTTGCGGCGCGTCCTGCGTCCTTATGTCACTTTTCCGCAAGTCGCACCACCCCGCGACTTATGGCACGGCAGACTCAAACAACTTCTTTGATTAGTTCTCGCCGCGGACGCAGACGCAAGACGCAGGACGCGCGGGCGGGCATGTCGTGACCTTTTCCGGCGCCCTGTCATCGGCTTGCCGCGTCATCAGTCTTTCTTTACCTTTCTGTAAGGCGTCCTACACTACATTTGCCTTGAATGTTGTTGACGGTTGATAATAGTACAATACGGTCGTGGCCGAAAGCGCAGCACAGCGCAGCGTAGCGCAGGTCCAGGCAATCACAGCGCGGTCTGCTTATGATCAGTCTATAAGCCAGTTGCATGGTTCCAAGGCTTCTAAGCAACTCAGACTAAGTAGATTTCTTACTTAGTCTGAGCTAAGTAATATTAATTATATAATTTTATTTTAATACATAAGAATGGTAATCAGGTTTTCAGCTACAAATAAATGATTTCTTATCTTATCTTGTCAATATGCGAGGCTCTTTGTAGTGCGGCAGTAGCAAAAAATAATAATTCAATAGCTTTATTTCTTTAGGCTTACAAAACAAGCACTTACACAAGTCAAATTTATACATAAACAGTTTAATAAATAGTAATTATTATCAAATAAGAAACAAAATGTTATTGATTTTGTTCGCTTAAACTTTTTGTCCACAAGTGGAAGAAGCGAAAAAGCCTTACCTTTAGAGCTTTTGTTAACGATGGCGTGGCACAGATTAGACTGACAAGCAACATGGACACTTGTCTTTGTCTTGTCTACCTAGTGAAGTCAATCTTTCATCACATTTTACAACTTCAAGCAAAATCCTATGATTTTTTACAATCAATGAAACTTTTATTCATGACAGACGGCACAATAGGTACGTAGAATAAATAAAAGTAGGTCCTCATACAAAATTTCTAGGGTTTCACTCCAAGTTTTTTTGTCATCAGTAAAAATATCGAACCGAAATCGCAGGCAAAAGCTTCATTTATGGCTGTGGTATGGGTCAAACTAGCGCCGCCACCTATTTTATCTTATTATTACGTTGAACAATGGAAATTTCAAAAATCCATCGTACAGTTTGTGATAATCGCTGAGTCATTCATTACATTACTCATAGAAAATGTACAAAAATGCAAAAGTAAATTGAATTTCAACCATGTTGATGAAAAAGTTGTTAAAAAAGCCTTTAAATATGAAGAAAACTGCAGATCTCTGGGGCATTTCCGTTAGAATGATTAAGCCATTGGTTGATACCATTGCACCAGATCTATAAAGCTAGATCTGGTGCAATGGTATCAATTTAATCAATCTATCGACTGTGGCGTATTGTCTGATCTCATGAAATGTAGTAAAATAATCCCACTGTTTAATTCGAGTAATCAGTTTTTTAATATACCTATTAAAAGCTATTTTTTAATGCCTCTGTAATAGTTTTACTCTATTTAGTTTAGCCAGAAAATCGAAAATAGATATTGGTGGCCATCAAGGGCAACTTCGATATTCTGCCTAAACCTAATAGAGTAAAACTATTACAGAAGCATTAAAAGCTAATAACAGGTATCACAAAGTGTGCGATGTGTTAGTAAGTTAAGAGGCGAACCTAAATTTTAGGGTCTTATCTTACTAAGCCGAAAGGAGGTGATTCTGGACCTCAAGGGGACTCTTTTTTGATATATCATTTTATAAATTTCACAAATTTTATTTTTGATAGGTACTACACTTTTTTTGTGTTATCAGTAGTCACTGGTGATCCTTTTTTTAATCTGTAATTCAGCTACTCTCTCCAGCACCATATTCTTTAGGAATTCCCCTGCCAAGTCAGCACCATCGCGGTCTGGGGCTGTAAAAAAAACAAACCACATCACACCATTTATATGCAAAAGTTTGGATGTTTGTTAGTTAAATTTTCACGCCACAACTTAACAACAAATCGGGCTTAAATTTTGCATTGATGTTGCTATATTACTTATTAAGGATTATTATGGATCCTGTGTCTGAATTAAAGAATATATTATTATTATTATTGCCAAATTATAAGATGTTTACCCCCTTCTCCATGAAATCGCAAAATGCTTTTAAATTTATCTCTATTCAGTCGATTTACGACTGTTTTACTATAAAAACTATCGTAGTTTGACGAATTCATTACGGATGTAAGCGGGTTAACTACGAACCTTATTTGTGTTGGAAGAACACCAACGTTTCATCCCTTAACGAGGGACTTCTTCAGGGTGAGTGCGGTTCTAGGCGCGCATGTTCCGCGTCCCGCGTTAAAGGATGTAACGTTGGTGTTCTTCCAACATAAATAAGGTTCGTAGTTAACCCGCTTACATCCGTAATGGATTTACGACTGATTATTATGATACCGGTTGTACGGTTTGCATACCATACAGTGTCACATGTTCCCGCGGGTCAGCAGTTTACGTTATGACGTGTTTCTCAGGCTAATTACATTCAGTCGCAAACGACTGTCCTTTTGGCAACACGTCACGTACATTCGCGACCACAACATTACTTTTAGTACGATTAAACCGTGAAAACTTACAAACACTTTCAACTTCCAAACACCAACTACTTATAGGATTGTGGGAGACAATAGTAGAATAGTACGGAACCCTTCGTGCGCGAGTCCGACTCGCACTTGGCCGGTTTTATTCTTGTTGATGTAACGTGCGTCGAGATTCCGTAGTTCACCCTACATTATGCTTTTGTCGTTCATTTTTCTTACGATGTCGGCGCCGAGTGCCGACTTTCGTACTTTGCCAACTTTTGCAATATTCAGTGTAAGTAATAGCGGAGTGCCGACTTTACAAAATTCCTATCCAACTAAACGCTTATCGACGACTTATTATAAATTTGCGTATTTAATGAGTACTTTGCCTACTATTATAAACTTCGTTAGTTCTGAATGCACGATACCAACTGTGGTACAATTAAGTTAAAAAATGTTGGGGGTTTAAGTGGCGCGCACCGTTACTTCAGTTTTATATTTCCATGGACACGCTTGTGTTGTTTCTACTTAGAATGCATTGAGATTATGTTTATTTCATAGATCAGACTATAACCTTTTTGCTTAGACAATTTAACCCGCTTACCTATGATAACAATACTTACCCTTGTAATCAGCTGGGAAGGTGATATTGAAACATGGTCCCATGTGGAGGATCATCCAAGCTGAAAGATTTGATAAAATAAATAAATATGAAATTATTCTTATAAAATCTATTACGACAACCGATGTGGCGCGGTAGACGAAGGTCCGCCTGCGACGCAGGAGCTCACGGGATCGAGTCCCGCTTTGGGACAAATGGTTGTACGATCAGCAAATATTTGTTCCGGGTGTTCTGGGTGTTTCTATGTATAAAAAATATCTATACCTATGTATAGTACCGTAAAACCTTACAAGATTGCCAAACTGATTTGATTTTGCCCACCACGGTACTTTTTTTAAAATTCTTCATATTATCGAGAATGTTTTAGTAGCTTTTATTTCTTGTTTGTTGGTAGATACTTGAATATGTCACTGGCAGCACTAAATAACCGATTGTCGCTAATTTCACTTCAGTTGACTGTCAGTTGGTGTCAAAGTTTGGTGGTGTGTTTGGCGGGCCAAAGTTCGTGCGGAAAACTTTTTCAAAAACAATACTTGCAGTTGCAGCAGGCAAGTAATTATTTTACCACTATAAGTTTGTAACAAATAAATAATAACTATCGAATATCTGACGCGAAACCTCTTTTAAACTCGAAAATATTAAGTTGGGCAATGTCAAAGTACCTTTTCTGGAGTACTGTTTACTACTTTGCCCACCAAAATATTGCTGTCAGGGTTGTCACTACGACATTAAATCAAAATTGATTTATGTAGGTCCTATTAGTAGTAAGTCGTTTGGTATTATCTAACCACCTTTTAATTGATGATGCCTATTTTTTTAGGAAAGTAGCTAAATATCAGCTGTTTCCGGTCAATGACCTTTATATTAGTCGTGTTTCTTGTATTGAAATTGTAGTGTATATACTTGTAGTTATACATTTAATTTTTTTGTACGTATAGTAGTAGGTACTAAATGCTATTTATAAGGAAGGTCTATAAAACAAGTGTTTCGATCATAATTGTAGAGTATTTCCAATTATTTATTTTTTCAATTCCTCTTTATCAAATAATGTAATGCAAAATTTACCATTTCTACAGTTTTTTTTTGTATATTAATGCCTTAATTTGTTTTATAATCTAAATGAGGTAGGTACTTACCTTATTATTTATAAAAATATTTATAGACAACTATTACTTTTTCTTGATTAAAGTTTTTGTCGACGTTAATAAGTTAAAACTTAGGTACTATGCACCTACAGTTGACATGGCAGCAGTTGAATAGGTACTTAATTATATTTCATTATAATTAAAGGCTGTTGGTAAACAATAAAAATGTGACAACCCTTGCGCATCTTTTTATTTGTATGAAAAATTTCAAAAAAATATTTGTGTCTTTGCTTACTCAATTTTGGCGGTTAATTTGCTTGCTTGAACGTTTTATATTAAGATATAAAGTAACATTGATTATCCCTATTGCGTGTTCCTTAAATCTTGTTATCCTAAGGTCAAAAATACCGGAATTACGATTTTTTTTGCAAAATGGGCAAACTCGGAAAAAAAAAAAATATTTGGCCCGCTCTCTAAAATTATGATTTTTACACATACCGTCCCATTTTATTCGATTTATTATCTATTATTTGCAAAGAAGAGTATATTTAAAATAATGTAGCGCAAAATTATTATTAGAACTATACATACTTTTAAAATTATCTTAAATTGAACCACTAAATCCAAAAAAATTGGGCAAAGTTGCACGGTTTTACTGTATATTAATAAATAATGCTGGACCAAGCTCTGCCAAGAGGATTTTCAGGGTAAAAAAAGCCACCGTACTATTGCACTTGGATTCACCTACCCCAGTTACCATATGGCTTACATTCTGCAGGGCTTTCACATAATATAGTGCCATCTCACTAATATTATAAACGTGAAAGTTTAGATGGATGGATGGATAGATAGATGGATGGATGTTTGTTCCTTTATCACGCCACGAACGGCTGAACGGATCTGAATGAAATTTGGCACAGAGATAGATTATAGTCTGGAATAGAACATAGGCTACTTTTTATTCCGGAATTCCACGGAAACGGGAACTACGCGGGTGAAACCGCGAGGCGCTGCTAGTTATATAATAAAACCGGCTGTTCAACATTTAGTTCTTTCAACTGTTTTGGTAATTTTTGATAAATTTTAGGAGCCATACTAACAACACTTTTCCGCATTAGTGCGGTGTGCGGCACTTTATTCCGCGATTTTTTCAATGATAAACTTTAGTAGGTACCTAAATAATAAGTAATTGCACGTCATTCTCTCTCAAATATATTTTTGCATGCCGATTGACGCCAAGCATGTTGATCCATAAAATGTATTTACTTATTACCTTACATAAACACATGTTTTGGCAAATAAAAAATCTTTATCTTTGTAGAGTAACTTTCTAGCTAAATAATAGCGCGTCAGTTCGCAACGTATCACCGGCAGGCAGAATGTGGTGTTCCTCCTATCGATGAAAGTGACTTTATTGCCGTAAAAATTAGTACAAAGTCTCGGGACTTACCTTCGAATTGACGCATACAGTTCACATAGTCCATCATGCAGTAGCTTTCGAAGGTATAGTAACTATACAATACAGTGCGCCCGCAAACCTCTCCCGTTCTAAAATCAAAAAGAATTCTATTACCGGATTTTTTTTCCGGAAATCCCCCAAATCAAATCGATCTGTCTCGTGGGGGATATCAGGAAAAATTATTCGGGAAATCCCCCGCATAGCTCGACCCTTAAAATAAATTAGATCGTACTAACCTTCGATAAAAGTAAAAAAGGGAGATGAGGCATTACCATCTCGAAAGTGTATGGCTCAAGTTAGGTTCAACTATGTTCCCTTACCTCAGTCATAGTCGGACCGGCGGCGCGGGCGGTGGCGTTTGTGTTGCGCGTGCTTGCTACGAAGTATAATTTTGTGTGATTTCGACTAAAACACCACGACAAGGCCCTCGTGTTCGTTCAGCAGGTGTACAAATAGCCCCAAAACAAAAAACAAAGCCCAAGGCATCACATATTTTCCCGCGTAAGTAGATACACCAAACTTTAAATTTTCTGATAATCCGATACCTTATCATTATTTCATCTGTAACACGGTACAGTTTTTGAGTGAGCGCTAGGAGAACGTACCGTATCTTCCTTTTTTACTTTTATCGAAGGTACCTATAACTCGTCTCCGCTGGCTGCTAGTGGCGGACCGCTCACCAATGGAAGGTTTCCCAATGGAGACCGGGCCCTCCTCTTTTAGGCCCGCAACTGTGGCGCAAAGTTAAAGCCAGTGAGCACTCAGGAGTGATAACTTTGGCCGTCCACACTGTGTCCGTGCTGTTGGATGGATTTGCCTTGATTTTATTAATTGCTGTCATGAAATCATGGCGCTCTCCGCTTACCAGTTTTAGGCCACATAATTTTCTGACCCTATTTACCGGCCCTCGCGAAAATTCCCGATTGAATATGAAAATAAAGATCTGCCCTAACGACGCCTACGGCAGAAACGCTACGCTACTGAATCAAACATAATGTTTTTGCATTTTAGTATCACCTAAATATAAAATGAATAATGGGTACGTAAGATGCCCATTCCGCTCATCCAATATCTTTGTCTTGTGTACATTTGACCAAAGAACATGGATGACTTCATCCAAGTTCATCCAGTAAATTACTAGCAACACCAATATTCGATCAAACATTTGGATACTAGTTTCTGTCTGCGGCTTCGCACGCGTTGTTTCTATGAAAACGTATACAGGTCAATTCTTTCCCATAGAAACGGAAAATTTATAGGTTTAATTGTAGCCAATGGTTTATTCGACGACTCTTGGAGCTGCGATATAAATCAAACTTCTAAGTCAACGCTATAGGTTTAATTGTAGCCAATGGTTTATTCGACGACTCTTGGAGCTGCGATATAAATCAAACTTCTAAGTCAACGCTATAGGTTTAATTGTAGCCAATGGTTTATTCGACGACTCTTGGAGCTGCGATATAAATCAAACTTCTAAGTCAACGCAATCAAAAGTTAAAGCCCAGTTCATTCCCAGTTTTTTTGAATTTTTCAAGGGATCCCATGCACACAAAACCTATAGGGTACTTACCTAGAATCATGAAATTTGGCAAGAAGTAAGGTCTTACAGCACAAGTAAAGGGAATAATCCGAAAACCGTTAGTTCATTCACAGAAAAAATAACTTTCGAATCTCGCCATGGACCTAAAATCTATAGGGTACTTTCCGTTACCCTAGAACTATGAAATTTGGCAAAAAGCGAGGTCTTATAGCACAAGTAAAGGAAAAAATCCGAAAACAGTAATATTGTAGTCTAAGCACAAAAATATTTTTTTCATTGAAATGTGAGTTAACTTTATGCCTCGAGAATTCCCGAGGCATTGCATTTTTTTCCCATCTCCACTAGGGGCAAATTTCTCGAGAATTCCCGAGTTGGAGATTCCTGAGCACAACCCCTAGTTTTTCTTAAATAATAAACAAAATACAAATAGAAGACGTACGTATATACCCTGAGGCAGTAATGGGCTATGTAATCACACTGCTCCGTCAGGTTCTCCCGGTATTGAGGTTGCGGTGCCCATATCGTCACAGGTTCCACGAACAAATTTTCGTCTCTAACCATATCAAGAAATACAACAAAGATTATTTAAAGACAATGTAAGAACATAAAGGATGTAAGTAAATATTTAGTAGAAATTCTTTAGCACAATAGACTATTTGATTACATTGAAAATAAGTTGCAAATTGTCTTCATCCTAGTGACAAAGCATAATCAGACAACGTAACAAAGCGTAATCAGACAACGTAACAAAGCGTAATCAGGTGATTTGTAGGGTTCCGTACCTCAAAAGGAAAAAAGGAACCCTCATAGGATCACTTTGTTGTCCGTCTGTCAACCCTCTTTTCTCAGAAACGCGTGGAGGTATCGAGTAGAAATTCACATCATATACAATTGGAGTCTCAATATACATCATACTTCTAAGTTAACGCAATCAAAAGTTACAGCCGTTTATTTCTTATATCACAAGTAAAGGGAAAATTCGAAAACCCTAAATTTGTAAACCCTAAAAAATAATTTTTGAATTTCGCTATGGAACAAAAATCTTTTAAGTATTTCCCGTTAACCTAGAATCATAAAATTTGGCAAGAAGCAAGGTCTTTTAATACAAGTAAAGGGAAAAATCCAAAAACAGTAATATTGTAGTATAATCACAAAAAAAAAAAATTTGATTCTCGCCATGGATCAAAACCACTTGACGTTTTTATTATTAAAAATATGCTTATTTTAGGTAAAAAACAGGATTAAAATTACATATATTTTTATTTAATCACGTGACCCAAAACGCTCTGTGTTTGGTTGCATCGCTGCGCTGGTGACGTCACACTTATCACGAATTGTGCGTGTTGTTTGTTGTTGTTGTTCTTCTTGTTAGGTGTGGTGTGAGAAGTGTGACGTCATCGAGTCATGTCACCGGAGCCATGACAGAGATTATCGTTTTGGCGCGCTATTATTTTATTCAAACTTTAAAATTAGTTTTTTTAACTAATACGACTGGCCTTGAAGAAATATTACTTAAATTTTGCATTATTTTTATCAGACAATTCGTTAGATTTATTTCCCAGTACCAAGTAGTCAAGTAGTCAAGTAGCCTAGGTGTTGCAACTGAAGTAATCCTTGATAACTTCAAAACTTTCTCTGTCATGACTCCAGTGACATGACTCGATGACGTCACACACCCGATCAACACGCACTGTAATCTGTGATAGGTGTGACGACACCAGCGATGCAACCAAACGTAGAGCGTTTTCGGTCACGTGATCATATTTATATTGAAAAAATGTGTAATTTTTATCCCGTTTTTTGCCTAAAATAGACACTTTTTTTTTCATTCAAATCACCTGATTACGCTTTGTTACGTTGTCACTGACTATGAATGATGAAAACAATTTGCAACTCTTTTTCAATTTAGTCAAATACCCTATTGTGTGCTATTGGACGAAACACGCAAGCCAATAGGAAGCAAATAAGGCACGTCCAATCGCGTGGCAGTCTAGAAATTTACCGCCACTGAGCTATGGTAAAAAATGCCTAATAGCATTCACTTCGTCAATCTGACAAGTTGTCTAAAGGTCTACAGAAGAAGAAGATTGCTAAAAATAAAAGTTATATTATCACGTTTCTAGTGTTCACGACAGCTTAGCCGTGCCCCGGCCGGTGACGGGTATGTCCTGACGGATCACGCAAAAACCGATCATATCCTGACGGATCACGGCAAAAGGTGCTATCCGATATCGTGATCGGTCAGGATAAGAAACAAGATAACGAATTAGTGCTGTCCGATCACGCTATACAATTCATACCTTACTTTTAATTTTCGTTTGTGCTGTTAATAGATTTTCTTTATTATTTACTCATATGTGTTATTGTACATTTCAAGTTTGAATAAAATGTAATAAAATAGTAAAATTGTAAATAAAAAAGGTAAGGGGAAATATACAGTGATAATACTATAGTAGATAAGGTAGGTAATTAGTTGTTTATGTTTGCCCTAAAAACCAAAGTGATCATAATCGAATTTACATATTTTGTGACATTCCGTCAGGACATACCCCCGGTGACGGCCCGACATGGTGTAAAATGCGTTTTCTTTACCCGCTCGCTCCACCATACTCACGGGATATTCATGCCACCAGGAAGATTGGACCCCGCTCCCCTCGACGGCAAATTTGCACCTGTGGAGAACAAACATTTCTAATGTTAATTTCTATGAATTTAAATATTTATGTAGGTATTATTATATCCCAAACATTTACGGCCTCAGCGGGACTAGCCTTTCAATCAAAATTCAATTCCAATCGGATTTTTTTTATGAAATTGATAAGTTATATTGAGTGAGCTCAACTAGCTAAGTCTAGATTGTTGAAAAATCTGCCCAACTGTTTCAATAATAAATACTGGTTCAATGGCCTGGATTTTACCTACTGGGTTTTTCACTCAAATGTGAGGCGTGTGTGACGAGGAGGCAGAATTCATTGATTGTACATCTATAATAAATAAAATTACAATCAAATAATGGAAACCAACAAGAACTATTATTTACAATTGAAACAATTGAGCTAACTGCAGACTGTTACAAACAATCTACAGGTAGCTCAATTGATCCATATCAATACCAGTCGGAAGCGTGCCCAAGACGCTGGCTGCATCGCCCCGCTGTATAGCAATGCTGATGCGCTGCGCCAGATACTCACCAGCTCTCGGCTCGCGCGTCGCTTCGACCAGACGCTCAGATATTTTTTTGAAAACCCGGAGAGCCTCGGTACCCCACGGACCTAGGGTCTCGACTCCAAGGGGAGAAAATGCGTAGGCTCTGTCGAGACTTGCATATTTGCGCCTCTTGAGATCTTCTGCCAAATCTGCAGCAGCCCTCACGGATGTCCTCGGAAGATGGGCAGGCGGAAATGTATGCTTGTTACATAGATAGATAATTATCATCATAGAAGTAACATACCTGGTGGCATGTTTCCTGGGGGACCATTCAGTACAAAGGGTGGTGGTGATGACTTGGGTAATCCTTAGACAAACATAAAATGTTATTTATTACATGTATTATTCAAATAATAATAAGCTTGGGGTACGTTCAACGTTTGTCATAATCTAGTAAGTACTTATGGTAGTAAGTTCATATACACGCTCTGCTTAGCTTGAGGAACCAAGAATTGGTTCTTAAAAAATTAAAAATCGAGCTTTACGCTGAGCATACAAAGCACTTATAATTAATATAATATTATAAACGTGAAAGTTTAGATGGATGGATGGATAGATAGATGGATGGATGGATGTTTGTTCCTTTATCACGCCAGAACGGCAAAACGGATGTGAATGAAATTTGGCACAGAGATAGATTATAGTCTGGAATAGGACATAGGCTACTTTTTATCCCGAAATTCCTACGAGAACGGGAACTACGCGGGTGAAACCGCGAGGCGCTGCTAGGAATTAATATATAGCATAATACCCAGGAAAAAGCCACAAGTTACCCAGTTGGATTTTTCAGTTTGCTAACCGCAAGTGGTCTTTATGAACACAATGTCACGCTAAAGGTCGGCGTTCAAATAATGCTGTTAATTAATATCATTCACCGCCAAAATTGTGCAATGGAACGCGACTGAAAGTAACGGCTTCACATTGAAATTTTATTGAGGCTGCGATTCCCATTGGATGTGGCTCAGGCGAAAGTGTCTTTAAACCGCGTACACCATTCATCCCTAACCCTGTTGCCGTGTGCTTAATAAATCGCAGGGACAGAAATTAAGGGTGTTGATCTAAGTTAGTATTACTATAATATAGTATATCTATCGATGCCGGAATTTTACTCTAGTGCTTGAAATGATAAAAACTATTGGTTTTTGTGATAATACTGAGATGAATCAAAATTGGGGTAAATTTTACACTGTGGGCCAATAGTAATACAATAGTATTACCTACATTGTAAGTACTAACTATACCAACTTAAACTTAGGTTTATTTTTCGCTTCTTTCACTAGTGGACAAAAAAATGAAGCGAACAAAATCATATCAGCATTTTTTTCTGTATTGTATTTTGTGTTCGCGTGGTACAATACAAAAGTTATCTACCTTTCTAAACTAAAAACATAAAAACAACATACCTGCAGGTGTTCTCGGAGTCCCCATGGCTCTTTCTAAAAACATACGAAAAAAATTAATATACTCCGGCCAACCTCGAGACCAAATATTTGAATATAGGAGAGGCCTTAGTCTGAGTTTATAGAAAAAAAAATATTCGATAAACTTAATCGAGAACCATTGATATCTTCCACGAAAAAGGATTAGAAGACACAAACGAAGTGTAGCCCAACAAATGCGATAACCGAGTCTTATTTTCCTATTCGTATACCTAGTGCTATGCGTGAAAGCACTGAAGTTGTTAATTATGTGACTAACACACACATACATAGATTCGTTTTTATCTTTGAAATCAAGAGAATTGTTGAGTGAGCGTGTTTTACCTCTATAAAAACACGTCAAGTGTTTGGGTTAAACTTGGTACGCTCATAGGACGCAAAGGAAATACTTAGATTCTATGCAAGTACCCAGTGAAATGTTTTCCCGTGTGTTCTTATTTTCTTGAAGCACCAATTGAATGCATTTCTGTGACCAAACTATGCTGGAGGTGCTGTAGGTATCTACCTACTTACTTTTGTAACATCAATGTCGCAAACGCGACTGCTGCTGTTATGTCAAAGTGCAACAAATCACTCAAAATCATTCGAAAACTATCATCAAGCTAGTAAAAAACCTTCGATAAAAGTAAAAAAGGTTATTACAACAAAAACTAAAAAACAGAATAAAATAAATATTTAAGGGGGCTCCCATACAACAAACGTGATTTTTTTGCCGTTTTTATAGATAATGGTACGGAACCCTTCGTGCGTGAGTCCAACTCGCACTTGGCCGGTTTTATTTACCTATCTCTGTTTTGATAAACATCAGTGTAATGAATATTGAGTTAACGTGGTGTAAAAAGCAAATATATACGAGTTTTTTTTTTAAATTGCACGTTTGGTACATTAATGGCCATTACCTTAATAATTTGTGTTAAAAAATGTCAAAGTTTAATAGCATTTTAGAATCTCTTAAATGGCAATTCTTTGAACGTACCTGTTAACCGAATTTGTGATACAATGTTTTTACAACAGAGATGCTCAAACTTTGCAGAAAAACAAACAAATTATAGTTCATCTTGGAAGATGCCAAAATACTGGACGTAGTTATCAATATATTTGAAAGCGTTTTAATGAGCACTAGTAACTATCGTCTTATACATTTAATTAATAAAAACTGACACTGTTGCTTGAATTCTGGTCATGGTGCCCAAAATCGTGAACATGATACACAATTTTCCAAATTTACAAAAAATGCAAAACCTATCGCTTCCACTTTTTTGAATTTTGCGTCCGGTTGGCCTTGCTCTCGCTCTACACTGACGTTTATTGATTGCACGCCCTATCTTGGTAAGCATCAAGGTTATTCACTCATTGTGAAACACCTTGTATATTTACTTTAATTCTATTTTAAATTTAACTTTTTTATATGTATAAGCAGGTGTCTTTAAATTTCATATTTTTCTTATTAATTATCGTCGTCTACTAACTCTCACATTTGATTTTGTATAAAAAACCTATAAGTGGAAACTTGTAATTAGCCTTCAAGCAGCTGATCATGCATACCTCATGCATGTTAGCATACTTATACTAACACCATAATGTAAAAAGCCTAGCTGTAAGTTTTCTTAAAATTGTAAAATAAAATAAAATAAATATCTGTGCTACTTACTTAATATCATGTGTTCAAAGGTACTTACGGCGACGGTAGCCATGGTAACCAGAGAGTGTTGCCGGAAAATACCTGCGTCTGAACGCATTCTTCAAAGGGTCAGACATGGTTGTTTGTAAATAAAAAAATAATATGAGGACAAAATATTTTATCCTCATTCTTTATTCTATTATACTAAGTTGCGTGTCCGATGCGTAGATGTTTTTTTTCCAGAAAGGAGAAACAAACTGAAAAAAAAAGCATTTTTTCGAAAATATTACATTTAACTCGACTCCGAGAGGCAATAGTAATTACTAATTAGTAGTTGTCATTCAACTTTGAAGATTAGTATATCTCACTAATATTATAAACGTGAAAGTTTAGATGGATGGATAGATGGATGGATGTTTGTTCCTTTATCACGCCAGAACGGGTGAACGGATCTTGTTCAATACAACATAAAATAGTAGAAATAAGTAGTAATTTATGCTATTGTAATAGCAACCCTAGATTTAATTTTTTTATTACCACCACTTCCGGTGGCCATTACATTCATACACATTGTAATTGTCTGTGCTATTGAGCAGTCATTAAATTACTTACATACAATTCATTAGCATTTTATTTAAATTTAACATGCTAATTGTGGTCCTTCGATAGTGTTTTACCAGTACAAGTGTTTTCTCCAGTGTGCGAGCATCGTAAATTGTGTTTCGACGACTTGCAATATCGAGTCGTTGGAGTGCCGGTCGCCGCGGGCGGAGGGACACGGAAGACATTTCTCGCAGATTCGCTTTGTGGCGAGTCGCGGGGACCTACATATCGACGCCATATCGTCGATTCCTCAAATTAAGTGCGACGGAATCTATAATTTCGAAGAAGAAAAGCATTGACATCAATAAATACAAAAGACGGTGGTTCGAAAATTTTGTGACCAAAGACAAGTCGGAAGTTCAAGAAATTTTTCATCGTTGAGTTGCTCGGTTGGTATCTGGTCGGTTGCGCTGGAGCAATTCTTACACTCATCGAGTTCGGAACGTCAAACGTCAAGTCAGGTCAAGCAAGTGTAACTGTCAACTTCAAATTTGTAAACAATAACATTGGATTGGATTGGAAATTGGAATCAAAACAAAGCTTTCGCAACATTTAGTTCAGGTTACCGGTTAAATAGAAGTCTAGTGTTCAAAAAGTGCGGTCTAAAATCTATAATATTCAGTGCGGTAATGCGTAATAGTGCAAAGTGCGGCAAAGAGGTGAATCGTAAGTGCTACGTTCGTTTACCATGGAGGTTGAACTAAAGCGGCTACGCACTCAGCGAGGACAATGTAAGTCAACCATAACACGAATTGAGAACTTTATTAGTGATCCTATTAATGTCGCATCATCCACCATAGACACTTTAGAAGCGCGCAAGGAGAAACTTATTAACACGCTAAAGAACTATGAGAGTATCCACTTAGATATATTGAACCTAGATGATAAAGATACAGAATGTGTAGGTGAAATTGAAGACAAATACTTCTCTGTCTTAGGAAAAATCAATGTAGCATTAAGACAATTGAAAACCAAAGTAGACTCTGAAAGGCATTCCATTTCCACTTGCAAATTGCCCAATATAGAAATTTCAACATTTGATGGTAAAGATTTTGCTCAGTTCAAGCCTTTTATGGACTTATTTAATGCCGTCATTGATAGAAACAATTCATTGTCAAATGTACAGAAGTTGTTTTATCTACGAAAATACTTAACTGCTGATGCATTGGCTGTCATTATTAACTTGCCACTTGTCAATGAATCTTACCCAGAAGCAATAATATTATTAAAGAAACGATATGACAATGAAACACGAATAATTTCAAATCACATTGGTCTTCTCTTGGACATTCCCCAAATGCAAAAGGGTACAGCGGCAAGTATCAGATCATTTATATCTGAAGTGCGTCAACAACTTTATGCTTTGATAAATCTGAAGCAACCTGTTGAGAGCTGGGATATGCTGTTGATATCTATTTTATCACGGAAGCTCGATAGCTATACTAACCGGGCGTACCATCTCGACAGGTTGTCTCCGGACAATTTACCTACCATGGAAGAATTTATGTCCTTCTTGGAAAAAAGAGCTATAGCATTGGAGGATAGCTCTCCTCAGAAAAGTACCTGCTATGAAGGTAAGTCAAAATCAAATTACAACGATAACAAGGTTTCCAATATTGTAACCAAAACAAATTCAAAACGATCTTGCATATTTTGCAGCAATGATCACCCCATCTATACATGCCCTAAATTCAAATTGGCTCCAGCCTCACAGCGTATAAAGTTTGCTACTGATAATAAGTTGTGCACTACATGTCTGAGAAATCACACTGACAAATGCAGATATTCATTCAAATGTCAGGTCTGTAAACTTAGTCACAATACTCTTTTGCATGAGGACAAGCCTAAGGAAGATGAGGTTATTTCATTACACTCTAATCTATCAACAAATGAAACAAACATATTATTGCCTACTATGAAGGTGAAACTCATTGACAAAGCTGGTCAAGAAATTGAAGTTAAGGCTCTACTTGATTGTGGTAGCCAAGTATGTATAATAAAGCGTACACTTGTAAACCAATTGGACTTGACCCCTATGGCTCAAGATTCAAACATTATTGGTTTGGGCAATACTCCAAACAAGGTAAATGAATGCGCTAACATACTGTTACAATCCACTCTATACAATGTAAAATGTTCTCTCAAATGTCATATTGTAGATACTATTACTACAAACTTACCTCAAAATTATTTTGATTTTAAAAAATGCAATATTCCTGCTAATGTGCAGCTTGCTGATAATGATTTCAACAAACCTTCAGAAATTGCCCTTTTACTAGGGGTAGATTTTTATTCTAAAGTCATAATTGATGGTGTAATAAAATTAGACAATGGTCTTGTACTACAAAACACATTATTCGGTCATGTAGTGACTGGTACAATTAAAAATGAATGTAAAATTAAAATTAACTTGTCAAGTGTGAATTTGGTTTCAAACTTTGTAGTGCAGGAAAAGACTGATAATAGCTTGGAAAACATCATGAAAAATTTCTGGCTATCTGAAAAAATTACTGAAGAGGTAGTTGATCAAAATGTAGAGTTTGAAAAGGCTGAAAATATTTTCAAAAATTCAGTGAAGTTAGAAAATAATAAGTTTTCAGTCGACATTCCATTACAATGCCCTTTAGAAGAATTAAATATTGGTGATTCATTTTCACATGCCTTGCAAAGATTTCACACACTTGAGAAAAAGTTTGAGACCAATCCAGACTATTTTCAAAAATATAAAAAATTCATTGATGAGTATGTAGAGTTGGGTCATGCCAGAGAAGTTGACATAAGTCAGTATAATATAATGAATGATCCAGTGTATTTTCTTGCACACCATGCAGTACAAAACGAAAGTAGCAAGACAACCAAATTGCGTGTCGTTTTTGGAGGGAACATGAAGTCTAAAAATGGTTTCTCAGTAAATGATGTTATGCTAAATGGACCTATAGTTCAAAATGAATTATTCAACATACTGATACTCTTTCGTACCTACCGCTATACGTTAATGTGTGATGTAGAGAAGATGTTCAGAAACATCTCTATCAATGAAAAATTTAAACCATTGCAGAACATTCTTTGGAGAGATCATCCAAGCAAACCCATTATTTGCTTACAGTTGCAAACAATAACTTATGGTTTAAAAGCCTCTACCTTTTTGAGCACAAGATGTCTCATAGAGTTAACCCATCTATATAATGATAGGTACCCAAGAGCTGCAGAAGCTCTACAGTTAAGCACATACATTGATGACGTCATAACCGGAGCTGATAATGTAGAGCAACTTTTGGAGCTCAAGACTCAACTTATAGAGCTAATGAGGTTAGGCAATTTTAAGTTACACAAATGGTGTTCCAACTCTCCAGAGTCAATTAAAGACCTTCCTGACAATGTAAAATATTTTGAACAAATTGACCTCAATAAGGATAATATAATAAAAACATTAGGTTTGAAATACAATATAAATACAGACACATTGATGTTTTCATGCCCAATGGCAGATAACTATAATCTGCTTAAAACAAAGAGAGAAATTCTAAGTTTCATTGGAAAAATATTTGACCCTATTGGTCTCATAGGACCCATAGTGGTACAAGTTAAATTATTGATGCAAGAGATCTGGAAGTCCAAAGTGGACTGGGACTCTACTTTACCGGGTAATATACTAAAATCTTGGAAAGAGTTCTTAATGAATTTGAATGACATGGGTACTATTCAGATACCTAGAGCAATTAATAATATTGCTCATGAAAATATAGAGTCAGTGGAAATTGTTGGATACTCGGATGCTTCATTAAATTCAACTGGTTGTTGCCTTTACCTTAGAGTTTTATCCAATGATGGCCAAGTTAATGTCAGCTTATTGTGCTCTAAGTCCCGTGTCGCACCTCTCAATAGAAAACTTACCATTCCAAATCTAGAGCTCAATGGTGCTCTCCTGCTTGCAGAACTTGCTTCTAGAGTCAATAAAACTCTACAAATTAGATATCCAAATTTAAAGGTGTTTTTATACACAGACTCCCAGGTGGTTCTAGCCTGGATAAATTCCCACAGTTCAAAAGGTGTATACGTCGCCAATAGAGTCAACAAAATTAGGACGCTAACTAAAGATTTTATGTGGTCTCATGTCAAAGGGGTCAATAACCCTGCTGATGTACTATCAAGGGGCACTGCTCCACACAAATTACAGGACAACCAGCTATGGTGGTACGGTCCATCCATATTGTTAGATAAAAAATTTCAGCACAATATTGCTACCGACATTAAAAATAATGTTTACTTAAGGTCCTATACCAAATTATGTTCTGTACCCATGAAAGATAATTTAGATTAAGTTAATTTAAAGATATAAAAATATGTTAGTTTTTAATTAAAATTAATTAGTAAAATTGTGTCACACCCTCTGTGTTGATAATAACTTAAAAATTATTTATTTCATAAAACCTTTATATATATTTCTCAAGCAACTATTTATGTACAATAATTTATAACTTTAAACATACCGAACCCAGTTACCTGTGGTTGGTGCACTTTGCCCGCCCCAACTTATGTTCAATACAACATAAAATAGTAGAAATAAGTAGTAATTTATGCTATTGTAATAGCAACCCTAGATTTAATTTTTTTATTACCACCACTTCCGGTGGCCATTACATTCATACACATTGTAATTGTCTGTGCTATTGAGCAGTCATTAAATTACTTACATACAATTCATTAGCATTTTATTTAAATTTAACAGATCTGGATGAAATTTGGCACAGAGATAGATTATAGTCTGGAATAGAACATAGGCTACTTTTTATCCCGGAATTCCCACGGGAACGGGAACAACGCGGGTAAAACCGCAAGGCGCTGCTAGTTACTAATATTCAAGTCGAATGAGTAAATTAGTAGTTGTAGATCATTCGACTCGTCAAATCATTCGCAGTCGCGCATCTTTACTCCTGAGCCATGTGGTGTAAAATCGTCTCGCCAGGACTCTCTCAAAATCTCAAAATCACATAATCTGTTTGGGAGCTACGATGACACACACAGACACACGATAAACTTGTAACATTCCTCTTCTTACGAGGTTTCAAAAACCTGGTAATTAACTTCGCGTACCTACTAACTTCGGTTGATACACCAGTCTTGATTCACGCTCTGATCATGATTTTCATAAGCCAGTATTTTTATTTCATAGTCTATTTTATTTTTCACTGTATTTATTTTTTAGGCATTACTATATTTTAGGCGCAGTCGTATAACTTGGGCTAGTCATAGCGCAGGTGCAACGACTATACCTAAAAACTGTCTTCCACTGGTAGTCGGGTAAATTTTTTAATCACCAAAACTGGTATATGCAATGCTTGAACGATGTAACTAAAAGTGGTAAGTAAGTAAAAACTAAGGTTAAAAATATTAAAGCAACTTCATTAAAAAGTAATAACTACGAGTATATGGCTAGTTGACGAAATTGGCGTAAAATTAAAGTTGCTTGTTAAACTAGGTCTCGATCTCAGGACTCATGGGATTGCCATGATTTAAAAATAGAATTAAATGAAATTCCCTTTTTTTGTTTAGTTCCCTCTACGTGAAAACACGATATAGAAAAAAACATATGACATAAAAAAAACACTTTTTTTTTCATAGTCAATAGGACTTCGTATGACCACAATCTCAGCGGATGGAAAGTGAAGATGTGGCCGACGATGTATCACGAAGGTCTAGAAGATACCTATTCACTCTTGTCTTGAAGAGAACCAAGTTATAATTAACCGGAAAAACAGCAGCAGGGAGCGTGTTCCAAGCCCCAGCGCTACAAATGATGAAGGTGGAGGAAAACTGCTTAGCGCGAGTGGACGCTATATCCACCAAGAAGAGGTGGTAATGCACTGTGCTTCTGTTTGTCCTGGAGTGGAAAGGGGATGGTGGCATCAGGTCATAAAGTTCCTGTGAGCATTCTCCGAAATCTACACACACAAGCGTGATTTTTTGCTCGATATTGATAACTCGATATTGCTATTATACTATACATAAATTTATATGAAACCCGAACCCGCGCCCCACCCTCAGTACGGGTGTGCTCTAACCAACTAAGGCACGAAACCCTTAGTCGGTTCAACCGAAAATCTTTGGGAGCTCTTACGGACTACAGCGCCGGTGGCTCCATTATTCTATTGCATTTGACGACACAATATCTTTATTTATTTCTAATTTAAATTACAAATTCGACATTCTAATTAAAAATACTAAAGTTTACCATTATTCACAATTAATAAGAAGTAGTCAAAATCAGTCAAAAGCAATGTGCAGGATAGTGAACAGAGAAAATGGGAAAGACAACTCCATTCCGCTAGATTTCTCTTCCATTCCTAGGGAAGATACAGGCGCCTGGTTTCTTATACCAAAACATGCGGTAGACGCGATCAGTCACAGGTTCCTGAATGCAGCGTCAGCGCGCGCCCATTGCTGACGTCGTGTGTGCTACCCGCGCGCTGACGCCGGTGCGGCTACATGCTGGTGGCCTGGTGCTGCACGAGTCAGTGCTGATGAGGTGGCCAGCATTGTGACTAAGTGCATACCTCCCAAGCGGTCCAAAGATATCTACGGAATCTCCATGGACCTCCTTAGGGCCGTAAATAGTGGCTCACCTATTTAATACTTACCTCGAAGAAGTTGCTTACCCGCAGATGCTAAAAGTGAGCACGGTGGTTCCTATTTACAAAGGTAACGTGATAAGTGGACGATCTGGAAGAGAAGCTGAACGAGACGGCCAGCTTACTCTCTGGATGTTTGAGGATGAACGGGCTGGGACTTGGGACTGAATCTGAGTAAGACCCACTATGTACATTTTCGCCTATCTGGGAGAGCGGCGAAAGAACTTGTAGTGAGCATTATCAGGACTGTTATAAGACATTCCGAATCCACCACTTTTCTTGGCATCGAAATTGACAAAGCGCTTACCTGGGAAAATCATATACATATGACTCCCATCTTCCCACACAGTTTACTGATATATCAGTAAACTGTGTGGGAAGATGAGAGATGCGTGTTTCGCCCTCCGACGGGTGGCTCGTGTGGTTCTGGCGGAGGTGGCAGAAGCTGCTATTTCGCAACAGTTCACTCGGTGTTACAGTATGGTGCTGAGCTATGGGGGCGAGCTGCCAACCGGGTGCGCGCCTTCCGTATGCAGAAACGAGCCATACGCACCCTGGTTAACTTCCGACGTGACGTCTCCGCTAGACCGTATTTTAAAGAACTAAGAATATTTACACTGCCCTGCATTGTGATAATGCAAGTGCCGGTGTATGTACGCTCAAACCTGAACGATTTCACAAAGAACGGCGAAACGACACGGAACGCAGGCAAGCTTGCTACTATCGCCTAATCTCCCTCACGAAGTGCTCAAAGTTAACCCATGTTATGGGTACGGCAGTGTACAATAAACTGCCTGACTGCGTCACAGCTGATGGCAGTCTACAATGCTTCAAAATAAGGTTCAAACGTTATCTTTTCGAGCAGAACTTCTATTCAGTGAACGAACTACTGGGACAGTGATTTAAAATTTATTGTATTTCCATTTTTAATTTAATTAATTTTCCATTTAATTATAATATTCTAATAATACATATCAATTTGTTTTTTTTTTCACTTAAAATACACCTAATTTAATTTGGTAATACAAATTGTATTTTAACTACCTATTTTAAGAAAATTTGACATGTAAATTAATTAATAAAAAAACCAATAAATTGTATTTCAGTATTTCTGTAACATTCACTCGCTGGATAGCCTGCTACCATCGATTCGCGTTGAACGGGGTATGGATGGGTTCCATTTTCTCCAAAAATTCATCTTGGAACGTTTCGTCCATGACAAAGCTATCATCCAAAAAGTAATCGTCCTGGTATTCGTACACTGAAAATAATACATAATAATGTTATAAGCCACCACTCTTCAAGGAAATTCAGTACTTTGCAAATTTTTTCCACCGAATAAATTTTGTTTTTGTGTCAATATATTTTGTCTAAATTGAGATTTTTTTATTTTATAATACCTAACGTATACTAGGAAAGCAAAAGTTGAGTAAATAAAATAAAGAGAGTTGATTAGAGATTTCCTACCTAAGTTCCTTCATTTTTAATCTAACCTGGTAGTTAGTAAATTTTGTGCTGTAAAATAGAACTATGACAGCACTACTTTGGTTTCGTCCCTGCCCCGGGTATGTAGCGCTTGTAACAAAACAACAATGCTTAACTCCTTTTTTCTATCTTCTACATGATGCATATCATGTAGAATTTAACTCCTTCTGAACATTACTGATTTAAAAAAAAATAGACGGAACAGACACAAGTACAACTATCTTGTATTATGCCAAGGCATAATGTTTTTTCTTGCTTGAATGGGTAATTGAATTTAATAGACTAAAATTGATGTGATATTGATAAAAAAACAGTTGCTTCATCTTCAGTTGAACAATTTATGAACATCCAGAAAGAAGAAGATGAAATTGAAGAAGATACGACTGTTGAATTCGAATTTGAAGAATATGAATCAGATTAAAATATTAACAGACATCAGAACAGCTTAAACCAATCACTTATATCAATATCTTACTATAAAAACTATCGTAGTTTGACGAATTCATTACGGATGTAAGCGGGTTAACTAAGAACCTTATTTGTGTTGGAAGAACACCAACGTTTCATCCCTTAACGAGGGACTTCTTCAGGGTGAGTGCGGTTCTAGGCACGCGCGTTCCGCGTCCCTCCGAGCACTGGTGTTCTTCCAACACAAATAAGGTTCGTAGTTAACCCGCTTACATGCGTAATGAATATATCAATATCAATAATCATCATGCAGTAAATACAGTATTTTCCCATATAATTTCGTCATCACATCACAGATCGTGGAGTAAAGGGAAACCGTGGAAGGAAAGTTAAAAAAACGCGGCAAGTACACTACTTCACAGGTGCAGGTACATATCATGAAGGTAGAATGTAACTCCTTCAGAATCCCGAAATCCTAGAAACGGTGATTTTTAGGAAAAAAATATTTCGACCATTTTTGTAGATATTCAACTAACCATCTACAATAAGTAACATCAGCTATCTAGGGAATGCCAATTAAATTACCTTTTTTTTAAAGTTATCTTCAAAATAGAATTATTTAATTCTAGCTGTTACCCGCGACTTCGTCCACGTGGAATTGGATTTATCAACTTATCCATATAGACTGTACACTGTACATAGTGTGCATTGTCCCAATGTGATGTAACAGGATCTGGACAGCCAACTCAAATATTGTTTAATTTGTTCTCGCAATAGAGCCATATTTTCACGTGGTTTGCGTGGCCCCGCCGTCTTGCTAGTACTAAATATCCTGAAGATCGCAGGCATTAATTTAAGATAAAAATAGTCTGTTTATCACGACATGATAACGTTCGTCATTGATAGCTCAGACGCTTTATCGAAAAATGGAACTGCAGAATGGACCATATTAACTGCAGTTACGAATGTTGAATGTCAAGAATGGTTCCTGTGTGTGATAATAAAGGTTACCCAATAAATTTGTTTTTTCTTTATTTATTTTATAGTTTTCAAAACTAAACCAAATGAATCCACCCTAATCGGGGTGCCACGTAACATTACTAATCCGAAAGGAGCAGATTCTGAACCGCGAGTCAACGTGAATAGGTATTGTGTTTTTGAATTTAAATTACTTATCTAAGCAAAGTTTTTTTTACTTTGTTTTCTCCCTTTTTGTGTTCCATGACACTCATGGAATATTTAAATTTTAAAAATATTTTTCGTTTAGTTTCTTAAGGTAGGTAAACCAGTGTTTTTAAATCACACACAAAAAAAATGTCAAAACCAAAAATACGTAAGTACCCAAAACCTTCTGATAATCTTACTGACACGGACTAATTCGTTTTTTTAAGGATACTAACCTAAAAATATACAAATTAGCAATTTGTATATTTAGCCAGAGCGTATTTACTTACTTGGAGGGGGTTGAAAGATAGCTCTATCCTTAAGCCTTACTTTAGGTATACATTCACCCATGTATCCAATTTTCCATACTGAAAAAAAAACAAGACTAATTAAGAACCCATCATCACGCTAGTTAGTGCTAGTGCTAGTCATCGTCGCCTGCAGTATGCGAGCGGCAAATGTGTTAAAAAATACTCGCAGTAGCGACCTAAAAAAAAGTGTTGAAATAATACAGAATTCAAATTTCTGAAATAATAAAAATGGGATTGGGAGTAGTTTTAAGCCCGGAACACTTTGATAGCGCGATTTAATTTTTCAAGTAGCGACATCTATTAATCACGACCCTCTACAACAATTTTGGCGATATTATCGCCAATTGTTAATAGATTTTGGTGTTTTTTGTTGTTGAATAAAAGTTAATTTTAGGAATTAATATGTACCTACGTCTTCAAGGAATTAATATGTACACCGTAAAACGTATCTAAAATTATTTTACATGATCATTTTCATAATCACCGGTAACAGATGGTTTCCATGGCAACGGGCGTAAACAAGAAGTCTACTTTTAAAAACAAATTATAAAGTTGCCGGATTGCGATCACAAAAATTTTACACTGCAAGCGCGTCATCTTTCGGGGTCCGATGTCTCGCTCTGTTTGCGTGGTGTAGAAAGAGATGCCTAGTGCCTCACACTAGTGCTAAAGGCTGTCTTTTTGCATCAACGTGGGAAATGTTGGCAAAAAGTCCAGATAACTTTGCCCGCCATCAATATGAATAAAATACTTAAGTTATTGATGAATAATAACAGAGGTGACTCGCTTACGCGCAAGGGCTATAGAAGATACTACTAAAGCTAGAACCACATTAACATTAGGTCGTACGCTCAGGGGTCGCGCGCATTAGGCAACCTGGCTGCGTAGCCAGGCAGAGGCAGCCGAAATGTTGCAGGGGAGTTCAGGTAATAAGCAGCAATGAACGCACTAAGCGTTGCTGCTTACACGCACGCATGAGGTTGCGGGTTTGATTCCCGCCTTGGGACAAATATAAGTACGATCTGCAGGCATCTATCTGTTCCGGGTGTTTTGGTCGTTTTCTAAGTATAATAAAAAATATCTATCTATGTAAAAAATATATGTCTATGTACTAGGGCTTTCGAATACCGGATTTTTTCAATACCGGTATTAATACCGAATGTTTTTTTCTAAATACCGGGATTCCGGGATCCCGGTATTGAAAAAAAAATCTACTTTAAATTAGAAATCAACACATAATATCTAGCCAACAAAAGACATCTCAATAATATAATTTTTATACCTATTTACGAGTACTTTTATAAACATACTTAATAAAAAATCTAATGATTAAAAAAAGCTTGAATCACAATTTTACTGTCACATCAAGCACGATATCATTGGGCTGCGGCTCTTTCTTCCTGAAATTGCGTTCTAAGGAAAGAAAGAGCATCTAGGCTTTTATCAGAGAGCGAACTTCTTAATCGATTGCATAAATATGTGACCGAGGAAAACGCTCTTTCCGCTTCTACACTTGTTCTACACTTGTTCTACACTTGGTAATGACTTTCGGTCGAATGCAACACCCAATTCACTATGACTATCGAATCCACGGTGAATTACTCACCCGTTCCAGAGTCATTAAAGACTTGGGAGTCACATTTGACCGTCAGCTTAATTTCCACGACCATATGACTGCCGTTGCCAAAGAATCGTAACAAGAGGCTGGGCTTTCTGCTAAGAAATGCTCGTGACTTCAAAAGCAATGAAGTTGTACGACTTCTATACAGCGCTCTGGTCCGAAGCAAGCTAGAGTCTAGCTCTTGCGTTTGGAATCCGCACGAGGTAACATACGCTCTCCCTTTAGAGAAGGTACAAAAGGCTTTCCTAAGGTATCTCTACAAGAGAACGTTGGGATACTACCCATATATGTACCCTAGGAAATTTCTGCTGGGGTGCCTTGGGTACAACTCCCTTAGTACGCGGAGGGCATATGATCAAATGATCACTTTCTGCAAGATTACACGCTGCGCCATTGACGCAATTGACTTGCACAATGAACTGCTTTAGCTCTACGTCCCGAATAACTACATTCGGGGCAGGAGCCACCGACTTTTAGTCACACCCTCGTGCCGAACCGTCGCACGCGCCAACCCCCCGTTGCCTCGTGCTCTGAACTCTCTTAACAAGCTAGTTGCTAACTATCCACACATAGACATATTTGATGATGAATGGAAGGACTTTATCAGTGAATGCATGAGATTTTGTGAGATTGACGGATGATAATTAACTGTGATTTGACATTAACTTAGTGAAATTAATTTTGTAATTTATTTTTTCTTATTTGTAATTTGACAACATTTATTGTTATTTTAATCTTTGCATGACATGTGTATTTACTTGAAATCTGTAATTTTTATTAATTTATACTTAATTCTCATTTTATTGCTACTTTTTTTTATCTCTAATCATTATATAATATTACTTAAAATTTGTTAGTGTAAGTGGTTCTGTAGGACCGTTCTAATTAAATAAATAAATTGAAAATTGAAATTGTTGGCGGAATGCATAACAAATAATTATAAGCCATATCAAGATACATTTCTCGGCCACCTCCAATACTATCATAAACACCCATCCCATTTCAACGCGTACAATAGAATCAATATCAATTACAGTGCTAGAAGAATCTTGCCGTTTAGCCGTCTTCTTTAGAGTTTTAGCTTGAACGACGTTGACCTTGACAGACTATAACAGCTTCGCGTTGCATGAGCGAGGACCTGAGGGAAGGCGGAGCGGCCGGGGCATATAGGGAATTTCCCCTCACTCCTGGCGGGCGCCACCGCCTTCCGCACTGTACTTAAAACTTAGAGCAACGTGGGACTTACAGGAAGTCCGATTTAAAATATTCCAAAATAAATAAATGGATAAAAATGTCTATGTGCGGTAGTGATAGTTTATTACCTATTTTGTGTTTTGTACTAAAATTAAAATAAAATCACTAATACCGGGATCCCGGTTATGAACATTTCAATACCGGTATTAAAAATCTCGAAAAAATGTCCGGGATCCCGGTATTGGCTGATACCGGGATCCCGGTATTGGAAGCCCTAGCCCTTACCTTTCCAGTCCAGCGTCTTAAACACATCTTCCAACGCGCTTGTGAACAGTTTCGGGGATATGACATCCCCCTGTCTCACTCCTCTGCGCAGTTGGATAGGTTTAGACTGCTGGCCCTGTACTTGGACACTCATGGTGGCGGCCTCATAAAGACATCTCAGCACCTCGATATAACGATAGTCTACTTGGCATCGCTGTAAGGATTCCAGAACCGACCAGGTTTCGACAGAGTCAAAGGCCTTTTCATAGTCCACAAAGGCCAGACACAAGGGCTGATTATACTCTTCGGACTTCTGTATAATCTGCCTCACTGTGTGTATGTGGTCTATGGTGCCATATCCTCCGCGAAACCCGGCCTGTTCCGGTGGCTGGAATTCGTCGAGTCTCCTGGCGAGACGGTTCGTGATGACTCGTGAGAAGAGCTTATAGACGTGACTCAGGAGTGTGATGGGTCTGTAATTCTTAAGAAGGGTTTTATCTCCCTTCTTAAAAAAGAGCACCACCAAACTCCCGCTCCACGCCTTTGGCGCATTTTGTGTTTTGTACTAAAATTAAAATAAAATCACTAATACCGGGATCCCGGTTATGAACATTTCAATACCGGTATTAAAAATCTCGAAAAAAAGTCCGGGATCCCGGTATTGGCTGATACCGGGATCCCGGTATTGGAAGCCCTACTATGTACCTAATGTATTGTACTAAGTAGGTATATCAGTTATCTAGTACCCATAACACAAGCTCTGCTTAGCTTGGGGCTAGATAATGCTGTGTGAATTATTGTCCAGCATGATTTATTAATTATGATTTTCAATTATTGGCAATATCTGCATTAGTTACCGTTTGTTCGTTCCTTGCAGTTTATATAGTCCAGCATACAATAGGTATCAAACGTTCTGTAAACATAATTAGAAGCGCGACCGCATATTTTTCCAGTTCTGAAAATTAAAATTGTATTAGTGAAATTCTTCATCAAAAAATAAAATAACAATCAAATAATTGAATTAAATTTAAACAAGTATTTATTTTTTGTGATCATCAGCTCTTGGTATGCAACCTCAGAATTAAACGCAACTCTATAGCCAAAATAACAAACAAACGTTTAAGAGATCACTGACAGAGACAAGTTAAATAACCCTTAGCTTGCAAGACTTCTCCCGCAAATTTCCCGCACTTCCCGCAAAACCCCCCTTTTATGGGAAATGCTTCACTTGGCGCGCGGAGCTCGGAGTGGCAACATCTCTGGTGGGACTCTGCCGTTGTTGCTTGGCGCTCTCAGTGTTAAGGTCAAGTATTGTGGTGATGTCTCGTGGAGAGACGAAACTAGTTGACGTGCTTTGATAGGTATTTTTTCATTTTGTAGGCGTCGTTTTTCTGCTACAACGCGGATTACATTTTGTTAGAACTTATCGGAGAAGGTTTTTTCGCGGGATTGTTACTAAATACTTTCATCCTTATATTTTGCAATGGATTTCCGCAAAGTAACGCCTGAATCTATTATTTAACTAATTTAATTAAAAAGTATTTGCCAAAGCTATCCGCGATCACTGGAAACACAGAGAAATCTGATTTTAGCGTCATTTTGCGGGTTCTAATAGGATTAATAACGAAGAACTCGTCTGAGGATGAACCACAGTTTCCGTCATCAAGCAGCATTATTCCACTTCTATCCTTTTTCACACATTTTTTACAATTCTCATAGCGAGCGGTCGTGCTACCTCAATGGACAAAATGGTGTCATGGAGAACGCGAAATTCCGAACGCTCCGAGAGCTTCCAAGAGCCCTGCCAGCCGTCAGAGATGCGCGCTCGCAGCCCTCGCCAGCTGAGCAGTCATGGATGTAAAACACGCTGTTGTCATGCAGGCATGCTGTACACGGATACTGTCACAATGTGTGAGTTCAGTGCTTTTATGCCCACGTGCGCACGAATATGAGACGTATATTGTCGTTTGGATGCAACTCTTGTTTGTTTCTACATTCATTTCAAACCTTCTTATAAGAAGATAGATATACAAGATCTCCTTCTTGTTGATAAAGGGCTTTTTTTTTCATGTGAATCATTACGTGGAATAGACTTACTTGTAAGACTTAGGACAGAAGTAGGCTATGACGTCACAAGGTTCAGTGTTGTTTACGCCCAGATCTGGCATTGGAGGGAATTTGATCGCAGATGTGAACATATGTGGTGTATTTGGAAATGTACTGCAAAAAAAAAAACGAATATTACTCGTATGACGATAGTGGTGCCTGCTTTTATTTGAAAAATAGCCAGTCTAAGGTTTTGCAATAAAAACTATCGTAGTTCGAACAATTGAATAGGTCCTTTCAGTAGTTTTGTCGTGAAGAGTTTAAAAAACATACACAACCAGAGGCGGATTAATTGTCAACAGCGCCCTAGGCACGAACGGTGAAACGCAAAACTTTTGTGGCTATCGGTAATAAAATGATTCCCAAATTCTTTAGAAAATTATGGAAGCAAAAACAATAGAAATTATGCCAACAACAACGGAGCGAACTAGCAAAAAGGTTCGAGACTTTCCAGTGGTTTAACAGAAAATGTTCAAAGACATAAACACCTAGACTACAACAGATAGAAAACAACGGCGAGCGGAGCGAGCCGTAAAAAAATTTCGATTGTGGCGATCGATGTTGTACGCACGCACGTACCACGCCCAGCTGCGCAGTTCACTCCTCTCACAAGTCACCATATGGACCCATCAAACTATTACTTTTCGCTCTAAATAGATTGTTTCAATAAGGAATTCGCGTTATGGATACTTGGGCACCGCTCGCTTTACCCTAGGATCGGCGCAGATAAACAGTTAAAGATAAAGATGCGGCATTAAAACACGTGCCTTTCAAAATCTCGCGAATCTATGGCAATGTGATTTTAAAACTTACAGCCAGCCTAATGCATAATGATTAAAGCATCGTTTCAAACTAATATTTTTTTTTCAACAAAAACCGAGCGCTGCATCCTCATAGCGGATGTGTGCCACGCACCCGCAAAAGCCGCCCTTAATGCTAATACAGCCTAATGCTCACGATTGTTGGTGTCTTTTAAAACATAAAGCGCGACGGTGGCGTCGGGTATAACAAGGGCGCATGGTCGGGGTTAGGAGACCTACGGCTGCCACCGGGGTGCATTGCATGGCGCCCCCTATGGTCCTGCGCCCGTGTGCGCCGCTAAAGCCGCCTCTGACGCTCGTCAACCATTATCATCATACTAACCATCTGATTTTTGCTAAGTCCCTTCTTTTTAAACTATTTTTTCTACACATAGAACAAAAATTAAAAGTTTCGACAGCATTAAATAACCATTTATATTTTGTAAGTAGGCGGATACCTGCTCACTCATATAATTAATTTTATACTAAGGTTTTACCTTACATATTAATTATTTACTAGTGTAAAATTTTCCACGCTCGCGCCCCTTCTAACCTCGCGCCCCTAGGCACATGCCTACTTTGCCTTGGGGATGATTCGCCACTGTACACAACATATCCAAACTTTCTTTCTTAATGATTTACTTGACTAAAAAGATTTCGTGTAATATTTTGTCGATATTATGCTCGTAAAGTACAGACAGGGTCCGGTGGGAAAATTTGGTATTCTGATATTTTCTTCCCCTACAAAGGGGAAGATAGTACGCCGCGAATATACTCATCGTCGACGTATAAAACAAAAAACCAGAAAAAAAGAATTTGACGCGCGACCATGTTCCTTTTTAGGGTGTTCTAAGATATTATACAGATTAATGCCATTTAGTTAGCGCTGACACGTCCAATCGTCGCTGGCGCATAAACAATAAAGCCGGCCAAGTGCGAGTCGGACTCGTGCACGAAGGGTTCCGTACCATTATCTATAAAAACGACAAAAAAACACGTTTGTTGTATGGAAGCCCCCTTAAATATTTATTTTAATCTGTTTTTTAGTATTTGTTGTGATAGCGGCAACAAAAATACATCATTTGTGAAAATTTCAACTGTCTAACTATCACGGTTCATGAGAAACAGCCTGGTGACAGACGGACAGACGGACAGACGGACAGACGGACAGACGGACAGACGGACAGACGGACAGACGGACAGACGGACAGACGGACAGACGGACAGACGGACAGACGGACAGACGGACAGACGGACAGACGGACAGACGGACAGACGGACAGACGGACAGACGGACAGACGGACAGACGGACAGACGGACAGACGGACAGACGGACAGACGGACAGACGGACAGACGGACAGACGGACAGACGGACAGACGGACAGACGGACAGACGGACAGACGGACAGACGGACAGACGGACAGACGGACAGACGGACAGACGGACAGACGGACAGACGGACAGACGGACAGACGGACAGACGGACAGACAATCCTATATCTATCCTTTTCACAAATTTTTGTATTAAGCGCGCTCTTAACGTAAAGCCATTGGTAAGTAGTGTGGATTAGTCTGTAGGCCCAGCAAGGGGATTATTGTCTGGGGTAGATTAGAGAAAAATTACGTCCCATCGTCATCGAATGCTACAAACATTTTGAGATTCATTCGAGTTATTCCTGACTCGTCCCACTAGATTCAGCTCAAAGTGGGACGAATCAGGAAACTCAAATTTTATGCTGAAAACCTGATTCGTCCCACTTTTTAAAGACAGGCAAAAGTACTGTCGACCGCACACTTTTCATGTAAGAAGCTTATTTGCTTTTATCGTTACTAAAATGAATTTAAACTTCTATGATTTACGCATTGTATGACGATGCGATGTCATTTTTCTCTATTATACCCTAAAAATAATCCCAGTGCTGAACTATGATGATTGAGTAGATTTTTCACTTTTTTTACAAGTGGACAAAAAAATTAAAAGACGAGCAAATCAATTAACACTTTAACCTTCATAATAATTAATAGGTATATTTATAGTTTAAAATGTAACTTTTCTAAGTGCTTATCTTGTAAGCTTCGAGAAAAAAAGTGATTGACTTCTGACTGCGATGCATATTGTCTTACGCTAAACGGGGATCTGCATTAGGCGCTGGACCCGAGGGAGCACTTATCCCTGGTGGAAAAGTTAGGCCAGGCGGCAATCTCATCCCGGGTGGAACCACAAACCCGGGTGGCATCGTAACTGAATGAAAGAAAAACAGTGCATTTTTATAAGCTCATATTGAAGTGCTAACTAAAAGTTAGCTGGTATGCATATTGTATGTATTAGAACCTTGTCATTTTAGATGAACAAATAAACATTTTATTAATAATTTGTCAGATTATAAGTCACAACAATTTACATGTACCTACGGTGTTTGTTTACGGTAGGGCTTGTCCACTAGTTTAAAGTCGCCCAGCGAGCTATGGAGAGAGCTATGCTCGGAGTTTCTCTGAAGGATAGGATTCGCAACGAATACATCCGACAGAGAACTAAGGTTGTCGACATAGCTCAAAGGATTAGCAAGCTGAAGTGCCAGTGGGCTGGCCATATCGCGAGAAGAACCGACAACCGCTGGGGTAAACGTGTTCTTGAGTGGAGACCGCGACTCGGCAAACGTAGTGTAGGACGCCCTCCGACCAGGTGGGATGACGATTTGCGAAAGACTGCTGGCAGATACTGGATGCGGCAAGCTGAAGACAGGGCGCTATGGCACTCATTAGGGGAGGCCTATGTCCAGCAGTGGACTGATATAGGCTGATGATGATGATTGTTTACAAACTCGTCGTAGGTAAAAACGAGCAGTTATCCTCAACCGATTTATAATTTGGTCTGTTTAAACCAAACCGACTTACAATTTCGGTAAATAGTATTCATCTATGTCTCGAACTGTCACGTGAGGTAACCACCTAGCAACCGCTAGGGTGGTTTTTTAAGTTTGACGGGATAAATACTAATCCCACATTAATCATTTAATAGGAATAAAATTCATAAGTGACCACCTCGGAATCATTCTCTATACAATAGTAAAAGAATTATCAAAATCGGACTACTCTGTATAAAGTTATGCATAGTCTAACATAAAAATAAAGTATACTCGTCGACATGAGAAGAGGTTCTCATGTCGACGCGACGCCTATATTTCGTTTTTAGGTCGGTTGAAAATTTGGTATTCTTGGTGACCATGCCATGTCATGGTACCATAAAGACAGAAGGTAACCATTGAAACTCTTAAACGGTTACGTCGTTTAAGAGTTTCAATGGTTACATTCGAGTTTGGATTCGTTGGGTTTGTCTTTTCAAGAACTTTGGTCATAGATGTTGACCTATGTCCTGATGTTTGAGCCGGACAGAGGTCAAAGGAACTACTAAACAAAACGACACGACGTGACCTTTTACCTCGTCGAGTTTGAGTACTTGGACTTGTCCTTTAGACTTTTTTGGGTAAAAGCTTGCTTTTAATAGGTTATTTTTTTAGTACCTAGTATATTATTGTCTGTATCAAAATGAGACCATAACTAGCATGCACTTAAGAACTAAAATACCTTAAACTTTAACCTATACCGCTCGGTTATACTCTCACTTTACCAAAGAAGGTATTTTTGAGTTCTATGTAGAAGTCGCTACGCTTCTACGGAATTTGCTACGCGGCTGCTTCGAAATACTTTCGTAGAATGTGCAATTTACTTACTGCAATGTAGTATAAATTTATCAATACAGTACAGTTGTGACCTTCAGTTACTCTTAGTTTTATTCATTAATGTTATCAGGGACCCTGCCAAGTCTAATAGTCGGCCGCAACCGGGAACGCTTTTCTTGAACCATCTCACGGCACTTTTCAGCGAACGATATCTTTATAAGAAACGCAAACAAGGGCCTGAAAATTATTAAGTACCCTTCCAAACGTACTTAACGGTCTCCTAAAATAATAAGTTTCTAATTAATTTAGTAAGGAAATATTGACTCTCCATATATCGCTATTACGTCATCATCACTCACTGACTCAGTTACTGACGATCATAAAAATCTTAAGGTAACCACCTACTTTTAGCAAGCCTACAAATGAAATTTGGAATGAAGGTAAAGTTCATCGCCAAACTAATGGGAAAATATAGTAAATTACCTGCACGAAATTTATCCTAAACTACTTATAACTAGGTAATTTGCCAACTTCATAGTCGAAGGTAATAAAATGGGTGACAGTTGGATTTATTTCTTACATAAATAACAAAACAATAGAAGTAACATACCTCCTGGTGGTGGTGTATCTCCTATGAAGTCTCGTCCTCCGGGTGTTGCTGGCGCTCCTTAAATGTTTGTTTTTTATATTATTAAAATAATAACAAACTTGTTAAACATTATAATGTCTGCAAATAATCTAGTAAGTACTTATAACACAAGCCCTGCTGGGGGTTACAATGATGATGTGTGAAGTCCAGCTTAATTTATTTATAAACCGTGGTGGTGCCGGCATCAAAATCAAAGTCAATAATTTTTTTTCTTTATGCTTACAAAATATGTATTGAGACAAGTCAAATTTTATACTATCAACAGCTTTGTAAATATTTATTATTATTAGATAGGAAATAAGACGTTATTGATTTTATTCACTTAATTTTTTTAATTAAGTGAATAAAATCATTAATTTAATACAAGTACTGTACAGAAAACAATATAAAAAAAGAGTGGTCAAGCCTTTACCTACAAGTAGGTGGCATAGGCACTGTACAGAAAACAATAAAAAAAAAAATAAGTAAGTAATCGCATTGAAGTAGGCAAGTTTTTAGTAAATCTGTCACTTAGGTGACAATACAGTTTTATACAAAAATGGAGGTCTTCCCAAGTACTTCGGTCCTATATGTTGACCAGTGTCCTGATGATTGAGCCGGAGAGAGGTCAAAGGAACTACTAAACAAAACGACGTTACGAAACCTTTTACCTAGTCGAGTTTAGTTTGGGTTCTTGGACTTGCCCTTTAGACTTTTTTAGGTAAAAGCTTATTTTAAATAGGTTACTTTTTGAAATAGTTTATTATAGTCTGTATCAAAATGAGCCCATAACTAGCATATACTTAGTGACTAAAATACCGTAACATTTAACCTATACCGCTCGGTAATACTCTCTTTTTACAAAGAAGGTATTTTTGAGCTCTACGTAGAAGCCGCTACGCCTCTACGGAATTTGCAACGCGGCTGCTTCGAAATACTTTCATAGAATGTGCAATTTACTATCTGCAATGTACGTTTTAATTTGTCAATACAGTAGGTACAGATGTGACCTACAATTACCTCTTAGTTTTATTCATTAATGTTATCAGGGACCCTGCCAAGTCTAATAGGTGGCCGCAACCGGGAACGCTTTTCTCAAACTATCTCACGGCACTTTTCAGCTAACGATATCCTTATAAGAAATGCAAACAAGGGCATGAAAATTATAAAGTACTCTTCCAAACGTACTTAACGGTCTCCTAAAATTATAAGTTACTAATTAAATTAGTAAGGAAATACTTTTAGCAAGCCTACAAATGAAATTTGGAATGAAGGTAAAGTTCATCGCCAAAGTAATGAGAAAATATAGTAAATTACTTATACGAAATTTATCCAAAACTACTTATAACTAGGTAATTTGCCAACTTCATAGTCGAAGGTCACAAAATGGGTGATAGGTGGATTTATTTATTACATAAATAAAAAAATAATAGAAGTAACATACCTCCTGGTGGTAGTACAAGACCTCCTGGGCCTAGTCCTCCGGGTGGTACTGGCGCTCCTTAAATGTTTGTTTTTTATATTATTAAAATAATAACAAACTTGTCAAACATTATAATGTCTGCAAATAATCTAGTAAGTACTTATAACACAAGCCCTGCTGGGGGTTTGAAATACTTTCGTAGAATGTGCAATTTACGTATGTATTTATCAATACAGTAGGTACAGATGTGACCTTCAGTTACCTCTTAGTTTTATTCATCAATGTTATCAGGCACCCTGCCAAGTCTAATAGACGGCCGCAACCGGGAACGCTTTTCTCAAACTATCTCACGGCACTTTTCAGCTAACGATATCTTTATAAGAAATGCTAACAAGGGCATGAAATTTATAAAGTACTCTTCCAAACGTACTTAACGGTCTCTTAAAATTATAGTTACTAATAAAATTAGTAAGGAAATACTTTTAGCAAGCCTACAAATGAAATTTGGAATGAAGGTAAAGTTCATCGCCAAATTAATGGGAAAATATAGTAAATTACCTGTACGAAATTTATCCTTAACTACTTATAACTAGGTAATTTGCCAACTTCATAGTCGAAGGTCACAAAATGGGTGATAGGTGGATTTATTTATTACATAAATAAAAAAATAATAGAAGTAACATACCTCCTGGTGGTAGTACAAGACCTCCTGGGCCTAGTCCTCCGGGTGGTACTGGCGCTCCTTAAATGTTTGTTTTTTATATTATTAAAATAATAACAAACTTGTTAAACATTATAATGTCTGCAAATAATCTAGTAAGTACTTATAACACAAGCCCTGCTGGGGGTTACAATGATGATGTGTGAATTGTCCAGTTTAATTTATTTATTAGCCGCGGTGGTGCCGGCATCAAAATCAAGGTCAATATTTTTTTTCTTTATGCTTACAAAATATGCTTTAAGACAAGTCAAATTTTATACTATCAACAGCTTTGTAAATATTTATTATTATTAGATAGGAAATAAGGTGTTATTGATTTCATTCACTTAATTTTTTTGTCCTAGTGGAAGACGAAAAAAAAACCACTATTAAGGTTATACATGGTGTGGCGTAACGAGTGGTCAAGCCTTTACCTACAAGAAGTGGCATAGGCACTGTGCAGAAAACAATAAAAAAAAGAAAAATAAATACCATTTTGTAATCGCATTGAAGTAGGCAAGTTTTTAGTTAATCGGTCACTCAGGTGACAATACAGTTTTATACAAAAATGGAGGTCTTCCCAAGTACTTCGGTCTTATATATATGTTGACCAGTGTCCTGATGATTGAGCCGGAGAGAGGTCAAAGGAACTACTAAACAAAACGACGTTACGAAACCTTTTACCTCGTCGAGTTTAGTTTGGGTTCTTGGACTTGTCCTTTACACTTTTTTAGGTAAAAGCTTGTTCTAAATAGGTTTTTTATTATAGGTTATTATAGTCTGAATCAAAATAAGACCATAACTACCATGCCCTTAGGGACTAAAATATCTTAACATTTAACCTTTACCGCTCGGTTATACTCTCACTTTACCAAAGAAGGTATTTTGAGTTCTACGTAGAAGCCGCTACGCTTTTACGGAATTAGCAACGCAGCTGCTTCGAAATACTTTCGTAGAATGTGCAATTTACGTATGTATTTATCAATACAGTAGGTACAGATGTGACCTTCAGTTACCTCTTAGTTTTATTCATTAATGTTATCAGGCACCCTGTCAAGTCTAATAGTCGGCCGCAACCGGGAACGCTTTTCTCAAACTATCTCAGGGCACTTTTCAGCTAACGATATCTTTATAAGAAATGCAAACGAGGGCATGAAAATTATAAAGTACTCTTCCAAACGTACTTAACGGTCTCCTAAAATTATAAGTTACTAATAAAATTAGTAAGGAAATACTTTTAGCAAGCCTACAAATGAAATTTGGAATGAAGGTAAAGTTCATCGCCAAATTAATGGGAAAATATAGTAAATTACCTGTACGAAATTTATCCTTAACTACTTATAACTAGGTAATTTGCCAACTTCATAGTCGAAGGTCACAAAATGGGTGATAGGTGGATTTATTTATTACATAAATAAAAAAAAATAGAAGTAACATACCTCCTGGTGGTGGCACTAAACCTCCTGGGCCTTGTCCTCCGGGTGGTACTGGCACTCCTTAAATGTTGGTTTTATGTATTATTAAAAGAATAACAAACTTGATATGCATTTTAATGTATGTAAATAATCTAGTTAGTACTTATAACACAAGCCCTGCTGGGGGTTACAATGATGATGTGTGAATTGTCCAGCTTAATTTATTTATAAGCCGTGGTGGTGTCGGCATCAAAATCAAAGTAATTTTTTTTTTCTTTATGCTTACAAAATATGCTTTAAGACAAGTCAAATTTTATACTTTAAACAGCTTTGTAAATATTTATTATTATTAGATAGGAAATAAGATGTTATTGATTTTGTTTACTTAATTTTTTTGTCCCAGTGGAAGAAGAAAAAAAACCACTAATCAGGTAATACATGGTGTGGCGTAACGAGTGGTCAAGCCTTTACCTACAAGTAGGTGGCATAGGCACTGTACAGAAAACAATAAAAAAAATAAACAAAAAAGTATTTTACAATTTTGTAATCGCATTGAAGTAGGCAAGTTTTTAGTTAATCGGTCACTCAGGTGACAATACAGTTTTATACAAAAATGGAGGTCTTCCCAAGTACTTCGGTCCTATATGTTGACCAGTGTCCTGATGATTGAGCCGGAGAGAGGTCAAAGGAACTACTAAACAAAACGACGTTACGAAACCTTTTACCTAGTCGAGTTCGGATTCTTGGACTTGTCCTTTAGACTTTTTTAGGTAAAAGCTTGTTTTGAATAGGTTTTCTTTATAGTTTATTATAGTCCGTATCAAAATAAGCCCATAACTAGCTTGCCCTTAGGGACTAAAATATCTTAACATTTAACCTATACCGCTCGGTTATACTCTCACTTTACCAAAGAAGGTATTTTTGAGTTCTACGTAGAATTTGCTACGCCTCTACGGAATTTGCAACGCGGCTGCTTCGAAAGACTTTCGTAGAATGTGCAATTTACTTACTGCAATTTACGTATTAATTTATCAATACAGTAGGTACAGATGTGACCTAGAGTTACCTCTTAGTTTTATTATTTAATGTTATCAGGGACCCTGCCAAGTCTTATAGTCGCCGCAACTGGGAACGCTTTTCTCGAACCATCTCCGGCACTTTTCAGCCAACGATATCCTTATAAGAAATGCTAACAAGGGCCTGAAAATTATTAAGTACTCTTCCAAACGTACTTAACGGTCTCCTTAATTATAAGTTTCTAATTAATTAAGAAAGGAAATACTTTTAGCAAGCCTACAAATGAAAATTGGAATGAAGGTAAAGTTCATCGCCAAACTAATGGGAAAATATGGTAAATTACCTGCACGAAATTTATCCTAAACTACTTATAACTAGGTAATTTGCCAACTTCATAGTCGAAGGTAACAAAATGGGTGACAGTTGGATTTATTTATTACATAAATAACAAAACAATAGAAGAAGCATACCTCCTGGTGGTGGCACTAAACCTCCTGGGCCTTGTCCTCCGGGTGGTACTGGCACTCCTTAAATGTTGGTTTTATGTATTATTAAAAGAATAACAAACTTGATATGCATTTTAAAGTATGTAAATAATCTAGTTAGTACTTATAACACAAGCCCTGCTGGGGGTTACAATGATGATGTGTGAATTGTCCAGCTTAATTTATTTATAAGCCGTGGTGGTGTCGGCATCAAAATCAAAGTAATTTTTTTTTCTTTATGCTTACAAAATATGCATTGAGACAAGTCAAATTTTATACTATCAACGGCTTTGTAAATATTTATTACTATTAGATAGGAAATAAGATGTTATTGATTTTATTCACTTAATGAAGAATAAACAAAAACCACTAGTAAGGTTATACAAGGTGTGGCGTAAAGAGTGGTCAAGCCTTTACCTACAAGTAGGTGGCATAGGCACTGTACAGAAAACAATAAAAAAAATAAACAAAAATAAAGTGTTTTACCATTTTGAAATCGCATTGAAGTAGCAAGTTTTTAGTTAATCTGTCACTCAGGTGACAATGCAGTTTTATACAAAAATGGAGGTCTTCCCAAGTACTTTGGTCCTATATGTTGACCAGTGTCCTGATGATTGAGCCGGAGAGAGGTCAAAAGAACTACTAAACAAAACGACGTTACGAAACCTTTTACCTAGTCGAGTTTGGATTCTTGGACTTGTCCTTTAGACTTTTTTAGGTAAAAGCTTGTTCTAAATAGGTTTTTTATTATAGGTTATTTTAGTCTGAATCAAAATAAGACCATAACTACCATGCCCTTAGGGACTAAAATATCTTAACATTTAACCTATACCGCTCGGTTATACTCTCACTTTACCAAAGAAGGTATTTTGAGTTCTACGTAGAAGCCGCTACGCTTTTACGGAATTAGCAACGCAGCTGCTTCGAAATACTTTCGTAGAATGTGCAATTTACGTATGTATTTATCAATACAGTAGGTACAGATGTGACCTTCAGTTACCTCTTAGTTTTATTCATTAATGTTATCAGGCACCCTGCCAAGTCTAATAGTCGGCCGCAACCGGGAACGCTTTTCTCAAACTATCTCAGGGCACTTTTCAGCTAACGATATCTTTATAAGAAATGCAAACGAGGGCATGAAAATTATAAAGTACTCTTCCAAACGTACTTAACGGTCTCCTAAAATTATAAGTTACTAATTAAATTAGTAAGGAAATACTTTTAGCAAGCCTACAAATGAAATTTGGAATGAAGGTAAAGTTCATCGCCAAAGTAATGAGAAAATATAGTAAATTACCTATACGAAATTTATCCTAAACTACTTATAACTAGGTAATTTGCCAATTTTATAGTCGAAGGTCACAAAATGGGTGATAGGTGGATTTATTTATTACATAAATAAAAAAAAATAGAAGTAACATACCTCCTGGTGGTGGCACTAAACCTCCTGGGCCTTGTCCTCCGGGTGGTACTGGCACTCCTTAAATGTTGGTTTTATGTATTATTAAAAGAATAACAAACTTGATATGCATTTTAATGTATGTAAATAATCTAGTTAGTACTTATAACACAAGCCCTGCTGGGGGTTACAATGATGATGTGTGAATTGTCCAGCTTAATTTATTTATAAGCCGTGGTGGTGTCGGCATCAAAATCAAAGTAATTTTTTTTTTCTTTATGCTTACAAAATATGCTTTAAGACAAGTCAAATTTTATACTTTAAACAGCTTTGTAAATATTTATTATTATTAGATAGGAAATAAGATGTTATTGATTTTGTTTACTTAATTTTTTTGTCCCAGTGGAAGAAGAAAAAAAACCACTAATCAGGTAATACATGGTGTGGCGTAACGAGTGGTCAAGCCTTTACCTACAAGTAGGTGGCATAGGCACTGTACAGAAAACAATAAAAAAAATAAACAAAAAAGTATTTTATAATTTTGTAATCGCATTGAAGTAGGCAAGTTTTTAGTTAATCGGTCACTCAGGTGACAATACAGTTTTATACAAAAATGGAGGTCTTCCCAAGTACTTCGGTCCTATATGTTGACCAGTGTCCTGATGATTGAGCCGGAGAGAGGTCAAAGGAACTACTAAACAAAACGACGTTACGAAACCTTTTACCTAGTCGAGTTTGGATTCTTGGACTTGTCCTTTAGACTTTTTTAGGTAAAAGCTTGTTTTGAATAGGTTTTCTTTATAGTTTATTATAGTCCGTATCAAAATAAGCCCATAACTAGCTTGCCCTTAGGGACTTAAATATCTTAACATTTAACCTATACCGCTCGGTTATACTCTCACTTTACCAAAGAAGGTATTTTTGAGTTCTACGTAGAATTTGCTACGCCTCTACGGAATTTGCAACGCGGCTGCTTCGAAAGACTTTCGTAGAATGTGCAATTTACTTACTGCAATTTACGTATTAATTTATCAATACAGTAGGTACAGATGTGACCTACAGTTACCTCTTAGTTTTATTATTTAATGTTATCAGGGACCCTGCCAAGTCTTATAGTCGCCGCAACTGGGAACGCTTTTCTCGAACCATCTACGGCACTTTTCAGCCAACGATATCCTTATAAGAAATGCTAACAAGGGCCTGAAAATTATTAAGTACTCTTCCAAACGTACTTAACGGTCTCCTTAATAATAAGTTTCTAATTAATTAAGAAAGGAAATACTTTTAGCAAGCCTACAAATGAAAATTGGAATGAAGGTAAAGTTCATCGCCAAACTAATGGGAAAATATGGTAAATTACCTGCACGAAATTTATCCTAAACTACTTATAACTAGGTAATTTGCCAACTTCATAGTCGAAGGTAACAAAATGGGTGACAGTTGGATTTATTTATTACATAAATAACAAAACAATAGAAGAAGCATACCTCCTGGTGGTGGCACTAAACCTCCTGGGCCTTGTCCTCCGGGTGGTACTGGCACTCCTTAAATGTTGGTTTTATGTATTATTAAAAGAATAACAAACTTGATATGCATTTTAAAGTATGTAAATAATCTAGTTAGTACTTATAACACAAGCCCTGCTGGGGGTTACAATGATGATGTGTGAATTGTCCAGCTTAATTTATTTATAAGCCGTGGTGGTGTCGGCATCAAAATCAAAGTAATTTTTTTTTCTTTATGCTTACAAAATATGCATTGAGACAAGTCAAATTTTATACTATCAACGGCTTTGTAAATATTTATTACTATTAGATAGGAAATAAGATGTTATTGATTTTATTCACTTAATGAAGAATAAACAAAAACCACTAGTAAGGTTATACAAGGTGTGGCGTAAAGAGTGGTCAAGCCTTTACCTACAAGTAGGTGGCATTGGCACTGTACAGAAAACAATAAAAAAAATAAACAAAAATAAAGTGTTTTACCATTTTGAAATCGCATTGAAGTAGCAAGTTTTTAGTTAATCTGTCACTCAGGTGACAATGCAGTTTTATACAAAAATGGAGGTCTTCCCAAGTACTTTGGTCCTATATGTTGACCAGTGTCCTGATGATTGAGCCGGAGAGAGGTCAAAAGAACTACTAAACAAAACGACGTTACGAAACCTTTTACCTAGTCGAGTTTGGATTCTTGGACTTGTCCTTTAGACTTTTTTAGGTAAAAGCTTGTTCTAAATAGGTTTTTTATTATAGGTTATTTTAGTCTGAATCAAAATAAGACCATAACTACCATGCCCTTAGGGACTAAAATATCTTAACATTTAACCTATACCGCTCGGTTATACTCTCACTTTACCAAAGAAGGTATTTTGAGTTCTACGTAGAAGCCGCTACGCTTTTACGGAATTAGCAACGCAGCTGCTTCGAAATACTTTCGTAGAATGTGCAATTTACGTATGTATTTATCAATACAGTAGGTACAGATGTGACCTTCAGTTACCTCTTAGTTTTATTCATTAATGTTATCAGGCACCCTGCCAAGTCTAATAGTCGGCCGCAACCGGGAACGCTTTTCTCAAACTATCTCAGGGCACTTTTCAGCTAACGATATCCACATAAGAAATGCTAACAAGGGCCTGAAAATTATTAAGTACTCTTCCAAACGTACTTAACGGTCTCCTTAATTATAAGTTTCTAATTAATTAAGAAAGGAAATACTTTTAGCAAGCCTACAAATGAAAATTGGAATGAAGGTAAAGTTCATCGCCAAACTAATGGGAAAATATGGTAAATTACCTGCACGAAATTTATCCTAAACTACTTATAACTAGGTAATTTGCCAACTTCATAGTCGAAGGTAACAAAATGGGTGACAGTTTGATTTATTTATTACATAAATAACAAAACAATAGAAGTAACATACCTCCTGGTGGTGGCACTAAACCTCCTGGGCCTTGTCCTCCGGGTGCTACTGGCACTCCTTAAATGTTGGTTTTATGTATTATTAAAAGAATAACAAACTTGATATGCATTTTAATGTATGTAAATAATCTAGTTAGTACTTATAACACAAGCCCTGCTGGGGGTTACAATGATGATGTGTGAATTGTCCAGCTTAATTTATTTATAAGCCGTGGTGGTGCCGGCATCAAAATCAAAGTAATTTTTTTTTCTTTATGCTTACAAAATATGCATTGAGACAAGTCAAATTTTATACTATCAACAGCTTTGTAAATATTCATTATTATTAGATAGGAAATAAGATGTTATTGATTTTATTCACTTAATGAAGAATAAACAAAAACCACTAGTAAGGTTATACAAGGTGTGGCGTAACGAGTGGTCAAGCCTTTACCTACAAGTAGGTGGCATAGGCACTGTACAGAAAACAATAAAAAAATAAACAAAAATAAAGTGTTTTACCATTTTGAAATCGCATTGAAGTAGGCAAGTTTTTAGTTAATCGGTCACTCAGGTGACAATACAGTTTTATACAAAAATGGAGGTCTTCCCAAGTACTTCGGTCCTATATGTTGACCAGTGTCCTGATGATTGAGCCGGAGAGAGGTCAAAGGAACTACTAAACAAAACGACGTTACGAAACCTTTTACCTAGTCGAGTTCGGATTCTTGGACTTGTCCTTTAGACTTTTTTAGGTAAAAGCTTGTTTTGAATAGGTTTTCTTTATAGTTTATTATAGTCCGTATCAAAATAAGCCCATAACTAGCTTGCCCTTAGGGACTTAAATATCTTAACATTTAACCTATACCGCTCGGTTATACTCTCACTTTACCAAAGAAGGTATTTTTGAGTTCTACGTAGAATTTGCTACGCCTCTACGGAATTTGCAACGCGGCTGCTTCGAAAGACTTTCGTAGAATGTGCAATTTACTTACTGCAATTTACGTATTAATTTATCAATACAGTAGGTACAGATGTGACCTACAGTTACCTCTTAGTTTTATTATTTAATGTTATCAGGGACCCTGCCAAGTCTAATAGTTGGCCGCAACTGGGAACGCTTTTCTCGAACCATCTCACGGCACTTTTCAGCTAACGATATCTTTATAAGAAATGCAAACAAGGGCCTGAAAATTATTAAGTACTCTTCCAAACGTACTTAACCTCCTAAAATAATAAGTTTCTAATTAATTTAGTAAGGAAATATTGACTCTCCATGTATCGTCATCGACGTCATCATCACTCACTGACTCAGTTACTGACGATCATAAAAATCTTTAGGTACCACTTTTAGCAGGCCTACATGAAATTCGGAATAAAGGTAAAATTCATCGCCAAACTAATGGGAAAATATGGCAAATTACCTACACGAAATTTATCCTAAACTACTTATAACTAGGTAATTTGCCAACTTCATAGTCGAAGGTAACAAAATGGGTGACAGTTGGATTTGTTACTTCTATTGTTTTGTTATTTATGTAATATGGATTTGTTTATTACATAAATAACAAAACAATAGAAGTAACATACCTCCTGGTGGTGGTACTAAACCTCCTGGGCCTTGTCCTCCGGGTGGTACTGGCACTCCTTAAATGTTGGTTTTATGTATTACTAGCAGCGCCTCGCGGTTTCACCCGCGTAGTTCCCGTTCCCGTAAGAATTTCGGGATAAAAAGTAGCCTATGTCCTATTCCAGGCTATAATCTATCTCTGTGCCAAATTTCATTCAGATCCGTTCAGCCGTTCTGGCGTGATAAAGGAACAAACATCCATCCATCCATCTATCTATCCATCCATCCATCCATCCATCTAAACTTTCACGTTTATAATATTAGTGACAAATGAAATTCGGAATAAAGGTAAAATTCATCGCCAAACTAATGGGAAAATATGGCAAATTACCTACACGAAATTTATCCTAAACTACTTATAACTAGGTAATTTGCCAACTTCATAGTCAAAGGTAACAAAATGGGTGACAGTTGGATTTATTTATTACATAAATAACAAAACAATAGAAGTAACATACCTCCTGGTGGTGGTACTAAACCTCCTGGGCCTTGTCCTCCGGGTGGTACTGGCACTCCTTAAATGTTGGTTTTATGTATTACTAGCAGCGCCTCGCGGTTTCACCCGTGTAGTTCCCGTTCCCGTAAGAATTTCGGGATAAAAAGTAGCCTATGTCCTATTCCAGGCTATAATCTATCTCTGTGCCAAATTTCATTCAGATCCGTTCAGCCGTTCTGGCGTGATAAAGGAACAAACATCCATCCATCCATCTATCTATCCATCCATCCATCTAAACTTTCACGTTTATAATATTAGTGAGATTAAAAGAATAACAAACTTGATATGCATTTTAATGTATGTAAATAATCTAGTTAGTACTTATAACACAAGCCTCCAGCAGGGCTTATGTTATAAGATAAGTACCTACTCTAGTTAGTCCTTTTGTCGATTCCCTATATTAACTTATGTATGTGTAGGCATAGGAATTTATTTATTACATACTAAACTTAAAGCATAAAATCAACATACCTTGTTGTAACTCTGAAAACATATTAAAATAATGAGTATACTCCGGAAACCTGGAGACAACGTGTTAGAAAACAAAGAGAAAAACATTAAAAATCAATTTTTTAGTTTAAAAATAATTTTGTTCATATTGATCTAGCTTGAACTACTTGTCTTTGAAGTATCGGTCTATTTCACCGTCGTTTTGGATGCACCGAAGTACCAGTTCACTACTAGTGAAGGTTTGAACATTTATAAATCTCCATCATCAAGAAAATATATACATAATATGTTGTTCATTGGACAAATAATTAGTAAGTACTAAAAATCCTGAAGGCGGTATCCCGGCGCACACTAGCGCCGCCACCTATTCATCTTATTATTAAGTTGAACAAAGTTAATTTTTTTGATATAGAAAAGACTACATCACAGCAAACTTTCAAGAGAAAAGTCTACAATTATTATCTAGGTATAACGTCAGATTAGATTATTAGCATGTATGTCTCTAATAAATGTTGTTTTAATTTATTATGTTGTTATGTATTAGTTTATTAATCTATTTGTATTTGTGTATTAGTATAGGTAATTGATTTGTATTAGCTTAGCATAAGCACCTCCATCCTATGATTTTCTCCGTACACCTTGGTTGCCTGGAAGAAATCGCTTTAATAGACCAGGCCGCCAATTCCATTGCCTTTCTATAGCTTAAGTTCAATAATGTACTGAATGTTTTGGTTTATGAAATAAAGCATTATCTATCTTATTTATCTAATTTTTAAAATCCATTGCACAGTTTGTGCTACATTATTATAAGCTTTTTTAATGCCTCTGCTTTGGTTTTATTCTGTATAGTTTAGAGAGATTCGAAAATAGATTTTGGTGGCTACCAAGGGCAACTTCGAATCTCTGTTTAGACACAAAATAAAACAGATGCATTAAAAATAAAACTTTTGAAACTATCATGGTTATTAACATAGAAATCATTTAGAACGGGATATTTACCATGATTCAATTTTTGAGTTTTCCAATATTGAAAATTGAATCATAGTAAATATCCCGTTCTAAATGATTTCTATATTAAAAATAAAGCTTACAAATTATGTTTCACAAACTGTGCCATGAATTTTTAAATTTCCTTTGTTCAAAGTAATAATTAGATAAAATAGGTGGCGGCGCTAGATTGAGACTGGTTAGCGCCTTAAGTGAAAAAAAAAACGCGTATACGGAGGTAACTAAAAACGAGTTGCCTACTAATTTAACTTAATCAAGGATACTTACGGCGACGATAGTCAGGAGTGCTTGTTGCTGGAATATTTCTGCGTTTAAGCTCATTCTTCAAAGGACCAGACATGGTCGTTTGTAAATAAAAAATTGAAACGATGTAAAAATATTTTGTCCTCATTTTTCTATCTAATAACTGAGCTGCGTGTCTGATGTGTAGATGTTTTTGCCAGAATCAGTTAACAAACTGAAAACAAAGGTTTTTTTTCGAAATTATTGCTACGAATATAAAAAAAACACACAACACATTTTTCATTCTAATAACTGAGCTGCGTGTCTGATGTGTAGATGTTTTTGCCAGAATCAGTAATCAAACTGAAAACAAAGGTTTTTTTTCGAAATTACTGCTACGAATATAAAAAAAACACAACACATTTTTCATTCTAACAACTGAGCTGCGTGTCTGATGTGTAGATGTTTTTGCCAGAATCAGTAATAAACTGAAAACAAAAGTTTTTTTTCGAAATGATTGCTACGAATATAAAAAGAACACAACACATTTTTCATTCTAATAACTGAGCTGCGTGTCTGATGTGTAGATGTTTTTGCCAGAATCAGTAAACAAACTGAAAACAAAGGTTTTTTTCGAAATTATTGCTACGAATATAAAAAAAACACACAACACATTTTTCATTCTAACAACTGAGCTGCGTGTCTGAAAGTGGCTCACTAAACTGGTTTTATACGATATCAACGAATTTTTTAATTTGCCTGTATTATGAATTTATAATTTTTATTTTTCATTTTTAAGTGACATGTAATAATGGTATTATGAATAAATTTCTGTATTCTGTATTCTGATGTGTAGATGTTTTTGCCAGAATCAGTAAACAAACTGAAAACAAAGGTTTTTTTCGAAATTATTGCTACGAATATAAAAAAAACGCACAACACATTTTTCATTCTAATAACTGAGCTGCGTGTCTGATGTGTAGATGTTTTTGCCAGAATCAGTAATCAAACTGAAAACAAAGGTTTTTTTCGAAATTATTGCTACGAATATAAAAAAAACGCACAACACATTTTTCATTCTAATAACTGAGCTGCGTGTCTGATGTGTAGATGTTTTTGCCAGAATCAGTTAACAAACTGAAAACAAAGGTTTTTTTTTCGAAATTATTACTACGAATATAAAAAAAACACACAACACAATTTAGTCCTCGTGCGGGAACAAGTCGTTTAGGATTTTTCCAAAGACCACGTGCCAAAATGATGGGTTTTAATATTTTTGTAGACTCCTCTATGGACATAGATTACTATAAAGACTGGCGACTCTGGCGAGGACATTATTAAAGACATTATATTTAAAACATTTGCTACGGCCAGACAACGCTCTACGCAGAGAGCTGCGTAGAGCGTTGTCTGGCCGTAGCAAATGTTGGCCCACAGGCTTTTCCTGCTCCCTTGTAAGGGTTCTTCTCCCTTACAAGGGAGTAAAGATAACTCCAAACATTGGTAGGTATGCAAAATGCTAGAACAATGAAGAACAAAGTGACTTACAACAAAGGCAAGTTGTAAATGCATAGGCAAGCTCATCAAAAAGTAATAACTTATAATGCCATTTTACGAAAATTGGCGTAAAATTTAATCATCGTCTTTTTCTAGTACCTGCGTATGTTTTCTATCTGTGTATTTGATATCTACGCCATTGTTTTAGCGATTTTGTTGATTCTTTCACTTCTGTATAGAGAATGATCCCGAGGTGATTCTATAAAAAAATCATGCGAGCGGGATTTGTATTATATCCCGTAAATGATAAAAAAACCTTACACTTTTGATAAATCACGGGCTAGACACAACCAATTTGGTGATAATATTGAATACTAAAATGAGTTGGTTTTGCTTGAAATCAAATCAGATTTTGAAATCCGTGATGATGATTGGGGAAAGTCATGTGTGCTAATGAACATTATAAAAACACAATGACATTGAACACTAATATTGGTCTTTATTTAGCTAGGATCGGCAGACTATTTTAATAACATAATAATTAGGTTTATCCTATCAAGTAACAATTTGTTAGAAATAACATAACACCGACTTGGGTATTGAAAACTTGACTACACGAACTATTACAAATTTTGGTAAAAAAATATTATACATTTTATGGCGGGATTACACACTCATTGAGATGTCTTTTCCAAAGGCAATAAAACACTCCGATAGCCTCTTCGATCGATCGAGAGCCCGAGCGCACCATTTACACACTCGCGTGTCTCGTACTCGCCCTGTCTCGTGATCGACCTGTCTCGTGGTTGCGCGATGAGTGTGTGATCCCGCCATGAAATTTTTCAAGCAGTGCAGTTCCACTCAGTGCGGTCGTACCTTTAAATTTTCGCTAAGAAACAGTTAAGTCTTACATAAATTAAAGTTCTATCGGGTATTTATTTATCGCGTATTGCTTTTATTAATACATTGTGATCAGACTGTACTGCAATCGGTCGGTCACCTTGGGCATAGGAATTAAGATTTGCATAGATCTACAACAAACAAACTATACAACTTTTTATTTCCTTACATTTAGTATTAAAGCTTCATTTGATCATTATTATTGTTTTGCAATGTTTTATAAAATAGTACGCCTTCAGTACTTAGTATTTACATAATATAAAACTTGGAAGAGCGAGGCCACCTAACGCACGTATTTCCTTTATTTTAATACATATATAAGGCGTCTTCGACTATGATTAAAACTGTGTATCTTTTATTATTACATACCTTTTTTATACTATAATATCACCCTACCGGAAGTAGTGAAAGAAGCTGTTTTTCGTATAACGGAGCATTAGGATTGGTTGCGTTTTATTGATTTCACTACTAAAATATATGATCGCGCTGCACCTTTTTTTAACTTTGTAAAGCACGTGTACCAACCGAACAAAATAAAATACTTACAGGACTAATTCCTGGTTTTATAGGTGTTGGAGTTGTTGTTCCTTCTTCTAAATTTACAAAGATAAATTAAGGCTATTTTAGTATAATAGACTTAAAAAATAATTTAGAAGACTTTAACTTGATAGATTCAAATACATATATAAAGCGTTATTTTTAAGCCTAATCTTAAAATATGTGTTGAAATTAGGTACTAATGATTAAATGAAGGTAGAAATAAAGAGTAACGAGTAAGTAACTGCTAAATAACAGCACGGCTGCGGCACAGCGCGTCAAATTTACAAATCACCAAAAAAGCCGCGCAGTTCCACTGACGCCTAGTGCGATAAATTTCATACGATTTCATACAAAGAATAAATGGCCGCTTTGAGGTGCCGCTCAGTTCCGCTCAGTGCGTGTGCACCATAATAATGTTGTTGTTTTTAATATTGATTGTTTCTTCTTTAAGTACAGCGAGCACTGGATCGGCATATTTACCGATACCGATGCCAGAGACCGGTATTTCTGCCGATGACGTCATCGGCAAAATTGCGCGCTTTTATAAGTATATTGCCGATGCAAACAAAAGCCGTAGACGCACCCTATCGGCATGTTGTAAATACCGACGATTTTGATCCAGTGGACGCGTAACTTTACACTTCATCTATGCTCCATTCACGCATTTATTTTCTTTGACCGAATGAGAGAATGCTATGTTTCATAAACTCTATAGAGACTTCTTTTATGAACAGTAATGCGAATCTATCGGTTTGATAAATATCAGAACTAAAGAGCTTCGATGTTAATCAAGCTGACAGGTTACGTGTGTATGAAAAATAGTATTTTTTCATGAAATAAAGAAAATATACGTATACGGAGTATAGTGACCACAATCGCTGTTAGTGTTACAGGTTTGAAATGTCGGGTAACAAAATCATATACGTACGCCATAAATACCCGATTATAACCTTAGAGCGAGTACACATTAGGCGTTTTGAAACGCGTGTTCACATCCTCTCGTTGCCACCAAGAGCGTTCGAAATCTGACAAGCACTTGAAAAGAAGCGCGCGCTTAGGCGTGCAGGTAACAGATGTATCTGACCAAACGGTTTTTAAAACGCGCTTTACCAAAATACGCGATTCAAAATGCCTAATATTTACATTATATTAGTGGTATTAGAGTCCGCCCTAGAATACGACCACAAAAATATACCAATATAAATAAATAATAAGGTTCTTATAACTATAATAGACTTAAAATTTAATTTAGAATATTTTAGCTTGATAGATTCAATTACCTACATAAAGCGTTATTTTTAAGTCTAATCTTAAAATCTGTGTTAGAATTAGGTGATGATTAGATGATGGTAGTAATAAAGAGTCAACTAGTCGTTAGCTTTTATGATGATTGTTTTTTTTTAACTTCCTCATTGTATGAATGAATTGAAAGATTGCGTGGAGACCACGACTCGGTAAATGTACTGGCCAGGTGGGATTGCGACCTGCGAAAGACTGCAGGCAGATGTTAGATGCGTCAAGCTGGAGACAGGGCGCTATGGCGCTCATTAGGGGAGGCAACAGAGGACTAGTATCGGCTGATGATGATGATGATGATGAATGAATTAATGAATGAACATTTTATTGTACAACAAATGAATAAAATCTTATATTAAAATACAAAATAAACACAGCACAAAAGGCGACCTCATCGCTGACAGCGATTTTTCCCAGGCAACTTTCCTATTATTTAGTTTCTTTTGTGCCAAGGTTAGTAGTATGTAGTTTTGTATTATAAATACATGTACAAAAATCTTTATTTGGAACAAAACATAATGTATATGATAGGGTAAAATTGTAGGCCGTAGGTGGGTACAACAAAATTTAAAAACTGTAGAAAACTGAAATATGTATGTATTAAGATTGCTTAGAGCGATAAGGCCGCCTTTTGTACTTCCTTGATTTTCAGCATTTCATTCTGTATCTAGTATTTGTGTAGCACAATAAAGAAATATATCTATCTAAGATTGGATAAAATAAGATAATACATTTAATTAGCTCTATAAGAACAGTACAGACGTAATAAGATATACAAAGGTAAGAATAAGCTAATTAAATAGGTAGAACAAGCTAATTAAACACATGAGATGTTAGTTTAATAAATTATATTAAATTGTATTATATAAGTTCAAAAGTAGCAATCCGCCATGACACGTTGAACACCAATCAGAGAATATTGTTTTGTGACGTCATGCCGTCACAGAATATAATTTAAAGGCACACAATAACTGTCATGGTAAAGGTCTGACTTTCTTCTCTTGACAATATTATTTACGGTTTTAGAATTTTATTTCTCAAAGAATTTACATTCGCTTGCAGAGAAATACAGGATTATTTTAATGTATAACATTAAGTGCATATTATATATTATTTAACTATGACACTCGTTTATTCGTTTAAGCCCCAATCAGGGGCTACAAGCTAAAGGATATAAATAGGTTAGTAAGTTCACATTTTTGTAACAGGGTGCCACAAAACATGTGAACTAAGCCAAGAGGGGGTAATTCTGGACCCCGAGGGGGTCAACTTGTGAAGAATATTGATACCAGTAGTGTCGTTATCTGTAATCCATTTATCCGACGACCTCTGTAGCACGGTGGGCGAAGGTCCACCTGCGACGAGGAGGTTGCGGGTTCGATTTCCGCTTTGGGACAAATATTTGTACGATCTGCAGGTATTTGTTCCGGGTGTTCTGATCGTTTTCAATGTATAATAAAAATATCTACCTATGTAATCTATTGTATTATGTATATCAGTTATTTAGTACCCATAACACAAGCTCTGCTTAGCCTGGGTCTAGAAAAAATGTCAGTCGGACCTTGTCAGTTGCGTCATTTGTCATGTGTCGACGCGTAATCAATCTCTATTATTTAGTGTTTTTGTGTGTGTAAAGTGATTAATGTGTGAGTATTTTGGAGGAAATTCGAGAAATGTTGCCTGGGTACATAATACAGCATTCTACCATCGGTTTTTGTGTTGCCCGGCGCATTTTCACTCAAAACTTTCGTCAGACAAAAAATTTTACTTTTTACTTTTAAAATTTAAATACAAGCTTTAGCTTTCAATACATTAGTAGATTTTTTTACAGTAGATAAGTTCATATTCAATTGAATTATGTAATTATTTGAGTATTAAATGACACTTTAAATATTTTTTAAGTGAATTGACAATGAAGTACTATAGTTTTTATTGAGTAGGTAAGTACCTACGTATTTTAAGTAAGTAAGTGGGAAGAATCGAAAATGTCAAATAGATAGTAATTGTGCTAAAGTGCTTAAAAGTTAGTGACGTTTTGATTGAAGCTTATTATTTAGTATTATGAACACACAAATTAATTAAATCTTCACAACATGACACATTTCAAATAGAGAAGTTCAACCCCTAAGGCCATATAAATAAAAAAAAACAACATTCATAAAATAATTAAACTGTGAACTCACATTGATAAAATTATTTTACTAACCTACTTCAATAAAGGAAAATGTTCTATGTTTTATGTTTTTTTGTGAATGTATGTTCACCAATTTATCAGTCAAAGGCCCGATTTTTATTCTTTTAAGGCTATTATTTTTTCGCAAAACTTTATAGTATTATGGAATTTCACGTCAGTTTTTTGTCAATTAGGGGAGGGGGAGGCCTATGTCCAGCAGTGGACTAATATAGGCTGATGATTATAATGATGTCAGTTTTTTTGTTTAACGATTAAATTATTTAAGAATATTGGGAAACATGCAATAGCAAATAGTTCATGATTAAATCAGGTACTACCAACCTAAAGGCCTGTTCAGACCTTCACAGTAATCACTACCAGTATCAGGCCTTAAAATATATTACTATAAAAACTATCGTAGTTTGATGAATTCATTACAAATGTGGTTAACTACAGACCTTATAGCTGTTTTCTTTTTTTTATTCTAATTCTTTTTTACACAAATTAATGTTCGTAGTTAACCCGCTTTCATACGTTATGAGGCATTAAAATATATTTTTGTATTAATTATAGTAACAGTATCCAGCTTATCAGCCGTAAAACAAAATCTATCAAAGTTTTCAGATGACTTAGTCGGAATCAGATGGTCCAGTTTTCATTGGTTCGATTTTTGATCTAAAATTCTTAAATTTATTTATTTATTCCCATTTCCATTTCATTCCATTCCAGTACAATAGGTATTTGATGCATCAAATACCTTTGTTTTTAGTGGGAATACACACTTGTACTCGGCCTGTTTCGTGGTTGCGCGACGAGTGGGTAGTCCCCCCATTATAGGTATTTGATGCATCAAATACCTATAGCTGTGGCGACAGCGGTCAACACGACGACTACACACTCGTCGCGCAACCACGAAACCGGCCGAGTACAAGTGTGTATTCCCACTAAAAACTTTGATAGATTTATGTTTTATGGCTGATAAGCTGCATACTGTTACTATAATTAATACAAAAATATATTTTAGAGCCAAATAGAGGTTTGTTTTTTTTTAGGAAAAAACACTTAATTCAAAATGAGACCGTACAGTTTCCACTTAAAAAAATAACAAAACGAACGTGACAAAGAAACGAAACACATTGTATTTTCGACATGTTTTGAAGACTAACGGCGCTTGATACGTTCAATATGAACCATAACACTCTTGAATAAGGACCAAAGACGTCAGCGTGAGGCGATCGCTGTGGCGACAGCGGTCAACACGACGGATATGGTCGCGACCTCTCGCGGGCCGCTGTTGCACTCGTCCGTTTCACAGCAAAACGTGCGGGCACCCCACCATTCTGAAACCACAAGTTATTTTTTATTATATTAAATTAGGTTACCATTGTACAGTCAGCTGCTGAGATATGTATACACTTCCAACTTTTCATTTTTATTTTACTCGGAACTTAACATGTAAAAGTTTACGCACACATTTTTCATATTTCATTTATTTTTGCTTGCATGTAGGTACATTCCATCTTATTTCTAAGGTGAATGGTTATCACTAGGTACGTGCATGCACCCTGGAAGGGCACTGCAAAACAGTTAACTTTAAGAAATTAATAAATCCCAAAAATTTACGATCTCGACGGGATTCGAACCCGCACCTTCCCCTTCAGCGCAGGGTTGCTCTTTTTCCAACTAAGCTACGTGATCTTATCTAGTCGACCCGAAAATCTTTGGGAGTTCTTAATTAATTTCTTAGAAATTACCCAGAGTACTATAATAAATAAAAACCTTAGAATCAGTTAACTTTATTTTTACAATGTCAAATGGAATTTTACAATAACGTAAATTTCATGCAATAATAAATAATAATTAATTGAATTGAATTTTGAATTTAGAAGCCAGAATGGTCAGCTAGTCATTGTTTCATCTTAAGGTCACGTCATTCTAGTTTGTCAGTAGCGAATTGGAATTTCATACTAAGTGGTCATCGTTCTTGTCAAAATACGATATATAAATTATGACAATGACTATACACTTACTGGGAATAAGCGTACTTTCAGTCAAATTTTAAAACATGAGAGTGTATACATATTTTCGCAGCTGACTGTACCTACTAAGAAAAAACGCCGAGCAGGATATCCAATCTATCTAGATTGGATATCCAATCTATCTAGATTGGATATCCTGCTTGAGTTTTTGGGATTTTGAGCTCTGTTGGGGGTTTTCCGATCATCCCCCCTTAGCTGAGGCTTTCCAATCTTTTCCCCTCTTAACTGTGCTTCATACCTATTCTTCAGCCATAATTTAAATTTCGAGGCTACTTATATGCCAGCTAAGCCGTTGACGAAACGAGTTATCAAACAATGAAGAGTCAGAGTCCATGGTTGTGGTTTTGCCAAGTTGAGTAGGATGCTGCCTACTGGAACCATTTTCTTGAACCATGTCGAGGCTCTTTTCAGCTAGGTATATAGTAAAAAAATTTTACAGTAAAATGCAATTAAGTTGGCAATTGAATGCATATCTTACTAATATTATAAATGTGAAAGTTTGGATGGATGGATGTTTGTTACTCAATCACACCAGAACGGCTGCACGGATCTGAATGCAATTTGACACAGAGATATATTATAGTCTGGAATAGCACATAGCCTTTTTTTTACTTTTTATCCCGGAATTCCCATGGGAACGGGAACTACGCGGGTGAAACCGCGAGGCACTGCTAGTTAATTATATTTTATTGTCAATTTTGTAGACTTTAATAGCTGAAAGGAGCTTATGCGGGTAGCAAACCAAAAACTATGCTAACTTAGTTTAGCTTAGGTCGCTTAGCTGACGCCGTTTTCACACCTACACCACACATAGCTTTGTTTCCATAGTTTGCATTCTACAGGTCTAGTAGGTAAGTAAGCTAAAACTAAGTTAGCTTAGCTTTTGGTTTGCTACCCGCATAACACGCCAAGATATACCAAATATTTAAAGTCAGTTCCAAAAGGTCCGCACTTGACAAACTGAGTGATTTTCGCGGCCTTTTTTACGCGGGTCGGGGAAATAAATGTTCCCGCAGTAAATAAAGTGAGTCGTTTGTTCACTTTATGGTAATCGAGTAGGTTCGCTGCGGATTTTATTCACCTATTTTTGAGCGTTTTGAGGCGTGTACATGCCGTTGCAGAGAAGGGCATTGCCTGTTATCAATCTACACCGTCTGCGACCGATAAAGAGACCGAAGGATTAGCTTAAACAGTAATTATCAGTGATCGGCGTAGGTAGTGCTATTCACGGGAATTAGTGACCGTTATCTTAACATGGATATGCCGTCTAAGTCCCGGCATATAATATTACCTATGGTTTTTTTAGGAATTTGTATTTTATGTCATAGTACCTATTCAGCTTCATGCAAATACATTATTGTATTGGTCACTAAAGTTATCCCTTTCCCTCACGCTTTTGTAGATTATCGCGGGTGAGGTGAGGACTCGGTTTCACTTGACGCACACGTTTGCAGCGAGTACATCTATACTTATAATAAAATGTAACAGGTCCAAATCTATAAATTTAAACTATTTTTGGAGGGAGAAAAAATATTTGGAGGGCACTCTATTATCGTTACTGAAGGCAAAAATTTAATTTTTATGTCTGCCGTGACATAATTTGAGTTCATACTACGAGCAAGGACATAGGATACTTTTTATCCCGGAATTCGTTATAGTTCAGTGTTGTAAGATCGTAACAAAATAGTCAACATCATCATCAGCTTATTATTTAGGCTATTATTATCACTCCATTGCTGGACATAGGCCTCACCTTTAACTTTACGTAAAAAAAATTGCTTCATTTACATCAACATTCAGGAAAATATTCCCGTGAATCCCGGGGCATGTCCATATTAACATTATCATTTAGGTTCATTGACCCTAAATAGCACTGCCTACGCCGATCCCTGGTAATTATACATAAATAGTAATTATTATCAAATAAGAAACAAAATGTTATTGATTTTGTTCGCTTCAATTTTTTGTCCACAAGTGGAAGAAGCGAAAAATAAACCACTAGTAAGTTTGTATAATACTAATAATTAAATAAATTAATAATAATTAAATAAATATGATAAATTTAAAAGAAAAACGAATTTCAATTTTACAGAACAAATCGGCAATTTCATACTTTAACCCCTAATATTATAATTTCGAAACTAACTCTGTCTGTTACCATTTCACGCCCAAACGGCTCAAGGGATCTCAATGAAAAATGCCAGCGAGGTAGATGGTATCTCGAGGAGGGACATGGACTACTTTTTATCCTGGAAAAGTAAGTGCGAACCCGCAAGCAGAAGTAAGTATGCACATATATGGAATACCTACCTATACTTAGTACCTACCTTACTTTACTCGTCGTACTCTTAAACCGTAAACCGTACTTAGTACCTATTTAGGTACGTATGTACTTACCTTTTTCACTGCAGGTTGGAACACAGTCTCGTACAATCGTTAGCTCGCTCACGTATTTCTGTAACAAAGAAAACAAATTATAACTTACATACTTTTGTTTAAATCTATGCTATGAGAGCTATGGAAAGAGCGATCGGAGTCTCTCTGAAGGATAAGATTTGTAACGAAAATATCCGACATAGTACCAAAGTTATCGACATAGCTCAAATTATTAGCAAGCTGAAGTGGCAGTAGGCTGGCCATATATCGCGAACAACCGACAACTCCTGGGGTAAACGTGCTCTTAAGTGGAGACCACGACTCGGAAAACGTAGTGTAGGACGCCCGCCGGCTAGGTGGTATGATGATCTAAAAAAACTGCAGGCAGATGCTGGATGCGGCAAACAGAAGCCAGGGTGCTATGGCGCTTATTAGTGGAGGCCTAAGTCCAGGCGTGGACTATTATAAGTTAATGATGATGATGTTTAAAAACGTATAAATTATTATCCAAACAAACTCTTGCACGCACTTAGAATATGAGACAGCAGCGCGTTTTTAGGGTTCCGTACCCAAAGGGTAAAACGGGATTCTATTACTAAGACTCCGCTGTCAGGCTGTATCTCATAAACCGTAATAGTTAGACAGTTGAAATTTTCATAGAAGATGTATTTCAGTTGAAAGTCCCTCGTGCACGAATCCGACTCGCACTTGGCCGGTTTTATCATTTTAAGTGCACGCGGTTTTAAAGTTGATAATTGTGTATGCCATTCGCAAGAATCTTGTGGGTAGGTCGTACTACCTTGAAAATCTAAACAAATCAATCAACTGGTATAAAATGGTTTCCATGGCAACGAGTGTAAACAAGAGGTTGAACGACAGGTCTTTTCATTTGTCGTTTCACCGATGTGTCAGCCATTACTCATCATATAAAACTAAATTAGACTCGAATTCTTAAAAGAAGTTGACTTGAAAAATTAGATCGCGCTATCGAAGTGTTTGTCCAAAACCATTATCACTATTAATGAATTGAATGCGCCAAATTATGTACAGTCAGCTGCGAAAATATGTATACACCCCCATGTTTTGAAACTTGACTGAATAGTAAGTGTATAGTCATTGTGATAATTTATATATCGTATTCTGATAAGAACGATGACTACTTAGTATGAAAAATGTGTGCGTAGACTTTTATAAGATTAGTTCCGAGTAAAATAAAAGCGAAAACTTGGAAGTGTATACATATCTGAGCAGCTGCCTGTACATGCCTTTCTACTGACCCATACTGTACTCTGTTATTCAACACTGTATTTAAAATGTAAATGAGTACCCGGCATTAAAATTTAAAACGTAGATCAACATCTGTCTTCAAGGGCTGTGTTTTTCGTAAACAGAAGAGAAGCGAAGGTTTAGCTTTCAAATGATAATAAGTTTTTAAAATTATTTTAATACAAAGGCATCTCTTAAGCTGATGCATGTTTAACTTAGCTACGTAATGAAAACACTTAGAATACCCGGAACGGATATCTGCAGATTGTAGAAACATTTGTCCCGAGAATGGAACCTGCTACCTCCTGCGTTGCAGGCGGACCTTTGCCCGCGCGCCACGAGTTATAGCCGAAATACAAAACATTACGTCCTGACCTATCTTTCTGAGCTGGGAAAAAATATATTTTAGATTCTAGTCGCAACGCAATAAGACTTCAAATGCAGTGAGATAGAAAGTGCGCTTGCAGTGTTAACAGGCTATTTCAGACCCATGTCCGTAATAGCCGGTTTACACTGGTTTTTGCGATTAGGGACTAGCCCATGCCAGCCACTAGTCAATAGTAAATAAAGAAGAAGATAAATAATATACCATTGTATCATATTTGAAATCTTGTATCCACTGAAACTGGTACCTGAAAATTCGTTCGGGCTTTAGCTTCTCTGCGAAAGCGACAGAAAGACACTCAGATATTTTAGCTAGGGTCCCCTGAATGATAAATTCAGAACACGATGTTCACACGTCCGGAACCCTCGGACGTCATGAAGCTCAAGTATTATTAATGATTTAAGTTTGGTTTTGGATTTTTATTCTAATCTTAGGGATTCTGATGGATGTCGGGTTTTTCTCCGAATAATATCCAGAAGGCTCCTGGAAATTACATCCATAATAATAACTATAAATCCTAAAGTAACTGTGTCAGTCTGCCTGTTATATTTTGATACCTAAACAACTGAAAGGATTTGAATGAAATTTGTTATACCTCTCTGACAAATTTCAAATAAAAAATCCCCCGGGATACCATTCAAAGGTAAATGGTATCCCGGGGACAGACATAGGCTAATTGAAAAAAAGCGTGCAAAACCGCGGGAGCACCTAATATAGGGATTTTGGCAAAATTTACAGTTTTTATCTTCGATAAAAATAAAAAAGGGAGATGAGGCTCGTCACTCCATCTCGAAAGTGGGCTCAAGTTAGGTTCAACTATGTTCCCTTACCTCAGTCATAGTCGGACCGGGGCGGCGACGCGGGCGGTGGCGTTTGTGTTTCGCGTGCTTGCTACGACGTATAATTTTGTGTGATTTCGACTAAAACACCACGACAATGCCCTCGTGTTTGTTCACCAGGTCTACAAATAGCTCCAAAATAGAAAACAAAGCCCAAGGCATCACATATTTTCCCGCGTAAGTAGATACACCAAACTTTAAATTTTCTGATAATCCGATACCTTATCATTATTTTTCATCTGTAACACGGTACAGTTTTTGAGTGAGCACTGGTAGAACGTACCGTATCTTCCTTTTTTACTTTTATAGAAGATTTTTAACGTCCTATTTATTTCTTTACTGTAGGACATCACGAATTGTTAAATGTATAATATTTAAAGGTTCAAGCGCACTACACGTCAGTGGAATTACGAGGCGTGGCATGAACGTAAAATTTTACCAACTCGCCAAAAATGCCGCGCAGTTCCACCGACGCGTAGTGCGTTCTAACTCATACGAGTTCATACAAACAATAATTGGCCGCGTCGTCGTGCCGCGCAGTTCCGCTAAGTGCGGTCGTACCTTAATGGTTTCACTGCCTATCGAGAGAGTGCTTCCCGCTTATCGTTTCCCACTATGGTTTAGTTTAGTTTACCCTACTTTAGCTCTATCGCATCCGTGTCCGGCGTGACGGTAGCTTAGAAGTGAAGCTTTGGGCGCTGTGTCCGGTTTCCGGATACGGGACTATGTTATGTTAGTATATAATTATGTTCATACATTTATAGAGCTTCGCCTAGATTTTCAACACGATAAGAGAGAATCTTATAGCCTGTTGTTGTTTATTTTTACCGATAGTGCGCTGATTATTTGTACCGACTTCAGGAAGAGGTTCTATGTTCTGCTGTTTTTTTTAATGTAGGTTTGTTCGTCGATTAATCCGTCAATAAAGGATCTATAATTAATATGGGATAATCCCAAAGTCAACAACCGCTGGGGTAAACGTGTTCTTGAGTGGAGACCGCGACTCAGCAAACGTAGTGTAGGACGCCCTCCGACCAGGTGGGATGACGATTTGCGAGCCAGTCGGTCTCAATTCGTTATTCGACGACTGCCGAGTCGGTCCGACGACTGCCAAGTCGTACAGACTCCGACTCGGACAGACTCGGCAGTCGTTGAATAACGAATTGGAGACCGACTGGCGACTGCCGACTGAGTCGGTTACCTATTCGACTTGGATCGTCGAGTACCTACATTTCATTCGACTCCGAGAGGCATTAGTAATTACTAATTAGTAGTTGTCATTCGATTTTGTAGATTAGTATATTACTAATATTCAAGTCGAATGAGTAAATTAGTAGGTGTAGATCATTCGACTTGTCAAATCATTCGCAGTCGCGCATCTTTAGTTTACCACGTAGAATAATGCCCGTGGTAAACCGACCTCGTCCAAAGCAATTTGTATTAATATCGGCGAAAGAAGTCGGCCATGTTGACTCTCCTCTCATTAGGCGGCGCTTTAGCACAGAATGGTAGAGTCAGCTGCATGTATTTCGATTCTTTAGTTTACGTACATAGTTTTAATTTTCAATGTTTGGTTTGATTTGTATTTTGGTTTATGAGCAATAATTAGTTTTCAATTTCATTTTCATTTCTGTACTCATGCACTTTAGTACCTTGTCATAATACCTTGTGAAATTAGGTATCTACTCTTTATCCCGGAAAAACGCGTGTCAAGCAGTAAACGGAAGTTAGTGTAAAATAATATAAGTGTGATATTATAGCGTAGCTATGGCGCTCATTAGGGGAGGCCTATATCCAGCAGTGGACTGATATAGGCTGATGATGATGATGATGATTATAGCGTAGTGAGTAGCGGTACATGTTTAATTAATTTAATTTTCTCATCGTACTTGTCGTCGCTCGTCCGCTATAAAAACGCTCTGAAGTTTTTATCTCTGACTGTACAAAGCTTGGACAGCTTTGTTGACGTTTTGGTCGTTATTTTGTGACTTGGTGATAAAAACAAAACTGCAGAGCTCGAGTTAAAATTTAATGCTTTCGTTTTATGAGACACTAGCCTCTCGCTTTGCTCACGTTGGATATAACGTGGGTATGGTATCTATCTAAATCAGCATACATACAACAAGCATTTACCTACGGGCAGGCAGTAAGCATCATAACTGTTAAGAGAATTAAAAAAAACTATACCTAGGAAAAGTCTAACGGCGTTTACACACGAGGCACGACACCACACGACAAAATGTGGTGACGACTCCGGGCGTCATACATTTCTATGAAACGTTTACACACGTAACGAGACCGCACAGCACGACAGGTTCATAGAAATGTATGACGCCCGGAGTCGTTACCGCATTTTGTCGTGTGGTGTCGTGCGTCGTGGGAAACTCTTACGGTTTTCGAGTTATTCGACGTTTCGGAAATGCATTGAAAGTTGTAAATAAGTGTTTTACCATTTCAGAATCTCATTGAAGTGGGCAAGTTTACACTAGTCGGTACACCATATTTTTGTGTTACACAGGTTGACCTAAACTTTAGGAAAACATTTGCAACATTTTTGTTTGCTATACATTTTGCAAAAGAAAAACTGTTCCTTTGACACCCAAATGGCACTTAGCGTTTGATAACACAGTTATCCAAGAATTCCATACCAAAAACAAATTGAGAAAAATCTTTTGCATTGAAAAAAATGGATAAAGTTAAAAAAAGTTGAAAATTTCGAAAATGTCCAATAAGTGGAAAACCGTGAGACTTTTACGGGAAGCGATTTTTTATTTCTGAACAGTTTTGATGCCTCCTACCCGTAGTTTGACTTAACCACTCTTTACGCCACACCCCGTATATAGGAATAGGTACCTACTGAGTTAGTTCTAAAATCCTTCCTTTTAAAAACGACGCTTATAAAAGCAAAACCTGCAAAAATACTAAATTCTGACAACCGTCGCGAAATATAAATAATGTTACAGGTAAATTTAAATCTTGCCGCAATATGTGACAACCGTAACCAGAATCTTTATTAACAAAGAAAATTACAATAAATTTAATTTCTTGGACGAATTACATTTGACACTGCACATTGGCCTAGAAATTCAAATACTACTACTATTAAAACTATGAACTGATTAAATATGAAAATACTACTTAATTAGTTAGATAGTTATTAAAGTTTTAATAATCTCTCAAAGTAAACAAATTCCTTTTCTTAATTATCTATAATGAAACTAGTTTAGCCGCAGGGGTCAATATGACCCTTTGGATGCAATTACAACGAAAGCTGGGAAGGTGATTGCGAATCTCAACTTGCGCGTTATTGGAAGCTCTTTGACCGTTGTGAATATTTACCATCGACTATGCCAAATTAACAAGCAAGCTGAAGACAGGGCGCTATGGCGCTCATTAGGGGAGGTCTCTGTCCAGCAGTGGACTAATATAAGCTGATGATGATGATGCCAAATTATCATCAACCTTGTAAGGAGAGCTAGAAACGTGCCCTACAAAGCACTGCCCTGTGTTCGTCATCTAAAAACATTATTCATGGCCTGTAATAACGCCAACAATCATACCTAATAATATCCTTCCAGTCACCATAAATACTACCCCTTTTCGCCGTCTAATGTTATTATTAGATTTTTATTGAACCACTCTTTATGTATTGTAGCTTAATCTACATCGCAAAATACCTCACCTTATTAAAAATAAAGACGTCCAATAGTCTTATGGCTGAAAATAGTTAAAAGAGTAACACTGAAACTACAAGATTTGCTTGGACGATCATAGATTTTCGGGACGATCATAGTTTTTCGGGACGATCATAGTTTTTCGAGTTTTGAGTAGTGCTAAAGGAGTCACGTTGACGCTCCATTCAGCCCTGTTTGTGACACACGGCGGCACAGCGACGCTGCGAGTTGAAATTTCAGTTGAAAATGATGTGACGCATTTTACGCAACGCACAACTCTAAAAATTACTCTCGTTTGAGCTTAGCTTAGAGGGGAATAGTGGTAGCGTAAGCCAGAGCGCTTTTACGGCGCCGGTAAACCTGTTTTCTGCTTAAGTGCAGCCTCAAATATTAGCTACGAGTAGCACCGTTCTTTGTACACGAGGTTATGAGGGTGTGTTTGTACTCTGTAATAGGAAATTCTGTTTACTTACCAAATTGATAAGAAGCTATTAAACATAACCTAACGCGCCCGTGTGATTCCACTGGAAAGGCAATAAGAATGTACGAGATAGTTTGTGTAAATCTCATCTATTGTTTTGTGTTGGTAGAGGATAGGTAAGTACATAATACTATAATACATTTATTTAAATAATAATATATTAACAGGCATAAAACAAAACGGAAATGAAGCAACATTTCCGTTTTGTTTTATGCCTGTGGAACCAAAGTGAAGACAATCATTATTATCTATTAGTTATTATTTTCTTTTAAATTTCAAGACATTAATTTTATATGTACCGACATGGAAAAAAAATAAAGAACATCTATAAAGATTTTTTTTTATTGATTATTTCAATATCTGGTACCTATCTGATATCAAAAAATCAATAATCAAACCTTTTCTTGAATTATTGTAAAGGTATGCTTCTAATAAAATCTCGATTTTTTTACAATTCATTAACAAAGAAAATTACAATCAGATAATAGAATTAAATTAAAACTAGTATTTACAATTTAAACTATAGAGCTAACTGCAGACTGTTGCAAACAATCTACAGATAGCTCAACTGATCCATATCAATACCAGTCGGAAGCGTCTCCATGACGCTAGCTGCATTGCTCCGCTGTATAGCAATGTTGATTAATACTATCCTGAATAATTTTTATTCATACCACACCATATTTTTCATACGTAAAATTTTTGATTATTAATATGTCTAGATGACATAGGGGACAGTTCTAACTTTATTTGTTACAAATATTTTTTAAATAAACGATTTTGTATTTTAGATAGATAGTCAACGACGCAAAAGCGTAGAAAAAAAGCGTACAACTGTTACAGTCCAAAACTTCAAACCGTGCATGCAAACTTTTTTCTTTGGGCGTATATTTGTGGACGGTTGTGAATAATCACTATTAGTAACGAGAGTTCACGTTGTCCGCTGGCCTATTCAGATGTGTGAGTTTACCGCTGTACTGTTTTCGCTGCTCATTGTTTTTTTTATCCAACTTCCAAAAAAAGAGGATGTTCTACATACATGTATTTGGGTGTATCGACGAACATACAGTTTTTAATGTATGTTCGTCGATTTCGTATACCTATTTGGGTGATTCTCTTGCAGTTGTAGAGATAATGATCCCGAGGTGCTCCCACTTTTTTTTCCCCCAAGGAACTAGTATTCAACCCAAGAAACTTAATAAAACCGGCCAAGTGCGAGTCAGACTCGCGCACGAAGGGTTCCGTACAATTATCTAAAAAAACGGCAAATAAATCACGTTTGTTGTATGGGAGCCCCTTAAATATTTATTTTATTCTGTTTTTACCCGACTACCAACAGGGGAGGGTTATGAGGTTAGCACCCTATGTTTGTATGTTTGTATGTGTGTATGTTTGTATGTTTGTATGTATGTGGCCGATTTCTTTGTTCCCACGTAGCGCTGAAACTACTGGTTCGATTTCAACAAATTATGTATCGATTGATTCGTCTCAATACCCCGATGGTTATAGGCTATAGGATTTAGGGCTCCGACCCCGAATAAGCCTTCAAAACGCGTATTAAAGTTTAGGTAGCCGCAGGCTGCAGGCCCCATAGAGAACAATTACAATACCTACGACCTATTTTCATTTTCAACTCTATGCCTATCAAATATGACCGATACGTCATTCTATTTTGTCAATGTAAATGTTTCAAACTTTTATAACTTTCACGTAGTCGGGTTGTAGTTTTTAACTTTATCTTGTTTAGTATTTGTTGTTATAGTTCATTGTCATCTCATGTTTTTTTATTTATTTATTTGGGAACTAAAATATTATTAATTAAGTACATCTAAAAAACCACAGAGGTTTGTAATGGATTGTGAGTCAATTATATTATTTACTAGCAGCGCCTCGCGGTTTCACCCGCGTAGTTCCCGTTCCCGTAGGAATTTCGGGATAAAAAGTAGCCTATGTCCTATTCCAGACTATAATCTATCTCTGTGCCAAATTTCACCCAGATCCGTTTTGCTGTTCTGGCGTGATAAAGGAACAAACATCCATCCATCTATCTATCCATCCATCCATCTAAACTTTCACGTTTATAATATTAGTGAGATAATATTAGTGAGATTAGTGAGATTGAATCATGCGATAGCACAGTGCTACTACAGAAAAAGTAAAACATCAGAATTAACCAGCTTTTTTTAGACCACATTCAGCAATATCTGACGTTGATTGTTCCTTTGATAAATTTGCGCCTGTTATTTATTTGCAGAACGAAGTTCAGAAGCCTAGAGGCATTTCTGGTTTCACAATAATTCCCCGTAATCATAGCGATATCCCGGCTCAAGGATGACGTCTTCGGTGACGTCACCCGCAATTGCCCGAGGGCACTTAAATGTTGGAGATAACTGTGTAAAGATTTACGTTAATTTATTTACGACTAGCAGCGCCTCGCGGTTTCAGCCGTGTAATTCCTATTCCCGTGGGAATTCCGGGACAAAAAGTAGCCATAGTAACAAGTATTATTGTCTAGGATAAAAAATTAACACTGGATTTGTATTCATTTTACTTGATATGGATAAATAAAGATCTTTGGAAACTGAAAAACTGAACTGAAATTTGGCTGATGGCGGAGGCTGAATTTGATTGATGTTAGCGATATACATAAATTTAATACTAGAAATAAGAATAAACTCGCTGTGCCCACAACTAGGTTACACAAGATTAACGTATCTTTTAAAGGGCAATGTATACGCTTCTACAACAAAACTCCAAGTGAGTTGCAAAAATTGTCAATAAATAAATTCAAACAAACTGTTAAACACATCCTTTGTAAAAAGGCCTACTATAAAATATCAGATTATCTAGAGGATAAAAAAGCTTGGGACGACTTTTGCTCCAACTCGAAAACTAACGTTCTAACAAGGTAAAGGTTTCTTGTTCGCTTCTTTACTTTACCTTAAAAAGATTGAAGTGGACAAAAAATCAAAGTGATCACTTTATTTCCTAGTTTTACTTATGTAATCTGAGTTTTGTGACGTGTCCAAGAGTCCTGTAAGGTCTAAAGGAAATAAAGCACTTTGAATTTTGAATTTTGTTAGTTCAGTGACAATGCAATGTCATAATACCATCGAGCTGATCTGATGATGGAGACAAAAGGTGTCCATAGGAACACCTAAACGAAACGACTTAACCCCGTCGAGTGAGGGTTCGACCTAGAAGATTAATAATCTTCTAGCTTTTAAAAGCTTGTTATCAAAAGTTTTTTATATTAAAAGTTCATAAGTTTTATAAAAACTAACGAGAGACTTACTTTAAAGTGTAAAATTGCGTTGATTTTCACTCTTGAATTAAATATTTTTCGGATTTATATTTCAAAAAAATTTGATCTCAAGACCTCGATAGCGAAGCCATCTTAAAACAGCTAGAATATGATTAAAAAACCCAATTTAATTCGCCCCCAGCTTCTAAAACCGTTTATTTAACAGCTCATCAAAAAGATTTCCCCAGATTACAGTCACCTGCGAGATGCTTAGGAGATAAGCCAAGTTTACAACGGAAACAGTTATTTTTTTACAATTCACACAGTTTCATCTAAATAGTAGTATTTTAGGCCCAAGCTAAGTAGAGCTTGTTTTATGGGTACTAGATAACCGAAAAACAAAATACAATACATTACTTACACTGATATTTTTTTATTATACATCATTATATCATCATTCATCATTATAAGATTGATTTATTATAATAATAAAAATCACCAAAATAACTCAAATCATAAAAGTAATTCCTTGGTTTCCGCCATGATGGGCGAAGGTTCGCCTGCGACGCAGAAGGTTGCGGGTTCGATTCCCGTTTTAGGACAAATGTTTGTACGATCTGCAAATATTTGTTAAAAAAAAAATCTTATCACCTATGGTATGTATTGTACTATGTGTATTAGTCATCTAGTACCCATTACACAAGTTTGGCTTAGCTTGGAGCTAACTAGATGGACTTTGTGGATTGTCTAGCAATATTTATTTATTTATGTTTAATAAATTTTGCTGGACCATCCAGTACTTATTATAATATAAATAAGTAATTATTTATTTACATTTATGATAATGAGTGGTTTCGAGTTCGTTTCAACAGAATGGCTTACTTGTCATCAACCGAAGCAATCGCGCCACCGACCAAAATATACCGGCTTTCGGTGTAAAGTCAGCTGACTACGAAAAAGTGTCGACCCCGAGTGTCGTTTTATCTCAGATCGATAATGGATTTGGATTAACGAGTGAGCTTCGAGATCGATCGCCGACACGAATTCCGTTTTAACGGGACTGCCTTACTTTATAAGTCCAACAAATGCATAGATATCATTGCATAGATTGCTGCAAGGTGTGATGGAATGAACGACGTAGCTTTAAAACCCGCATTTCTCGGAGACGAAGGCGAAGTCTAGCCTAGTATGCGGGCAAGTCTCCAGTCGCGTAAAGGTGTAATTGTTGCATTTGTATAGTTTTAGAGACAGCTATGTTTGTTAGGAATAATCGAAATCTTTTCGGCCGACCTTCAGATTTCGTTGTCCGCAATAGGCGTGACAACAATAAAGTCTGTCATATAAATAGAAAAACCGAAATGATGAGCAAGAGTATCTTTGCTATGGCACCCTCCATATAATTATAATAAATTACCACAATCTCTAAGACTACTGCCGAATATGGAGTTTCAGAGAAAGTTAAAAATAATTCTTTTGAGTAAATGTTATTATGCTATAAATGAATTTTTAACAAAGTACTTTTATTACTAAAGAAAATACAATAATAATTACAACTAATATTTACACTTAAATCTATTTTCTAAAAATCTAAGCCGTCACCAGAAGGCAAAGTGCCCAGAATGCTGGCAGCATTGCCACGTTGAATGGCAATGCTAGTTCGTTGACCGAAATAAAAGCCAGCATTCCGATCACCTGTGGACTCTATTAGGAGTTTTGCTAGATCTTTGCAAATTTTTAACTGACAAAGATTTCTGCTTCATGGCATTCGTTATTTTTGTTTTGTTTAATTTGCTTTCATCTAACATTACTTTTAATTTCAGTTTTTATTTTCTTCATTGTATAATTTTATTTAGTTTTTATTATTTGTACTCAGACATTGCACACCGTAAAGGTAGGAATACATTGACTCATATATATATTATAACAACACCTGTAAAATTGTCAAATAACAGGTTTCGATGAATCATTATCATCTTGGAAAATAGCCTGTCCTAGCACTAATATGCCCAAAGTTCTTTCTTCTCAGAGACTGTGGGATGAGCCGCTATGTGAGTTGGTACGGAAAAACCTTATTAATACGTCTACCAGCTCATCAGAACGCGCTCGTTTACTTGCCGTTTCCGAGTGGGAATCAGGACTTTGGTTATATGTTTTGCCTTCTAAAAATCTAGGTACCCTTTTAGACAATAACACATTTCGGGTGGCCACCTCTTTGCGTTTAGGTTCTCCCTGTCTAGTTGCACACCGTTGCCAGTGCGGTGAAACCGTTGATAAGTTCGGTCACCATGCACTGGCATGTGTCTCTAGTGCAGGACGTGTGTCCCGTCATAGTTCAATTAATGACATCATCCGTCGGGCTTTTACCAGCGTCAGTATGGCAGCTACTCTCGAACCACGTGGCCTAATGCGAGATGATGGTAAAAGGCCTGACGGTATGACTCTGATTCCTTGGAAAATGGGTCGGCCTTTAGTTTGGGATGCCACTTGTGTAGATACCCTAGCACCTTCTCATCTTGCAGGGACATCAGTAAGGGCCGGCTCCGCAGCAACATCAGCGGAGTCCCTCAAACGGCGGAAATACGCTAATCTTGACCGAGGTTACCTATTCGAGCCGTTTGGGGTGGAAACCCTAGGTCCTTGGGGTCCTGGGGCACATGGAATATACAAAGATCTAGCAAAACTCCTAATAGAGTCCACAGGTGATCGGAATGCTGGCTTTTATTTCGGTCAACGAATTAGCATTGCCATACAACGTGGCAATGCTGCCAGCATTCTGGGCACTTTGCCTTCTGGTGACGGCTTAGATTTTTAGAAAATAGATTTAAGTGTAAATATTAGTTGTAATTATTATTGTATTTTCTTTAGTAATAAAATACTGTAACGTTATAAAATAAATTTTAAAGTTTGAATAAAGTAATGAACCCTAAAGTTTCAAAAAAAAAAAGAAGACAACACCTGTACCTACATGTATTTCATGCAATAAACTATACATTACTTTACTTTACTTTGCATGGTGTTATGAAACCGAGGACGCCGTCGCTTCAAAACCAGCATTCCTCAGAAACGAAGGCTTAGACCTAGCCTTAGCCTAATTTTTACCCGACTACCGACAGGGGAGGGTTATAAACAATGTTTAGGTAGCGTACTTACAATACAATATTTAGCGTTATGCGGGCAGGTTTCCAATCGCGTAGCGGTTCGATTGTTGCAAGGCGTGATGGACCCGACGCCGTCGCTGTACGACCCGCATTTCCAACAGTTGATGGCTGAGGACGCGGCTGCCAGGCTCAGGATGATGCAAATTGATAGCCAGCTCGGCATTTTCTGGGGGTAAAGAGAAAGGGATATAAAAATCAGTGCTATAGAAGAATAGATGTAGTAGTTTCTAATAACTAGAAGTAGGTAATGAAAGCCTACGTTTGGATTGTACTGTAAAAAGTAAAGTATTCTTCTAGGTGCTGACAGTTAGTCTCTTTGAAGTGTCTTTCGAAGATATTGAAAAAAAATCGGATTGTAAATTATAGTATACTAGCAGCGCCTCGCGGTTTCACCCGCGTAGTTCCCGTTCCCGTAGGAATTTCGGGATAAAAAGTAGCCTATGTCCTATTCCAGACTATAATCTATCTCTGTGCCAAATCTATAATCTATCTCTGTGCCAAATTTCATCCAGATCCGTTTTGCCGTTCTGGCGTGATAAAGGAACAAACATCCATCCATCTATCTATCCATCCATCCATCTAAACTTTCACGTTTATAATATTACTAGCTGTTCCCGCGACTTCGTCCGCGTGGAGTGGAGTTGGAGGTGGTCTACCGTCAAAGTAGACTTAGACCTGCAATGATTCTTGACCTAGCGGCACATTTAACGTTTTCCCCTCTGGAGCGCACACAAAAATATGACGGGCACATTATAGTAGGCCGTAAGAAAACCAATGAGACCTTAGGCCGAGAATGTTATGGTAATACTAACTTATTTCAACACCTTTATTTTGTGTCCCTGCGATTTATTTATTGTCAAAGCAAAGCACACGGCAACAGGGGTAGGGATGAATGGTGTACGCGGTTTAAAGACACTTTCGCCTGAGCCACATCCAATGGGAATCGCAGCCTCAATAAAATTTCAATGTGAAGCAGTTACTTTCAGTCGCGTTCCATTGCACAATTTGCATCTTAATGGGTAACTTGTGGCTTTTTCCAGGGTATCGATGTGTATTACTATCCTTAATCATTTTTGCTAAAAAAAAACATTTATTGAAGCGGCTTGGTAATTTCTCAATGTAATAGGCACCCCTGCCCATTCACTCCCCCGTTTTTCTTACTAACAGGTACCTACTTAGCCCTCCCAAGTTACATAATTGCTTTTGCGAACATACTGCCTGTTGTAAATATAAGCGAACATGGCCCTAGTAAATTTTTTTAACCCCCCGTTTTTTAAAGGGGGGGCTCCGCCCCCCCAACCCCCCGTTTTTCTGTCTTACGGGGACATTGCCATCCAAAGCCACCTGATTGCTAGTTGATCATTCTGATGTAGGTACCTACAACTGTTTTTGTGAACATACTGCCTGTTGTAAATATAAGTGAACATGGCCCAAGTAAAGGTTGTTTTTTTTAAAGGGGGGGCTCCGCCCCCCCAACCCCCCCTTTTTTCTGTCTTACGGGGACATTGCCATCCAAAGCCACCTGATTGCTAGTTGATCATTCTAATGTACCTACAACTGTTTTTGTGAACATACTGCCTGTTGTAAATATAAGTGAACATGGCCCAAGTAAACGTTTTTTTTTAAAGGGGGGGCTCCGCCCCCCCAACCCCCCGTTTTTCTGTCTTACGGGGACATTGCCATCCGAAGCCGTCTAGTTGCTAGTTGATCACTCTAATGTACAACTGTTTTTGTGAACATACTGCCTGTTGTAAATATAAGTGAACATGGCCCAAGTAAACTTTCTTTTTTAAAGGGGGGGCTCCGCCCCCCCAACCCCCCCTTTTTTCTGTCTTACGGGGACATTGCCATCCAAAGCCACCTGATTGCTAGTTGATCATTCTAATGTACCTACAACTGTTTTTGTGAACATACTGCCTGTTGTAAATATAAGTGAACATGGCCCAAGTAAAGTGGGGACATTGCCATCCGAAGCCGTCTAGTTGCTAGTTGATCACTCTAATGTACAACTGTTTTTGTGAACATACTGCCTGTTGTAAATATAAGTGAACATGGCCCAAGTAAACTTTCTTTTTTAAAGGGGGGGCTCCGCCCCCCCAACCCCCCCTTTTTCTGTCTTACGGGGACATTGCCATCCTAAGTCACCTAATTGCTAGTTGATCATTCTAATGTACCTACAACTGTTTTTGTGAACATACAGCCTGTTGTAAATATAAGTGAACATGGCCCAAGTAAACGTTTTTTTTTAAAGGGGGGGCTCCGCCCCCCCAACCCCCCGTTTTTCTGTCTTACGGGGACATTGCCATCCGAAGCCGTCTAGTTGCTAGTTGATCACTCTAATGTACAACTGTTTTTGTGAACATACTGCCTGTTGTAAATATAAGTGAACATGGCCCAAGTAAACTTTCTTTTTTAAAAAAAACATTTATTGAAGCGGCTTGGTAATTTCTCAATGTAATAGGCACCCCTGCCCATTCACTCCCCCGTTTTTCTTACTAACAGGTACCTACTTAGCCCTCCCAAGTTACATAATTGCTTTTGCGAACATACTGCCTGTTGTAAATATAAGCGAACATGGCCCTAGTAAATTTTTTTAACCCCCCGTTTTTTAAAGGGGGGGCTCCGCCCCCCCAACCCCCCCTTTTTCTGTCTTACGGGGACATTGCCATCCTAAGTCACCTAATTGCTAGTTGATCAGTGAACATGGCCTAAGTAAACGTTGTGTTTGCTAACTCCTGCTCACTACTGCAGATTTTCTCTTGCTATTAAATATTTTTAGTATATCAAAGAAAACAATTATAATTATCATCATCCTGTTTTATTAGCACACATTCATTGGTGCACTGTTTACGAATAAGTCGGGCATATCACTAACTGCTTCAATAGTACCTAGGTACGTTTTGCAGTATTTACGCCACGGCACCAAAACAATACACCACAACATCACATACTGCTTATTTACTGGTATGGCACTGAAAAAAGCGGAAGTTCCTACGGATTTTTGCTATCGCAGATGGAGAAAGGTTCCAGTGACTCCGTAGCGCGGTTTTACCGTTGTTCCAGCCATTCTGAGGGCTCTTTCATCAATATTCCTCAAAATAAGTCTGCGCTGATGTCGTAGCAAGAGGTTCCACTATCGCAATTCGCTGATATCTCCTACGCATTAATGTTAGATTTGGTTCATCTTTAAAAATTAAATAAAACGTTTTGTAGGCTTATTTGGGATTAAAACTCTTAATCCTGTCTCCTATGTGCAGCGTTGGTAGGAACATGCAAAAATTCAAGTTGATCCATTCAATATATTTGGCGTTTAGGTGCCTTAGCCAAACATCTCCACAACGGTTCATATTATGTACGTGTACTGATGAGGAGTTTCTTCTTACTGAGTTTTCTTGCTTTATTTATGCTGCTACTATATAATTTCACATTTTCATTTCATTTCGTATTTGAAATTTTGAATTGTTTTGTTTGTATACATTGTGTAATGGCATGACACTCCAGATAGCATGACAGGCAGGACAAACTGACGGATGTGACAGTGACATAAAATAGTGGGTTGATAATGACAGTAGGTCGTATATTATAGGTAGTATATGGCTAAGTTAGCTCTATGAAAAATTAAAACAAATCTATCCCACGGGAACCATCCATTTTACCGGGATAAAAAGTAGCCTATGTCCTATTCCAGACTATAATCTATCTCTGTGCCAAATTTCATCCAGATCCGTTCAGCCGTTCTGGCGTGATAAAGGAACAAACATCCATCCATCCATCTATCTATCTATCCATCCATCCATCCATCTAAACTTTCACGTTTATAATATTAGTGAGATAGTGAGATTTATGGGTGGTGTTCTTTAAGAGATTTTTAAAGAAAGATATTGGAAGAAATTCGCACAATAATTACAGGTTTTGTCCGTTTACTTTTGAAGTTTTATGTATGAAATTTTTTATCAAAAAGTCAAATGTAATCCCAGTTATCTTCTCAAAGATCATTATTAAATTCCTCTTGAGGCATCTCCCAGACGGAGTAGTGGCATTTCGTGCGCTGTCATTTTCGAGTAGTCACCCAAATAAGTCCCGTTTCGTGCGTTTAGCCACTTGTCAAAAAAAGTACCTCAACCGTTTGTTGCATCTCGTGCGTCGAGTACATCTCACTAATATTATAAACGTGAAAGTTTAGATGGATAGATAGATGGATGGATGTTTGTTCCTTTATCACGCCAGAATGGCTGAACGGATCTGAATGAAATTTGGCACAGAGATAGATTATAGTCTGGAATAGGACATAGGCTACTTTTTATCCCAGAATTCCCACGGGAACGGTAACTACGCGGGCGAAACCGCGAAGCGCTGCTAGTTATGTTATAAACAACCAAGTCTTAACCATAGAGCTGCAAAACTTTTAGAAGTCTCATGACAGACACGGCTTGCGGTGGCGGCATCAATTCAATCAATTCAATTCATAACTAGTAAAAGAGTTTTACTCATTCCCAAAATGAATTTTCGATTCCATAACCTCTACACTGAAAGTTGTAATACCTCCCACTACGCCACCAATGCCTTCGCGACCAAAATAAACTTCTAAATTACGTCCTTCCAAATCGAACGTGAAACTGAACGCATCGTCCTATCTTCCATTGGCATCTTGCCAAGACCTATACCCTCTACTTTACACCCTCGACTATTGTCTTTAGGTCCATTATCCTACGCTTGCTACATTGCTGCAAAGTGATTGCTCTACAAAGGCTTCAGAACAGCTGTCTGTCTTGAGATTTATCAATGAAGTATTGATGGTATGGCTGGAGAGGAATGTGCGCTCGAGGATGGATTTCACGGGTTATGTATTCGTTTAGTGGAATTTGTAAAAGTTTTAGTTTGCACGGAAATGCAGGCTTCTTTTTTGTGAAAATTGGTAGGTAAGAGCACTTACGAGAGTTTGCGTTGTGATACTGTGCTCGGAATTTATCTGAAGGATATTAGAATTCGTAACGAATACATCCGACAGACAACCAAAGTTATCGTAGCTCTAAGAATGAGCAAGCTGGAGTGGCAGTGGGCCGGCCATATCTCGCGAAGAACCGACCACCGTTGGGGTAAACGTGTTCTTGAGTGGAGACCACGGCTCGGTAAACGTAGTAACACAGGCAGATGCTGCAGTCTTCGGAGAAGCGTTCATTTGATTTTTTAACTGCAGCGTGATAATATAGACTAAAGAATAAATGACCGCTTCACAGCCATTGTCTGAAAACATTTCGAAAAAAAAAACTTTTAAGTATTGGGTAGTTATATTATAATTTTTTTTTTTTATTTTTAAACTTACGCGATCTGAACACATATTTAGTCACGGCAGTGTGTAAACCTGTCGAAACGTCGGGAAAATAAGGTAATTAAACGCGATAAATACCCGTTAATAGTATTTATAAATAGTTATATTATAGTTATATTACTAATCAAAAACACTGCAACTAAGCCGAAATCTACTAAATTGATAAAAAAAAATATAAGTAATATTAAATATCAATAAAGAAAAATAGGGCGCGATGGCGCTCATTAGGGGAGGCCTATGTCCAGCAGAGGACTGATATAGGCTGATGATGATGATGATGATGAAAGAAAAATAAATAATTTAAAATTCACACGTAAAACTCTTGGACTTATAACATAAGTAGTTAAGCTATTGGTTAGCAGAATTCGGCCCCTGGTGCATTCTTTTTTTGTTTCCTTTTTGATTCCTTAACCGCCGAGTACTTTGAGTACTCGCTACGAATATTTGTTTTTATAAAATTTTAACAAATAATCGATGATTAATCGTTTAATATACGTTTTATGGTGTTCTTTCAAGTTTTTTACACAGTTACAATAGTAAAATTATGTTGTATTTGATGGTAAAACACCGAGTAAAAATAACATTACTTTTCAACTTTTTTTCGAAACAAAAAAAATGTGTGAGTCAAATAAAAATTTAACACAAAACCATTTATACCTAGGTTTTTTATATAGCTTTCAAATTAATTAATCCATATCACCCAGATAAAAGCATTCTAGGACCAGACGTAAAAGAAGAGCAACGTGCGGATATAGTTCGCCCACCAAGGCTAGGGTCATCAAGATTACTTGCACGAAAAGTGTGCGGTCGACAGTACTTTTGCTACTGTTTACCCGACTACCAACAGGGGAGGGTTATGAGGTTAGCACCCTATGTTTGTATGTTTGTATGTTTGTATATTTGTATGTTTGTATGTATGTGGCCGATTTCTTTGTTCCCACGTAGCGCTGAAACTACTGGTTCGATTTCAACAAATTATGTATCGATTGATTCGGCTCAATACCCCGATGGTATTCGGGCTTGCTTATGCGGGGTCGGAGCCCTAAATCCTATAGCCTATAGCTAAAGGATTTAGGGCTCCGACCCCGAATAAGCCTTCAAAACGCGTATTAAAGTTTAGGTAGCCGCAGGCTGCAGGCCCCATAGAGAAAAATTACAATACCTACGACCTATTTTCATTTTCAACTCTATGCCTATCAAATATGACCGATACGTCATTCTATTTTGTCAATGTAAATGTTTCAAACTTTTATAACTTTCACGTAGTCGGGTTGTAGTTTTTAACTTTATCTTGTCTGTTAGAAATCTCAAAATGGGACGAGTCAAGAACGTTTTTAGCATAAAATTTCAGTTTCTTGACTCGCCCCACTGGATTCGGCCCAAAGTGGAACGAGTCGAGAATCTCACTAATAATAAAAACGTGAAAGTTTAGACGGATGGATGGATAGATAGATGGATGGATGTTTGTTCCTTTATCACGCCAGAACGGCAAAACGGATCTGGATGAAATTTGGCACAGAGATAGATTATAGTCTGGATATAGTCATAGGCTACTTTTTATCCCGAAATTCCTATGAGAACGGGAACTATACGCGGGTGAAACCGCGAGGCACTGCTAGTAATTCATAATTATGTAGAGACACCTCAAGTGACGAATTTTTGACAGATTTTGAAACTATTAAAAATCACGACATCCGAGTTAGTTGTTCTCAGTATTATTTTTACCCGACTACCGACAGGGGAGGGTTATTTGTTAAGCTTTTTGTCTTTCGCTTTATTTGTATAACAACCACGTGTTTTATATCTCACCAGTTTCTTATGAAACTGCCTCGATGTAGCCAATGAGAGCAGGCCCCATTCGTAGAAAAATGAACTGGCCAAGTGTGAGTCTGACTCGCGCCCCAAGGGTTCGTACTCTTCCTAACCTATTTAACTAACTCCTAAAATTATTAGTTTTTATCAATTTCTTTTAGAAATTATCGACCCCTAAAGTATCGCTATTTCGTCAAAACTCACTCTCTCACTGACTGACCGATCATATAAAATGATTAGGTACTTCTAGCAGTTCGGTACTTCATATTATATAAAATATTGAGTTAATATGTATACATTTATAATTAATACCATTAGATGCACACCGATCTTACCCCATATATATCCAATAATCCTATCCATACCAGGTTGTCTGGCAGAGATCGCTCTTGAGCGATAAGACCGTCAATTGTCACTTATATTATTATTGTTTAATTTGTAAATTCTTTTTAGTTTTAAGTGTGCAATAAATTATGTTCTATCTTCTATCTATCTATCTTAACTTCGACTATGAAATTGGAAAATTACCTCCTTGAAAGTTATTCTTGACTACAAAGGGTAAGTAGGTTACTTACAAACTTCATAGTCGAAGGTAATAAAATGGCTGACATGGCTCTTCTCGTGATCTCAATACTTTTTACGGCTGAAGTATTACGGGACAAGTCGTGGCATAATTTTAACATTAGTATTTTTGTTTGGATTTTAGAATTGCTGTAGCTATATCAACATCGGGACTAACGAGAGAATCGATTTTTACCGAGCTGGCAAATTACGTATCTATGAATAACTTAACTTATTGCATTCTTTCTTTCAGTCAAAGAAAATGAGTAAATGAGTGGACGGCGTTTCATCATCATCAGCCTAAATAAGTAAGTCCACAGCTGGACTTAGGCCTCTCCTTATGACGGAGTTTAATTATTAATAATAATAAATATTTATTCACAAAGGATAGGTTTACAAAGTCGGTACTTATAGGCTATTTTAATGCTACTCCTAACGATTGCTGTTATTTGTGTTACAAACATACCTACTTGTATCAAACCTATCAGGGTCAAAGATATTGACACCTCGCTCTAACTAAGTTTATAATAAACTTGTGTTTAGACACGAGGGCTCACACCTCCGGCGACTTTTAAGTTCATTGGTACTTAATACCTACTAAGATTTTTACAGCGATTTACAAAAAAAAAATAACTAAACAATACTTGTACATCCATAACTATTAACGTATATATTACCTATACATCTAACTAAAGCTGATTTACCAATTATGTACCTACTTATATTCTTTTTTGCGTTTGTATGGCAAGACAGTTTACTTAGGTTTTTTTGTTGTTTGTGTAAGTACTTACCTACTCATTAATATATTATGTTGGACCAAAAAGGAGGGTAATGAAGCTAACCCATCAATCATTATGTTGACTGATAAATCATTTTGAATTCTTTTTTAGTTTTGATTTAGTTTATATTTTTGTAACCTTTTGAATTATCCATGTATGTTAAACGAATGAAGGCAACATGTATTATGCAACGAAATGGATAATTTAATTAATGAATCTGAAATCTGGATGACATCGTCATCATCCATGCCATACCCCCATGGTGTACATCCGCAGTGGTAAAGGCCCTGGAGAAGACCTATGTCCATTCCCAGGCCTCTCCCATTTCATTAAACAGTGCCTTTTCTTGCTTGCCCATCGGATAGGGAACCCTAAAAGCAAGCGACGTAGTAATTATTCTCAACGCCGAGAGGCGTCGAGGGCGCGCTAACAATGAACACAATGTCTCAGGCTCCACATGTCAGATTGTTCCTTCAGGGGTTTTGTTTCTTCAGAGGCAAGACGTTAAGAATAGGTGTCAAATTCTAAGCAATTTCTGAAAAAAATTAAAACTGCTTTGATTTGCATTGCACCAAAAAGTACAAATGTATTATAAGAATGAATTTTATTTCATTTCATTTATTTATTTCACGCACGCTTCCGACTGGTATTGATATGGATCAGTTGAGCTACTTGTAGATTGTTTGCAACAGTCTGCAGTTAACTCAATTGTTTCAATAGTAAATACTAGTTTTAATTTAATCCTATTATTTGATTGTAATTTTCTTTGTTAATAAAGATGTTTATTTCACAAACAATTGTTACATTGTGTCGGAAATCGTATGTGTGTCGTATAGACTAGAACTTCAGACGTTTGATACAGACATATGTACGTATATATATACCTACATATAACATTTTTATAGAAAAAAAACTCGTAAAAATGACTTGTAAGTAACCGATTCAAAATAAAATAATAACGTAATGTTACCCCTGTAGGTGGAGCCACCAGCGCTATAATAATAATAATAAAAATAAAACATTTATTTCAGGCAACGTTAGTCTAGTACAGGATGTAAAATACTTAAAAACTACGGCCCATATAAAATATATGCTATGGTCCGTCAGAGGTCCCAAAGATTTTCGGTTGAACCGATTAGGGTTTCGTGGCTTAGTTGGTTAGAGCACACCCCGCGGGTTCGAGTGCCGCCGAAATCGAAAATTTTTGGGAACTTATTTCATTTCTTTTCGATTCAAAATAGTTGTAAAATGTCAGAAAATTTAAATATCTATAGTAAAATATGGAGTAAGATGTCAAAATTATTCATATAAAAATATACCCATTGTGCATACGAATCATGGTTGTAAACAAGTTACAACCAACTGATCTTCCAACAAGTTACATCCAATTCTGAATTCATGCTGAGACGGCGACCGTTTTGTGACTCAGCACAGTAAATTATGAGTCTGTTTTATGCTTATTTGTTTTTGTTTGAGTTACAAATAAAATATTTGACGACCTCTGTGGCGCGGTGGGCGAAGGTCTGCCTGCGACGCAGGAGGTTGCGGGTTCGATTCCCGCCTCGGGACAAATGTGTGTACGATCTGCAGACATTTTTTCTGGTCGTTTTCTATGCATAATAAAAAAACTATCTATGTATTGTATTGTATTACATATATCTATTATTTATATTATTTATTTATTTTATTATTCACTTTCTATTAATAAACAGGTCAATTGACCCCATTTCCATTCATATAAAACTTCCCGATTATCAAAAAAGTCATTTGTACCATTGAATATATATGGTAGTTTGTGACAAAGTTCCTTTCAAGTTTAGATCGGTTAAAAAATTTATACAATTATTTCCTTTTCATTAAGAACTATAACCTCTTGTGTGTTTATCGTCTCAGTATTTTAACCCAGACTTGGTCAGTAAAACATACAAAATCGTACTTTACTCAGAGGGACTACACTCCTTACAAAGCACTAATCTCATCTCACTAATACATATTATAAACGTGAAAGTTTAGATGGATGGATGGATAGATAGATGGATGGATGTTTGTTCCTTTATCACGCCAGAACGGCTGAACGGACCTGAATGAAATTTGGCACAGAGATAGATTATAGTCTGGAATAGGACATAGACTACTTTTTATCCCGGAATTCCCACGGGAACGGGAACTACGCGGGTGAAACCGCGAGGCGCTGCTAGTATAGCATATATAACACTTATCCTGATTAAGTTTTGTTTATTTGTTTGACGATCCAAGTCTTGGTTCTCTACACACAATTAAAAACACACTAGAGGATAGAGTAGTGAAGGTATACAATATTTTTATTGCGGCGTAATAGTATCCCTTTCATCCTAAAAATAGCCACACACCGTAAAATTCATTTCATCTAAAAAAGCTCCCAGTCACGGTCAATTTATTACCCCCAAGAGTTGAAACCTGCTGGTCACTGTACCCAGCTATCCAATTCAAGTTTGGACGACACCCCTAAAAGGGGGGCTTTCTGCTCTGTTTCCATCTGTGATTGTGATTTCCTGAGGGATATCGGAACTGTGACCTAAAAAGGAAACTTAGCTTTAAGATCTATTGGATAATATTGAGACTCAAATTGTGTTAAGGTAAGAATAAATCAACTTCAACTTTTTCACACGAGTCTGTATCGTTATACCCTTTGGGTACGGAACTCTAAAAAATCAAAACACTTGGTGAGGGAGTTTCACTTGCGCTTGGCAGTTCTTGTAATTGATTATCATACAGTATCTAAAGCTCATTGCCATGAATGCCCAAATTGTCTAAAATTTTCATGCCATTACAATTCCTCGTCAAGTTTTGCTGTATAATCAAAACTTTCACCGTAACTGCTAATGTTTATGCATAAAGAAATAGTTTGTCCTCTTGGGTGATATTCTGTTAACTTAATACCCTTAAAAGGGGTTGATTATTTAATAAAGGTAGCGTTTACATGTTCACTTAATTAAGAATGTAAATTATGTAGCCTGGGTGTGTTGTATTAAAATTCAGCTGAAATATTTACTTTTACTTAAAAAATAGACTTGCTGTCGATTCGGACAAAATATATTGGGACGCAATGTCCCAATTGACACTTGATTTTAATATTTTTGTTACCGTCGATTCGGACACCATTAAAAATAGCTGCATTGTAGTCACTTAAAAAAATAGTTTTTTGCCGAGGCGCGGCGACGGCGGCACAGCAATATGACGAAATAGCACGGTCACAAACCTAATCTTACAGTCATGTGCGATGGAACTTTTAAATTTGGTTTAAGACCGTCACGAATAACAAGTTCTTAGATTAGATGTATTAAAATAAATAATAAAAGCATGCAATATTAGTAGAATTTGAATGGACAGTATTTATTTCGATTTAATTTATGTTAATGGTTATTTCGGTGGTTAGCACCCCTTTCAAGTACAGCCCTCCTCCAGTTTTAGTATTTTGGTCGTATGTTGCAAAATCGTAACAGGAATGTCGCATTTTATATTTTGAACAGCTTCCTATTCTGAATTATTCAACACCTGCACTGCGATCAAGAATCAGAATTCTATAACTCAAAACTCAAAGTGCTTTACTTCCTTTTGACCTTACAGGACTTTTGAACACGTCAAAAAACTCCTTTGACCTGTTAGTTATTATTTTTCGATAAAAATCTATTGCCGAGGGATTGGTATTTATACCGTCAAGCTTAAAAACAACATCATTCTATAGAAAAATCACGACTAGCAAACTTGACGGTATAAATACTTACTAATACCTCGCTAATACAATTTTATCGAAAAATGATAACTAAAATATAGCCAAATGCTACGCTGGTTTTCAGGTAGTTATTTTTTTTTTGTTATTATTATTATTTTTTAGTTATTGTAGTTATTAGTTTTCGATAAAATTGTATTAGCGAGGTATTAGTAAGTATTTATACCGTACCTTTTTTTACCCTATTTTTATTAATATTTTTTTTATTAGTTTTTCTTGTTCTTTGTATAGTTTTAACTTTAATAATAGTACCTACCTAGTATGTAAGTCTGTTTGTATTTTTGGGTAAAAATAAATATTTTCTTCTTCTTCTTCTTCTTTTCTTCTTAAAGGAGTTTTAAGACGTGTTCAAGAGTCCTGTAAGGTCTAAAGGAAATAAAGCACTTATAGAGTTTTGAGTTATAACAATTTTGAGTCAATTTTATAATAATACCATGTTAACTTTATATTCATACACGATGTAATTGTTCTTAAATCCCACTAATATCATAAATGTGTAAGTTTGGATGGATGGATGGAGGTTTGTTACTCAATGACGCCAGAACGGCTGAACGGATCTGGATGAAATTTGGCACAGAGATAGATTATAGTCTGAAATAGCACATAGGCTTTTTATCCCGGAATAAACGGGAACAGGAACTACGCGAGTGAAACCGCGAGACGCTGTTAGTAAAAAATAAAAAGAGGTCTGAGTTTAATTTGTAATCTGACACGTTTTTTATACTGACTGTACTTTGTGCTACCCAGCTTTGAAATACCTTTTCAGAGAAATACTTTTTGCTGCTAAAATATGTTCCCAAGAGAGCACCTATCCACTCTACCTAATTAAACTTATAGACTTTACTCGGTTTTCACCGCATTTTTCAGCTGAAAGCAGAATAAACCGGTTTTTCTAGTTTTAAAAACAAAATAAAGCTTGCACTAGGTACATAGTATCTTACTGAGTTAAAAATGACTTCAGTGGCTAGTATGAGTTTGCATAAGTTACCAAAAATGCTATCAAAAAGACAAGACGTTTTTCTGCACGGCAACTCGGCAACAAGACGTGTATTGCTATTTCATTTTACGCACGAATGTATCGTATATTTCTCTGTCATCAAATCATCATCACTGTCTGCAAATGGCGAAATATGGATATGGATGACGACTGATTTGGGTGGACCTAATTGGAGCCTTCCACTTTCGAGGAGCTAGTACCTAATCTCCCCTTTTTTATTTTATCTTAGGTAATAACTTTATAGTAGGTAATAAAGGTAGGTGCACCATGGATCTGTCGCCAATGGATTGTCGAATCAGCCGGTTTGTAAAACAGCTAAGCAGCACGGGCGCAATGCGATGACTTAACGACGCCCATATTCTTAAGGCGCATGCATACCCGACCCACACTAGCGCCGTCACCTACTTTACCTTATTATTCCGTTTAACAAAGGAAATTTCAGAAATCCATCGCACAGTTTGATACCTACTATAAGCTTTTGTTAATGCCTCTGTAATAGTTTTATTATATTTAGTTTAGGCAGTGAATTGAAGTTGCCCTTGATGGCTACCAAAATCTATTTTTCATTCAAAGAAAAAAAAACAAACGTCTTAGGGCTAACGTGCTTGGGAAGATAGAAGAAGAAGAAGAAGAAGAAGAAATACATTTATTTACAACAACAATACAATACAAGAATACAACAGTTAGAATTAAGTCACACTTAGATATTAGAAATATTATTATAAAGTTGTTATAAAAAAGGTCCCAACTCAGCATAATGCTGGCTAAGCTCCTGTAAGAGGCCTGGCCAGCGCTGGTCTTCCGTTAGGACCTGATAAATCAAACGAGGCCAAACTCGACTGGCTTACGTCGTTTCGTTTCATTTCGGAGTTCCAAGGCCACCATCAACAGACCAGATCAATGGTTTCATAACATTGCATTGTTACCAAACTTACTTAAGTATGCCGAATTTCAGATCAATCGGTTGAGGATATCTGGTCTAATATACAGCGGCTTGTCGTGCAGGGAAAGGTGGAAGGTAAACGACCGAGGGGTAGATCGCCTATGAGGTGGACCGACCAAATAAAATCTGCCGTAGGAGCCCCCCTGCATGAATGCTCCAGAATGACCACTAACAGGGAGAGATGGCGATATATCGTGAGGCAAGCGACACAGCCCCTACAACAAGACTCGTCATGACGACCACGACCGTTCTGCCAAGAACGCTACGAATGAGAAGAAGAGAAGATACAGCTGCAAGATTCACCCCACACATACTAACAGGGCAAGATAAATAAAAGCTTGGAAAAAGCAAAAAGAGTGGCGAGAGACAACTACAACGGCGTCTTCACCGTCTTTCTACATAAACTACCGCGCGGTACCTTAGGTGCGGTGCCGCAAGAGTTTCGCAATGACGTTGTCCGTTGTACGAGATGCGGAACAGATGCGAAACTATCGCGGACACGCTGCGGACCTCGAGCTGCGGCTCCGCAAATTCGATTCCACGCGGTAATGTGAGAAGGGCGTTAGTTCCTACGAAAATATTGTGGAAAAATATTTTCTCGTATTGAAAGCGGGTTTTACTAATGATGGAAAACTGCTCACAAAGGAATATCGAAAGAGGTAAAGGTTTGGTAAATGCAGAACTTCGAATAACCGGATATATAAATGAACGTTTTCGATTTTTCTTCGTTTTACGAGTGCCAGGTAATTGGCCCGGTGCCGCGGTGGGTGTACAGTCGGTCGCAAAGGTATTGTAATGGCTAGCCAACCAAAACGGCAGATACTTAAAATCAGTTATTTTTAATTACCTTTACCTAAGTACTTCTACTCTGCGATTTGTTCGCGCATCGTAGATTTGAAATGTTGACAAATACAGAAAAATAATCTTTTCTGATTAGAATGTACCTATATTAAGTGCGATTAAACTTCGGAATCTTTCTAACATTTCATTTTGCAAAACCAGCAATGTAACGTGAAAATGGGCGAAACGACACTAGTCATTTTTGGTAGTGTCGTTACGCCCATTAATGGGCGGAAATAATGGGCGAAACGACACTACTCACTAATTATTGTTTTATTAGCTTACCCACTGCGTTTTTTCAGGATCAAAAGTATATAATTATGTTTATTCAGGTCTTGAACTATAGGTATCGTTCAAGACCTGGAAGAAGGAAGGTTCCTTTTTGCAAAATTTCACCTTAATCCGTTCAGTAGTCTTGGCGTGAAGAAGAAACAAACATTCAATCATCGCACCGTCAACTTTTGCATTTATAAGTGATGTCAGATGTGAGTAGTCCTAAAAAGTCGACCGACTTATTCCTGATTTTATTTGTAAATTTCCAATCTGCTGATTTATCCGTTAAATAAAATTGAGTCGAATTTAATGATTAGTAAAGTGTGAAAATTCATAGTAAAATTTCAATATTAAGAGCCATTCTAGCGTTCTAGCAACACCTGCGTCTACACTTAGCCGACTCTACCTCCGAATCAGGTATGGAAGTTTTATTAGGTCTAGAAAATCCGATTTAAGAATGGAATTGGCCAGTTGAATTGAGCTGTTGGAATTCAGCCATCGTTCATTCATTCGTTCACTTGTTCGTTCGTGAGTTACAGCTGAAAACTTTAGACGGAATATTTCACTGTTAAAGTTTGTTCGTTCTAAAGTTTAGACGGGCGCATTATTACACCAGATATTTGTTCTATTTTGAAAGCAAGACAAGTTTCAATAGGTTCGCATACTAAGCTTAGTTATTTTTGACAAGTGAGATAATTATAAACACATTTGTAGATATACGTTAGTCGTTTATCGGCAGGTACGATGAATCTATGACATACACCTTTTAGCATTTTTATTCTGTAAATGTAGACTATTTTTTATGATACCTAGGTACCTACGTATAAAGCATGCCTTTTTGTTGCTCTTGACCCTATGTGGTTGGCAGGCAGAAAAGCCATCGGCATTATGCCCACCATTTGTGTACTATTTAAAATTTTTGTTCTTAAGTATTAAATAAATATAAATACACAAGACTGTGTAGGCCAGACTAACGCAGGACCGAGACGAATGTCATAAACATAGAGAAGCCTATAGCCATCACGACGACGACAAATTATGGTCGACAAATTATCATCATTATCACACCCCTCCACACCGTTCATTTTCATTAAAAAAAAATACCAGTCTCCTCTTTCCTGTGCCTTTTGTATCCAAGTATGTTCACCAACTATAATAATATCATCAACCCAAAGCGCTTTTGGGTGTCCACGAATTCTTGAGGTTAACCTGGGCCACCACTCGGTCACAGCGTTTGTCCACCGGCCATCGCCACGTCTAGCCAGGCGTCCCATTCAACTCTATTCGAGGTGTATCTAGGTTTATCTTTGTTGGCCAGTCAAATAAAGAACAAACCATAAATTAAATTTAAATAATGAAGTAGCCTACTGCAAAGATACATTGCGAAAATTTAATTTAAGCTTAGATCCTATTTTGTCAGTAACACAGCGTTTTTACATAATTAACATGGTCTGGTAATCCAAAAAGGGCTGGCATTCAAAACAATAGCCCATGTAAAATTACTTTAATAAAAACCAAGAGCCACACAAATGTTAATGAACGAATGCTAATTTGAAATTAAACCGTCTGTGACCTATTTATCTTGCGAATTGTCATCATCACTCACTGAAGGAAGACGAGAAGTTGTTAGGTTATTTTGACAGACAAAATTAACGAAATTCCAAAGGTTCGGTCAAAGAGATACTTGCTACCAGTAGGCCGAGCACGGAGATCGTCCTCTAGGGTAAAATAGACAATAATGACATCGCATTGTCATACATTGCGTACATTATTGAAGTTGAAGAAATAAATGTTAAATAATTAAGGCATTCAATGACAAAGTGACTTAATTTTTTTTCTATTCTACCCTAGACAACAATCCTCGTGCTTTCCCTGCTGTGGTTGGTACCTTAATTAAGGGCCTTCTTAACACAGGCAGCTTGACTGCATGTAAACTACAGTATTTATAGACACATACAGAACTGATAGTTCAATACGCAGTCGCAGCTTTAAAAACTGGCCCTTACCATAGTGTCCACCGGTCGCGCCACCAACAAAATACATTATGTAGAGTTGTATGAAGGGTATCTCACCTGGTATCGGCTTGGTTGCGCAACAAAATTTGCTGCCGGCAACCAAATCACCCGCTGGTGGCGCAACCATTACCTTCTTATCAGTGTACGTACCTACGTCCACAGCTGAACATGTGTCTCCTAAAGGGCCCATTATGGGCACCTTTACGGCCATTACGCTTGGTTCCTGCCAAGCCTATGATCGCATCGTGGATTGGTCATCGCAGTGAAGGTGATTTAAATGTACAGAAAGAAGTTCCAGTGGGTTCCCTTAGTGGAATTTACTGCCCAGTCTCGGCGGGGCGCAGCGGTGCGAACCGCAGGGGCGCGCCGCCGCTACACGGAGCTTGAAATGTGTATAGAATACGGAAGAGGCTGGATATCATTATGGTGGACTCGGAGTAAAAACTTTTTGTCGTTTGACCTATTATTCAAATAGTCATAGCTACTGGCTGATATTTCAAGGAATTTAAAAAATAACGCCACAGCCATAAAAGTAAGCAGACCCACAGCACAGCTAGTAGTGCTATTATGCGGGACGTAAAACTCTCAAAAAATTTAAATTGAATTTAATTTCATCTTTCATGCGTTTAGCGGGAGAAAATGTGTATCACTTTTTTTCTCCCGCTAAACGCATGAAAGATGAAATTCCATAGTTTTACGTCCTGCATATTAGTACGCCTGCAATGACGAACTTACTTTCTATCTATTTATTTATTTATTTTAGGGGATCTTTCAGCACTTAAATACATATTAGAAATGAGTAAAGGTAACAGGTGGCTATTAATAAGTTCCCACTTATAGAAACAAATTACAATTGCAAGTAACACAAGTAATAATAACAAGCTAAATATTCGCATTTACCAAACATAAATTCACTATACATTACTGTATCTTATTTTTTAGAGTAGGTGGTAGTATGTACATATGTAAATATAGGTAAGTATTCATTCACTTATTGTTGGTCCAACTGATATGTATCAAAGAAAGACTTATTAAGCTTGGCTTATTATCTATACCTTATATATTATACTATTATGATCAAACATTTTTCAATTTTGACCAATTCTATGCCAGTTATATAGTATATGACACTTGGGAGCCATTCGACAGATTGTCCGCAGGCACTTTAGTTTCGTGATGTCGCTGAAACTCAACATCGGAATTGGACCAGGATGAAATTGGTTTTGGTTTTTATTTATGTGAATGAACTCTGTCGAATTTTAAACCTTATAATTGTTTAATTTTTAGGGTTCCGTACCCAAAGGGTAAAACGGGACCCTATTACTTAGACTTCGCTGTCCGTCTGTCACCAGGCTGTTTCTCATGAACCATCATAGTTAGACAGTTGAAATTTTCACAGATAACGTATTTCTGTTGCCGCTATAACAAAAAATACTAAAACACGGAATAAAATTAATATATAAATAAGGGGACTCCTGAACAACAAACGTGTTTTTTTTTGTCGTTTTTATAGATAATGGTACGGAACCCTTCGTGCGCGAGTCTGACTCGCACTTGGCCGGTTGAATTAATATATTTTAAACGGAATCAGTTGTAATCCTCATTAGGAACATAGGTCACCCCCAAACGACCTGAGTCACCTAAATCCACCGAATCCCTGACTCCCTCAATATTCTAATGTTAAACATATAAAACATATCATTTCAATGTTTTGGAAAAACTAAATACCGACTGCAATTTTTTTAGTTTTTAACAAGTTAAGTTTTTCGGGGCTTATAAAAAATTATGTGTTAACGTGGTCTACGTTGAGATCATTCTCCATAAAATAGCAAAAAAAAATCAGTTTTTTTTTCCAAATCTGTCCATAATAGACGAAAATTCATTAAAAAAAAATACAGCCGAACATAGACCATCTTCTTTGGTTTTTCGTTTCGTCGATTAAAAATAAAGCAAATACTGCTACAAAGATTTTTTCGGGTGTTCTGGGTGTTTTTTATGTACGTATGTATACCTAACGTAAGTATAAAAAAAAACATGAACTTATAATTATATTGTATTAAATATATCAGTCATCTAGTACCCATAACACAAGCTCTGCTTAGCTTGGGGCTACACGATGCTGTGTGGATTATCCGAAGACATTATTTATTTATTTATTACTGTGTTTCTTTCCTACGGTACTAAGTACATACGATCGTAAGTAATATACCTACAGTAAAACATTCTGCGGTAAAAAAGGCCATAACTTACAGGATCTGGCCTCGGTTCCCAGTAATTATGCAATTTATCTGCAACATGGGCCGCGTCGGGTAACGGCTCGCATTGTTGTCCGTTAACCACCGTGATGAATAGTCAGTTGGGACATGTTGAGCCTAGTTGTGCACAAGCAACTACCTCCACGTCACGAAAATGTATTTATTTATTTGGCACACAAAACGAACTTGATTATTTTTCGCTTCTTCCACTTGTGGACAAAAAATTTAAGCGAACAAAATCAATAACATTTTGTTTCATAATTGATACTAATTAATATTTATTAGGCTGTTTATGTATAAAATTTGACTTGTCTAAGTGCTTATTTTGTAAGCCTAAAGAAATAATAAATATTGACTTTTGACTTTTGAACACAATCCTAACATTAAAAGTGGAAAGACACAGTATTACTACTAAGGGATATATCTAGATGTATACATATGTATGTGTACACGGTATAATTTATTACTGCTCTAGTTCTGTGTAAACCAATAATTAAAACAATAAATCAATTGATTTCATTAAATTATGTACCTCTAAAATTTTATATAAGTAATAATTTCGTGTTTAATAAACTCTAAACGACTTCAACTTCCTAAATAATAAAAAGGGTTTGGAAGGAACACTTCGATAGCGCGGCGTAATTTTTCAAGTGGCGACATCTGGTTAAAATTCGAGTCTAATTTACTTGCATAAAAAATACATACAGCTTACATAGATCCTCCTCTTGAAGTCGCTAAAAATTACAATAAACTAAGAATTAACTAAAATTAAGGAAGTAAGTGCTTAAAATTTATTCGAAGACGGTGAATTTGTAACGGCTAGCAAATACCAACATAATAAAACCAAGAGCATCACACGCCACCTACGAGCATTTATCCCTTCACGCCACAGATAATAAAAAAGCTGCGCGCGACGCCCTAAATTTCTGTGTCAAACGCATATTTTAGTATTTTCTACGGAATGCTAATTTATTGTCGTGAAAACTTTTTGTGTTATTCTTTTGCACTAGGCTGTTGTGGAGTAGGTACCCATTATTTTACCTTCAAATAAATGTTATAAACTTTTCAACCAATTATAAACGTTTTTAGGGTTACGTGAATTCTACCCAATTTGCTACAGAGACCAGCTTTGCTGCTGTCTGTCTGTCCGTCCGTCACCTGTCTCAAAAAGCGCTCTCGTACTAACGCACGGTACCGTAGGTGTGGTGCCGTAAGAGCTTAGCAATGACGTTGTCCGTTGTACGAGATGCGGAGTAGTCTAGTACCCATAACACAAGCTCTGCTTAACTTGGGACTAGATAATGCTGTGTGAATTGTCCAGCATTATTTTAATGTATTATTTTTAGTAAGGTGTCGGTACCTGTAAATACATCCTACAATGGGCTCACATCTCGATCTTCTTTTCTCTGTTCAGCCCGCGTTATGTGGGACGAATCAGGAATAACACAACTTTTCCAAGATTTCCCAGAAATATGTCGACAAAGAAGTGAACCAGTTTATAATGAATGCAAAATCTTTAAAAGATGGAATTAAGTGGGTCTTCACGGTGCCTCCGCCCGTTTATTACTTGTGAATTATAAATTTGCCTTCAGATAAGGCTTTGTTGAATTACCTTAGACGCGGTCACATAGAAAGCGGTTATGATGACCAAATAAATACGACGCGACGAGGCAACGCGACGCACACTGTTTTTTTATGTTATCTACCTACGCCTACCCACTTTATTTTAATCCTAATTATGTACCTACCTTTTGTTGTCACTTAATTTGTTACTACGTGTTTGTGACCTTGGCTATTTAGATTGTTAAATGCCGTAGATCTACCGTAACTTTACTTAAGTAATACTTATTTTTAGATACCAATAATGTATACGTATAAGTGGACTTGTCTGTTCTTTTTGAGTAGTATAAAATCTTTAAACCGAAATAGAAAAACGGTGGTTTTGTAATTACATACTTCTCCTAGGGATCACCACTTGGGAATCTAACCGCAACTTTTTTTTACTGATCCATACAAGTGGTCAATAGAAGAATTTTTATTGTGTGTGTATTTCATTCAAATAATAGGGAAAAAAAATCATTTAGTGTGCAAGTGCTTTGACTTTTAAGGGACAAGACTTCAAGGTCTGTTTTAAGGTACCTATTTTTTCACTAGTGTTGTAATAACTTTAGAAATATTTTTGTAAAATACTTAAATATGGAGTAATTAAATGAAGAAAAGTAGGAGTAGCTAATTACGATGTGGCCAAAAAAACTTTAGGTGGCCCAAATTAGAGGATACTTATGAGGGATTATAGAGGATACTTGAAAGTATCCGCGCGAAAAGGCAAAGCAAATTATAGGATTCTAATTTAGGCCACCAAATTCGTACCTACCCTCAGCAAGGGAGGTGTGGGTAGATACAAACTGATGACATAAACAAAAGAACAACATTTCAGACATATTTCAGCATAAGTTTACGAAATCATAAACGTATTACAACAAACAACAAAGAGTAACAAAACAACAACACAAAGTACAAAACAAACAAAGAGTAAAGAGTAGTAACAAAGAGTGTCCCGTTTTCTGTGTAAATGCCGCCGTAGACCCTTGATAAGGCTTTCGCGTCGACACGTCTTTATAAAGCTTTGGCGCTGTCAGTTGAAGTGTTCATATTTAATGTTTTCTTTGAAATATCTTTGGCTTCGCAGTGTCTTGAGTAACAAATAGATTTTATGGTTAGATACAGTGTTGATTCATAACGAATATCTAAACCTTCCCGATACGATGGTTTTTCCGCGCCCGACTCTCCATCACACCTCTCTGTTACACGGTTAAGAAATAATTTTACTAACCACTATTTTAGTGCGAAGCGACGCGTGACCCGAGAGCTAAACAAGATAAAGTTAAAAACTACAACCCGACTACGTGAAAGTTTTAAAGTTTGAAACATTTACATTGACAAAATAGAATGACGTATCGGTCATATTTGATAGGCATAGAGTTGAAAATGAAAATAGGTCGAAGGTATTGTAATTTTTCTCTATGGGGCCTGCAGCCTGCGGCTACCTAAACTTTAATACGCGTTTTGAAGGCTTATTCGGGGTCGGAGCCCTAAATCCTATAGCCTATAACCATCGGGGTATTGAGACGAAACAATCGATACATAATTTGTTGAAATCGAACCAGTAGTTTCAGCGCTACGTGGGAACAAAGAAATCGGCCACATACATACAAACATACAAACATAGGGTGCTAACCTCATAACCCTCCCCTGTCGGTAGTCGGGTAAAAAATAACCTCAGAGCAAGTAGGTACCTACTTTTAAAATGAGTAGTTTCCAGGTGCACATAGTTGTAGGATATATTGACGGTCCGTGGGGTACCGCGGTTCTCCGATGTTTTAATAAATTCCGTCGAGACGGCCGTCGGGTCAAAGCGACGTGTGACCCGAGAGCTGGTGAGTATCTGGCGCAGCGCATCAGCGTTGTTATACAGCGGGGCAATGCAGCTAGCGTCTTGGGCACGCTTCCGACTGGTATTGATATGGATCAGTTGAGCTACTTGTAGATTGTTTGCAACAGTCTGCAGTTCGCTCAATTGTTTCAATTGTAAATACTAGTTTTAATTTAATTATGTTATTTGATTATAAATGAAATAAATAAGCAATGTTGGACAATTCACACAGCATTATCTAGCCCCAAGCTAAGCAGAGCGGGATGGGTATTTTTTTTTCGAATGGACGTTGACCGCAGATGACCATGACAGCGTTACGGGACTTTATCTTGTGTTATGGGTACTAGATAACTGATATATTTATATATTACAATACATAGATACATTTCATTTTATGCATAGAAAATGACCAAAACATCCTGATTAAATATCTGCAGGTCGTTCAAACATTTTTCCAGAGGCGGGAATCGAACCCGCAACCTCCTGCGTCACAGACGAACCTTCGCCCACTGCGCCACAGAGGTCGTCAATATATGACACTAGCTTCTGCCCGCGGCTTCGCTCGCGGTTTTTCGAGATAACAAGTAGCTTATGTCCGTCCCCGGGATACCATACCTGTGACCCTGTTTAACTTAACTACAGAGTGAAGGTTACAATCATTAATTTGCACAATTTCAAATACCAATATCCATGCCGCGACTCTCCAGGAAAACTCCTTGACGTTATCTGGAAAAGTCTAAATAATTCAGTCAGATGAAAATACACTTTGGGAAATACAAAATGGAAATCTTAATTGAATCTTGTGTCTTGCGCGTTCTAGCGTAACAAGGAGGTAATTATCTTATTTTTGGCGTGTCGGAGTGAAAATTTGTAATTTCTTTGCAGATTGGGTTTTATTGTTTGAAAATACCAAAACTTTGGAAACATAGCGTTGACGGTCTTGATACTTGTAAGTTCTTACTTATAAACTACTAACAAATCCAGTTTACAAAAATAAACAGAATTATTTCATTAGGTACAAAAAAACAAACCACGTAAACTTAGTTAAGACTTGATTTGATTAGTCAAATCTAATTTCTGTGGAAATTTCGCAATGCCCCTTCCTCCAATGCCATTTTTAGGGTTCCGTACCCAAAGGGTAAAAACGGGACCCTATTACTAAGACTTCGCTGTCCGTCTGTCACCAGGCTGTATCTCATGATCCGTGATAGTTAGACAGTTAAATTTCCACAAATGAATGTATAAATACTTTATTAACAAAGAAAATTACAATGAAATAATAGAAACAATTAGAACTAGTATTTACAATTGAAACAATTGAGTTAACTTCAGACTGTTGCAAACCATCTGTAGGTAGCTCAACTGCTCTATATCAATACCAGTCAGAAGCGTACCCAAGACGCTGTCAATAAATAATTAAAAACCAAGATATCCTAGTATACACATAGTAGGTACTTGTTTAAAATTCGGTACATATTTCGTTCTACTATTGACGACCTCTGTGGCGCGGTGGGCGAAGGTCTGCCTGCGATGCAGGAGGTTGCGGGTTCGATTCCCGCTTCGGGACAAATATGTGTACGATCTGTAGACATTTGTTCCGGGTGTTCTGGTCATTTTCTATGTATAATAAAAAATATACATCTATGTATTTTATTATTTTATGTATATCCGTTATCTGTTATCCATAACACAAGCTTTGCTTAACTTGGGGCTAGATAATGCTGTGTGAATTGTCCAGCATTATTATTATTACTATATTTTCAACCTCAATTTAGAAGTCAAGCAAAAATAAGAGATTTAAAATTATTCTATAGTTCCAATTTATTTCTTAAATAACAAGTTGTAACAAATTACAAGCTAGACCTCAAGCTCCAGACTTAGGGTCAATATCTGATTTCACACCCCAAAATCATTACGGAGAAAAAATGGCGTCGATTTTTCATCAGAAGGGTGTCTGAGATATTTATCAATAGACAAAACCAATATAGAAGATTAATCGAATCATTTCTGGTACAGATAAATTGTCCGGTGTCTTCGATATAGGTTAGGGTACCGTGGGAAGTTGAGAAAGCCTTTCTGACAGATAATATTTTGTTTCTGAATTGAATCTGACGATAATTTCTTATAACTTTGAAAACTGTCATGGTTAACACTAGTCATATACCATGATTTTGAGTTTTGATATTTTCAATAAGAAATCAAATCATGGTATATATATGACTCTACGAAATCCCTTACCGCGCACCATTTTATTAGTAACAGAGTGGTGTACAATTGGAACCTATTACCAAAAGACATTATAGCAGCTACATCAACAAACGCCTTCACGAATAAACTCGACAACTGGTTACGAGACAGAAACAATAAACTAAAAAATACTCAATAACTAAACTGTCGAATTTAGTTATTGAGTATTTTTTTGTTTTTCTGTCTGATATAGAGACATCAGCCCCAGCCTGCTCGTCTATTGATAAATAAATAAAATAAATATCCCGTTGCGTTTTTTTTAAGTGTTACTTGTGTCGGCTTGTCATATAAAATATGAACTTAGTCTCTCGAAATAAAAAGTTGCGGTCGTCAACACTGTGGACGAGTGGGACTTTTTTTTCCCAGTCGTCAACATTGTTGACGACAGGTTGTTACTGACCGGGAATGATTCGGTATAGTGAAGTGGGAATAAATCCTTTGAGTACTATGGCATTTACAAGGTCTTTGCTTAGCCGAATGTTTATTTAATCTTCGCCTTGTAGAATATAGAATACTCACAGAAACTGCACTAAACATAATAAAAACTATAATAGGTTAATTGGGAAGTTCTGTTTAAGGAGTAATGTTGGTTGGGAAAGTTCTGAGTGGGTTGGGTGCCACAGGGCAAGCTGCTGTGTTCATTCTAAAGTTTGAGTTGACTCGAGATATCCATTTTGAACTTTAACATAACTTTAATACAATAACTATGACTGCCATGTTTATATACCTAGTATAAAATTTTACTTGTCTAAGTGCTGATTTTTAAGCGGAAATAAATTTATTGACATTGACTTTCTAAGTTCCTAAGCCCTAATATTTTTTTCAAAGTTTAAATATTATTGTTGTTTGTTTTTTATTTGTGATTTATGATATAAAACGTTATTTACTCCAATTTATGTTGATTATTTTAAAACTAAAACACTTGATTCACTAACTGTATTTTAAGCAAATTCATGGTCGAAACCGAGGGATTTCGAAACGGAGGGACCTCGATACGCAGGGAATCGAAACCGGGGTAACAAATCAACTTTACATCTGAAAGTAGTAGGTGTTTCATTCAAAATTGCCTAAGAACATAGGTAAACATACAACAAATCAATTACGGAAACACAGGGAACATTGAACCGATCAGAGTGATCAAAGCTGAACTTAGTGTTCTCATTTATTTTAAACTAGCAGCGCCTCGCGGCTTCACCCGCGTAGTTCCCGTTCCCGTGGGAATTCCGAAATCACAAGTAGCCTATGTTCTATTCCAGACTATAATCTATCTCTGTGCCAAATATCATCCAGATCCGGTCAGCTGTTCTGGCGTGATTGAGTAACAAACATCCATCCATCTATCTATCCATCCATCTAAACTTTGACATTTATAATATTCGTGAGATTTGTAAGTTTAATGTGTTATGTTTATGCTAATTAATTAGAGCGACATTATCGCAAATGATTACAGCTCTTTAAATAAAGATTTAAAAAGGGAACGTTGAAACATAGTAGGGAAATAAAGGCCCGAAATAAAAAAATACGGAACCCTTGCTAGTGCGAGTATGCAAGACTCGTTTAATAAATTTTTATATCGTCGTATCCTACGAATAAGGTCACCATTGCAAAACACCAACTTTACAGGAGACGGTTTTTTCTAATTATTTCGAAAAGTTTCTATAAAGCGAGTATGTTTTTTTTAATAAAACGTTTTATTATATTTTTCGCTAAATTATCATGTAAGTTTCATGAATAAAAAAAACCGTTTTCCCTAGTTTTTGTCGCTTAGCACCTTGTTCCGCGTGCAAGTTTCAAATCGATGCTATTCTAAACGCCTTTGTGACCCTTTTCCACGAAGATTCGCTACACGACGTCAAACTAAGAAGGTGACAATCGTCTTTATAACCTTATTCGACGAAATATTAAGGACAATTACAAACTTAAGAGGGTTACATTTTACTTTCCTTCCAGAATTTCGTTTGGTATTTTGATAATTTTCGGGTTCGATTCCCAATTCGGGACAAATCACAACTACTACAGCTGACTTATCAAAGTTCTTTAACTAAATGGCTCAAAATCATTCGAAAGCTTAAATCGAGTTTTTATGAAACTGTAGGTTTGCTGACATACCTACCTACTACGAAAAGTAGTACTTTCGTAAGCTAGGCAAAACTCATTTTAGATTGTTTTTTTTAAATAAATTAATGAGACTTATACGTTATAATTCCTTTCATATGAAAAAGGTAATTCAGCATAAAACTTTTATACCGCTGTTCCGTGATCATGCGCATAAAATTGTCTCGAAATATTGCGTAAATAATATTACGACGAATATCATGGTAAATAACCCGTTTTAAATAACTAATTCAGTGCAGTGCAAATAAATGTAATGTTTTATTTGCCCTTTTAACATTCGCATTACATTCGCGTACATTGTTGCGAATGCGAATGCGAGTATTTATTTTCCACACTGGCATTTAGCTGTGAAGGCCATTTATTGGCTTTTTTGTTGTTAGTTTCTTCTAACCTATTTTGTATTTATATAAAACGTAGGCCTTCCTTAAAAATATTTATTTTAATATATATTTTGGTTTTCTATGTTTAATAAAAAAGATATGTTCATATTGTCCTATTGTATTAAGTATATAATTCATCTAGTACCCATAACACAAGCTCTGCTTAGCTTGGGGCTAGATGATGCTGTGTGGATTATTATTAGTAATCCATCCTCTCTCGGCCGTAACCCGATGAAAGATCACGTCAATGAGCCTGGAGCCTATTATAGATTAGAGAATACATATGTTTTGGTGTTTTATAGTGTATTTCATAATGGTAAAGTCTCTACATAATTGACCGAGCGAGCGAAGTGAGCGAAGCGCCTCTGCATCAACTACTAGCATAAGTATGGGTGCTGTCAGAATGTACGTAATCTTCTACAGGTCGTATTTTACGACCGATCTGGACGAAACTATTACTAACTACTAAACTTGGTGTACAGATTTTACAATATTATAGATTTTTTTAGTCGTCGCGTCGGGGTTTTTTGATGAAAGGCTTGTTTCCTCCAAAAAGGACAAAAAGAGGGCTACCGAACATCTCCGCTATAAGACATCTGATTTCGATGATTATTTTTTTAATTGAAAGGTTTTTTTTTAATTTTTATTTGTTCTCGTATAAAATGGTAAAGATCTACTGATGATTTTTGCCATGACGAGAAAAATAGCTCTGCAAAATGCAACAATAAGCATTAGAGCATCTATCGTACAGCGCCACCTATTAGAACATCTTTGTAACACTTCGAGAGTAGGACGTAGGAACTAAGAAATAGCCCGGCCAAATGTTTCGTCTTCGTATGTTTGCAGATTTGTGAGATTTTATTTCAAAAGATTAATTTTTTTTTAGTAGACCACAAATTATTTTATCTCAGAATTCTTAATTTTACTATGGACTAACCTTTTTATTTACTTATGCCGTAGTTTGACTGAGAATCAAATAATCAAATATCCTAATGCTAATAACGGTGCGATTTTTTGTCAAAATTGGTTTTGTTTAGGAAGAAGTTTTAGTTATCGATTTTGTTATTGTTGCTCAACATTTTGTATTATGTTACAGAGTACTCAGGCGTCTAAATGATATAATTTGTGGAATTAGACAATTAATTGTTGAAAAAAAGTAAAAAACATAAATAAATACAATAAAGAAATAAATTCAGTTAAATAAAAATAAAGTGTATTTTTATATAAGTATATTTTCATATAATGTATAAATAAAGTAAATTAATACATATAAATAAATAATATAATCAGATATAAATAAATGATGCTGGACAACTCACACAGCATTATCTAGCCCCAATCTAAGCAGGGCTTGTATTTTGGGTACAAGATAACTGATATACCTACATAATACAACACATAACATTACAAAGAAAGATGTTTTTTGTTATATATAGAAAACGACCAGAACACCCGGAACCATACTATTTATAATCACTATTTATAATTATAAACAAAATATCTAATTTGTAGGCAGGTAAGGCACATTTAATGTGTGTTTAATTTTATACCACTAGTTTTCAAAACATATAACCATACCTATTTTAAATCATGTTTGTATGAGGGAAAGATTTGAAAAATAGTTGATAATTTTTCTGCAAGTAAAAATGACGGAACAAAATGTATTGGTAAAAGCAGAAACGAATAAATCCATAAAAATTACATAAAACTGACTCATTTGGTAATTTCTTGGCGTGCAGTTTACATACATACCTATCTATGTATATAATTAGAGATTGTTACATTTATTATTACAAGTTGATCAGGCTGCAAGATCAGTTCCTCTTGTGAAGCTGGACTTGTGTAGCCCATGTCAATTGAAGGCCCAGGGCAAAAGTTTTCTTCATTGCTCTGAAAATAAGTATGTAATTAATAAAATCAGGTTTTAAACAGAGGCTCTTATATCAATCTAAAAACTAGGTATTCTATTATCTATTCTAATAATCTAATAGATAGATCCATTCATCTATAATAGAGATGTAACGAATACTTACATTCGCATTGGCGAACATTTGCAAGATTTTCAATACTCGCATTCGTATTCGCAAGAATGCACGCGAATGTAATGCGAATGTATGAGAGCAAATAGAACATTATATTTATTAGTAACTGCACTGAATTATCTTTGTCATTTAAAACGGGATGTTTACTACGAATAAATAATAATAATTTATTCCTAAGTTTTCCAATATTTTGACACAGTTTCACGGATCAACCACTTTTAATGACCTGTGTTAATAACCATATTTCAACTTTAAATAGGTAAGTACTTACATTTTTACTTTTCTTTCCGCGCAGGGGCATCTTTCGTAGACACTAATTTATATACCTTAGTATTTGCCTCGTTTTAGTTTCTCAGTTTACAACGTAAAACGACTCGCCTCGCGCCGCACGCGCGCCTTTTCGCCCGCGGTAAACGAGTACTGTGGAGCGTGTAACCATATTCGGCGGAAAATACCCATGTCGGTTGCGATTCGCACATGAAAAAAAGTCCCAAAGCTTTTTGTTACCTTTTTCGTCGGGCTAAATGCATCAGTACAATTGTAACCAAATTTTAAAACCCTAATAACTTTTTTATATTCATTATTTATTTAATTTTTTCGAAATGATATGATGTAAATGATAATGGAGATTCCAAAAATGCAATAAAAATAAAAGGTCACAGTGGCGACTGTAACCTTATTCGTAGGATACGACGATATATCTTTTGCGACAGTAAGAGGGACGGAGGAAGTTTCTTTGATAAAAATGAGAGGGTGCCAACATAAGTAAGTAGAGTCTCCTAACAAAATAATAGAAGATGTAATAATCTTTTGCCGCAGCGCGGCGTATGATCGGTGAATGCACCATGGATGACTATAAAAAATTTATTCAGGAAAAATCCGTATACGTACGGATAAAATTGTTAATTTATATGGTGTTTGTATCTGTGGTAGCTAATCTCACTAATATTATAAACGTGAAAGTTTAGATGGATGGATGGATGGATAGATAGATAGATGGATGGATGGATGTTTGTTCCTTTATCACGCCAGAACGGCTGAACGGATCTGGATGAAATTTGGCACAGAGATAGATTATAGTCTGGAATAGGACATAGGCTACTTTTTATCCCGGTAAAATGGATGGTTCCCGTGGGATAGATTTGTTTTAATTTTTCATAGAGCTAACTTAGCCATATACTACCTATAATATACGACCTACTGTCATTATCAACCCACTATTTTATGTCACTGTCACATCCGTCAGTTTGTCCTGCCTGTCATGCTATCTGGAGTGTCATGCCATTACACAATGTATACAAACAAAACAATTCAAAATTTCAAATACGAAATGAAATGAAAATGTGAAATTATATAGTAGCAGCATAAATAAAGCAAGAAAACTCAGTAAGAAGAAACTCCTCATCAGTACACGTACATAATATGAACCGTTGTGGAGATGTTTGGCTAAGGCACCTAAACGCCAAAAATATTGAATGGATCAACTTGAATTTTTGCATGGTCCTACCAACGCTGCACATAGGAGACAGGATTAAGAGTTTTAATCCCAAATAAGCCTACAAAACGTTTTATTTAATTTTTAAAGATGAACCAAATCTAACATTAATGCGTAGGAGATATCAGCGAATTGCGATAGTGGAACCTCTTGCTACGACATCAGCGCAGACTTATTTTGAGGAATATTGATGAAAGAGCCCTCAGAATGGCTGGAACAACGGTAAAACCGCGCTACGGAGTCACTGGAACCTTTCTCCATCTGCGATAGCAAAAATCCGTAGGAACTTCCGCTTTTTTCAGTGCCATACCAGTAAATAAGCAGTATGTGATGTTGTGGTGTATTGTTTTGGTGCCGTGGCGTAAATACTGCAAAACGTACCTAGGTACTATTGAAGCAGTTAGTGATATGCCCGACTTATTCGTAAACAGTGCACCAATGAATGTGTGCTAATAAAACAGGATGATGATAATTATAATTGTTTTCTTTGATATACTAAAAATATTTAATAGCAAGAGAAAATCTGCAGTAGTGAGCAGGAGTTAGCAAACACAACGTTTACTTAGGCCATGTTCACTGATCAACTAGCAATTAGGTGACTTAGGATGGCAATGTCCCCGTAAGACAGAAAAAGGGGGGGTTGGGGGGACGGAGCCCCCCCTTTAAAAAAGAAAGTTTACTTGGGCCATGTTCACTTATATTTACAACAGGCTGTATGTTCACAAAAACAGTTGTAGGTACATTAGAATGATCAACTAGCAATTAGGTGACTTAGGATGGCAATGTCCCCGTAAGACAGAAAAAGGGGGGGTTGGGGGGGCGGAGCCCCCCCATTAAAAAAGAAAGTTTACTTGGGCCATGTTCACTTATATTTACAACAGGCAGTATGTTCACAAAAACAGTTGTACATTAGAGTGATCAACTAGCAACTAGACGGCTTCGGATGGCAATGTCCCCACTTTACTTGGGCCATGTTCACTTATATTTACAACAGGCAGTATGTTCACAAAAACAGTTGTAGGTACATTAGAATGATCAACTAGCAATCAGGTGGCTTTGGATGGCAATGTCCCCGTAAGACAGAAAAAAGGGGGGGTTGGGGGGGCGGAGCCCCCCTTTAAAAAAGAAAGTTTACTTGGGCCATGTTCACTTATATTTACAACAGGCAGTATGTTCACAAAAACAGTTGTACATTAGAGTGATCAACTAGCAACTAGACGGCTTCGAATGGCAATGTCCCCGTAAGACAGAAAAACGGGGGGTTGGGGGGGCGGAGCCCCCCCTTTAAAAAAAAACGTTTACTTGGGCCATGTCCACTTATATTTACAACAGGCAGTATGTTCACAAAAACAGTTGTAGGTACATTAGAATGATCAACTAGCAATCAGGTGGCTTTGGATGGCAATGTCCCCGTAAGACAGAAAAAAGGGGGGGTTGGGGGGGCGGAGCCCCCCCTTTAAAAAAAACAACCTTTACTTGGGCCATGTTCACTTATATTTACAACAGGCAGTATGTTCACAAAAACAGTTGTAGGTACCTACATCAGAATGATCAACTAGCAATCAGGTGGCTTTGGATGGCAATGTCCCCGTAAGACAGAAAAACGGGGGGTTGGGGGGGCGGAGCCCCCCCTTTAAAAAACGGGGGGTTAAAAAAATTTACTAGGGCCATGTTCGCTTATATTTACAACAGGCAGTATGTTCGCAAAAGCAATTATGTAACTTGGGAGGGCTAAGTAGGTACCTGTTAGTAAGAAAAACGGGGGAGTGAATGGGCAGGGGTGCCTATTACATTGAGAAATTACCAAGCCGCTTCAATAAATGTTTTTTTTTAGCAAAAATGATTAAGGATAGTAATACACATCGATACCCTGGAAAAAGCCACAAGTTACCCATTAAGATGCAAATTGTGCAATGGAACGCGACTGAAAGTAACTGCTTCACATTGAAATTTTATTGAGGCTGCGATTCCCATTGGATGTGGCTCAGGCGAAAGTGTCTTTAAACCGCGTACACCATTCATCCCTACCCCTGTTGCCGTGTGCTTTGCTTTGACAATAAATAAATCGCAGGGACACAAAATAAAGGTGTTGAAATAAGTTAGTATTACCATAAAATTCTCGGCCTAAGGTCTCATTGGTTTTCTTACGGCCTACTATAATGTGCCCGTCATATTTTTGTGTGCGCTCCAGAGGGGAAAACGTTAAATGTGCCGCTAGGTCAAGAATCATTGCAGGTCTAAGTCTACTTTGACGGTAGACCACTTCCAACTCCACTCCACGCGGACGAAGTCGCGGGAACAGCTAGTAAATGATATGTTTAATAACATTAGCTTCGACAAAAACGACTTGCTTTTGCCCGTAGTCATTGACTCTATTTATGCTTGAGTAAAGCCAACCGACATGTCAATCAAATTAATAGGATTTATTTTTACAAAATTACGCTTATCATATATAAGCGTTGAAAAAATCCGTATACGTACGGATAAATTGTTAATTTATATTGTGTGTGTATATGTGGTAGCAAATAAATAATTTGTTTAATAACATTAGCTTCGAGAAAAACGACTTGCTTTTACCTGTAGTCATTGACTCTATTTATGCTTGAGTAAAGCCAACCGACATGTCAATCAAATTAATAGGATTTATTTTTACAAAATTACGCTTATCTTATAAGCGTTATTTAGTAAAAACATCCTATCCAAATATTTGAACGAGTTCATAACCATTAAACCAATAAAGTTCTCTCCACTACTAATAAATTGGAATTTCAATCTAATTGACGACCTCTGTGGCGCGGTGGGCGAAGGTCAGCCTGCGACGCAGGAGGTTGCGGGTTCGATTCCCGCCTCGGGATAAATGTGTGTACGATCTGCAGACATTTGTTCAGGGTGTTCTGGTCGTTTTCTATGTATACTAAAAATATCTATTTGTCTATTCTATTGTATTATGTATATCAGTTATCTAGTACCCATAACACAAGCTCTGCTTAACTTGGGGCTAGATGCTGTGTGAATTGTCCAGCATTATTATTATTATTATTTTGACTTGTGATTTTTATCTTCTCGGCTTTTGGAGAAAAAACCGGTAATGACAGAAGCACACGGGCCTAGGCCAAGTGGGCTTCAGGAAGGGGAACTTCACTAGGAAGGTCATTTTGAAGAAATTTTCGTACTATTCTACATGTGTTTAAAATTACAGCCTTCTGTAAAAGGATATAAGTAAACTTTGGCAAATCTAAATATTCTATGGATTGAGATAACTGTTTTGGGATTACGCCAGTTGATGACAAAACAATTGGGACAATGGATACCTTTTGAAGACGCCACATTCGAGTTATTTCATTTTTCAGGTCTACGTATTTTGACAGTTTTTCTGCGATGGTGTTTTGCAGGTTGTGTGTGTTGGGGATTGCAATGTCAATAAGAAGTGCTGTGCTATTGGTTTTATCTAGAATATTATTATTAATTTCCGCTTATTCTACCCCTTTGTCTAAATTAAACCAAAAAAGTATTTATGCTACGAAAATCAATCAAAAAATGAGTTTCTGTAAAACCGTTTGAAGACGCCACATTCGAGTTATTTCATTTTTCAGGTCTACGTATTTTGACAGTTTTTCTGCGATGGTGTTTTGCAGGTTGTGTGTGTTGGGGATTGCAATGTCAATAAGAAGTGCTGTGCTATTGGTTTTATCTAGAATATTATTATTAATTTCCGCTTATTCTACCCCTTTGTCTAAATTAAACCAAAAAAGTATTTATGCTACGAAAATCAATCAAAAAATGAGTTTCTGTAAAACTACCTATACTCAAGCTTTCGCCGTAAATTACGAACGTTATTCATTTTACAGCTTACACTAATAGTTAGATTAAAAACTTGAAATAAAAAGCTTAGATAAAAACTCAAGATTTTTTCTAAGGCTGCGTTTTCATGGTGGACAGCAAAGCGGAAGGGAAAGCCCATTTTTGACAGTTTACAATTCTCACTGACACATTTCCGCGGTTTTGCTTTCCTTTGAAAACTGTTACAAATCCACTTCCGCTACCGCTGCCAATTACCATCAAAAACACAACTAGAGAGTTGGTACACACTTTATCAATTCACGTTTTTGTGGCTAAAGAAACAGTGCACCGTAGAGCAAGTTCTTAAGACTAACGCAATGTTTAATGCCCATGCTTTGTAACCAGTAACGGCTAAGCACCAGGTGAACCATTTATACTGGTTCTAAGTGGGCTCTGAAATGTCTGTGGTTTGAAAACATCGTTAGTTAGGTTTCCTACTATCTCGCCTTAGTATTTCCACAGAATATCTTAAGTATTTTCTAGTTATTTCTACCTAAACTGATAAAATATTATACTCCACGCCGCTGGTTTCAGAAGTCAGCGAGGGAAAAGGAAAGGAGGTATTTGTAAAAACAATTTTCAATTAATGTCACATGACATTAGTGACATTTTGAAACTTGGTGTTTGCGATGAATAAAGGGTACAATAAATACCAATATAATACCATTATCGGAAGCAATCCCACTGGGATCATGAGAGGTGGGAGCATAATGGAATAGCCGCATCGATCGACGTTGATCCACGTCGATCGATTGGTGTGGTAGCTTTAAGAATAGGAATAAAAAGATCTTTATTTGTAGCTAATATAAAATCTAATTTGTTACTAGTATAAATTAACTAGGTGCGACTAACCAACACCATTACTAACAAAAAAAACCAAGTAGGAACTTAACTTTCTTAGGTTGCCTGGAAGAGATAGCTCTTATCGCTTAAGACCGCCTATTGTAATTATTTTAGTTTTCTGTGATATATGTATTTTTTAATTAATTGGTGTACAATAAAGTATACATATATTTGTATTGTATTAACTTAGGAACCTTTTACGACTACACACTACTTAGGTACTTTGCTTTGGTCGGTTCCCGTTGATCAACCCAAGTGACCACACCAATCGATGGATCGACGTCGACAAATCCATTCCACCATAGATCGAGGACTGATCAATCGATCAGTCCTCTCTTTTTAACATTTAAAACCGATAATTAGAAAACGAAGAAATGGTGAATTCAGGAATATCGTAGGTAACTGTTTTTGTACGAGCCCAGAGCTTTAGTAAGATAGTTTGAATTAAACCACTGAGTTATCAATCGAAGATATATTGTGAAAAGTATACAAGTTTATGAAAGATACTCATCCGCTCTAGTCCGCGGTAAAGGCTTAACTGAAAATGTAGGTCGCGGCTGATCGCAGTGTCAGCCGAAATAATTTTATATATAATTTGTGTGTTTTTTTTTTGCAATTTTAGGTTAGAAAAATGTCTTCCGAGTCAGCTAGGCTAGAACCATAGAAGTATGTTTTATAGCTAAAACTAAATACAAAAGCTAGAGGAGAACCAAGTAAGAGACCCGGCGTAGGAATCTCCACACGATTTACTGACTTGTTTGTTTTGTGTATTAATGGTAGAGCAGGTGAGATCGTTGTTTTTTGTTTTTATTTCACTTGCTTGTTGTTTTGTTCATGGTAACCTGAAATGTACCAACCAATACTAATACGAGATGTTTGGTGCCTTAGGGTGTATTCACATAGCATTCGTTTTAAAGGATCTACTTTACAGAATCCATTTTTTTTGTGATTGCGCGGCGTATGTAGTTAAACGAGCGAGTTCTCACACCCGACAGTATTCCGGACGCAGTATTAAACGATTGTTTTCAGTAGCGAAGGATCCGTAAAAATGGTGCTTTAGAGCGCCCTAGAGAGCCCTCATACTACCGCGCGGTACTGTAGGTGCGGTGCCGCAAGAGTTTCGCAATGACGTTTTCCGTTGTACGAGATGCGAAACAGATGCGAAACTGTCGCGGACACGCTGCGGACCCCGAGTTGCGGGCTCGCGAATTCGATTCCGCGCGTTAATGTAAGACGGGCGTTAAAAACGGATCCACTGTGTGAATGCGTCAACACACAAAATAAAAATTGACAAAACACTATCGGTTACTTATGATATTTTCGCTACGGACCCGGCCCACCACAAAGCCGGTGGTAGACCGGGACGAATCCCTATCACTATAGTGCTCTCTTAGTTTTAAGATTTACATAATACTAGGGTACTAGGGTAGCATAAACTTTGGAGTAGGTACTTACATTCTCCAATCATCTCTCTGTATCTATCTCCTTACAACTTCTGCTCTCCTGATACTTTGAATGCTAAAAGTAGGTACCTACTGTTCAAAGATGTTAAAATGTTTATAAAATGTTGCCTTTGATGTCAATTTTTTGTTTATGTTTATACCTGTACTATAGGTATATTTTATAATTACGAACCCTAAGGAAGACCTAAAAGTTGTTTTTTATATTAGCAATTAATTCTTTACCTATTTTGACTAACTGGGCTGTGTTGCCTACTTTGGAACACAAGTAAACTCCATTAAGTTTGACACTAAAAAATAATTTAATTACGAAACAAAGAGAGCTGATATATTCCGTGTCTGAAAATGTACATTTACAATTTACATTGTATGAGACTTGTGGAGTTTGCATATCATCATCATCATCATCATCAAAAATAGTTGCTTAACCAGTGCAAACGCACACCCGACACTTTATGTCAAATTAGAACAAATCACCAAATAAGCCGCGCGGCTTATTTGGCGTTTGGCTTAACCTAAACACAACAACAAAACAATTAAGAAAATATTAAACACCGCACCACATAAACCGAAAAGTGTAGTTTTATGACTTGCGCGCTCTTTCTGTACCAAAAGTCGATGCTAATTACCTACCAACGTCAATTATCTTGAAATCTAATTGGCCAGTTTTATCGTAGTTCGGAACTTCAGCCAATCAGAGAAGAGCACCTTGGCGCCAAACGCCATATTTATTGAGCTCGTTGCATATTAATGAATGAAGTTTTAGCTTAATTTACTAATAGCGTAGCTATTTTAGCTACAAGATAGGTTGCTTTTTCAAAGGGTCAATAATTATGAGGATGGATATTATCCAATATATTTTTAATCGACTTCGAAAAAAGGAGGAGATTTTTGTGTATGACAACCTCTGTGGCGCGGTGGGCGAAGGTCCGCCTGCGACGCAGGTGCTAGGTGGTTCGATTCCTTATTTATGTTTTATGTATATTCGCCGAATTCTCCGTCAACTGTGTCATATTTTTTCACTATTGTATTCATAAAAGATGATCCCGTGGTATATATCCCGTGGTCTCATAAATTTTATATTCCCTAGGGATAAATATTTGCCACAGTAAAATTTCAGAGTAAAACTTATCAAATTATATATTATATTATATTAAGAATTATATTATGATAAGGTAGTTGGTTTTTAGTTCTTCAAACAATCAAATTATATTTGGCTACCAGCAGTCTAATGGTGCACCTATAGAATTTTTTGGTCATTTTAGTCTGATAATTATTATATTTTAATATGATCCCAAAGTTTATCGATTTCGGCAGGACTTGAACCCGCGTCCTGTCCTCAGTAAGGGTATGATCTAACCAACTAAACTACGAAATCAAGTACTCGCCGAGTCGAAAATCTCTGGGACTTCTAATGACTCTAGCGCCGTTAACTCCACCTACAGGGAAAACATTGAAGTTACCCCAAACCTGTTAAAAAAAGATTTGGAAACTCATTTAAGTTCTTAGTGATTGATTACCCATAGTGCGAGGCTAACGTGCTATAATAAATAAACCTACTTGAAGAGTTTGGAGGAGGCCTATATCAGTCTTCTGGTCGATAAAGTCAAGTAAGAAGATTTCAAACTTATAATAAAACCGGCCAAGTGCGAGTATGACTCGCGCACGAAGGGTTGCGTACCATTATCTACAAAAACGGCAAAAAAAAACATGTTTGTTGTATGGGAGCTCCCTTAAATATTTATTTTATTCCATTTTTTAGTATTGGTTGTTAAAGCGGCAACAGAAATACATCATTTGTGAAAATTTCAACTGTCTAACTATCACTGTTCATGTTCATGACAAACGGACAGCGAAGTCTTAGTAATAGGGTCCCGTTTTACCCTTTGGGTACGGAACCCTAAAAACAGTAAAGCAGTGTCCCAAACTAGAGCAAGCATCATAGAACAGTCTGATGAATATTTTAGAGGGTGCTAAACGTGGCCTTTTTAAAAACTGCTTTTCGAGATGCGATTTTAGATGCCTCCGGGCTTATTTAAATTCAGCGCTTTCTTTGAACTGTGTAATTACATTGTGTGTTTTGTCTTTTATTTCTTGTGTCAATATACACAAGAAATAAAAGACAAAACTGGAACATAAGTAAACTCTAAATATATAGTATAGTAAGCAAGTCCAAATGTATAGTAAGTAATATAAATAAATAAATATAATCAGTTTAATTCACAAAATTAAAGACCCACATTACAAAACTTAAAGTTAAATAATTGAAGAATTTTATTGGTCTACACTTATTCGTAGGTAGGTACACTAAAATAATAAAAGTGCGAGTCAGACTCGCGCACAAATAATTGTATTTAACTTTAAGTTTTGTAATGTGGGTCTTTAATTTTGTGAATTAAACTGATTTTATTTATTTATTTATATAATAGAGTAGGTAGAATGCATGAATAGATTAATCTGTTTGATTTGCACGCTTCTTGGTCGTCTTATTTAGTTATAAACATGTTTTTATAACGTAAACTTAGTTTTAACTTGGTAGTGTTCATTATTTCGATCTTTTTAATAGGTTTTTAGTATTTGTAGCACTCATCTCCTTTATTTCTCTATAGTTTTCGCTTAATTTGTTAGTGTACTATCTTTTTTCCGTTTAAGATGGTAAACAGAATATTTTCGATACCCCGCAAAACAGGCCTAGCCTAGTGCGGGGGTCATTGATAACCATCATAACCATCTAAAATTGTCACCACTGAAGTCTTAAATATGTAATGCTTTCTGGAAATAAACTTTATTACTATTATTATTAGGTATGGCAAGATACTTAGGTTAAGAATCCTAAACTTATATTAAGGTGCTAAACTATTTTATAATAAGATTGAAATCGAAAAAAAGGAGGAGTTCCTATGTCCGGCTGTATCTATATCTTTTATGTATGTTCGTTGATTTCTCCGTCAATTAAATATATTTTCGATATTGTACAGAGTATGACCCCGAGGTGGTGCCATAATTAATTCCCGAGAAATATTTTTTATTTATCTCGTATAACGAAATAAAACCGGCCAAGTGCGAGTCGAACTCGCGCACGAAGGGTTCTGTACCATTATCTATAAAAACGGCAAAAAATCACGTTGGTTCACGTGGTACGGAACCCTTTGTGCACGAGTCTGACTTGCACTTTTATTATTAGTGTACCTATGAATAAGTGTAGATCAATAAAATTTCTTCATAGACAAAACCTATCCCTATTGGATACCAAAAACCAGAAACAAAAAAGTTTTTAACCTATTACGGAAAGTTAGAAAACCAGGTTCTCATAGAAAGTTAAAACAGGCAGAAACCCGAACAATGAATACATGAAACTTCGTCGAAAACTTTAGATCAAAAGTGCTGAGTTTGCTTCAAACCCTTGATCAAAGGTCCTGAAAGATCTACCTACCTAACTACTTACATTTCCGAAGGTTAGAAACTTCATCATCATCATTCACAACCAGATTTAACCCACTGCTGGATATAGGCCTCCAAACTCCTGTGCCACTCTACACGGTCCTGCGCCAATCTCATCCAGGTTTGCACAGCGACGTTAATAATATTGTCCGCCCCTCGCCGCTGGACGTCCGCGTCCGACGCTTCCGCACTCTGTTTTGACGCCATTTAGATAACTCTTCTTTAGAGCGTTTTCCCGAAGCACGACACCATACGACAAAATGATGCAACGACTCCGGGCGTCATAAATTTCTATGAGCCTGTCGTGCTGTGCGGTGTCGTTGCGTGTGTAAACGGTTCATAGAAATGTACGACGCCCGGAGTCGTCACCGCATTTTGTCATGGTGTCGTGGCTCGTGTGAAAACGCCGTTAATCCACCTGTCTCCGTGCAATTTACAAGGATTAAATTACAATCGTATATTTTCTTTTCAGATCAACGTGGTCTATTCATATGTAAACTTACGCAAAACACATTAGTAATTTACTGTATATGAGAAGAATCTAAAAATATGTTATTGAGATACTTAGCTTAGGCAAAAATCTGTCGGAAAATGTTAATTTTAGTTCATAAGATTACCAAATATTTTTAAGATATAAAATAATAATTTACATTGTTTCGGTTTTTTTTATCTGTTTTTGTTACAAGATTTTCCCTAAGTTTCAACAGGTTTTCTTCATCCCACTTGTGGGACGAAGCTGGTGGGAGTAACGGGACATCACGTATTTTATTAACGTTTCAATGACAATCTGTCAAACACACGACTTGAGGCGTGCTTAAATCTAGATTGCGTTTGAGTAATCGGGGGTAAATCTTTACCTTAAAATAATTCTTCGAGAGAATGGAGGAGGATCGGGCTGTCATGAAAGCTTTTCAGGGAAAATCATCGGGGCATAAACCACTCACTGCCAGTTTTTAATCCGCTTGTTATACTTTGACTATAGTTTAAACTTTTTGTTAATCTCTAGTGTGTTTTGTTGTAGGGTTCCGTGCACAAAGGGTAAAAACGGGACCCTATTACTAAGACTTCGCTGCCCGTCTGTCCGTCTGTCACCAGGCTGTATCTCATGAACCGTGATAGTTAGATAGGTGAAATTTTCACAGATGATGTATATCTGTTGCCGCTATAACAACAAATACTAAAAAACAGAATAAAATAAATATTTAAGGGGGTTCCCATACAACAAACGTGATTTTTTTTGCCGTTTTTATAAATAATGTTACGGAACCCTTTGTGCGCGAGTCTGACTCGCACTTGGCCGGTTTTATTATACTTCACTGATATTACTTCAGAAGCCTTTTAGCAATTTAAAACCACGTTCCTATATTCTTTAGTCATATCATTGTTAGCAAACATTAGGTATTCGTTTTTTATTTGTTATTTTGTTCGTTTGTATCATAGTCTAACGAACAGTGTTTTCAACTGATGGCCCAGTTTACATGGAAAAGCAATTTCATAGTTTTTAAACATATTTCAAACGTTTGAACAGTTTTTATACTAAAACATCCACATTATTTTCGTGAATGTATAATTCATACTTTTTTCGCCGTTATTGGCTACATTTTAATTACGAAAGATTATAAGACGATAGTAAATAACCAATTAGATTCGGAAATAAGAATCATAATAAGAAATCGCTTCTAAGCGATAAGGGCGCCCATTGTACTTTTATGTTTAAAAAAAAATATGTGAGACCAAAGTGCGCTGGAGGATCTCGGGGAGCACTGCAGCGCTGGTCTTCCCTAGCACCTTAGTTAGCGTAGAGCGCGCACTGGCTATGGACATACTCTTTACATTGAATATGTAGGTTGGTATGCAACTAATATAAATTACTTACTTATTAAATAACATTTTGACGACCTCTTTGGCGCGGTGGCCGAAGGTCCGCCTGGTGTTATGGGTACTAGATAACTGATATACATGATACAATAGATAGATATTTTTCATTATACAAAGAAAACGACCAGAACACCCAGATAAAATATCTGCAGATCGTACTAACATTTGTCCTGAGGCGGGAATCGAGCCCGCAACATCCTGCGTCGGAACCTTCGCAGAGGGCGTCAAAAGTTCTAAGGGGTAGACTTTCTGTTACATTAATTTTAATTAAAAAAATCCTGTGTGTTTATATCCTGGAACACTGACTTCAGCTCTTGTGTAGCAATTTTATTATGTTGGTAGGACTCAATAACGTTTTCTGTTTTTGTCGGAGGTCTAAAACTACCAAATTATTTTTTTATCCGCTTGAAAAATAAAACGAGCACACAAGTAAATCATATCATTATGGTAACAAATCACTCTTATACATAAGTACATACCTAGCAGGTTTGTAAGTTATACCTATTTCGCGTTTTCTTTCCTCCCATGGATATGTCAAAGAAGAAATAATACGCACCAGCAACATTATTATTCTGAGGGATGTTTCCGAGTCTGCATTTGATTTTCCTTGTCTTTGATGGGTACCTACTTTATCCCATAATAACTCGATTCACATCTGTCTTACCTTTATCTTATTGTAGGATTATGCGGGGCTACTATAATAGGAAATTTTGACCTTAAGATTCCGAAAATAAGATTAGCCGCGAATTGCCTTACGTAGGTAAAGTTTTTTTTTAATGCTGGACTATTCACACAGTAGATATTATCTAGCCCCAAGTTTTTTTTTTATATTCTAACTAGCAGCGCCTCGCGGTTTCACCCGCGTAGTTCCCGTTCCCGTAGGAATTTCGGGATAAAAAGTAGCCTATGTCCTATTCCAGACTATAATCTATCTCTGTGCCAAATCTATAATCTATCTCTGTGCCAAATTTCATCCAGATCCGTTTTGCCGTTCTGGCGTGATAAAGGAACAAACATCCATCCATCTATCTATCCATCCATCCATCAAAACTTTCACGTTTATAATATTCAATTATAGTGAGATTTAATTAGGGACTTTGAGTCTAACAGTGACTGAGTCAGTCCCATAGGATAACACAGTAATTTAAGCTAATCAATATTTACAAGTATCTTATATGTGGACTTAAATAGAGTGACAGCGGCAACAGAAGTACAATACAATACAATACAAAAATGCTTTATTGTACACCATAAAATAACATTACAAAGAGACATCACATAAGATGAGAAGTTTGTTCCGCGCCGCGGCGAACTGGGCGGCGCGCCGCCCAGTTCCGCACCGACAATAGTATTATAGGAGAACAATCTTAAGCTTAGTTCTATATAAATATTGACCTGTATCTAAATCACATTATATTTAGACTTAGATAGGCGAATAACATTGTATTAAATTTTAAGCGTTATACACTTACTAGTGGTTTATTTTTCGCTTCTTCAAGTGGACAAAAAATTGAAGCGAACAAAATCAATAACATTTTGTTTCTTATTTGATAATAATTACTATTATTAAGCTGTTTATCTATAAAAATTTGACTTGTCTAAGTGCTTATTTTGTAAGCCTAAAGAAATAAAGTTATTGAATTTTGAATTTTTTGACACTGAAATAAGCCCACATCAAGGACCTTAATATTACCTTCTGAAATCGACTAGCCCCAAGCTAAGCAGAGCTTGTGTTATGGGTACTAGATAACTGATATACATAATACAATACATTACATTTAAGTTATTCTGTGGTAGTAGGTAGTTGAAAAAAACAACATTTACTTCTGTACGCTACGGCAAGCTGAAAACAGGGCGCTATGGTGCTCATAAGGGGAGGACTATGTCCAGCAGTGGACTAGTATAGGCTGATGATGATGTTGTGGCCTACGTAGCACTTTCATTTTGAAGTAGGTATATAGGTAGATTGGTAAGGTTTTATTAAGTAGTTAAAAAGGTTGGTATATCCTGCCTACGCAATTTATGAATTTGCGAAAACGCATATTTTGAGCAGGCATTTTGCTCATGGTCTCAATCATCTTTTCATGCTGGTAGGTTCCCATTTTTTGTATAGTTTTAATTTAGATATAAAATAATTTTATTTGATCTACTGATTTAATGTTGTGTTTTTTTTAACTATGCTAATTGGACTCTGGCTGTTAAATAAATTCCTATTAATTTGGTTAACGAAAACCATTAAATAAAATTATTCAAAAGAAGATGCGCAAACACGAATTTAACTTCTAAAAAAAACAAAAACTCACCATCAACTTTCCTCAGAACTTATTCTGCCAATTTTCACACGCAAACTTTTTTTAATTTACGTCAAGTGGCTGTGGTCTGAACCGATTCCGCCACTAGCACAACTCTCAAAGTTTTTTTTTAATCGTGCGGACAGACACCGAAAGGAAGCGTGCGGCCTCGTGGACTCGTATCGCGTCACTGTAGTATGCCACCGGTACCAACTGTAGGGTAGCGGAACACGGACCTTGATTGCGGAAATGTGTGTTCTTAAAAAAACAAACGGTTTTGTTTTTGGAACGTTTGTTAAGGGATTGGTTTTTGTTAAGGTTTTTTGCTGAAGTCACAAATGGTCAGGATTCAGAAAAAAGGCTTTGTATTTAGAAAATAGGTTTTGGAATATATGGATCAAAGGTAAAATATTCTGTTTGAATTTTTATGATGCGCATGGGTAAGGTACTGCTTTAATCATGGAGTCTTTATTTTTAGGTAGGCGTGAGTATTGCTAAGCAGGGTTTTGGCTTGATTTTACACACGTAGGAAACAAGAATAATATATATATATATATCTTCGATAAAAGTAAAAAAGGAAGATACGGTACGTTCTATCAGGCGCTCACTCAAAAACTGTACCGTGTCACAGATGAAATAATGACAAGGTATCGGATTATCAGAAAATTTAAAGTTTGGTGTATCTACTGACGCGGGAAAATATGTGATGCCTTAGGCTTTTTTTTTTGTTTTGAAGCTATTTGTACACCTGGTGAACGAACACGAGAGCATTGTCGTCGTGATTTAGTCGAAATCACACAAAATTATACGTCGTAGCAAGCACGCGAGACACATACATTATGCCACCGCCCGCGCCGCCGCCGCGCCGGTCTGACTATGACTGAGGTAAGGGAACATAGTTGAACCTAACTTGAGCCATCCACTTTCCATATGGTAATGCCTCATTTCCCTTTTTTACTTTTATCGAAGATATATATAGACTAGTAGATAATCAACGCCGGGTTTTACTTTCTGTATAAAATAGCTACAAATTATTTATTAACCTCAAATCGAGAGGCTAACAAATATGATGTTGGTAAATGCAACAGTACCTATGTTATCCAATCCACTTACTGAAGAAGCTCGGTAGAAGATTAGTTTTTAGCTTTTATTTGTATATTTTTTTATTGTAATCAATAAGTAACTATACATTCGCCGTGGTCGCTCAGCAACACCTTTTGTGTTGAGTAAAAAAAAAGAACGTTTCGAAAATAAAAATGCATTCAAATAAATATCAACCACACCTGAAAACGTTCACAGACTCCCAAAAGCTGGCTACAGAGTACAAAAAACTCACAAAAACATAAAAATTACCAGTTCCACAAATCGTTTAGAATAGGTACCTACTTTATTAGGTTGTTTTACAAAGATTCGCAAAAGTCATGTTGCCAAATAAATAGACGAAATGAGGGTTGAATATTTGGGACATAGGAATAACAATATAAAGTAAGGGCGGACTGCGCTGTATGCCCCTAATCAAGGGGGCTGCAAGAGGTCGCGATAAAAAGGCCCGTTGGACGCTGGCGTCGCCTGCTTATAAACTAGCGCCACTCTGCATTTCAAAATGAGACGTTTTGTCAATGTCAAAAATAGTTTCGCAAGACTGAAAAGAGGGCGCTTTGTGTTTGGGTCCGCCAAATTAAAAATCGTATAGACCGCAGGTTCTATGCAGATAGACCGTGCATATTTCAATATGCAACATATATAATACTAGCAACGCCTCGCGGTTTCACCCGCGTAGTTCCCGTTCCCGTAGGAATTTTGGGATAAAAAGTAGCCTATGTCCTATTCCAGACTATAATCTATCTCTGTACCAAATTTCATTCAGATCCGTTTTGCCGTTCTGGCGTGATAAAGGAACAAACATCCATCCATCTATCTATCCATCCATCTAAACTTTCACGTTTATAATATTAGTGAGAAACACCATGATAACCTTTATTCTTCCGCGAAACATATCTGCCCCCATGTCCGAGTCCTAAGATAATAGAGGTTTTTTTATTTATTGGAAAACGTTCCTTACAATTATTTTATGATCTGTTTTATTCCGAAAGTGGAATGGAAGTCAGTGCAAAGTGTAGTATTTCGGTGATAGAAAGGAAATAGTTATGATACCAATTAACCCAATTGACTAACGATGATGTTGACGTTGACAAAATAGATGAATTCAAATGCAGCTTGTATGCCTTGGTTCCATTAAAACTCTATCTACACTAAAGTCTTTTTAAGGTCAGCTTGTCTGTTAAAATTACCTATATGAAATGAAATGCATTTACTTGTTTTAAACCTGTTTGTTTTAAAGTATATTTCCTATTCTTTTTGTGTTTTTTTACAGAGCGGGGTTTAATTTAATGAAAGGTGTACGGGACACCTTTAAGTGTATATAAATGATACGAAGAGATTGATAAAGAACTCTTATATTGATATTATAATTGCTTGATATTTGAGCACGCGCCTACCATGATGAGGTGAAAACGTGAACTGATGAAATAAACTAAGTGGAAGGCGCGTGTAACAATTGACCTTAATAGTAGGTATTGATGATTTGACAATAATTACTTAGTTATACCTAAATGCACGGTTGCGCTGCACCGTACAAAAGGTTTTTATAGGTAAGTCTAAAAAATATTTTGAAAAAGACAGGAAGCTTAAACTCACTTGGGATTTTGTTTTTTTTGAGAAGATGGGGAGAAGCAGCACTTCAAAGTCATTTTACGGGGCGTAACAAGGGAGGTTTGGAAACAGTTTTTTCTTTATGTGGGGATAACTATGTTTTTTGTTTCCCTGTTATGAGGAAACCGCGATTAACTGACCTCGAAGTGATGATGTTTGACCAACACTATTAGATTCCGTTTTGTCTTGAGCAATTACCTATTAAGTGCTTATTTTGGAAACGTCAAGAAATAAAGATATTGACATTTGAAAAAAAATACTAACATAATTTTTTTTGGAATATTTTATCGAAATTAGGAAACTTTGGTAGGGTTTACGAATAGGATGTAACGGATAATTTGACTACGACTTTAAACCGATTTGAAAGAGTTCATAGTCGAAGTTCTAGTAGTATCTTTTGGGAAAAAATAAGTGTACCTACTTAGGTTAATTTTAAATTGTTTAACTTGAAGATATTTATCAAGGCGATCATCAAATTATAATATTAAAAAACAAAAACACACATTACTGTTATAAACGTTTGGATAACATAGTGATTTGTTAAATTAATGTAAGTTCCAAGTAAATTACTAATTAAGTTACGTAATTATAATGTAATTAAAGCTTTATTAGCAAAGAAAATTACAATCAAACTAATTAGAACTAGTATTTACACTTGAAACAATTAAGCTAACTGCAGACTGTTGCAAACAATCGACTAATAGCTCAACGACTGATCGATATCAACCAGTCGGAAGCGTCTCCAAGACGCTGACTGCATTACCCCGCTTGTATGGCAATGCTGATGCGCTGCGCCAGATACTTTAGCTCTCGGCTCGGGTCACGCGTAGCGACCAGACGCTCAAATATTATTAAATAACCAACCCAGAGATTCCATCTTTGTTGGATAGGTAAAGTTTAATAGTAGATTATACACTAAGGGGATAAAGCACTGTTTTATGTCACGGGAGCGAATTGAATCCCGAACGTAACGAAGGACTCATAATTTAACTCCTGAGCGTAGCGAGGGAGTTATAAGTTAATTCCTGAGCGAAGCGAGGGAATTAAGACTGAGTCCTGAGTGCAGTGAGGGGTTCAACCGCCCAAGACTAAAACAGTCTTATCCCCGAGGTGTATACTCTACTTTTCACACCTTATGCGAGACAAAAAAACAGGCTCAGTAGATAAATAATGTTTTCCTTTGACTTCTCTGGCAGCAGATTGTTGACAATGCCTATGGCATCTAATTTGATAAACTCAGGAGTCAAAACACTTTCATCACTCGACATTTTCAATATTATTTTTGAAATTAAATCTTCTATAGGCAACTAACAAGAACTCGATTTGTTCGTCACGCGTGAACAAATGAAGGCGCGCGACGTTCCAAATTCGAAAGCACAAGCCGTGGTCCTAGATTCGAAATTCGAATTTCGAACACCGCGCTCCTCCGGACCGGGGTTCACACGGAGGCAAACTTCATTTATTTTGTCAAATCAAGTAGGCCATGGCCTAGGACAAATTGTGTTTAGCAAAATTAAACTTTATGCATATAGTAATAAGAATTATGAAAAGTGAAATCATATTATTAACCAGCGGGTTATAATGAAATTCAGTACAACATTATAACCCGGCTAATACCAAGGGATTTAATGTCTTGCTTTCGGTAGGGTTTACATGACCTATAATTCGGCATTGTCGAGCATTTGGTTTGAAAAACTTTTTACAACATGTATCAATAAACATGTCCAAAACATGTAGACAATTAGAAGTTCACAAACCCATTTTTCAAAATATTTTTTGTATTCATAAAGTTTACAACATGGTTCAAACATGTATATGAGTTTGCAAACAAGAAAAACATTACACAAAACTTATTAAATACATGTATTATATACCTTGGTGAAAACGAGGTGTAACGGCGCTTGTAATACTTACTTGGGTATAAACCAGTAAAGTAAGATATACCTCACCAGGTTTATTCGTTCCTCAAGTGGTAAAAAATCAACTCAAAAACCGGCACAAAAAGAAATAGGCAAAGCCGCCTCATTATTTTTAAATTCCCTTCATCCTCAGAAAAAGGGTTGGAACTTATTCGCAGATAAATCATTGCTCGTTGAAATTGACATATTTATTGGGCATATCTTTGAGCTAAGAAAGAGCCCAAGGTTTTTTATTTGCCACTAGAGACTTTATAATAATTTGCTTTTTCTGGAGGCATCTTTAATCTTGAGAGGGAAAAATTGCCTTTTTTTCTTTATTTTTAATTCGAACCGCACTTTATTTATTTATTTGGCACACAAAACGGAACACAATCAAAACATTAAAAATAAGAAAGACACAGTAATAGGATCTAGATTGTATCCCTAAGTATGTGTACACAGCATGATTTGTACAGAACAGTTCTGTGTAAACAGTTTATAGAAATTAATATTATCGTTTCCGATAATATTAACCGTCGAACCGACAACCGCTGGGGTAAACGTGTTCTTGAGTGGAGACCGCGACTCGGCAAACGTAGTGTAGGACGCCCTCCGACCAGGTGGGATGACGATTTGCGAAAGACTGCTGGCAAGCTGAAGACAGGGCGCTATGGCGCTCATTAGGGGAGGCCTATGTCCAGCAGTGAACTGATATAGGCTGATGATGATGATGATGAATATTATCGTTTAAAGCATGCATTAAAATTAAATTACAGCAATTAATGAGTAAAACAATAAATTAAAAGATTTTGTTTGACTTTGCAGGTACCTTAACTATATTCCGGCTAAATTCAAGGTACAATATTTGTTAACATGGCTGCCCAAAAACTGCTTTGGAACGGCTTTTTTAAATGCAAACCTTTCATTTTGCTTGCGCTCGGCATATAGAGTTCTCGTCACTTTTGCTCTAAATAACTACTCAAATACATTTTATCGACGGGTTTTATTTATAAATAACGCGGTAAATGTACCACCTGTCGATACAGGGTGCTTAATGTTTTATGGAAGAAGCTAAGTAAATATCTTGAGGCCTAGTTTTATGGTGCGAAACCGCCATAAATATAGCCGGTACGTACTGAAGAAATGTAGGCTTTTGCTTCTTAATTTTGAATAAGAGCTTTTAGAGGCGAGTCGTTTTTATTATTTACAAGTTTATTCCCCCGACTTCGCACGCGTTATTTATATGGAGACGTTTAACGGATTATTTATATCACGTGACCTGTTCTGTGGCATCAAAAGTAGCTTATTTTGATTCCAAGGTAAGAACTACATTTATGCAAAATTTCAGCCCGATCCGTTTAGAGCGCTCTCATACCTACCGCTCATATCTCACCGCACGCGCACCTAAGGTACCGCGCGGTACCGTAGGTAAGTGCGGTGCCGCAAGAGCTCCGCAATGACGTTGTCCGTAGTACGAGATGCGGAACAGGAACGCGGTAATGAGAGACGTACGTAAGTAGGTAGTTTTGGTTATGCAAAATAATAAATTTTGTCCTACCCTGTATAAAAGTAAAAACAAAACTAAAAGTAGGTACATAAGTTACAACGTTACTTAAGACAAGAATCTTCCTCAAACAGAACTGTAATTAGATTCTTGTACGAAAATCTGAATCCATCCCAATTTCGTATGGAAATAGCTAGCGGCGAGACTTTGCCTGCAGAGCGTTTCTTGACATGGCTCATAACTTTATTAAAATTCAAAATTAATAATTCAATAACTTTATTTCTGGGTTAGGTTACAAAATAAGCACTTAGGCGCCCGTATTATAAAAACCTACTCAGTCACAGATCTATACTTGTCGTCAAATTTTATACTTATATAATAATTATTATCAAATAAGAAACAAAATGTTATTGATTTTGTTCGCTTCAATTTTTTGTCCACTGGTGGAAGAAGCGAAAAATAAACCACTAGTAAGTTTATACTTAAGTTATTATTAGTGTTTAAGTTTGTACTCAAAATGTAACACAATATTATTTGCCTATCTAAGTCTAAATATGTAGGTACATATTACTTACGTAAACTATGCAAAGTTTTATGAATTAGAAAGATTTTTTTCCAATTTTTCATGAAAACTTTGGCTACTCTAGCAAAATGCAATGCATTACCTATGTACTTGCTATTCTTGCTCACTCTGACCGTTTTTTGGCGCATTCTACTTGTACAACCGTAGGCGGTATCTATAAGTTCTTTGAATTCAACACTTCGCGTGCCGTTCCGCAATTCAAACGGCAACAAGACAAGTGCAGTATTGACGCGCTGCGGACCTCGTGTTGCGGCGGCTCCGCAGTTTTGATGCCGCGCGTAGGTATGGTACGGGCGTTAAACTGTTTTAAAACAAAACTATAAGTATTTTACCTATGGCTGTACCTGTACTGGACAGAACCGTAATTAGATTCTTGTAGAAAAATCAGAGTCCATCCCAATTTTGTATGGAAATAGCTGGAGGCGAGACTTTACCTGCAGAGCGTTTCAAGACGTGGCTCATAACCTTGATTTAACTGGTCTGTGGCTCATAACTTAATTACTTATTTATGCAAACTTATTTTTCATCAGGCCGTACTAATCAATATTAATATCTCCTTACAGGTCCACAGGTTTTAAACCAAACAATGAACACCCAAACCGTTTGCTTAAATAAGTAATTAAGTAAGACTCCTCAAAACAATGTGTTTTTTTAAGTACGCATAAATTAACTATATCACATTAATATTACGCATATATGCGAAAATTGGCACGTTTAGATGTTTGTATATTTATTACGTCTTCACGTCAAAACTACAAAAGAGATCGGGCTGAAATTTTGCATACAGGTAGTCCCAGAGGCGGATTAATTGTCGACAGCGCCCTAGGCAAACAGCTCATTGGCGCCCCTCTGTGAACGAGCCGCGGCAAAGCTCAGTATTGGGGGTGGTGTTAGTTACATAACAACGACAAAGTTCCTCAGTGGATGACAAAAAAGTATTTAAGGCAGCTAAAAAACTAGATGTAATGGCGAGCGAAGCGAGCCGCAATTTTTTTTCATGCTTTTGGTTAGCATGATAGAGGAGGTTGTCAATTGTCAAAGTTAGAGCCAAGACCATATGGGTTTGGCGCTTTGGAGCTAGAAAGGCAGGGAAAGAAAGATAACGGCGAGCGGAGCGAGCCGCGAATGTTTTGTGATTTTTCAAGATTATTTAAGATAGGTATGTGTGGCGTACCTACGCGCCACTCGATCACCGATCCGAAGTGTGTGTTCTTATAAATAAATATATATAAGATAAAATTTCTAGTTCGCTTACTTCTTTCAACTTGGGCCATACCCCAAGTGAACAGAACTTGCACTTCGGACCGGTCGGTCTCGGTCACTCGCGCGCAGCCGATCACTCACTCGCTTGGTGTTTACGAACTGATCAACTTACTCACTTCACGCGCTTACTTTTGCTTTGTATTTCTGCACGTAACTTTTATTTCTGCTTGTAAAATCTATTCATTCTTTCATTAAATCATTCATACTTCCATAATAACATTCGCCTTCATTTCGCCTTCTTCGCAACCATCACAACAACCTCCGGATTACCAAGGAATTCTACAAAAACAGGTATGGGTGTAGGAACACCTAGGCTAATCACCCATACCCTATATTGGTGACCCCCGACGTGCCAACATATATTGGTGACTCCTCCTGACGTGCCAACATACATTGGTGAGTCTTTCAATTGTGTTGGACTACCTTGGATAACCTTCCGGAACGTTCGAGAATTCTTGCCGAACAAGTGGATTTTGACGTGTGGTACAAGCGAAGAGCGGTGAGCGATTTATTTTTTCTCTAATAATTGAAGATGTCTTCGGACGAGTTTGATGATGCCCATGTTGGCCCCGCTGTTGGCGCACGTGCTGAAGTTCTCCGAGTTGGCGTGAGAGTTCCGCCATTTTGGCCAGAAGAGCCGGCAGTGTGGTTCGCGCAGGTAGAAAGCCAGTTTATCCTTTCTAAAATAACGACGGACGAGACGAAATTCTGCTACCTCGTTTCCCAGCTGGACAACCGCTATGCTGCCGAGGTCAAGGACATCATCACAAATCCGCCCGCTACAGACAAGTACGCAAAATTAAAACAAGAACTAATTAAACGCCTTTCAGCATCAAAGGAGAAGCGTGTCAAGCAGCTGTTAATTCATGAGGAGCTCGGCGACAGGACTCCTTCTCAGTTCCTTCGCCACTTGCAAGGTCTCGCTGGTCCAGCTGTTCCTCAGGACTTCCTGACCACCATTTGGTCGAGCCGATTGCCTGCTAATATCCAGACGGTGATCGCAACTCAGGTAGACTTACCTCTGGAGAAATTGGCAGATTTAGCGGACGAGGTGCACGAGATAGCTCCCACCAGTCCCCAGGTGGCTAGTACTTCGAAAGCGGAACCTGCATCATCTCAGAATGATCTGGCCAGGCAAGTTTGCGAGCTAACAAAGCAAGTCGCGATGCTGGCCCAGCAAGTTTCTAGCGGTGGACGATCGCGATCGCAGCAGCAGAATAGGCGTGGCAACTATAACTCACGCTCACGCTCTCGCTCTCGCTCACGTTTCCAGCAACCACCTGCAGACTGTCCTCACTGTTTCTACCACTTCAACTACGGAGCACAGGCCAAGAAGTGCAAGGAGCCCTGCACTTTCAAGTCGGCGGAAAACGGTCAGGGCGGTCGCAAGTAGCGGCCAACGACTGCCCTTCTTCTTCAACAGGCCGTATCTTCGTCACCGATCGCGCATCAAAAATGCAGTTCCTTGTGGACACTGGTTCCGACCTGTGTGTTTTTCCGCGATCGGCTGTCAATACGCCATGTACAAAATCAAAATACACCTTAACTGCTGCAAACAACTCTGTTATCCACACCTACGGTCTCAAGCAGATGCAGCTAGATCTAGGCCTTCGCCGTGCCTTCACCTGGAGCTTCACAGTCGCTGATATCTGTAGACCTATCATAGGAATCGACTTCCTGAGATTCTATGGTTTGCTGGTGGACTGCAAGAACCAACGTCTCATCGATGGCATCACTTCACTCTCAGTAAGTGCCCTTTCCTCTAGATTACCTGACGACACAGCATCGATCAAGGCTGTGACAGGTGAATCGGAGTTCCACATGCTGTTACGAGAGTTTCCTGAGATTACCAGACCTGCTGGTATACCTTCATCTCCTAAGCACAACACTCTGCACCATATCAGGACTACACCTGGTCCTCCCGTCGCTTGCAAGCCTCGACGTCTCGATCCTGTCCGACTTCAAGCTGCTAAGAAGGAGTTCGAGAACATGGTAGCCAGTGGAGTAGCTCGACGTTCTGAGAGCCCGTGGTCTTCTGCCTTACACCTGGTGAGGAAGAAAGATGATGGATGGAGACCCTGCGGTGACTATCGTTCTCTCAACGCTAGAACGATACCTGATAGATATCCTATACGTCACATTCAAGATTTTGCTCAACAACTTTCAGGATGTACCATTTTCTCAACAGTGGACCTCGTGAAAGCATACAACCAGATCAAGGTGAACCCTGATGACGTCCAGAAGACGGCCCTGACGACTCCATTCGGTCTCTTTGAATTTGAATGTATGGCATTCGGTCTTCGCAATGCCGCGCAAACGTTCCAGAGATTCATTGACGAAGTTCTCCTAGGTCTGGATTTCTGCTACGGCTACATCGACGATATTCTTATCTTTTCAAATAGCCTTTCTGAACACAAAATGCACTTACGTCAGCTCTTTGATCGCCTGAAGCAGTATGGAGTGTTGATCAACACTTCCAAGTGCGTACTGGGCGAGTCGGAAGTAACCTTCTTGGGATACATCGTTTCAGCCAAAGGAACTCGACCGTTGGACGTCAAGGTCGAAGCTATCCAGAACTTTCCTGCTCCCAAGACCATCAAGGACCTCCGACGCTTTCTGGGAATGCTCAACTTCTATCGCCGTTTTATTCCCAACGCTGCTAAGCTTCATGCGCCGTTAAATGCTTTACTAGCTGGCCCTAAGGTGAAAGGTTCACACCCAGTGGAGATGACTGCAGACCTGATGCGTGCTTTCGAAGACTGCAAAACTTCACTTTCCCAGGCTACCCTTTTAGCTCATCCTGATGCTTCAGCAGATCTCGCAGTCGTCACAGACGCATCTGACTCCTCCATTGGCGCTGTTCTGCAGCAACGTAAGAAAAACTCTTCAGACTGGGAACCTCTAGGATTCTTCTCTCATAAACTTTCCAGCTCCCAGGTTAAATATAGTCCCTACGATCGAGAACTACTCGCCGTGTACGAAGCCATCAAATACTTCCGGCATATGATCGAAGCGAGGATTTTCACCATCTTCACCGATCACAAGCCTTTGGTCTTCGCCTTCTCACGCTGCAAAGACAAATGTTCTCCACGTCAGTTTCGACACCTAGACTTCATAGCCCAATTCTCCACCGACATCAGATACATTCCTGGCAAGGAGAATGTTGTTGCTGACGCTCTATCACGTGTTGACGAAATCACAGGTATTGACTATCAAGCTCTTGCACGATATCAGGAATCAGATCCAGAACTGCAGGACTTGATCAAGAATGGCTCCAGCTTAAAACTTCAGAAGGTGTTAACTGCACATTGCGTCGAACCTATCTTCTGTGATATTTCTAGTGGACAACCACGACCGTACATCACTCCACAGCTACGAAAACTGGTATTTGCTATGATACACGAACTCCATCATCCTGGTAACGCAGCTACAGTGCGACTGGTTTCGCAAAGATTTGTGTGGCCAGGGATTCGTAGTGATTGTAGAGAGTGGTCTAGGCAATGCTTGCAATGCCAACAATCAAAAATCACCCGTCACACAAAATCTCCTCTTTCCTCTTTCCTTACCCCGTCCGCGAGGTTTTCCCATATCCACCTGGACCTCGTGGGCCCTCTCCCTCTGTCTTCTGATTACAGGTACTGCCTTACCGTCATCGACCGATTTACTCGATGGCCTGAGGCGGTCCCACTCAAAGATATAACTGCCGAGACATGCGCAGCTGCCCTGGTATCAACCTGGATCTCCAGATTTGGTTGCCCTGCACGCGTGACTACAGACCGTGGTCGCCAGTTCGAGAGCCAGCTCTTCAAATCTCTCGCCGCGTTGGTTGGTGCGCGCCACTTCCGTACCACTGCTTACCATCCTGCAGCAAATGGCATCGTCGAGCGTCTACACAGGCAACTCAAGGCAGCAATCATGTGCCATACTACCTCGCAGTGGACAGAAGCCCTCCCGCTCGTGCTACTTGGTATACGCAGCGCCTGGAAGGATGATCTTCAGACTTCAGCAGCCGAGCTTGTCTACGGTGAACCCCTACGTTTACCTGGACAGTTTCTTTCTCCGTCAGATACTTTCAGTTCTGACGACATCACTCAATACGCTACCCGTCTCCGAGCTCATGTCCAAAAGCTCGCTCCTCGTCCCACTTCATGGCATACTACTTCGCCATTTTACTTTCCGCGTGATCTACAATCTTCTTCTCACGTGTTTCTACGTCAAGATCACGTGCGCCGTTCCCTTGAACCTCCTTACGCTGGTCCCTATCTTGTCATCGAGAGGCAGCCGAAGTTCTTCACCATCGACGTAAAAGGCAAGAAGACCAACGTCAGTGTCGACCGACTGAAACCAGCGTACACGACGAGAGACGCCCGAGAACCAGCGTATCCTACATCACAAAACGCTGACGATACTACACCTACTGCCATCACCCCTGCTGAACCCGTTCCCGCTGCAGAGCCACCTGTCGAAGAGAAAAGGACCCGCAGCGGCAGAAGAGTCCGGTTTCCAGATTTTTATCGACCGTAGTCACGGTCTGGCCGGGGGGAATATGTGGCGTACCTACGCGCCACTCGATCACCGATCCGAAGTGTGTGTTCTTATAAATAAATATATATAAGATAAAATTTCTAGTTCGCTTACTTCTTTCAACTTGGGCCATACCCCAAGTGAACAGAACTTGCACTTCGGACCGGTCGGTCTCGGTCACTCGCGCGCAGCCGATCACTCACTCGCTTGGTGTTTACGAACTGATCAACTTACTCACTTCACGCGCTTACTTTTGCTTTGTATTTCTGCACGTAACTTTTATTTCTGCTTGTAAAATCTATTCATTCTTTCATTAAATCATTCATACTTCCATAATAACATTCGCCTTCATTTCGCCTTCTTCGCAACCATCACAACAACCTCCGGATTACCAAGGAATTCTACAAAAACAGGTATGGGTGTAGGAACACCTAGGCTAATCACCCATACCCTATATATGTAAACGGTGAAACGCAAAACTTTTGTGGCTATCGGTAATAAAATTATTCCCGAATTCTTTAGAAATTTATGGAAGTAAAAACAATAGAAATAACGGCGACAACGGAGCGAACTAGCAAAAAGGTTCGAGACTTTCCAGTGGTTTGACAGAATTTTTTTAAAATAATATTTAAACATAAACATCTAGACTACAACAGATAGAAAACAACGGCGAGCGGAGCGAGCCGTAAAAAAATTTCGATTGTGGCGATCGATGTTGTACGCACGCACGTACCACGCCCAGCTGCGCAGTTCACTCCTCTCAGAAGTCACCATATGGACCCATCAAACTATTACTTTTCGCTCTAAATAGATTGTTTAAAATAAGGAATTCGCGTTATGGAAACTTGGGCACCGCTCGCTTTACCCTAGGATCGGCGCAGATAAACATTAAAAGATAAAGATAGGTATTATACCTATAATAGGTGTTATATCTTTTAATGTTTAATGTTTATCTGTTTTAATGCCGCATTATGCGGCATTAAACATGTGCCTTTCAAAATCTCGCGAATCTATGGCAATGTGATTTTAAAACTTACAGCCAGCCTAATGCATAATGATTAAAGCGTCATTTCAAACCAATTTTTTTTTTCAACGAAAACAAAGTATTAAATTTGATATTAATTATTTACTAGTGTTAAATTTTCCGCGCTCGCGCCCCTTGTAACCTCGCGCCCCTAGGCACATGCCTACTTTGCCTTGGGGATGATCCGCCACTGGGTAGTCCTGTAATCCAGCCTAGAATCCAAATAAAATATGGGCTTCTATTTATCCCCTCAAGGGATAAAAATAACCTTAAACAACGCATGCAAAGCCGCAGACAGAAATTAGTTTACAATATTTTCATTTTCCAAAACCCGGGAATTTAAATTAAATTCTGTTTCCAAAGCAAAATAACAATGATTCATTTCGGGACACTGTTTAGCAATTAAGTTAATGAATCGTTACAGAACGAGCTGATACGAAACCGGGAAAATAATAACGGGTATTATAATACCGGGTATATAATAACGGTTATTGGGTTATGGAACATTACGCATAGATTTATACTCGACGTGACTCGAATGATGCGGACCACGGTTAGAGCCGTGGCTTGAACGGTTTATTCCGCTTCTCTCCGACTTCAAAATATATCAAAACCACAATATCAATATTATTAACTACCTACCAAGCTTTTCCCCATAGATTCACGTATATAAAACACATAAATCCCCTTTTCCTATCCAATGATCCTATCCATTCAAGGTTGTCATTGACGGAAAACATCAAACAGGGTGGAAAAATTCATTCCCTCTTGCTTGTTATAGATTCAGCCTCGGTAAAATATAATTTTGATTTAAAACACCTTAAACAATGATTTGAATTCGACTAACGTAAAACAGCAAACAGGGTGAAATTTTTTGGTTTTGTTTTAAAACACTTTAAATTTAAACTATTTTGATTCAACTAAATTTATACAGCAAACAGGATGGAATAAATTGCCTTAACCCGAGAGCTTTTTCACGCATTCTGAGCCCTAAGGGGGCAAATTAAGGCTAGGGAAATTAATATTGGAAGCAAGAGGAAGTTTTGTGAAATTTTGTTGATTGTAATTTAAAAACATAGGCCTCTCTTGGTATTTTTTTCTTGATTGATGACTTTCAAGACTAATTTTTGTAAGCAACTCCGAATTTATAGTAAGCTGAATTATGTAAGTTTTTATTTACTTATGAAAATTGTTAAAAAAACATCAAATTTTATGAAAAAATAAAAAGCCAAAGATGAAAAACCAAATAAAAAGGGATCGCGATTATAAAGCGAACGCGATTGATATACCGAAGATGATTATTATTATTATTTTATTATTAGCGTGACATTATTTTAATTTAATTTAAATAATTTTATATATAGAATTATATTTAGGATGATATCCGCTATTACAATTAGCGGGTATCGTCCTTGCCTTTAGGTCAACTCACTTATAGGGAAGATAAAAATAATTTTATGATCTAAGAGAATTACAATCAAATAATAGATACAAAATTAGAACTAGTATTTACAATTGAAACAATTGAGCTAACTGCAGACTGTTGCAAACAATCTACAGGTAGCTCAACCATACCAAGACCAGTCGAAAGCGTCCCCAAGATTATGATAGTACCTACATATTTTTTTTTATTATATATTTGATACATAAAAAACACCGTAACAAATACCTGCAGATCGTAGAAATATTTTGCCCCGAGGCGAGAACCTTTTGAAACCGTAGCCGTAGCTATCACGTTTACCACATCACAGTAGATAAGTAGAGTAATCGCAAAACAAATTGAGCTCTGCGATCAGAGCAAAAGCAGCAAGAGTGCGCAGGTACAATACAGTTTTTAGGTACCTACATTTTTTAGGTACCTACATTTTTTAGGTACCTACATTTTTTAGGTTTTGGTCCAAGAGTCCTGTAAGGTCTAAAGGAAATAAAGCACTTTGATATTTGAGGGTTCCGTACCCAAAGGGTAAAACGGGACCCTATTACTAAGACTCCGCTGCCCGTCTGTCTGTCTGTCACCAGGCTGTATCTCATGAACCGTGATAGCTAGACAGTTGAAATTTTCACAGATTGTGTATTTCTGTTGCCGCTATAACAAAAAACACTAAAAAACAGAATAAAATAGATATTTAAGGGGGCTCCGATACAACAAACGTGATTTTTTTGTTCGTTTTTGCTAGATATTGATTACGGCAACAGGTAGACGCTTGAAATATTTACAGAATATTTAGTTATATATTCACATAAAAAAAAATTAAAATAAAACAAATATTTAAGGGGGCTCCCATACAACCAACGTGTGGTTTTTTTGCCGATTTTATAGATCGCACACGAAGGGTACGGAACCCTTCGTGCGCGAATCCGACTCGCACTTGGCCGGTTTTATTATATATTCGTATTTACCAACTAGCGACCCACCCCGGCTTCGCACCCGGGGTGTACTGTGCGGTTCGCAGCCGTTGAAACTAACTTCACAGAGCTCAATTTGTTTTGCGATCATTCTACCAGCCAATGGTTAGCTAGTGAGTGATTTCGATGGTATCAGCTTAGGTACCTATCAGCATTGTTGCCCAGTGGCGTGTAAGGTACTAGATTATAGCTTTGAATGAAGTTAATTGCATTAATACACGATAGGCTGGATGTTATTAAAATGTTTGTTAGGTAGATAAAGCTTGTATTTGATAGTTTGAATATATCATGAAAAACTCGAAACTTACCAAAATCCAAATCTTGATACATATGATTTCGTCATAGACAGGTTGCGGGTTCGATTCCCGCCTCGGGACAAATGTGTGTACGATCTGCAGACATGTTTAGGGTGTTCTGGTCGTTTTCTATGTATAACAAAAAATATCTATCTACGTATTGTATTATATTATGTATATCAGTTATCTAGTACCCATATCACAAGCTCTGCTTACCTTGGGGCTAGATAATGCTGTGTGAATTGTCCAAAATTTCTTTTTATTATTTATTAGTATGAGTCATCCCGTGACCACGGCAGTGTGTAAACCTGTCGAAACGTCGGGAAAATAAGGTAATTAAACGCGATAAATACCCGTTAAATAGTATTTATAAATATGACGTCTCTATTGGTAACTTTTTTTTTTTTTTTTTAATTCTTAAATGGTATATTACCTAAAATAAAAAATAAAAAATATCATTGATAAAGCGACAATTTTGACGAGCTGTCAAACTTATGGCACTATAGCTAACATTTTCTCTAAACCGCACTGGGAGTAACGCAGCTAAAATAGGGAGTAAATTTAATACCAAATTTATAAAGTACAACTTTAAGACACCCAACACCAGTGCGGCAAATACCCGATTGCCCTGAGGAAATGCTTGGTTATAAACACGACCGACTATGGCTGTAAAATATTTCGTTGGTTATAAACGGTCGGCGTTTATACGGCGTGGGAGCCAAGTTACATTAACGTGGTTCGTATCGCGAATATTTTAATTATTTACCGTATATTTTCTACGTTTTTAAACTATTAAGACAATCAGGGTCGGTAAGTAAGTTGTTTTGAGACTGTGGTTAACCATTTTCTATTAACCCATGGTATAGTATATATAAGTATACTTTACTTTACCTTAAAAAGATTGAAGTGGACAAAAAATCAAAGTGATCACTTTATTTCCTAGTTTTACTTATGTAATCTGAGTTTTGTGACGTGTCCAAGAGTCCTGTAAGGTCTAAAGGAAATAAAGCACTTTGAATTTTGAATTTATAACCAACATCGATGCAATGGATGACAGATGTGGCGCGGCGCGCGATGGTCCGCTTGCGACGCAATAGATTGCTGGTTCGATTCCCATCTAGGACAAAAGTTTGTACGATCGGCATATATTTGTTCTGGGTATTTTATATGAATAATAAAAAAATATCTATTTATTTAATGTATTGTATATGTGCATCAGTCGTAGTACCCATAACACAAGCTCTGCTTAGTTTGGGGCTAGATAATGTTGTGTGGATGTTCCAGCATTCATAATTTATTGTTCTCGTGAAGGATAACAAACGACATTATTATGTGGACTTTTAGTAAGTAACTTTTTTTCACGAAAACCTTAAAATATGTTTTTGTATTGCTCGGCATTCGATACGAACCATCTTAGCGTCTTGCTTGACTTAGTCTGTAGTGACATATTGCTCCTTATTTTAGACAGGGATCCCTTAATCCTATTCATCAAACCATTGTGCAGAATTAGCTGGGGTTAATATAAAGGCTACCGTAAACTGGGGTTACTTTGACATAGTTTGGATGTTTTTATGTTTGTTCGTAGATTTCTTGGATTCTGTAAGTGAGCGAATCATTGGACAAAAGCTAATTTCAGTATAATTTAAATAACATAATAAAGATTCTTGTTTCCTATTAAAATGGAGCGATTTCTATTCGAATTTAATTTTCTACTTTTACCTGCTAAGTTCGTATTTTTTCCTTATTTTCCTTTACCTAGTTTAAACCAATGTTTCCTAAAATCTCTTTTATCCAAACATGTAATTTCCGCCCGCCCATTTCTGTAAACCGACCCAAGGGGAAAAACGAACAAACTTCATACAAAAACCAACTTTTAGCCCACGGCCGCACTGCAAGTTGGCGGTAAGGTTAGCGAGTTGCTTCAGTGATAGTTTAGCATGTTGCTACGATGGTAACTTGGCAGTAGCTTGGTTACTTTGACGCCACACCGTAGGCGGTTAATATTTTGTCATAATTTGTCCATCGTTTTCCAAAGAAAAAAACCTTTACTGTCTTAAAACTCAACAGATAGCGTATATGTACCTCTGACAGCGAAGTAGGTATACGCCATCTGCAAGGATATCATGTTAAACGAGAGTGAACTGCTATCGCCTATGCGTGGTCTAGAAACTAAAATGACCTAGAGGGCACGCCAAGCGCGCTTCAGTCTGCTATATAAGTACTAACTTGCCTTACTATCCTGGCGCATCAACCCCGAAATGTGTGTTCACTTTCGGCTTCTGTCTTGCGCCGCATCCTTCCAGTTCGGTGCGAAGACTTGAAGTGAGCGAAGGTCCTTTTCCACATCGTCCTTATACTTACTGTGGGCTCCGCTACTAGTTAGGCGAAATACACCCAACCATTTTTCTTTCTGTTTTAAAGAAAGTTATGCCTTAATTAGTTCAAGCTTGGCGACGATCGTGGTAATAAACCGCTAGCTACACGCCAGGCGAGAACTAAACCAGACACTTGCAAAGCCGCCGCCGTTCCCATAAATTTACATACTTTTGTTTTCTCTTGGCGCATCGTGGCGCTAACCTGCCCTCTAACCTGCCGTACCTCTTACAGTGCGGCCGTGGATATATACATCTCTTACGTCCCAACACGGTATATTAAACCGAAAGTTAAGGTAACGACAGTTGGTTTTACCTCAACACGGGTATGTTGTGACTTCTTAACTTTCTTTCTGGTTATTGGAATATAAATCTTTGGTGTAAGGAAAAGACTGTGTTTTTCGTTGTTTCTGTTTATTAGCAAAAGTGCTTATTCTGTTATTTAGATAGTCTGGTGTAGAGTTTTGTAATTTTGTAAACAAAGAGGTTTTTGTGGCGGGATAAAAACATTTTTTGGGAGTTTTAATTTTTTTAATCGTTTTGGGGACAATTAATGATACAACCAATGACTTTTATTTCAATTTACGCAATTAAATTTTCTCTGTATATTACAGGGTGTCTATTTGCAAGTGAAACGGTTAAAGGTTTTCGGAAATGAACGGCTTTTTAAGTTTGGATTAAACGGTAACGTCGACAGGTCGGCATCGGACGGCGCTTATCGTATCAGACGGATTTTTTAGCGTAATGCCGGATTGCGCATCCATTGCAACCGCAGCAACCGTATTGCCGAATCCACCGAACGAATTTTAAATATTGAAATCGAATTTTCATAGAAGGCGCACTAATATTGTACAAATGAGAATGGCGACCCAGCGGTGCGCGGGAGGGCAGGAAAGGCGGACTGAGCGAGCGTGCAAGAGCGCCCACTGATCGGCAATCCGAATGACGTCATTCGCACTAAGCGGATCGCCGCCGCCGCCGATGCCCACAGTCTGATGCGCCTGCTCCCCGGGCGAGTGGGCGCACTTCTTGGCAAGTCATACAAAGAATCTTAAAATCAGTTTGATATGGTCAGTCGGTCCGGAGCGTCCGATGCCGGCCTGTCGACCCTAGCCTTAACACAACCACTTTTGGACAAAACCTATCTCATTTAATAAAATACCTTCTAGGTTATATCGCCCCATCCCGACACCGTCTTTTACAAGAATGTAATGATCTTCTAGTGTTTTATTATAATTCGTCCGTTCAGTTGTTTATTCATGAAAAGATAACAGACAGACAGTTGATTTCACTTTGATTACGCACACAGCACACTGTATGAAAGGGTTATATATAATATATAATTATATATAAATATTAATAATTATAATATGCAACGACCTAGCTATGTAAACAATAGGTTAACAATAGGCAAATGTGCGTTATATTGAGTCAGCAGAAATACCTACACGAATTAACGAACATATACGAAAATAAATAAACGGAAATAGATAGATGTATCATCGTATAATAGTGGAAGTCGTGTTCAATTAAATTGTACTGGGGGAATATGAGTTTGTTTATAGATCCGGGATAAAACAAATTTTATCTTCCGTCTTGTCAAAAAATATTGTCAAGGCCTCAAGGGTGTTAACAAAATAATTAATTTAAAATAAAACTAGATAATACATTCTCTACCGTCATAAGGAATATTCTCATCATCATCATCATCATCAGCCTATATCAGTCCACTGCTGGACATAGGCCTCCCCCAATGAGCGCCATAGCGCCCTGTCTTCAGCTTGCCGCATCCAGCATCTACCAGCAGTCTTTCGCACATCGTCATCCCACCTGGTCGGAGGGCGTGGGGGATATTCTCATCATTACATCATAACCCCCGGTCCAAACATCCTGTATAACAAACTAGTAACAGCCCGAACTCCCTATTTGCAGGTGTTACTAATTATGTAGTACTCAGCAGTGCGGTTACGCTAAATCCATTCCCATTGAATGGGCGAACCGAGGACACTGGGCAAAAACCATTTCGAATAAGAATAAGAAAAGCTTTATTTATAGCATTTACAAGTTTGTACAAAGTAAGTTTCCGACTGGTATTGATACGGATCAGTTGAGCTACTTGTAGATTGTTTGCAACAGTCTGCAGTTGGCTCAATTGTTTCAATTGTAAATACTAGTTTTAATTTATTTCTATTATTTAGTTTCTTAAATTACCCAACACCAATATAAACTACTTATCTACTTATCATCTATGTAATTACAAAACTTAAATGCTATAAAATGGCGTTCGACTCAGCGTTATGTTGTGATAGCCATTGCGCATAGCTATCACAACGCTGATCTTACGTCGGAACCACAATTATCGGTCGCCAATATAGCACTTAAAAAAATACATGCAACTTTCTGGCGGGTTGCAGCTGATCGACGACGGAATTTTTAACGTCAAAGGCGAGATATCGTCAAGAATCTTCAAAGCTTATTGTCAGATAACACCTTACCTTTTTTTTGTACGATTACAGAAATTTTGATTCAAAGGTACACACAGCAAATACATTGCAGTACCTAATAAAATGTTGTTGTCGAAACTCAAAACTGAAAGTGCTTTATTACCTTTAGGCCTTACAGGACTCTTGGACACGTTAAAAAACTCTGATAACATAAGTCGCGCAAAACAAGGTCAAGTGTGAGTAACATATGTATAATAATAATAATAATAATAAAATGTTTATTTATTTTTCTTCACAAAAGGTTTGTCCACTAGTATGGTTACAGGATTAATAGGTACTATAATAGGTAGGTGTTGGCAAAACCTGTTTTGTGAAGACTGGTGCCTGGAGTAGGTTCGAAGAACCTGTATTACAGTCACCAGGTATTCACTTGACGGATTTAGGCAACGGAACTACAAGGTAGGTATCTAAGTCTATAATTATATGAATAGCAACACACATATAGTACATAGTTATATGTATCAGTGAACAGGTAAGAAAAGCAAACTAACTGATTTATTATCTAATATTAATGCTAATTTGGTACAAACATTACCCTACAACAAGCCAACACATGAAAAAATTAAGAGAAAATCAATAACACTTTATTTACTATTTAATATTAAATTCCATTTTACAAAGTTTGTTAATTTATATATATATATATACTTCTGACTTGTCTATGTACTTTTTTTGAGCTTAAAGAAATGTAGTTATAGAGATCTGAATGTATTTAAGAGTATAGTGGTCCTGGGTCACCCGAGGACACCAGCCTCATAAGAGTCTGGGCAACGGGCGACCTGGATATAATAAGTACATAGATGTAAATGTGAATAAGAAACAACTGGTAGTAAAACGAGCACCTAAGCCTGACATATAACTTGATGATTTGTATGGGTAAGAATGAAGAAGATTAGTGAAGTAATTTAATATTAGTACATTGTACTTGTGATATGTAATGTCTTTTTGTAATGTTCTTTTTGTGGTGTACAATAAAGTGTTTTGTATTGTATTGTATTGTAATATGAATGTAATTAAATTACCCTAAGGGTTTAAGAAAGGCTTCAGTAACGTTATAGTCTTGCTTTTTTAACCAGTCTGTTACGATTTTTTTAACTCTATATTTGGGGAGATGGTATATATTTAGTAATTTATTAAGTTTGTTGTACGTAAAAGGCCCCATAAATCCAAAGAATTTGTGTGAGTGGGAGTTATGAAAGATTGAGGTTTCACAAACTTTACCCTTTCAACGCTTATTTTTTAGCCGCACTGGGTCATAGTCCTGTCGTGTATGTTGTTTAAGAACAGTAAGTAGTATGAATGTTTGTCTTACGGTGAGCACATCCCACTTTTTATAGAGATCAGTGGTTGGAAATCGATAGGGAAGACAGGCACCAACCTTCAAAATAGCCCGCTGCGCTCTCTCCACCTCCAGTAAATGAGTTTTAGCAGATCCACCCCACGTTATGAGGCAATATTCAGTTATTGATTTACATAGTGCACTTATGTAAATCAATAACTGATAATGCTATGCTAAACTAATCGTATGAGGTTTGACGATAAGTAACATTATTATAAATAAAACATTACATTTGAGATATTTTGATGTTGATAGCTTTGTCGTCGGTTAGCTCCATCCTGCCAGAATTGTTAAATATTTGTTTTTGTATCATGTGATCGAATGGAAACCGAAATCGCTTGTACCCAGTCTTCCCGGATGGCCATTGAATGGGAAATAATTTAGTGTAATAGCACAGCAGGGCGTGGTGGTGTCACGGCAAGTAATATTAAAGCGGACAGCTTTGATGTTCAACCCTTTTACCCGAGTTTTGGGGAAAATAATTGCTGTTTCGCTACTTACAATTAGCACTATTTTGAACATGGTTAGGCTAAATTTTACACTGCCTGAGGCAGTTTTTGCTACATGCTCGTGTTAATGACTGGTTTGGGGTTGGGATGTTAACTTCTCTACTGTGTCTATTTCTGTGTGACTAATTTAGTTTGATGTTCTATGTTTATACTATGTACATAATTATGTAGGTTATGTTTATGATATTTCATTTCATTTATTTACTGCATCATATTATGGTTGCCTGGAAGAAATTGCTATTAGCGATAAGGCTGCCGATAGTGCCACTAGATATAGTTAGTATTAAGTTTATGTTTAATTGTTTTTTTGTATATGTTGATGGTGCAATAAAGTAATAATCTATCTATCTATGGTAGGTACATAAAATTTGTCAGAACTTATTGACTATAATTAAAAGGTAATACACACAATAAGTAGGTACCCATTCAGGGTGTTGCAATGGGAGACGGCCAGATAATTTATATTAGTTTAATAATATGATATGTACGTATATTTTATACCTATATGCCTTAGAATTAGTTTTTACCATCTGTCTGTACTATACCTACTTATGATTTTTTTAGGGTTCCGTAACCAAAGAGTAAAACGGGACCCTATTACTAAGACTCCGTTGTCCGTCTGTCCGTCTGTCACCAGGCAGTATCTCATGAACCGTAATAGTTAGAGTTGAAATTCTCACAGATGATGTATTTCTGTAGCCGCTATAACACCACACGGGCTATCCTTTGTACAATTTCATCATAGCTTTTTGTCATCAGCCATGTATTTCGCAAAGGAATCACCTTATGCTGGGTACAGACCAAGCGAACAAAAGCGAGCGAAGGCTAACGAGTGGGATTCGACGATCGATGACGAACGTTCACTCGCTTTCGCTGTTGTATCCACACCACACGAACACATGTGAAACAGTCGGCGGAGCACAGCCGAGGGCGAACGAAGGCCCTCATTTGGGCTCAGTTGCTTTCGCCATGACGTCCACACTGGTTCAATCGCGTTCGGTGGTTAACCTTCGCTCGCCTTTGTTCGCTTGGTCTGTACCCGGCATTAGAAGTACACAAAGTGGTAATGTTTACCTATCGATGCACCTGACTGTACATTGTAATGCTTAGGTACGTATGCACTTAACGAGTATCAGGCAATTTGCGACCCTGTTACAATGTAACACGGGTTATATTGTTAATCTGATATTGGTTTGATATCGTGGCTTAGCATAATAACTTGAAAGCTTTTGCGGGTTGATGTTTGATGTTGATAAGTGGTCGGATTTAATTGATTAATCAATGAAATACATCACGCTCTATTTAGCATTGAAATATATAATACTAGCAGCGCCTATTTTTGCTCCAACTCGAAAACTAACATTCTAACAAGGTAAAGGTTTCTTTTTCGTTTCTTTACTTTACCTTAAAAAGATTGAAGTGAACAAAAAATCAAAGTGATCACTTTATTTCCTAGTTTTACATAAAGTCATTTGAATTTTTGGGACGTGTCCAAGAGTCGAAATAAATCTTGCTGAAAATTCTAGACGGAAAACTTATGAGACTCAAGATAATGGTAATATAAATTAATATTCTAAGGTTTTTATTTATTATAGTACTCTGGGTAATTAATTAATTCTTAATTCTTATAAATTAATATTCGAAAACATTCCAGCTAATAAATGCCCCGTACCTAATAAAATAAATGGAATAATTTCTCGCGATGATTTCTCTCACCATTCAAAGCATTTTCGCCTTAATTAATTCCGACAACAAGGTCCATTGTTGGACCGCAGAATCTAATTTACTACCCCGCACTGCAGACCTGGTCATAATACCGGGTCATCCATTATCCGGGTCATTATTGTAATTAATATTGGTAACGAGTGTCTGGCCACTTGTTTAAAATACGGCCCGGAGTTACGGCGTTTATCCATAACTCTATCCCCCCTTTTCTTATTAATCTGTTAACCTAAAATAGTTGCTAAGTAATGTTTTTTCTCACTCTGACTAAGGCATTTCTATGACAGATAACAACGACTTGGTTGTTAAGTTTTCTTAAATATTTTTATTAGGAAAGAATATACTTTTTGGAATTTTACAATTACATAAATTTCATGCAATAATAAATATAATTAATTAAATTGAATACTACTGTCCTAAATTAATACTACTGTCCTTCTTGGTTTTAAAAAAAATGTTTGTATTTCCTAACAAATAATGAAAGATCCTAAGAAAAAATGAGGTATATAAATACTAGTTTTAATTTCATTACGGATGTAAGCGGGTTAACTACGAACCTTATTTGTGTTGGAAGAACACCAACGTTTCATCCCTTAACGAGGGACTAAGTGCTCGGAGGGACGCGGAACGCGCGCGCGTAGGGATGAAACGTTGGTGTTCTTCCAACACAAATAAGGTTCGTAGTTAACCCGCTTACATCCGTAATGAATTCGTCAAACTACGATAGTTTTTATAGTAAAATAGTTTTAATTGATTTCTAAAATTTAATTGTAATTATCTTTGATTATAAGCATTCATAATCCTTCCTATAATTAATGGTCCCTTTTACAAATACTACTTAAATTGTGTTCTTAATATGACGTAGGTACCTAATTGCTTCTACGTATTTTTTGAAACAGATATTAAAATCTTATGAACTCTTAGAGAGGAACAAGTCAGATAAATCTACTATTTTGTTATGCCTAAACTATTTACTAGCTCCGCCACAAAACTAACAAACTTCGTAAATCACGCTAACAAGCATCGCGGAGGCTGTAGCACTTTTGAACAAACTTTGTAACAAGAGCACTGCAGTACGTGCCTTAGCACCCGTTTACCTATCTGATTTCGGATTAATTGAACTCTTCGCCACCTTCACGGCCGAGAACCTTCCGGCAAGGCAATAAAAATTGTCGTTTCGATAAACCGTTAAGCCGTAACCGTAAAATCGACCAAATTAATGTAGGTATGGTACGCGCGCGATCAGAATGTGACGAAACCTTGTCAAAATAAATTCAATTTTACGTAAAATTTCTCAATTACATGTATAAAAGTAGTAAATATTATAAACTAATCATGTTCTTGAGTGGAGATCGCGACTTGGCAAACGTAGTATAGGATGCCTTCCGGCCAGTAATTGTACCCGGAACAAATATTTGCAGATCGAACAAATATTTGTCCCAAGGCGGGAATCGAACCCGCGCCCACCGCGCCACAGAGGTCGTCAACTCACTTCGTCGTCAACTAACTTACTTCAATTCGTTGCATTACTACAGTATAACCCATGAAAAGTACGTAGCTAGTTGGTTTACAGCCCGACCGCGCCATTTCGAAGGAAACTTCGGTTGTTCCGGCGCTCGGAGCCCAAACTGTAAAAAACAAAACTCCAACTGTAATACAGTTACGGCCGTAAGCAAATTGCGAAAGTTTAAGGAAATCTGTTGAACTTGTGGAATGACGCGTCATCAGTGAGTCCAGGGGTTTTTGGGCGAAATGTTTTCGGTTTTAAATATTTTGTTGGTTTTTTAGGGTTCCGTACCCAAAGGGTAAAACGGGACCCTATTACTAAGGCTCCGCAGTTTGTCTATCCGTCTGTCCGTCTGTCCGTCTGCCCGTCTGTCCGTATGTCACCAGGCTGTATCTCATGAACCGTGATAGTTAGACTGTTAAAATTTTCACAGATGATGTTCTGTTGCCGCTATAACAACAAATACTAAAAACCAGAATTAAATAAACATTTAAGGGGGCTCCCATACAATAAACGTGATTTTTTTTGCTCGTTTTTCTAGATAATGGTACGGAACCCTACGTGCGCGAATCCGACTCGCAATTGGCCGGTTTTATTTGGTGTTGCAGCCAGCGTCTTGACGCTTCCGACTGGTATGGATCAGATCAGCTGTAGATAGTTTGCAACAGCCTCCAGTTAGCTGAATTGTTTCAATTGTAAATGCTAGTCCTCCACTCAACACGTTTACCCTAGCGGTTCTCGGTTCTTCTCAAGATATATAATGTTCTAGCTTACCTAGAACATTACACCATCGCATCGGTTCAGTTAAAAGGGTGGTTTCTTAGGCAAATGCTTCCACAACAAAGTTATCGAATGTCCGGTCCATTAGCGTTTGGCACGGCTGGCTCTAGTGTCGATAGGTAGTATTAGCGAAACTAAAAACATTTGGAAATCTAAGGATGACAATATTTAGTAACAATTCGAAAAAAAACGTTCTCCGATAAGTTCTAACAAAATGTAGTCCGCGATGTAGAAGAAAAACGACAGCATGACCATGTCGCTATAACAACAAATACTAAAAAACAGAATAAAATAAATATTTAAGGGGGCTCCCAAACAACAAACCTGATTTTTTTGCCGTTTTTATAGATAGGTAATGTACGGAACCCTTCGTGCGCCAGTCTGACTCGCACTTGGCCGGTTTAATTTATTTTACATAGAAGACCAGAACACCCTCAAGGATGTGTGCAGTCATAAGACAGTCAAATGCCAAACTTACATACCTACACGTCGTAGGTATATCAAGTTGAATTTTTGCACCCCCGTAGTTCAGGGCTTTTAGATAGGCTGCGTTGTCTCGGAAAAAAACGTCAGTAGCCGTGGCGTGGGCTTGTACTAATCAAACAAAACGACCTTGTCGCACACCTAAAAAGTACCGCCGCAGCACACCACAAAAATGGGCTTTAAGTTCTAATATTTAGATGTAATTTTATATTTACGGTATCATCATGACAGACAGCTCGCGGACCACTCGTTTAAAGTTTGTGGGAAGTCATTTTACTACTGAAAATGTATCTTAAGATAACGAGTTTAAGCCCATATTTAAATTCATATCTTTGCGCTGGGTGGTAGCGGAATTGGATTTATGTGAGCAGAGCTAGCAGTTAGCTATAGCTAGGTCGTGCACGACTTGCTTTGTACGAAAGCTGCTTTCGTACAAAGCAAGTCGTGCACGACCTACCTTGAGTTGACTCCTCCACTCAACGTACCTACGCTAAAACAGACCAAATTGATTCTTAAGGCGACATAGGTTCGTATTTTCGAGACAAGGACGAGCGGACCCCGCGCAATAAAGGCGAGAAAGGGATGCAAGAGCCGGCCTGCGCGCAATTTCACTGGTTTTTATTTCTAAATTAGATAATGCTCTAAAATAATACTCTTTCGCAAAAAAATTAAACCATAATCGTCTAAAGTATTTAGTTAAGTATTTTTTAGACGACATAATTATTAAAATATGTTGAATAACTAGCAAATGAAACTGGTTTTCCGTAGTAAAAATGAAAATTTAGAGGAAACTTTGAGATTTTTTTGTATCGAGTCAAAATGAGTCAATCATGTTTTGACTCCCATAACTTACTAACAAAATCCTAAACTTTTGATGTTCAACAAAAAATATTTAAAAAAATAGTGTTGTATTGCCTTAAAATTTGATTTTCCGTACAGTCAAAATGTGATTTTGGGACTCATTTCACCTTAGAAATCATTTAGAACGGGATATTTACCATGATTCAAAAGTGAAACCGGTGGTAGTGGTAATATTCGTAGCAAAAGACAAAGAATGAGGGTAGATCGGTATGTCTGCCAATAAAAACCAACTCGCAGTGACTTTAGTTCTTCCGTGATCATGGCGCATGAAACTGTGCCGAAATATTGGAAAACTCAAAAATTGAATCATGGTAAATATCCTGATCTAAATGATTTCTATAGCAATAACCATGATAGTTTCAAAAGTTTCATTTCACCTTAATACGGAAATATGAGTAGGTACCTACTTTTATGCAAACCTAAGTCAAAGCTGAGTGGAGCAGAGTTTTGTTAAAGTGGTCGAATAGTGGAATAATAGTGGAGTTTAGAAGACATTCTCCAGCTTGGCTGTGGTATGGGTCAAACTAGCGCCGCCACCTATTTAATCTTATTATTACGTTGAACAAAGGAAATTTCTAAAATCCAGCGTACAGTTTGTGATATCTATTATAAGCTTTTTTTTAATGCCTGTGTAATAGTTTTATTCTATTGGGTTAAGGCAGAATATCGAAGTTGCCCTTGGTGGCCACCAATATCTATTTTCGATTTTCTGGCTAAACTAAATAGAGTAAAACTATTACAGAGGTATTAAAAATAAGCTTAAAATAGATATCACAAACTGTACGATGGATTTTGGAATTTTCCTTTGTTCAACGTATCATATCACTAATATTATAAACGTGAAAGTTTAGATAGATAGATGGATGGATGTTTGTTCCTTTATCACGCCAGAACGGCAAAACGGATCTGGATGAAATTTGGCACAGAGATAGATCATAGTCTGGAATAGGACATAGGCTATTTTTTATCCCGAAATTCTCACGGGAACGGGAACTACGCGGGTGAAACCGCGAGGCGCTGCTAGTAATAAGATAAAATAGGAAGTGGTGCTAGTTTGACCCATACAACCGCCTTAAGTAATCAATAAACGCAAAGAAGCCCGCATCCTATCCAGTGTTACAGTCGCGAGTGCTTTCTTCCCGAATTTAAATAGCATTATAAACATTTCCTCGGATATTACGCTAAAAGGTTACTACGTAATGCTTTCATGCCATCTGTAGATGTTTATGGCATGCACTCTCGCTATAATGAACTGCTAAGTAGCTCTACGTGTCGCTGTAATGAGGTTCGGGTTCCCGAGAAGAGGGATGTCGTTTACTTAAAAAAAAAGAATTCTATTCTACATTCACCGCTGATCGAAGGTATTTTCTATATTAGTCAAACGTCCAAAAGTTTCTAAATATTTATGTAGGTTTACGTACCTACACTGTTTTTTTTTGAAGATTAGTGTACGGAAGTAATAGTTTCAAAAAATATCGGGAATATAACTTTAATGGCACCTTGGGACTAATCTTTATACTATGAGGCTTAGTAATAGGTTCTCATTTTCACGCTTTTGGAACGGAACCCTAAAAAGGTAGGTAGGTACGAGATGTATAGGTACTCGATATAACTTCAAAAGTAACTTATGTTTATTAATATTTTTGTACCTACTTGATAACATTTCCTAACCTCAAAATGTCCTAATTTAAACGATACTGTCTTCAATAAAATACATAACTCAGAAGAGTCCCCTTGGTCCAAACCGTCTAGTTTAAAACCTTCTAAAAATACCTCTTCATTATAAATCACTTTCTACTTCTATTGGGGTTCCTCGTTCATTTATCAAACGTTCTGAAGACTCGAGCTGTCGGGTTCCGCAGTAATTTATGACGTCACTCAAAGAAGCATTGAGAGGTAGGTACCCATTTCACAAAGGTTTTTAGCATGGCTTGTCCATTTTGCTTTGTTTATTTTAGTGTTTGAAATATTTCTGAGGGAAAACCAATAAACCTTCTTATGGGATGTTTTCTTTCGCTTGTTCATCATCACAGTATTATAAATTGGAAAGTATGGAAAGGTGGATTTACTTCACCACGAAAAAATAAACGTAACATATCGGACTGAAATTTATTATGTAGGTCTAGACCAAGGCCCTGGGTCCGGTTGACGATAGACGTCTCCTTTTTCTATGGGATTTAGTACAGCGCCCCTATCGTGCAGACAGGGAACTACGCAAATCCCATACAAAAATAAGACGTCACGATCAAAACTCAAAGTGTTTTATTTCCTTTATTAGGCCTTACAGGACTCTTGGACACGTCTCAAATTACTTGTAACACTAGGAAGTAAGTAATTTTTTGTCCACATCTTTATAAGGTAAAGTAAAGATGCGAACAAGAAACCTTACCTCTTTGTTTTCGAGTTGGAGCAAAACTCATGTCAACCTTTTTTATACTCCAGATTGTCTGATATTTTATAGTAAGCCTTTTTACAAAGGATATGTTTGACAATTTGTTTGTTTTTGTTTAATAATTTTTGCAACTCACTTGAAGTTTTGTTGTAGAATGGTACTCTTTATAATATAGGTACAAAAATCTTGTGTAACCTAGTTGCGGGCACAGCGAGATTATTCTTATTTCTAGTTTAAAGGTTATGAATATCGCTGTTTTTGGGGATCACGTGAATCCTTGAATCCGCGCTCCACCCTCAGTACGGGTGTGCTATAACCAACTGTTCATCCTGTTGTTTAGTAAATTGCTGTTGTATGTAGATATAAATAGAATCCTTAAGTAAGTTAATGTTCTCTATAGGGCGATGTGGTCGCTAAGCGACAAAGTCTCACGCCGTGTCCTACGTGGGCGAATCAACGCGAACGCGAAGCGGCGCGGCGCGGCGCGAAAACAACAAACATTCGAAACCTATTGAAGTGGCCTACGTGACCAAACGCACGTGGGGTGCGGTGCGGAGCGGCGCGAAATGAAGCGAACGCGATCAGTTGGCTTGATATTTTCGCGCGAAGTGGACGCGTCGGCCATATTTTTTTCAAGCAAAAATTGTAATGTCGGAAGTAGAACATCTTATTATTGCTATCCAAGAACGTCCTACATTATGGGACAAAAGGAATAAAAGTTACCACAACCGTTTATTATTATTATTAGTTCCACTTCTCTGCTTTATACACTTCTTCAATACCTATCTCATATTTAAGATATGAATTTTCCAACAACATTAGCTTCCGTCCGTCCATGGCAAATGATTAATGCTAACTGAACTGAACGGCGGCGGAGGGCGCGGAGGGGACGGTTCGCGCGCACGCAGGACAGAGTAGCCGCATCGCTCCGCACCGCATTAAATTCGCATCGGATCGTTTCGCAATCGCGTTCGCGTTGATTCGCCCACGTAGGACACGGCGTAAGTCTCTTGATGTAAATAAAAAAAAACAACTAAACGACGAAATCAGTACTGGCCGACTCTTTCTGTGTTCCATTTAATTTATCACAATTTGCTCCTCGAAAAGTTATATTCATCTAGAATTATTATTGGTCTACAGATAAGGTATTAATAGGTACCTTTGTAAATGTAGGAGGTATAGATTTCGGAACGACCAAGTAATAAATTACTGAATCTAATTAATTAACTTTTGCTTTACCTTCTTTTCTTGCACGAAAATATTCTTTCATGTTTATTACTAGGTACCTATTTATTTCAATACCTTTATACACACGTCCAACAAACGTAGGTACCTACCAAACTAAAACCATCAGAAGAAATATCGAGGCCATCATTCCACAGGGACGTATCGACATAATTTAACTACTGGAGTAATAAAAGCTGTCTAACCTTTTCAGAGATCGGAATCTAATTTTCTTAAGGTTATAAAATACGTCATATTATTGATACTTCACAAGTTATTTATTTCATTATATTGTTGTTCATCGCCTTCTGATTTTCAGATTTTCATTTTTTGAACTTCATGATGGCATAATATTCGGGGCGTATAAAAAATTAAAACATTTGGTCAATTTTTCAGAATAAGTATTCCATGAATACAATCAAATACATAATACTGATAAGCTACCTCTCAAGATAAATGGCACCCTAACAGGGTTCCTAATACCCAGCATAAATAAGAGACCTTTTGAAGACCTTTCGTTCGTTTTTTCGTTTCTTTCGTCCAAGAGGACCAGGACCAACTCTCAACTCAAGGTGGCGTGAAGTTTTCCTGGTTCTGGAAGTATGATTGATGTTAGAACAGACCGTCTTGATACACCGTCGGTCATATCTTCACTTTCCATTAGGTGAGATTGTGGTCAAACAAACGTCTACAGACTATAAAAAATAAAAACGTCAAGTGCTAGTCAGACTCGCGACGAGGGTTCCGTAACTAAACATTATATTAATTCTATAAATAGAAGACCTTATTTCTTGCCAAATATTATGATTCTAGCTCAACTGGAGGTACCCTATAGGTTTTGGTCCATGGAGAGAATAAAAATAATGCTTTCTTGTGATTAGACTACAATATTACAGTTTTCGGATATTTTCCTTTACTTGGGCTATAAGACCTCGCTTCTTGCCAAATTTCATGGTTCTAGGTCAACGGAAAGTACCCTACAGGTTTTTGCTCCATGGCGTGATTAAAAAATTTACGGTTTTCTGATTTTCCCTTTATTTGTGCTATAAGACCTTGCTTTTTGCCAAATATCATGATTCTAGGTCAACGGGAAGTACCCTATAGGTTTTGTGTGCATGAGATTCCCTTAGAAAATTCAAAACAATTGTACATAAATGGCTGTAACTTTTGATTGCGTTGACTCAAAAGTTTGATTTAATTTTATATCGAGGCTCCAAGAGGTTACAAACCTGAGTATATGATGTGAATTTCAACTCGATTCAACGCGTTTCTGAGAAAAATGGGCTTGAGAGACGGACAGACGGACAAAAAAGTGATCCTATAAGGATTCCTTTTTTTCTTTTGAGGTACGGAACCCTAAAAAGATGGCGGGCGTCAGTCGGAGTACCGGACAATACGGAGAAATCACAAATTAGTCAGTTTTATCGAGTTTCGTGTGGGTTCGCAAATAGGCCAGCTGGTTACGGCGAGCCTTTACATTTTTAACACAGCTGTCACCATGTTGTGAATTAAAGGCAGTTTGGCCGAAAGACTACATTTTATTATCTGTCCACAACCTCCTACCCAATTCGAATGTAACAATTTTCAACTACCAACAGATATACTACAGTTATTTACAAGCCTAAGTAACCTAAGTTGAACACAAAGTTAGGAGTAGGTATGACAAGACTAATGACGTGTGACGCCCCAACTTGCTTCTGACGTCGAGTGTACCAATGAAGTAAGAAGTTTGTCTCAAGAGGCAAAAAGCACTTTGTGACTTTGGCACAAGCAAAATATTATACCGACGTACAATGTTTTTGGTTCTTGATGCTTGTTACCAAGGACCAAGAAGGTTATTTTGGTAAACAAGTAATGAAATAGGCTGTTTAGATTAAAATACAGTTTTTCAACGTTTCATGACATAAAAAATATTTTTTTATTAAAAATTGTTTCCACGTCAAAATCATTGGGAAAAATTAGTTATTTTCCTTCCAGTGGTAGCAAAAATATTTTTTAGAGATTAAAGGTGGATCTAGTTATAATTATGGTAGCCCATACCTCAAAGAGATTTTAAATTCTCCTAGATATACCTCAAAGACATTTTAAATTCTCCAATATAAACCTCAAAAACATTTTCCCTATTACCTACATACATATATACCTACATAAGTACGTTATTTAGAGTACATACCTACTTATATACCTAACCGGTAACTACATAGTTACCGGTTAGGTACCGTAACGTAGTAGGTACATACCTACTACGTTACGGTCTACCAATTTTACGCAATTAATGGAAATAGATAATCACATTATCCTTCCTGATATTATTTGAGCCCGTTGTTGGAAATTGCTGAATTATTCAAGAGTTAATTTGTGATTTGGATGGTTTAGGCTGGCTTACTGGATACGTACATAAATCAATGCTCAAAAGCTTTATGTTGATGACAGAAAATAATACAGGTACTTTACTTTTAAAGTGTGTTAAAACTTATGGTTATTTCACAATGGCAATAGAATAATCATCATCGTCATCATCATCATCAGCATATAGTAGTCCACTGTTGGACATAGGCCTCCCCTAATGAGCGCCATTGCGCCCTGCCAGCAGTCTTTTGCAAATCATCATCCAGTACATAGCCCGATGGGCATAGAACATTCGTATAAAAAACGGAATACTGAAAACTTAACCATTCCACAACTTTTAATGCTCCAAGGCTGTAGATGAGTGACCTAAATTAATTAATTCTTTCACCTCGTCAACGTAAAATAAAATACCATTTCCATAAACCAAGACGATTTCAGGAAACATTTGGCAAAACGTCGTTTATAATTAATCACCCACTTTAGCAACCCCTTAAATGGCGCACAGTTATCTGTGGAGGTAGGCATTCTTAAGTGATAGTGCCCTTATTATTAAAATTATTTTTATATTTGTTGTATGAACAAAACAATGAACACCTTCCCGGCTAAAAAAAAATAAGATTCTATTATACAGGGTTATTGGTAAATTAGTTACCTGTATACTGGTTTAATCTAATTTATTTTTAAAATATTAAGTAGGTACCGTCATAAAAATGTATGTCTGTCCAGTTAGAAAGCACGCGTTCAACGACGAAATAAATAATGCTGGACAATTTACACAGCATAATCTAGCCCCAAGCTAAGAATAACTTGTGTTATTTGTACTAGATAACTGATATACTTAACACACACTACCAGTGTCCTGCTCATTAGATCTGGCGTCTTCACAAACGTCTTTGTGATGATGGGCAGAACCTGCAGTTTACGTAGTGTTACTAATTTACCAATAACCCTGTAGAGACAGCAGCATTGTGAAATTTTTATGATTATTTTTTATCTACATAAAAATACGCGGGATTTTGTAAGGGAGGGGTTAAAGTTGCTAAAAGCATCACGTGGTTAATGGATGAACCTATAATAATCTGCAAATTGATACTAGCGCCACGGCTAAATGAACAATTAAGTTGTTGCACTGTAATTTCCCAACTTCTGCCATCCGGTAACAATGATAAACGACCGTTTAATTGTAATAACCAATTAATAACGAAATCAAGTGGGAAAAGATTGGATTCGATGAGTTCGGGTTTAATTAAAGGTAGGGTTTCATTTCTTTGATTAATTTATTAATTATAATTCGAAATACAAACAAAATACAAGATAGTTAGGGTCTTAGTAAAAGCACCTACTTGTGGTAAGTTTTGTTAAGTCGACTTACCCAATTTTTTATCCTTAGTAATGCATTGTATTATTAACATTTTTTTTTAAATCGTAGAAGCATGGGTTTGTTTGAATAGATACCCTTCCATGAGTGAAATAGTAGCGCCACATTTGAAACGCAACGCATTTATCGCCCCTATTTTATTTATATATCTGCGAGCATGCACATAATCGGGGCGGTATACTTAATTCACCTGGGGTAATTCACCCTGCAGGTGCACTAAGTACACTTTTAGTAGACTTGATTCACCCTGATCATTTCCGGGTGCATTAAGTACACTATTTAGTCGATATAAATCACCTTGATAAATCAATTAATTATCTCTACCAAATCAGAGTATAATTTATGCACCTACAAAACCTCTTTGAAAGAGATAATAATTAGGGAGTGGCATGTCGACTTCAAAGAAATATTCAAGGGACACATTTGTGCAATACCTGAATTTGTCCTTGCTTGTATAAAATAAAATGGAGCGATAAATGCGTCGCGTTTCAAATGTGACGCTACTGCTTCACTTATGGAATGGTATCTTTTCACACTAACCCATCCTTTACGGGGGTGATAAATGTGTCGCGTTTCGAAACAAATGTATCTCTTGTGTGCGGCCTCACTTAATGAACATTACTGGCAATAAAATAATTTGGTGTTTATTAGCGAATCTAAGAACGGGCTTTAAATTACTGGATATTAACAGTTTTGACGACCTCTGTGGCGCGGTGGGCGAAGGTCCGCCTGCGACGCAGGAGGTCGCGGGTTCGAGTCCCGCATTGGGACAAATGTTTATACGATCTGCATTGTTCCGGGTGTTCTGGTCGTTTTCTGTGTATAATAAAAAATATCTATGTATGTAATGTATTGTATTATGTATATCAGTTATCTAGTAGGTACCCATAACACAAGACAAGCTCTGCTCAGCTTGGGGAACTAAATACTCACTTCATGATTATTATTATAGTGAAGAGTTATCAAAAATGGTTAAAATTTGTCGTGATAATTAAGGAGCATGTAATTTTACAAAATTTTATTATTATATACATACAAAATTTATTATTTATATACAAAAATTAAAAATACCAATGTAATACTTCCTCTTTTTTATAGTCAGTGGAAAATAGTACTATTTACATAGTAGGTACCTAGGAAATTTGCTTGGTGAACCGACAAACCTCAGAAAAAGCCAAGTAACATCCCACCAACAGCTACCAAGAACCTTTTCAAATCACGTAGCTCCGCGAATTCTGTATATTAATAATTAATTGTAATCACGATGGGAATAGGAGAGGAAATCGTACATTTTTAATTAAATTTTGCCTTTGCAATACTTGGCGTATTGCCTGAACCAGTAACGTGACCGGGTTCGCAATTTGAGTAGGGAATATTTAAAGCAATATGTACTAAATTACCACTTGTCTTGATACAGACTCACTTTTTTTTAAGTCGCTGGAATCATTTTTAGGGTTCCGTACCCAAAGAGTAAAAACGGGAACTAATCTACACTTTGAAAGACCTGTGTTTACTTCGATATTCTCGAAAACCTAGAATTTTATCAGTTTCTGGCTTATATTAATTTATTCTAAAAAATTCTTTCTATGCTAAAATCATCCATGACAATTTCAAAAATCATAAAATTACAGACAATTTAAATGCAACAGCTCTGTATGTCATTTATGAAAAACGGTTTAGGAAAAATTGTTCTCATAGTAAAAGGTAAAACAAAATGAATCAAAATTGGGATTTTTCAAGAAATTGAGCTTTAAATGTAAGTTATTTATAAAGTGATAAAAAAAGACCTTCGTAATACCTACATCTTCGGCCACATAGTTACCATAAAAAATATCGGCGGGGTCGCCAAGTTTTTTGTGTGATATGATAAGCTTGTAAAATATTAGTGTTATATTCGAAATTGCCTTTACATTTTTACTGCAAGTTTGTTGGAACGATGCCATGTTAACCCGGGTACAGACCAAGCGAGCGAGAGCGAGCGAAGGCTAACGAACGAACGCAAAAGTACCACTGTGGACGTCATTGCGAAAGCAAGAGAGTCCAAACTAGAGCCTTCGTTCGTCTTCGGCCGTGCTCCGGCGGCTGTCGCTACATCAAAGCAATATGGAACGAACGTACCGATTGTCAAATCCCAATCGTTTGTATTCGCTCGCTCTCGCTCGCTTGGTCTGTACCCGGCATTAGATACCATACATTAATAAGGACTGCAGCTACGAGAATACGTATAAAGATATGTACCTATAGTATAAAGTATTAGCTAACGTGGTCATATCACGTTAACGTGAAGGCTTTGACAACAATATTGAATTGTCACTGCGACACGCTACGTTATACTTACGAGCAAATTAACGGGCTCAGAATAAAATAAGCATTTAAGTACAAAAAAAATCATACAACAGCAAACGAAAAACAGAAGCACTAACATGGAAGAAAACCGCTATCCAACAGTCATGCACGCTGCGCACGGCACGCGACGCAATTTAGCTGCTTGACAACGTGAGTCTCCGTTTCCACTGCAGCAAACATTATACTCGTACACGAACGCTGTGCACGTCCACGCGGCGCATTTTAGCTGTGTGGGTTCGTTTGTTTGACAACGTGAGTCTACCTTACCACTGTAACACACATTATACACGCACGCTGTGCATGGCCATGCGGCGTATTTTAGCTGTGTGGGTTCGTTTATTTGACAACGTGAGTCTACGTTTCCACTGCAGCACACATTATACACGCACGCTGGGCATGGCATGGCCAGGTGGGCCATGTGGCCCAGACGGTATTTCGACGATATTCAAAATACCGTGGGCTTCACGTGCTGAGGGTTTGACCTAATTTATTTAAAAAATCTTGTTCATAGTAGGAAGGAAAAAAGTAGAAAGAAAAGGTTTTTGTAAAAATTGAGGGTCAATATTACTATTTCTAAAGAAAATTTATAGAAATCTTAGCATTATTTGGATTAAAAAGGCCTTTATGTTGACCGTTCGTGTACTTCTTTTAAAATTATTAGCAAAGATTTTGAACGATGGTTATTAGGATTGTGTCAAACAAGATATAGGAGCTAGCGCGATCCTCTTCTGCTTTTTCTTTACTGGAAGCCTGGATTTGTGACGTCACCGTGGATAAATGAAAAAGTATATAGCTAGCGCGATCCTCTTCTGCTTTTTCTTTACTGGAAGCCTGGATTTGTGACGTCACCGTGGATAAATGAAAAAGTATATAGCTAGCGCGATCCTCTTCTGCTTTTTCTTTACTGGAAGCCTGGATTTGTGACGTCACCGTGGATAAATGAAAAAGTATATGTATGTATACTGTATGAAAAAAAAGACAATCGCGCCGGTTCATAAAATTTATCTATAGCTCTCGTAGGTACTTAGTCAATAAAAAAAATCATTTAACGTCCAAATTGATAATAAAAATTTCCTCATTAATGACAAAATCTAGGAAACTAATACCTACGTAATAGCTACCTACGTTGCACTAGATTGGAGCTAATAGGAAAGTTACGTACACTAGCTTTTCTCAACTCGATTTAAATCTATTTTATAAAAGCACTTTCATACAGCACACACAAAAATCGTAACACTTGATAGGTACTAAACGCTTCGAACCAATATTATCTTCTTCCAATTACCATGCACGCTAGTGTACAACGAAATGAATACACATTCATGACGTCACAGGTTGTCCACTGTTTCCGTAGCACAACAGAATGGGTCTACGAGTGCTACGGTGCTACGGACGTGTAGCACTGCTACGACATGCTACGAGTTACGAACTGTATGCGCTACGAGATATAGTCTAACAAATAAATACATTGTCATACCTACCTAAATGTAGTTTTACGCGCAGTCAGAAAGGGACAGAACCTTGCCAAATTAAATATGTAACGTAATGGTTTCGCATACAATACGCACGTAGTCAAAGTTTGGATAAAAGCTTATTGTAAACAAGCTTCTGTCCGCGGCTTTGCACGCGTTTTTACGGCAAAAAGTAGCCTATATGTTATTCCAGGTCCAGATCTTTATATACGAAAAATTTCAGCCCGATCCATTAAGTAGTTTTGACGTTTACTTTGGCCAAACATCTTTACAAAAACGGAACAACTCACAAGCTTTTGGTTTTATAACATTAGTAAGATAGGATAGGATTGAAAAGGAAGAGTATTCCGTAGAAAGAACCTCTTCAAGGTAAATATCCCATCGCTTTTGATTCAGTTTGAAACGGTTCTATCCCATTCTGATTGGGAGCGGACCATAGCACTGTTACGACATGCTAGTTAACGCGCTATGAGATAGAATTTAGGAAATTATTACGAGTACCTGCGACATACGTTGTACCATAGACAATGTTTGTCTATGCTAATACCTATGTTGCGTTAGATCGGAGCTTCAAGTTAATTAACTTACCTTGTACCTACCCTAAAGGTCGATTCACACATATCAGTGAAGTCTCCGTTTCGGCAACGTATCCGCTCAGTTCAGTATCAGTGCTAATATTTTTGCATACATTCTCTATGAACGTATCCGAGCAATGTGTCGTCACTGACACTGATAAGGGGGGATGCGTTCATAGAGAATGTATGAAAGAATATTTCGCACTGATACTGAACAGAGCGGACACGTTGCCGTAACGGAGACTTCACTGATATGTGTGAATCGTCCTTAATATGGAGCACGTTCTGTCACTCTAGACTTGAAGTCTCCGAGATATTGTCAGTTAGTTCCATAAACATCCTCTTTGTTTTCAATACCTCAAGTAGATAGGTAAGACTAGTTTCTTCGGGTCCGCGGAATTTTAAATTATACCGTAAAATATTCTTCTATTTTATCAGCAAAATTAAACCAAGAACAGGTATCTTACGTAAGTTTCTTTTTACATGAAACACATTGCGTATTTCCCTTCCGGCTACTCGTCGAGGTAATTAGGCTCGAATTAAGGCTTTCCAGGAAAGGGCCCGTTTGTACATGTACTTCAAAGAAAACTTTTGAATTTTGCGTGTAAATTTTAAGGGAAATTTATACTTGGTATGCTCGCAACGTCAGTCAAGAGGTTGGAACCTACCACTACCACTATTATAATGTATTTCATTATTTTATACAGATATTATAAATAAAAATATACATAAGTGAAAAGCTCAAAAAATGCTCAAAAAATGTGTCACTATAGTTTAGTCTAGTTTTAAGATATGACCGTATGGCGCCGGTTTGGAATTTGTACTAACCCAACTATTATCGCGGTTGTCGTAAGAGGAATTAAAATAATTAACACGTTTCAAGGAAGTAGGTACTTGGGTATTTATTATCGACTGTCTTTTAGTCGAAATAATCTAAAAAATCTCGTCGGTAGATTCGTAATGGAGGCCTGGGATTTTTGCTTTTTACTGTAAAAAAATGCAATAGTAAGTTAATAATCAGTAAATAAATAAAATAGTTCTGGACATTATTAGGGCGAATTTACACAGCCGTTTTTACATGACCGTTTTTAACGGATTCTTCGCTACTGAAAACAATCGTGCACTGTATCCGGTGTGTGAACTCGCTTCTACAGTGGTCCCCCCTGTAAAACGGATGCTGTGTGAATTCGCCCTCACAGCCACGGCATCGTCATCATCTCGCGAAAGACGTCCACAGCTGGAAATAGGTTTCCTTCAGATTGCCACATCGACCGGTTCTACTCTGCTCACGTGCCCACTGTAGCGGTTTTCAGGTATTCCGCTGAAGAACGATGGTAACCGATATAGGTCTCGGAGCAGAAGTGTGAAACTCAGGTGGCACTGGGCAGGGTACATAGCTTGCTTGTAGTAGCTTACACAGCACTCGCTTCTTGCTCCAAAAAAAGCAGCTTTTTTTTTCATTTAGGCGCTAGCAGATGGAGCAACTTTAGGTCAAAAAAATGCCCATATGTCGGAAGATTCTCATACTTGATTTCTCGCTCCAAAAAAATAAAAGGTATGATAAAAATGTATTTTGATGGCAGCTGTCAAATACATATCTGTCATCTTTTTTTGATTTCACAGGACATTCGAAGAAAAGGAAACAAATAAACATTAGGAGAAGACGTTCGAGGAATTAGACATTTGGGGAATGGACTTTCGGAAAATATACTTTCGTAAACTGGACATTTAAGTAATTGAACCTAATAGGGCGAACCGGAAGAAACTGTCAACTTTTAAATATTTTAACCTCTTGTTATTTTTTGAATTTGTATTAATACTTAGGCGCTATGCAGAGCAAGTATAACGGAACCGGCGACTTGCAACTAGTCACAATACACTTCTTATAAGTATAAATTTGACAGTTTCCTCAAGTAAAGTTGCTAAGTCTGCTTATCACCATAAGGTTTAGTTGTCGCTTCTTTAATCTAGTCTAAAATAATGTTTCAAAGCGACAGAAATCAAAAATATTAATTCATTTAGAAGTCGATTTAAATTTTTATGAATTTGACTTCTAATAAGTGTACATCTACTTTTGATTCTAAGAAAATAAATAAATTTTGATTTTAACTTATTCTGTACTTACTTGAGTTTGATTTTTTAGGTTTTTGTACACTTTCGTAATTGATGAAAATTTCACCTGTAAAATAAATAAGTTTTATATAATGATAGATGTGGTATAAACATTACATAGATATAGATATCTAGATTAAACTTATTTAACTCCGAAATAGGCTACTTCACTACTACTAGGAAATAATTCTAACGTATTGTCTGATAAAAATAATACAAAATGTAATTAATATTTCTTCAAGGCCAGTTGTATTAGTTATAAAAACGAATTTTAAAGTTTGAATAAACTAATGCCGCGCCAAAACGATAATCTCTGTCATGGCTCCCGTTTTCCAAGCTATGACGTCAACCCGCCATACCACACCTAACAAGAAGAACTCATTGACACTGTAATTTGTAAAAGTGTGACGTCACTTGCGATCCAACCAAACACATCGGGTCTTCGGTCACGTGATCATATATCAAAAAATGTGTAATTTTAATTTAGTTTTTTTACCTAAAAGAGGCATATTTTTGATAAAAATCACCTGATTACGCTTTGTTACGTTGTCACTGACTAGGATGAAAACAATTTGGAACTTATTTTTAATGTAGTCAAATAGCTTATTGAAAATTTTTCGGGACTTATTTAATTTCTTACGATAAAGCGTGTTTCGTTTCGGCCAATAGATGTACACCGAATCAGAGTAGGTATCAATTTGCACAAAATAACAAAACATACGATAGCGTATTTCGGAGAATTAATTAGATATCCGGGCTAATAGTGTTTTGTCCAACGTGACCGAAGTCACGGGCAGAAGCCAGTGTTCAGAAGAGTTCGACTCGGGTAATTCAGCAAGGTCACTTTGGGTTATTAAAGAAGGTACAAACTACGACTCACCGTACGGGTTAACTGCAAAAATATTCATGAATTTATACAAAAGGTAAATTATTATGGGTTACAGTGGGTGCCTGGGAGAATGAGTACTGCCTAAAAAGGTGCCTAGGTGAAAGTTTGAAGTACCTACATAACGTAAGGTATGGGTAAATTGGTGTTAGTTCTGTGGGTACAGTCTAAATTAGTTTTAAATTAGTTTCCAAAAAAAATATAGTTAACCGTCTTCTCATAAGTACTTATGTATCCTAAATTATCCTGCGGAGTAAGGCCCTGGTGACCCGTACCACAGGTTTTCGAATCTCTCACGGGCACCAGTCTCTTGCAAAACAAGATAAATAGCATTATATTATAAATAATAGATTCAGGCCTTACCTTGCGGAAATCCATTGCAAAATATAAGGATGAAAATATTTAGTAACAATTCCGCGAAAAACAGCCCTCTCCGACAAGCTTCAACAAAATGTAGTCCGCGCCGTAGAAGAAAACGACGTCAACTACAAAATGAAAAAATACCTATCAAAGCAAGACGTCAACTAGTTTCGTCTCTCCACGAGACATCATCAGGACACCACAATACTCGACCTTAACACTGAGAGCGCCAAGCAACAACGGCAGAGTCCCACCAAAGATGTTGCCACTCCGAGCTCCTTGAACTTGGCGCGCGGAGCTCGGAGTGGCAACATCTTTGGTGGGACTCTGCCGTTGTTGCTTATATGTTGTATTTTTTCATTTTGTAGTTGACGTCGTTTTCTTCTACGGCGCGGACTACATTTTGTTGAAGCTTGTCGGAGAGGGCTTTTTTTCGCGGAATTGTTACTAAATATTTTCATCCTTATATTTAGCATTATATTAATCTTAAGCCAAAAATTGTAAACAATTCTCTTTTGCAAGAGAAAATGAATATAATATTCATTCATTAGTGTTCATTACGTATGTAAGCGGGTTAAGTACAAACCTTGGCCGAAGTAGGTTATAATGTTCCCGTGGTCTGACAAAAAATGGCGAGAGATTACCGGAGAGGTTTTAGTGGGTATTACCTACGTCTTTCTCAGGGCGTCGAGTCCCACATCATTCTGGTCCCCCCCAGACCAGTCTATTCGTAAACGTCCTCGCCGAAAAAAAAACTACAAACCTTAGTTGTCATGGAAGAACACCAACGTTTCATAGAGCGTTCTTACATTTCCGCGCGGTACCGCAGGGGCGGTGCCGCAAGAGTTTCGCAATGACGTTTGTCCGTTGTTCGAGATGCGAAACTGTCGCGGACACGCTGCGGGCCTCGAGTTGCGGCTCCGCATATTCGATTCCGCGCGGTTATATGAGACGGGCGTTACGTTCTCGAGATACTCGTAAAGCGATAAAACGTTTCATTCTTTTACGATCTCGAAATACTCGTAAAGGGATGAAACGTTGGTGTTCTTTCAACACAAATGAGGTTCGTAGTTAACCCGCTTACAACCGTAATAAATATTGCCGCTTCTCGATTGATTAAAAGATAACAGCAACTAGCGGAACAATTTGCATTCTACCTTTGCTGTAGAGATAGTACTTACCGTCAATGTCCTTGATTTTAATATGGTTGTTTTTTTCAACAGCTGAAAAAAGTGTACAAACTTTAAAATTCAACTTTTGAAACTATCACAGTTCATCATCATCATCATCAGCCTATATCAGTCCACAGCTGGACATAGGCCTCCCCTAATGAGCGCCATAGCGCCCTGTCTTCAGCTTGCCGCATCCAGCAACTATATCAAACATCTATATATCACGGTTATTAACGTAGAAATCATTTACTTGTGACTCTAGTTCTTCCGTGATCATGGCGCATGAAACTGTGCCGAAATATAGGAAAACTCAAAAATCGAATCATGGTAAATATCCCGTTCTAAATGATTTCTATGTTTAAATTTCAAATTTCGTACTTAAGTATCTACAATGAGGTATACAAACATAGCCCATAATAGAGGCAGAACCTGTATTTGCCCAAACACTTGGACACTAGGTATAAAATGCCCGCGTACAGAAGAGAATACACTATTTCATTACTCGACCAACAACAACAGTAACCAGTCGACGACCTCTGTGGCACGGTGGGCGTAGGCCTGCCTACAACGCAGAAGCAACCTCCTTCGGGTTCGATTCCCGCCTCGGGACAAATGTTTGTACGATCTGCAGACATCTGTTCAGGGTGTTCTGGTCGTTTTCTATGCATAATAAAAAATATCTATCTATGTATTGTATTATATATCTAGTACCCATAACACAAGCTCTGCTTAGCTTGGGGCTAGATGATGCTGTGTGAATTGTCCAGCATTATTTATTTATAGTAACTCACAGTCAATAACAGGTCTGATGAAATTTTCCAGATCGTTCCTTCCTTTGGTTGCAACCAGGTCCGTTACGTATGACTTGAGGTCTATCATCCAGAGAGGATCTCCCGTTATCCTTGACTTGCCTGCATCTATTAAAAAAACAATAAAATAAATTGATTATGCTGTTCAATCTAGCAACTTCTCGCCTTACAGTATTACGCCGCCGCCGGTCCGACTATGACTGAGGTGAAGGAACATAGTTGGACCTAACTTGACTTGACACTTTCGAGATGGTAGTCTCTCATCTCCTTTGTTTTAAGGTTTTTTGCTATAGTGCTTATCCGCACTTTGGGTATCTCTGAGAAATGAAATAAGTTCCCAGTGGTGCCGGTGGAGCCACCGGCGCTATAGTCCGTAAGAGGTCTCAAAGATTTTCGGTTGAACCGACTAAGGGTTTCGTGGCTTAGTTGGTTAGAGCACACCTGTACTGAGGGTGGGGTGCGGGTTCGAGTCCTGCGGAAACCGAAAATTTTTGGGAATTTATTTCATTTCCCTTGTTTTACTTTTATCTAAGGTAACATACATTGTGCGCAGCCATATAAAAAAATTGTACGAAGCCGATGTTACGGCCATTATTTTCAAACTCCTGTAATAAAAAGGTACTTACGTTTATGTTCATCTGCTTCGGCTAAAGTTCTTAATCCAGTTTTTTCCACTGTTAAGAAATACCAAGAAATTAGATTATGTTGTCAGCAACTTGCATTGCTCTTGCAAATGAAATGTTTCATCCGTTGATTAATGGTTCAAACTTTGGCATTTTGGGTTGATTGAGTTGTGCCAAAGAAGAATGGAGAAATTGGGCCCAAAAATTTTAGGAAGCGTTCATCATCATCATCAGCCTACAGTAGTCCACTGTTGGACATAGGCCTCCCCTAATGAGCAACCGTAGTACGACTCGGCAAACGTAGGAACCGTACATGGTGAAAAATATGAAAAATTTATTCATTTGGTTAGCAAGACTTTTATTCTGAAAATCTCTTGATTTTAAAGTCGAGAATCAAAAATTATAATACTTTCAAAAATGTATTAGAGATCAAAACACCAGGAACAGCAGGAGAATTATATTATGTGCCAATAATGGAACGTTCAAACGTCTCTGTGTGTCAAATGGCAAAGTCAGGTGACATCATCATCATCAAGCTATAATAGTCCACAGCTGGACATAGCCCTCAGGCTATGTCCAGCAATGGACTGTGACTGTGGAGCTGAAGACGCGCTCATTAGGCTCACCTAATGAGCGCCATAGCGGCCTGTCTTCAGCTTGCCGCATCCAGCATCTGCCTGCAATCTTTCGCAGATCGTCACCCCTGGTCAGAGGGCGTCCTACACTACGTTTGCCAAGTCGCGGTCTCCACTCAAGAGCACGTTTACCCCAGCGGTTTTCGGTTCTTCGCGAGATATGTGCACTGCCACTTCAGGTAGTAATATGAAAGCGCTTTTAGTAAAGCTCCTGTAAGACACTAAACAATTAAACTTTGTTGAGCTTGCGACATAATCCGATTACATGAAACTAATTAATTCAGTACAGTTTCAACATAAGTCAGACGCAAGATTTGTACAGGGTGCGTAATTTTTTTTTCATCCTCCCATCTCGGAAAGAGTATTTATGCTCTTCGATATCTGAGTGCAAAAGCCGTTTTTATCCACTAGAGGATAAAATAAATTGAATTTAGAACATCGTGCGCACGATGAACTCCTCTGTTGCAGGCGGACCTTGACCCGCCATGGCTACACAGGTTGTCATAGTTAGTGTGACTTACCATATTCAACCGGGAGCGGCTCGTCGTTACCCTGAAGACCAATGTCTTCCACATCGTCGGCCACGTCTGAAAATGTCGTCATCATCAGCAGCATTTAAAATAAAACGGTAAGTGCGAGTTGGACTCGCGCATCAAGGGTTCCATACAAACTTGTGCTCGTAAGTAATCAAACTTTTTCTTGTGAATTAACAACAAACTAACCCGTTTAAGATATTTTCCTTTACTTGTGCTATAAGGTTTGCTGGAAGAGAACTCTTTTTAGGGTTAAGCTCACCTTGCCATATTATTTCTAGTTCAATGTTTTTTTTGTTTTATTTTTCGTGCAATAAAGAATAAATAAATGTTGCTTCTTGCCAAGTTTCATGACTCTAGATCAATGGGAAGTACCCTATAAGTTTGTGTGCATGTGATTCCGGTGGAAAATTCAAAAAAATTGGGTATTAACGGCTGTAACTTTTGATTGCGTTGACTTAAAAGTTTGATTTATACCGCGGCTCTAATTTATAATTTTATTCGAACTTTAAAATCGACATCATCGATATTTGGTTTCGACGGAAGATCAGCGTTGTAGTAGCTCCTGTAGCTATGACAACATAATGCTGAGTCGACGCCATTTTGTAGCTTTTAGGTATTTTATAAGTGGGTATTACGATAAAGTTATATGGTGTTGATAATTTAATTTAATCTTAGTACCTTTTATTGTAAAGGTTTATTGTAAAGGTTTTCAGCTACAAATAAAGTATTTCTTATCTTATCTTATCTTATCTTATCTTAAAATTAATTTTTATAACTATAACGACTGGTCTTGAAGAAATATTATTAACTTTGCATTCTTTTTATCAGACAATACGTTAGAATTATTTCCCAGTAGTAGTCAAGTAGCCTATTAAGTAGTGTAGGTAAATCTAAGTCTAAAAAAGACAAAACACTGCTAGCTAGGCGAGGACTAAATCGAAGGGAATGGTTTTAGGATCAACTCGCACTGAGATGCGACGATGCTGCGCGCACTTTGACTACACTAGAGATAACTTTATTTACAACGCAAAACGGTACAAATTTGATTGACTTATTATTACGAAAACTCCCCGCGGGGCGCCACGCTTGCGGCATGCTATTTGAATCTTTATGCGCAGTAAATAAAGGTATATTTTGAATCAATGTGCGCGCAGTGTCGCGTCACGTCTCGTCTCGGTTTGAGCTGACCCTAATAATAATAATAATAAAACATTTATTTCAGGCAACGTTAGTCTAGTACAGGATGTAAAATACTTAAAAACTACGGCCCATATAAAACGTAGAGTCGGCGACGTGTGACACGCGATATGTGCTGCGACCGGTAATCGTCCGCGAAAACGCCGGAACAGCACATTCTTCGGCCAGAATTCTTCCTTAGTGAAGGCCGAAATATTCTCCGTTGGAATAAGAGTAGGTAAAAAATAGAGATGAACTTGAGCTTCGTATGAAAACGTTATGATCATTTACCTAGTAGGTGGATGAATTTAACCACTGACACACTATCAAAAAAATAAGGTAGGTAATAAAAAAAGCGCCGCAAACGAATAAATTGGTCAACCATAACGTAGTTTCTTTGGTCAACCCTTAACCTATAAATATTTTACCTAATTTTATATGACCACGCTATTAATCCTGGATTTATTAGTTTTCAATCGACATGCTAATAAAGTTTATAGTTTCCGACTCTTTTATTGACTATAAAATCTTGATAACTACCTAGTAGTTTCTGTGAGCAGCTTCGCACGCGATGATTCTTGCTAACGTTCAAAGGTTATTTCTATCCCATAGGAACAGATGTAAGGGATAAAAAGTAGCAGAATAGTAATTTTATATTTTAATCCCGATTTCTTACATCTTGCAAAATTTCGAAGTGGTCACGCCACTTCGAAATTCGAGAAGTCATAACAAACACCCATCGAGCACATCACAGAACAGAAAAGTAAGTGGAAGTGCAATGCAACAAAATTACTACGGGAACCGATGTCGCCAAACTCACACAAATAAACCCCTAATCATATAATACAATACAAAGAAACAATTCGTTTGATTGGTAGTTTCAAGTTCAGTCAAAACTAGCCAACGTCAAAGATTTGGAAATAAACCTTGAAATTTACTTAATAAGATTCATTTTACTTTAGCAGCAGAACGTATTTACGATCTATACTCACCAAACATTCACCTGACGAGTTAATTCCGCTACTTGACCATAGATGGCGGTATTCTCCGTGATAGTTATTATAAACCTAATTTCGTTAGGTATAAGATTGATATTCGATTGATAGTTCGCAGATCTACTGCTACTCGATTAAGGCTGCACCAGCAGGGCTATTCACGATTGCTCCGAATGAAACCGAGCCTCGGAATCGAGAAGACATACGCGCGAAATTCAAATATTACGCGCGAAATTCAAATATTTTATCGGTTTTTTATATTTTCTGCGGTCTGCAAGGAATTAAACTACCAGAAAAGAAGTCGTAGACATATATTTCTATGCATCCATATTACAATAAAGAAAATTAATGGAGCAACAGGTAATTTATGTTGATTTTTAGTAGTAAAACTCCTTTAATAATAATTGTTCAAATAGAAGCTATAAATCTAAATTTGTCAAAACATGGGCTTATAGTTTTTTTTTACTTTTTATGGAAAACTTCTTTTTCTGATTTCGCGCGTACTATTTGAATTTCGTGCGTATCTGTTTTCGATTCCATGCCTCGGTTTCATTCCGAGCCATCGTGAATATACAGGGTGGAAAGAATCTATGGGCCCTGGAGGGGAACTACCATAAATCCTTTAGCTAGCTCATTTAACTGAAAGGAAACATTCCTTTATATTTAAAAAGAAACATAATTGCATTCAAAGATTTTCTAAAAATTCCTTGTCTCACCTGGGAATCGAACCCACTAAAAATTAAAAAAATGAACCCTTGCTATTTTACTATGTGAATCAGTAGGATTATTGTTCAGGATAAAAAGAAATAATGTCTTATAAGTAAAAAAAAAGTGAAAACTAATATTCATTTTATTATATCATCAATAGAAAAAAACATAAAATATGAAACATTTTTTTAAGTAGACAGATGTTGACCAGTGAAAAATCACACTATCACACTAATATTATAAATGCGAAAGTTTGGATGGATGTCTGGATGTCTGGATTGATGGATGTTTGTAACCTCTTCATGCCAAAACTACTGAACGGATCGGTCTGAAATTTTGCATACAGGTAATTTTAATCTTGGAATCAAACATAGGCTACTTTTTTCTTTACTATCACGGTTACGGATACAGCCTGGTGACAGACGGATAGACAAACAGACGGACGGACAGCGGAATTTTAGCTATAGGGTCTCGTTTTACCCTTTGGGTACGGAACCCTAAAAATGATGAAAGTTATCGTTCGAAATTCAAATTTGTTGCCGCAAGTTGATAAAAAACACACTCCGTTTTTAAAGTTTTTGTCAGAACGCCTCATGTAAGGAATTGTGCATAGGTTTATTATTACCATTTAACGATTTTCTTATCGAAGTATGCAACAAGGTACCTTCCAATTAATAACATTAGCAAGCCTCTTCATCATACGATGTCTTTGGATGTTAGAGATAAGAAAATTATAACGTGTTATTTACTTGTTACAAGTGAACAATACTAGGTATTGTTAATAAAGAATATGTAATAAATATTCGATTTCATGGGTATCCTATACAACAGATGAGTGAAAGGTCCAATGTTTATTTGACAATTTTTATCCTGAACAATAATCCTACTGATTCGCATAATAAAATAGCGAGGGTTTATTTTTTTAATTTTTAGTTGGTTGGTTCCCTGGTGAGACAAGGAATTTTTAGAAAATCTTTGAATGCAATTATGTTTCTTTTTAAAAATAAAGGGTCCTTTCAGTTAAATGAGCTAGCTAAAGGATTTAAGGTAGTTCCCCTCCAGGGCCCATAGATTCTTTCCACCCTGTATAAAGCACATTGAACTACTTCTCCTTGGTTTGTAAATCCTAACTTATGTTATAAATTCGAAAGTTTGTCCTTTCTTCACACCCTAACTTAGTAACCAATCGCCTTTATTTTTGGCATAGAGTTAATTGAAAGAATGGAGAGTAACACACTTTTATCCCAACAAAAGGCGTGCGAAGCCGCGGGCAGAAGCTACTACTAAATAAACCAATCATTCTTGTAGATTCTTTACAACAGTCTGCTACAACAGTTAGCTCAATTGTTGCAATTGTAAAGACTTGTTTTTAGTTGGTTTTATTAATTTATTGTAGTTTTCTTTTCTAATAAGGAATGTTTTTTGCTAAGTAAATAATCGATTCAACATTAAAATCACATTAAAATATTTATTTTCTTGTATCGATATTAATCGATAAAATCAACAGCCGATTTGCTTGACTACATCACTAATCGAGTAGCGAAGAACTTTCGAGAACGAAGTGAATAGACACAATCCAAAATCAACTTTATCATATTTGCTTAAGGTTGATTTTGACTAACCGTTGTAATAAATTATTTGTAAATTGAAATAAATTGAAACTTTAGGAGAAAACAATTAAAATCCTACCTACCGATGGTATGAAACACCTCCGGTTTTAAGATTTTTTCGCCTACTATCATTTTTACATTCCAAAATGGAACAATATGGCATAGCTTCGGAAAAATGAATTTGTCGCGAGACAAGCAATTCAAAGCGATGTTAGAACACGACTGAGATCAGTTAAGCGTAACTACGCTTAATTGTGACACGCGTGCCACGCCCACTTAGCACTTCCACTTACTTTTCTGTTCTGTGGAGCACATATCCAGAATAATAGTATAATTAGAAGACTAGAACATCGATAACACTTGTAATTTGTTTTACTCCATCCCTATTTTATGACGTGATATTGTTTCGGCCAATTAGAACATAGCAGGCGGTGGGCTACTACATAATAATCTGTGTAATTTTAGACAGAATAGTTCTGTAACAAATTATCAGAAATTTCTACTCTACTGGATATGTGCTCGATGCAAAAACCTGGCGTTAAGCCCATAGTCAGAATATTGTTTTGGATGGTTCAAATCGAGCCGAGCTACGATAGGTAGGGACGTACCGCAACGACTGTTTATCGTCCGTTTTGTCGAGCATTTGTTTCATTCGCACCAAAAAGTGCGAGACAAAGCAGATGACAAACATTTTCGTGGCGCGCATCTTAAGCTGTCAGTGGGCGGCCTCTGGGCGGAAGAGGTCAGGCGCAGGACCAACCGCCTTAACTTGCTTTCAGAGGCATAGGAGGAATGTAATACCGCCAACTTCCTGATTCCGGGCTGAACTTTTTTTAGGGTTCCGTACCTCAAAAGAAAAAAATGAACCCTTATAGGATCACTTTGTTCTCCGTCTGTCCTTCTCAGAAACGCGTGGAGGTATCGAGTTGAAATTCACATTATACTCAGGTTCGTATATAATTACCGTTAATAATTTGCTTGATCTTAGCTCCTGCGTTCTTAAGGCCAATCATGTTGACTTGTTCATCGATTGCGGAGCGCAGGTTCGATACCCAGTTCGGTACTTTCAGTACTGTGTAAGGAATATTGTTTTTATTAAATTAAAAAGTCCAAAAAAAACTTGAGGAACATTCGACTACTTTTCATTATCAGCCCTAGCATGGACACTTTGGACAGCCTGTACCTACCACGAATGTCCACGACAAAAAAGCATTACGTCTCAACCCAAGGACCGAGAGGGCTCGTCACCCCTCGAGTTGCAGCCGGGGTAAAGAGGCCAAGCCTCGAGGCCTCCCTCCGTGCCCCCAACAAAGGCCGGAACGAAACTTTGATGAAATTTGATGTCCACGAATTTATTTGATATTTGGCATATGCACTTAGTTCCCTAAATGTTGACAAGTAAAATGAAGACTAATAATTGAAAGAATTAAGTATTTCATAGACACAGTTACTTTTGACAGACAGAGATTCGAATCTGTCGACCACTACGATAACGGGTGTCGATACAGTACCTGTACACTATATAGCGACACCCGGTAGCGCTTTAGGTCTGTACGGAAAGCGGCAGAATAGCGATTATACGCATAGAATTATCGAGATATATATCTCGATATATTTCTGCTGTTTTCGATTTCGTGGAGTAGGTGAACAACCTGTATTGCCTTAGGGCGGAAACTGTTAGATGAGGCAGTACAATCAGGCAATAAGGTGATTCGTATGTAGATTTTTAGCACAAAATTTCGTATTTTTCCAAATGATCCAAAAATACAAATTGAAGTTGTTTTAAACATGAGTTCATAGAAAATTGTTTACGATTCGCGGTAAATTACTTTTTCGCTAGTTTTATTGCTTGTGGAACGCAGAAAAAACTAAAAACTACAAAAAAAAGCTCGCACCAACCCGCGACGACAACAACCATAAGGCGACCTTTTTGCTTTGTTCAGCAGGTGAAGTTTTTTCTTGAAATTATGAATCTGGGAGTATCACACTCGAAACCAAGGGCTACGGCTAGTTATTATTAAATTCCTTACATTCATTACGGATGTACCTAAGGTTAACTACGAACCATATTTGTGTTGGAAGAACACCAACGTTTCATCCCTTAACGAGGGACTTCTTCAGGGTGAGTGCGGTTCTAGGCGCGCGCGTTCCGCGTCCCTCCGAGCACTGCGCGCTATCGCTCGCTGCGCACGAGCCGGGAGCATGCACCGCTTACATCCATAATGAATTCGTCAAACTACGATAGTTTTTATAGTAAAATTCCTTACATTCCTGATGTTCCGGGTCATCGTCTTCGTCTAGTCCCATCCGAAGTATCGGTTTCTGACCATGCATGAAGTCTGTGAAAAAAATATCAACTTTGTCATAAAATGAATAAATTATTTGAAAGCAAGTAAAGCGATTAAACCAGCAGCAATGTACCTATATTTATGTTTCGCAGGATAACCCCCCATAAATACCTGCAGCCCAAAATACCCCCCCTATTTTGGGGATTCCCAAAATAGGTAAAGGTAGATTCTATTAAATTACAAAAAAATGTGGGTAGCCCGACATGTATAAAGGTATGTAGGTATTTGTTATTAAAAGGCGTAAGCCCTCGCATCTCAAAAAATATATATAAAATACCTACCAAAAACTTCGATTTCGGTGGGACTTGATCCCGCGACCTTAATAAGGGAATGCTCTAACCAACTGAGCTACGAAATCAAGTAACCGCCTAGTCGAAAATCTGAGACTTCCTACGGACTCCAGTCGGAACACGAACTCCCGCGGAAATCGAAAAATTTGTGAGATATTAATTTCTAAGGTTAATGTGAGATATCCTTACCGCCACCTAGGTATTTATTCTAATTTTTACGTTAAACAAAAGCATTTTCAAAAACATATTGGGCAGTTCTCCGGTTCAAGCCAGAGGTGTGGGGTAATAAACGTCTCAAAGTCAAAATGTCAATGGGTAACATGGTATCAGTGTCAAAATGTACAAATTGATGGTGCCAAAATGTACTTATGCTCAAAGGGCGTGGGGTAATAACGTCTCGAAAGTGTAGACATAAGTTTATATACAGAGATGCGAAAACAGAGTTAGGTGGCCACCAAGAGCAATTTCGCATCTCTGCCTACTATAACACTAATATAATGTATGCGAAAGTCTGAAGCAGGTACAAAAAAACACAAACTTACTACTTGGGCGGCTGGCACCCCCGGACCCTGCACTTATGAACTGAAATATTTACAAAATATAGGCACCTATTGAGAGCTTATTTTGAATTACCTACCCATACATAAGTATAGTATATTCTAAGGTTATTTTCGCGAGAACTCATAATAAAACACTGTTTTAACCGGATTGATCGCGTATATTTTATATTTTGTTTATAACCTGACGTTTCGGAGGCTTTTCAGCTTCCATGGTCACAGGCAGACTGAGGTGAAATTTGTCTTTACAATTAATTTGAATTTTGCATATCTACCGCCAATTATACAACTTTAGTTGTTGTCTGCCTGTGACCATGGAAGCTGAAAAGCCTCCGAAACGTCGGGTTATAAACAAAATATAAAATATACGCGATCAATCCGGTTAAAACAGTGTTTTATTTTATCATACATAAGTAGTTAGATAAATTTAGAGTTTTAAACTGATTAAAAAAATGCACAGACATAATAGTCATAGAGGCAAATATGGACCAGGGCGGTAATACGGACCACCGGCGTTTCGCAAAGAACGTTCTTTTTATTGAGTTGATATAGACAGCACCACTAAGCGTCACCCTCCAGCTGCTCGTACCGAGAGCGCGCACGTATTCACAGGAGCCATTTATTCTATTTTATCACAGTTTTTTAGTTTTTCAGGTAAAATACTTAACCTCGGGAACAAAAATTTTATATAACCACCTCGGGATCATACTTCATACAATAGGGAAAATTTCGTAACAGGCGAACATAGAATCTCATCCTTTGATTTTCGTCGGTAACTTTTATGAGGATGCCCAAAAGCGAACACTATCAAAGATCAACATTTTGAATAAATCAGTGGTTGGACTTTCGTTATGGTAGAAACAGACTGATCCCACATATGCAACGTACCTACGCGACGTATACTCATGAGATCGGACGCTTGAATTTTTATGAAAACTGGTGTGCCCTAGAGAAATTTATCGTACGCCACGCCGCCATCCGACGTTTCCCATCTTGCGTCACGTTCGTTGCGTGACGTGAACTCTAGACTGTTCCGACAATAATTCTGTGCTTTTACTGAATTACATTTTTTATACTTACCGCCGAGATAACAACAATAAAGATCCATAGCATTGTTGATGTCTAAAACTACACTACACGTGCAAATCAGAATCCAATCAAAAATGATCAATCATTTCCAAATTACCACGGTGTAATCGAAACTAAGAAACCGTTAAATATAAGTAGATACCTTGAATTCGTAATGGTTAGCATAAGATAAGGTGTAGGTAATACATTTTGAGCATCTAAGACTAGTCTTGTCTTGAAAAATATGTCCGAAGACTATTTGTACGATGGATTTTAGGGTTACGCTCCCAATGGGTGCCAATGGAACCCTATTACTAAGCCTGTCAATATTCTACAAGTACCACTCTGGGGATAGTGCGCTGACATTGCACGACCTTATCACTCATCTTCCCCCTTCCACCATAGGAGCAGAAAGCAGAAAAGTACCACCCGTACCTGGTCGATATACCACAGCGTCGAACCAAAAATTTTAAGCACGGCCAAATAGTGGTGTGGGCTTCCAGCGTGTTTTCCCGCCAGAGTACAATCTTGGAGTCTTCAAATCCAGGGTGAAAAAGTTCCTTCTGGGAAAGCGTGCTCTAAGCCACGTCATCACTTATTCTAGTGAGATGGTGGCCAAACGCTTGACAATAAAAAAAAAACAGACTACACCGTCTGCCAGTCCGTCATAGTCATCTCTGTGACCGTAATAATAATAAAGGACATCATCTGTAATAAAGTACCTACTATAAGACTGGACATTCACATTATCCGACGACGGACGACAGAATTATCTAGCCGAGCTTATAAATAGAAATAACCTAGAATACTCGGAAAATGTGTACAGATCGTTCAAACATTTGTCCAAGGGCGAGAATCGAAACCGCAACCTGCGTCGCAGCTGGACCTTCGCTCACCGCGCTCGTCACTAGTAATATTTAGCTCGTAAGCTTTCAAATCAAACAACGTTTAGACCTTCCTGTCTTATAATAAAATCAAAAACGTACAAAATGTACAAAAATCCTTAAAAAATATAAACTATAACAAAACCAAATACAGGGTGTAACGAAAATGAAGGACCTAACTTTCAGGAAGGGTTCTGTTTAGATCACAGAGCACAGAAAAAATATAAAAAACATCCGATTTTTAGTTATCGAAAAAATAAATACAATCAAAATGATCCCTAGACTACGCAATACTAATTCCACAAATGCAAAACTTTATTGTCATAGAACCGAGCTAAAATGCATCTGTGATACCACCTAACGCACCTGAGGCACGTCACCCACTCCGATTCGCGAAAGCGTTTTGTGTTTAAACAGTTACCTAGGCCTTTTATATTCACGTGGATTAATCCAGTGACAATTTCATTAAAAAGTCGGTTTTTTTGTGGTCTGTGATCAAAGCTGAACCCCCCTTTAAAGTTTGGTCCTTCATTTTTGTTACATCCTGTATAATTTACAACGTTTTAAATAACAACAATCACACTTAAAGCGAAAGTTTGAATGGATGTATGTTTGTTACTTCTTCATGCCAAAACTACTGATCGGATTGGGCTGAAATTTTGCACAATTGTAGGTTTTGACCCGGAATAACACATAGGCTGTTTTTATCCCATTAATTTATCCTGTCGAAAAAAAAATAACCTTTAATCGTTCCCATACAAACAATGCGTGGAAAACCGAAATACTAGTAAGTAATACCAAATAACATTATTTCAAATTATCTTAATTCAGTAGTTGAGTATATCAAGAAACTTTAATAACAAATTTTCTTGGAATATTGTGTTATTTATTGAACGAAAGTAAACATAGTTCTATTAGGTACCCAGTAAATTTAAAAGAATAGTGACTCACTACATTTTTACAGATATGAATACAAAAACAAAAAAATAAAGACAAGATAACCAAGGCAACTGCAGATTCAGAAACAATGAGCGGTTTTCGAATTACATTTTTAAAAAGAAAATAGTTCCAAATTTCTCGATAGATGGCAGAGGGCGTCAACTGGCAATTACGGTATGTCAAATGAAAGGAAAACTACCTTACGTCAAAATGGACCGATTTGGAAAATTCAAAGTTTTCCTTCCATTTTACATTGAAATACCATATTTTCCAGTTGACGCTCTGCTACCTTTGATTTTAAATCTTTATTGGAAATCGAAAACAGCTCGTTGTAAATGTAAGGCACACCTATATTGTTTATTTTTTACAATTAGTTAGCTATTACACTTCGAAGATGGCTTCGTTATGTTTGTATTAATCCAATTTCATTTACTGTGTCACAAGTATAAAATCAAAAAGCACCAATTCTTTAACTCTTTGTTGTTTTGATTAGTAGGTATTAGTCAGTTTCCTATTTTATTATATAATATTTCGTGAAATTCATAATTTGATGCTTTTTACAAAAATTAAAAACCATTCATAGTTGGTTTTTAATTTTTGTCTTTGTATCTTTAAAAATAGTAGTACCTCGGGGTATAAAATGTATATGGGACCACACGGGATCATTCTCTATACAAAACCAAAACAGTCATTGAAATCTATATCATAATTTCATCAAATTCACATTAAAATCAACATATGACACATATCAAACATATTAGAGTTCATTACACAAAATAAAGGATACGTACGTACGGTCCCCCGCAATATTTTCAATAAGAGTGTACATAAACATTGTTTCCTGCAATATTCATATAAAAAGAATGTGTCGTTGCATAACGAAGCTAAATCCAATAACTTAGATATTTTTGATAATAACTATTGTAAATTTAAGCATAAAAAAATCTTGTTATTATATCAGTTACAAAGTTTGTTATATATCTTTATTTCTCATTTTACGTCCAAGAGTTCTTTAAATCATCTGCATGCAACATTATGTTTAACTTATTTGATTTCAATCCAGATCAAAATTGTTAGATGTGTACAATATTGTTACAAGTTTTTACATAAGTTTATTATTATTGATTTATGAATGAATAAATAAATAAATGAATAAATAAATCGATCCACAATTTAACTGACGGAGAGATCAGTGAATATACATTTATAAAACATATAAAACACTACTACAAAGAGTATTTTCATGCATATTTATTTTCAAGATTGTGACTAGGTAGTCAACTGTGGCAATGTTTAACGTGTTCACTACTTCAGCGTGTAATTCAGAGCACGCAGGGGCACTAATAGTGTTAATTCTGATGTTTTCGTGTGTTTAAGTGAGTGTTACTTGCGTGCGCCGTCTGAACGCGATAATATTTAGACTTCCGCTGGAGTTTTCTAGAAGAGCAGAAACCGATTGTTCCAGTATTGCAGCAGTACGTTTTGAAGTAATCACAGCAAGCAGTACTTTCGTGTCAAAGTACTTACTATAAAAGTATTTTTATAGTACTTCAAAAAGTACTACAAACATACTTTTTATAGTACTTTTTGAAGATTTCGGCGAGTTCTTTATTACAATTTTTAGAGCAGTTCTAAATTCTCTATAAATTTCCTTATCGTACTGAATTCTACCGTCTCCTATTGATGAAATTCGGGTGTCACAGTGAGTTTTACTTGCGTGCGCCCTCTAAATGCGTCTATTATTAGACTCCCGCTGGAGTTTTCTAGAAGGGCGTACACGTCGCTGGCTGCGTGTGTCGGCTTGCCGTTTATATGGGTCACTATGTCGCCTGGTTGGAGGCCGCCGCTGGAAAAAGAAGACAGATTGTCAATAAAACCAATCAGTACGTAGGCTTCGCAGATCTGGACTGCCCAATGCCATACAGGACAGAAATGTACATTCAAATAAGGGCTTAAATTAGTAACATTTGGGTATATTTTACAATGACAGCACAAAATAGCAACGGTCACTATAAAATGTATTAAAGATGACGAGTTAACCTAATTGAATGCGTGTGACGTGCGGTAGCGGTGCTGGAAAAGTTTATGGAGAGCCAAGGCATTCCTTCTCATCTTATAATAAAATGAACAAAAAAATATTGCGCGTTTTTTTATTTATTAACTTTAAAAAACCTGTTATGATGTTGATAAATCAATAAATAAAACTTACTTATAAGCCGGTGATCCAATGATGACTTTCCACACGAGTATACCATGCTCTATGTCAGTTGGCATCTGAAACAAATATAATATTTATTTCAAGTGCGTAAACATTTGTATCCAAATGGTGTAAACGGTGTAACAGCTCTAAGAATTAGCAAGCTGAAGTGGCAGTGGGCCGACCATTTCTCGCGAAGGACCGACAACCGTTGGGGTAAACGTGTTCTTGAGTGGAGACCGCGACTCGGTAAACGTAGTGTGGGACGCCCTCCGGCCAGGTGGGATAACTACCTGCGAAAGACTGCAGGTAGATGCTGGATGTGTCAAGCTGCAGGGCGCTATGGCACTCATTAGGGGAGGCCCATGTCCAGCTGTGGACTAACATAGACTGATGATGATGGTGTCAACGGGGCCCTATTACTCTACTACTCCGCTGTCCGTCCGTCTGTCAGCGGGCTGTATCTCATAACCGTAATAGGTTATTACCATCATCAGCCCGTATACGTCAAAACAGTGTCGTAGAGAAACTCCAAGCATAGCTCTCTCTGACGAGAGACACGTTCAGCAGTGGACAAGTTGCTGATAGGTAGGTAACCATACCTCTGGATTCCTCATTCGCAGTTCCATCAGGATGGTTGGTGTCAGAGACAGCATCGTGATCCCGAGGTAGCGTCTTGACACGGCCGGCGATTTGGTTTTACCTGTCAATGTAAACGATATTAACATTTATAAATTTTTAATATAATGTAATAGTTATTTGTTCAACAAGTGGACAAAACGATTTTTTGTTGAACGTGCCTACATTAAATCCCGAGCTAGCGAAGCAGTCTAGAGTAGAGTCAAGAGCGTAGCGAGTGGCTCGTTAAGTAGACTGCTGTGCTAAAGAGGGATTTTAAAGGCACGAAATAAAAAACACTTGTCTATTACCTACCTATTATTCGAAATATAAGTAAACCCCGATTTAGCACACTGTTTTTGAAAAAAAACAAATTCTACGTTTTCGAGCGAAGGCGGTGAAAAAAGCTTTTTAATATCCAGGACAAAAGTGCTTAGGGAGATGTTTTCCCACGATATGTACCTATCCAACGAACCCAAACTTGACGAGGTTAAGTCGTTTCCTTCTGGAGTTCCTAGGGTCATCTTCTGTCATCATCAGACCAGCTTGATGGCACCATAACATTGCATTGTCACCGAAATTACATAAGTATGCCAAACTTCAGCTCTATAGGTAAAGTAGTCCAACATTCTACCTGCTATGCGATTACGCTAAAACCATCCATCTTATTATTGACATTTGAAATCCATTCCAATGGCCTTAAAACCCTTTATGCCCTTCCCCATACAATAGCAAATTAAGAAGGCCATTCAAACGGATTTCAAATGTCTATATGCGGTCTCCACCTACTAATAAATTATTCGTAGGTCTCCACTCAAGAACATGTTTACCCCAGCGGTTGTCGGTTCTTCGCGAGATATGGCCAGCCCACTGCCACTCAGCACTCTCCTCGCTAATTCTTTGAGATACGTCGACAAAATTGGTTAACACTAACTAAAAAAATCATTACCAACAAACTACTTACTCTTAGCAAGAAACTCTTTGACATAATCGATGGGTATAGCGAAGGAGATCCCTGAAGTGACTTTCATACTGTTTATGCCAATCGCTTCTCCATCCAAATTGACTAGAGGTCCGCCGCTGTTGCCGAAGGTTATAGGTGCGTCTGTTTGAATGTAGACCATGTCTTTTCCTGGAATTATTCATTAATGATTAATCAAATGGCTTTAAACTACGCTCAGTTTTCTCAACTGTGATTTAACCTCAGGGATTGAGAGGCTCGAAGCGGGCCAGCAAAGCTTATACCCTCATGTATTGCGAGGCCCGCTCCGGGCCTGACGACGCCTCAGAGCGTGCCATCTGCAATCCTTGAGGGATAACAGCTATTATTAGTAAGAATCCCTGAGAGGTTAAGAAACATCACTTGTAAAGTTAATAAAACCGATCTCGAAACCCTCAAAAAAATAATTAAGTTACTGCCATACCTCTTAACCCAAGTTCGTCGCTGCCCCGCTGTGTAGAACTGACCACTCCAGCGGTGACCGTGTTACTGAGAGCCAGCGGACTGCCCATAGCTACCACCTGTAATTTATATGATGTCTAAGGTAATTGTATTTAATTAATGGTTAAAGACAAAAGGGCTTGCAAAAAATATGTCTTCAAATTTATTGTCCGTACAGTCAAAACGTAGGTTTTGGGACTCGCTTCACCTTAACAAGTCATCAAGTGGCCAAATTTTGCTAGCAAATAGCTTTACTATGACAATGGTAATGAATGGTATAGTCTCACAATCGTCCTTAGATAAAATAAATTCAAGACAGTGCGTGCGGTGCCATTTGCACGCAGAAATTGATAGAATGGTGTCAACCTTTACATTTATAACGCGCGTCCTGTAGTTTCTTTCATCTAAGGTAGAATACCAAAATGTGTTATGATGTGACAATGCCATTCTCTTAGTTGAAGCTATTAGTTTAGCAGAATAGTCACCGAGTCGCCACGCGCATTTCGAGAGGCAGCGCAGCGCGGCACCGCGCGCGGAGTTTTTTATGTCAATAAAGCTTGCACCTCTTTTACATAAAGAGATGCATAAATAAAGTTGTAATTTGAATCATTATCTTAAGAAGAGCACGCAGCGTCGCGTCGCGTCTCGGTGTGAGCTGGCCTTAAGTATTTAGCAGGCCTGTTGTCTGCAGGGACACAAAATCATGTGTTTCTTATTCAATAAAGTTTTTGAAAAAAAAAAATATAGACTAGCTTCTGCCCGCGCTTTGCAAGGAGCTTATGTCCGTCCCCGCGATAAAATTTACCTCTCTACCAAATTTCATTAAGATTCGTTTAGCCGCCGTTTTGGCGTGAAATGGTAACATACAGAGTTATTTCGCTTTTACGAGTATAATAATAATATGAATATTTCTGTGAAAAAAAAAATCTCAGTCCAGCGACTCGCACAAAAATTGTGCGTTCTCTAAATCCATAATCATATAAAGATGACCTACTCAAAAGTGAAAGTGCTTTACTTTTTTTACACCTTACCGGACTGGGCCTATAGCACAATTTTTTTAACACAATTTTTTGTGAAAAGGACAGACATAGGATTTCGCGTTCATATGAGCGGGACAGGGCATAGCAACGCAAGCCAATCAATCAGTTTTTGCTGAATCCTACTAATATTATAAATGTCAAAGTTTGGATGGATGGATAGATAGATGGATGGATGTTTGTTACTCAATCACGCCAGAACGGCTTAACGGATCTGGATGAAATTTGGCACAGAGATAGATGATAGTCCGGAATCGTACATAGGCTACTTTTTATACCGGAATTCCCACGGGAACGGGAACTACGCGGATGAAACCGCGAGGCGCTGCTAGTATCTAATAATTAGGACATTATTTAAAAAAACGCGACATATGCAATGTTGTTTAAACTTAGTTTAGCACAATATTTCGCTTGTATTATATTTAACACTAGCTGCGGCCCCCTGCTTCGCACGCGCTTTTCAAGTAGCCTATGATCGTCTCTGGGATATCATTTACCTGCCAAAATTAGTAGGATAGTAAAAGCTATTGTTTCTCATTGTACAAACCCACTCGCCAGGGTGGATGTCGGCCGAGGTCCCGAGCTTCATGATCGGCAGTCCCTTAACGGGTATCCGCAGGGTAGCCAGGTCTGACTTCAAGTCTACGTCTTCCACAAAGCCAGTGTGGATGGATCCATCCTGGAACCACAGATTTTAATGATATATAGAACTTTTCCTATAAAATGATTTATCTATGATTTCTGAATTTATAGCTCTGGTTTGATGTGTCATAGGCTTGTGTTATAAAAGCTTCCTCAGTATGCCGTAAGCAGTATGAGTAACCATTTTCTATAGTAAAAGTATTACTCAAGCACAGGTTTCATAATGTAAGCCGATGTCATTTAGAGTCCTAAATAAAGCTCTTTGACGTAAACATAATTCTGCCAGTATCTGTTTCCATAAACTAGTTCTATGTTCCCTCGTCCTAAACCAGTTAGAACATAGCAGTTTTACGTGACTGCAGGCAAACTGATTTTCGTGCAATGCCATATATTATAGAGTCTATGCCAATCTGGGTAAAAACCTACACAGTTTCAGCATTTATGTTATATTACACACGCCATAACTTCCAGAAAATTGTACAATAATATATTATTTTTACTCACCATCAGCCGTACGTTAACTATAGCATTAGGCTTGTTCACCACAACGTGAGCGTTGGTCAGAATCAAGCCATCATCCTTTACGATAAACCCTGATCCATTGGACAGAGTGATAGGCTGCCCAGTAAACAGGTCTAGCCTTCTTCCATCTTTTATCTCGATGTATACCACAGAAGGTGCAGAAACTTTGACCACATCAGCTATAAAATTGAACTTCTCCCGTCTTCCTTTCAATTCAAAAGTAGCAGCAAATATTCTTTCCCTAAAATTATAATAACCTACAAGCCCTACGGCCACCGCCAAAACACTACTGAAATAATGTCTTGTTTCCCGCGAATCCTCACTATATCTGTTTTTATGTGATGGGGCTATTTGTACGACACATCTATAGTTCACATTATGCACAGGTTTTAGTTTGAAAAGGCGACAAAATCTAGAAATAATCATTGTTGATGTTGTTGCAAAATTGAATCATGAATTAATTGATTGAATAACTGAACGAAACGAACGAATGTTGAATGATTGTCAGCTGTCCACTTTGTGAGACGACACGCGTCGTCGCGTCGTGTCAATTTGACGGATTGAATGAGATGGGGATGGGACAAAAAAAACTGCTTTTAATTAGAAAATAACGGTAATCAAAACGTTATTTTATAACTACTAAATATTTAGAGCCAGAACGTCTACGTGACAGGTCGCGCGCAGCGGATTCGCGCGGGATTTTTGCACGCGTTTTTGGCGACAAGATGTCTGGTAATAGGTATGTGACCGCAGCCACGTACCTATGCGCAGTCAGGTCTACAATAAAGCCTACCTACTAACAGGTGTGATCTGACCATTTTCAAAACATGTTCGCTGTGTTCTTGTTCATGGAAATTAGGACTACTATAAAAAAAAAGTTTAATAGGTAACTACTCTATCCTTGTAAACAGTTAGGTACCGATGGAATTTCAGTGAAATTTTGCCCTACAAGCAACGCAGTAGGCATAATGCTATCATTTAACCAGAACTTCGATGGTAGCTTCAACATCATCAACGGAGACTTTTCTAGACTTCTCCGTAAGTGATTCCGAGCTGGCTATTGCTGACTGAAGCGTCTTTCGTAGCGACTGAGGCACGCCATGCGGAGGAGTCCTGCTTGCCACCCGAGCCCCGCTCGTGCTGCGCCGCCAGCAAGAGCTCGAGACGGACTGCGGCGAGGGCCTCTGGGAGAGTTTCACGTGGAGCAGCCGCCCCTACTTTATAGGTGTTACTTATAATAAACCTACTTCTACCTACTACTGGGTCGCTGACAGACTATAAATCTTTTCCTGATCTGAGAACTTCCCTTAAATCACGCACTAAATCTACCTATAAGTCGCATAAATTGCTCGATGCTACACATTTATGTGTAGCATCGAGCCATTTGCATATCGGGACTAATTTAGCATTGCGACCTCGTGATTTTTGGCGTTATATCTCTAGCCTACGATCAAAACGCGGCTTCGAACCAGCTGTGACGTACAAAAGAGTTTCGTCGAGGAATCGAGGCAGTTATAAAAGTACGCTGTTATTATAGTCAGATAAGTGAACGATGAAGTAGCGTTAGATTCATATTAAAATAGCTATTCGTTTTTATTTTACACGGCTCAGAGCAACAACCGTACGAAGCCTCCACACCTTCCCCTACGGTAAGATATACACATTTATAAGTATGTAGTCATACAGTAAAAACACGACTAAGTAGCAATTACTTTTATAATAAGTAGGTACCTTACAGTATCATAAAAAGGCCTGCCTACATACAATTAGGTAGGTATCTTTAACTTACTTGTTTACAATAATGTTATCTAAATCTTATATAAATAGGAACTAGTTATTCTAAAAGTTCGTAACACGTTTAACAGGTTGATAATATTTACAAAACCACCAACAGCCAAACTCAGATCATTGGGTAAAAATTAGAAAATCTTCAAATTTGTAAATTGACAGTAACTGATCATCACTTACAATTTTAGATAATAGTAGTACTTATAAAATATTATACATCCTTATCAATTACTGTCGCGCTTTAACGTAACGTCTAAAAATATTTAACTGATTTACATTACAATAAACTCCATGCTTTCCACTTTTCGCATCCACAGTCATTGTTCGTGTGACCACGGTCTATTTTCTCAGTTTTACCATTCGTTTTGCCATCAATCCCATTGCTGCTACCATTTATTCCATTCGTGTGACTTGTTCCATTGGTGTTACATTCAGACCCATTTGCTTTACCTATTCCGTTTGTGGTTTGATCTCCGTTTGTGTGTTTATCGATTCCGTTAACATCCGATTCAGGGGTGTACGTGTAGAAAACTAGACATAACGCTGTGTCATCCCGTGGTAGGCTGTATTTGACGTGTCTAGCTGCAAGCCATGCGGCTCCCACTGCGCTGGTTACTCGGAGTTTAACCAGCTCCAGTTCAGTTGTAACCTGAAAATAAAAGAAACTTTAGTTAACGGAAAGTTTGAATACATGAATTAGATAAATTTAATTGACGTAAGGGGATAAGACTCACACGGCTGTTTAAACTCCCCCTCATTAATAATAATAATAATACTGGACAATTCACACAGCATTATCTAGCCCCAAGCTAAGCAGAGCTTGTGTTATGGGTACTAGATAACTGATATACATTATATGATACAATACATAGATAGATATTTTTTATTATACATAGAAAACGACCAGAACACCCTGAACAAATGTCTGCAGAACGTACCTACCTACATACATTTGTCCCAAGGCGGGAATCGAACCCGCAACCTCCTGCGTCAGACCTTCGCCCACCGCGCCACAGAGGTCATCATTACTTCGCATTTAGAACTCTTAGAACCAAGAAAATTGCACAAGAGCGTAAGACGGTGCAGATAGTAAGATTATGACGAGAGAATCTAACTAGGTAGAGAGATGAAGTACCTTTCTTTTTATGAGTTCGTGCAAAAACCCCTGCTTCAGTAAATCCCAGCTGTTCCACACCGACCCGACACACACAACTCGCAGCCGCGGCGCCTTCGCTTTGTTCGCTAGTGCCGCAACGTGGGCGCCGAGCGCACCACCCGCACAGGAAAACATGTGGAGGGCTAGCTCGTCACCGGTGTACGCTAGCTCCGATAGTTTTAGGGTTAAAGCTGAAAATAATTAAACAAACTCGATATCATGTCTACAAATGAAATTCGAAATCATTAATTTTCGGTTAGCTTAGTAATATCAAAGGATATGTGGGTTTTTTAAGTGTTTACCGACTCGTTCTAAGGGAATATCACCCGTAAGTAAGTTTCAGCGTAATTTTCAAAACATCAAAAAATAGAATCTCTGAAACAGCAACAGTTACTCATAAAAGATTAGTCCTAATTCAACTGGGAAAATGAGAGTTTGACCACCACAACCTCTCAAAAAATCTCGTGACACCCTGCATAAAGTGTAAGGATAATCGATACGTCTACCTATAAATCAAATACAAAATTATTTAATTCCTTGAATACAAAAATGTAGGTACACTAAGAAAAGTTCAAATAAAAAAAAACATGCACAATATAATTTTTATTTTTATATAAGCAAGGGTTAAGGCGAATAGTAAGGCAAATGACCTTGGGCATGTCCGCGCGCCTATATGCAGCAATGAGTGCTTGTTTTCGATTCAGCATACCATGTAGTGCCCTAATGAACCAAATAATACGATCCTCTGCGGTTAGGTGACGAGTAACTGGTCAGGTTTGTATTACAGATTTTGTAGGCAAAAATACGTTTTTACGTTTAATATCGTTATTTTGACTGCTTTTCGACGATAATGGACCGCCACGAAATAGGTATGAACTATGTGAATCACTATACTGAATTTGGTACTGATCGAATTTGAGACACCGATAAAAAGTGAGTTCGAAGCAACTAAACACACACTATAACTAACACTATAACAACTAAACTATAATTAACAGCAAACATTTGGGACCGCCAAGCCCTTCTTCAAGATATGTGTTACAGGATATATAAATTTCAAAACTCCACAATCAATATTTTTGTCAGAAACCGTGTTCAAAAACACCTAATTTTCGTGTTTTTGCCTTCATATTCGCCTTAATGAACAGCAGCGTTCAGTTTATCAGACCTGACGTGATGTATTATTATTTCCAGCGCCTAAAGGATGTGTCATGTATGATAAAAGTGTTGTTAGTTGATGAAACTAAATGTGAGGAATGTTTAACTATAGGCACACCTAGCAAAACACTGCTCAAATTTCGTTTCATCAATAAGTTGTGGTTTCAATGCACACGATGTTTGATATCTCTATTATTCTATGAAGGTTGTACGAATAACCTCTTAATAGAACCTATTATACTAGAAATAATTGATTTCTTATAAATCACAATGCAAAAAAGCTAGACTATAAATTAATTTAAAGCAAGAACTAAATAATAAAGGCCAAGTGCGAGTCGGACTCGCGCACGAAGGGTTCCGTACCATTATCTATGAAAACGGCAAAAAAAAACACGTTTGCGCCCCATTAAATATTAATTTTATTACGTTTTTTAGTATTTGTTGTTATAGCGGCAACAAAAATACATCTTCTGTGAAAATTTCAATTGTCTAACTATTACGGTTTATGAGATACAGCCTGGTGACAGACGGACAAAGGAGTCTTAGTAATAGGGTCCGGTTTTACCCTTTGGTTGGGTACGGAACCCTAAAAACGAAAACGAAACTAAGAACAATAGAGGTAAACATTAAAGTGCAAACTTCTAATCAGAAACTTAGGTAAGTACCTACTGATTAGAAATGTGTGTTTTATATAACCATAATTATGTTTTCCATACAGATGAGGTAGAGTCCCTCAGACAGGAATGTAGGTTATTACTACGCTGTCTTTTATTAAAGTATCTAATTGATCATCAAATTGATAAAAACGGTTCATAAGAGCACCTAACTTACGAAGTAACATTATTTTATCTGTGACCTTACCAGCAAATTTGGATTTGTCGAAGCACTTGTACGCATGCGGCAGTAAGTCATCACGGTTATCCACACCGAAATGTTCCTTTATGAGGTCCCAGGCCGCGTGGATGGGGTGCGGGCTGGTCCGTAAGTCGTCTACGTCATCGAAGACTGCCTTCACTGTGCGGTGGGCGATCCAATAAGCTGAAATAATGTAAAACTTTGTTAGGTGCCGTAGTCATCTTAATACCTTATTTTAATAATATTTTTTTTGTAAGGTTTTTTGGTAGGTACTATAGTGCTTACCCGCACTTTGGGAATCTCTAAGAAATGAAATACCTAAGTTAAATTTAATACTAGAAATAAGAATAAACTCGCTGTGCCCACAACTAGGTTACACAAGATTAACGTATCTTTTAAAGGGCAATGTATACGCTTCTACAACAAAACTCCAAGCGAGTTGCAAAAAATTGACAATAAATAAATTCAAATAAATTGTTTAACACATCCTTTGTAAAAAGGCCTACTATAAAATATCAGATTATCTAGAGGATAAAAAAGCTTGGGACGAGTTTTGCTCCAACTCGAAAACTAACATTCCAATAAGGTAAAGGTTTCTTGTTCGCTTCTTTACTTTACCTTAAAAAGATTGAAGTGGACAAAAAATCAAAGTGTTCACTTTATTTCCTAGTTTTACTTATGTACCTAATCAGAGTTTTGTGACGTGTCCAAGAGTCCTGTAAGGTCTAAAGGAAATAAAGCACTTTGAATTTTGAATTTTGTTCCCAAAAATTGGTCCGGTTTCTTCATGTTCGGTTTATTTAATTTTTTTGTAGTTTTTAAAAGTACCAAAATTCGACTTATTTAAATTCATAGAATAAGAATTTGGGGTTCTTCAGATGATGGATATAATTATGCACAGGCAAATTAAAGTTTAAATGTCTTAGACCATATATAGCAATTTAATAACTTTAACGTCTTCTTAAACACATTAAAAAGTTAAGAGTTGTATGTATGTGTACTCTTGTATCCGCACTGAGACTCAGGTTGGTCCATTGTGCGTGGAAGTTAAGAGTTGTCGAAGAACTTATTATCTTGAAAACTTACCTCCACCCTCATCTCCCAGTAAGTGGCCCCAACCACCGCAACCACGCTTTTCACCTTCGGCTGTCAGCAACAGAGCGTTAGATCCCGTTCCTGAAATTTAAATATAATCCTTATGAATATCAATTCTATATTTACAAATACAAAATATAATATTTTTTCCGCTCCCGAAAAAAATTTAAACTATCCTTATAATTTAGTCGTCTAAAAGTAAAGTTCTATTTTAGCCTAGCCACAGCTCCGATTTTGTTAGCTCCATGAAATGCATGACCACAAAATAAGTAAGTAGTACCACAGTAGTACAGTAATTCGTAAAAAATATTTACGGATTTTTGTGTCTGTACATAAAATAGGTTAAGTTTCGTAGTTTTTTTTATTGATGAAATTAAATAACAAGAAGAGAATAAAATAATTACAACTAATATTTACTATACATTAAAAAAATCGGAAGTGTCAAAGAGTGTCCAAAATACATCAATTATTAAGTTAAAAGTAAGATTTTTTGTTATAGTGCTTACTCGCACTTTGAGTATCTCTAAGAAATGAAAAAAGATCCCAAAAATTTCCGGTTTCGGTTTCGAGTCCCGCCGAAACCGGAAAATTTTGGGAACTTATTTCATATCTTAAAAGTAAGATCTGTAAATACATTCCAACGTTCTAACTCAGATAATTGAAGTAGGTAAGTATAAGTACATTCTATTCATCATAGCTGTCGTCGGCGCGTGTAAAGAGAAAGTAAGCAATAACTAGGAAATAAGCACATAGGTAACTATTTGACTAGATAGGTACCTACCTACACCTAACCGGCACCTATAGAATGCACTAATCGTACAACGCCTTCGCTTGAAATATTGCGCAGTTTACCTAGAACGATTTTGTATAGGTTCACCGATTTGATGCGAAATTGTACTTAAAAGGTATTGTTCAGTTGTAGGCTTGTAGCGACTCTGCAAACGTAGTGTAGGACGACGATTTGCGAAAGACTGCTGGCAGATGCCCGATCGATGCGGGAAGTTGAAGACAGGGCGCTATGGCGCTCATTAGGAGAAGCCTATGTCCAGCAGTGGACTAATTCAGGCTGATGAAGATGATGATGAAGTAATATGTAGAAAATACAAAAGAGCAAGCAGAGAGGGATAAAATTTTAATAAACGGTTGTCTATTCAGTTTGCCCCTCTGATTAGAACATTTAACAATGGCAAAAGAACGTTTAACATAAACATTGAAGTCATTTGTTTCAATGCTGTAAATCGTAATCACAATTGAAAACAATCTGAATGTAGGTCAGGAAACAGGGCCGTTTAATTAGGTCTTTAGATAACCTCTCACCCTGGAGGCTGGATGTAAATAGTTTGTAATTAATATTTTTGTAGCCTGTGAGACGACTTTTATTTGCTATCTGTTGGTATGTTTTACTTGGGAGGGACATAGGTCTCTCCCCTAATGAGCGCCATAGCGCCCTGTCATATTACTTATGTGACCTAAACAATTAACCATTAGTTTCACTTCTAATTCTGGCAACGGAAATCAAGTTTCTGACATTAGTTACTCGGAAAACGAATCTTCTAACCGCCAAATCAATCCATTTATAAAGCTGGTTTTGATTTTACCTCCGTATTCCGTATCAACTTTATACATTCATGATAAATCTAGAAGTTAATCAGTTGGTTTGGTATGTCAGTAGCGAGACAAAGTCATTGGACTGCTCAGTTTAATGAAGTCAAGGTCACTTCAAATCAACTTTAGACATTCGGAAACGTTTTTGTTTAAGTACGTACCGTTATGGTATGGGATATTTTGTCCCCAAACTGTTAGAAAACATCGCCACTTCTTGTGAATGTGTAATTTTATTTGGAGTGCAATTATGAGGTATTGTATTATGCCCTATTTTGTTGTAAATCGTCAAGAAACTAATTCTTAACTCATTCGTTGTCAAAGCTTACTTGTCTTGCTAAGCATGTCTCACCAATTTTAAAACAGATTGTGGTTTACTCCACTCGGTGATACTAATTATGTATTCGTTTTATAACAATCTCCGCAGCTACCGTAATTTCTCCAAAAGTTTAAGGGCTCGCTGTTATTAATTTTTTGAGACTCTTCTTAGTTTGTTTCTGACCGCCCGAAAGAATGAAAAAAGGGAAAAAATCAGCGGCTCGCCCACTCGCCGTCACACTTTTTTGTGCTCTGAAGTTTTTGCTGATCGCCGCAAATAAATCGAAAAAGTACAACAGCTGTGTCCGCTCATGTGCTCGCTGTGTTAAGGCCGTCGCGTCACCTTAGTTTCGTTGTCTTTGCTGTCAAGCCTACCTTAATAAACTTCAAAATTTCGAGGCTCGTTGTTATTTAGGTATATACAAAGATAGATTGATAGATAGTTAAAGTACAAAGTTTGTCTTGCCAAAAAAATTCTTTTGCCGTGGTCTTACAATACTTGTACTTTTGTTAACCTCACCGAACTCCAAAATTACCGGCTGCAGTTCGCTAGCCGATATTGATCTGTATATTTGACTATGACAAACTAGTTACTTTTCACCAACATCCGAAAATTACTTTAAAAAAAAATCGCGGCTCGCTCCGCTCGCCGTTACTTATAATTTCTATTGTTAGAAGTTGAGGGTTCGGAAAGTCAACCGGTGGGTCAACCTACCCCCAAGGTGGTTCAGTTTCGTTTGGTTGTGCTTGGTAGTAAATCGCCCCGGGTGCCAGCCCACGCTACGCCGCCACTGTTAGGGCCCATACAATAAATACCTTATAGACTAACATAGATAAAAACATTTAAAATTAACCGAGTCATCGACGCTCCGATGACGCACGCGCTGTGTCGTTTGACAGGCGTCCAATGAACTTCCTGAAAACGACACCTTTCGGCCAAAGCCCACTGTCCATATACGTAGAGAGTCGATCCGTCGGCACTCTCACCATAAATGAACCGAAGTTCACGTTACGGCGAGACACCAATTTCTCAACTCTCAAGGAGATGCCGGCCTTCTGTTTCAGGTACTTCTCCACATCCTCAGTGGTCACGGAGTAGAAGACTTAGTCCGATGAATGGGCTAATGAGACTTTTTAGTCTCATCAGTCCGATGATGCTGATCAATACAGATCACCGGACTACTGAGCCTTTTAGTCCGATATTTACACATTTTGACTTTCCCAAAAAAAAGAAATGCATTAACTTCAGTTTATTTTTTCCAACATGTACGTTTACAATTGATTTATCATTCAGACTTCAAGAAATTCCACTTTTGCATAGGAACAAACTTTTTATAGCCTCTGAGGGAGCTGTTTTTTTAGTTTATACAAGACAAGCTGCTGCCCGGGCTTTTCAAGTAGGTAGGTATCCTTTGTCCGTCTCCGGGATACTATTAACCTTCCTGCCAAAAGCCAAAACCTGAAATTGGCGTCTTTTAAAAAAAAAAATATCGCGTCCATCATTCATACCTTGTTTTTCTAGTACAGTATAATGTTGTAAACAAATCTTATTTAACAAACACATTTCTCATCACAAACTCAGTCCGAAAAAAGTTATGATGACAGTTTGAAGTTTGCAGGTATTTAATAGGTTACCGCAAAACAGATTGCTATTACATGCTTTCGTACATTAAAATAATCAGTGGTCTTATCTCGTGCGCCTAGTACTCGTTATAGAATTATGCGACGTATTTTCCCACAATTAACCATGGATGAGCTAATCATTTCGCTTGCCCCGGGGAATAAAGTCGTAAGCGCTATTACGACTGTTTTATTGTTATCTCATTTTTGACATCCTTAGGTGATGTACTATTTATGCTCTTGGGGCATACCAAATAAAACAAGCCTGCAGCTATTATGGGGAGCACTTAAAAGAAGATGGCAGTTATAAAATAGAAGTGTGCCGAGTGTGAGAGAGATAGTTGAACCTAACTTGAGCCATCCACTTTCGACATGGTAATGCCTCATCTCCCTTTTTACTTTTATCGAAAGTGCAGAGAAATGGTCTTAGAAGAATTTGGACAGTTAAGTATTTTAGCCACAAATCCATGGCTGTTGAGGGGACAGATACAGTCTTGACATAGACAGCCCCGTATACACTATACGTATATTTTAGTTCAAGGGGGCATGATACGCAGGACAACAGGCACACAAGCGATGCACTCCCATTATTGCAGTTGTGAATTAGGAAAACGTACCCTGGGCTGCTGTTCCCACGTCATGTTGGCATTATGGTATTTAGGATTGGGGAGACATCAGTCAGGAAAACATTACCCCCTGCTACATTATTTGACAATATCAATATACGACATGACGTGGAGAACGAAGATGCTGAGTCCAGCGATGACGAATTGTAAAAACAATTGATGACCGAGCGAAAAAAAATACGCCAACTTTCATACAAAATCCGGCGTTGGCTTTTCATTAAGTTCAGCCGTGAAAAGGTAACGGACAAATAGTATAATTAGTTTCGAATTTACAATATTACTTTGGATGTCCTATTCTTAGAGGATGATCAACGTTGATTCTTCTTCTACGATCTTCAACTCACCAGCTATTATAACCATGCCACCGTTAGGTGCTGCAGTGAACAAGGACCCCGCAGTATCAGTTGCCACGTAGATAGCTTTGGCAGAATTCGGATCCTTCTCTGTGACTTTAGCTGCTAGTTCTGCATTGCTGCTGTCTTGTGCACAGCCTGATAGTGTTAAACCCTGCGGATAAAGATAGTTATTTTGACCACTTCATTATTTTATTTGAAATTTTCGCATACTTAATCACATAATATTTGCCTTGCTCGATTTGATTCATTAGATGAAATATGGGATCGAATCTGTCGTGATCGAAACATTTATGAAAGCTACCCAAAATTTTAGAAAGAAGTGTTCTAATTATATTTGCTCTTAATGTGGCCTCAAATAACGTATAAGCTTTTACCAACGAATCCAAAGGCCGATCCTTCGGTAATCCAGCATCTTCCTTAGCAGCATTGACCATAGCCAGTACTCTGTTCGCACACTCATCGATGCCGATGCTCCAGTGGTTCGTGCCGGGTCCCTTTGCTTTGCCGACCACCACTCCATCCTCATTGCAAATCACGAGGTTGGAGTGGGTGGCTCCTCTGTAAATTTAACTTGTGTTTAAATAACAATGCAATGTGACAGTGAAGTAAATTTTGTGTTTAGATTAATATAAGTATAAGTAATTTTAACAAGAAATTAAAAACCGAGTTTGTCGGTTTTTATTATCCAATGTTAGTTTTGTTGGACTAACATTGGATAATAGGTAAACTATCAAATACCTAAGTTCTCCTTTAACCTATAGAAATATTGTCTATCTTTGTATTTCTTTTTTGTGAACATAGACATGTACGGATCTAGTACTATCGAATTCCGTAAATTGAAATGGCACTATACTAACCATTAAAATCAACAGTTATTATCAAATAAGCTAATAGGTAGCACCTGTATGAATCATCGATGTAAATAAATTTGGGTTTGAATAGAAAAGTTTCTTTTGCTTACTGGTACATACAAGTATTTATTAATAGAGGAGACTAACAAAAGAACCTGCCTACAGCAGAAGTGCTCACTTATCTATTGATTAGAAAACTTATCTGCTTTCTATCAGGAATCAATAACGACAGATAAATGATTGTTTGGGAATATACGATTTAGTTGTTTAGTGATAAGATAATTATTAGTTATTAGGTAGGATCATACACGTGAATGTTGATATAAATAAAAGAGATAATGATGGATTAGTTTTCAGCAAAATATTAGATGGATACTTAATTATCTATGACAAGCAGCGCCTCGCGGTTTCACCTGCGTAGTTCCCGTTTTCCGTGGGAATTCCGGGATAAAATAGCCTATGTACTATTCCAGACTATAATCTATCTCTGTGCCAAATTTCATCCAGATCCGATCAGCCATTCTGGCGTGATTGAGTAACAAACATCCATCCATCTATCTATCCATCCATCCAAACTTTGACATTTATAATACTAGCAGCGCCTTGCGGTTTCACCCGCGTAGTTCCCGTTCCCGTGGGAATTCCGGGATAAAAAGTAGCCTATGTTCTATTCCAGACTATAATAATCTATCTCTGTGCCAAATTTCATCCAGATCCGTTTTGCCGTTCTGGCGTGATAAAGGAACAAACATCCATCCATCTATCTATCCATCCATCCAAACTTTGACATTTATAATATTAGTGGGATTAGTGGGATTGGTAGGATGGGATATTTTATTTAGTTTTTTTTTAGAATTTACATAAAATGAGTTCTGATTCTGTGTTGAATATCACTATATACCTCATCTGAGACAGCAGCGCGTTTTTACTCTACATATTTCTTTAGTTTTGTGAATAAAAATTATAGTTCTCGGTTCTTAAATTTTACGATAGTTCTGTCTGGTATGTACAGTGCGCGTCACAATTAAGTATCCCCCTATCTCAATGTATGTAGGTTCAAATCCTGTCAGCGATCGTTGGAGATTGGGTGATCAAAACTACATGTTTTTTTATAATTTTTCCATTTTCTTTTCACATTTTTGACGTTTTCAACAAAAATGTTATGTATGTATCAGCTAAATAGCTCAGTTGATTTAATGCCGAGAATTCGAGTCTCCATATAAAGGGTGGGTGGTTCGATCCTTAGCGGCTTGATAAGTTTTTGCATTGAAAATTAGTCACAAGCGAATAGAAGTTAGAAAATATTTTGTAGACAAGGGGGATACTTAATTCTGACACGCACTGTACATAATACCTACTTATATCAAACGGGGGATATTTTACAACAATGTATTGCAATGTTACAAGTACAGGCCAAGTTCATGACTTATCGACGCAATATTATCGTTATTTATAATCAGATAAAAGTATCATCGTTATCATCACTGTTTTGAACGCTACTACGCATCACTATTGTTTGTTCTATCAAAGAAGGAAGTGAGGAAATTGTATAGTAACCTAATACAACTCAATTTTTTTTTCCAATTAATTATCTTGATGGTAATTGTATTTATTCACATAATTTAATATGGGTTTTGATTTACAAAAATAACTATACCATTTTTAGGGTTCCGTACCCAAAGGGTAAAAACGGGACCCTATTTACTAAGACTTCGCTGTCCGTCTATCCGTCTGTCACCAGGCTGTATCTCATGAACCGTGATAGTTAGACAGTTGAAATTTTCACAGATGATGTATTTCTGTTGCCGCTATAACAACAAATACTAAAAAACAGAATAAAATAAATATTTAAGGGGGCTCCCATACAACAAACGTGATTTTTTTGCTGTTTTTATAGATAATGGTACCCTTCGTGCGCGAGTACTCGCACTTGGCCGGTTTTATTACAGTTGATATTTATCAACAAAATTACCTGCAATGGCGCATAATAAGGGCTAAAAACTTATGTACCAAAATGATTGGTTCTTATCAATGAAGTACCTAATCTAAGTAGGTGCGTAATCGATTATGTGGGTTGATACAAAGGTTGATAGCCGAACAGGGAAATAACCTTACGGGCGTTCGATTTACACTGCATTAAAAATAAAACTCATGGAAAAGTAATTTGCCGCAAAATGTAAACCTTTTTCTATGAAACCAAGTTATTACAAACTGTCATTAAAATGTTATTTTTGTAGCATTTGGTAATAATGTTAGAATTTATAAGGATGAAAATATTTAGTATCAATTCTGCGAAAAAATTAATAAATATTTTCATTTTGTAGTTGGCGTCGTTTTTCTTCTACAACCCGGACTACATTTTGTTAGAACTTATCGGAGAAGGTTTTTTCGCGGAATTGTTACTAAATATTTTCATCCTTATATTTTGCAATGGATTTCCGCAAAGTAACGCCTGAATCTATTATTTATGTTAGAATTTTTTAATAAGCCGTGTTACTTATAAAAAAATCCAACATTTAAATTACCAAATCATTCAAAAGTATTAGGTACCGGAAGTATTAACGTCATAGATTATGTACCTATGACCTTAAGCAAATTACTAGTTGTATATACTGTGCATGCTCACAGTCACGTCAACTTTTTGAAATTGCACCAAAAATCTTCGTGTTTCTTTACGGAATCGATTTCCAGAAGTTTTTCATAAAACATTACCACAAAAACCCATACTAACATTAATAACTAACGTAACGAAAACAAACGACTTATTGGGAGTAACAAAACAGGTTGTCACTGATCTGACATTTACATAAATTTAATATTATGAGAGTAAACTTATAAAAATTCAAGGGCGACTACCTACAAAATTGTTTGGATTGTTTAAATTCTTGTTACTTCGAGATCAGGATTTTAAACCTTGAGTGTAGAGAGCTAAGGCTTTGTATTAAATGTTGCTATTTTGATGGTGTGGTTGACAAGCCGATTGAATAATGCAGCTTGATTGGCCAGAGATTGCAACCATGCGCCTTTTTATGCAATGTACCGGACCAGTAAGGAGGTACCTGCCGTCTACAACTACATGTTGATGCTGATACCAACAGTGGACTAGCAATAGGATGATGATGGATAAACTGGACGACCTCTGTGGCGCGGTGGGCGAAGGTCTGCTTGCGGGTTCGATTCCCGCCTCGGGACAAATGTGTGTACGATCTGCAGACATTTGTTCAGGGTGTTCTGGTAGTTTTCTATGTCTACTTAAAAAAAACTATCTAAGATATTGTATTAGGTACATTATGTATATCAGTTATCTAGTACCCGTAACACAAGCTCTGCTTAGCTTGGGGCTAGATAATGCTGTCTGAATTGTCCTACACACATTTGTCCCGAGGCGGGAATCGAACCCGCAACCTCCTGCGTCGCAGGCAGACCTTCGCCCACCACGCCACAGAGGTCGTCAATCCTATTTATTTATTATTGTGTAGGTACAAAAAAATAAAGAAAGTTTTTATCTATAAAATGCATTAAGTACCTATGTATCTAACCTACTTATTTACCAAATAACATAAATTAGGATTTACCTTCCAATACCTACCTATACAGATATTGAAAAACCTACAGGGGAACAACTAATAGAAATGCAAAGTACTAGTTTGAAATATATTATGTTTTAATATGAGAGGTCCCTAATTTAGGTTTAGAACCTATCCGCGGAAAGCCGGTTTACAATAGAAAATTAATATTAAGGCTAATCTAAACCCCTGTTTAGTTTATGCAGCCAGTCCACTCCAAAGAGAATAGAGAATTTAATACTACGCGTCCACTCAAGACACAAAACAAATAAGTAGGTAGGTACTTAACTTCCTATGTATGTATAATTTAAAAATACCCTGTCTTTAGTTATTATAAGTTTACGAAGTACCTACCTAAATGCAATTATTAATTTTGCTACAGCATTGTTCTACTAATTACAAATTCGTGAAACTTGTAGAATGCCCCAAGGCGAGCCTTTCTACTCTTACAACTAGCATTAAAATAATATCACTCACCCTTCTACGCCTCCAAAATACATAGCGACTTGTTAAAAATAATTCAGATAAAAAAATATTTTTAGTTTTCTATTATTTAATTGCTACTTCCCGGTAAAACAACTTTTCTATTGCCAAAAATGTAACACGTATTACTCGCCAACACGCCCACAACAACACTAAATTGAGTGAGTGAGCTGCTGAGCGGAGCGGAAGTGAGTGGCATCAATGACATTCAAAGGAATTTGGCATTGACAGATAACAGACGGTGAAATCGTTCATTCAGTAGCATGTTTCGAAACGGTTTTAACGATACTACTAAAACCTGTGCTATAACCATTGAAACGAAACCGATAACTTCGATAACGTTATAATAATTAATGTTACAATATATAATACCATATTAATCGTACATGCACTATGTTCATGCACTCACGGAATGATAGATGGCGACATTGTCGTGAGACGAGAAAGCATAACAGGCTGAAGTTGTAAGTACCTATTTTGCAAAACACACACGACCAATCTGTCAAGAAAGCTACGAATGTGAAGACCAATGGAATAGTAAGATTTGATCACACAACGAAAAACTGGTTGAAGTCATCTGCCCGGACCCTGCAATAACTTATCACTTAATACTATCGATCATAAATTAGGTAGGTACCTACCATGTTTTCACAATACATTTATTTTATTTTAATTATTGCATTAAGGGCTTATCATAAATCACAATGTTATATAATTATGTTTGTATGTACCTACCTATTATAATTGAAATAGAGTTCAACTTATCAAGTACCTAGGTAAATCCTGGATTTGTAGATTTCGGCAAATTAAAAGATGAGAAAGGCATATTAGACTATTAGGTAGATATATAGATAGATATACAATACTTTATTGTACCACACAAATACAGAAAACAATAGGTAGCTAAGGTAAGTACCTACCAATCACTGGAGGTTAATAAATAAAACTCAAAAAATACGTAACATTTCGTATAATATTTCATACAATTTTATCATTTTTACTTAAGTAATTTACATTCCATTTTCTAATATATTAACAATAGAAAAATTAAGTAGGGAGGTATATCTTAGTAGGGAGGAACGATAGTATTTTCATGTTTATAGGAGCGGTTATGGCGTTTATTTATACCTATATTATTTGTAATGTAAACGTATTTTAATAGATAAGGGCAATTACTTTATTGTATTAAAGTATAATTATTAAATGCATTAAATTTCCAAATTCCTATGTTGAAAAAAGAAGCAGCTAGCTTAAGCTGCTGGTGACTTGGTGAGGTTATTATGATGATAATTCAAATAACACTTTTATGGCCCACGATGCTGATTACTCTTCCGCGTCGTCCGTATGACGCCGGCGAGGCTGGGCAGTGAATGCGTATTAGTTTTTCGGTAGGTATTTCTTCCTTTATAAAGTGAGTTTGACATTATCTACATAATTATAATAGTAAATACTGATGTCAAATAATAAATTATATCTCAATAAACTATGCATTCAGAACCTTTAAAAGTTAGACTTATTTGGAGATACTAATTCAACGAATATCACACAATTTTGTGTTGATTATAATAATTTTATCCTTATTGCATACAAAATAGTTACTATTTTTGGAAGAAAAGGCAATAATCGAATTTAATGAAGAGGAACTAACTACAGGATAATCTAGCTTATCTACTTAGAATTATTACTGGGACATTTTAGGACATTTACTATATTACGAAGCTGTGAAGCTTTCACAGGCTAATTAATTGGTACAACATTCTACATAAATAATTATTGCATTATAAATATCAGGGTAATAAATCTATGAAGATACTAAACTAGTACTAAACATTTGTAGGATTCATTTTTTAACTAATAGATTACCATACCCATGAATAGTACATATAAACATTTTAATATAAAATAACTTATTAGATTAAAATATTATTCAGACAGTCTTTTCAATAATAATCTTTCATAAATAATTCTAATAGCTCCAATTTAATATAGCTCAGATTTCATAACCAAATGGATTTTAGTAAAACTACGATTAATATTAACGTTACCTACAGTTTAGACACGCATTACGTTATTTTCAAAACGCTTTGTATACCCGTTATTTGGTTAACATCGACGACTAGATCTTTACACATCAGGACATCACTAAAAGTTTTATGCATTAAGAGCATTCCTTTCATAGAGTAACTTATATTGATTCCTTTCGCTTCTTATGTCCATATCAATAGTAAACTTATAGGTTTTATTTTTCTATACACATGCGACGACGGTTGACTGGAACTGTGGTGTCTGCCGTCGCATCGCATGACGTCACCTGAAAAATGTTTAAAAACAAGTTAAAATTGACTGCGCCATCTATTGAGCATCACATATACTAAGACAGCCTGCCAACAATGAAATAGTTCAAGTTTCCCAAGGCAGATGGCTGTGTCAGAGCCGAACAAGGAAATTTCTCAACGAAGAACGTAACACAAGTCGTTCAATTTGCGCCTTCCGTTGCGTGGTTGCCACTCAAAATGGGTAGGTCTTAGAGACGGCCGTAAGGGTCTACGGGCTACCTACCTACCTAATAACAGTCAGTTCTGCAAGCTTTGATGTGTCTTGCCCATTGATAGGTACCTACTTGACGTCTCACAAATTAGGTACCTAAGTACCTACTTTTTCGTAGCAAGGATGAGCGTCCACTTCGTAGTTACCTTTCAGCAGCTGTAGACACCTGAAGGTTGGATGCATCAGGCTCCTCCAATGAGTGTGAGTGCTGCGGCTTGTGATTGGCTCGCCGCGAACCCCCGCCCTCTTCAGACTCCCGCCTCCCCCCGCCGCCGGCGCAGAAGCACTTGCAGATTATCCGCTTGAAAGCGAACCTGTAGAAGAGGGTCTTTTAGTTCACATTCGTAGGAAAACCAAAAACCAGTATTAAGTTTTGTATTTTAATTTTTAGTGCACATTGGTAAATTCAGAACCCCTAGTCCGATTGTTAAAAAGTTTCTATGGGATTTGGTATCTACTACAGCCATATCAATATAAATGTTCTGTACCTAGTCATAGAATATACTCTATATATCTAAATATCTCTATATATATGACTAGGTAGAGAACATTTATTGTGGAGACATGGAACCACGTCAAGTCAATCCCATACAAAATGAGTGTGAATGCTACGACTATGATGCTGAGAGGGTCTGTCTGTACCCTAAGCTTTCTGAACGCATTTAACATAACCATCTCTATCCCACTCCCACTCACCTGAAGTCCTTAGAGAACAGCGCATAAATGAGCGGGTTAATCGCAGAGTTGCAGTAACCCAGCCAGAACAACACAGAGAACAGTAGATCTGGTACACACTCCTCGCAGAAAGCCCGCACCACGTATACACTGAAGAATGGAAGCCAGCAGAAGACGAAGCCTCCGACTATGATGCCGAGGGTCTTGGCTGCTTTGGTTTCCATGCGGAAGCGCTTCACCTGAAAGGAGCAGATTACTGTTTAAGATTGATAGTCTTGTGCTGGCGCGAAATTTAGTTTTTTTTGAGGTTTTATTTTTTTCTACGTTCTACATAAAAAAGAACCAAGTGCTTCTAAAATAAAAATAAAAATGAAGTTGACTTTATCAAGGGTTCATAGAAAATGGTTCACTTTGCGGCAAATATTTTTCACTAAGCTTTATTTCTTGTAGAACGCAGTAAATTAAAAATTTCAAAAAAAATAATCTCGCGTCATCACGATACGATCAACATTAAGTTCATTATCATCAACAGAATATCTTAGTTCTATGGTAGATCAGGATATTTAATTAAATTTAGATGATTTAAAATGGTTCAAATCGGTTCTATGACATTTTCTTTTACGGTCTACCGCAAAGTAGATCTGAGCTTGCCTCTGGGTGGCTGAACTGAAAACGCCCCCATAATGCTTATTCCTTATTCTTCGCTCTTGAGCTAGAGTCTAGTAAGATGAATTAAAAGTCTGAAGTACCTGAGCCTTAATATTCCTCTTGCCCATCCTCCTCGTTCTGGGCTTGTCATCGTACTCGTCATACATAGGCCCTGGGGCCAGATGGTGGCTGCGGACCCTGAGTTTGCTCTCCGTCAACTCTCTGCCATCTCTCTCGTAGTGGACGGCGTATAAACTGGAAGAAGACAATCTTTTAGAAAGAATAAGCTTGTGGAAGGTAGCCCTGAATATCACTTTTTAGGCCCGTATTATCAAAGCTCGCTCAGTCACCGATCTATGCTTGAGTGACGTTTATGCCATAGAAAAGCGTTACTCAAGCATCGATTGATAACTGAGGAAGCTTTTATAATACGGGCCATAGAGAGGTAAATATCACTCAGTCCGTTTATTCTAAATAGGGTTACGACAAGAAAATACATTGAGTTAGATAACCAGGCCGGAATACTAGATGAAGCTTGCACTGGACCGATAAAGCTGGTTTGTTAGCTAGGTAGGTCAACGGGTTATATAATTAGTTATTTAACCCGTTGACAAACACCTGACTAACAAGCCAGCTTGACGATGATGATAATGATGAAGAAGAATAACTTAAAACTAGAAGATATATATTTTTCTATCTTCGTCAGCAACTTTGGAACTTAATTCTGACTGTCTTTGGTAGGTTTTGTTGCAGCAAGAACACTATTTCTTGAAACATAATATACTACTATGCTGGTCCTTAGACAATTTAGAACCAGAAGATCGTTACCTTGGACTTGGCGATCTGCTCGGTGATCGCGAGTTCTCATGGTTGGTGCAGATCTGCTCTGAAGATGGATACGATACGGAAATCTTCACCTTTTCATGAGCTCGTCTTGCGCTGGAGTGCCTGGAAATTAGGAGACTAAATATCAATTCAGATGTTTTCTTACAAGTTGACGGTAATTGGATTACCTATTGTAGATGGTATGCTAGCATGTATCAGTGTTTTTATTCTATCTTACACAATGTTTTGTGTGAATAGTTCAAAAAGGTAAAAATTCGTGTTTGACGTAGAATTACCGCGGGCTTGGATTCTGTTTTTTGAGTGTTTCTATGTGATTGGCGTACCTACACTGTTTATTAGCTTCAAGAAGAAAAACGGCTAAAAGGATTTCTATAAAATTACGTATAAAAATATTTAAATGATCTCTTTTAAGGTTCATGGCTGCATTTTGCACGCTCTCGCAATCTCATTTGGCGAAAAAAAGTGAAAAAGCGAGAACCAAGGAGTTTTTTTATAGTTTTCAATTAATCACATGTGACATCAGACCATCAGCCCGTAGGTCGACTGCTGAACATAGTCCGCAACCAAACGACGACGAAACCCACGAATAGTGGTACGTGGAATTATGCTAAAACCACTCCTATATTGTCATTTGAAAGCTATTTCAATGACCTTGAAAACCTTCTGTGTACTGCTACCTACTTACTGGCCTTCGGCATACAATTGCAAATTACGAAGGCTATTCCAAGGACTGTCAAATGTCCATATACGATGGGTGGTTTAGCATAATTCCACAGATGAGCACTGAGCAGTCTCCATCCATCGACTTTCTGCGACAAACGATGGGATACCATTATCTTCGGTCCATCAAATAGGAGGTCTCCTACACTCCATTTGGCATTGCATCGTGGTTGCCACTCGAGAATCTCCTCTTTACATCAGATCCACAGCCCATAAAACCTTCTCACCTTCGTAACCTCTCCGGCGAGGCACTAAGCGAAGTGCTGGTGGAGTGGTTGGAAGCAGTGGATAGAGGAGATCCGTGGGGCCGGTTCGATCCTCGACCCCGATGTATCCTCAGAGTCAGACGGTTGTCGTCAAAGCGATTGCCGAGGCCTTTACCTGAAAGCAGGGAAAAGAATGACATTTAGAATGACGTCTTTTTACTGCTATTTCAAATTAAATATTGAATACATGAGAATTCCGCCGGACCGAATAGAGACCACCAAAATCACATTTTAGAGATTTTTTTTAACCCAGCAGTGGCTCTAGTCACCTTGCAAATAATGAAAACACATGTATAAATTAGAAAAAAGGTAGGTAATTAATTAAAATCTCAATTTCAGAAGCATGCAATAAGTCACAATAGGCTATTTGACTACAATAAAAATAAGTTCCAGATTGTTTTCATCCGAGTCAGTGACAGCGTAACAAAGCGTAATCAGGTGAGTTTTATTAAAAATATGCCTGTTTTAGGTAAAAAAAAAACAAGATTAAAATTTCACATTTTTTGATATACGATCACGTGACCGAAAACGCTCTGCGTTTGGTAGGTTCGCTGGTAACGTCACACTATTACAGATTACTGTGTCAATGAGTTCTTCTTGTTAGGTGTGGTGCGGCGTGTGACGTCATTGCTCAGAGCACGGGAGCCATGACCGGCGCACCACTATTTTATTCAAACTTTAAAATTAGTTTTTATAACTAATACGACTGGCCTTGAAGAAATATTAATTACATGTTGCATTATTTTTATCAGACAATACGTTAGAATTATTTCCCAGTAGTAATCAAGTAGCCAATTTAAATAGGGTGAAATTAACTGTCTGTCGCAAATTTTGTACCTACTTATCTTTCTATTTCTCGTATTTTTTAAATTATCTTCTCACTTATGGCAGAAGAGCATGAGTTTTGCTCAAATCACAAAGCAAACAATCACTTTACTCTTACCCTTTGTAGTCCTAAACCCCTGGTTGATAGCCTTGGTAGTCCTAACCGCTGCCTTATAAATCCTCCAATAGAAGAACAGCATCACAAACATGGGGATATAGAAGGACCCCAGTGCTGAGTAGACGACGTAGCCGGCGTCGTTGGTGAGCTCGCAGGTCCATTGGCAAGGGGGGTGTGGGTCTTGACCTTCTACCTGGGGAGAAAGAAGAGAAAAAAAATCAGAGGAGTTGAAGAGCCAGTTATTTAACATCCAAAGAAATAGATTGTGTTGTGCAAGCGGAGAGAAATCACCTAGGTCATCCGAACCTAGGTGACTTTTATTTTGAATCAAAATGACGTCCCCAAAATTTAAAAGACCCTTGGTGATTGAAATTAATAATCCCTTGATACTTCTTGCTTTCGGAAAGAAGACTGCAATTTTCTTACCTGCTTGTCTCTTCGGCAGCATCAAACAGAGTCACAATACCCTGTTTGATGCTGCTAACAAGCGCAAGTGATCCATCATCAAAGCGACAGTCATTTTTGCGATGACAAATTTACCCGGTGACGAATTTACCCTAACCCGGCTGTTTCTTACCTGCTTGTCTTTCCATCCAACTAACGGTGGAAAACAGATCACGAACGACAACACCCAGAGTCCTCCAATCAAAGCCTTTGCACGCTTCCGACTCATAATGCTGGGGTAGCTGACTGGACGTGTCACAGCCACATAGCGGTCTAGTGAGATCGCACACAGGTTGAGGATGGATGCTGTGCACATCCACACGTCGACAGCTAGCCATACTGAGCACCAGACGTCGCCGAAGATCCATATCTGGAATGAAGAAGAGGGGGTTTAAGGCCCGTATTATAAAAGCTTCCTCAGTTATCAATCGATGCTTGAGTAACGCTTTTCTATGGCATAAACGTCACTCAAGCATAGTTCGGTGACTGAGCGAGCTTTCATAATACGGGCCTTAGTATGGTGAATGACGGTGCGTAGGGTTACTTAACCTCCTACACTAAGTTAAACCCAAATCAGGGGTCGTTTTATGACTGTATGGTAGACCCTGATTAGGGCTTTTGTGAGTCTACCATAGTCGGAAAACCGAGCCCTGATCAGGCTCCAAACGAGCGTAGGATTTAAAAGTTGAAATCTTACAAACTTATCTCTCTCTCGCAAGGTTTGAAGACAACCTTGCGAGAGAGAGATAAGTTTGTAAGATGTCATTCATAACTCATACATAGTAGGTACTTTTTCAGTTGACATCGGATGCGGGTGCGGGTAGGATTTTGGTCCAAGTTTTGATTTTTGGAACCAAAGATCTTTGATTGAAACTAAAAACCGTCACGCTGTGTGAAATTCTACAAAAAAGTTAGAGTGTCGTTAATTAATAAATTTTATTTCAATCATTTCTGATTTATTTAATAGGTTTAAGTACTACTTTATTGAAAAATACTGAACAAAATCACGTGAACTTTTTTTTCCTATGGTAGTGATGCTACAGATCCTTTTACTCAGTTACGTTTTACGACCGTTAATTTGAACATCCCTACACACGCTGACAACTTGAGAAATAAATTAGGTACACGTTACCACTGGAATTTGCCAGTAGAATTACAGGCTATAAGTACTTACGTAAGTACTTAGACTAACATGTAACACCCCATACACCTACACGGTGATATTTTCAGCACAACTAACTAAATAGAAAGTACCTAGTCAAGAGTTTAAACTCACTTCACTCACACTCGTTTAAATCACTAATAAGTCCCATTTATGTTACCAGTGCCATTTTTACCCTTATCATGACTTACGTAGGTATTGGAATGGAACAATGGGCTACTTGACTACTACTGGGAAATAATTCTGACGTAGGTATTGTCTGATAAAAATTATCAAAGTCTAAGTAATATTTCTTCAATGCCAGTCGTATTAGTAATAAAAACTAAATTTAAAGTTTGATGATAAAAATGACGCGCCGAAACGATAATCTCTGTCATGTCCTGTGAGACCTGAACAAATGCGCTGATGCTGCTGATGACAGTCGATACTTTTTAGTTTGCCTACATAGCCGTATAACATAAAAACATTACGCCTACTATTTCATGGTATATTAAACCGATTAAAAAACTGAAAACTGGATTGAATTGAAGCTATTAACGTTAGCTTTGTAGTTCAGCAAATATCTCTCTAGGGGTCAATACAAATGTTTCCTCTGGCGAGATATTTTCTAACCATTTCAAAAAGTGGATAACTCACCCGTAGTTTCGATTTTGGGCGAGCAAGATCTAACCCGGTACAAATTTATTAAGTAAAGTTTAGATTATTTTACGGATCTGAACTTTCCAACCGTGCAAGCTCCTCATACATAAACAGGCCTACATTGTGCAGTGGGAGATTTATCGCTGAAAGTGATGAACTGCTTCAGATATGTTAATAGCGGCAGGCTAGGTACCATGTCAGTCAACTCGCTAGCTTTGCATAATATTATATCTAGATGATTTATACAGAAGGAACGAATCTATTTTAAACTATCATTTGCATAGATTATTTGAGCCTGGGTTCTGAATTAATATCCCTTGGGTACTTGCTTCTGTCAGCGGCTTCACTCGCGATATTCTAATAGAAACTTACGGCCGTCAAATAAATTCGCTAAGTAAAGTGTTACAAGATCTCTCGACGAACTCTGTCGCGCTGGACGAAGGTCCGCCTGCGACGCAGGAAGTTGCGGGTTCGATTCCCGCCTTTGGACAAATGTTTGTACGATTTGTTCCGGGTGTTCTGGTCGTTTTCTATGTATAATAAAAAATATCTATCGATGTATCTTAGTATTATATTATGTATATCAGTTATCTAGTACCCATAACAAATGCTCTGCTAATCTTGGGGCTAGATAATGCTGTATGAATTGTCCAGATATATTTATTTATTTATTAAGATTATGGAGAATCGAAACCATTCTCCAATTTCACCTTCATATAATTTTAACAAAATGATATTTTTCTTCGACTGTTCAAAAGGCTTTCCGGAAGATAGTAGTTGTCAAAAAGATTGCATACAATATTTAAAACCGCTAAAATATTTAAACTTCGCGGAACCTGTCATATTCATCATGTCGATGACTCAGTAACGCAGTTTCTGAATAGCCACGCAAGCGAAAATCAACATTATCAGAAAAAAAGCCCTTAGCAACGCGCCAACCTAGACGCTTGCAGTGCGGCCGTGGCATTTGAGTTCAAAATTCGAAATCAGACATCTGTCAGCCAGAGGTGGCCGGTCCCGTACATTTTCATACGTGTTTTCGTTCGTACCATCCAAGCTATCATTCTTAAGGCGCATACCCGACCCAAACTAGCGCCGCCACCTACTTTATCTGCTTACGGAGTAAGGCCCGTATTATAAAAGCTTCCTCAGTTATCAATCGATGCTTGAGTAACGCTTTTCTATGGCATAAACGTCACTCAAGCATAGATCGGTGACTGAGCGAGCTTTCGTAATACAGGCCTAAGACGCGCCGCCCCGCCACCGAGGCCAGACGCTTGCAGTGCGGCCGTGTTCTTAGTATTTAATGACCGTCTAGTAGGAAGGTTAGGTGTACCTTCCCTCATGAGACCCTGTGGAGTACTTAATCAAGCGGTGTTAAGTAACAGTATATCAAGGGACGTTAACTGAAACACAAGTCTTAAGTGATTGTGGTACGGTACGGGATGAGGGGACCGTATTGGTTTCGAAAGTTTGGCAATTTAGCGCGTGATTTTGTAAGGAAATGGATCTAAGTAAATAAATAATTACACAATCCACACAGCATCATCTAGTCGTAGCTTGTGTTATGGGTAGGTACTAGATGACTGGTATACTTAATACAATACATTAAATAGTTTTATTATTTGGTATACATACATAGGAAGTACACAGAACAACCGGAGCAAGTATTTGCAGATCGTACAAACATTTGTCCCAAGGCGGGCATCGAACCCGCAACCTCCTGCGATGCAGGCGTACTTTCGCTCGCCACGCTAGAATTATCGTCTAAATCTATGATCTATGCCTAAGCTGTGAAATTGAGCTAGAGAATCGTATTTCTTTCACTTTGGTTGCTCGTTTTTTTAATTCGCCTTTGACCAAAATACAAAGTTTTTTTATATGCGGCATTAAAATTGGCAAACGTTCGCCGGCAATGACAGCTCAAGACTTCGCCTACACTCACAATATCTTCTTGTAATGCATCAACCTTTTCACTCGCAGGAATGGAACCATGAGTGAGTAAGAAATGAGTTTCCAGCGTCTGTTTTCCCGCCCGAGTACAATCTTGGAGTCTTTAAATCCAGGGTGAATAATTTCCTTCTGGAAAAGCGTGCTCCATCTGAGGTTTCATCATCACTTATTGAAGTGAGAGGTGGCCATACGCTTGTTCTGTTTTTTTTATTCCATCACCAATAAAAAAACAGAACAGGATAATCACTAGTACCTAGGTATTTACAATAACTGCTAATATACCTATTACATTATTCTAAATTATTTTCTGCAACTTTACCCTCAGAAAGGTCTCCTCCACCCCGTACCATATCACATTAATTGAAGACCCACTATCCACGTAACATAAAGTGTTCGTAAACTGGCCTCACAGACCCCTCGGAAATAAGGTGTCGCCTTGAGAAGGGTTAAATAGGTCCACAGGACCTATTTGGATTTCCCGGTATTGACCCGGGTATAATATAACCTGTCAAGGATACCTGCTCCATGTCCCGGGTCAAAAATTTTCAGGAAATTCAGCGGAAAATACATATTTTATTATTTACTAGTTTCTGCCCGTGGCTTCGTGCGCTTCGTTTCTATGGAGATTTTCAAAGGTTATTTTCTATACGATGAGAACAAATTTATTTTGAACTTACGCGATCTGAACTGAACACATATTTATAAATACTATTTAACGGTCATCCCGCGACCACGGCAGTGTGTAAACCTGTCGAAACGTCGGGAAAATAAGGTAATTAAACGCGATAAATACCCGTTAAATAGTATTTATAAATATAATTTATTTTGTTTGTCTAGACTTACTTAGACCTGCAAATTCTCAGCTCAAAATGTTCCGTACTTTTGGGATGAAGAGGCTATGGTCTGGGCCTTCACGCTTGGTCATCATTGCAGCCCTTGCTGTCCGCGCTATAAAGGCCTCAACCTTCGGCCTCGGCCTTCATTTCAGCTTGTCCATCAAGGCCTGCAATGACGACCGCGCTTTTGGGCTCACCACGGCGCGGCAGCGCAGAAACATGTGGGTGGTTTTAATAAGGCAAGTGCACCTTAAGTGGATAGGTAGGTGCCCATTATTACTATTATTATTTTTGGTTGTTCAAAATTCAAAATTCAATAACTTTATTTCTTTAGGCTTACAAAATAAGCACTTAGACAAGTCAAATTTTATACATAAACAGCTTAATAATAGTAATTATTATCAAATAAGAAACAAAATGTTATTGATTTTGTTCGCTATGTTCTGCTATGTACAGTCAGCTGCTCAGATATGTATACACTCCCAAGTTTTCACTTTTATTTTACTCGGAACTTATCATATAAAAATCTACGCACACATTTTTCATACTAAATAGTCATCGTCCTTGTCAGAATACGATATGTAATTTATCACTATGACTATACATTTACTTCAGTAAAATTTCAAAACATGGGAGTGTATACATATTTTCGCAGCTGACTGTACCTATCACTTTAATTTTCTTTTATTCTCTGTTCATGTATTTTTCATGTACAATTGTGTGTACTTGCTAATTAGTTTAGGTACCTACCTTAAATACTAATTTATGTTACTTTTATTAAGTTACTTTTCCTGTGCCGCTTGTGTTTGAACCGAATAAAAAGACTAAATAGTCTTTTCTATAGATAGAAAAGACTATTTAGTCTTTTTATTAGTCCTGGAATTTTGGAGGGAAAATTATGGTTAATATATTTACGGGGCTATTTGAAAAAGGTTCTTAGAGATAGATCTATCTCTAAGAACCTTTTTCAAATAGCCCCGTAAATATATGGGTATCATTTAAACGGTCAGCAGATAAAGGCGGTTTTGGTCAGCCGAAAAATTGATTTGGCAAGCAGAAAAACTAAATTGAGCTGCAACTAGTGGTCGGCAGAAATGACTTAATTGGTCAGCAAGTAATGTGACATTGGGCAGCCTAAAAATTTATATCATAGTAAATTAAATTTTTTGTGCTGCAATATATTAGTGAGGCAGCAGCAAAACGTGATTCGGATTTATTGAAATTTTGGTACGCCTTAAAACTGAAACTGCAGCAATGTATTCATGTTTAAGATCAGTAAATTGTGATTAGAATTTTATAAAGATTTGGCAAGCTGTCAATTCCATTTAAGTTTGCTACACCTGCGTTGTTGTTGTGGGTGTTGTTGGTTTTGACACTCGAGTGGCCTCTTCGCACGCTACTCCCGGGTTTCAAAAGAAGCCAACAAAACGGTAAAAGTAGGTATGATTTTGTGGCGGGAAATCGCTGGATGTGGGCAGCGCAAAATAGGTGTTGTGGAGAGTGGGGGGGGGGGGGGGGGGGGTTATCTGTGTGGAGTTTTTATCTAAGGTGTGGAGAGGAAATCTGTAGGGGAGGCCTATGTCCAGAAGTGACGTGGTTTTTTTTGGGTTGTGCTTAGAGAACCACCCCGGGTACCATACCAACGCTACGCCGCGGCACCAATCAACCCCAGTTTAAAGTCACTTTGCCCGTTGCTATGCGTGGCGGCGACGACGACGGTGGCACGGGGGTAAAGGCGCGCGCGGCTACCGGCGCGCCGGTAGCCGCGCGCGCCTTTACCCGCATAGCAACGAAGTGCACGCCGCGGCGGCGTGCACTTCGTTGCTATGCGCGGCGGTGCGGCGGCGGGGGGAGGACAAAGGCACACGATTTCAAATAAAAATAAAAATAAAATAAAATAAAAATTACTTAGCCTGTCTTATTTTTCTGCATAACAATTTTGTAATTCTGCTGATCAAACTATCAATTTTGCAGCTCAAACATCCACTTAATGGCTGATAATAATTACTTGTAAAATCCTGCTGCTCGTTTCATTAATTCTGCTGCTCATTTCATTAATTCTGCTGCCCAAAACATTAATTTTGCCGATCATTCAGCTATTTATTTTCCGACCAAAAATAATTTAATTGCCGGCCAAGTATTGCTGGTAGTTTTTATTTTACAGCCGATCAAAACATATACTGCTGCCCAAATAGATTTTTAGCTGATTTTTCCGGCTGATCAAATATTTAAAATAAATACCAATAAATTTACTCCCTAAATATATTAACCATAATTTTCCCTCCAAAATTCCAGGACTCATTATCATAATTTAATTTGGCGCGTTTAGAGTGAGCTTATGTTTAATTTATTTTCAAACGAATTCTAAAAGGTTCTCGATCCAGGGGCTAAGTGGGAACCTATGTAGAAAACGACTAGTGTTTACGCGGGACTTCACTCGTAACCTCTTTCCATACGGTTTAAAAAAACCTGATTTAAATGCTTTTGTGAGGATATTAAAACAACCTGAAAGAAGTAGCAATTAATAAAACACTGTTTTAACCGGATTGATCGCGTATCCTACTAATAATCTCACTAATATTATAAACGTGAAAGTTTAGATGGATGGATGGATGGATAGATAGATGGATGGATGTTTGTTCCTTTATCACGCCAGAACGGCTAAACGGATCTGAATGAAATTTGGCACAGAGATAGATTATAGTCTGGAATAGGACATAGGCTACTTTTTATCCCGGAGTTCCCACGGGAACGGGAACTACGCGGGTGAAACCGCGAGGCGCTGCTAGTATTATATATTTTGTTTATATAACCTGACGTTTCGGAGGCTTTTCAGCTTCCATGGTCACAGGCAGACTGAGGTGACATTTGTCTTTACAGGTAATTTGAATTTTGCATATCTACCGTCAATTATACAACTTTAATTATAACGTTCCGTATGTACGCAGTAATCACTAACAGTGTCTTGATGGGTTGTAGCTATGGATTGCTGGGTGTGGGACCTGACTCGATGTAGGACTGGATCCCAAGCAGCAGGTACTCTCCAACCATCTTCTCTATTGAAATTATGCGCAATAAACAAACAACAAAACAATAATTCGAAGTAGGAATTTTTATGTCTTCACGGAATAGGCTATTTGAATACATTGAAAATAAGTTGCAAATTGTTTTCATCCTAGTCAGTGACAATGTAACAAAGCGTAATCAGGTGATTTTTACTAAAAATATGCCTATTTTACTCCCACCTATTTTGTCCCACCTCATGCTCTGTCCCGCTTCTATGAACGCAAAACCCTATTCCTATCCTATTCGCACAAATGGCTGCAACGTAGAAGCTTCCACCAAGGTTCATCATCATCATCATCATCAGCCTATATCAGTCCACAGCTGAACATAGGCCTCCCCTGATGAGCGCCATCGCGCCCTGTCTTCAGCTTGCCGCATCCAGCATCTGCCAGCAGTCTTTCGCAAATCGTCATCCCATCTAGTCGGAGGGCGTCCTACACTACGTTTGCCGAGTCGCGGTCTCCACTCAAGAACACGTTTACCCCAGCGGTTGTCGGTTCTTCTCGCGATATGGCCAGCCCACTGGCACTTCAGCTTGCTAATCCTTTGAGCTATGTCGACAACCTTAGTTCTCTGTCGGATGTATTCGTCGTATACATCCACCAAGGTTAAAAATAATAAATAATAGAATATGAAGAAGTTATCATTAAGTTACTTATAAAGACGATTTATCATTAAGTTACTTATAAAGACGATTTATCATTAAGTTACTTATAAAGACGATTTATCATTAAGCTACTTTTTGATGACCTTTTGTGGACGTTGGGCCCCAGTGTGGTTGGGCGAAGGTCCGCCTGCGGTGTAGGAGATTGCGGGTTCGATTCCCGCCTCGGGATAAATGTTTGTACGGTCTGCAAATATTTGTTCCGGGTGTTCTGGGTACTTACTTTCTATGTATAGTAACAAAAATATCTATGTACCTAATTGCATTGTAATAAATATTTATTACAAGATATATATCATCATGATGATGATGATATATCTGTCATCTATTACCCAACACCACTCTGCTTAGCTTGGGGCTCGATGATGTTATGAGGATTGTCCAGCATTGTTTATTACCAGCTGCTGCTCGTGGCTTCGCACCTGCTTTTAAAGGTAGCCTAAATCTGTCCCCGGGATACCATTAATCTCTCTGCCAAATTTTATTTAGATCCGTTCAGCCGTTCTTTTTTGGGGCTCCGTACCCAAAGGGTAAAAACGGGACCCTATTACTAAGACTTCGCGGTCCGTCTGTCCGTCTGTCACCAGGCTGTATCTCATGAACCGTGATAGTTAGACAGTTGAAATTTTCACAGATGATGTATTTCTGTTGCCGCTATAACGACAAATACTAAAAAAATAGAGTAAAATAAATATTTAAGGGGACTCCCAAACAACGAACGTGTTTTTTGTTGCCCTTTTTATAGATAATGGTACGGAACCCTTCGTGCGCGAGTCCGACTCGCACTTGGCTGGTTTTATTTATTTTCTTTTATACATACCTTGTCCTGACAATATCTAAAATTATACAATTTGGTGCAGTCGTTCGGAAGTGATGCGCGTACGTACATTTCAGCGATTCATTTTTTTATATATAGACAAATAAATAAATAAATAATGCTGGACAATTCACACAGCATTATCTAGCCCCGTGTTATGGGTACTAAATAACTGATATACATGATACAATACATTACATAGATAGATATTTTTTATTATACATAGAAAACGACCAGCCCCCCTAGCACGGGGATTGTTGTCTAAGCTAGAATAGAGAAAAATTAGGTCACTTCGTCATCCAATGCGTAAATTATTTGAAATGCATTCCATCAACTTCAATAATGTACGCAATGTATGGCGATGCAATGTCATTATTGTCTATTCTATCCTAGACAACAATCCTCGTGCTAGGGGGCCAGAACACCCGGAACAAATACCTGCAGATCGTACTAATATTTGTCCCAAGGACCCTGCAATTAGACCTAATATCTACCCTTGACCTTATACAGCCTTGTCACATCTTTTAGGTAATTATTAGGTATCATCAATAACGTTAAATATCACGTGTATTGAATGTCATTATTCATTTACAATGAAAGCGGCACTTAGATATTTCATTTCACCTTCACACAGAAATGATAAAATATCCAAAATCCTCGCTAAGTGCTGGAATTAATTAAAGATATTATAATTAAATTGGTTCTGAGCATCTGACGGTTCCGGTACCCTAACTCTTTGTTCTCGATCTCAACTCGATGGCGGCGTTTTGTTTAAAAAGGAAGTAAAATTGAAAAATGATTTTTATGACGAGCTGGTTGTATTGTAATGTACCTACTTAAGTATTAGCAAACTTAAAATCAATTTAATTATAAAACAATATAAATGAATTCGACCAAGTGCGAGTCGACTCGCACACGGAGGGTTCCGTACCATTGAAGATAACTATTTAGCAAAAAGAACTCTAAAATTCAGATTCAAAACAAATTTGAAAATAGCAAAAAGCCATCATGACGCGGTCACCCATCTAATTACTGACCGCACTCGTCGTTGCTTAACTTCAGTAATGGATAATTTATTTTATTTTTACGGCAAAGAGAGTAGCCAAAAAAATATACGTTTTTTTGTATGGGAGGGAGCCCTCATTAATTTTATCATATTTTTATTATTTGTTGTTATAGCGGCAAGAGAAATACATATTTTGTAAAATTTCAACTGTCTTCTTCATCGCGCTGTATATCATGAACCGTAAAAGACATTACGTTTCGTGAGATACAGCCCGTTGACGTACGGACTGATGGACAGACAGTGGAGGCATAGTAATCTCGGGTCTCGTTTTCACCCTTCATATTTGAATGAATGAATGAATTAATGGATGAATGAATGAATGAACACTGAGGTTTGACCTTTGGGTAAGGAACTCTAAAAAGCGCCCTTTTAAAAATATCAAACGATTCATAAATACTTACTCCTGCCTACGGTTTTGCACGCATTTTCCAGGACTCTGGCCGTTTTGGCATAGTTTTCCTCCAAAAGTCGTCAAAGACTGTCAGATAATGATAGGATTTAAAACCGTAACAACTTCCTATGATAATGGTAGGGGTATTTTCATAAAGTGCGAATATATCAAAACGGCGCTAAATGTACGTTTGCAGGTGTCACCGGAAGTTATCACGCGCGTATAAAGAGCACTACGACGCCATTTTGTGAAAAGGATAGGCACAGGATTTCGCGTTCATAGGAACGGGACAGGGCAGAGCAACGCAAGCCTAAAAATCAAGTTTTTGCTTATTATCTATTAACTAGGACATTATTACGCAACATTAGAAAATGTTTTTTATATTCAGTTCAATTACCATGCATGTATTTGTCTTATATCTTTTTCTCCGAACCTAGGTTGCCTGGAAGAAATCGCTTTCAGCGATAAGGCCGCCTATTGCACTGGGTATCATAATTTAGATATAAGGATTATTTATGTTATTATTTTTAAGTACAATAAAGAATTCATTCATTCATTCATTCATTCATGCTTATTCTCAAGATTTTAGCTTCTGTATTTATTGAGAAATTATGATTTTAGTAAAAATTAATAGGTAACTTCAAGATTTTTTCTATATAGAAAATTTTATGGAATCGTGGTATCGAATCATAAGACGGATATAGTAAGTCCTGAACCTGTACCATATACTGGGTTTATTGGTAATTCGACGTATTCCCGTTAGGAAGTGATGGGGGTGAATATTTGCTATAATTTAAATCCCAATAAGCAGTTTGAAAAAGTGAACTATATCTGAGTTATCATATTTTTTTAGCTTTTTTAAAAATACGTTAAAAGTGTATGAAAAAGTATGAATTTAGATCTTATCACTGGTTATTTATTAATATTAAAACAACAATTATCGGTCCAAGTTTAAAAATGCGAACGATATTAATTCAATATATTTTTGAAATTTCACTCGCGCACCGAGGTTCCTTATAAGACCTTGTTTCTTGACTTAAATCATGATTCTAGGTCAACGGAAAGTAGGCCTATAGGGTTTGGTCCTTTGCGAAATTATTATTTTGGTTTTCTTATTGATTAAAGTATACCTACCCTAAAATAATGTTGTTAATAATGTCTTGAGTGGAGACCGCGACTCGGCAAACGTAGTGTAGGACGCCCTCCGACCAGGTGGGATGACGATTTGCGAAAGACTGCTGGCAGATGCTGGATGCGGCAAGCTGAAGACAGGGCGCTATGGCGCTCATTACGGGAGGCCTATGTCCAGCAGTGGACTGATATAGGCTGATGATGATGATGAAAATAATGTTAAGGACACACCTAGTCAAATACCTTTGCTTACAAAAAATGTCTTGGATGCTTGAACCAAATATAAGTAACAATGTGTTTTCACATTGTCTTTTATTTTTGGTTTCCTTATTGAATTCCCTAAAATTACGTTAAGTACACACTAGTCAAATTAAGGCGAGGCACGTCGTCACAGGCATGTAAATAACATGGGTTAGTAAGTAACAATAGTTAGTAAATAACATGGGTTAGTAAATAACATTAATAAATACGGTTCCACAATCTTCAGTGGATTGGGCGCTGCTCTAATTTGATTTTGATTGCGTAGTTGTGTTATGGTAACTAACTATCGCATGCGACTTTGTACGCGCATTTTCTGGATTAGACAGGGTGCCAAGTAACATGTGTAAAAGAACACAATTTTTTTCTACTGTTATGTTACTTTTCATAATAATTATTGTTTTAAAATTTCAAAGCATCTACATCAATTTTCCGGAATAATTTCATATCAAAACACTGGTTTAAAAAAAAAAAGTAATAAACAATTTGTAATATATTTCATAATGTTAAATAATGCAAGAAAGAGTGTCTACGAACACGAATAATCAAAAAGTAAAACAATATTTTTCAATAAAAAAAAGTGTATTATGGTCTAATTAAAAAAAAAAAACTCCTCGGGGAATCACCTCCTTTTGGCTTAGTACACATTATGTTACGTAATAATATAGGTACACTTTTTCATATTTTTTTTAGAAGATCCAGTAAACCTAGGTTTAAACGGTTTTAATTATCTTTACCCAAGTAAATTTTGACTCGGAGTTTACCCACTCAAATAGGTCTACCTGGCTGGATAATGTAAGAAAAATTATTGAATTAAAATCTATAAACAAAAACATTTAATAAAATACACCTTTGACACAATTGTGTTTGTGTCATTATTTACAGGTTCACCATAAAACTGAATAAAATATAACAACAACAAGTTAAAACCTTACACGTGGGCCATTTGTTTGTTTCTTCAGTAAAACCTGGTAAAATATTTGTATTTTCTGTAAGAAAAGCTGACATCGCAAGTACAGAGATCCATTAAAATAATCCCTTTGGGTGTTATTTGAGTCGGCCATTTTCTTTTTGCCTGACTGCGGGCTTATGTTTTCAGTAACATTACAAAGCGAAATATTTAGAAGAAAACTCTAACATACTTAGTAAGATTCTTAAGTGTTAAAAAAGTACCTATCTTCTATAGATTATGACGGCATTAACTTTACGTTGGAAGAAAAAAAACAGAGTTTGTGACTAAAACCATACTTCCTTTCTGTGCAAAAAGGCTTACTACAAAATATCAGATTATTTTAGAAGATAAAAGCGCTTGGGACGGGTTTTGCTCCAACTCGAAAAATAACAACTAACAGGCTAAAGGTTTCTTAGTCGCTTCTTTACTTTAGTCTGCATACCGAAGCGACAGAAATCAAAAGTACCACTTTATTTCCGTGTCAGTGTTTTATTTTAAGAATTTGATCTTTTCTAAGTGTACATTTTTGTATTTATGGAAATAAAGAATTTTTGATTTTGATTTTTAAGTTTGACTCTGGAACAAAAACCTGCAGATCATAGGTATAGACATTTGTCCTGCAAGCGGGAATCGAATCCACAATATTCTGCATTGCAGGCGCTAGGCGGACCCCACCCACTACGCCACTGAGGTCATCAAATACAACCCTTATCATTTAACCTATCGTATATTTCCAATAAGAACAAAACTACGACAGAAACCCGTACAAAACTTATTTCCTTACTTCAAAAGAAACGTACCAATAAATATCGTCCCGTAATATATTCCATATACAAAAAGAGTATGTTTGTCCGTAATCTTGAATCAAAGGCTTCGATAGAGACTGTAATTGTGCAGATTTACATTCAACAAGCGCGCGCAGTCGGCTGAATCGGGCGTTAGGGCACAAGTCGAAAACTTAAAGCTAGCTAAAGCAAGGACATAATCGAAGTCTTCAGCTTGCCGCATCCAGCATCTGTCAGCAGTCTTTTGCAAATCGTTATCCCACCTGGTCGGAGGGCATCCTACATTACGTTTGCCGAGTCGCGAACAAGCTGAAGACTGTAGCTGAAGACAGGGCGCTCATCTCATCAAAATCTCTGTCATGGCTCCAGAAACATGACTCGATGACGTCACGCCCCACACCACACCTATCAAGAAGGGTTCTTCTTGTTCGTGTGGTTACACGCACTGTAATCTGTGATACGTGTGAGGTGTGACGTCACCAGCGATGCAATCAAACGCAGAGCGCTTTCGGTCACGTGATCATTATCAAAAAATGTGTAATTTTAATGCCATTTTTTACCTAAAATAGGCATATTATTTAATAAAAATCACCTGATTATGCTTTATTACGTTGTCTCTGACTAGGATGAAAACAATTTGCAACTTATTTTAAATTTAGTAAAATTTTGATAAAATTCATTTTATACTCAAACTTTTTTTTAAATCTTTTCTTCGATATTTCTGATTTTCAAAAGTAACCTATTTTTTTCGTCTTGATCTCAAAGACGTCCAATTTCGCCCCACCCTATATAAAATCCTCAACTAACCCAGCCGGATCCAGAACACTGAGTAAAAAACTATAGAATCTTATGACTTGAACCTCAAACGTCCGTGATCTATTTTCTAAGAAAAAAAGTTTCACTGAAATGGTCGATAAATGCGATACAGGGAGACTTATCTTTTATATACGTTTTGGATTCCGCGCAGCTGTTTCAAAGGGCGTTTTGTGGTCACTTTACGGTACTCTGGTTTTGGCTCAACCCGGACGATTTAGATAGGTGACTTTGTGGGTGAAGTTAATCAGGTTTTTGAGATTTGTGAAGTTACGATTGAACTTCTTTGTGTAGATCAAAGTTGCATGAATATTGACCTTATTGTAAAAAAATTTGCTATACTAAGTAAGTCTAGTATATAATCATTTATAGTCCACATCTAAGTACGTAAGTAGGTAGGAATCATTGACATCACATAAAATATGTACCTACAAAGAATAAGTTTGAGCCTAATACAATCTTATACGAAATATAAGTTTTTAGCCTTCATCATCATTCAAAAATAAGGATTCGAGTATACCCGCATTCAAAAAATCTTTTACGCCCGTCTCATATTACCGCGTGGAATCGTATTTGCGGAGCCGCAACCCGGGGTCCACAGCAGCGTGTCCACGACAGTTTCGCATCTGTTCCGCATCTCGTACAACGGACAACGTCATTGCAAAACTCTTGCGGCACCGCACCTACGGTACAATTTAATCTGCGCGAACAGCAAGATTTATTCCACCGGCACCCTGATCAGAAAAAGGCTTTCTATAAAATATCAGAGTATCTAGATGATAACAAAGCTTGCGACGCGTTTTGCTCCACCTAGAAAAATAACAACTAATAGGCTAAAGGTTTCTTCGTCGCTTCTTTACTTTAGTACCTAGCTTTATTTACTTTCGTTACCAAAGCGACACATAAAAAATAACCCTTTATTTCCGTGTCAGTGTTTAATTTTAAGAATGACTTTTTTAAGTGTACCTACATTTTGAATTTTATAATTTTGAATTTTCTAGAAAGACCCAAAACGGCTTCAAGTTATATGTTTTTTTTTGCTAAGGTTCCATAAGCGACTACCTTGTCTTCTGTTGATCAGATAATACTGTGCCAAAAGTCTTCCATTCCACTAATTAAGCTTTTGGAACACGGCAGATGTGACTGTTTAAGGGGTTAAACCAAACAAAACTAATCCAAGCCCTAAATTCAAGAAGCTAAAGTTTAATTTACACCGCCATGACCCAGAAAATAACTTATAGTTATTTTGAATGTCGCTAGATAGGGGTCATTTCGGTGTGATTTCCACAAGTTGCGATAGAATATTATGAACTCTAACAGGTGGGGTTTAGGGTCCGTTTTAAGATGGATTCGCACCTTTTCTATAGCAATATCAAAACGTGAAAAGTCTATGAATTGCGGTTTGTAGAAGAGAGTAAATATTACGGCGTTATAAAAGCGCTTACGGAGGCAGGCTTATGAACGAAAGTAAAAAATAATGATAGCTCTTATAAGATAAGGGGTGTTTTAAGAGGGCGCAATTCACACCATTTTATGAAAAGGATGGGCATAGAATTTCGCGTTCATAGAAGCGGGACAGAGCATGCGTTTTTGGAACGGTGTAAGTGAAAAAACTAACTGAAGGAACCAAGTAATTAGCGTGCAGCTAGATAATGCTGTGTGAATTGTCCAGCAGTATTATTATTATTAAATAAAATAAAAAATGCTGGACAATTCACACAGTATTATCTAGCCCCAAGCTAAGCAGAGCTTGTGTTAGATATGGGTAGGTACTAGATAACTGATATACATAATACAATACATAGATAAATAATTTTTAATGTACATAGAAAACGACCAGAACCCCCTGAACAAATGTCTGCAGATCGTACACACATTTGTCCCGAGGCGGGAATCGAACCCGCAACCTCCTGCGTCGCACGCAGACTTTCGCCCACCGAGCCACATCGGTCATCAAATTACGTATTAATTAGTAATAACCTACGAATCAAAACATAAGTCATTTCAGTAGACTCCAGAGTTCCTGTAATCTTGACCAAATGATGTGCAAAACAGTGCAATTTCATGATATTTTCTACCGTATTTTTTTTCTTACGCGTGTTTTCACGTTAAAATATCCATCCACTTGTCTGTTCTCAAAGGAATGTGTGTGTATGTTCTGGTTGCCTGGAAGAAATCGCTTTAAGCGATAAGGCCGCCAAATCCTTTGTTTTCTTTAATTTTATATAATCTGTTTTTCTTTTTAATTTAAGGTGATTAAAGAATTATCTATCTATCTATCTATCTATCTATGTTTGTTGTGGTTTTGTGAACTTGTTTTCTTTGATGTTATTGTATTATTGTAAAGTATTTTCTTTTTAGTTTTAGATTTAATTTTGCACGCCTTGACGAGGCAGAATGTATAGGGTAAGCTACTTAATCATAAGACCTCATGTACCTATATTCCTGCAAAATAAACGATTATTATTATTATTAAAGAAACCAAAAAAAATATGTAGAATTTTATGTTATTCGAGTTTTTAACCACGGGAATCCCGTGAGTACTACGGTCTAGTCCTAGTTTTACAAGCGAACACGCTATTAGGTTCGCCTCTTAAGATAGAGGCTATTTTTGCGTGAAATATTGGGTTTGTGGTTGGTTACTTAAGCGTAAAACTGGGGCGCGCTCCCTCGACCATTTTTCACGTTTTTTTACGTTTTTACTGTTTTCAAGGACAAAAAGTTGACACATCCATATTGTAAGCCCTCGGAGGAGAAATAACGTTAAAGTATTTTGGGTATGAATTATTTAACCAATTTCCATTAATTTTGTTCACGTCAGTAGGGATTATTACTTGTATGACAGTGTCTTGAAGGTATACTTTCAAGGATTAATTTAATATTAGGAGACAACTTGTTTCAAGGAAGATGCCTTAGAATCGAATTTCATTACTCGTTGGAGGAAATTTTATGAACCCGGAGCGGGTTCATGAAATTTATTTTAAGCGGTATATCGTGAAATTTATACACTAGATTTGTAACATACGTGTCAACACGGACGGATGAATGAATTCTGACGGAATTCATTTGTTTCAAGCAGATGTATTCGCATCATATGTTGATAATAATAAATACATCTCAGGACAGTTAATAATCATAAAAGATACCTCTTCACGCAAAAACTACTTAACGGATAGGGTTGAAATTTAGCATACAGGTAGTACCAGTTCTGGAATAACACACGTACTACTTTTTATACCGAAAGAACGTGTAAGAAGCTGCGTCCTAGTTGGTAAGGTAGTTGCTCTACAAAACGGTGAGCAGAGGGGGTACATCTAGAATGCTTGTTGCTCACGCCTTCCTACGTTCTTTTACGGAATAAAAAGTATAAGCATAATATCTTTTTATTATCTATCTTCTTTTGTTTCATACATTTATTAGATAATAATCCAATATCTTATAGTTATTACACTCTTAATTACAATCCATTGCTAAAGAAAATACAATAATAATTACAACTAATATTTACACTTAAATCTATTTTCTAAAAATCTAAGCCGTCACCAGAAGGCAAAGTGCCCAGAATGCTGGCAGCATTGCCACGTTGAATGTTTAAATGTTCTTCTCTTGTATTCTTTTTTTTTAATTGTCTTGTTGTGCAATAAAGTGTATTGTATTGCAATCCTCTCTTCCACACATTATCCATCTCCCTGCCAAACTTCGTTACGTTATACGTTGCGTTAGCCATTTCACCGAGTTAACAGTCAGACAGAGTGAGACAGAGTGAATTTCGAATTTATAATGTAAGTAAGGAAATCAAAAAAAACGTATTTTTGAGTGAGTGACTCGGCAATCCTAGTGTAGGAGACTCTCCGGGCAGATGAGATGACGACCTGCGAAAAACTGCAGATGCTGAAGACAGGTTTTCGGCTTGCACATCCAGCATAGCATCTCCCTGCATAGTGCCCTGGCGCTTTGGCGCTCATTGCGGAAGCCTATGTCCAGCTGTGGACTAATATAGGCTAAATATGGTTATATCATCATAAGTATGACTCACCTGAAACACTTCTCTGGTAGCGGAAAAGGGCAGAACGGCGACTCCTACCAGCAGATCAGCTACTGCCAGCGATACAATGAAGAGATTGGTGACGCTGCGGAGCTTGGAGGAGCAGAGGACAGCTGCTATCACCAGGCAGTTTCCTGGAAGAAAATAAAGTGTAGATTACTAGCTGCCGCCTTCGGTTCCGAACGCGCTTTTCAGATTTTAGATTTTATTAATTCACCATACTTTAACAATAGAGTGCTATACTAGGTAAGTCTAAATAAATTTACATTAAATAAATAAAATAAATAAATAATGCTAGACAATTCACACAGAATTATCTAGCCCCAAGCTAAGCAGAGCTTGTGTTATGGGTACTAGATAACTGATATACATGATACAATACATTACATAGATAGATATTTTTTATTATACATAGAAAACGACCAGAACACGCTGTCCCTTTTTACCCTTTGGGTACGGAACCCTATAAATTAACAACCTAGGTTTCAACTCGTTCACAAAACTGTTCCATCGCCAGCCGATTTTCATTCAATTCTCGATATTTCATGAATCGAATCGAAATCATTCGACTCCGATGACCGGCGTAATCGAATTGATATTTCGATTTCATCGCTCGCTGACAATGGCGTCACAGTTAATGGATTCCACAAAATATTCCCAATTTATTTGCTGTATGCTTTAGCAATTAGCTTAAAATATTAGATTTTTGAAGTTCACGTTACACATATATTTTATTTAAAGAAAATTACTAATAATATTTACACTTAAATCTATTTTCTAAAAATCTGAGCCGTCTAATCTTAGCCGTGGAAACCTTAGGTCCTTGGGGCACATGCAATATACCAAAGATCTAACAAAACTCCTAATAGAGTCCACAGGTTATCGGAATGCTGGGTTTTATTTCGGGCAACGAATTAGCATTGCCATTTAACGTGGCAATGCTCCCAGCATTCTGGGCACTTTGCCTTCTGGTGACAGTTCACGTTAAATTTTAGTTGTAAGTAAGTAAAGTTAATATAGTTCGTGACTGTAAGAATCACCGGCATGGATATCACTACAGGCTCCGCCTAGTGTGAGATCTATAGGTAAAAGCATAGTCTCCAAGCCCTCAGCAATAACTTTTTTCTATCTGTTATCACAATAAAATGTAACTCTACCTACCTACCTATTAAGTGCCATTACTAATCACTGTAATGTGTTTTTGCTGCAAGTAAATATACAAATACAAAATACAAAAGGCATTTATTTACTAAAACAATTTTTTTAGACAGATTACTTGTGGACAGGACAGATGTATGTTTTAATTAAAGTTTGTAACCGTAAGGTATAAGGGTTCTTATTAATGCGGATATTTACCGGTTTTACGAGGCGTGATGTACAGTCAGCTACTCAGATCTGTATACACTTCCAAGTTTTCACTTTTATTTTACTCGGAAATTATCATATAAAAGTCTACGCACACATTTTTCATACTAAGTAGTCATCATTCTAGTCAGAATACGATATATAAATTATCACAATGACTATACATATGACTATATACTATGGCGCAGCGCATCAGCATTGCTATTCAGCGGGGCAATACAGCTAGCGTCTTGGGCACGCTTCCGACTGATATTGATATGGATCAGTTGAGCTACTTGTAGATTGTTTGCAACAGTCTGCAGTTAGCTCAATTGTTTCAATTGTAAATACTAGTTTTAATTTAATTCTATTATTTGATTGTAATTTTTACTTACTATTCAGTCCAATTTCAAAAAATGGGAGTGTATGCATATTTTCGCAGCTGACTGTACCATTCGTATCGAACATGATGCATCACGCCGTATGCTTAAAATCCATCTCGTTGCTCGTTGCTAGCGCCTTCATATCACACTGCCTGCTTGCTGAGCAACACCCACCTTTACGTTTCCAACTTTCGCGCTTAGGGGAGTGCACTTTCGACGTGGTTTTTAGAATTAGAGCCTGTTCAAACCTCGATATTTCCTACCCTGAGTGGTAGCGTTAAATTTTGCTCGGGTTTCACTCGGTTTCGGTATTCCGCCGGGTATTTTAGTAATCCTACTGCTCATACGCGCGCATGCTGCTTACGCAGGTATCTAAAAGCGCTATGGTTAACCGTAGCCTTCCTAGGCCTGTAGGTTTATTAGGTTCAAATATAACCCTTTACGTTGGTTATGTACATACAACTAATGGTCCCTGGAACCCTGAAACTACTGGTATCGTTTTTGGTGTTCGGTAAGTAGCGAAAACCCATAGTAACAATACATAGAAAGCTATCGAATTTTTGCCAATAAACAATTAATTGTGTGTATAGTATGCTGATGCGCTGCGCCAGATACTCACCAGCTCTCGGGTCACGCGTCGCTTCGACCAGACGCTCAGATAATTTTTTTAAAACCCGGAGAGCCTCGGTACCCCACGGACCTAGGGTCTCGACTCCAAGGGGAGCAAATGCGTATGCTCTATCGAGACCTACATATTTGCGCCTCTTGAGATCTTCGGCCAAATTTGCCGCCGCACCAGCCCTCACGGAAGTCCTAGGAAGATGGGAAGGTGCGAGTGTGTCGATGCATGTAGCGTCCCACACAATCGGCCTCCCCAGCTCCCATGGGACTAGAGTCATACCGTCGCGTCGGGCCTCTTACCATCGTCACGAAACAGACCATTCAGTTCGAGAACGGTTGGTATTGTGTTTTTAATTATTATGCTCGACTTTTCATAATTTTGCCAAATAATTTTTCATAATTTTTCTATAATCTGGTTTCGCTCATAAAACGCACTCAAGTAATTTTCCAATACAACTTCCTACATTCTGATTGTGTTGCAGTCCAAGTTTAAATAAAACCAAACTCACAGAATAATATGTATAATAGATATACTTAAGTATAATACCAACGCACCAAACTATAATAAAACTATGAGAAGAACACTAAAGAATGTTCAAATGTTTCGAGGCCCGGTTTATGGTAACAATGTTATTTGGGTCGGAACAAAACCGCAACAAACTAGGAAAGTTTTAATTCATCGCTTTGATGGCATGAGGGTTATTTTCAGATTGTTTAATAGGCATGTGCTTGAAATAAACCGTTTAGGCGTTCTGTGACCACTTCGTCATATTAACATAGTCTAGATTTGCAGACTTCTACTATAGAACTAGTCTCGTTTAGAAGTAGGCATTGCATACGAAATCGTCACAGAATGCAGGAAAAAAAAGTCGATGTTTGGAACTACAAAGTACAATACAATACAATACAAAAATTCTTTATTGTACACGAGAAAATAACATAACAAAGAGACATCACATAAGATAAGTACAATGGGCGGCCTTATCGCTTAGAAGCGATCTCTTCCAGGCAACCTTGGGATGGAAAGAATTAAAGTAAAAAAGAAAAAAGTAATTGTGAGCATCTCAAACAATTTCTTCGTGAAAATGGTCAAAAAGCTGCAACAAAATTATCAATAACTTCTGAATTCTCAAAATCATAGAATGTTTTCTATGAATAGCGTCCAACCAGACACATATTGCCAATAATAAGGAATCATCATCATCGCATTCGAATCGATGCATATTGATTTGAGAGGATTTGACGGAACCTTGTCAAGGTAAAAATTTTACGTCACATTTCATAAAGGAGCCGCTCGTTGTCAAAGTACCTGGATGAATATATCGCTCATAGCGAAAAGACCGCTCTTTGTACTGCCTCGGTTCTCGGAGAGAAAGAAAGAGAAAGATATTATGTCCCTCTGGATTGTATTTTGTCTTTGTGTGGTACCCGTTCAAAGACAAAATACAAAAAAAATATGTTTATGTCCGACCGCTTTTTTCACTTAGAAATGGTTCCATCCCATTCTCCACAGCTGTAGATTATGCACCTACCCTTTCATACCGAAGATTTTTTTCGGGGAAACTTCAATTATTTTCATAAAGCGCTCAACAGATGGCGTTGACGGCCACATTAAACTTAGTAAAGAAGCCCGTCGACACTGAACTGGCAAAAGCATAAAACCAAAAATATGAAAATCTAGTTTCTGTAAATTATTCCTATATATTAGTTATTTCTTGAACGTTAAGATTCAGTTGTTCAGATGACTGTGTTACTGTCGCACAAGGTACCTAGGTATTATTGTAGGTTGTAAGCAAATTAGTTTAGTGAAAAATAAATATTTGCTGTGCGTCATGATTATCGCCTGGATCAATAATATAATAAAATAAAATAAAAAAGTATTTCAAAACGTCCTTATTAATTCTACCTATTGTAGTTTAAGTAGTTTCACGTATTCAGAAACCTACAACTAAAAACGGTTACCGATACTCTTTAATAAATTAAATTTCCATATTTAGAAAATCCCTAAACCTTGCAAATAGGCGCCTACAAATGGCTACGATTCCCATAATCCAATGTAAGGAAATAGTCATTCACCAAACTCAATCTTGGGAGACATGCAAACTACAAACCCTTTAAAGGGTTTCCACAAACGACCTCCCTAACACCTAATTTTCGCAAAAACCTATTTTGACAAAATTGCAGATATAGGTTTTTACGTAGCGACGGCCGAATCCCTTGTTAAGTATTTACACAGCGTAAACATGACGGCTTGGTCACTTTCCCAGTAACTAAGAACTACATAAAAAAGTACTGTGTCCTACGAACATAAAGTACACTACATACGTAAAATTGAATCATCATTAGGAAATTAACGCCGGTGGCTAAATAGGCAAAAATTATGTGTAGGAATTGTACTCAAATCTATGTGAAAATTTTCTAGATGCATTTAGTAATTCTCTGGAACCTGATCTAACTCTGGTACTTCGACTACCAAAACCTATCAAAAACCACACACATAACTATAGAAGAAAAACGAAAATTTTATAAAACCCTTTGTTTTGATTGAGTTTTAAGATTCATTAAACTATGAGTTTTGTTATCTGTTGTGTTTGTGTGCTGTTAAAACTAATCCGAGATTATGTCAATTTTAGTTTTGACATCAACCGTCAATTTGTCATTCATTGTCAATTTTAAACGAAACAGTCAGATTTCTATGATTATCTTGCATGTGTGGTAGTTTCTGTCACATCTGACAGTAAGTGTCTATTTGATAGCCGTCAGAGTATTTTCCTATGTATTTCTCTGTGAGTTGTTTGCGAATAGTCGATTTGCAACACTGAAAAACACAGCGATATGTCAAAAAAAATAGCTATTTTCTGATTCGAATACCTATACATACCGTGAAAACCTACGATAAGCTTACTGGTAATTATCAATTTGTTACTCTGTGTATAAAAGCTTTTGGTTTTCCATCAAATAAATAAATAAATAAATACAGGTGGTATAAATAAATTCTTACAGCTCTAATATGTCATAGTAGGACGACCAGAAACTGGTGTCCCTCGTGGTCCTACTAGTAGGACAAAATAGTAGGACCACGAGAAAACGGCGAAAGCTTTTCACTAGTGATCTAGCCATTCCTCTCACTGTGGCAGCTCCTGAATTCTTATTGGCCAAGAACATTGTTATTTTGTACATTATTCGGGTACGAGCGGCGCATTTTTACAGAACTTTCGTGAATAAAGAACGGTGATTCTTCTGAGCAGATTAATTTTGCGTTTCCGACTTTTATGGGAGTCCTTGAGCAAGGATTTTGTTTACGTACACTTTTTTGGCTTTCTGTAAGAGCTATTAGATTTGAAAAATCTTTGACAATCTTGCCGCAAAACAACAATTTATTTTTATTTTACACCAGAACTTAATATCAGATTAAAATTGCACATTTTTTGCATCGCTGTTGACGTCACACCTAACAAAGAGAGTGCGTGTTGATAGTGTGTGACGTCATCGAGGCATGTCACCGGAGCCATTGAAAATTGTTTATTAAATATGTAAATCTACAAGCTAAACAGTTATTAAGACATCCTTCTAGGATTATTCTAAGCTTCTAGGTATGTAAATATAGAAAATTCTTTATTGCACACATAAATTAATATTACCGACAAAGTTAGAAGAAGTAAGAATATGTGACAATTGGCGGTCTTATCGCTCAAGAGCGATCTCTACCAGACAATCGTGAATGGATAGGATCGTTGGATTGAACGGGGATCTGTGGGCATTATTAATAAAAATATACTTGTGCCAGGATGTCCTGAAAGCCATGACAGATTATCATTTTGGCGCGCCATTATTTTATTTAAACTTTAAAATTACTTTTTTATAACTAATACGACTGGCCTTGAAGAAATATTAATTACAATTTGCATTAACTTTATCAGACAAATATTTACTATTAATTTGTTAGAATTATTTCCCAGTAATAAAGTAGCCTATTCAAGGGAGACTCAAAAACAAGATTTTTATCAGTTTTAAAAAGCGAAGGATAAAAAGGCATAAGAAGGACACATAGACCGTTCTCAACCATAATAATAGGGTAACAAAGTATCAAAACTTCCATACACCCAAAGCGAAGCACCAAAAGTTCACATCAGTGAAACTATCAATAAATTATCAACATCGCTTCCCGGGGGACACAATAGGCCCTATGTTATTCCTTATCCCCGTGTAGAGTCGAGAATAGTGCAAGTAGGTAATTTTCACTCGAAAACACAGAAAGCAATTTACAGAGCCGAGCTTTTGGAATTCGTTGTATGAAATCGATATAAAATTATTTTCGGAGCAGTATGTGTGTTACGTCATTTGTAAAGTATTTTACAGGCGTCTATAGGCGGCGGTAACCGCAGAACATCATATTTTAAAATTAAATCTAAAAGTTAATTAAAAAAAAGTCTGAGCGTCTGGTCGAAGCGACGCGTGACCCGAGAGCTCTTGAGTATGGCGCACGCAGTGCACCAGTATTGCCATACAGCGGGGCAATGCAGTCAGCCTCTTGGGGACGCTTCCAACTAGTATTGATATGGATCATTTGAGCTACCTTGTAGATTATCTGCAGTTCCGCAATATTTAACATAAAAAATCGTTTATTTCGAAAAAAAAAAAAAATTGTGCGTTGCGTCACACAAACAGAGGCTCATGCTATCTCGCTCATGTGATATGTACACGGGAAGACAAAAAAAGGACCAACGTATTTTCATATTATGTCCCACTCAAAATACGACTCGTGACGGTCGAGATCGCGACGCCGAACGCGGACGCATTGCGCCAGGAAGTGCGCGTAGCCATCAGCCAATAGAAAACACACACTTTTCGCGCGCATAGGCAGTTATATGATTGGCTAGAATTTGTTCGCGCCTACCAAAATTAAGACATCTGCGCAGGTAAATCGGTGTAACCTAAAAACGTGGTACTATTGTAACCACTTGACGTGTCCAAGAGTCTTGTGAGGTCTAAAGGACATATAAAGCAATTTGAGTTTTGAAAAATTTGATCACGCTACGAAGTATTCCTTCCACACACATTTTCACTACCTATTTAGGAATTAGATGTCGTTTTATAGTTTTTTTTAACCACAACATTTTTTACACAAGCCTGTAGAGTGAAACAGCCGTTCCACCGCTAAAACGACAGAAGAGATATAGAATCACTTCGTACCGCAGATAAAACGCGAGGTGATATATAATACGAACAATATCCACAGGAGGACTGGATATTGTGAGGGTGGTTGAAGAATTATAGCATGGAGTAATAGGTTATGGGAGAAGGGAAGAATAGGTAGCATGTGAGTTGTACAGCTATTGCAATAGCTATTGTGTTTTTTACCCGACTACCAACAGGGGAAGGTTATAGGTTAGCACCCTATGTTTGTATGTTTGTATGTATGTGGCCGATTTCTTTGTTCCCACGTAGCGCTGAAACTACTGGTTCGATTTTAACAAATTATGTATCGATTGATTCGTCTCAATACCCCGATGGTTATAGGCTATAGGATTTAGGGCTCCGACCCCGAATAAGCCTTCAAAACGCGTATTAAAGTTTAGGTAGCCGCAGGCTGCAGGCCCCATAGAGAAAAATTGCAATACCTACGACCTATTTTCATTTTCAACTCTATGCCTATCAAATATGACCGATACGTCATTCTATTTTGTCAATGTAAATGTTTCAAACTTTTATAACTTTCACGTAGTCGGGTTGTAGTTTTTAACTTTATCTTGTTAAGTTGAATTTTGCAGGGTCATTACAGGGCTGAGTTGTTCTCGACTCGTCCCGTTTTAGGCCGAATCCAGTGGGACGAGTCAAGAAACTGAATTATGCTAAAAACATTCTTGACTCGTCCCATTTTGAGATTTCTTACAGAAAAGTAGCTGTACTGTCGTCCGCACACTTTTCGTGCAAGACACACATTTATAATATTACACACACATTTATAATATTAGTGGGATAACCTTTAAGTAAAATAAAAATATATAAATAATAATAATATTCTCTACTAAAACGAAAAATCTATATTATAAAACCAAAACTAATATAATTATGAGTCTTGGAACCTATCAGGGGGACTATAATATAACGATGAACGCCACTGAATCTACCATACCCAGCTCTAGGCGTTAAAAGAAGTTACACACAGTATAAAACTTTTTGATGAAAATAAATAACCCCTACAAACAAATAAACATAAAATCAGAGTTGGTTACATCACAGCACAGCAACATTAACATACGAAGTAGGTTTAACCAAAGCTGGCCCAACACGTTGGTATTTTTAAACTCGAGGCATTCAGGTACGATGTAATCGGCAAATGGACTTCCCACGGCTTTGTATAAATGAATACAGGGCAGCGGAGTTATGAACAGCTAGGTTACTAATAGTCCATTCCAAATTCAAAGTTAAAATGTGGTTCAGTTCCAATATCTGAGCTTGGCTGACATTAAATCATGGCTATAGGTTCAGATTCTGATTCTTCTTCGCTCCGATTGACAGTTTAAATAAGCTATAGCGTATCAAGATATGCTATAGGTTATTAGCTTCTAGAAATATGCTATAGCATATCAATCTAAATAGCTTATTAAAGCTGTCAATCCGAGTGAAGAAGTAAGATCTTCGCTCAATTGGAATCTAAGAAAAGAACGTCTATGTGAAACTAGTCTGATCCGTTCAGTAATCTAGGCATGAAGAGTTGAGTTTCGGCCAAACCTTTGCGTCAAACACGCGGGTTGCGTGACACAAAGCGGGAGCAACCACAACGCAAAATGTTCCCAATAAAAAGCTCCCGTGTCGCAGTCGCGTAGGAATGGACGGCGCCATTGAGACGCCATTGCAACGTCCGCGTGGCTGACGCTGCCCCTTTGCGTCCCGGTTTCCCGCGTGTTTGACGCGTTTGACGAGTTTGGCCGAAGCTTTAAAGAACAATCTCGTTCGAAACCTGTTCACCATTTTGTGTGTCCATTACCTCTTGGGTTTAGAAGTAACCAAGCTATTTCCCTCTAAGCTAGGCCACTGTTTATATGAATACGCGCCAGGGACAGCGGCAGAGGCTCGGCTAGCTCTGAAAGGAACCCTTTTCAGCTGTAATTGGCGACAGAAAATATTTCAAAATGTTTCTATCAGTCCCTTTGAGGTCGCTGGAATATAGTAAAGTAAGGATTCGTAGGTTTAGGTTCAGAACAGTTGAATTGCTTACCTTTTTTTTTAAACCTATTTTTCAATTAATACAGAACTAGCTGTTGCCCGCGGCTTCGCAAGCGCTTTTAAATAGCCTGTGTCCGTCCCCGGGATACCATTTACCTCCTGCCAAATTTCATTTAGATCCGTTCAGCCGGTGTGAAAAAGAAAACAGACAGACAGAGCTACTTTAGAATTCATAATTATTAGTATGGATATGGATTTTTTTCTGTGATAGAAGCTACAGCCAAAACAAATTAAGTAACCCTGCTTCTTGTGCAGTTGGGTAAAAAGTTTCGATATAATACTATGATTTTTACGCATCAGATTTAGTTTTTTAATTTGGTTGATTTATAATATGATTTGACGACCTCTGTGGCGCGGTGGGCGAAAGCCTGCCTGCGAGGCAGGAGGTTGCGGGTTCGATTCCCGCCTCGGGATAAATGTGTGTACGATCTGCAGACATTCGTTCAGGGTGTTCTGGTTCTTTTGCTATGTATAATAAAAAAAAACTATGTATCGTGTTCTATCATGTATATCAGTTATCTAGTACCCATAACACAAGCTCTGCTTAACATGGGGCTAGATGTGTGCTGTGTGGGTTGTCCACCATTATTTATTTTATTTTATACTATGATTAAGTCGATTACATATGACAGATTTAGATGATTTTGATGACTAAAAAATAAAAAGCAGAAAAATAAAAATGCGGGCTCAAAACCGTGCAAGTTGGACATAACGGATATTAAAATAATTATTTAGGTCAGAAATTTAAATTTCTTACTAAGCCCACATAAACATAAGTTGGTCTTTAAAAAGTCGTCGAAAGGGTTACATTACATAGACAGGTAGACAACAGACAACAACAAAATTCTTCTATAAAAAATATTCCTCTCAGATATCCTCTTAATTCCACGAATAGCTGAAGGACCTCGGGAAATTCCAAACATCTGATAGAAATCAGGCAATCATAGCCTTCTCTAATATCGGAGGAGATTCCAATCTGGCCGGAATTCGGCGGTGGCTCGTTTAGCAAGGGAGCTTTAATTTGCTGTGGCCTGCTGATAATAATACCATTTATACTAGAGTTCATATATAAGGCTTTTGACAGGAGATTTCATACATTAGTAGCAGCTGGTGTTTTTTAATGTATAAATATAATATATATTTTTAAAGACTATACGTTTGTCAAGGCTGTATTTCTCATGAATGCTAAATATTACACTACAAAATCTTATACTCTACTCTCTCTCTCTCTGTTTTCACACTTATGGGACGCCGCAGCGTGCAATAATATAATATAGCGTGTAATAAGGAGACTCACAATCTTAATCAAAAGCAAATAACAGTATATTATAAAAGTTTCTGGTCCAATGGGTACGCACTCAAACACCTAAAATTAAAATATAAACAGTTAAACCGCATGTCCACGCGTCGTCCCTGAGAAAAGAGGTTTGGCAGACAGACGGAAAACAAGTGATCCTATAAGTGTTCCCTTTTTCCGGTACGGAACCTTAAAAATACAAATTTTGCATAAAAACGGGTTTAATTGAAATGTTCTAAATTATCAGCGGCAACACCACATTATTTTTTATGAATTACATAGTCAGACTAACCGTTTATTTTTTCTATTTCATTTTGAATAATGAATAGATAAAACTTGACTTTTACACTCACGCCGCTCTGTTCTGTCCCGCTCCTAGAGACGCGAAATCCTGTGCCTATCCTTTTCACAAATGGCGTCATAAGTGGTACCCTTAAATGATAAGCATACTTCATAGGTTTCCAAATATGTGGTGTATTTATGGTACACAATTTAACCGTGTTATCTTTCTTTGAGTTGCTGACGATACGGATACATTTTATTAGGACACAGTGTCCCAATTGACACGTTTGATTTTAATATATTTATTTTACAATTTTGTCGGCCATTTTCTTTCCCCTACTTTGAGTTCGTAATCGTAACACTTCTAGCATATTGCTACGGCATGTAGCCGTAGCATATTGCTACGCCGTAGCAATATGCTACGGCTACAAAGTAGAAAACGATTTGAATTTTTATTCCTAACCCGACCGATATTGCTTTTCAAGTCACAACGGTGTAATGAACTTTGAGAAATGAAATTTATATTTACCAGGTGAGTTAGTGCGTGGCTTTTTCTGATATAAATTAGGTCGAATTATTAATTTTTATCGCTCGCTCCATTATAAATTCTTTACTTTGAGAAAAAAATCTTATGCCAAATTTTCCTCATGCATTAAATTGTTTGTTTAGGAAGTTTTAAAAACTCTCGACGGACAAACAATAGAAGGTTTGTAACAGAAGGTTTTGAAAGAATTTTTCAGGTGAGCTACGCAACCTAAATAGTTTTATAAACTAAATTTTTGACAAAACTTACATACACTATAACAACTACTTAGAAAGAGACACACCTGCCTTATTCGCAAAAAAGCTATCTGGCCGACTGGTTTAGTAATTAGAAAAATCCACACGTATCTACTTTTTACCAGTAGCTATTAAAAGTGGATTCCTGTGGAATAACCCTTTTTAGTCGTAAGTGGCTATAACGGTAGCCTTTGAATGATACGTGCAATTTTCAATATCTACGTGTACGTTATTACAAAGTTTACGTTATTGCATGGGCTATATATTTGCAATCGCTGTGTTATTGATTATACCTGGCTTTGTTTATCGTAGGGTGCGAGTCTCCATTTATATGTATGTGAGATACATCGTGGCGATTAATGTCCAAGACAAGAGCCGTGTGTGCGTATCGTAATGAGGGACGGGCCTTAGGCCACAACACGCCCCTACGTTTAAAATACGAGACATTTCGTAGGTAGGCGAGAATACGAGAAGGTTCCTTACCTGCTATGACAAGTACGTCGATAAGAGCTAGGATAGCCAAGCTGACTAGACTCGAGACTTCATCCCAGCGAACCTGAAATAGATAATATTCATTTTAAATGAAGAATCTCATATTGACAAAGAAAAATTCAATCAAACAATAGAAATAATTTAAAACTATTATTTGCAATTGAAACAATTGAGATAACTGCTGTTGCAAGCAATCTACAGGAAGCTCAACTGATCCATATCAATACCAGTCAGAAGCGTGCCCAAGATACTAGCTGCATTGCCCCGCTGTATGGCAATGCTGATGCGCTGAGCCAGATACTCACCAGCTCTCGGGCAACGTGTGTTATCATGTACATAATTTTAATTAAGTACCTACCAACATGTTAAATTAAGAAACTTATTTAGACTACAACGACATCGAGTGTATCAACAGGTACCTACGGTGGAATTAATAAATTTGTGGCATCATGTCCAGCAGTGGACTGTTTGGGGCTGATGTACAAACCTGGTCGTGTAGGGCCGCGCAGGCGGTCGCGTTCAGTGGCATATTCCGCCCCCCGCGCCCGCGCCCGCGCCGGGCATCCCCCCGCCTACCGCCGCACTCGCATCCTTACAGCAACCTCTGGAACAAAATGAACATAAGTGATTTTGATGACTTTAGTACCTATTTTCCTTCGGCAATTTGTTGCTATTTGTAATTGTAACTACAAAAAGAGGCATGTTAGTTTTGAGCTTGACTTTTGTGTGTTTGTTTGTTATATTGGAGCTTCCAAACGATTAAACTGATTAAGATATTATTTATTTTGACCGACCTTATCAAAGAAAACTAACACAATTAATTAATCACAATTAAATTTAGCGACTCGTAATCTTTGTAATAGGTATTGAATGCATTAATAATAAGTAAGTCCATCATAAGTAGAAAGGCATGAAACCTGGCCTGTCTTCCATTGCAACACCCTAAATGGGTACATACTGTGAACATTTTATGAACACTCACCTAACTACTAAGACCTGACTGTATGAATGCAATAAATAAAATACTGAAATACAATTTAGTAATAGAAACAAAAAATCTAGTATTTACAATTGAGACAGTTGAGCTAACTGCAGACTGTTGCACACATTCTACAGATAGTTCAACTGATTCATAACAATCGGAGTCTGAACCGACGTCCCTAAGAAACTGGCTGCATTTTCCCGTTGTATGGCAATGCTGATGTGCTGCGCCAGATACTCACCAGCTCTCAGATCACGCGTCGACCAGACACTCAGATAATTTTTTAAAAACCTGTATAGTTTCGGTACCTACCCCCGGACCTAGGGTCTCGACTCCACGGGGAGCAAATGCCTATTTTGTTTAATGAGTAACTGTTTGTTCAAATGTTATGATACTTCAAATAAAAATAGTCCAACCAAAATTTTAGGTAGGTATTCGGAATCAAGAGGACCAACTTTTTAAGTCAAAACGTGAATAAGGGACTACCCTAAACTTCCTCTATACCCAAATATCCACACCATTTCTTCCCTTAATTAGCAGTTCTCCACCAGAGTTGAACAATAGGTCTGAAGGGGCTGTATTACATGGCTAGACAAAGGTCGGGCCACACTGGGGCACCAATTAGTGGCCACTCATACCGTCGCCAGATGTAGATAAGATAAGGTGACATGGAACTACTTTTATGGAAAGGTTAAAGTACGGATCCTAGCCTCGGTGGTGATACAGTAGTACACCTTGTATTGTACTGTAACAGTACAATACAAGGTGTAACAAAAATTAAGGGTCAAAGTTTCAGGGGGGGTTCAGCATCGATCACAGAACATGAGAAAAAATATAAAAAAGACGTTTAAGTATTAATTAAATAGAAAACAAATATTTGCTTTTTGTTACTAACGTAGCTGTTTACATCCTCTTTAAAATACTTTAATCGCGGGTCGTTGACCGCGGCGGTTAACAAAATGCGACATCATCGGAGCGGGTGACGCGTCTTCGGTAGAAGGTTGAAGAATCAGCCCGTTTGTAGAATGGCTAAGCCGATTGCAAAACGGCATAGGTACAATCAACATCCAACAATATGTTGTTGGACATCCAACAATATGTTGTTGGATGTTGATTGATCAAACAAACGCCATTGTTTGATCATAGCCAAACGTCACTTAGACATCTCGTCGAATAAAATTAATTAGGTTTTCTTAAAAAAAAATCTGTTAGTTTTGCTATCGGTCATTCTACAAACCGGCTGATTCTACGATCCAGCGGCGACATATATATATATATATATTTATTAAAAAATATCTATATAATGTAGTATAATGTATTGAGTATATCGTTTCAGTTGTACCCATATCCATAACAAAAGCTCTGCTTAGCTTGGGGCTAGATGATACTGTGTAAATTGTCCAGCATTTTTTATAGTCTATAGACCTTCGTTTGACCACACTTTCACCTGATGGAAAGTGAAGATGTGGCCAACGATGTATCACGAAGGTCTTAGTAGGTGTCAATTTGACAGCTGTCAAAGTCTTTTCCTATGAAGTTCTTCTTTTTAAAGTAGTTTGCGAATAGTCAGTTTGAAACGCAGAAAAGCACTGGGCTTTGTTGTTAGAAAAAAAAATAACTAATAAGATTTGACTGTACTTATTTTAAACTTGACATTGATACAGGGAGGATTTGACTAGTTTAACCACGAGGAAACATTATTCCTTGTGGTCCAACCAGTTGGACTTAATAGTTACTACGTGAAAGCATCGCTAGAATATACCTATTCACTCTTGTCTTGAAGAGACCCAGGTTGTAATTAACTGGAAAAACAGCAGCAGGGAGCGATATTTTTTTTTTTTGTCTTTTTGTAATATTTTTTTTCTGGTGTACTACACACTGCAATAAAGTGTTTTTGTATTGTATTGTATTGTATTGATTTATTCGAATTATTTAAAGATTGAGGCTCTTCGTCATAATTTTTCCAGATATATATCTTTTTTTTTTAATTCTTTTAATACATTCTCGCAAAATCAGTTCTAACTTTAACCGGTCAGTCCAGTTACGGTTCCAGTATTATGTTCACTCAGTTTATTTTTATTACTAGGCCGAGCCTTTCGTTCGATTGTCCTTTCCAATTTCATTTATTCCCCATTTGAATACACAAAACAAGTTTGACCCGAATCCTTCTTTATTTTATTTCCTTAATAGTTTCGTGTTGCTGAACAAGCATAAAAACTAGCCACGTCGAAGTTTTCCCAGGGATTCGTCCAATATTGAATGTGCCTTTGAACGTCTCAACACCTCAACAGCCTATACCTAATTGAAATGAAATGAAAATGAAATGAAATGCTTTATTAAAAAAGAACAGCATGTTTACCTACATACATAGGTATTACCTAGTCGGTAGAATGCGATCGATTTCTCTCTATATCTATACCTAAGTAATCTTGTCAATTACTTAGGTATAGATTTGCATTGTCCACTTCTGGACGCAGGCTACCCCTGATAATCGACTTATTGGCTTTTTATCTTATAGGTAATGCCCATAAATCCCACGCTTGGCATGGCGATCACTGGTTGATCTATTCTGCAAGAGGCGCTGCTGCCCGCCCCGGTGTATGTCCCTTAGTCGCCTCTTCCGACACCCACGGGAAGAGTGGTGCATATTCTAAGCCGGTACCACACGGCCGTTAGTCATGCTACCCCCTGACAAGGGGGATTTGCATATAATCACCACGCTTGCGAAAGAAGCTGCTGTCTTTTCTTTGGTAAGTTCGAGATGCATCCTATTCAATTTTGTGTTGAAGAGACCCAATCATTATCATACACGATCGTCCAAGTCCATGCTCACACTGAAAACGATAAAAAAGTAGAGATTGCATTGCAAAGAGTCCGAGACTACAGAAACTCCTTGGAAAACTCCTTGAAACCGCCCGGGCGGTTCGAAAGGCGAGGCGGTCGAAGAAAGAAGAGGCGATCGAAGAAACTGCTATCAAGAAATGTTTATAAATAAATTGTATTGTAATTGAAATTTTCATGACACAGTATTTTTTTTTATCAATCTTATCAATCGTTATATTTTATTTATTTATATGAACAACTACGGAGAACACTACGGAAGAAACGAATATGGAATAAAGGTCTTTTACATATTTTTTTAATGAAGAGACAAAGTTTGTACCTAGACAGTTAGATTTCTACAGATTTCAACTTCGACTGCAACATTAAAGGGATAATAGAACTGAGCCTTTTGTGGTTCACAAACAATGTAAGCTGATCCCAATAATATTATTATTAATTGTAGCATTATGTTTAATTTATTACACTAATTGGAGTCTTGGTAGAGATGGCTATCGAATTTAATTTGTTTTGGATACAAAATGAGAAATTGCTTACGGAATCTAGAGCAAGGCCAGTGGGCAAAGGCTGATTTGTTATTTGCTGGTTTCAGCGATAAGACAGCGTTTTGTGATTGATCTTCGTAGGCTAGCAGTTGTCCGAAGCTTACTTATGTAAAGTTAGCTTACAAGTTAGCAGTTGTCCGAAGCTAACTTATGTAAAGTTAGCTTCGGACAACTGCTAGCCTACGAAGATCAATCACAAAACGCTGCCTTATCGCTGAAACCAGCCTTGTTAAATTACATAAGTTGTATGTATAATGCACAAAGTACAATATTATTCAAACCGTGGTTGGGCTAACAGTGCGTTTGCGCAATTTACGTTTAACTATGTCTGACTTTGGTGATTATTACCTATGTAGGTACTAAAGGGTTGGTTTACGCTGTTTGAAAACGTCATGCAGTCGCCCTTGAGGTTTGCTCTGCACATCCATCTAGGCGCTCGCGACCGCTGTGTGCAAGTGGTCGAATTCGGAACTACTTTCACGTCGCAACAAAAAGAACTTCAACTTCAACTTCTTTTATTAATGGCGCCGCTTGCTTTTCGCTACGACTCTGCCAGTGTCAGTAAGGAGTGTCAAAAAATGTGGAACGCTTCACGATTTTGCGTGAAACTTTGGTTCATGAGCTGGGTTTCGGATTGCAGTGAACGATAGGAGCTGTAGGAGCAGACGCTCAGACAGGTAAGCCTTCCCAAGTACTTTTCGGGTGTTAAGTGTCCAACGTCAGACCATCGCATTTAATACGCACCACCCCGTACGTGGATAATCTACATCACCTTTATTCCTACAGCCAAGTAATGTCTACTTGCAATACGTGATGTTGTTTGACCCGCATTGAACCTTCACCGCATTGAACCTTCATGTTAACTTAAATCTAATAATAATAAAGTTGCGAACTATCATCTTAACAATAAGGTTCAATTTAAACAAGCTTGTTAACTAATGATAGCCTAAAGAATATTATCTCCGATGCATATCGGTTGGCTCACGGCCATAGACATCTGCTATCAGCTACAGCTGCGGCGACACAGCCGGTCACACCACAGAAGCGGGGCAGTGAATGCGTTATTTATTAGCTTCGATAAAAGTATAAAAGGAAGATACGGTACGTTCTACCAGCGCTCACTCAAAAACTGTACCGTGTTACAGATGAAATAATGATAAGGTATCGGATTATCAGAAAATTTAGAGTTTGGTGTATCTACTTACGCGGGAAAATATGTGTTGCCTTGGGCTTTGTTTTTTACTTTGGAGCTATTTGTACACCTGGTGAACGAACACGAGGGCAATGTCCTGGTGTTTTAGTCGAAATCACACAAAATTATACGTCGTAGCAAGCGCGCGCAACACAAACGCCACCGCCCGCGCCACCGCTGCACCGGTCCGACTATGACTAAGGTAAGGGAACATAGTTGAACCTAACTTGAACCATACACTTTCGAGATGGTAATGCCTCATCTCCCTTTTTTACTTTTATCGAAGGTTATTAGATATGAAAAGTAGTTTGACCGCACGGGCGGTACTTACATGTGCCTAACCATTCAGCAGTCTTCTTGTAAGAAGACCCTGGCAGCAGCATCAGGTTGTAGTGACACAGTTTAGTTTAAAGTATTCTAGTTATCTAATTAAAACAATATATTTAGAAATCCATTCGAGATCTCAAAAATGCCGAGATCTCGCCGAGATCGAATTTCTGATCCCTCGAGATCTCGACTTAGCGATCTCGTCTCGAGATTGCATTCCCTATTTGCGACATAATGTCACACTGCAAGGCCATAACCATATCCAGCAATACATAACACAATACATAACCAGCAATGTATTGTGAAAATGCAACCAGGGGGCTAGGTTGATGATTTTTTTTTTATATGCTGGACATTTCACACAGCATTATCTAGCCCCAAGCTAAGCAGAGCTTGTGTTATGGGTACTAGATAATTGATATTCATAATATAATACAATACATAGATAGTTTTTTTTATACATAAAAACGACCAGAACACCCTGAACAAATGTCTGCAGATCGTACACACATTGGTCCCGAGGCGGGAATCGAACCCGCAACCTTCTGCGTCGCAGGCAGGCCTTCGCCCACCGCGCCACAGAGGTCGTCAGATTGAACGGCTAATTAAGCTAGATGGCTGCGACATATCGATATCGATATAGTTAAAGTTACATTACATAACTTTGAACGTTGATAAGCCAAGTTGTGGGTGCCAGCTAATAAGGGGCTCGAATATCTGTCACGTAGTCATGAAACTTATTGACTGGTTTATTAGTACTACAGTAAATTCTGAATGACAGGTTCAAGGTCTTTTGATACAAGTTCTTGGAACCGTGCCTTGAGAATGTTAACAGGTAGGTTACTACGAGTATAAATGCCAACACGATGCTGCTAAAATCATTTACTCGACTGATTAACAACAACCGACGACCTCTTTGGCGCGGTTCCTTCTCCTTTATTTCGAGCTCCGGTATTCCGTAGGACAGTCGTGGGCGAAGGTCCGCCTGCGACGCAGGAGGTTGCGAGTTCGATTCCCGCCTTAACAAATGTTTGTAAAATCTGCAATTTTTTCCTTTTAAGTTAATTATTAAGCTTGAATAAATAAATAAATAGGTAATCATAAATATTTACAACTTTGGAACAATTGAGCTAACTGCAGACTATTGCAAACAATCTACAGGTACAGGGTTAGTTAGTAGGAAAATAGTTGAATTCCGTATATTAAGTTCACCCATGTATTTTTTTTTTGTGGCAGATCCTTAGCTATATCAAAAGGTACAATTGTAATCGTAAGTAAGTTATTCATTAAAAACCACCTGTGACGCAAGACCTTGGAAAGACCTTGGTTTAGTTAACCAAAACCCCATTCAATCTAACCCATAAAGGGCACACTCCACCATATTTAAACAACACTGTTTCCAATTAACCTGCAGTAATATAGCCGAGACGCTTGGCCGGCCACCCCTTATCGATGTGGGAACAACACTAGCTCGAATGCAGTGCAAGGTTATAGGTTTTTCGTTTGTGGACTTTGTCAAAGTAAGGTTGGCATATTATTGGCCTTGATGAACTTGATACGACTTGGTAAACACATAATTATATTCCAGCCAAATTCGAAGTGAAAAGTTTGTAAACAAACCGATCATACTTGACATATCTTTATATCTTTACTTGTCTAGACTAAGTTTTAATTGTAACAGTAGATTTATGTTTCTCGTTTTTATTTTTTAAGCTAGAAACAATGTACCCAGCAATGGGGAAGACGCTGTCTTCTTTAACACAGTTTTTTTAAAATCTAAAACAGAAGGCGGAGCTGCCCAGAACTTTGTCATATTTTTGTGTTTTTCAAAATAAAAAATTTCATTATCATTTTCTATCACCTTTTCACTTTCTTGAACTTGATTATTAGCATAATTTGCACTGTTTGTCGATTTGAGATCTTTCCTTCAATAAATATTGTAAACAATTTAACTAAAACTCGTCGCCAATCATGAAAACAGTAGTTTTATTTGTTGTGGTATGTTTAATTTTTTTTACATCGAATTTGACTGAATTATAGTCAATAGAACCCGCAACTTTCTTAGTTATAGTTGTGTCACTGACTGTCATGAGAGCAAATCCCAGAAGTGCAAAGCGTATTTTTCTTATTTGAAAGCTTTCATTCATCGTTTCATGTTCTTTTTCGAGTTCGATCCTTTTTCGTGCTTGTGCAGTGAGGATCTAACTATAGGCTTCGTTCATAAGCTTAGAGTAGCTCAGAGTTAGTAAGCTGAAGTAGCAGTTGGCAGATTATATAGCTCGCAGAACTGCCCCCCTAGCACGGGGATTGTTGTCTAGGGTAGAATAGACAATAATGACATTGCATCGCCATACATTGCGTACATTATTGAAGTTGATGGAATGCATTTCAAATAATTTACACATTGGATGACGAAGTGACGTATTTTTTCTCTATTCTACCCTAGACAACAATCCCCGTGCTAGGGGCTGATAACCTCTGAGAAGTAAAGGTTCTCGAGTGGCGGCCGCGATGTAACGCGAAACGGAGTGTTGGGAGACCATCAACTCTATGGACCGACGGGGCGACGACATCGTAGCGGTCGCAGGGAGTCGATGAAAATAATTCAAAACTATAAAAAATCCGGCTTGATCTTGTTTTAATTTGTTTCATTTTAAAACACTGTTTTTACCGGATTGATCGTGTATATTTTATACTAGCAGTGCCTTGCGGTTTCACCCGCGTAGTTCCCGTTCCCGTAGGAATTTCGGGATAAAAAGTAGCCTATGTCCTATTCCAGACTATAATCTATCTTTGTGCCAAATTTCATCCAGATCCGTTTTACCGTTCTGGCGTGATAAAGGAACAAACATCCATCCATCTATCTATCTATCCATCCATCCATCCATCTAAACTTTCACGTTTATAATATTAGTGAGATTAGTGAGATTTTGTTTATAACCTGACGTTTCGGAGGCTTTTCAGCTTCCATGGTCACAGGCAGACTGAGGTGACATTTGTCTTTACAAGTAATTTGAATTTTGCATATCTACCGTCAATTATACAACAACAATACAAACAACAACAACAATATACTTTGTTTCATTTTATTTAATTAGGTATGTCTTAAATAATTACTTCCGAATTCATACGGTAGCTATTCATTTATTAATTCAACCAACCATCTGGCAACGAAAGTTCCAAGACAAATGATCAAAGAGTGGAACAGGCGCTCGGTTTATTTTATTGATACTACCGCAGCAGCGCAGGTGTTACTTACAACTTGTTCTGTTCTGTGTCTAACGGGTTTGGAGGCAGTGATAGCGTTAAGCGTTTACATTATTGAGGTGCATGGTTAAGTTGTATGTTTAAGAAACGAAATTGGCTGATTTTATTGTGACAACAGTGAACGAAACTTTTACTACGACAGATGATTCCTCATCTTTGTGGAAATATGTGGCGTGAAACAGCCAGACTAAAATCATTTACGAAAAAATCCTCATCATCATCAGCCTATATTTGTCCATAGCTGGACATAGGCCTGCCTTAATAAGCGCCATAGCGCCCTGTCTTCAGCTTGCCGCATCCAGCATCTGCCAGTAGTCTTTCGCAAATCGTCATCCCACCTGATCGGAAGGCTACGTTTGCCGAGTCGCGGTCTCCACGCAAGAACATGTTTACCTCAGCGGTTGTCGGTTCTCCTCGCGATATGGCCAGCCCACTGTCACTTCAGCTTGCTAATCGTTTGAGCTTTGTCGATAGCCTTGGTTCTCTGTCGGATGTATTCGTTGCGAATCCTATCCTTCAGAGAAACTCCGAGAGGAAAAACCCTAAGACTATGGATTAAAAAAACTATCGTCGACGAAATCTGTCATAAATCGAATCTGTCTTTCAGAATCTTTTGATTTCAACCGAACAATGGAACAAACTATCACACTCGAGTCGATACGCTGAATCCGGGACACAGGCTTCTAAATCTGGCTAAATTGGCTTGAAAACTTGCGGAGTCTCAACGGATGCTAGCCATGTGCGCAGGATTTTATATAGGTAATAGAGTGCGATTAAGCTTAAAATTTTACTGGTCTATAAGCTTATGTTGTCAGCCCAAAGAAATTATCGTTATTGTTTTCCGATGATTTATGCACAAGTTTACGCGAACGAAAATGCACTCTCTGTCTATTCCAAGTTGTCGGTCAACCTATATTATTCTTTTGGGGAATAGATGCATAGAGTTAAAATAAAGTCGTCTAATATTTTTTGTTATAAGGTATAAATAGTGCGTAAGCCCTCGTACTCTGGGTAATCTCTATGTAATTTAACAAGTTCCCAGAAAAAGTCGATTTTGGCAGGACTCGAACTCGCGCCCCACCCTTAGTACGGGTGTGCTCTATAAAAATAACTACGACACGAAATCGAGTAACGTAGTCAAAAATCTCTGTTCCCCCTTACGGACTCTAGGCCGTTAGCTCCAACTGCAGGGGAAAAATTGAAAAAAAAAATGGAATTTTATTTCATTTCTTAAAGTAAACTTTTCTGCAACTGCAAAAGATGCAGGTCATTCTTTAGTAAAACAAACCACATAGATAAAACTAAAATGCCAACAGTAACCTAATTTAAAACTGGCAGCCCTCCAACACGCTATCACTAGAACCAACCGCATCAAGCGTTAAATTGCCCATAAATAAGCAAGTTTTCAACAACTCGAGCGATGATATTTATTATTCGTGATATACCTACTCTCCTAATTAAACTTAGAAACGTTGGCTTCATAAATTATCAGTCGGAACTTGGACATTTATTTATTTAGTGAAATTTAAACGTTATTTAGTGAGTTGGAGTTTATTTTGTGTTTATATGTCTATTATTTGTTGTTAGGCTTGAAAAAATCTCATAAGATAAGAAAAGTCTCACTTAAGAGCACCATTTATAATCAACTTAATTTTTTATGAATGGCTTAGCCTCTGGTTAACTGTTGATTAGAAACTACTCCGAAATTTTTGACATCTACTGAATACAAAATAAATCAAATTTCTGCAAAAAAATTAAAAGTCCAGGAACGCACTAGCGGGGCCCGGCCGCCGCGGTTGAAACGCCGCGGTTGAAATTTTGTTTGAAATTTTATGGCGGCTTATAAAGTCAAGTGTGAGTAACATTGGTACTTGGTTTATTAACGATCAGTAACTTTAAAAAAATATTTATTTACTTACAGGATTTTGGGAAAAAGTAAAAATAATAACATTACAAATTGACTTTGACATTTGTGATATTTTGACGTTGACAGTTTCGTCGACAATTCGTCGAAAATTATAGGTAAGTATTTGTTTTTGTAATGTAATAGAAACCGAAATAACTTACGCCCAGTCTCCCCGGATGGCGATCTATTGAATAGGAAATTTTACCGTAATTGCTCGGCTGGTATCGATTCCAGTGACCTTGTCATTTGGGCTGTCTTCTATCTATGAAGCACAACCAGTGGTTTCTGTAAGAAGTGAATTTACATACGAAGATTATACAATGTTGTTCACCAACGCTAAACTATGAACGTATGATAGGTATAAAACTGTGAATCACCCATACACAGTTATCCGCGTTGGTTTAGATTGAGATGGAACCATTTCGAACTGATAGAAACGCGGTCGGAATTTTCCAAAGTTCCATCCCATTTTGACAGCGCGCTGTTTGTAGTACCAGACATGGCATGATGCTTTGATATTGTTATCTATGATAGATCCCCACAGGAGAACACACCCCACAGGTTTGCCTACAAAAAAAAACATTCAAGGACACAGACTTATACACATCATGATTATAGAAACACGTTTTGTTTTAAGATGAACGTGTACTTTTGAGGATGGATCTTTTGGTTTTTTTTCTGTAAAGTAAGATGTGCGTTTACGGTGGGATTTAAATCGTGTAGAATGCGATTTGTCGTGATGAGCTTCGTTTTTGGCAGATTTCAATAAATTTTTATAAGCTTTCTCAATTTGGTTTAATCTAAACTCGATTTTACCTATATTAATCTTAAATCTAACGTAAAGACGGCATTATCCTTAGCACCGTCACACCTAATTGTAATTCCGGAATCTTGCGCTTCCTACTTAGCTTAATTACCCAGGGAGGGATTATCCCGGATAACAGGGGTGGAATAAGGCGGGATTACAGGTGTGTAAGGCTGGGTGTAGACGAGGAAACTGGCATAATGATTTGACAGCTACCGGTGAAATCAGAATAAATTAATATCATATCACCCCATACACTCTTTGCTACGTGTTTTTTTCTTTCGTCACCGAATCGCTGTCCGTTATGTCAATCAGCTTTAAGGTTTTTGGTTGAAAAACAGCGCTGAGCAGAAACTGTTCAGCACACGCTGAGCCAACCCCTTTTTCGGCGCAGGGTCATTGAGGCAGAATCACCTTATTCTTACTACCACCCTTTTGTGTCACTTACCTTACCTCCATGTTAAATTGTTCTTGTTTTCCGCTTTATTTTATATTTGTGTGTACCTGTGTCCAAATAAATGTTTTTCTATTCTGTTCTACGAGTAAACGTAAGTCGTCTACAGACTATTCCGAGTCCTGACATCGGACTGAGTTAAATCGGGACCATAATTCGGAGTCCTGACATCGAACTGAGCTAAATCGGGACCATAAGGGATGATTTATAGTAAACCGTGCCGTGGTCCGGACGGGGCACGGATTTGAAACGTTTTGAATGAAGGAGTTTATATTAAACAGTGCATGATCCGTGTCCCGTTCCGGCCCCTAACTGCTCCGGCCCGCCCCGGCCTCGGCCCGGCCCAGACACGGCCCGATCAAATAAAAATCATCCCTAAGGAGCCGTGGTGTACGTGTTAAACCGTACGCACTGATCTCCGCGGTCCAAATGGACATCGACGTCACGCCTTACGAAGTAAAGCGCAACTAGTAAAGTCACATCGTTTAGAGCCTCCCGACGACGGGGGTCGGGCCGGTCGGAGCTCCACAGTGAGCATATCCTTGCCGGATTCGGCTAGGCTGGCTTCGGCCTTATAGGCGTTCAGGCATAATCCCACGGATGGTAGATCAAGTCCAGTTTGGTGAGCTGTATTAGGGGTCATGGTAGAAAACCGGCCAAGTGCGAGTCGGACTCGCGCACGAAGGGTTCTGTACCATTATCTATAAAAACGGCAAAAACACATTTTTGTATGGGAGCCCCCTTAAATATTTATTTTATTCTGATTTTTATTTGTTGTTATAGCGGCAACAGAAATACATCATCTGTGAAAATTTCAATTGTCTAACTATCACGGTTCAAGAGATCAAACAGCCTGGTGACAGACGGACAGACGAACAGCGAAGTCTTAGTAATAGGGTCCCGTTTTTACCCTTTGGGTACGGAACCCTCAAAAAGATGGTTGTCGAGGGTAAAGTCGGGATATATGCCCAACGATGATGTTTTCGGAGTTTAATTTCGGCCACGGTAGTCAGTCCAATGGGACAACATACCAATAAGAAAGTATGTTTTACAAAGTGCCTTATAGTTTGAAAAGTATGATGAGCGAAATTACACTTCCCCGTTTATAATATTTTCATCATCATCATCATATAATATTGTTATAATATTTTATAACCAAGAAAATTACGGATTAGTGGCATTTCGTGCCCTGTCATTTTGGAGCAACCACCCAAATAAGTCCCGGTACGTGCGTTTATTCACAAAGAAAGACTATTTACATAATAAAACGTATACTCGTTCTGCAACTGAAACAATTGAACTAACCGCAGACTGTTCTAAACAATCTACAGGTAGCTCAACAGATCCATATCAATACTAGTCGGAAGCGTCCCCAAGATGCTGGCTGCATTGTCATTTTTCGAAACGAAAAATGGTTTCTCCGTCAATTTTGGACCAATTAGGAAAATTCTTTTGTTTATTATAATTAATTATTACAGGAGAATGATCCCGAGGTGGTCTCATTTATCCCGAGGGGAAGTATTTGTCCTGAAAAAATTCAAAACTGGTATTACTCTAGAATTTGTGGTCGGTTTTTACTTTTTTCTAATAAATCAAATCACTGACTTACATTAATAAAACCGCCCAAGTGCGAGTCGGACTTGCGCACGAAGGGTTCCGTACCATTATCTATAAAAACGGTAAAAAATCACGTTCGCTATATGGGAACCCCCTTAAATATTTATTTTATTCGGTTTTTTAGTATCTGTTTATATAGCTGCAACAGAAATACACCATCTGTGAAAATTTCAATTGTCTAACTATCACTGCTTATGAGATACAGCCTGGTGACAGACGGACAGAGGGACAGCGGCGTCTTAGTAATAGGGTCCTTTGGGTACGGAACCCTAAAAACTATTGTTATGGTTGACCTATCATTTAAAATTTAGAGAAGAAAAACCACTGTAAAACCTTTTTTGTGGCATAGACATGCATTGTGCTGTACCATCTCTACTCATAAGGAAGTATGTTTCACCACTAAAATGTAAACAAATTACTTACTATCTGTAAAACTAAAATAAAAACAAAACCTCTTTTGTACGTGTACAAGTATAAGGAGTATAAAACTAGGGTAGATACCCACACAATGCAGCGACTCATTCAAAACACAAAGCACTGCACGATAGTTCGTACAGTATAGTTGTTAGGAAAATTTTCACTTATTTTCCGGTCATCACAGCCAAAACTACATGTCATTTAGTTTATCCATCATCATCCTATTGCTAGTCCACTATTGGACATCATAAGCATCATCATCATCGGCCTTGTTCCGTCTATAGAGACAATTAAAACTTGTACGTGATTTTGATATTTTATGAACGTTAGCCTACAAGGTATTTATTATAACGCTTACTATTTATTTGGTTTGTTGAAGCAGTTTCTATAAAGCAGGTATTTATGTTTATAATTTGACTTGTATAAGTGCTTTTTTGTAAGCCTAAAGAAATAAAATTATTGACTTTTGACGTTTTTTTTGAAGTTTTTCATAAGTTCTGTACTTTTTATGTAGCAAAAACTTTATGTTTGCGCTTTCGTTGTTTCCAAAACTAATGCTCTGTCCCGTTATAAAGACGAAATCCTATACCTATGCTTTCACCAAATGACACGTATTGCGACCTCTTAAATCTACAGACTTACTACCTCAGTTCGCGCCTAGGAGTAACTATAATAATAATAATAAGTTTAGAAGCTAAAATATTGAGTTAAAATTGAATGTTAATATCTAAATGTGTTTTTATTTCATTAAACGTTTTAGCAAGGGACCGTTAACGTTTAATCTAGTTTAATGTTTGAAATAAAATAACGATCTCTTGCTAAGACGTTTATTTAAATAAAACACATTTTGGTTTTTATTTCAATTTGAGACTTGATATTTTAGCTTCTAACTAATTTGCACTTTAAGAAACTGTTGTTGATCTTAGTTTTTTTAGTAAGATAATAATAATAAAGCTTCTATAATGGAGCCTTTTAACTGCACGATAATTTGATGCAGGTACAAATTAACTGAACTAGCGTACGTTCGATATTGTATGCAAGGGCATTCCCTTGCATACAATATCGCTGGATCTCTACCCGTTTTCAAAGCTCGCGTTAAAGACTTTTATCTGTCACAAAAGTGAATATTGGTACTAAATTACGGTTTTTCTTTGTTCTTGGTATTTATTTATTCCGTGTATATTATCTATTTTATAAAGTATTTTTATGTTTCTACTTGCTTATGAATATTTAATAATTATTATTATGCATTATGTTGTATACACCCCTGCCTTTCTTAAATTTTCAGATTTCTTTCCATCCAAAGGTTGCCTGGAAGAAATCGCTGCTAAGCGATAAGGCCGCCCATTGTACTATTATGTTTAATGTTTATAACTGTTTCTTTTAGTTTTATTTTGTGGTGTACAATAAAGAATTTTGTATTGTATTGTAATATCGAGCGTTGCTGTACTCAATATTAAGCCTTTGTTTGTCTGTTACCATTATATATATATAAAAAGATCTATATCCCTTTCAGACCCGGTGGTCACATTTGTACACATTAAGGTTTTTCCCAAATAAAACAATTTCAAAAGATTATTTAGTATTTTAGAGCGGTTGCGATCGTTTGTACACATTAAAAACTATCGAAAACAGTACTAGTAACGCCATCTCTTATCGTGCTCGGAAAGTTTTGGTCGAGTTTGTGTCAGGGGCCAGTGATTTTTTGAAGAGTGCAGGTAAGCAGTTTTGTTTATTTCTAAATTATAAGTTTTAGGGTGAAATACGTTTAGCAAAAAATGTTTATCGATGAATTGTAGTATTGAAATCATTTGTAACGTATTTCTACAGTGTTTGTAGTATATTTTACTCGAAAATCTTGAAAAATATTTATGTACACATTTGTACACATCAGGCCGAAACAAAAATTTTCACGCATGATTCAAAAGTGGTAACCGTCTTATAAAACGCGCGCTTTTTTGTTTTACTACGATAATTTTGTTAGACAGTTCAATTATTTGGTTTAACAAAAGTGTTTTTGTTTATTTTACAGATTACTGTAATGCAAAATGTTCACACCTGATGCATTGGATGCTTTACACAATGGAAATTTATCAGATTTTGATTTATCTTCGGACGACGAATATGTGGATCCTCGTAGGCAACAACCACGATTTATCCGTGTGGATGCAGATATAGTAAATCGGCATCAAGGAGAATTCTATCCACCGGAATCTGATGATGAAGAGGAAACAAATAATCGCGCTGAACTTGACTTAGTGGGTGGAGCAATACTGACTCCAGACTTTGCAGATTCTGAAGCTGTTCTGCTCGAGAATGAGTTACGACAGTCCGCTTCAACGGATAATTTTGAATGTCTCACGCCAAAGTCAAGTATTAGATGGAGACATAGAGAAATAGAAAACCAAATAACGACTGAATGGTCGCCACCCATATTCATTGACCCCACGGTTCTAGCTCCAATTGATTATTACCACGATTACCCTGAGAGCTTAGTTTTATATAACAAAATGTTTTCCGCTAAAAGAGGTCATCCAACAAGCAGCAGTCCCTTGCCAGAAGTAACTCCGAGGAGAGTGGGAGAACTTCGCCCAGGAACAGACATAGCTCGCGATGCAGTTGGTCATTTTCCTGTACATGATGACGGTGGTCGAACTGGGACCCGCCCACTGTAAATTGGTGGGATGCAAGGGAAGGTCACGCATCAAGTGTATCAAATGTAAAGTACACCTATGCCTAAACAAAGACAAGAACTGCTTCCTAACTTTCCATACGTAAACATAGGTATGAAACTGTAAAATATACCTGATACCTGCCTACTGATTACCATGTTCCTATTAGAGTATAAGGGTTTTTTCATAAGTTTAATTTGTCCGAAGAAAAAGTACAATTTTGCTATTAAGTTTTAAATTTATAATAAACAAATCTACAAAAATATACCAGTCTTTGTTTGAATAGGTAATCACCCCATATACGAGTTTTATAACAATGTAGGCCGGATGTACTCATCTGTGTACATTAAGAAAATCTAAAATTTCCTGAAAACTACACATCTTGGATTTTTTTTCCCGTATTTTCTTACTCAAATTTACCCCCTTTATCAACACAAATTTAATCACAACTTAATTTGAAAAAAATATAATTCAGGACTGAAAGGGATATATTGGAATCCTAGTCAAACTATAGTTCCTTTTGGATCTATAGTTTGACTAGGGTTGGAATCCTAGTCAAACTATAGATCCTTTTGTTTTTTATTTTATATCTTTTTTGTAAGTATTTAGATAAAAAGTAAGTACTTTTTATCTTTTGTCCAAGGAAAATGCTTGCAAAGAAGCTGAACTGCAGTGAAATGATACATTCTGAAATTATGATAGTACCTAATCTGTATAATTAATACAAAGATGGATGTTTATTCTTAAAAAGATTAACGTTTCTGATAAAGATAACTTGCAAACACGCATGGGACAATGGTAAGCACGCACACAAACGCAGTGGTGACACCGTGTTGTATTCGGGTTTGGCTGCTTGGCCAACCACGCGCATTTGGCCTAATCAGTAAGTGACGGCGCTTGAGCTTAGCCAGTTAAGCTCAAGCGCAGTCATTTGTATAGCTTAAGTAAGCTATACAATACATGTATGCTACGGTCTACCGGAGTGGTTAACTGTGCAGGTTTACACGTGAGAGTCGGCGGCGTGTGTGGAGACGTTCGGGTATACCGGAACGGTCTTCAGTAGGTACTTTTTGCGATATCGTAAGAAGTAGCAAAATAATTTCTTTCGAGATACCGTCCCGAAAGAATTATTTTCGATCTCATGCCGGTCGCCTGCGCAGATTAAAAAACTTGCATTAGTCTCTTCCCATACACGTTCCGGTCTACCTGCGAAGACATACCTGCACAGGTAGTCTCTCCGGTGGAATGTAGCGTCTATGGCCAGCATTAGCCACAGGATATTACTATTTATGACAAAAAAATGAGATATATTTTAGGAAAATTACTAATGAGTGAAGCAGTAAAATGCATTGCACCACTAAGCTAAAAGAGCTCATTCCAATCTTACATCTAGAGTGAAGTGCCAGGGAGGTAATAAAGGCAATAAATAGCACTTTATATTCACAATAGCGGCCACGATATCAAGATAAGGATAAATTAATTTGAATGGCAATCAATTTATAATGATGGAGATGATGGTTAGCGTCCACTGTCAACTTTGTGAAGCGATATAAGCTTAACGTGCACCTGGGAGCATGGCAGACGCGGCATTCCCTGCAGTTATCGAATTTCTTAAATCTTTATATGAAATGGTGTGCAGCATCGCGCACCTATCGGCAGCAAACCCGTGGCATTTCAGTAAAAACCATTACGTAGGTAGATCAATCACTCCTTGAATTTGCGACGTTTTGTGTCATTTTTGACATCTTCTGTCATTTTTGACATTTGCTGTCATATCATTCACATACTCTAAATTTCATAGCCTGACATTTTTGTTATGACAATATTTGGTGATGATACAGAGATGATTGTTATTTTAACAGTTATTTTATGTTATGTACATAGATTTATTAATTTAAATCTTTCTGACTGCTACCAAAAATGGTGCATACATATTCTGTGAATCAAAAACCATTTCTGATACTGCAAGATTTCATCAAAACAAAAGCTAAATAATAGTACGAATTTGATTGTAACAGATTGATTCCCTTTCCCAATTTCACCGACCAAGATTAGTTCTCCCAAAGAAATTGCTCCACAAAATACATCGCTCCGACTCTCTGATCCCCCAGTGGAACACAGCCTTAGCTACCTGTAGCGGTACTACCTGTAGCTGTAAGAGTTATAACACTCAAGAGGCCTTAAGAATATTTTCATTGAAATTTAATTACTCGTACTCGAGGGTCGATGAAAAAACGAATTGCGTCAAACCCCTCGAGCTCGAAATCAAGTTATATTCCAATTGGAAAAGGTTTACTTTTGCACGGGTCGTTTTTATTACTGTCTAGTTAAAGCGATTGTGTTTTTGAGTTCAGTTTTAACGTTAAAAGGAAAATTCAGTTCTTTATTAAATTAATTTTGCGTTAACAAATAACAGTCCATTTGCCTAGACAATTATCAACATCATCATCAGTCTATATTAGTCCACTGCTGGACATAGGCCTCCCATAATGAGCGCCATAGCGCCCTGTCTTTAGCTTACCGCATCCAGCATCTTCTGCCAGCAGTCTTTCGCATATCGTCATCCCACCTGATCGGAGGGCGTCCTACACTACGTTTGCTGAGTCGTGGTCTACATTAAAAACACGGTACATTTTATTATTATATGTAACAGTAACACGAGTTCCCTGGCTTTTAACAAAGTAATGTAGCCTCAAAGTCAGATGAAAAATTGTATTTAATTTCTTTTATTTCTTTGTGCCTTCTCATGTATTACAAAATGGAGAACCGTTAAAAACCAAATACATCAAATTGTCTTTAAATTATACAATGAGCTTTGTGTGAATTACTAGTCGATATGAGGATAAAAATATTTAGTAACAATTCCGCGACAAAACCTTCTCCGATAAGTTCTGACAAAATATAGTCCGCGTTGTATGAAGGAAAACGACACCAACTACAAAATGAAAAAATACCTATCAAAGCAAGACGTCAACTAGTTTCGTCTCTCCACGAGACTGCATCAGGATACCACAATACTCGACCCTGACACTGAGAGCGCCAAGCAACAACGGCAGAGTCCCACCAGAGATGTTGCCACTCCGAGCTCCGCGCGCAAACGCAAAGTAACGCCTGAATCTATTAATTATTATACTCCATGCTATGCGTTAGGAACTGGTCTAGGTTGATAAAATTGCTCTATGATACCGTGTGTCCTATCTATACCCAAAGAGTTTAAGTAATGTTAATATAGAAAATTCACTATTGCCTACCTGAAAGACCTTTTTTAACCCGTTTTCAATATAAAGGAGTCAAACTAAAAGCTTTTTAAGAGCGTACACATTCGATTTAAATATCTGAATGTGAAAAGATCCTCACAGGGTTCTTGGAATGGAGCGGTGTCGAGCAACGTTTAGAAAAAGACTATTGTATCGCCTTTGTGTGACAAGGTATGAACAAATATTGAGGAATACAAATAAAAAAAACAGGTACAAAGAAGTTGCAAACTGAAAAAATTACACGTTTAACAGTTGAGCCCAATTAACTCGCATAATTGTACAAACTTTATTCGTCGTTTCGATATGCCCTAATAAAAAATAATAAAACTGGCTAATAATACAAATATTTTTTTAGTGTGGTTTTTTAGTGTGGCGGTCATCGTGATGATGATGATGATGACCGCCACACTATTACGCCACACTATCATGATGATGAGCCCAATTAATTGACATAATTATACATACTTTATTCGTGGTTTCGATAAGCCCTAATAAAAAAACAGGCTTATGATACAAATATTTTTTTAGTGTGGTTTTTTAGTGTGGCGGTCATCATCATGATGATGATGACCGCCACACTATTGCGCCACACTATCATGACGATGGTGATGACCGCCACTCTATTAAATTTAGTGGCAGTCGTAGCGTAAGAATTGTCTCAACCCATGGATGCCGTAAAAGCTGGCAGTAACTGCGGTCACCAATCCACCAAGCTTGGTAATTATGGCAACCTTCTTTTTAGGAGGAAGCATTTCCAGCAGGAGACGTTGCCTATGCTAATCACTAGTTAGTAGTAAAATAGTGTACCTATAACATATTTATTAAGATTCGAATAATACTGTTATAAAATATTTTTTCGTAGCTTTAATCTATCTCAGCCCGAGTTTCTATTACTCTTAGATTGTACATCAATATTTGAGGATTTCATTCAAAACTATTTTGCACTCGAATTAAATGAGACAAGTCTACCCCTAGTCTACCTAGTCTATCAGCTTTGGAGGTCGCAACCTAGCCGCGGTCAAATGTAGTGAAGACTCAGAGGGAAAATAGTGCAGAGTGTGTCATGCAAACGGAGATCCGATGAACTAAGAGTTACGAACAATTTATTTTATTTTCTGTTTAATGGCACAAACAGTTTAAATAACTATGTATATGTGGCAGCCAACAAGATTAATTAGCCATTCAATAAACAACGTACTCCTAACGAAGCCCGCCCAACCCGTCTTCGTGGCGACTCCGTGACTGAAAGGAGTGTGTATTTATGTATAATTTCATTTGCGACACATATCCAGCAATTACTAACAACGATATATACCCAGCAATGTATTGTAAAAATGCACCCAGGGGCTAGGCTGTTCATTGAACGGCTAATTAAGCTAGAAGGCTACGACATATACACCAATAAAGAAGTTTTATTAGATTAATACAATGTAGGTAAAAGGAGCAATGTTTTCGCTGGTAGACGTTAAGTGGCGTACCTACAGAAAAATATGGACAACTCTGTGTCATTAATCCGATGAAAGCATTTTTTGAAGTTTAATATTGGGGTTGGATGTAGGATTAAAAACGATAAAACTGTCAGTCAAGTTATCAAATTCTTTTGTAAATGCATCATGCGTTTTCTTTTATCTCTAAACTTCATTTCTTTTTAAAGATAAAGGAAGGAGCTAATTCGACGCTTAAGTCGTAAGAAGTCCCAGTTTTTTTCGACCAGGCACGTGTCGATGTCGTTGCTTAGTTGGTTAGAGCGCACCTGTACTGAAGGTGAGGCGCGGGTTCGAATCCTGCCGAAATAGAATTTTTTTGGGATATTATTAAAAAGTTTTCGTAGGAAATCAAGTTATTTTTTGATAAAATCTGGCTATTTAAAATATCTGAGCGTCTGGTCGAAGCGTGACCCGAGAACTGATGAGTATCTGGCGTAGCAAATCAGCATTGCTATACATACACCGGGGCAATGCAGTCAGCGTCTTAGGTACGTATCTGGCGTAGCAAATCAGCATTGCCATACATACACCGGGGCAATGCAGTCAGCGTCTTAGGGACGCTTTCCATTGATATGGATCAGTTTAGCTACCTATAGATTGTTTGCAATAGTCTGCAGTTAGCTCAGTTGTTTCAATTATAAAAAGTAGTTCTAATTTGTTTCTGTTATTTGATTGTTAATCTCTTTGTTCTCAAAGATTTTGCCTTCGAAAAAAAGTAGCTTTGCCAATATGATTTGTTTTTTGGGAGCAGTTGCCCTATTGACCTATTTTGGTGCCCGTTTCATGTCTCGTCCCTATTAGATTTCATAGGCACGGGACTGATTGTCTGTATGATTGTCTGCAGTATCGGTCAATCACCTTTAATAACTTTTTCAAATATAAACTTCTTCAATTAAGAATCCCGAGAATCTTCAAAGTATTTTAAATTACGTTTGAATTTTACGCTTAGATCAAACTTAAAATTAGTTTTAATGAAAACTTAGAGATTTGAACGTGTAAAATGACAATGATTTTAGTTTTGTGAAATAAATAAATCAAAAATTTTAACTTTTATCTCGTTAAACTTATGAACCTAGTTAATTGAATAAATAAAGTAAAATAAAGACATTTTTATAAAAACCCTGCTTTTTTCTGTGACGTCACTGTTCAGTATGTTTTTTCAAAGTTATCTGTTCCTTCAATCAAAATTTAATTAGAAACATAGATTTGCGTAATTAAATATTAGTTGTAATTATTTTATTCAGTTATTGTAGTTTTTTTAAATAGAAACAAATAAATAATAAAAACCATCTAGTTTGTTGTTTGTGTGCTACGTGTAATAAATAATTTTCTTTTTTTCTTTCTTTCAAAAACGATATCCCGCTAAAAGCTTCATGACAATACGAAATTAGGAATGCTAATGACACGTTTAGAAATTTTGCGATTAAGTCTAAAAATATAATATACTTTTCAATTATGAAATTTCACAATAAATTCATAAAAAAATACAACAAAAATATGTATGTAGATATATTTCTATAACAATATTATAGAGAATACATTTTAAAATAATCAGCTTTTTTAAAGTTACTTCCATATACCCCATTATTAGCAAAAACAAATTGATACCTCGATGGCCAACATCAGATAAACAACTTTCGAAATAATTAGTATGCATAGACTTTAGGGCCTTATAATCCCTAATGTAAACCTAGACTATAACTTAGGCCAAACTGAAATATAATTTGCAGATATTTATAATTAAAACTTCTCGTAGAGGCTCTACGCACAGTATCCCGTAGAGAGTCTACGCACCGTAGCCCGTAGAGAGCCTACGCACCGTAGCCCGTAGAGAGTCTACGCACCGTAGCTCGTAGAGGGTCTACGCACCGTAGCTCGTAGAGGGTCTACGATATCTACAAGCTGTCTAGCTAGCTTGTTCGTAGGAGTCTTATGAACCGCGCGCTATGAGAATGGAATGAAACCATATTGAAACAAAAGCGTTCGGTCATTTATGTTGATAAGGTTCCATCCCATTTAGATAACGCGATGATTTTAAATGAAAAAAGTGAAAAAAGATTCTTAATGGAACCAATATGGATCTAGTTATTAACTAAGTAGATGCAATAGATCCAATTTGTGACGTAGTTTCTTAAAATAGATTTATTGGGAAAAAAAGTTCTCAATAGAACCAATTGGATCTTGATCACTAGATCTACAGAGAGTAAAGGGACGTTAAATATTCAACTTTCTAAGGTTTAGTCCTTCTCTACGCGTGACATGATTGATTCACAAAACGAAGCAACAATGGGTTGGTACGTAAATTTATTTCTTCGCTATGCTAATGGCTACGCTATGAATGAGACTCCCAAGAGGAAACTTATGGTCGGAACTCAGCACAAACTTCGCTACCCATTCCTTTGTCGTCAGTCATCGTGAAGGACCCAGGTGGCAAATTTATCCCATCTATAAAATATTGATATCCATATAACACTCCATCAGTCGGGTAAGGGTACTCCATAGGTGCACATAGGTAAGAGTACAAGACCGCTTCCGCGCGACCCAAAAATTAGCAATTAAGTATAGGCCTTAACACGTGACTTTTAGGTAAACTTTACAGTGACGGCACGTTTTAGCAGCCAGCACGCATCGAGTTTGCCACAACCTAGATACACGTCTTGTTTCAAGTCAGTAGCCGCAGCGCTTGGACCGTTTTTTAAAGTGAGTTTTACGATCACACATCTTTTTGGCGAGCGTGTTTGGACCATTCTTTTAACATTTGAATTTTGAATTGAATTTTGAAGAAACAGTTTCAAAACACTTATTTCAATGCTCATTTTTGTTCTATGCCGCAGTGGGGAGGTTCAGATCAGCTACAACCTATATGCGTCGACATTAAAGCACTTACTATACATAACAATAAGTAATGTCTCTCCACCCAACCATTATCGTGCCATTATGTTTTATAATTCAACGGACTCATTTGGACTTGACCCAAACTAATTTAGAATCAGGCCTCCTTACTTGGCACACGCTATAAGGTTTTATTTATAAAGGTTTAACGGGGAACTTTTCGTAAAATATTTAAAAGTTACTTGGTGTTTGAAGAGATTTTAGTAAAGAAAAAAGTTTATAATAAGTTGTGAAACTGTTAAAATATTGATCGATCGCTACACGTCAAGGTTACTTTCTTTACCTGACTGCCAAGAAGACTCGCTGCAAGAAGACGACGAGATTCCTGTGACATATCTAAGGCATATGTCAAACCCATAAATTTTTGGACTTTTCTAATATCACTTTCGCTAATCGATTGTTACATTGTCTAGGCCTGCTGACTCGTCCCACTTTGAGCCAAATCCAGTGGGACGAGTCAGGAAGCTCAAATGTTATGCTGAAAACGTTCCTGATTCGTCCCATTTTGAGATTTCTAACAGAAAAGTATCAAAAGTACTGTCGTCCGCACACTTCTCTAAATACAATATTGATTGTAAACCTCATAATAAATTTAAAAGCTTCGAAAACGATAAAGATACAATAAAAATACGAAACGAAAGTTATTATCCAAAGTGTTCAAGTTAGCAACAGTTGCTGAACACATTTTTGCCGTTCCGAGTGTTTTTATCAGGGATCCTTAATAAAAAATAGCTGATACGGAACCTATTTTCCCGTCGAAATATAAAAGTGTAATCTCTCATTATTATTTTCATCAACCAAGTTCGGAAGAGGAGTCAATTCAGCTGTTTGTTTTTTAAATGTTGGCTTCTTTAATGTTCGTTTATAATCTTATAGTGATTAGAAAGACGAAGAAGTTCCGGCAGTATCAGGATTGGACAAGAGAGGAATGTGAACAGGTGATATAGCTATAATGGTGAATTGATTTTGAAATGAACCGTGGTATGTAAGTTGTTAACAAAATAAAAAAAGAAATCAAAATAATCTCGAAAGAACAATAAAAAAAGTAATGCTTGGACAATTCACACAGCATTATATAGCCCCAAGCTAAGCAGAACTTGTATTATGGGTACTAGATAACTGATATACATAATATAATACAATACATAGATAGATATTTTTTATTATACATAGAAAACGACCTGAACACCCTGAACAAATGTCTGCAAATCGTACACACATTTTGTCCCACAGCGGGAATCGAACCTGCAACCTCCTGCGTCGCAGGCAAACCTTCGCCCACCGCGCCACAGAGGTCGTCATCAATTCACATTCTACAGTATTATCTAGCTTCAAACTAAGCAGACGAAAAATAGATATAAGATAAATTCTTTGCAATATATAATTAAATTTCGTTTTCCCATTGTCGTGTCAAATGAAATCAATTCTTCAACATTTGAGATGGGTAGATACAGCGTAGCCAGCAAACCTTCGCGGAACCCTTAGCTATGCAAGGCTCGTCACGGTCTTGGACCGCTTTATTATTTTATGTCCCAAAAGCGATTATCCGAGTCTCATTACAGATATAACAGGGCACGTAACGAGGGACTCTTTAGAGGTACTGTCGGGGAAAACATTCATTATGTACCGAATCGTACAATCGTAATCTATTAAATACAGTGAATTGTACTTTCTCCTTTAGGAAGGTTATTTATACTGTGAAATACAATGTGTTTTCAAATTTCAAGAAGTATACTTTTTATGTTACTAGACTTGTTAGTGAAAGTCAACTGTATTCAAAGATAACAGAAACCTTGTAGCATACCAACCTGCTTAATTGGTTCTTGCAGTCAATGGTTGGCGATGAATGAAGATTTTAATAGTCTTCTATCATATCGACTTCTAACTATGTTTTGAAAAATACCCGTAGTTGAGCCGAAATTTTTTTAACTTTTTTTTTAGTTAGGCGTCAAACCACAACAGAGATTCAAATATCAATATCTAAGAAATTAATAATCTCAATAAATATCCTATCATCTTATCGATTTTTTTTGAAATTTAAGTTTTGGTCTAAGGGCATTTGAGTCATATGTTTAAAAATTACACCTACTTGCGTTAAAATTGTTTTCTTATACACTTCGACAGCATACTACTGCAATTCGTAATGATCACTACCACAAACCGCCCACTTCTCGAAATTTTCACAACTAACCATAAAAATAACCAATTTCCACGTCTAACGACTATTTCCCCCAACAGTCCAAGAAAAAAAGAAACGCGAAACAAGAAAAGCTAAGCTCAGTTCAGTTCTTAAACTTTAAAGTAGTTGTTACGTAACTTTCCCGATAAATTAGCCGGCTATTACAACGGAATAGAGTTCAGAATCACGCTCAAGTTCCAAGAAAAGTAGTTCGTAATAATGAACGGCTAAGTCCACGCTAATGAGATTTCTTTAAGTGGATTATGTTCAATGACTTTATTATGGACAGGTAATGAATGAACGGGATTTTATCCGCTTATATTTCTGTTGAATGATTGTTATGGTTAAAAATAAATTGTAAGGTTTTTTTTTGTTTTAGTTAAAGTCTTACCTGCACTTTAGGTATCGCTAAGAAATGAAATAAGTTCCCAAAAACTTTCGATTTCGGCGGGACTCGAACCTGCACCCCACCCTCGGTACGGGTGTGCTCTAACCAACCATGCCACGAAACTTTAGTCGGTTCAACCGAAAATCTTTGGGACCTCTTACGGACTATAGCACCTACGCCTATAAAATTTGAATTTACTTATCGATGGTGTATTCCATAAAATATACATTTCGTTGCATCTCGGAAAATCAACGTCGACCCTTAAAACGTTAAAATCATCGTCTTCGTATCTTGAAATTGAAAATTTTATGCCTCTAGGCGGTTGTCGGATAAAACTCTTCGATATAATGTCAGATGGCGAATCCCATGCGACATTATATCTAAAAGGTCGTATTTCTTGGGCCTGTCTCTTCAGAGGCCTTATATCCAGGAATTACGTATGTATATTTTTTTAAACAGTATATAAAACGAAATCTTATCAAGAAAGCCTTTTACTCCATAGATGATTATATCAATGATGTTAATGCTTGGCCAAATTTCGCCCAGTTCCGCACCGACAATAGTATTTAAGGAGAACAATCTTAAGCTTAGTTTTATATAAATATTGACCTGTATCTAAATCACATTATATTTAGACTTAGATAGGCGAATAACATTGTATTACATTTTAAGCATTATACAAACTTACTAGTGGTTTATTTTTCGCTTCTTCCACTAGTGGACAAAAAATTGAAGCGAACAAAATCAATGATATTTTGTTTTTTATTTGATAATAATTACTATTTATAAAACTGTTTAAGTATAAAATTTGACTTGTCTAAGTGCTTATTTTGTAAGCCTAAATAAATAAATTTATTGAATTTTGAATTTTGACCTATATTTTTTCTTACCACCTATATCATCGAAAGTAATCTCTCATGCGACATCTCAAAATCATCCCAAGACTTTTAGAATCAGCTCCGATTTACGTTTTCCGATAAGGTTCGCGAGATTGGAAAACGTATAGGCTGTAAAGTTCATCTTAGACGATTTTATCTTTAAGGACCTTCTGGAAACACCTTCCATGGACGAACGGCTCCGGCCCTGATGAAGAGATAAGGTAAGTACTTCGACTAATTTTGGAGATATTAACTTCATAGGAAGCCTCAGGGTTGAGGCCGTGAAAATCTGAATCAAAACTGATACATATAGTTTTTGTGTGTTCAGATCAATGCTTCAAGTAGTATATTCAGTAACAATGAATATTAAATGAATATAGAAGTTTATCTGCATATTTATTTTTGCACTTTTCGATGTTTTTTTTGTGAAATTAAATACTTGAAAAGTAGATATTTTAAGACTCAATCGCAAAATTTCTAAACGTGAAGTCACCGTTCACCTTATTCTAAAGACGCTTTAGCGGGATATCTTTTTGAAAGAAAGAAATTTATTCATTAGACACAACACACAAACAACAAACACGATGTGAAATCTTGGAAGTGTAAATATATCTGAGCAGCTGATTGTACACACCTACTTTATATTAGATTCTTTTTTAATTTAAAATACGAGCTACCAAAAAGATACCTATTTAAACAGGTAGGTACCTAAATAAAACACCTCAATAAATCTTCTTAATTAGTTACCTCATTTAAGTTGGTTTTTCCTTATTTTCCTTTCACCAAAGAAAAGAAAACATTGGAATAGGATTTCTTTTTAGAAGATATTTAGATAAACCCAAATTCAACTTTTCATCCCCAATCAAGATATCAAACAGAACCTTTTGATAAATGCTTTTAGACTTAAGTTGGTAAAAACATGGCCGCGCCTTAAGTTGTGCGTCCACTGCACTTGATTCGAGATCGGTGTTTCCAATATGCCGATAAAGAGCATCCAATGCTTTTGAATTTTGCATCGGCCTATCGTATTTTCAAAGCACTCAAGTTTATCGATGATGTCATCCGCAACAATATCCTCGTCACTACTCGTTGGCTGAAATACCGGTCTCTGACATCGGTATCGGTGGTTATGTTCGATTCCCGCCTTGGGACAAATATTTGTAAGATCCGCAGGTATTTGTTCCGGGAGGCTGGTCGTTATCTATGTATAATAAAAAATATCTATCTATGTAATGTATTCTATTATGTATATCAGTTATCTAGTACCCATAACACAAGCTCTGCTTAGCTTGGGGCTAGATAATGCTGTGTGAATTGTCCAGTATTATTTAAAAAAAAATGTTATCTACTTTAATAATAACGGGAACTAAAGGTCAAAAAGTACAATTTGGAAATGAGAGTATCGAATGGTGTAGTTGCTAATCGCCTTATCTCATGGGGGTAATGCCCATAATCCCTACGCTGGGCATGTGGGTTTGGGATCGCAGTTCGGTGGAGATCTGTTCTGCAAGAGGCACTGCTGCCCGCCCCCCGGTGTATGTCCGTCGCTTCTTACGACACCCATGGGAAAAGATGGGGTCGGTACAAATTCTAGGTCGTGCCGGCTTTGAAATTGACTACACGGCGTTCAGCTTTCGCTGTATAAAAGTGACAATGATAATTATCATTCAGATAAGTTAAGCCGAACGTCCACCGTATCGGAATCGTTCTCGGGCTTGTTCCTGAGAATTCTCTGTTCTTAATTTCCCAGGAATTCCTGGATTTTTAGGCGATTTTGGATCTCTCTTTCGAGAAATTCCGAGAACCGGGATTTCCCGAAAGTAATACTTAACCAGCCTGAAACGCTAAATGCATTATAAACCCTTTTTTACCCGTGAAAACCTTAATTTAAGCTTTCTAGGATATATTTTCTCCATATTACTATGTTTATATAAGCTTCTGGTTCTCCAATAAATAAATATAAATATAAACAAATGTAATCCACCCTCTCATTCGTAATCCGGCCTTTATTCAGAAATCATAAAACATACCCTCGAATGTATTACAGGGGATTTTTCATCCCAATTTTAACCCGTGACTTGCCACAAGCAAATCTTATGGAGGGTTGTCTAGAGTGGCGGAGAATGGCGCAAGCGGACTCCAGGGCGGACGAAACAGATAGATCTCTTCTTACCAATGCACAAAAAACAGCATCATCTAGTCCCAAGCTTAGCAGAGCTTGTGTTATGGGTTTTAGATTAATTACCTAGATAGATTTTTTTTTATAAAACCGGCCAAGTACGATTCGAACTCGCATCATCTAGTCCCAAGCTTAGCAGAGCTTGTGTTATGGGTTTTAGATTAATTACCTAGATAGATTTTTTTTTATAAAACCGGCCAAGTACGATTCGAACTCGCGCAAGACGGGTTCCGTATCATTATCTATAAAAACGGCAAAAAAATCACGTTTGTTGTCTGGGAGCCCCCTTAAATATTTATTTTATTCTGTATTTTAGTATTTGTTGTTATAGCGGCAACAAAAATGCATCATCTGTGAAAATTTCAACTGTCTAACTATTACGGTTCATGAGATTACAGCCTGGTGACAGACGAACAGACGGACAGCGAAGTCTTAGTAATAAGGTCCCGTTTTACCCTTTGGCTATGGAACCCTAAAAATTATGCATTGCTCCAGGCTCAGGGCTGGAATCAAACATATAATACTACTTTTTATCCCATAAATCCATGAGGTAGAAATAACCTATATACGATTAGAACGCATGCAAAGCCACGGGCAGGATCTATTTTAGAAATAAGCATTAAAATTTGTGCTTGTATCGAGTTTGATCGGGCGCGCACTAGGCTATCCGCCTTAGTATCTATATCAGGGACGGCTAAACAAAAATTGACAAAACACCCCTCCGATTTTCTAACACGTAGGTGAGGTAAGTACGCATGCACACAAAGGAAAATACAGGCGGTGTTACGTTCACACTAGGGCTTCCAATACCGGGATCCCGGTATCAGCCAATACCGGGATCCCGGACTTTTTTTCGAGATTTTTAATACCGGTATTGAAATGTTCATAACCGGGATCCCGGTATTAGTGATTTTATTTTAATTTTAGTACAAAACACAAAATGCGCCAAAGGCGTGGAGCGGGAGTTTGGTGGTGCTCTTTTTTAAGAAGGGAGATAAAACCCTTCTTAAGAATTACAGACCCATCACACTCCTGAGTCACGTCTATAAGCTCTTCTCACGAGTCATCACGAACCGTCTCGCCAGGAGACTCGACGAATTCCAGCCACCGGAACAGGCCGGGTTTCGCGGAGGATATGGCACCATAGACCACATACACACAGTGAGGCAGATTATACAGAAGTCCGAAGAGTATAATCAGCCCTTGTGTCTGGCCTTTGTGGACTATGAAAAGGCCTTTGACTCTGTCGAAACCTGGTCGGTTCTGGAATCCTTACAGCGATGCCAAGTAGACTATCGTTATATCGAGGTGCTGAGATGTCTTTATGAGGCCGCCACCATGAGTGTCCAAGTACAGGGCCAGCAGTCTAAACCTATCCAACTGCGCAGAGGAGTGAGACAGGGGGATGTCATATCCCCGAAACTGTTCACAAGCGCGTTGGAAGATGTGTTTAAGACGCTGGACTGGAAAGGTAAGTAGGATGGTGTAAGAAAAGTATAAAGTATCTAATATTCTTTAGATGGTCGGATTGTCGAGTGCAGGCGGGCGCCGACTTAGCCATCCGCGTATTAATACAATCCGCAATCCGCTTACACAATGCGTCATCACTCAGGCCATGGGCTAGGATGGTGTAAGAAAAGTATAAAGTATCTAATATTCTTTAGATGGTCGGAGTGTCGAGTGCAGGCGGGCGCCGACTAAGCCATCCGCGTATTAATACAATCCGCAATCCGCTTACACAATGCGTCATCACTCAGGCCATGGGCTAGGATGGTGTAAGAAAAGTATAAAGTATCTAATATTCTTTAGATGGTCGGAGTGTCGAGTGCAGGCGGGCGCCGACTAAGCCATCCGCGTATTAATACAATCCGCAATCCGCTTACACAATGCGTCATCACTCAGGCCATGGGCTAGGATGGTGTAAGAAAAGTATAAAGTATCTAATATTCTTTAGATGGTCGGAGTGTCGAGTGCAGGCGGGCGCCGACTAAGCCATCCGCGTATTAATACAATCCGCAATCCGCTTACACAATGCGTCATCACTCAGGCCATGGGCTAGGATGGTGTAAGAAAAGTATAAAGTATCTAATATTCTTTAGATGGTCGGAGTGTCGAGTGCAAGCGAGCGCGGAATAAGCCATCTGCGTATTAATACGCTCCGCAACCCGTTTACACAATGCACTATAACTCAGGTCATGGGCTAGAAGGGTGTAAGAAAAGTAACTAACATTTTTTAGATAGTGCGAGCGGGCGCGCACTAAGCCATCCGCGTATTAATACGCTCCGCAATCCGCTTACAAAATGCGCCATCGTTCAGGTCATGGGCTAAGGAATGGTATAAGATGAGCATTATCTAATATTTTTTAGAAGGTCGGTGGTAATTATGAGCATGATGAGCTATTTTAACTTTTTTCGTTCACAAAAAGATGTGTTGGCCATGATAGAGCAATATTGTAACTAGAGAACCTATCTATTAACTATCTATATAATATAGTATATTCTAAGGTTATTTTCGCGAGAACTCATAATAAAACACTGTTTTTACCGGATTGATCGCGTATATTTTATATTTGTTTATAACCTGACGTTTCGGAGGCTTTTCAGCTTCCATGGTAAGTGGTAAGTAGGGATTGCATTATCTGGACAATTTTCTTATCCGGATAATATGGATTACATCATTCACAAATCCGGATAATCCGGATAATTTGGATAATTTGAATAAAGTTCAACTTTATTTCAACGAAAACTCAAAAATGACAAATTACAACGAAGTATTTACACGTATGTACATCAATTTCATAAAAATCTAATCAGCAAAGGTCCCGTGACCGCAAACTCGTCCAGTGTGGCCGTTCTAGCGACTTTGTCGCTAGAACTAGAGGATTTTATCAATGTTTAGCGGACAAAATTCCACATTTAGCGAGAAAAAAAGTTAGTGACTTCTAGCGACTTTTAGGCGGGTCAATATGTCGCTACAAGGGCAACCGTGAACTCGTCATATATTAAAGCGTGATCGATTTTGGCACCTTATAAATCGCGAATTTTATCTTTTACCTTGTACTTATACTCATCATTCTAACGATTGATTTGCGGTCTTTCCCAGACCATGGGCCCAAGGCCAAACGCCGCTGATGTAGCTGCGGAGCGGGCACTTACTGATTGCTGTGCAAGATGTGAAGGCACTAGCAAGGGTATCTACATACGTGGCATCCCAAACTAAAGGCCGACCTATCTTTCAGGGAATCAGAGATACCGTCAGGTCTTTTACTATCATCTCGCATAGGCTACGTGGTTCAAAGGTAGCTACCACATTGACGCTGGTCCGAAAAATTATGTCATGATTAATTATCTGAACTTTATTGGTCATAAAAGTCTATAATAGTGCATATTTAGCTATTGAAAGGTAACCCTTTCATCAACATGTGCTAGTGTAGACTAGTATACAGGGTTGCCAACCGTACGAGGTTCCTCGTACAAATACGAGATTTTTGGTCTTCCGTACGAGGTACGAGGGCACTATCAACCTCGTACAATTATGTACGAGATTTTGACATAACATAACACTTACAATGATGATTGTCTATAGTTCGACGCTTCCCATGAACCAAGAAATCCCCGAGAAATAAAACATTACGTTCTTCGCATTATTTGTCTGTCGCCTTGATCACACATGTCATAGCGCCAAACAGAGAGGTGTAACTGCACAAAATAAATAAAAATCTCGTGCAAAAATAAAAAGAAAAACGATGAGAATGAGGATGTTCCTGATATAATATTTGGAAATGAAAACTGAGACAAGAAGTACATAGTTACCTATGCAAAGTTTTGAACCTACAAACAAATCTCGTTCATTAGTTATTTACGATAGTAATGTTAAGGATTAATTTAATACAAAGTGATGTTTTATTTAGTAGAAACTTGCAATAGTTTATTTCGATGTGTAAAACGTCCTAAATTCAACAGTTTGATATGCATTAAGATGTTCCTGATATAATATTTGGAAATGAAAACTGAGACTAGAAGTACATAGTTACCTATGCAAAGTTTTGAACCTACAAACAAATCTCGTTCATTAGTTATTTACGATAGTAATGTTAAGGATTAATTTAATACAAAGTGATGTTTTATTTAGTAGAAACTTGCAATAGTTTATTTCGTTGTGTAAAACGTCCTAAATTCAACAGTTTGATATGCATTAATTTTGGTTTAGTCACCTTTTAGACGCAAGTACGAGGTTCGAAAGCCATAATACGAGATTTTAAGCTGCATAGTACGAGGAAAAAAATTCTATGGTTGGCAACCCTGCTAGTATAGGGGCGGCATATGAGTAGATGTAGCTCTCCAACTAGACATTATGCCGCCCTTTATCAGCTAAGGTCTTCAACTGACATCCTCCAGCCATCTGCTAATAGTCTTTAACACATCGTCAGCCCACCTGGCAACAGGACGGTCTTTACGAGTTTAAAACAGCGTTGGTCTCCACTCCCCTTATACAAGTTTAAGACCAACTGTTGTCGGTTTTTCTTTGGCAGAGATGGCCCACTGCCACTCAGCTTACTAATTCTCTGAGTTATGTCACCAGCCTTGGTTCGGTTTTGGTGTGATTGGGTAGTTTTGTTTCGAATACGCATACGAATCCTAACCATCAGAAAAACTCCGAACATAACTGGCACTTTCCATAGCTTGCTAAACGACTTTGAACTACTGCACCAGTTGTACCCTGAGAACCTAACTCATATCCGTCAGTTGTAACGGGTAGAAGCACTAGTCCATAACTTTAGGAATGGATAACAAGAAGACTTGTGTGAGCCAAAGAGTTAAGACTTCTAACTCAAACGCTGACAAGCCCTCATAGTTTCACTTACTCTTGCAGCTGCTAGGAACTGCTGTAGAATTTTCTCCGGGGTGATGTATCTGGCTATGCAAGTCTTTGCCCAGGTGAATGCTACTTTGTTGCATTCATTCGGAGATTTCTGCTATGCGCTAGCTTACCTTCGCTCGCATCAAGTGCAAGTGCTAGCCTGGCTGTCAGACTTGATGTCATTTGTTGGTGTAGCGCTTTTGTGTGTACCAGTTCAGAGTGGCTGTTCAACCAATCTTCTCTGGAAAGTGGAAGAAGGCAGCTCCACAAAGTTCCAAACGCCTTGGGAGCATAAACACTACGAAAACGCATAGAACGACCTGAACAGGTAACCGTGGGAGGCGCGGCGTGTGGTGTGACGACGAAAAAAGCCGAAGGTTAAATAATATTATAATTCAAATTGAAACTTATTTACGATTAAATAAAATCGCGATTTAATTATTTCTTCCTTCAAAAAAAGATTTTGAACATTATCCAAATTATCCGAATTGTCCGGATTTGAAACGCCTAAATCCGGATAAAGAAAATTGAGAAATTATCCGGATAATTCGGATAAAACGGATTTTGGATAATCCAGATTGCAATCTCTAGTGGTAAGTCTGCCTGTGACCATGGAAGCTGAAAAGCCTCCGAAACGTCAGGTTATAAACAAATATAAAATATACGCGATCAATCCGGTAAAAACAGTGTTTTATTATCTATATAATATATAACTATACGTATAATATATATTGATAATAATTACTATTTATTAAGCTGTTTATGTTTAAAACTTGACTTGTTTAAGTGTTTATTCTGTAAGTCTAAAGAAATAAAGTTATTGACTTTTGACTTTTTTTTATCGATGAGTATGAATATTAGTAGGTAATTTTAACTTTTTTTAACTTTTGTTATTGTATTTTTTATACGTAAAGACAACTTACTTAAAAACAAGAACGGCACCTACTACGTATTAAGACGTGAACCTAGCGTATTTGCTTGTCAAACTAGGACTCACGGGATTCCCGTGGTTAAAAACTTTTAAATACAATTCTACATTTTTTCAACGTGAAAACACGATATCATGAAATTGCACTGTTTCGCACATAATTTGGTCGAGATCTTAGAAACCCTGCGCTCTATTCAAATTACTTTTGTTTGATTTGTCGGTTAGAACTAGTATTCAAGTATTTTATTCTGCAAACCTAATACAATGTGAGAGATCTTACAAAATTCACTTATGCTAGGTATTAGGAGCCCGCCCTATGAGGGCGCAATGCAACTTGAGTGGTAGCTTAGCTATACTAATTTCTTGGTTCCTTCAGATAGTATATTCTAAGGTTATTTTCGCGAGAACTCATAATAAAACACTGTTTTTACCGGATTGATCGCGTATATTTTATATTTTGTTTATAACCTGACGTTTCGGAGGCTTTTCAGCTTCCACCTCACCTCACCTCAGTCACCTCAGTCTGCCTGTCTGCCTGTGACCATGGAAGCTGAAAAGCCTCCGAAGCGTCAGGTTATAAACAAAATATAAAATATACGCGATCAATCCGGTAAAAACAGTGTTTTATTCCTTCAGATAGTTTTTTAAGTTTTACATTTAGTAACTTACTCATAGTGCAGTGCTTTATTCGACCCCTTGAGCTTAAATAAGTTAGAAACACGCTTCAGTCAATACTTAGAGCCAAACGACACCAGCCCTGGATATAAGGCCATATCTTACGTCCGGACACTCGACCCGTGTGTGAGCCCCTTTATATCATAGGTGGAGTCACGGCTTTGCATTCATTATGGTTTCCTTTTCATATATAACCGCTTTACAGTTTTAAGGTTGGTTATTATTACTTATGATTTGGTATACACTATTGTATTTTATTTTTATTTGGTATACATTTATTAGGGTTCCGTACCCAAAGGGTAAAAACTGGACCCTATTACTAAGACTTCGCTGTCCGTCTGTCCGTCTGTCACCAGGCTGTATCTCATGAACCGTGATAGTTAGAGAGTTGAAATTTTCACAGATGACATCATCTGTTGCCGCTATAACAAAACATACTAAAATACAATAAAATGAATATTTAAGGGGGCTCCCATACAACGAACGTGATTTTTTTTCCGTTTTTATAGATAATGGTACGGAACCCTTCGTGCGCGAGTCCGACTCGCACTTGGCTGGTTTTATTTGGTATACATTTGGGTTTGGTTTGGTTTTACTCAACCAAGAAACTAGATAGGTTTAATTTATGTTTGATGGTTTTGAAAATACTAGAAACTGATTTTAAGGTCAAGTATTTACACTGTTTTATAAGTTTTTTGGTGCAAATACTCCCTCGGGACTTTTTTATGGCATAACTTCTAAGCTAGATAATTTTAGAAGTCGATTCCAAGACTCCCGTGATAATGGCCTTATTGGCTTTCATCTTATGGGGGGTAATGCCTATAATCCCCACGCTGGGCATGCGATTTGGGGATCCAAGACTAAGAAATTAATAAACCCCAAAAATTTACGTTCTCGACGGGATTCGAACCCGCACCTTCCCCTTCAGCGCAGGGTTGCTCTTTTTCCAACTAAGCAACCCTGCGCTGAAGGGGAAGGTGCGGGTTCGAATCCCGTCGAGATCGTAAATTTTTGGGATTTATTAATTTTGTTAGAGATTACCCAGAGTACTATAATAAATAAAAAACCTTACATCCAAGACTAGTCATCCTTCTAATCAATATTTCGTTTTTCAATGTATTTGTGTATCTCGAAAGAATGACGTCACAGCAACGTCATCGAATCGTCGCCAACTCGACGAGGCCAGGTTTAATTAACTAAAAAGAAAGTGCAGGCTATATTTATAGCATTTGGCTTCGCATGCATGAGGGGTTAATTACTTGAAATTTCTCAAAAGCGACAGATACCTACTTGTTTTAACTGTATTCATAGCACTTGGTTAAAAAGAGTTAGTTTCCCATTGATAATTCATATCTAACTTAAAAACTGTGATATGTAATAAATATTCAGTCTAACTGTATTAACAGCAACTGGCTTTGGTTTCCTGGGTTTAATTTTCTTTTGAAAATTCTGAAATTCGATAAATCGTCATCATCATCATTATCAGCCTACATTAGTCCACGGCTGGATATAGGCCTCCCCTAATGAGTGCCATAGCGCCGTATCCAGCGGCAAATAACACAAGTTTGGGGATAGGTACCTAAACCCATTTTCGTTACCAGGAATTTGAAATCGGTTTTTAATTTTTTTTCAAATAATCAAATTATTACAAAACGCAAAACCGATAACCGATTACATAAGACAATTTTGGAATCACTTTTTAAAATCGACGTCGTTTTTATGCATAAAAAAAACAGAGCCGAACATAGAACCTTCTGCTAAAGTCGGTTAAAAAATTCCGTAATTGATTTTTAACTGATATTTGTACTTAGTGTTGTTGAAGAAACCACATAGAAAAGTACAATTTTCAGGAATTTTTGAGACTTTTTGCGTCTGATCCACTGTCCTACTCCATCAATGGATTAGATTCCAACTTTTATCCTCTCTAATCCACCGATAGATCAGTACCGATATCATATTCCACACTTATCCACAGACCACAGATTAATCTTAAACAGACACAATAATAATATTTAATTTAATTAAAATAATAATAATAATAATGCTGGACAATTCACCCAGAATTATCCAGCCCCAAGCTAAGCAGAGCTTATGTTATGGGTACTAGTTAACTGATATACATAATACAATACAATGCATAGTTATATATTTTTCATTAAACATAGAAAACGACAACACCCTGAACAAATGTCTGCAGATCGTACACACATTTGTCCCGAGGCGGGAATCGAACCCGCAACCTCTTGCGTCGCAGGTAAGCCTTCGCCCGCCGCGCCACAGAAGCCGTCAATTAAACAAACAACATTTACCTCATCTTAGAAAAACCTGTCATGAAAAGATACTTTCGAAGCAAACAGAAGGAAAACCCATTTGTTGATGTTGATTGAAACTAAACCTCCCAATACACTGGGTCCAATACAAACAACCCCTGGACCATGACGTGTCTCCCGCCCATTGGCCCGAATAACACCCGCTGATTGGCTGAAACTGTCAACTTTGGAACAACACGAACAATGCTTTATCCTAGGTGAGGTTGTTAAGAAGATTTTACATTAGTACAAATTTATTTATACGTACGAACCTACGAAGTTTTAATTTGATGCTAATGCTGTGGTATCGCCCAGTACTATTCATTTTATCATTTTCAATGGTATCTTCATCATTTTCAAAAAATACAATTGTATAAATTGTCTAAGTAGGTACGCGGAGTCTTACAGTATTTTTTTTTATTTTCTTTCTTCAAAAAAATGCTGGACAATTCACACAGCATTATCTAGCCCCAAGTTAAGCAGATCTTGTGTTATGATGTGATATTTTTTATTATAGTACATAGAAAACGACCAGAACACCCTGAACAAATGTCTGCAGATCGTACTCACGTTTGTCCCGAGGTGGGAATCGAACCCGCAACCTCCTGCGTTGCAGGTCCTTCGCACACCGCGCCACATCGGTCGTTAAGAACATATCTCAAGTACAAAACGCTCCTTAAGTAATAAATACGCCATCTTTTTTCTACTCTTAAATTCAATCATAACTTTGATAAAGTTCAATCAACTCAATACCTACTTCAAAATCGAATTCCACCAACTTTTAGAGGAATATAAACTTTATAACGTAAATATTAATGTCCAAGTTGGAGTGGTTTACTCATATCGTTGAAACTCGATATAACTTCAAAGCATTTTCAACTAAACGCATCATGATATTTACTAACCTGGTTAAGTAAATACTTTGCGTAGGTACTTAAGGATTTCGTTCGATAAAAAATCTCCTTTTAAAAATAAATATTAGAAGCCTTTTTAAAGTACCTATCTGCTATTATTTCTACTTCACCTCTTTCTGTTTGAAGTAAATTTAATACTTTAACAAAAAAAAATGTTTAGAGAAACAGAAAAAAGTGAACTTAGTGCACCTGGGTGAATTACCAGGTGAATTAAGGATACCGCCCCTTTATTTTATTCTGTTTTTTTTTAGTATTTGTTGTTATAGCGGCAACAGAAATACATCATCTGTGAAAATTTCAACTGTCTAACTATCACGGTTCATGATATACAGCCTGGTGACAGACGGACAGACGGACAGACGGACACCGGAGCCTTAGTAATAGGGTCCCGTTAAGAAGGTCAAGTGTGAGTAATCTAACAATTGACTTTGCTTAGGTTATCTATATCATGACGTTGACTTGGTCGATCGCCTCAGAAAGTTGTATGCATTTTTAGTACCATATTAGCAACCGAAATTGTTGAATTGGGAATTCCGGGATAAAAAGTAGCCTATGTTCTATTCCAGACTATAATCTATCTCTGTGTCAAATTTCATTCAGATCCGTTCAGCCGTTCTGGTGTGATAAAGGAACAAACATCCATCCATCTATCCATCCATCTAAACTTTCACGTTTATAATATTAGTGAGAAGTAAAAGTCAAGTGTTAGATCACTCACAATTGACCTTTTTTATAGATTTCAGCAATTCTGATTCGAAGTTACAAGAAGATAAATACATTTTATGTTATTTATTTTGTTTTATGTATATGTATATCATTGCAGTAATGAAACGGAGTCGAGCAATACAAAGTCAAGTGTGAGTAACATAAGTATGAGGTGTAAAGTTGATAGTATTTTAAGTAGTATTTTAAGCTATTTTAATAGCTATACTAGAATTAGTTTTTTATACTGACCACTTCCGGTGGTCATCTTTTTGTACACACATTTTAGATCTGTGCTATGAACAGACACATAGTTTTCTATAAAACTAAAATAAATTGCTCAAAATTCATAAGCATTTTATTTGACACTTAACATTCAGCTAAATATTATAACCCATCTAGGTTATAAACTTATATTTTACAGCCGATAGGACATACACGTAAAAGCGAAATAAATTTACAAAATAATGTTACACATAGCCCTCACGTGCCACTGTAACATCAGCTGTATTATTTACGGGACTTAACCTCCATAAGCTCAGGTTTTAATTTTATCAGCGTATTACAGATAGCTAAAATATAACCACTATTTTATTTTACGGGACGATAACGTATTACACAGCTTATGTTCGTGCAGTCAGTACGGGGAAAGAAGGCGCTCGCAACAAGCAACGAGACTAAATTTTAGCATACGGCGGCGTAACGTATCATGCTCGCTGCGAATGGTACACCCTGTAACACCAGTCTGTACCCGGCTTTAGGCTTGATCATAGTTACACTGGTGTATTTATTTATTTAATTCTTTATTGCACACAATTACAAAAAAAGCATACAAATGGTGGGCATAATGCCGATGGCATTTTCTGCCTGCCAACCACAAGGGTCAACACCAACTTAGGGCGTGTTTTAAACATAGTACCTAGGTAGGTATGACTAATATTAAGTCTATTATAATAAATAACAGCCTTCAAGGCAATGATGACAAAATAATTAATTTAAACTCAGTGGGTAAGATGTAACAATTGACTATAAATTAAAGCTTTAATTATAAATATTAGAACAATAGAATTTAAAAATATAATTTAATTTAAACATTACTCACATTTATCAACTACATTGATAAATAGTAGGTAATTTAATTATTATAGTCATTTATATCCATATAATTATATTGAATCTTTTTTAATTCTTTTAGGTAAGTATCTAGCAACCTGAAGTTAGTAAGTATCTACCACTACGACCTAGTGGGCAGTCTTCTTTATTTCTACCTTTTTATCCGTCGTACACATTTTTGTTGACTATCTGCTCTATTTGCTTATGGTTCCATGTTGCGCGGGATAAACCTTTGTTCCTCAAATGACTACGTTTACCGACTTAGCAGAATTAAGTGACCTTATATTACTTGAATAAACTTGGCCAGTGGGTAAAAAAACAACACCTAGGACTAAACGAAATAAAATTGTGTCTGTCCTTAGATAGCCTTGTAAAGATTACTCATAGCGATAAGGCCGCCCACTGTACTTAATAACTGCATCTTAATTTGTCTTATACTGCTCGATAGCCTGCCTATAAAACTCAATAACTTTATTTATTTAGGCTTACAAAATAAGCACTAAGACAATATAAACAGATTTAAATAGTAATTATTATCAAATAACAATTATGGTGTTATTGGTTTTATTCACTTTTTTTTCCTATATCTATGTTTGAATTAATAATCTTGAATAACAAAGAAAATTACAATGAATCATAAAAAAACATACCGCTGAATTGAGTGAGATACCTCCTTTATGGAGTCGGTAAAAAAAAATTGTATGTGTTTTTTTTTATATTTCTCACATTGTACGAGCGTAATTCTAGCATAAGCGAAGACGCTACCCGCGTCTTTGGCTTTGCAAGAATTACGATTATTACGTACAGCCTGGTTTCAAATAAAATTTCATCGCTTTTGTAGGTTCTCCCCTTTTGATAAGACTTGCTTCATTACGACCTAGGTAGACAAACCTTTATATATTTTTGTGCCTTTTTACGTAATTTACGTGAAAAGTGAGGGATGAAAAGATTTCATCCTCCGGATTATCTCAAATCGGATTATTTAATTTTCCTTGTTACATTGTTACAAAGAATATTTTTCTTTTTATAACAGGTCATTAGGTATTTGGAGTTCTGTGGGCGTAGTTTAAAACGTTTTGTGAATTAGTCTCAGGACACTTTCAGAAATGCAAATAAAAATAATGCAAAGTATAATTAATATTTCTTCACGGCCAATCGTATTAGTTGTAAAAACTAGTTTTAAAGTTTGAATAAAATAATGGTGCGCCAAAACGATAATCTCTGTCATGACTCCGGTGACATGACTCGATGACGTCACGCCTCACACCACACCTATAAGAAGAACAACACGCACTGTAATCTGTGATAGCTGTGACGTCAGCAGCGATGCAAATAAACGCAGAGCGTTTTAGTCACGTGACCATACATAAAAAATGTGTAATTTTAATCCCATTTTTTTTAAATTAAAATAGGCATATTTTTTTCATAAAAATCACCTGATAACGCTTTGTTACGCTGGTCCTGACTAGGATGAAAATAATTTGCAACTTATTTTCAATGTAGTCAAATAGCCTATTATGGCACCCACGCAGCTCAACGCTGTCAACTATCCACGCGGTACACGCGAACGTAGCTTTACTGCGGGAAGTGTGACGTCAAAACGCTGCTGCGCTACACAGTTGTATATATATTTTGATAGTTTACTTTCATGTATAGTGTGAGCCGTGCAGCAGCCTTATTGTGATGTGAATTATTTGTAAACATTATTTCTTTAAGGCTGGCCGAGTATGTGTAGGTATAAGGTATAAATAGAGTCGCTTTCCAAACCGAAACTAAGTAGAATCACTGTCGGAGCCTAGTGAAAACCACCGCTAACTTATTTAACCCGACGATTAAAAGCCAACGGCCAATTAAACCCAAACCTTGAACTTGATTAAAAAGCGTTATGAAGAGCGCGGAACCCTTTGTACGGAACCTGAGTTAATAGAACATGCTCACGGACAGGTTGGTTAAGGTTTCTATTATCACGAATTTGTTAAAAAGAATCCTCAGCTTTTGATGCTCATAAAAAATAATCCAAAATTCTATGTTTTTTTGCCTTCGAAAAAATCAACATTTCTATGATCTTTGAGATCCAAGCAGTAGGATATTTGAGCACCAGTTCTAATATGAAATCTAGGATTCTTATACTCCTATGTCAAATATTCCATCTCATTCTGTAGTTGCATATGTTTGATGAAAACAAATATCTAAAATATCTCGATTTTGATACATATTTGCCTTTTTCTCCGAACCACTGACTGTTTTTTTTCCTTTTTCTTTAGTATATTCTAAGGTTATTTTCGCGAGAACTCATAATACAACACTGTTTTAACCGGATTGATCGCGTATATTTTATATTTTGTTTATAACCTGACGTTTCGGAGGCTTTTCAGCTTCCATGGTCATCTCCATTTTTGTATGGGATTTGCGTAATTCCGACCGCGCTTGTTATTCATGATGGATCTATCCCATTCTGATCGCGCATGGATTTCCTATACCTTCTCGTAGCTATGAACATGAACGTTCTGTGATACGCTTAGGTTCGCTTGTCATTCGACATAGATCTATCCCATTCTGATCGCGCACGGATTTACTATACCTTCTCGTAGCTATGAACATGAACGTTCTGAGATACGCTTAGGTTCGCTTCTTTCTTAGGTACATTATTTCTACCCTTAGATCGTCTTGTCTAGAGCCTACTATGTAATGTTGGCAGAACGCCCGCATTTCTTGTACCTGTCTGTAGGTAAAAGGTAGGTATTATATACATTCGATAGACTCAGTGTTCGATCAATAGAGCGAATTTAATGCAATCTTATTTGAAACTGTTAATGGTAATCTGTCTGCAAGACACGTACAACCTCACATTGCAGCTTGCATATTTTCAAGAATACCGCACCTTTCATCATCATCAGCCTATATTAGTCTGCTGGACATAGGCCTCCCCTAACAAGCGCCATAGCGCCCTGTCTTCAGCTTGACGCATCCAGAATCTGCCAGTCGTTCTTATTTTGTGCATGCTTGGTAAGTACCTAGTTTTACCTACTTAATGCTTTTCAATATCTGTAACATATCAGTTTGTTTGTGTACTGGCCATATTTTTAATAGTATACGTATATATCAGAAAGGTATGGCTTTGTTATGTCAAAAATGAGTTTGAATTTAGACTTGGCGCCTTCACGAACGTGTTTGTGATGATGGGCAGGACCTGCAGTTCACGTATTGTCACTAATTTACTAATAACCCTGTATATCAGAAAGGTATGACTTCGTTATGTCAAAAATGAGAAAACCTGCATTTAGTACAAAAATAAAATACTGCTTTTTGTTCTAACTCTTAAATACATAAAATACTTATAAATTAACTATACTTTTTGGAGTTAAGGGCAGGATATTCGATCCATATTGTGAAAAGGACAGGCATAGAATTTTGTGTTCACAAGAGTGAGACAGGGCACAGCAACGCAAGCCCAAAAATCAAGTTTTTGCTTATTATCAAAATTAAAAAAGGTTTTGAGAAAAACTAACCGTAGAATATTCTTCTAAACGTCGTTGCCTATTTTCTGACATGTTTTTTTAGAGTAAAACGTTGATAAACTAGAAGTACAACAACAAAAACAACAAAAAACTATCCTTTCTTCGTAATTTTTATCATCAGGTGAAGTGATAAATATCGTGTTTTGAACCGTAGAATAATCAATAATGTTAATCCAACTACAACATAAATTTTAGTCCAATCAAAACAAAGGATATTTGATCGTTTAAAATTGAATCGAAAATTGGCTAAATTCGAATATCCTGGCCTTAAAGGGCATTGTGAGAGCATTCTGTTGAGCCCTCGTTTGTGTTGGTACTTAAAAAGATGTCATTGCTTTTTTATAGCGCCATACAATATTGTGAAATAGGAGCGTTGTTTACGATACCGCACTTGCCACGCGCCAAAAAAGTACAAAATAACTAAGTACCCTGCAGGTACATACTCTTTCGACGTACAAAATATTTCGCAGGGAGTCATGTTAAAGGTTAACTGTCTATAATTCGGTTTAAAGAACTTTATTAAGTTACTTATTGCCACTTTGAAAGTTGAAGTGACATCAACCAGCTTCGTTGCTTTTCTGGTGTATAAACCAAGGCTGAATTTTCTTTGGCAATGCACGCCTTGACTCTCTGAACGTCTTCAGGGTGCTTTAGCAGATGGTCAACTATGTTGCCAACGTCTATCTGACCATTTCTTTTTTTTTAATTTATCACTAGCTTGCGAACAAAAACTTTAACAGAATCTTAAAAACTTTGCACGCTTTTCTTCACTTAACTTTAAACTCAGTTGGACATAAAGCTTAAGAGCGGCTATCAGATAGAGAGTCCAGATCATGTCTCAGTAGCACAAATAAATCGATATTGTTCACTAAACTGTCGATATTGATCGAATAAGGCTTTTTCTTCTTTTTTTTCAATCTTGTCCCACCGTGCGGTAGCTACACAGATACATTATTATTAATGCACGAGTAGTTCAATCAAGATAATAGATTTTTTTAATAAACTTAAAATAGGTACTAATTCAAAGGCTGTCTCTGACCAGGTTTACAAAAATTATATTTTTATGAACAGGATTTCCCTTCATTTGGAGGGAAACAGGAAGTGACATGCGGTTGCTTTGAGCCATGTTATTTTTGTTAATTTTAATTCTATTTTTGTATATTTTTGAAACTATGTGTGTTTTTTTGTGATATGGGTTTTTTGCCTGTAATAAAGGAATTTTATTTTTATTTTATTTGTTTAATTGAATAGCGTTACTCTTTTCGCAAGAACATCAATGTTTCTGACGTCAAATGAAAAATATTTGTAGTTCTGCCAATAGGCATCCGGCCACTTGGGCGGCACACGTAAGCAGCCAACAACCCGTACGTTCTGTTTGTAAATTTTTTTTCTGCGATTTTTTATTTACTTTTATTTTCTGATAGGTACTGAATTTTATTCGTTTTGATTGATGCTATGTGTGGTTTTTTACAGGTCTCACCTAAAAGAGCCTACCGCATTTGCTCCCCTTGGAAGCATGCGTCCGTGGGGTGCCGAGGCTTTCCGGGTTTTAAAAATTATTTGAGCGGTTGGTCGAAGCGACGCGTGACCAGAGAGTTGGTGCAGTGAGCATGTTCACCATTGCCATACCAGAGTGGGCCAATGCAGCCAGCGTCTTGTGGGCGCTTCGGACTGTTATTGAAATGGATCAATTGAGCTACCTGTCCATTGTTTGCAACAGTCTGTAGTTAACTCAATTATTTCAATTGTAAGTACTAGTTTTAATTTATTTCTAATATTTGAGTGCCATTTTCTTTGTCAATAAAGATTTTTTTTAAATGGGTTGAAAAGCTGTCATTTTTTGGTATGAAACGGCAAAAATGAACCTGTGGTGCGAAACAGCGCTACACCATATTTTGGTGTACCTATAAATATTTTTTTTAGTATTTATGGTTTGAATATTGTATTATGGATTTATATATGAAATATAGGAATAATTATAATAGTTCTGACGTCTGAGCTTCGTATGAGAACATTTTCTACTAAGCATTCTTTAGTAGGTATTTCAGGAACTAATCCTGATGTTGCACGGTAACTGAATTACTCACACCTTCTGTTCGCCATTTCCGGTGGCCGGAAGTTACGGCGCTACTTGTTACTGACGTAATTTCATCAGCGTCAAAGACATTCTAGAGTTTCAGGTAATTTTGGAATATGCTCGATTTTTACAGGGCTACGTTGAAACTTTTTATGTTTCCCGTGGCCTATTTTGCCGCGATTAGCAATAGCTATTTGCCAACCTACTCAAAGCAAAGTTAAGCGATAATTTTTCCGTGTTGACGTGTCCGTGTCACGGATTTCTACAAAAAAAAACACGTTAAAATACGGTTTAGTAGTGATTTTTCTCATGCTCATTGTTTATCAACAGAAGAAAACCAACCTGATCGATGTTACGGGCGTAACGTACCATTCGCAGCGAGCATACCTAATACGTTACACCGTGTTCTAAAATCTGTCTCGTTGCTTGTTGCGAGCGCCTTCTTTCCCCGTACGGACTCCACGAACGTGAGCTGTGTAACACGTTCCATAACGCCTCATAACGCCGTCAGTTTCACCTTTTTCTTCAAGTGGTCAGTTTCACCTTTAGCTTTTTCTTCAAAATCCACTTGAAGAAAAGGTTTATATAACTGTTAATTGATTGTTACACAAATTTATCAAAAATTTATAACTATCAATGTCTTTACCTTAATTGCTTTGAGAATTCCGTTTTCCTTTTTCTTCAAATAAATTGTTTGATGCTTTTTTAAAATCTGAAACAAAAAAGAATAAACAATTAAGAGTGTGTACTAAAAATTGCAATTTCTGATATGTTTCAAACACACCGCCTATCTTCGAGATATTCAAAACTATTTCAGATAAAATACCCAACTTTACTCTCGTTGTTACTAGAGTATATCATAGAGATATAATATATGTTTTATTATACACAGAAAATGCCTAGAACACTAGGAACAAATCGCGTTGTGAAGACTTGGAACCGGTTACCGGAATCAGTGATCAGTGCCCCCTCAGTGAACTCTTTTAAAAATAGACTGGACAAACATTTAAAGTGCACTGACAAAGACAATGATATGCACGCATCAGCTTAAGAGCTGCCTGTGTATTCAATAATAATAATAAATATCTTCAAAAATAGCTGCATCGTACAAATATTTGTCCCAAGGTAGGAATCGACCCTGCAACCTCCTGGATCGGCCAGGTGGACCTTCGCCCGCTACGCCACAGAGGTCGTCAATAACACAACCATGTTGGTTAGATCATCACTATTACATAGGTAATCAAAAAGGCTTAACCCTGCATTCACGCTCGTCAAAGGATCTCTCGACTCATTGAATTATAACGTCATCGACTACGTCACTAATTAATTGATTACGTGTTAGGAAGCGAAAGCTTCCCAACTGCTTTGTTTATGGGGCTTCTTTTTGATTTTTTGGTTTTATGATTTGTTTTGTGATTTTAGGTTTTTTACCACACCGTTGTTTAGTCATAATATTATTAATAATTACTTTTTATAAAACTGTTTATGTATAAAATTTAACTTGTCTAAGTGCTTATTTTGTAAGCCTAAAGAAATAAAGTTATTAAATTTTGATATTTTTTTAAATTTTTGAATTACAAGGCATTTATAACAAGATTTCTTTTTTTGGATATCAACTTAACAAAGAAAATTACAATTAAATCATAGAATTAAATTAAAACTAGTATTTATAATTGAAACGATTGAACAGCCAGCTCAACTGATCATGAAGACCAGTCGAAAGCGTCACTAAGAGCTGGCTGCATCGCCCCGCTGTATGGCAATGCTGATGCGCTGCGCCAGACTCCCAGCTCTCATATCACGTGTCGCTTCGACCAGATGCTCAAAGATTTTTTTAAAACCCGGAGGAACCCACCTAACTGCTTTATTTAAGTGGGATGGAATATAAAGGATGCCATCCCTAACCACAATGTCGTTAGAACATTACCCTCACATAATCACTTGGGCTTAACCCTGCATTCACGCTCGTCAAAGGCACTCTCGACTCTTGAAATATAACGTCATCGACTACGCCACTAATAAATTTATTAGTGGCGTGGTAGAAATACCAAAAGGTGTCTACAGGGTGTCTTTTTGAGAAAAAAAACAGTGTCATATTTCTTTTAAGAATCAATCAGTTCGATTTCCTGTAAAAGTAAAAGATTTGAACTACATTTTTTAAATTTTTGATTTGATTTTTTTGATAGGTTCTTATTAATCTTTTACTTTTGCAGAAAACTGCGTATTATGCAGTTTTTTTGGTCATAAATCGAGGTCATGACTCCTTTCTACTCTAACTTTCATGGTTACGGCGCTCCACTTCTTTCTCAAAAGGCCATCCTGTATAATAAAAGACGAAACCATTGTCATAGTGAAGCGAAAGGCCTAGTTGAATATGCCCCCCCCCCCTTGCTTGATAGAAGGGCTTTATAAGAGAAAAATATAGGAAAAACTGAAGGATTGTAAAAGTTTTTTAATGAAACATTTGTCCAACCAACCTAACTTACGTACTTATGTGAAATACAAGATATTTTAATACTAACGTCAGTATTGGTGAAATTCATTAAAAAAATACAACTAATGTTTAAAAAAATATAATACCTAAAAAAAACCTCTTGCGTTTAAGCTTGTCATATATTTCTAAAGTAATTTTAGCTTAATTTTAGCCTTTTCAACCGACGAAAAAGCGAAGGAGGTTCTCTAGTCGACGCGTATTTTTTTTTTATGAGTCAACTTTTTACAGAGTAGTCCGATTTCGGTAATTCTCCCACTATTCTTTAGAGAATAATCCCGAGGTGTTCCCATGTACTTTATTCTCGAGGGATTAGTACTCGTATTAATCCCGAAAAACTTAAAAAACCAGCCTAGCAACCAACTAACGTGCCAGTTTGAGACATAGATGAATACTATTTACCGAAATTTGAAGTCGGTTTATAGTTTTTTAAAACAGGTCAAATTATTCGTTATTTGTGTGTAACTGTGTGTAGTCTCGGCAAGAAAAAATTGAAATGAATAGAAATGTTATGAATTTTTCTTAGAATCTTAGAAATAATTTAGATCTAGACTTTCTGGACATGGGTAGCTTTCTTACAGTTTAAATCAACTCTGAAAGGTTTTCATGTTTTCCAGAGCGAATAAAAATGTGGTTTCATAATGCTCTTTCTAAGATCGCATTGAAACTCAATGTACCGTTCGCAAATCAAGTTTATTACCAAAGCAACAAGGGTACGGGCTGTAAACACGATGGCTTTTTTGTTGGAACAACTGTTAATCCTACTTAAATTACAACGGCTTAAGTTTGTAAAATGTGCTCATAAAACGCCAAAACCAATGATTGGACAAAAAATTGAATAATTGGATGTGGTACAAATATAGGTTTTTCGCATTTTATTACGAATAACAAAGGTTTTTTATTCAGGAACAAGTTTATTTTACAAAATGTTTATAAGCACTTTTTAATTTATATAATACTAGCCGCTGACCGCGGCCTCGCCCGCGCTTTTCAAGTATCCTATATCCGTCCCCGGGATACTATTTACCTTCCTGCCAAATTTCATTAAGATCCGTTCAGCCGTTAAGGCGTCAAAAGGTAACAGACGGGGTGACAGAGTTAATTTCAAAGGTTTTTTGTTATAGTGCTTACCCGCACTTTGGGTATCTCTAAGAAATGAATAAAGTTCCCAAAAATTTTCGGTTTCGGCGGGACTCGAACCCGTGCCCCACCCTGAGTGCTGAGGGTGGGGCGGGGGAAACCGGAAATTTTGGAAACTTATTTCATTTCTCAGAGTTAATTAAGAATTTACAATTTACAGGTTGGATAGCATAAGCCACTCGGGATGATGTAAGGATTCTAACAATATCCCATAAATTCTAATTTGTTAGGTATTCAAAGTTATGGTGGAATAAAAAACTTACCCCCATACATGACTCCTGAAAACTTTTGACTTTTTGAGTATTCGTGTGAAAAGGCACGCAAAGCCGTGGCTAAAAGCTAGTGTAGCAGGAAAGAAGATCAAATATTATCAAGGAAAGGCAAAAGTGTAAAATTTACGCATCATCGTGAGTCCTTCAAATTATCATCATTATCATCAATCATGAAATTAAGACATACCTAATCACCATGACGCAGATAAAACGAGTTTATTTTATTTAATCCGTCGTTTTTCTTCGAACTGCCGAGAAGGCAGATAAGGGAAAACCAACGGGGCGTAGGACAATCGGCTACCCCTGAGGGGTGAACCTTCGGTTTGACTAAGTGGAAGCCGATCCTCGACGATTTCTCTTTGGTCCTCTAGAACTCAGAATCGAGATGCCTGGAAAAGCCTTGTTGGAATTTTGGGTTGCCATGTAAGAAAAAAAAAGAAAATGTGTTTAATGTTACATATTTTTTAGTTTATTTTCACTCGGTAAATATTTTAGGTCACATTTTTGGTTCAATAATGTGCGTTATTAAAATTACATAGAGCTTTGTAAAAGAACTGACCCCACTTGTGTGAGTTCGAAATGGTTCTATCACATTTTGATCATGCGCCAAAAATATGAAGTTAATTCTCTGTCTAACGAGGCAGTTATTTCTTGTCTATAGGTCAAACTAGCGCCGCCACCTATTTAATCTTATTATTACGTTGATCTAAGAAAATTTCAAAAATCCATCGCACAATTTGTAATACCTGTTCTAACCTTTTTTAATGCCTCTGTAATAGTTTTATTCTTTTACGTTTAGGCAGAATGTCGAAGTTGCCCTTGGTGGCCACTAATACCTATTTTCGATTTTCTGACTAAACTAAATAGAGTAAAACTATTACAGAGGTATTAAAAAAAAGCTTCTAATAGGTATCACAAACTGTACGAAGGATTTTTGAAATTTCCTTTGTTCAACGTAGTAATAAGATAAAATAGGTGGCGGTTAATTTGACCTATACCACAGCCTTAATAAAAATAATTCTACGCACAAACATAACGTGAGTCAAAATGCGTGTTTATAACTAAACAGTTTTCTCTGCCTCCTAGCGCGCTCCTAAACATACTAACTAAATCATTTTGATCGGATTATCCCAAGCGATGCTTTTTGCCGCTGCCACGCCGTCTGAATATTGATTCACGTAATATCTCCTCTTGCATTTCTTTTGATTTTGGGAATACGAAATACATTTACTTTGTCACTTACATTAGAAGACATGCCCTCGCCGAGTAAAAAAATATAGTTAAATTACCAGCAATAAAATATGATTTCACTAAATGTTGCTAGCACAGCAAGAGCTCCTTCGTCTTCCGGCTTACTATGCGAAATGGGTGTAAGAGCGTAACGAAGAGACAAAGGGGTTTTCGAGGGTTAACCAAATCACTGCTTGCTCTACGGTGCAACCCGCAGTGGGACGCCACGCCGCAGCTGTATCAGGAACAAAATGCAAATGTGAATCATGGGCATTCAACGTGTTAATTTGCTATACATTAGCTGCCGGTAGGGCATTAACCCTCGCTGCTACGCTACAGTGATAAAAGCACAGAATATAAAAAAATACAAACGAACCCAAAAATGAGGCATTTATTTAACTTTAACTAACAATTTGTGAACAAAACCGACAGTTACATTTACACCGATGATAATGACCCAATCATACATTTTAAATGCCTATGTATAAATACCACGACAACGCACAAGCAAGGTTTGTAAAAGAGGTAATTACGCCCGCCCTACGCTGCCTACGCATAGCCGATCAAAGATGCGCCTTGGGCTGCGACTGACGGCAAAAAGGCGAGTTGATAGAACGTGAGTTGATGAACTGACTGGTTGGTGGAATCATTTATCAATAATTGGAAGAAATGCTTGTGTTTATCTAAGAGGGTATATATAGATATAGATTATAGTCTTTGTAAGCCAGAAAAACGGGAGGTTGGTTGCAAAGCCCCAAAGACAAATGTTCACTTAGGCCACATCCCCAAACATTTTCATTACATACATTAGGTACATTTGACCTTGACCTATGACATGACCTATGATATGACCTTTGTGACAAAAATGTAATGGCAAGTCATGCCATTACATTTTTGTCACAAAGGTCATCAATATGTAGTTTGCAACAGTGGTATATAGTTAACAAACTTCCTTAACAAAGTCATAAAATCAAATAATATAGTTAAATTAAAACTAGTAGTTACAATAATTGAAGCAATTGAGCTAACTGCAGACTGCTGCAAACCATCTACAGGTAGCTCAACTGATTCATATCAATACCTAATAATAATATCATAGTCGGAAGCGTGCCCAAGATGCTGGCTGCATTGCCCCGAGATATTGTAGATACTGTTTAATGTGTATTTTGAAAAAAGTAGGGTAATTACGCCCGCCCTACGCCGCCGCCGCCCACGCGCAACCGATCACAGTAGCGCCTTGGGCGGTCTGCGACTGACGGCAAAAAGGCTAGCACGTGAATGAACGGGACTCATTTATTAATTGGAAGGGTTGTGGTTGTTAACTAATAAAGTACACAATATTTATCTATGTATATTCCACTAATATATATTATATAAATGTGAAAGTTTGGATGGATGGGTGGATGTTTCGTTACGGGGCAGTGGTCCAACTGCTCTGTCCAATTAGTTGGACTACGGGCCTTTACTAGGGGTCGTGGTCCAACTATCTTTGCAGTTGGACCACGGCACCATAGTAGAGTTCCCAGGTCCAATTAAAACAATTTCAAATAATACAACTGCAATTATTGTAACCACAGCACCTTTTTAATGGATGTTTGTTATTCAATCACGCCAGAATAAATGTCCGTATTTTTTATTCTCAATCTTTAAAACGTAAAAGTGTGCAATTTTGTGATTTTATGTGTTGTTGAAGTTTGTGTTTTTGTTTTTAGTGATAATCTTTTATCTTTTTGTTTTGTTACTGTTATAGTTATAGGTAATAAAGTTTCCATTCACAAAAGTCTTTGTTGACAAAAATAGTTTGGATTCTACACTCGAGTAAGGAACCTGTTGGTGGAATACTAAATGATGCATAAGTAAAAAGTCTTCGTTTATCTGAATCAGATAATATATATTGCCAAAAACATGAAAAATTTACCAGTTGGAAAAGTCAAAAGCCTCCGTCTCCCTGTCGTGACTCGTATCTTCTGTTTTGTTAAAAACAAAACGACATTCTCCTCGAGTTTTGTTGCAAAGGTTTACTTCGGAGGTTTTATACCTAGGAAGCCTCGCGTCGTCTACAGTACCTAAGAACTCCTTTTGCAGATACTCTAGGTACAAGTACGAGTATAACAAATTTCTGTCACGTCACTCATTGTTTAAGTTAACGTAAAGTGCACGTAACGACATTACCAGAGGAGACTTTGGATATGCTAATGTATGCAGTAGAGCAAGCTTTTTACACTCAGCGACATAAATTAGATATTATATTATAAAAGCAGGTAGAGGCCGGTTATTCCGGGTAATTACAGACTAGATCGCTTCAAAATAAGAGTCTTCTCGAACTAATTTTTTAGAAAATTTATTATTTTAAAATTTCAGATACGATATTACTATTGTTAATGAATAAAGATTATGAATTATGACTTCCTGATACATCGTCACTTTCCGTCAAGTGAGATTGTGGTCAAACAAAGGTGTATAGATTAAAAAAGAAAAAGATGAGTGGACAATGTAGGCATAGGTACGGTTTATAGTTTATTTAATAATAACGATGGTGTTACAGGTTGCCTCATATTTTTTACACGACACTAAAATCGCCACTGAGTTTTGATAGGTTACTAGTTTGATTCAGTGGCTAATAAGGTTTCAATGTCATTGAAACCTAACTAGACAGTGGGAACATGATGACGTCATCATGTATCTAGCTAGATAAAATATTACGCTGACTGTACACCAACATGTAAAGTGACAGACTGCTTTTAGCACAGCTTTCGGCGCTAAATGTCGTAAGGTCATGTTTTCGCACACGCCTTTTAGTGCCAGACTCCACCAAAGCTGAGCTAAGCGGAAAAAATAAAACAACTGTATTCACACATCTCGTCTCCACACAACTTCAGTGGAGACCACCGAGCGGAGATGTATCATATTGGGTTAGGGTACAACTCATCCGAGAAAAAACTTATACGCGGATGAGTCCATTTCACTTTTTGTTATGGGTACAACTCATCCGAATCAATATTCGCTTGGTTTTTGATTCGGATGAGTTGTACCCAAATCCAAAAGTGAAGTGGACAACTCATCTTCTTGTCACTTCTTGTCTTTGCTAAGGACAGCTTTGCGTATCTCTGCTTTGGTGAAGTATGTACCTTAGTGTAGGTCAACATCGCAGGCAAATTTCTCTGTTTATAATGTAGATGAGTAGCGTAAGTGCTAGGCTGACTCACTAGGGCCTTTTTTGACTATAAAAACTATCGTAGTTTATTAAGAACTATCAGCGCCTAGCGTAGTTCCCGTTCCCCTGGGAATTCCGGGATAAAACATAGCCTATGTCACTCCCTGAAAAGAAAGCTTTCTAATGGTAAAAGAATTTGAAATGATGATGATTATGAATGTAAGTGGTTTGACCACAAACCATGTTGGTGTAGGTACCTAAAGGCGTGTCCAGATCTACGCGTTATTCGCGACCCAGTGCGCATTTATTGGATGTTTGCCTTGTATTACAAGGAAAACATACAAAAATCAAATAGTCTTATCAAGAGTGGACAGATATATTGATAAACCATACTTAAATAGATAATGAGGTTTTAGCATGTCACCACTCTTGTCATCACTTTCCAGCACTTTAGGTATCTACTTGTAGAATAGAATAGAATAGAAAAAACTTTATTTGTCACTCGTACAAGCAGGAACAAACATTTATAAAAGAGACACAGAAATAAACAACTTGCTCGAGTCACAAAAAGGTCTTTGTCTCAGCATAATGTTAGTCGCGTTTGCAACCAACGCTGATCTTCCGACAAGACCGTTTGGTGACGTCACGGAATATAAACGGAATATAATATTGTACTGTTCCATCCAAGATATTTTATGTCAACAAAGACATTTATAAATGAAAACTTAACAAAAACTGATTGCAATTACATAAAACAACAGATAAAAGCAAGGTTGTCATTAAAAACTAAAAGACAAACTTCAACACGCTTCGTCTCACATGTGTGGTGAAAAATGTTTAAATTTTTATTAAAAAACGAAGGATAGATTTACAATTATTCAATGATGAATGAGAGCTTTCAAACCAAAAGTTGTTTCGAGCTTCTGTGCTTTGCTTCGATGATACCAATATGTCGTTAAATATATTCAACCATATTCCTTCGGTTTAAGTAACCCCTTTATATACAAAAAACATCCATGTTTTTTTTAATCAGAGTATAGAAGTGGTCTAGATACCTACTGTAAAATGTTTATAATAAACAAATTGAATAACTAAACTTTTACTATTAAATAAATGACCAAAAAAAGTAAACTAAAAACTTTTTAGAACCTATTTAGTTTTTTTATACAGTTTTTTTATGTTTTTAATAAAATTTTACTTCGTCATGTTTTAAGATTCTTTTCATCGTTTATTTTTTAATGCAAGGACATAAACCAAAGTTTTTTTAAAGTCATCTGAACAGCATCAGCACCTTTTTGATGAGAAAGTTTCAGAAAAATGGTAGTAACTAGGAAAACAGAACTTCGCGCAATTATTTCTAATATTAAATATAGTTTTTTTTTCATTTTTGAAACGAAGGGGACCTATTATTGCTTAGATATTTATTATTATGTATATTTATTATGTATTTTATCGAAGTTTTTTTATAAAGATTTCTGTAAAAAGTGGTTTTAACGTACGTAACCCAATTGACTTCAATTCACATACCTACATCCAAGCCATAAAGGTACAAAAACAAACAATTAGGAGTAATTAAGGGCAAAAAATTAGACCACTCGGGAATACGGATGCATTTACACAGGATCCGTTTTAAAGCACCCATTTGCCGTGATGACGTATGTACTTGTAGTAGCGAGTTCACACACCCGACACCCGGCAGTATTCCGAATCCAGTAAACATTTGTTTACAATAGCGAAGGATCCGTCAAAAAACGGTCCGGTGAAAATGCATCCACTTTGTGAATGTATCCTTAGGCAAATCATAAAATTAACATATTACAAATCATCCGTGTTCTTGAGAAAGCAAACCCACGAGACTATGCTAGTAAAGTTGTAAATTATGAATCGTCATCGTAATTTATGTTACATTTGGTACCGTAAATACCAATGTTATGTTACCTAAATACCCCATTTAACAACACAAGCAACAAATCCTAAAGGAACTTGGAAGTTGCTAACACAATTTGTAACTCGAAACTTCAACCAGCAACTTTAGACTTTAAGTTCGCGGGTGAAAGTTGAAAACAAAACCACAGTACGTAGAACTAAGATATAAATTGAACGCGGTTCGCTACGAACCAGGATTTTGCAACACAACAGGGCTTTACTTTACTTTTAGTATTATACAGGGTTATTGGACGACCTCGGTGGTGCGGTGGGCGAAGGCCTGCTTGCGACGCAGGAACTTGCGGGTTCGATTCCCGCCTCGGGACAAATGTGTGTACGATCTGCAGACATTTGTTCAAGGTGTTCTGGTCGTTTTCTATGTATGATAAAAAATATCTATCTATGTATAATATTATGTATAACAATTATCTAGTACCCATAACACAAGCTCTGCTTAGCTTGGGGCTAGATAATGCTGTGTGAGTTGTCCAGCATTATTTATTTATTTATTGGTAAATTAGTAACACTACTTGAACTGCAGGTCATCGGTTAATCACTCTTTTTCGCCAAATGAGAGGGTCATACAAAATGTGAAAAAGAACCGTAAAAAAGACTACACGAGTATTTAACACCCCATTTACATCAAAATCGCTGTAACTGTTTGCCCGTTTCGATGCTTGGAAGTAATATAGTGTCCGCTAACCACAAACAAACACTCGAAAAACATAAACCACACTGTAAAAACATAATTTCTAGAAATGCATCCAGGACCAACCAGGTAGAATCGTGTCTAATACTAGGCCACCAGGAAATAGAAGTAGCAACTGAATAAATCACGCTGAAATTTTGCATAAAATAGATTGAGGGGTCGGCGGGTCTCTATACACGATGTACCTAGTGCAAGGTGCATTAGGTACATAGTGTATAGTGACCCGAGTAAAAATTACTTTTTACTCAGGGAAAACTCATGCGAACCCCGAGCGGGGCTTGTTAACTGACGAAAAAAGAACGATGTATGTTCGTCAATTTCTCCGTTACTTAAAAAGCATCCTTTCGATATTGCATGGAGAAAGAATGATCACGATGTGGTCTCAAAATTTTTTTCAGAATCATAACTTATTTGTGTGGAATTTTTTTAAAAACAGCTTACCTACTTTTGAAATTTAAGTCAGTTTATAGTTTTTTCAAAACAATCAAATTAGGTATAAAAGATATTATAAAAAGAGATTATAAAATGTTTTTTTTTAGGCGTGAACTAAGCTCGTGGTCGAAATAAAATTCCTAGCCCCAGTCTTTCATAACCTCACGTTCTAAAGCTATAGAAAATCACATCCTAATAGGAACCTAATACTGTGTTACCAGAGCCACTGTTGGTTGGGAAGCTGACGTTGCTCCAGTAAATTGATACAAAATGCCTTGGCTGGTTGTGGTACAATTTAGAAGCTAAAGATATGAAAAGCGGTCTTAAGATTTTTTTATTATTTTGGTTGTAAATTCCAGAAAACCCCCTTGAGAATTTCTTCAAGGGGGAAAACTGGAATAATTATTTTTTCCATTCAAGTTTTCCCCCTGGAATTTTCAAGGGGGATTTCTGGAATTCATATTTTTTTATTCCAGTTTTCCCCCTCAAGGGTGATCAGGGGGCAAAACTGGAATAACCCGTTATTTTACGGGATTTTTTTGTCTTTTACCGAAGGCCCGAGAGCCCGGACTCCACCAAAGTAGAGGCGAGACGAGAGGATTCAGCTTTAGTGGATACCACCGAGCGGATATTTATCATATTGGTATAACGCGATCGAATCGGATATATGAGTTGTGCCTCGCAAGCTGGCTACGGCACGCAGCGGAGACGAAAAGAGATGTGAGTGTGCCTTTCCAACCTTTCGTGTCAGATCACGCTGAACTGTGATTTAATCTTAACCACCACCCAAACTACCCAACGTCGAGTCTTCTCTTCTCAATAAAGTATTTCTATTTCTATTGTGCGGAGATAGCTTTAGCCGAAACCCGAATCCCGAATCCCGCTTGTTGCTTTCCCCACACGACCACCCCATGCGTGCAAATTTATCATTATCTCACAAGAAGACAAGGCCGTATAAAAACCAGTGGAGTGTGAAATAAGAGCTGGCTCAGGGTATAAGCTGAGGTCAGTCGCCTAGCCTGCCTGCTTTGATGAATGATGAAGACCGCGGGTTCTATTCATTGGAATAGAACCCGCGATGAAGATCGCGGGTTCTATTCCTGAAACTTTTTTCTACTTTAAATCAATTATTCTATTTGCATATAAAGACGTGGATTAACGTGCTTCGCAGATTATGATAATAAGAGAAAGAAAAAGTTCTATTCATTGGAATAGAACCCGCGATCTTCATACTGAAAACCTTTTCGCATACCTGTTGAGGTAAAGAGATGAAAAGCGGTCTCAAGATTTTTTATTTTTGGTTGTAATTTTCGGGATTTTTTTGTCTTTTACCAAAGGCCTGAAAGCCCGGACTCCACCAAAGCGGAGGCGAAACGAGACTCAGCTTCAGTGGATACCACCGCAATAGGTAGGTATGCGAACAGGTTTTCAGCATGAAGACCGCGGGTTCTATTCCAATGAATAGAACTTTTTCTTTCTCTTATTATCATAATCTGCGAAGCACGTTAATCCACGTCTTTAATAATTGATTTAAAATAGAAAAAATTGAGCTAAGTGCAGACTGTTGGAAACAATCTACCAATAGGTAACTCAACTGATCCATATCAATACCAGTTGTTTCTAATAGGTATTTGATTGTAATTTTCTAACCTTTATACATACAAATAGAAAATGTTTGGTATTTGATATTGAAGATTGATAGTTAAAAAAAAATCGTTAGCCCGAATGAGAATTACGATTTTTAATGAGAATATCAACAAAATTAAGATAGATTCTATCTTAATTTTGTTATGCTAATGACATGGAACGGATAATAATTCATACGGTAGTGGCCATAGTAAAACATAGCTCTATTTTGTGGAAATTGTTGACAGTATTAAACAGTCTAAATAAATACTACAGTAGCAGCGTTAAATGCCTGTGACAGATAGACAGACAAGCAAACTGTGCAGGCTTAGTGTGGAACCCAAATAACTATCAGCGAAACCAACAGACGTTTGTTTTATTGCTAAACTCTCTCCAATAATAGTAACGTCCCAGGTTTATAGGCTACACAGACAGGGTGTTTCTTGCAGAGACAAGTTGACAATAGTGCCAAATGACGATCTCTGTGGCGTGGCGAAAGAAGGTTCGCCTGCGACGCAAAAAAAAAGTTAAAACTGCGTGAATTGTCTAGCATTCAAAAAATCAGAAGTCGCCAAAAGTAAACTATTTGTCAATACTAAATATTTCATTTTTTTTTGTCTAATATACACATTTTAAATTAATGTTAGGTACACTAGAGTATAATTACAATCTAGCCATAGAATTGGCTAATGGGTAATTTAGTTTTAACTTAATTTTATAAAAACATATAACTAAGAACGTGTCCATTGGCACTTTTCTTATTGTCTCTATACTTAAGGCGAAGACACTTTGTTCATGTTGTGTTCTTTAAGATAGCACTTATGCACATACACTAATTATCACTACACTAACTCAAAAGGTTTTGTTCTTTTGAGCCTTCTCACTATGTCCGTGTTGTCGAGGAGCTGGATTGCCTCGACATTCACATGATGACTAAATATTTCATGACATTTTTCTTTCTTTTTGATAGTTTGACTGACACACGATTAGATTTTTCATAAAATCTATTTATATAATTGTATATCGATTTGGATAAAAAAGAAGTTGTATTCAATTTTCGATTTTTCTATTGTTGCTCAAAAATTTATATTACTATACAGAATTTACTCAAGCAAATTCGTACATATACCAAACAGAAAAAATTCGTGGACGGGGCAATGAACTATTAAAGTTACTAATTGGGACGGTTACCTATAACTCGATAGTACTAAAAGTGTGGCTGCTCCTCTCATAATAACATAAATCATCAACAAAAATCAGCTAAATAACCCACGGAAACTAGCGCCGCCACCTACTTTATCTTATTATTCCGTTTAACAAAGGAAATTTCAAAAATCCATCGCACAGTTTGTGATACCTATTATAAGCTACTAGCAGCGCCTCGCGGTTTCACCCGCGTAGTTCCCGTTCCCGTAGGAATTTCGGGATAAAAAGTAGCCTATGTCCTATTCCAGACTATAATCTATCTCTGTGCCAAATTTCATCCAGATCCGTTTTGCCGTTCTGGCGTGATAAAGGAACAAACATCCATCTATCTATGCATCCATCCATCTAAATTTTCACCTTTATAATATTATATAGTGAGATTTTAATGCCTCTATAATAGTTTTATTCTATTTCACAAACTGTGCTATGGATTTATGAAATTTCCTTTGTTAAACGGAATAATAAGATTAAGTAGATAGCGGCACTAGTTTGGGTCGAGTATGCACTAAAATAACTCTTTATCGAATCTTTAAAATAGGGGTTCATTCGAATCCGGGTACACTAAAACACCCCATTTTGCCTGATCCTCCATCCAGAGAACAGCCTGTATAGTAATAGCTACACAGGGGCACGTACACTAACACCTGTCGTTGGATACACCTGTCGTCCAAATTACCTAGTTCCGTGGTACTGCGGTGAGCTCTTACTAAGTGGTGTTATTGTCGAGAGCTTCAAATGTATGTTGACACTTTGTAAACAAAGAAATGTGAGAGAAACAAACTTTTATTAACCTCGAAATATAATAATTATACCCATTTATGATACCTACCTGACGATTTAAAGGATACATCTGATATTAATTGTTATAAATTATTATACATATTCTTATTAAAAAATACTATAAGCTCTATGAATTTTTTGACGATAAGACTCATCATCATCATCAGCCTATATTAGTCCACAGCTGGACATAGGCCTCCGCTAACGAGCCCCATAGCGCCCTGTCTGTCTACATATATTGAAGTCTGATAAAAATACAGATTGTTCCGGCATACGATGAGGGCTCATTTACCTAAACAAAATGACGACTAATTTCGTCATTTTGTTTGGGTAAATGGTCTTTGTCCAATTAACACCTCAGTACCCAGGCCACCCAGGGGTTATAGGCAACGACCATAAACCCTTTAAGCAGTGGGTATAGAAGCAACTCTACCGAAAAGTAGGTAGGTATCACCTCAGACTAAGTATATTTCTTAGTTAGTCTGAGGGTATCACAGACATTTTACTAGCTGCGCGCGGCGCAATCTCTGTGGTAGGTATAAATGTTAAACTTTAGTAAGTTTTACCATATAGTAGATAAAACATGCCCATTTTTGTGCTCCAACCGGGCTCATGTTGAAACTGTACGCATTTATTTTAAGACCTACTATGTACAACATGAACACAATAAACAATCTTGAATCTTGAAATCAATGAAAAAAGAGATCCCTATGGTATAAATAGATAACATGACGTAGACATGTCATACGTTAGTATCATCTACCTAGTCTGTAGACATGTCATTTATTTGCCACTACATTTACACACAAGTTCAATGGAGTGGAATGGAGTATACAAAAATGTGACAAATTTACTTTGTGGCAAATGAACAACAACCCAGATAAATTAAAAAAAAAATTGTGTATAAAAATAAAATAGTTAATCATTAATTACACAATAAAAACATTGGTTCAGTAAAAAATTACTTAAATAACAAATGTTGAAAATAAGTAGGAAGGCATAAAGTAATTCGATAGGTATTCAAATACCCCTCTCGTAAAACCTACTTATCGTTTTCCATGTCAGTGGTAGGGGTGGAGATTACATAGTTATTACTGCATATTCTGTGTACGGGGAAATTATGGGGGCTTAGCAACAATCGGGTGATACAGTCGACTGCACTAAACGAGTAGGCTTTGCCTTTTTTCAAATAAAAAAATAGTTTTCACGGTTCCTTTTGTGAAATAATTATGTTTGCTGGCACAGAAACCTTCTTGTGTCAAAAAAGTTGATAATAGGCTATTTGACTACATTGAAAATAAGTTCCAAATTGCTATCATCCTAGTCAGTGATAACGCAACAAAGCGTATTTTGTTTGATGGCTTTCATTAAAAAATGTATCTATTTTAGGCAACAAAGAGAATTTAAATTAAAAAAAAAATATGTTCGAGCACGTGATCGAAAACGCTCTGCAGTTACTGATGACGTAACAACTTCATCTTCAACTTCTTTACGGCGCCGCTTGCCTTTCGCCGCGACTACGCCAGTGTCTGTTTCAGAGTGTCATACATAGAGTTTATATAAGTACTATATAAACTCTATGGTGTCTAATACAATGGGTGTGAAGCATTACGGTTTGAAGTGTGTACCATCAAGGGAGGGGTGATTTCTTCCGTCCACGGTTGACATGGTGTTGGTTGACGAAAGGAGTTGTGACGTCAACGAATCATGTCGCCGGAGCCATGAGCGTTTTAGGGCGCCATTATTTTATTCAAACTTTAAAATTAGTTTTCATAGCAAATACGAATGGCCTTGAAGAAATATAAGTAACATTTGTATTATATTTTATCAGACAATAAGTAAGAAATAATTCCCAATAGTAGTCAAATAGCCTATTGAGCTTACGCCGCCCGTTCTAAAAACATTGCATACGTTTTTGGAACGTCTGTCCCGCTCTTAAGAACGCAAAATCGTATGCCTATCGCTTTCACAAAATGGCGCTCATTACGCCCTCTAAAATTAAAAGTAACATGGGTCGGAACGGGATATATTGGACGATCCCGTAACTATGGTAATAAAATAAAGGAAGTCCACAGTTGGGTGCAAGCCAAGGTGGGTAATCAACAAATCATTGTAAGTATTTTGTTGGTAACCAATCCCACAAAAATCCCTTGCGATTTCCCATGAACCAATTAGTAACACGGTAACCAAGCACACAATGCCTCTTTGTTGGTTTACGAGCCATAAATCAGCGGGAATCGAACCTGCGCTCTCTCATTTACCGTGTGATTAAGCAACGCTGAAAAGCAGCTAGGTCACTGCACTACAATCTAGTGCTACGACGACAAAAATTATTTTAATTGGACAACTTAGTGAGACATTACGTCATCATCAGACATCACGTCTTGAATTACGACAATTGTAGCGCCACATTTGAAAGGCACATTACGACGACTTACGAATCCGAGACGTGGTCGCTGACTATGATAGACCTTGTATATAACTTTACATACGCTCAAAGTGTGGCGGTGGACAGCCATATATTATGTAGCTCGTAGAGCCAATAACTGTGGGGAGTTTCTCGAGTGGTGACACGATGCAATGCGAATCGATGGATTGATGACACAGTTATTGTCGCAGGAAGTCAACGGATGGACGCGGCTCAAGACCGCTTTTAGTGACGTCATTTTGTTCAGCAGTGATCGAATAAGGGCTGATGATTTAAATATTCCATTGATAAAGAAAGTTTTTCAATACTCTACGTGTTGCGCGTCTTCTACTCCGTGACCGCTGAGTATGTGGAGAAGTAGCTGAGACAGAAGACCGGCATCTCCTTGAGAGTTGAGAAGTTGGTGTCTCGCCGTAACGTGAACTTCGGTTCATTTATGGTGAGAGTGCCGACGGATCGACTCTCTACGTATATGGACAGTGGGTTTTGGCCGAATGGTATCGTTTTCAGGAAGTTCATTGGACGCCTGTCAGACGACACCGCGCGTGCGTCATCGGAGCGTCGATGACTCGGTTAATTTTAATTGTTTTTATCTATGTTAGTCTATCAGGTATTTATTATATGGGCCCAACTATGTTACTTTTGTACACTTTCTTTGTTGCCTGAAATAAAATATTATTATTATTATTAATACCCTGATAGGCCTAGGAGTGAACTAGCTGATCACTAATGTCAACAGAAAAGGTATAAAAGATTCGGATGTATGAGAAGCCAATAAGATTTTTATTCAAGACTCTTCAATTTTATTCAGAACGGATATACGGTCCATTATTCTACTGCAGGCAATTCTGTTACACGTGTTACGGATTTTATTGTAAAATAAAATGATATATAAGCGTGTCGGACCACGCACAGTAAAGGTTTGTATTTTTATATAGAAGTAACGTTGTATTAGAGAAACAAGTTAAAGAGTAAAGAGTTTTATTTTAATAATAAACAAAATTACAATCAAGTACTTAATAAAATTATATTAAAACTAATGCTGTGTGGATTATCCAGCAACGTTAATTTATTTTATGGTTTAGCTAGTAAAAGGAAGGGACCGCTATTTTTTGCTATACGATGAAAACGGCTGTAAAACAAACAAAATGAAACTATAAGAGTTTCGTTTTGTCATTTGGCACCGAAACCCTAAAATTTGTATTGCAGTAGGTTTTATTGTGAAAAGCGAATGTCGAGCCATATTGAATTGTATAGAAATCAGTAAATAAATTCAAACAAATTGTCAAAATCATTCTGTGCAAAAAGTTTGGTAGAAAATATCAGATTACCTAGAAGATAAAAAGCTTGGGACGAGATTAGCTCCAGCTCAAAATTTGACAACTGGCAAAAGGTTTATTCGTCGCTTCAGAAATCAAGAGTACCACTTTAAAAGCCTGCAAGGAGACACCGCCGTGCACCGTCGTCAGCTGACACCCTGATTGCGTCACGTCTCGCCGTCAAATAACGCGTCTTTAATTTTAGTTTTTAATATTGTATGTATGTTAGTTTTAAGGTATATAGTATTACTATGGACCGTAGAATAAGTTAAAATAAGATCTGTAACTGTTCTATAGTCTGAAATAAATGATTATTATTATTATTTATTTCCGTGTCAGTGTCTTATTGTAGGAATTTGACCTTTTCCAAGTGTACATTTTTAGGGTTCCGTACCCAAAGGGTGAAAAACGGGACCCTATTACTAAGACTCCGCTGTCCGTCTGTCACCAGGCTGTATCTCATGAACCGTGATAGTTAGACAGTTGAAATTTTCACAGATGATGTGTTTCTGTAGCCGCTACAACAAATACTAAAAAACAGAATAAAATAAATATTTAAGGGATCCGTTTTTGCCGTTTTTGCCGTTTTTGCCGGAACCCTTCGTGCGCGAGTCCGACTCGCACTTGGCCGGTTATTTTGTATATAAGGAAATATAGAATTTTTCATTTGATTTGAATTGACAAATAGGTACTTAACGTCATCTACCTATTCTGGTTCATAGGTCTTGTTAATATAATAATAATAATCATTTATTTCAGACTATAGAACAGTTACAGATCTTATTTTAACTTATTCTACGGTCCATAGTAATATATACCTTAAAACTAACATACATACAATATTAAAAACTAAAATTAAAGACGCGATATAAGATATAAGCGATATAAGATTCTGGGTTACCAATATCTGTACGAACTGATACAATTCGGATTTAAAAAAGAAAGTAAAGCAAAAGCATTTGAATTGAAGGCTGTGGCTTGAAGTTAGGGTTCGGACACGAAGTTTGAATTATACATGAGGCAGTAGTTGGTACCTGAGGCAGTAGTTGGTACCTGAGGCTTGGTTGTGCTTCTTCGGGTTGGAAAATAGGGTTACGACATAATCACGAATTGTTTAGTGAAAAGCTAAAGAATGTTCTGGGAAAATAGATATAGATAAATCATTATCATCATCATCAGCCGATGACCGATGTGGCGCGGTGGGCGAAAGTCTGTCTGCGACGCAGGAGGTTGCGGGTTCGATTCCCGCCTCGGGACAAATGTGTGTACGATCTGCAGACATTTGTTCAGGATGTTTTTCTATGTATAATAAAACATATTTATCTATGTATTGTATTATATTAAGTATATCAGTTATCTAGTACCCATAACACAAGCTCTGCTTATCTTGGGGCTAGATAATGCTGTGTGAATTGTCCAGCATGTTTTTATTTTATTTATCAGCGTATATTAGGCCACAGCTGGACATAGGCCTCGCCTCATCCGTCATCGTCATCCGTACCGTCCGTGCCGCAGGCGCGGGCGCGTTCAGCTTTAGTAACCTTTTAAAATTATACGCTTCCCATAAAAAGTATCGCCATAAAGAAATGGACAGGTTTAGCCACCGTTCAGAATGAAAGCGTTGCAAAGCCTTAGGAAAATCAAAAACATAGACTTTCAATTGAAGAGTGGAAGCTAGCTCGAACGCGAAGCATGCATTATTCATGAACACTGGAGAGTACAGTCGACGGCATAGTCTAGGTGATCAAATCACACTAGGTATCCTTACTCCTAACAAAAAAACACACTCTCGCATTTATAATATTTATAAATGCGAGAGTGTGTTTGTTCGTTTGTCCTTCCTTTGCGCCCTAACTAAGCAACCAAACGACTTGATTTTTAACCGACTATACCGACAGGGGAGGGTTATGATTAGTATAGAGTTAGTTAAAAGGATGGATGGTAACATAGGCTACCAGGCAATTTTTGTCCTGGTAAAATATCAAATTTCCATGAGAGATTTACGGGAATAATCCCCTAGAAATGCGAAATTCGAATTTAACTCGGGTGAAACCACGGGGAACAGGTAGACACTTAATAAAACACTGTTTTTACCGGATTGATCGCGTATATTTTATATTTTGTTTATAACCTGACGTTTCGGAGGCTTTTCAGCTTCCATGGTCACAGGCAGACTGAGATGACATACATAAACAAAAAATAAACGCGTAAATATACGCGATCAATCCGGTTAAAACAGTGTTTTATTATGAGTTCTCGCGAAAATAACCTTAGAATATACTAGGTAGACACTTATAAAAATGTATCAAAAAATTGCCAAAGTTTGGCCTTCTAAACAAAATTTTTGTTACTTTTTGGCGTAAAAACTATATACATACTAAACTTACTTAACCATACTGTACATCATTTTACTCAGCGAGTCTGTGGGTCAACTATACCCAAAAAGCTTACAATGCTCTGCGGGTCCAATACAACAACGCGTTTAGGTTGCTGTTGCGACTACCGCGGTTCTGTAGTGCCTCTGCCATGTTCGCACAGGCACACACCGACACCTTCGATGCTATCTGGCGAAAGAAGTCAGCCTCCTTACTCAGTAGAACCCGTGGGAGTAGCAACCGCATCCTAATCGCGATTACTGAAAAATTTGATTGTCCAGTTATCTACAAACTGGTCCAAAGGACTAAATCAATAATTAATTTTAAGTACTAACCCCTAGTTATAAGCCAACTAACACAATGGATTGTAATTATCTAAATAAATAAATTATATTATTTTTATATTATAAACGGATCGGGCTCAAATTTTGATGACAGGTAATTAAAGGCCTAGAATCAAACATAGGCTACTTTTTATCTCATAAATGAGTTCCCATGGGATGTAAATAAACTTTAAACGTTTCCATAGAAACAACGCGTGCGATTCTACGGGCAGAAACAAGTCGTTTAACAAACATTTTTGGGCAGTTGAAGCGGAATACTTACCGCATGCCTCCCGAAAAAGAGGGAAATATTACCACAATCACTACATAGAAGGAAGCTGCCGCCTTTTTTTTAGTCTTTTAAACTATTTTGTGCAATTCTTTTCTTTTCTTTTCTCGATGTTGAACTGTTACTTTTTATTTTTCAAACTATATTTTTATGCATTTTTGTACTACAGCAGAAAATAAGTGAATGTCTTTGTCTATGTCTTAAAAGCGGGATCAGTTGACCAATCAAAATTAATTAAATTATTTAATTAGTCAACTCATCCCGTAGGATGAGTTAAGAGCGGAATCAGTTAACCAAAGAGCCGTCTTCCTCTGGTACCTAAATTCTCTTAGTCGACTCTTACGACATTCACGGTCGGAGGGAGGGTTGAAGGGGTCGATTCTTACGCCGCCACTGCCACGACATAGTATAAATACCTAGATATTAGCTTAATATAAAGCTTTATGTGGCACAGTCGGCGGTACTACCTATCGCTTCTATCGATAAAGTCTTAAGTAAATTTCGAATCAGTTGATTTTTAAGTTGACTGTACTTGGTATACCTATCTGGACAGATGCTTATGTACAATTTTAGCATCTTGTGGCGGGTGTTCGAGGAATATTGCAGCTTTCAATTACTTCAAGCAATCTTGTAGCCGTGTATACTGTTATACATTGTTATATTGGTGAATTTAGACCTGATGTCATCTTCACAAACGTGTTTGTGATGATGGGCAGGACCTGCAGTTCACGTAGTATTACTAATTTACCAATAACCATGTATACTAGTTAGATAAGCTACGTTTAAGAAAATTACTATATCATAAAACTTTTATAAGTATCATGACTAATGACCAAAACTGAACCCTCACTTTTTGATAATTCAATAGTGTTTGTTTATTTATTTATTTATTTATTTATTGGTATACAAAACAGAAAACAATCATAACATCAATATTAAAAAGAAAAAGATTATAAATAAAGTTCTTAGACTAGATTGTTATCCAAAACATGCATACACAACATGGCTTGTAATAATAAAGCAGTAAACGCGTAAAGACCTAAAAACTATAAAATTATGATAAAAGGCAGATACAATAATGTTTATGATACAATAATAAAATAAAAATACATACTTTAAAATAAATCTAGATAAATAATGATATTACATCAGTGGGATAAAAAATAAATAAACTAGTTTAAAAACAATAATCCCACCTACATATAAAATCAATTTGAACTTTTAGTGCACTCTGTAGCCAGAGTGGCCAAAGCTGCTTTTTTAAACTTGGTTAGGCTACTTATAAATATGTCAATGTTTTCATCGACCAGTAACAAATCATTAAATAAGCGACTCATTCTTACAACGGGATTGTAATATGAAGTGTTATTTGTGTAAACGTGAATGCAAGCGTTTGTGATGATGGGCAGGACCTGCAGTTCACGTAGTGTTACAAATTTACCAATAACCCTGTATACTAGTTAGATAAGCTACGTTTAAGAAAATTACTATCATCATAAAACTTTCTGATGATAGTAATTAAAAGTATCATGGCTATTGACCAAAAATGAACCCTCACTTTTTGACAATTCAATAACCAGGATAGAATTTTTAGTTTTCGACTAGACTATGTATGCCAATTAAAAGACACATGCACCATAATCATAGAATAACTAAAGTTACTGTTCACTTCCTGGATGAATCGACGAATTATCAATTGCTCGCAATAGCCCACGCGGGCCGTCCTTGAACGTAGATATGACAATTTGATTGTTTTTAAAAAAATTACTGACTTTGAATCCCAGAACATTTACACTGTTTTTTAAGTTTTGCGGGACAGACAAATTTAAAAAAAAAAACAACCAAATGTTCATGAATTCATTCATGGTACGGTTGGCTCGCTATTGCAAGCAATTGATGATTCATTGATTCATCATGGAAATAGAATTTGAAGTCTGTTTTAATTTTTCAAAACACCAAATTATTAACTTCCATTTAATAATACAAGCAATAAAATATAGCTTTTATTGCTTGTATTATTATATATAGGTTATGCCGCTGATTGTGCCACATAAAGCTTTAATAAAACTAATACATCTACGTAGTACTATGTCGTGGCAGTGGCGGCGTAAGAATCGACCCCTCCAACCCTCCCTCCGACCCTCCCCTCCAACCGTGAATGTCGTGATAGACATGTTAAAAAAGTTGTTAGTTATCTTCATCTATGATACTAGGTTATCGATATTCCAATAAGAAATCAATATCTTATCAGCGTTGCCATACAGAGGGGCAATGCAGCCAGCGTTTTGGGGACGCTTTCAACTGGTATTGATGTGGATCAGTTCAGCTACATGTGGATTGTTTGCGATCTGCAGTTAGCTCTATTGTTTCAATTGTAAGTACTTGTTCTAATTTGTTTCTATTATTTGATTGTAGATAGATAGATAGATAATTCTTTATTGTACCACATAAACACAGAAAACTCTACAGAAATAAAAGCTACGAGAAGAAGTACAAAGGCGGCCTTATCGCTATGAGCGATCTCTTCCAGGCGACCTTGGGATGGACTGGATATGTAAGAACAAAAAAGACAGTTGCACTTGAAAAAGAAAATTATAAAATACTTATATAATACTAACTCTACTACATAACCTACAAAATAACAATAAACTAATACGAACACAATAGTAGTTTATGCAACTGTGCATAATGGAGGGCATTACAACACAAGTGTGGGTTTAAGTGTGTGTGGGTGGGGGTGTGGGCTTAATAGTATCACACGAGTGTTGTAATGCCTAATTATGTACAGTTGCATACACTACTTTATCTACCCAAATATCATAAGGGCTCTATGATGGGTTCAGGAACCATAGGGAAATGACCAGCATTGTTACCAGTGTCATGCAATAAAAAATAAATTGACCACATACAGAAGCAAATTATTTGTTGTAGTAATGGTAGTTAACATTGACAGTTGTTCTGAGTCACTATCACTCAATTTCGACAGAAATAAAGAACTTATCAGAAAATTTGTCTACTCGTAACTGGAAATAAAAAGCTAACGAACAAATGACAGCTCGAAATGGCGGCGTTTCGAATATCTGTATTTTTTTTAAATCAACAAACGAACAAAGTCACTATTCTTGTGTCACTCGAGATCAAAATGTCGTGCGATTTATAGTTAGAATGTAGATACTAGTATAGCACACTCACTTGAATTTGACACCTATTCCAAATTTAAACTCTATAACCTACGGTTTTCAGTAGGTTATGAGTTCATTACAGTTCCGTTTATTTCTGTTGGTTGGTAATGCTGGTCATTGCCTATGGTTTTTGAACGCATTAGAGAGGGTTTATGATATTTGGGTAGATAAAAATAATTTGCTTAACTTTGTAACGATAGGTTGTAATTCACTATGTTAATAATATCTACAGATATCATTACATTCCTGGGATTTACTTTTCTCTGTCGGCCTATCTCACGAACCCACGATACCTCATTATAACGATAAACCAATATAGACCACATAAACCCCAGGATTATAATCCGCGTGTACGGTTATCTGCACAGATTATCTGGTACAAACCGGCACAATCTGTGTTGATAACAATACAACAATCGCTTTGCACAAACCTCTGTCTGCAATCCACGCAACGACGGATTTAGATGGTAGGGTTGTCCTGACATGAATCAAATATTTAGTTATATATTTTGTTACATATAGGCAAACTTTTAAAGTTTAATTTATATTCATTGGTTTACACAAACTCAAGCATTTTCCAAAAAGAAAAACTTACCTACCTTTTTTTCTTTTGAACTCCATTCATGATAACATAGTTTGCTGAGAATGTCATGTCTAAATTATGCACGGTCTTTGCAGGGCTGTTGCAGGGTCTTTAAATAAATAAATAAAAAATAAATAATGCTGGACAATTCACACAACATTATCTAGCCCCAAGCTAAGCAGAGCTTGTGTTATGGGTACTAGATAACTGATATACATAATCTATGCCTCTGTATTTTGACAACCAAACGCAACAAGCACCTATAGGCGCAGCTAGTATTATGCTTGTGATAAGCATCCTTTTATCAATCTGGTCGAACATTTCTTTTTTGAAGATAGCTCCTTGTTCATATCCATGCCATTCGACCTCTTCATATCCCCTCACTATAAACTGGCAAACACACAGATAAGGCGGTTATACAATGTCAATCTCACGTTTCATAGCTGCATCGCATTCATTTTGGATCAGCTGGTAGCTGACTTACCTAGTACCTACACTTTAAGACTCCTTTGTGGTTTTGATTTGTATCACGTGATTTGGAGGTTATTTTGCTTCGAAGAATTGATAAGGTGGTTGAACTTTTGGACGCGTTCAGATCAGGTGTCATACAATTGGTAATAAGTCCTATTGGATTGGTTTTAATTTTGTCCGGAGATGGTTCCATACGCAACTAAACTGTCATCGTGTTTTGTTTATTGTAGAGCGTCTTTTGTTTTCTTAGAACGTTGGGTTTCATACAATGATAATTTTGAATTTCAAATAATAACGGATTTGTTGTACTGTGCTGTGATGTATTCATTCACTTATTATCCTATTAGTGGGATGGGAAAAAGGCATTTAAACTGTTAAAGGTGTAAGCGCACTACGCGTCAACGGAACTGCGCGGCCGCGGCACTGCCCGTCAAATTAGAACAAATGACGAAAGAGGCCGCGCGGTTTATTTGGTGACTTTGTTCTAATTTGACATAAAGTGCAGCGACCGCGCAGTTCCGTTGTCGCGTCGTGCGTTTCCACCTTAAGAGTCGGTCTAGAATCTGTATATAGTTTTGTGTACAGAAAACGGGATGTCGAACAGTTAAACCTACGGGGGTGAACTTTTTAAACTTTCGAATACTTAAGTGGTACTTACTTATTAAAGTTTAAGCTAGTATTATCACAATTATTCATGAGTAAGATTCTATCTTACCTTTAGTTGTAGCCTGGATAACTGGATATTGCAAGTTTGCAACTGAAAATAAATAAATAATTTGAATAATCCACATAGCATCATCTAGCCCCAAGCTAAGCAGAGCTTGTGTTATGGGTACTAGATAACTAATATACGTAATACAATACATTACATAGATAGATATTGTTATTATACATAGTAAAAACATACCCCGTACAACTATTTTACAGATAGTACAAACATTTGTCCCAAGGCGGGAATCGAACCCGCTACCACCTGCGTTGCAGGTGGACCTTCACCCGCCGCGCCATATCGGTCGTCAGGTAGGTAGATATTCATTTTGACTAGGGCAACACCAAGAACCTACGCCACATCAATGGCCAGATTGGCAGATTTTCTTTTTAACTAGGGCAACACCTACATTCCAACTAAGTTGATTTAGGATGTTACGTGTAATTTGATCCGAGCTTATTCATCACCGCAAAACAACAAAAACATCATACAAATAAAATATCGGATATCCAACAAAACCATTCTGGTGCCAAAAAACTGTATTATCTGAATCACAAGTAATTTAATCTACACCAATAATATTAGAAGGAGGAAAGATTTGTGTTTTTGTATGTAACGAATGAAAAATGAAGAACAAGAATTTGAAAAAAGAAAAGATTTTTTTATGGGAATCCCATTTTAATTTTTTTTTTAAATTTATTATTAGAGCGGCAAGAGAGGCAAGACATATTCCGTGAAAATTTCAACTGTCTATCAACTGCCTAGTAGTCTTTCTATCACGGGTCATGAGATACAGCCCGCAGACGGACAGACAGCGGAGGTTTAGTGGGTTTCGTTTTCACCCTTTGGGTACGGAACCCTAAAAAGCAAACAAGAAAAAGCCTTTACAAAGCGAAACAGAAAAAAGATAAAGAAAACTGTAGTAGATGGAGCTATCGACTCAATAGATATTGCTGTTAAGTTTACCGTGGACGATTTCCCTTTGAAAGTTTTCTATTATTAAAAAAGATAGTAGAAACTGCACTTAGTTTACGAAATTGCTTCCCATGCTCGATATTTACGGTCCACATGCCCTGGGGCCCAATCCTGATAACCAACCGCTTTACTATGGCAATGTTATCTTAACAGAATGATACACTTTGATATTCTAAATTGATACACTCTAAAACTGTACAGTATATCGATTATTTTAGTAAAATCTAGGTCTTTCAATTTTAAATATAGCAATTTTGTAAAGTTATACGCGATAATATCGCCTTCTAAAACGGAAAATTAAATTGACCTATGAACAAATCATAGCTTGATCCGTTGACCGATCACGTATCTAAACTCTATCTACTAATATTATAAATTCTAAAGTTACTCTGTCTGTCTGTTTGTTAGCTTTTCACGCCTAAACGGCTGATCGGATCATAATGAAATTTGACAAGGAGGTAAAGATCTCGATATCCCTTTCAACATACTTTCGCCTTTCAGGTCCATAAGTCCACTGAAGTGAACAAAAAATCAAAGTGATCACTTTATTTCCTAGTTTTACGTGTGTAATTTGTATTTTGTGACGTGTCCAAGAGTCCTAAAGTCCTAAGTAAGGTCTAAAGGAAATAAAGCACTTTGATATTTGATATCATACCAATACCTCTTACTACAACCCTATGGTCAGAATGTGTCGTCAGTACAATGATCTTTTAATCAATAACAGTGATAATATTGACATTTTTAACAAAAGAATATTAAAATTTAAAAAAGACATTGAAACCACTCTCATTAAGAAGAGTGGTTCTAATTTTTCGTTATTTCAATTTTATGTAATTCTTAAATTTTCTTATAGGTATAGCTAGGTAGGTAGGTACATTCTCAAAGAAAATCTTTTAATTTATTGTTTTACTCATTAATTGCTGTAATTTAATTTTAATGCATGCTTTAAACGACAATATTCATTTCTATAAACTGTTAACACAGAACTGTTCTGTATAAATCATGCTGTGTACACATACTTACGGATACAATCTAGATCCTAATACTGTGTCTTTCTTATTTTTAATGTTTTGATTGTGTTCCGTTTTGTGTGCCAAATAAATAAATAAATAGTATCCCGGGGACGGACATAGGCTACCTGAAAAGTGCGTACGAAGCCGCGAGTATTAGCTAGTTTTCAATGCTTCTTGTCATAAGCTATGGGACACCAAAAACATGGAACGACTTGTGATTCATGACAAATCTTGACAAATCGCCGAGTAAAACCGCCTGGCACCGATATCCGTGCCGTCAGTCTAGTTAGGGTTAATAACTAGTGCAGCGCGCGAGTTTAATCGGAACAGCATTAGTGTACCACTTCAGACCAATTTCCGTGCCAACATCGGTGCACGTACAGACAAAAGCTTAGGCTGATAGTTTATTATGTAGTATTCCATTGTTTGTAAGCATGATGGATTACAAAACAAATGGAATTGGTTGAAATTGAACGTTGAAATTGGTTTTTTACGGCAGTGGTATCATCGGCGCTAATAGAAAAGTAAAAAAATATGTGGTAGTTATCATTCGTCGTTTTTATTTTGACAGTTGAAATTGAAAGACCTTGATGTAGCCAAGTTCTTTTCAGTTAATGCTAAAATTTTTGTTAAGTTTTCAGACATACCTAGATGTCTGTGTTTACAGTTGTTGTGTGTTTGGATACATTTCTTGGATCCTAAATTTATTGATTTATTTATAGGTTTAGCGAACGGCAAATGGAGTGAAGATTCAACCTCTTCTAAATGCATTTTTAGGGGTTCTGCGCGTAATATGAAACATTGTGAAAATTAGTTTTAGCAGCACGTTCGCACGTTTTGTTACCACCCAAAAAAAAAAGCATAAATATTGTTTGTACATACGTTATTTTATTCCAAGTAAACATAAATCCAATTAGTATTCAAAATAAGGAAACGATTAAAATCTCTACTAGCTGAGATAATCGGTGGTTTAAGGTTATTGTTTTTTGGTTGACTTGGCTCCTCCACACACAATCAATAATGGAAGTTAACCCAAGATCCAATCTTGGTTCCTCCACACAGAGGTTAACAAACATTTTAAACTATTGTCAAAAATAACAACCGAATGAAAAAATGGCTGTATGAATTCAAATCTATAAATGCAAATTGTGTCAAAAAGTCAATTAATAGAAAGGGGTTTTAGGTTAAGTATAGGGGCAATGTTTGTTCTTCTATTCAATAATAATTTCTTTCCACCCAAAGGTTGCCTGGAAGAAATCGCTGCTAAGCTATAAGGCCGCCCATTGTATGTTTAATGTATAAACATTAAACATACAATGGGCGGCCACACAATACAAAAAAAATCTGTTTCTTTTAGTTTTATTTTGTGGTGTACAATAAAGAATTTTGTATTGTATTGTATTGTTTGTTAGCATTTTTTCTCAAGTTTAGCCAGAGTCTATTAAACCAGATTTTTATTTCAGTTTCATTTATAAAACATTGACAATCTTGTCCTTTCAAATACATTTATTTATTTATTTATTTATATAAAACTTTAATGCACTAAGGTACAAAGGGTGGGCTTAATGCCGAGGCATTTTCTACCTGCCGACCAATAACATAATGTTTAAAAATACATTTATCTACTACGGCTATAAAATTCATAAGTTTTTTCGAGAAAAACCATCTGTCGATGTTTTTCATGTTAAAAGAATTTTCGTGAAATATTACTTGACCAAATGCTTTTCATTTTACGCCTTGGTTTTGCGCCTCGGAGTTATCTAGACTTTTCTGAATTGAACACTAATATCTTTGACATTTCTTTATTTCTGTTTGAATTCTTCGTGGATCATTTCGTACAATTTCCACAAATTCGTTTAATGGTGAAACGTCAGAAGGACCTCGTTATCTCGAATAATTATAATTATTTTCTTTTGAATATCAGCAAACTTGGGTGCTCTAAATAAAATATTCTCGAACAATTTAAGTGGTATGAAATCCACGTGATTGATAAACAGAAAATTCTACATTTTGTCTTTCGAATTTGATATTTAAATTAACCTAAAACCAACCACATTCGTGGTGAGAAACTGTGGGTCGAAAGTTATACCTACTGAATGAAGGTGGAAGCTATGTGGAAGTACTTTGGTGCGCTTTATGTGGGTGCGCTTCATTTGGGTGCGCTACGAGGAATACCTCGAAAATACACCCTAAAAATACATATATCATAGTCAAAAAGTTTTGTCGAGTACTAACCCATACTATAGTACTTTTATCCATGTTAGTAAACGACGAAACTTTTTGACTCGTCTTCTGTTTATGAACCGTTTTTTGTTTGTTTTTTTTTAGTTATTTTTGAATTCGTGCGTAAACTCATACTGTTTTCGCATTTCGATGGTTCATGATTTTTGTTTTTTAATCGTTTTCAAAAAGCCATCTAACAGCTTTAAAAATTAAAAAAAAACTCACTTTTACAGAAAAACAAAAAAAAACATTTTTTATTTTTTGTAATGCAAGAACTTATTTTTGTCAAATTCGATCACGTAACTCCTAAAATGATATTGCGGTAACCCTCACGGTTTCAGATTTCCTCGGTGACAAAAAACTCACCCTGTACGGTGAGTTTTTTTTTCAGGGACACAGGCTTTTGTATTCGAGGATAGTATACATACTACTCTCGAATACATCTAAATTGACCAACAAAACGCGCGCTATATTAGTTAGCCTATTTCTCTTAGAGGTCGGTAAAATGGCGATATTGTCCAAAAGAATGTTTAATTATTTAAGACTAGTTTCTTGCCTCTGCTTTACACGCGCTTTGCGGGATAAAAAAGATGTACTTGCCTATAAACAGTCTCATTCTCATCTCATCTTCTCAGCAAATTTCAGAAGACTGTAAAGCTTTTTGTCATGAAAATGTGATTGATGACAGATCTAGAGACAGTCATAGATAGATAGATAGATAATTATATATTGTACCACACAAACACATACAACAGAAATAAATGCTACGAGTAGACGAAGTACAAAGGTGGCCTTATCGCTATGAGTGATCTCTTCCAGGCAACCTTGGGACGGACTGGATATGTAAGAACAAATAAAACCGGCCAAGTGCGAGTTGGACTCGCGCACGAAGGGTTCCGTACCATTATTTATAAAAACTGCCAAAAAAATCACGTTTGTTGTATGGGAGCCCCCTTAAATATTTATTTTTAATTTTTTTAGTATTTGTTGTTATAGCAGCAACAGAAATACATTATCTGTGAAAATTTCAACTGTCAGACTATCACGGTTCCTGAGATACAGCCTGGTGAGAGACGGACAGACGGACAGCGAAGTCTGAGTAATAAGGTCCCGTTTTTACCCTTTGGGTACGGAACCCTAAAAAGGCGGTGGCAAAAAGATGGTGAAAAAAAATATATATGATAAGAATAATACATACACTACATACTATAATACCTACATATATCAACACCATAGATATATTCTGATCATAATTTTAGTAGTTACGGACGTAAACCTCTTGGAATTCTTTCAGTTAAACGTGTTATCTATTAAAAAGTCGTAAAAACCTGCGGTTTTCTAAATTCGACTGAAAATAAAATTTAATTTTATAGCGTCTATTTCGGAGCGTCCGATTTACCTTTTGGCACGTTCCTGTGGATATTTTATGAGATTTATTCAACAAATAAAGATAATACTGACTCTGTTTTAAAAAATAGAGATCCCACTAATATATAGATAACAATGTAAAAAAAACCCTATCTTTATACTAAGGTTGCCTGTAAGAGATCGCTCATAGCGATAAGGCCGCCTTTGTACTTCGTTTACTCGTAGAGAACTGTTTTCTGTGTTTGTGCGATACAATAAAGTATTGGCTATTTTACTATAAAAACTATCGTAGTTTGACGAATTCAAGATAAATAAGGTTCGTAGTTAACCCGCTTACATCCGTAATGAGAAAGTATTGGCTGACTATCTTTTTGCTTGTCGCAATACATTTTTTTCATGATTTCGGCTATTGGTACCTACAAGCCATCGTTTATCTTTATTTGTATCAGAAATTACCAACATGTTCAACATAAAAGAATTTGGTACAATACCTATACAAATTTTCAACAAAAGTCCGACCAAAATCGATACAGCAATGTACAGTTTACCGAAATCGATAAGACCGAAAAGTTTGATGTATTTAGGAAAGAAACGTGACTAGAAAAACTGAGACGGGTTAACTTAAAGGTAGGTAGAAGTCGACCTCTGTGGCGCATCGTTCGAAGTTTCGTCTGGGACGAAAGTTGCAGCTTCAATTCCCACCACCGGACCAGTTTGTATGATCTGCATGAACTTATTTGTTGCTAGTAGCTATGTCTATTTTCTATAGAAAAAAAATCTGCTGTCTGCAGTTACCTATTACACCCTTACACTGACCCTGACTCTTACTCTCTCTGCTCGTGTCAGTCCTATCGGATTAAGAGAGTGAAGGAATAGATAGTGCACTTGTGTTTGCGCACACACTTGTTTACTATAATTATCAAAATAATAATTATAAGACCTTGCTTCTTACGAAAGTTCATGATTCTACGTCAACGGATAGTACCTACCCTATACTACCTATAGGTTTTGTGTGAATGTGATCCCTTCAAAAATTCAGATAATTTGGAATGCACATTTGAACATAGGTAACCGGTACTGATGTCTCTGTTAGATGAGTCTGTCATTTTGTTGTCCGTCTGTCCGTCTGTTAACAGACGGACAACAAAATGATCCTATAGGGTTAATTTTTATATAGGGTAATTTCAACTGAATACCTCCACGCGTTCCTGAGAAAAGAGGATTAACAAACGGACAGATGGACAACAAAGTTTTCCTTTTAAAAACAAATGAAAATATTATACAAAAAAAAAATACAAGAGGCATTTATTTACTAAAACAAAAAATTATAGACAGATTACTTGTGGTCCCCGCACTATTATGGAAATTAATGTCAGTTTTGGTTTTACAATAAAATTATTTTGTAATCAGAACAGTGCGAAACGAAAGTTGAACAAGGAAAGCCCAGTTCACAGCAGCTGCGGGGGCGTACCACCATTCAGCGCACTGCAATCGATTAGCACCGATTTGATTGCGTGCTTAAACCGTATTGTGACATAGATGAACCTGGTACAGATGAGGCTAACAATAATTTAAAACAACCTTATTATTCAAATTTCCTGTAAATCTTGTGCCGTTGACTGTATAGGCATACGTCAAAATAAAAAGTGGGGTAAAGTAGCTCCCGACAATAATATTTTTTAACAGGTGCTTTTACTTCCCTTTTGGGATATGGCTAAATGGGGAGAACCAGTGACCTACTCCATTTATGTAATGGAATTGGGTGTTGACAGTGACAGTTTTTAAGCTTCGGTAGTGTCATCGTTTCAAATGTATCAATGACTATGACTGGTAGTCCCACTAAGCAGTGGAACCCCGAACCCATTTCAGGGATAGTGGGACCAGGAGTAATAGTGGTGCAATCCCAGTGGGACCACGAGTCGCGACCCGATCTTTTGTGTAAAAATGATCTGAATAAATAATTAAGTGACGCAAATACAATTTTCGTCGCTCAGTGAGTATTTTTACCGACTTTAGGAGGAGGTTCTATGTTCCACTGTTTGTACTTTTGATGTATGTTCATATATTTCTTCGTCAATTCGTCGCTATTGTTTAGATAATGATCCCAAATTGGTCTCATAAAAAAAATCGTGAGAGATTAGAATTTATTCCGTGAAGCATAAAAAACAATATAATTATATACAAAACAACTAGCTACAACAATTTTTGAACTCACGCTTGTTTGAGTTCAAAAATTGTTGTAGCTAGTTGTTTTGTAAATAATTATATTGTTGGACATTTACGTTTGGACATTTACGCTGGCAAGGTTCCATAGTTCCATTCCATTTTGACGGGAAGTGGACTGTGCAGAACATTTTCACTAAATATTTACATTGACAAGATTCCATCCGTCATATTCATAACATCAGCGGATTATCCATAAGATACATCTTGCGTAAGACCTGAAAGTCAGTTCCTAATGGCCTATCTACTGTACAGTTACCTGTAGATGTTAAACACAAACAGTCGCACACATACACACACACACACACACACACACCCACACACTCGTTGTTGTTCGTTACTCCTGTTGCTCGGACTCTTATGAAATCGGTGTCCTCTGGTGTACTCAACACACACACCACCAAACACACAAACACACACACAAAAAACATACACACTCATACTAACTACTCATCACACACCTGGTTATTTATAGCCTATTAATCTTTTACTTGGACTTTGTTAAACTTAAAGTTAAATATACATAAATAAAAGAATTGATTATTATTTTATTTTATGTTGTATAAAGCTACTTATGTAATTGGTGTTGCGAGTAGCGCTGTACTTAGCATCCTGGCACCGCTGAAAACCAGCGCTTCTGTGGCATAAGTGCCACAGCAGCATGAAGCTGAGCCGATGACCTTTTTGTGTAACATTTAATTTAATACTAGGTATATGAGCAATGTAGTATGTCATATTTAATTTTATTAGACAAACAAAGTATTTCTATACTAGTACCGTCTACTAGTATAACTAGTACAACTGCTTCGTGTCCATCCCAAGGTTGTCTGGAAGAGATCGCTCTTAGCGATAAGGCCGCCCATTGTGCAACTCTGTTATTTATTTTTCCTGTATTCTTTCTTTTCTTTTGTATTTTTTTGGTGTGCAATAAAGTGTATTGTATTGTATTGTATTCTATTCTATTCTACCTGATCTTTGGCCTCACAGTAGCTAAGCTAGGGCGCGCCGCACGCGATTGGAGGTGCTACGAAGATTGGTCCTCCATCAGACCTGTCTAACTAATGCATAATTTTACAAGTAGCTAAGTATTAAACAATCTAGAACCTATTTAAAGTTGGCAGCCATTTTATGTAGCCTTTTTTTGCTGTTTTGATAACGAAAACACAAGGTAGGTGTTATGGTCACCTCATGTGAAAATGAGCTACGCCTATAAATAGGTTCACTGACAGCCCGACCTTTACATTTTTCGAAATATTTCATATTTCATTTATTTTTGCTTGCATGTAGGTACATTCCATCTTATTTCTAAGGTAATTGGTTATCACTAGGTACATACATGCACCCTGGAAGGGCACTGCAAAACAGTTATTTTTACATTGTCAAATGGAATTTTACAATAACATAAATTTCATGCAATACATATTTCATTCAAAATTCCCAAACCACTATCTAAAGTCATAAATATATCTTCAATTTACATTTTTCCACCCTTAAAATAACGTTAATATCCGCGCTCTTGAATAAACCTACCCTCATTTGTGGTTGAACGATTTACAGAATCCATTGCGATGAAAGATGGACTTTATTACGGGGGTGAAAAGCTGGAATTAAAAATTGAAGGTTTCAGGTCTGAAGTATAAAATTATGTTAATGGTAAAGTGATGCCACTGACGCAACGTAATGGTTAGAGCTTTTCCTGACTATAAAACAAAAAGTTAACACTTTCAATACCTAGCCTAGTGACGCGAGAAGGCGCGGTAACCGCAGGTAGTGTACTGAAAATATGTAGTTGGTTCATTCATATTGTAGGTCACGGTCATGGACCCGGGGGGTTGTTATTCCAACATCTTGTCGCTGCATATCAAAAACTACCACGAAATGCGGCCGATTAATGTCTGGGTTAGCTAACGGCACCACACACTGCCTGTTTCACGCTGTGCACGCGTGCCAGCCTGACCGCCAGTCAAGCTTCTCAGATATGCAGGTGCAGGAGAGTATGAATAATGCTAATAAGGAGCCATGCAATTTTCGACGCAATTTAATTTTCCTGATGATATGCTTGTTTATGAAAGGTATTATAATGTGTATTACTTGCGACATATGTCAAAACACAAGCATGCACTGCACATGCGTTTCGCAACCAAAAAAATCAAAAGATCTTTATAATAGAGAGCGAGTGTTATACACCTTTTTATTTCGATAGAGGTTACGTTGACAGTTTTATGTTTACAATCTGTATTAGACGTTAGATATTATATTTTTTAGGTATGCATTATAATATATGCATACCTAAAGTAATATAATATATAACCTCTAATTTTATCGCGTAGAAGACTGGAAGCAAAACTGCATAGCAAGCGAATGACGATTGCTCTGATTTTATTTATTCCTATGGATTTATTAGTATGTAGTGCATGTCAATATCACAAATGAAGTGTTCCGCGTTCGTCCCACTCGTTTCGGCCCAATATGGTCCGAACACGGAAATTGAAAAATGGTGTACGTTTGGGGAGTCATCATCAGCCTACACAAGCCCTATTGCTGGAAATAATGATACCGCTAAACGTTAAATCATTAAGTGAAAATACCATAATCCCCACGCTGAGCAGAAATGAGATTGGGGATTCAGTCAGTGGCAGTACGTTACCGTGAGCACGGCCCAATGTGACCGCAAATGGACGGCGGTTGAGGCGACTGTAAATTGAGTCCCAAGGGTTCATTATTTAGGGTTCCGTGTTAAAAAGCCGCGCGCGCTGAATCAACCAGTAGTAAAGGGACTTCAAATGAAATATGTTAGAGCTTTGTATTCATTGTGTCCTATTCTAAAACAAATCGCTATGAAATCTATGGTAGTATCATACTACGATATATGAATTCATCATACTAGTAGTCATCATCATCATCAGCCTTTGTTAGTCCACAGCTGGACACAAGCCTCCCATAATGAACACCAAATCACCCTATCTTCGCTTGACGCATTCAGCATCTCGCTGCAGTTTTTCGCAGGTCCTCATCCCACCTGGCAGGAAGGCGTCCTACACTACGTTTACCAAGTCGTGGTTTCCACTCAAGAACACGTTTACCCCAGGCGGCTGTCGGTTCTTCGCGAAATATTGCTGAATTAAAAAGGCATAGGCATAGGCATAGGGCAAAATTGCTAAAGCTAGTCTTGATTTTTCAAAAGTATTTTGTAGTTTTTTAACCTTGACGGGATGAATATTCTAGGAATAAAATTTTCTTAAAATTCTTTTAAATTTTTTTTTAAATTCATTCAATAAACAATAGCGAAATATTTTTTGCAATCAGAGGCCTAAACTCAGTTTATATGATAAAACAATCGATAAACGTAATAAAACGAGAAACATCGATGTCTTCCACGAAAAACGCTTAGCATGGTAGGACACAAACGAAGTGTAGCCAAAAAAATGCGATAAATGAGTCTCATTTTACTATTCGTATTAGTACTATGCGTGAAAGCACTGAAGTTGTAATCATGTTTGTCAACTCACACATACATAGATTCGTTTTTACCTTCGATATCAAGAGAATTGTTGAGTGAGCGTGTTTTACCTCTATGATTGATGTGTTTGGGTTAAACTTGGTATGCTCATAGGACGCAAAGAAAACACTTAGATTCGATGCAAGTACACAAGTAACAGAACACACGTGAAAAGTTTTCTGGTGTGTTCTTCTTTTTCTAGAAGCACCAATTGAAGGCATTCCTGTGACCAAGCTATGTTGGAGGTGCTCTATCTACTTACTTTTATAACATGCCGCAAACGCGACTGCCGCTGTCATATCAAAGTGCAACAAATCACTCAAAATCATGCATGTTAGTTTAAAATTATGAGGTAGGTCTATAGGCATGTCACTTTTTCGCTGACTGTACTGTAGCGGTTTAAAAGTAGGCAGTGACAAATTTACCCTAAAAATATTTAAACGTTTTGAGCGGTGACGAATTTACACTAGATTTTTGCGATGACAAATTTACCCTAACCCCTATCATCGAGCTTGTAAGAAACGATTGGATCGTTGTCAAACTACTATAAGTAGTTACTCTTGAACCGGTAGGGGCGCTACAAGGCGCTAAATGTATAGGAAGGACTCGAATACGATGGAAGTATTCGAAAGATAATGCGTACCAGTCGTACTAGGTCCTAGTTCATAAACGGAAAAATCGACGAACATCTCACTAATATTATAAGCGTGAAAGTTTAGATGGATGGATAGATGGATGGATGTTTGTTCCTTTATCACGCCAGAACGGATCTGGATGAAATTTGGCACAGGGATAGATTATAGTCTGGAATAGAACATAGGCTACTTTTTATCCCGGAATTCCCACGGGAACGGGAACTACGCGGGTGAAACCGCAAGGTGCTGCTAGTACATAATAAAAATAACACAGCCGAACTTAGAACATTTTAAAACGGTTAGTGACGATAGCTCTGGTGCAGCTTTTAATAGATTTCAGCCCTCTGAAGTCTGTCAAAAACTGGAATATTTTAGACCAGAACTAACGTCACTAAGCGCCTTAAAATGTTATACCTACCGCAAATATATTTTCAAAGACCACATACCCAAATGGTTAGTATAGTGGTCAATGGTAAGTCACGTTCCTTACGTGAAATGCGTGACTTGCAAAGTGATGGTTTATAAGTGATGATTATCATACTTTAGTAGAGCATTAGCTTGATTTGTTTACAATGGTCAGTTATTATTTTAATATTGGCAAGTCAAACAATGCCAATAATTACGTACATCTATGTAGGATAATAATGTAGGTTACTGGCCAACGTGATTTGAACCAACCATCGCTATTTGTTTACATTATTTGTTTTACTGTACTTCTGCCCTAGAGCGAATCTGTTCTAAGGCTAATCTGGCCTAATGCTAATCTGCCTTAAAGCGAATCCCACTAATATTATAAACTAATATAAACTAATATTATAAATGTCAAAGTTTGGATGGATGGATAGATAGATGGATGGATGTTTGTTACTCAATCACACCAGAACGGCTCAACGGATCCGGATGAAATTTGACACAGAGATAGATTATAGTCTGGAATAGAACAAAGGCTACTTTTTATCCCGGAATTCCCACGGAAACGGGAACTACTCTTCTCGTCTTTAATTTAAAATTTAGCATACCTACTTTTATTTTTTTAGATTTTTCTAAAACTAGTCTAGTTTGAGAGAAATCTTTAAAACGGTAAAACTTTTGAAACTGTCATGGTTATTAACATACAAGTCATTTATAACGGGATATTTACCATGATTACACTTTTGACTTGTCCAATATTTCGGCACTGTTTCATGCGCCATGATCACGGAAGAACTAAAGTCTCTGCGAGTTGGTTTGTCTTTTATTTTCCAGTTTTGATCATTTTAATTCATTAGTGGATATTGAGATATGACAAAAACTAGCACGCCAACCATTTGTTTTAAACATTATGTTATTGGTCGGCAGGTAGAAAATGCCTCGGCATTAAGCCCACCCTTTGTACCTTATTGCATTAAAGCTTTAAATAATAATAAAACAGTGAGGACTTGGGCATTTATCGCGAAGCCTCCATAGTCATTACAAATAAGCTTAGGATACTCTCCGATTGCAGCAAGCGACGAAGGACAGCATCCAAATCTCATTACATGTAAATTCGTGTTTGTTGACGCTATTCCACGAGAGATTGATGACTCGTTGTAATACGTAGAACGCGACAAATTGATGTGATTGATGATTGCGGAAATTGCAAAAAAATGGATCGCTGCAAACGGGCCACGGTTTGACGGGTTGTTGTTGTTTGTGTACTCGTTTTTCCGCACTGAGACTCGGGTTGGTCTATTGTGCGTGGTTTCTTTCTGCTAGCGCAACCAGCCTAACTGCTCCCGGAAGCGCAGAATCCTGGGGTCTTCACAGGCTTCGCGGAGTGACCTCGGGTGGTCGAGGATTTCGTGTTTTTGCGCTGTTACTCCCTCGCCACGGTTGGTGGGTGAAAGAAAGAGAAAGAGTTTATTTTTTACTTGATTCTGCCCGTGGTTTTACCCGCGTTGTTTGTATGGAAACGTTTTAAGGTTACTTTTATCCTATGGGAACTGATTTATGGGTTAATGATGATGATTTCAGGCGTAGAGCTACATCTATGCAAAATTTCAGCCTGATCTGTTCGGTAGTTTTGGTGTGAAGAAGTAACAAGCATCCATGAATGCAAACTTTTGTAAGTATCCCACTAAGATTATATATGTGAAAGTTTGGATGGATGGATGGATGTATAATAATATAAAAAAGGGGAAAAAACCAACTTAAAACAAAGTAAGAAAAACTTAGCTTAGGTATTTTAAATTCAAAAACACAACACGTTGACTCACGGTTCAGAATCAGCTCCTTTCGGATTAGTAATGTTACGTGGCACCCCGATTAGGGTGATTGGTTTTCAAAACTAAAAAATAAGTAAAGAAATAACAAATTTATTGGGTTACCTTTATTAACACACAAAAGAACCATTCTTGAAATTCAAAATTCGTTACTGCAGTTAATATGGTCCATTTTGCAGTTCCATTTTTCAATAAAGCGTCGAGCTATCAATGACGAACGTTATCATGCCGTGATAAACGGACTGCGATCTCCAAGATATTTAGTACCAGTAAGACGGCGGGGCCACTTGCCATACACCACGTGAAAACATGGCTCTATTGCGAGAAAAATTTAAACAATATTTAAGTTGGCTGTCCGATCCTGTGACGTCACATTATGGAAGGATAAGGGATAAGTTGAGAAATCAAAATTCCACGTGGACGAAGTCGCGGGTAACAGCTAGTATTTTATAAATATATACAAGCAAAGACAAGCAAACTGTAACATGTTTTTTTCCGTGGCAGTTTACGTGTTCGCTCAAATACTTTTGGCAATTTGTTTTCATTTATTAATCAAGATGTCGAGATAAGCCGCCGTCACTTCAATAAAACAATTTAATCTAAAGTGCCGCTTTATGAAACTGTTTGGTATTGTTGTGAACAATTAATTCTTGTTAGGTCTTTCGGCAGCGTGTAGACGTGCTGAAACGTCGCAACGAATAGTGTGACAAGTCTGCAGCCAAGCGAACGTAAATTTTTGAGTTGTGAGTCGCGTACTTTCGGTCGCATTAATTCTGCCCAGCAGAAATTCTGTTGGGCTGCCAGACGGGCGCAATTTATTTAAATTTAACAAATTACCTATGCTACTTAAACATAGGTAATTTGCGTTTTTGTATCACAAAAACAACAAAACAATAAATTACAATGTAGGTGTAAATAATTTAATGTACTCTATTTATTGCAGCAAGTAATAAGAACAGAATACAATAGTAATTACAACTAATATTTACACTTAAATCTATTTTCTAAAAATCTAAGCCGTCACCAGAAGACAAAGTGCCCAGAATGCTGGCAACATTGCCACGTTGAATGGCAATGCTAATTCGTTGACCGAAATAAAAGCCAGCATAATAATATACCATACCATTTTTAATAAAGTTTAATAATAATTTAATTATTTACACCTTTAACAATTTGCTAAAAAAATCTAAGCTGTCAGACATACATAGGTCGTGTCACTTTCATGGTTCACGGCTCAGAAGGCCACCTTCACCCCCGTGCAGCGGCTGGGCAGTGAATGCGTTAAATAAACTTAGAAAATAGTAGGTGTAAAATGTACTGTGAACTGTATTACATACTTACAGGGGTACAAAAGTAGAGCAACAAAGAGCTGAACGTGATGAACGAAAGATTAAATACTTTTAGAAACTTCATAACAAAATCTCTAATTTTTTAGCATAACAGTGTAAATGCCCCTTAAGGTTTGTTTAGCAATGACACCACTTACCGCCTTAATGTTCTAATGTTCGTTTAATCTCACCGAATAAACTCAGAAAAAGTAGGTGTAAAATATACTGTGTACTGGATTACATACTTACAAAGGCACAAAAGTAGAGCAACAAAGGGCTGTGATGAACGAAAGATTAAATACTTTTAGAAACTTCATAACAAAATCTCTAATTTTTTAGCATAACAGTGTAAATGTAGAGCAACAAAGGGCTGTGATGAACGAAAGATTAAATACTTTTAGAAACTTCATAACAAAATCTCTAATTTTTTAGCATAACAGTGTAAATGCCCCTTAAGGTTTGTTTAGCAATGACACCACTTACCGCCTTAATGTTCTAATGTTCGTTTAATCTCACCGAAAATGTTCCAAATATGGGATAATTTCCGCTGAAAATGTACCGAATATGGGACAATTTCCGTAGAACGAGGCACAATATATAGCATATAATAATAATTCTAATGGTGCTTTTACCAAATGGTTATGGTTGAACTAAAATTTAGTTCAGATTTGATTAGGATAAGAGTTTAATAAATCCCAAAAATTTACGATCCCGACGGGATTCGAACCCGCACCTTCCCCTTCAGCGCAGGGGTGCTCTTTTTCCAACTAAGCTACGTGATCTTATCAAGTCGGCCCGAAAATCTTTGGGAGTTCTTTCGGCACTTACGCCGTCAGCGCCACCTACAGAGGAAACAATGAAGTTATCCAATTCTGCTCAAAGACCAAATTTACATTTAGTTCTTTGACGAGAGGTTTTCTCTTTTCTCTGGGTAATTTCTTAGAAATTACCCAGAGTATAATAAATAAAAACCTTAGGATAAGAGTTGTAAATATAAGTAAATACGTCGGGTTTTATTATTGTTTATACTTAGCTATATTGTAGCGTTGGTCATAATAATAACCATTATGAAGTCAAATAAATTCGTAGTGGCCTAAGATAATAAAAAAAACTCAAATTTTGTAAACAAAACAAGATAAAGTTAAAAACTACAACCCGACTACGTGAAAGTTATAAAAGTTTGAAACATTTACATTGACAAAATAGAATGACGTATCGGTCATATTTGATAGGCATAGAGTTGAAAATGAAAATAGGTCGTAGGTATTGTAATTTTTCTCTATGGGGCCTGCAGCCTGCGGCTACCTAAACTTTAATACGCGTTTTGAAGGCTTATTCGGGGTCGGAGCCCTAAATCCTATAGCCTATAACCATCGGGGTATTGAGACGAATCAATCGATACATAATTTGTTGAAATCGAACCAGTAGTTTCAGCGCTACGTGGGAACAAAGAAATCGGCCACATACATACAAACATACAAACATAGGGTGCTAACCTCATAACCCTCCCCTGTTGGTAGTCGGGTAAAAATTGTGTCCGTCTGTCTCTTACCTCTTCAAACTTAAATGGCTGAACGGGTGTTAATGAAATTTGGTATGGAGGTAAACAGTATCCCGGGGACTTACGGCCGTTAGATACTAGAAAAGCGTCTGCGAAGCTGTGGGCGGAAGATAGTACTTCATCATCATCATCCGCAGCTGGATTTTACCCACTGCTGGGTATGGGCCTCCCGAAGCTTGTGCCATCCACCACGGTCCTGTGCTAACCGCCTCCATTGACGCCCCCGGGGGACATAGATACAGATAGTACTTACTTGTAATATATTTTTTACTAGCAGCGCCTCGCGGTTTCACCCGCAAAGTTCCCGTTTCCGAGGGAATTCCAGGATAAAAAGTAGCCTATGCGCTATTCTAGACTATAATCTATCTCTGTGCCAAATTTCATCCAGATCCGTTCAGCCGTTCTGGCATAATTCAGTAACAAACATCTAAACTTGTGGGATAGTGGGATAGAAGCTTTAATATTGCGTTTCTATGTCAATCAACATTATCATAAATAAGAGTAGATCTTACCTTGAAAAAATCCTTGTCAGATAAATAAAAAAATAATAATATATAAAATAAAACACTTTTTGCACTATCACCCAAACTCACTAAGTATTTTTTCACTAACACACTCCTAAAAAAACATAGTTTTAACTTATTCACTGTATTTAAAAAGTCAATGAAATAAATTACAAAATAGAATGATAAGTTTTCGTAACTGCTTATAACAAAAAAAAACCGAATATTTTTTTTTTTCAATCGTGACTTCAAAACTCCTTTTTTAATCCTCACATTCAAATTTCGAACTGATTTTGAATATCGAGCGTATGAAAGTTTTCGCGAGCCGTTCCGAGCGCGCGTTCGGTTCGGAATCTTTGCCGCCACTGGCTGTTGGACTAATCTGGCCTGAACGCATGCGCTATGTATTTTTAGTGACGAGTGTACCTGCGGACTTAGATGCAAGTGTCAAGGGTTAAGGTGGGTGCGAACACTTAAGCCCCCATACAAACGTAGTTTCCAATGCAATTAAATTCTTCAAATTAGCTGTGTTTGCACTGTTTTACTTTATCAAAATGTATTTCATCATCCAGTTACCAGTTTAAAGTCGCTCAGCGAGTTATGGAAAGAGCTATGCTCGAAGTTTCTCTGATGGATAGGATGTAACGAATACATCCGACAGAGAACCAAAGTCATCGACATAGCTGAATTAGCAAGCTGAGAGGCCATATCTCTCGAAGAACCGATAACCGCTGGGGTAAATGTGTTCTTGAGTGGAGACCGCGACTCGGCAAACGTAGTGTAGGACGCCCTCCGACCAGGTGGGATGACGATTTGCTAAAGACTGCTGGCAGATGCTGGATGCGGCAAGCTGAAGACAGGGCGCTATGGCGCTCATTAGGGGAGGGCTATGTCCAACAGTGGACTGATATAGGCTGACGATGATGACGATGATGATGATGATTTCATCATCATTAAAATATGAGAGCAAAGATTTATTTGAAATTATTTTAAAACATTTTTTTTACTTTCGCTCGGATATATATTGATGATTTTGTTTTTTGAAAACTAAAACGTTGCTAACAAAGTTTTTCTTATAAGATGTGTGATCTATGCAAAATTTCGTTAAAATCGGGGACGCAGTTTCTAAATAAATCGGAAAGTACGATGGTATGGGGGCTTAAAGCTTGCTAAGTCATCGATGATGCTTGAGAAACGCTGTTCTATGGCATCAACATCACTCAAGCCTATATATCTATGACTGAGTAAGCTTCCACAATACGGGGCTAACAGCGCTCTCATACTACCGCGCGGTACCGTTGGTGCCGGTAGGTGCGATACCGCAAGAGTTTAGCAATGACGTTGTCCGTTGTACGAGATGCGGAACGGATGCTAAACTGCCGCGGACGGTCTGCGGACCTCGAGTTGCGGCTCCGTATCGTAGCATCCGCCTGCAGTCTTTCGCAGGTCGTCTTCCCACCTGGTCTTAGACGCCCTCTTGGGCGTCCTATACTAAGTTTGTTAGGTTGCAGTCTCCTCTCAAGAACACGTTAAAGGACGTAGAGGTTAAGGACTGGTGAATTTGAAGGTTAAGTTTTGCGGTGGCGGTAAAAATGATATGGATTAAAACTTTTTGCACGATTTTGGTTCACATTTCGACTAGGTACATAATTTTTGCTGAAATGAGAAACTTATCTTTACTGTAAGTACTTACGAGTACCTACTTACGCACAATTTTCAGTATTCAGTATTTTATTTATTGCATTCATACAGTCATAGGTCTTAGTGGTTAGGTGAGTGTTCACAAAATGTTCACAGTATGTACCCATCTAGGGTGTTGCAATGGAAGACCGGCCAGGTTTCATGCCTTTCTACTTATGATGAACTTACTTATTATTATTAATTCTTATTATAACTTATTATAATTAATAATTCCAACAGTGTCCAACAGTGCACACGGTGGAGTGTGGTCCAATGTCCAACAGTGGACTACTATAGACTGATGGTGATGATGATGATGATTCAATAATTATTACAAAAATTACGAGTCGCTAAAATTGTTATTTTATTCTGTTTTTTTATTATAATTTGTTGTTATAGCGGCAACAAAAATACATCATCTTTTCAATGGTTCATGAGATACAGCCTGGTGACAGACGGACGGACGGACAGCGAAGTCTTAGTATTAAGGTCCCGTTTTACCCTATGGGTACGGAACCCTAAAATACATAGAGATTTCTTAAAATGACAGGAAATAAACTATTCATACTAATTTGGAACGTTTTAACGAAGACTGGTATGTCTCTCTTAGTATAAATAAATTATAAAATTCCCAAACCCTAATACCCAGAAGCAATTAATAAAATTCGCCGCTAAACGAACAATGATGAAATTCACGGAAAGGCAGGCGATTTCTTGGAAAATTTTACTCACCTGAAGGAGTTCTTGAAGATAGTAAAAGATATTTTTGATTAAGAATAAACAAATTGGTCTTAGAAATTGATGATTCAGTTTTACTAAAAGGTAAAAGTGAGTAATTGGATGAAATATGGAGATAAGAAAAAGAATATTATTTATTTGTAACTCCATCAACAAATACAGACATAATTTAGAAACAAGAGACAAAGCTTCTGTCGATAAGAGTCACAAAACGGTCCCTGTCTCAGAATGAGCTAGTTGTAAACACTTTACAACCAACGCTGGTCTTCCGACAGAGCCGTTTGGTGACGTCACGGAAGATAATAACACATGTATTATACACAAAACCATCAAAAATATAACGAGAGATGATTCTATAAATAAACTTGCTGTTGCCCGCGGCTTCGCACATGCTTATTAGAGCGCTCTCATACTGCCGCGCGGTACCGTAGGTGCGGTGTCGCAAGAGTTTCGCAATGACGTTGTCCGTTGTACGAGACGCGGAACAGATGCAAAACTGTCACGGACGCGCTGCGGACCTCGAGTGTCGGCTTCGCAAATTCGATTCCGCGGGGTAATGTAACGTAATTTTTCTCTATTCTACCCTAGACAACGATCCCCGTGCTAGGGGGGCGGAGCCCATTAGAAAAACAGTATCCTTACCAGTTTTTAAATCACGCGTCAAGGAGTTTTTCCTGTCAGAATAGTAAATATTGGTACATAATATTTGTTTATTTATTAATATTTCTTAAATCTTTATTAATAAAGAAAATTACAATCAAATAATAGAATTAAATTGAAACGATTGAGCTAACTGCAGACTGTTGCAAACAATCTACAAGTAGCTCAACTGATCCATATCAATTCCAGTCGGAAGCGTGCCCAAGACGCTAGCTGCATTGCCTCGCTGTATAGCAATACTGATGCGCTGTGTCAGATACTCACCAGCTCTCGGGTCACGCGTAGCTTCGACCAGCGCTCAGAAAATTTTTTGAAAACCCGGTTTTTTTTTTAAATTTATTTGTATCTTTATTTTAGCATATCATAAATATTTTATGTGTATATCTACACTATGTTTATATCACACTGCCACTTCAGCTTGCTACTCCTTTGAGCTATGTCGATAACCCTGGTTCTCTGTCGGATGTATTCGTTGCGAATCCTATCCTTCAGAGAAGCTCCGCGTATAGCTCTCTCCATAGCTCGCTGGGCTAATATCCATCTATCAGTCATTGTATCCAAGCTTACACATCACACTAATAATAAAAATGTGAAAGTTAGGATGTCCAGATGTTTGTTACCTCATTACGCCAAAACTACTGAACGGATCGGGCTGAAATCTTGCAAACAGGTAGTTCTAAGCATAGAATAAAACATTGGCTACTATTATCCCATAAATCCGTGAGAATCCAAATACACAGCTTTGCATGCTTTGTTAAAACAAAGTAAGCAAAGCTGTGGGCCAAAACTATATTCTGATTTAGAATCCTAGATATTTTATGTCAACAAAGACATTAATGAATGAAAGCTTAACAAAAACTGATATCAATAACAGAAAACAAAAAGGTAACAGTGACGTTATCACTAAGAACTATAACATAAACTTCGACGACGGATAATCTCACATGTGCAGCGAAAGATGTTAAAATTTGAATGCGAAAACGAACGAGAGATCAATTAAATGATGAATGAAAGCATTCAAAAGGAAAAACTGTTTCGTGCTTCTGTGCTTTGATTCGGTAATAGATAGATAGATATTATAATGCTTTATTTCATAAACCAAAATATTCAGATACCAATGTTGTTAAATATATTCCACCAATATTCCTTGGGTTTTATTACCACTTTGTATACAAAAAATATCCAGATTTTTGAATCGGGGCTTATAACATTTGAGTGACATTTGAGTCTATTAAAACTTTCTATTCATTTTCAACTGATCTTCTATCCGAGCAAAGCCAGGGCGGGTTGCCAGTGTTTTTATAAAATCGTCTATTTACCGTAACAAGTTATTGATTTCTTGACACTTGATGATGACTTGTCCAGCACCAAACGGCCTTGTCGGAAGATCAGCGTTGGTTGCAAACGCGACTAACATTATGCTGAGACAAGGACCTTTTTGTGACTCGAGCAAGTTGTTTATTTCTGTGTCTCTTTTATAAATGTTTGTTCCTGCTTGTACGAGTGACAAATAAAGTTTTTTCTATTCTTTATAGCATTATTTATTACTAGCGGTCCGCCCCGGCTTCACACGGATATATGTTATTAATCTATCTTCATCAGGGATTATGTAGGACTAGCAGCGCCTCGCGGTTTCACCCGCGTAGTTCCCGTTCCCGTAGGAATTTCGGGATAAAAAGTAGCCTATGTCCTATTCCAGACTATAATCTATCTCTGTGCCAAATTTCATCCAGATCCGTTTTGCCGTTCTGGCGTGATAAAGGAACAAACATCCATCCATCTAAACTTTCACGTTTATAATATTAGTGAGATTATAATGGTGAAAGAATTTTTCAAATCGGTAAAGTAGTTTCGGTGCCTATTCAATTCAAACAAACAAACAAATCTTTCCTCCTTATAATATTACAAGTATAGATTATTTATTGTTGCTATTATTAATGATTCTACCGCAAGCAAACCATTGGCAGCAATGCCAATAGATATGATAATGTATTAAAGATTTATAATGCTATTATAAAAGATATACCTAACCTAACAATAATTGTATCCGTGAAAATATGTAACCTATCTGATAATATCCATAATTTAGGTCTGTTAATAGACTATTTGACTATATTGAAAATAAGTTCCAAATTGTTTTCATCCTAGTCAGTGACAACGTAAGAAAGCGTAATCAGGTGATTTGTATTAAAAATATGCCTTTTTTAGGTAATGGATTAAAATTACACATTTTGACGTGACAACGTCTTATAAATTGGTTTGCCGGGTGACACTTCAAGAAACTGCGTTACGCTCCGCTCACGTTATGCGCTCACAATGAGAGCGAGTGAGAGGCACGCGTCCCTTCCACTCGGGCATGGTTAGCCCGCCTAAGAGCGAGAGAGACAGACATAAAAAGTGAATAAATTGTTACTATTATTTCATCCTTCTTCCTACTATACGAATGAATATTCACATTAAAATTATTTTTCACTTCTCTTGCTCGAAAAGTGTATCATAATAGTGTAGCTTAGCAGGCCTAAAACTCGAGTTTAATCCCTCGGGCTAAAAAGTAATTTTTCTTTTTAATTTTTGTCTAAAATCATCAGCCAGTACAAAGCATTCGTTCTCTTACATAAAAACTCGACTTCTTGGTGCTCCGTCAACCTTTTTTTTGAAAATAGAACCGTCTTGGTGATGTTTTATGAAGGTTGATTCTTCCCTTCACGGTAGAATGCGAACTCTTTCGTTGCGGGTTAAATAGAGATTTAAAAAAAAAGATGGTATTGGCGCTAAATCTCTAGAATTTTCTTCATTCCAAATCACAAACTTTTACGTTTAACTTCCTGACTTTTACTTCCAAATTGTGAACGTGAAAAATGTCATCAAGTGATAGTGAAGATGCTAATATGCAAATGGAAGAAAAGGGCAAAGAAATAATTATGAATCTGTTGCCGACAAAATCACGTGGAATATATTTAAAGAGTTACGAAAATTTTATGAAATGGAGAGATGAGAAACGTGTGGATTCTTTTACAGAAGGGGTTTTTCTCACTTATTTTGATGAATTATCGAAAAAATTCAAATCGTCGACTCTTTGGAGCACATATTCAATGTTAAGAATGACCTTACAAACGAGACACGACGTCGATATTAAAAAATATGTAAATTTAACGGCTTTACTGAAGAAATTGTCCACTGGATACAAGGCAAAAAAATCTAAAGTCTTGACGACACAAGAAATCGAAACATTTTTAAATAACGCTCCAAATAAACAATACTTGGCAACAAAGGTAACCTACTACTTATGTACTCAACTCAAACTAAATAAATAGATACCTACCTACATACCTAAATTATGTACCTAGGTTATTACGATTAATAACACACTTATTTTTTTGTTCAACAGGTTGCTTTAATTTATGGAATCAGCGGTGCATGCAGAGGAATAGAGCTTGCTAATATAACGCTAGAAGACGTAGAAACGGATACAAACCTACAAGCTGTGAGTCTGCCGAACACGAAAACAAACAAAGAGCGTAAATTTGTCATCAGTGGAGAATACCTTAATATAGTTAAAGCCTATCAGGAGTTACGTCCCACTAATGTTTCAACGTTTGGATGAATATGTCAACTCAGCTGAAGCCGCACTCAGATCTTAATAATGCACGAAACTCAAGCATGAGTCGAGTCTCTCCAACTTTTACTCCACAACAATCAACTCAAAATATTACACACACATCCCAATCACAGAGAACCGAAATAAAATTGCCCGGGAAAAACATATCACTAAACATTCAAAATTGCTCTAACTGCACATTTAATTTTTAATAAAATTTCTGAAAATTGTCTAATTTTGAATTGTTTTATTTTCTCGCAATCGAAGTGAAAAGTAGAGTGTTTTACTCGGGCCAAAACCACCCATTATAACTCGGTCTTGTCATCCTCCCTCGCTACGCTCGGGAGTATAACAACCTCGTATATAATGGGATGGTTTAGTCCCTTGTAAAACAATCTACTATTACCACTCAAAGTCGTTGTCACGTAAAACTTTCGCCTGTATACCGACTTTACAGGCAACCAATTTTTTTTGATACATGATCACGTGACCGAAAACGCCATGTGTTTGGTTGGATCGCTTGGGAACCTTATTGTTTTCTGTTATTCATAGATGTCTTGATTCACAGTAAATATTTTGAATTCTAGATCAAAGTATCCCACTGTACATTTTCACACATCTATATAACTACAATACTCATCTATTTTTATCCATTGTTTTATTTTCGTAAAACCGTCAAGCGAAGCTGTGAGAACCAGATAACATAAGCCAATAACCCGATAGGTATTCGCCCACTTTACAAGATAAACATTTTCACACACTCTACCAAGGATATCCAATATAGGTAGGTACTTATTTATCTACTGGATAAGTTTATAAATTTAAACTTAACATTGTTTGTCACCTATTTACTTGTTTAGCTAGGGAAACCGCGGGACTAAGCAACACCGAAAATAGATCTCAGAACAAAATTTCCTCCTCTGCCTGCCATTATCACAATTTGATTTAAACACCTCGGGAAACAAGGGTGTAGCAGGGTTGTATTAAGGGGGTTAACGGGGGCAAGAACTATTGCTAAAGATAAAGATTTTTTATTTGCCAAAACATGTGTTATGTAAGGTAATAAGTAAATACATTTTATGGATCAACATGCTTGACCGTCAATCGGCATGCAAAAATATATTTGAGAGAGAATGACTACTAATGCTAAATTGGTGGGAGAGTCCGCTGGACCTTACCGCTGACCGACCTAATTATTGTCTATAAGTAGTTGTCGTAAAAGAACTCTATAAGAGACGTTATGTCTCTCGGTCTCTCGAACAAAATATTTCTTTGAATGTGTAACACACACTTGAGCGTCTCCAAAACTTTTGCATTAGGTTCATATTTGGTTTACGCAAATATGATATCTCTCCTTTTCGCACCATGCTCAAGTGGCTCCCTATTCGACTTCGCCGGGACATGCACATTCTTTCTCTTCTCTATTCCATTCTCTTTAATCCCCTTTCTCCTTCGTATCTTAAAGAACGGTTCGAGTTCCTTCATTCTTCTAACTCTCACAATCTTAGGTCATCAGACAACTTACTTCTTAAGTTTCCCACTCATTCCCAATCTTTTTATGGCAATTCTTTTAGTGTCCAGGCTGTTCGTCTTTTTAACAAACTGCCTGTCGACATCAGACTTGCTCCCTCCATCAACTCCTTTAAATCCAAATTAAAGTCCCATTTGTTTACTTCAGCTGTCTAATCTTAGCTCAAACATTTCACTTAGCATTTTTGTAGCTCAAGGTGTGTTTGCAGTTTTAATTGTTATAGGTATACCTAATTACTTTTGTGATGATGTTTCCTTTTGAACTAGGTACCTACTTATCGAATTAGTTTAGTTTGTTTCTAAGTTAGTAGATAATAAGGTAGTATTGTATTATAAATATGTAACTTTTTTTTTTTGTATTAGTTGTTCCGTACAAAAGTACAGCGTGTGGATTTTGTAAATGCATAAATAAATAAATAAATTATAGTCAAATAATAAATAAGGTGCCATTGATTCTATTCACTTCAAGTTTAAACATGTTACGAATTGCGGCTGCGTCTGGCCCGATTGCGCTCATGAATATTGCCACCTAGACCTCCAGTGTTCTTCTTACCTTAGTGTAGCTGGTGAATTTACAAATCTAGCATTTGGCCCCTGCCCCCAGCCTTTGTACGTACCCAGCCAAAACAAGGCACTCCCGTGATTAAACCTAGAATTAATCCACTCCTGTTTTGCAATCGAAAACAAACTGTTTACTTATGTAAATTGGAAGCTCTGTGTACCTGTAAGTACTCGTTCTTGAATTTATACAGTGCGGTGCGTTGCGACGTTCCGTTGCGTTACTTTTCGCTTTTTCGCACGAAGCGAGCGCGATTTTGAGTTAAATATACATGTTTTTTTATTATGTACAGGAAAGTTAGAGAAAAAATTTTGAATGGGATGAAACCATTTCGTCAGTTGGATATTATTTTGCTTTTACATCCAGGTTCCATCTCACATCGAGGTTTTCCGGGTTCGTCCCAATCGCTTGGACTCAAAGTAGTCCGAACACGGAAAATCAAATTTTATGCTGAAATCGTTCTGGTCTCGTCCCACTTTTTAAAGGCAGGTTTTAGTACTGTCGACCACACACTTTTCATGTAAGAAGCATGTGTTTGAATCGTTATTAAGATGAATCCGTATAACATAGATCGACAACGCGCGGATTGTACTAAAAATGTGACGTTTATGAATGAATGAATGATGAATGAATTAAGTTTGTCTGTAAGCCTCTTAGTCTGTATGATATACCTAATATTATATTTACTAGTATGTACCTACTAAGCTATTTATGTAAAATACAGTCGAAAAGTGCTGAAAAGTAGTTATCATGACTAACAGAACTGTAGCTTACCATTATTAACCGACGAAAAAACAATCAAAAGAAAAATCTAAATACAAATTCTTTATTTCCATAAATACAAAAATGTACACTTAGAAAAGGTCAAATTCTTAAAATAAAACACTGACACGGAAATGAAGTGGTACTTTTGATTTCTGTCGCTTCGGTATTATGTAGACTAAAGTAAAGAATAGAGTTAATATGTCTATTTTTAGAGTTCCGTAGTCAATAAAGAACACTTCAAAATTCACTGTATGGTATGGAATGTGTATGTCTGTCCGCCGCATAGCTCAGTCATGTTTTACCGTTGAGAAAAAAACTAGAAAAAAACTTTTTGATTCAGAGATTTGTTTGCAAAATATCAAATATCAAAGTGCTTTATTTCCTTTAGACCTTACAGGACTCTTGGACACGTCACAAAATACAAATTACATACGTAAAACTAGGAAATAAAGTGATCACTTTGATTTTTTGTTCACTTCAATCTTTGAACGAAAAAGCGAACAAGAAACCTTTACCTTGTTAGAATGTTAGTTTTCGAGTTGGAGCAAAAGTCGTCCCAAGATTTTTTATCAAGCTTTATAGTCATCGATTTTGTAGAGCTTAATTTTTTTAGGAGTTAGTCCGTCTCTAAAATCATTAAAATAAAGAATCTTAAAGAAACTATCCTAGAAGAATATTAATGGAAAACCTGAAACAATTGGTATTGTTGTTGATCGAGCGAGCGAATCGAGAGAAGATCTCAGTTGGCAAAAACATTAAAATATTAGTAATTTTAGTAAGTATTTAAGAAAACCTTGGATGTCGTACAGGTACCTACCAGATATAGGGCAGCAGTTTTCTTTAATGTATTAAATACGCATTTACTACCCAGGCACGGTGTTGCGCCGCCCCAGAGGGACTTGTGCGTCGTGGGTCATCTAGAAAATTGACCGAATAATTGCAGTGTTAATAAAACACTGTTTTTACCGGATTGATCGCGTATATTTTATATTTGTTTATAACCTGACGTTTCGGAGGCTTTTCAGCTTCCATGGTCACAGGCAGACTGAGGTGACATTTGTCTTTACAAGTAATTTGAATTTTACATATCTACCGTCAATTATACAACTTTAATTATAACGTTCCGTATGTACGCAGTAATCACTAACAGTGTCTTGATGGGTTGTAGCTATGGATTGCTGGGTGTGGGACCTGACTCGATGTAGGACTGGATCCCAAGCGGCAGGTACTCTCCAACCATCTTCTCTATTGAAATTATTCGGATGTTTTTAACAGTGTTTTATTATGAGTTCTCGCGAAAATAACCTTAGAATATAATTGCAGTGTTGTCAGTATTTTTGGTAGACAACACGAAATGGTATTTATTAGCTGTCTAACGAGATTTCAGCGATAAAATGTTCAATGGAAAACTGTCAAAAACGTATGAAAACGCACTTAGTAGATCCAATGGCACTAAGTCGTTCCCTACCGTATCTCAGTGGTGAGATTAGAAGGAACGAGACTAGCTCAACCTCGACTGTCCGTCGTGGGCAATGAAAGTATTAATATCTCTCTGGCAAGTTGCGAGATCCACATTCAGATCAAACAAGCAGGTTCACAGAGATCACCTACCTTATTATATCAACACTGTTTACAATCATATGAAATAACATCGAGGATCTAATATCAGTTCACACCCTCTGAATCAGTGAGCAGACGCATCGCTCAGTTGTTACTAGACATACCCATAGATTAAACCTGAGTAAAGGTCAGATAATAAAAGTTCAGGTAACTCTTGTTAAAAAAAATACAACATGTATTATTACGCATGTCATATATAATTACGGTTGTCTTTTTCCAGTGTTTACAAACAATGTTCAAAAAACGTACGTGTAACAAAACTTCAGTGATTGTGATTTGGTTAACACATTTGCCAATGTCTCGGATAGGAACTCAGTTCCGATGTGCAGTTTTTCTATGTCTTCTGACATTGTCACCATTTTACTGTACAGAGGAAACTGAATTTGAAAATGAATCCGATAGCCTTTATACATCCGATTTTATTGATCCTGAGTTACTTTTGGAAATGAAACCAATGACAGAAGCAATAGAAACAGTTACAAAAAAGAAGTCTGTAATAAAGGAACAACAAAAAAAAAAGTTCATGCTCGAGAATTTAAAGCCAACTTACTCTGAGCCAAAACAGTCATGGCAAACGTACTCAAAAACAACGTATTCAGGACGAAAGTACACAGAACCCACGTACATAGAACCCACGTACACAGAACCCACGTACACAGAACCCACGTACACAGAACCCAAAAACTTAGAGCCGATGTATTTACGACCAAAGAAAACAAAGTCAATGAATTTAAAACCAAAGTATCCAATTCTATTCGCACTTTTGAAAAAACACCTACTACGAACGCAAAATGCGTTATCCACAAACACTTCTAATTTAAAAGAACTTGTCGTTGAACTCGAGGCAAGACTGAGCAATACTTCATCACACCTCAGTATGCAAACCAATGATGAAAATGAACAGATATCTCCAATGTATCCCAATCGCAATGATAAGGAAGAAAAACCAGACCAGAGAAATGTAGGGATGAATTTACACAAATTTATAAAAGCAGTATTGAAAAAATTAAATCGTCCATCTACTGAAAATTATCTGAACATGAAAGGACCCTTCGATTATGTCACATCGAATCCAATAGCAACTGCAAAGAGTAATCTACTATTGTCATCAGAACAAGTAAAAGATGATCTTGAGACACCAAAAAACATTAAGAATGAAGAATCAATGTATTCTGATGAAAAGTATTGGGAAGGTGAACTTCCGACAGAAAAGATAATACATTATTTGTCTACGGAAAAGTATTCAAACACGGCTGAGGCTTTAAAATTTGTCAAACAGGAACTTACAACTGCAGCAAATGTGGCTCTTCCGTTGTCAGCAAATGACGTAGATGATTTCGAGATATTAAAACCAAATATGAGAAAAGGAGAAATAAATGAACATCCATCACCAACACATCCCTATCATAGTTCTTGGAAAAATAAACCTGCGAAGGAAAATGAATGGAAAATCGAAAAATCAATAAAATCAAATTATATGAAACCACTTTGGCAAGAAAACCAGTTAATGAGTTCAACCACGCCAAAAAATATAACAGCATCTTGGGAATTTATCACACAGGATCCGATGCCAACTGAAAATAAATACCTAAAGTGGTGGTCAGAAGAAATAGACGAACTCGAGGAGGAAAAAATAATTAAAAAACTTTCAGCGGAAGCGAAGGACAATTCACAAGTAAAAAATGAGCAAACATTGAATTCAAAGAAAGGAAAAACGCAATCAGAGATCGATTTCAAAGAACAGTCGTCGAAATCTCTAAATTACAATAGTTCAAAAGAAAAAAATGATAATGTGTTATGGATAGATCCATCTACAACTAAGTTTCCCAAGATAACAAAATCTTTAAAATATGTTAGAGAGAAACTTGTTACGACAACAGAAAAAATAAATAAACTCGAAACAATAAACAGAACTAAAAATTATACAGTGATAGTCATTACGAAAAAAGATCATAATATTGAAAAAACACCATCAACGGAGCCTAATAATTTTTTTTTAAAAAAGGGTAACAAAAAGGAAAAAAATATGAATAAGGAGCAGCATTCATTAAAATCTCTTAGTTACAACATTTCCAGTGGAAACTTAGCAATGAATTCATCGATAGTGAAACCTAAGACAGATTCATTGGAAAGTGATACACAAGAAATAACACAAGTAAAGCGTGGTGTACCGCTGATGTTGAATTCGAAGAATCAGGAAGATTCCGATGCGGTTTATAATACGGTGGTTGAACATTCAAAAACTTCACCATTGAGAAATCGTTCCTCGTGGAAAGAGTTTTTGAAAGACATAGAAAATGAACAACAGTAAGTACCTACCGCAGAAATATAAACATATCTTAGTTTTTCTTTGTAAAATTTTCACTTAGCACTTTTTTTCAGATTTTTTTTCGAAGAAACTTTGTATAGTGAGCACTCAAGCACTGATGCGAAAAATTTAATAGATGTGAAAGTAAATACACAAGACAATAATAATGGAAAAATTCAAATTTTCCCTCGGAAAGCACCTACGGGTATTTTCGGGCAGATAATGAAAGTGTCAAGAAACCTTCTTGTTCCCAACTACATACTTAGCTTGCTAAACTTTGATGTGTCAGATAAACGATAAAATAAAAATATAATATTAAGTGACATTTTTACAAAACAACATATCATAGTCAAGGCTTGTGTTAAAGGTTGTGTTAATATTATCAAAAAAATCTAAATAAATAGTTTTAATATTCAAGTGATTTCGATAAAAGTAATATCAAAAAACTTATTATACTTACTTATATCTAAGCCATAAATTCGTTACATAAAAATAGATTTAGAGAAGACTATAGTTTTTATTAACTATCCCAAAGAAATAACTTCACATGAGCGGTGTAGAGCGTGATGTGAGAATGGTGTGAATCATTTAATAGAATTTTACTTCAAGTCTTTATTTTTTAATGGTCATTAGAAAATAAAGTAAATTTGACGAAAATTCTATCAAAATGGTGTCAAATAATTCAAAGTACTTTGCTAGAGTTTACATCAAAAGTAGATTATGTTTATGATATCAATTCTTTCAATCTAGTGTTTATCAAAATTCAACTACCCGGAAAATCATTTCATAACCATGCCCTTATTACCCTACACGAAATGTTGGAATTTGCTACATTCTTCTTGGGAACAGTTTCTACAAGACTTGGAAAAAAAACACCAGTAAGTATACTAACTTCACATATTTTGTAACTATAAATGCAAACTTTTGGATGTGTGGATGTACGTTTATTATTTTTTCACGCTTAAAGAACTGTAAAAAGAAAAAAGATATGGCCAGCCCACTGCCACTTCAGCTTGCTAATCCTCTGAGCTATGTCGATAACTCTCGTTCTCTGTCGGATGTATTCGTTACGAATTCTATCCTTCAGAAAAACTCCGAGCATAGCTCTCTCCATAGCTCGCTGGGCGACATTAAACTGGTGGACAAGCCCTACCGTGAGTGTCCACGTCTCAGCTCCGTAGGTCATGACGGGTAGGACGCACTGATTGAAAACTTTCGTTTTCAAGCATTGCGCTATGGATGAAGAGAAAAGTCGAAGTTGTTTCCCAAACGCTGCCCAACCTAGCTGGATCCTCCTCTTGGCCTCCTTCTCCTCCGACCAGGTGGGATGATGATTTGCGAAAGACTGCTGGCAGATGCTGGATGCGTCAAGCTGAAGACAGGGCGCTATGGCGCTCATTAGGGAAGGCCTATGTCCAACAGTGGACTACTAAATAGGCTGCCGGTCGTCGTACTTGGCCGCGTTCTCGAAATTGTTTCCACACTTACCTTGGGCAGATTCTGCAGTTGGGTAAAACCAATTTTGAGAAGGATCTAATAGGACTTATACAGGCTGATGATGATGATGATTTAATTTTAACTTAAATTTACCTGCATGATTTACCTGACCTTTAGATAACTATTTTGCAACCATCTATTCGGTTTAAACTAAATTTTTGACCTAAGCTAATATTTAAGTGTTAATCTAGATGTAATCTTATTACTTTTCCATAAACCAGTCAATACCTTTCTTGACTTGAGTCTTTGTACAATAATCTTTGTTGACTTGAATTGCCAACTCAATTTACTAACAGGCTACTTTACAAACAATGTGTACGAAGTAGTTGGCGGAAACTAGTCTTACATATTATATATTGGTAAATGAGTGACAATACGTGAACTGCAGGTTCAGCCCATCATCACAAACACGTTTGTGAAGACGCCAGGTCTTAATTCTTAATTTTGGTATTGGTAATGGGTACCCCCCGCAATTCAATAATCGTTCGTTAGAGAGGTTTTATTTGAAACTCAACTTAAAAACAGCTCTGCCCTGAATTAACAGAAGATATGAGAGTGAAAGATCGGTCTTAAGTAACTCGTTGGGTTCCAGACAAAGATGTTTTTTCATTTAGTATCACAGGTGACTTATATTTATTTTTAGAATTTAGACTTGGCGCCTTCACGAACGTGTTTGTGATGATGGGCAGGACCTGCAGTTCACGTATTGTCACTAATTTACTAATAACCCTGTATATAAGTCAAATCGAAACAATCCTATTATACTTAATTATAGTATCTTTTCATCTGTAAATACTAGTTTTAATATAATTCTATTGTATGATTGTAATTATCTTTGTCATTATAGAGTTATTATTAAAATTGTTTAATAAATTGTTACAGATTTTTTTACGAAGAACCATTTGAAATTTGAAGGCGACATGCAAAAATAAAGAAAAAAAAACAAGAAAATTCTGAAATTTTCCGGAAAAGCCTATAAAATTGTGCATTTTATTTTCTTTCGAACAATTTACTAAGCTGATACTTGCGGTACTTTGGGGTTTATAATAAAAACTTCGAACTTCCAAATTTGTTTATATTCGTATGACACCCTCTGTCGATGAGATATTTTTCAAATGTTATCACTTGCTCGCCTTTGAGCTTCGATAAAAGTAAAAAGTTTTTACTTTTATCAATAAAAATATCTTGTCAAATTTACTTTATTAGATACATTTTCATTATAATTATCTCTATGCGGAATAGCTCACACAGAAACGCGAAGCGACGCAACACTACTAGCTGATTCAAAATATATCTTTATTCACTTAGCATAAAGATACAAATCGGTGCAAGCGCGGCGCAGCGTGACGACGCGGGGAGTTTTCGTATTGTGTCAATCAAATATATACCTTTTTGCAAAGAAAATAAAGTTTTAGAAATAACTTTTTGCAACAAAGTGATAAAACTATCAAATTAATAGCTGTGTGGTGCCGGCTTAGGATTTGCACTACCACAACTCTTCCCGTGGATATCATAAGAGGCGATTAAGGTACATGCACCGGGGGGCGGGCAGTAGCGCCACTTCCAGAATAAATCTACCACGAAACTTTGATTCCCAAACCGCATGCCCAGCGTGGGGATAGCGGGCATTACTCAACAAGTGATAAAAGCCAATAAGGCGAGTATCGGGGGAGGCCTGCGTCCAGCAGTGGACCATTTTAAGCTGTTGCGGCGAGGTGATAAAAATATTGGTCGCGGTTTTAGATTCGATATCTCTTACTCAGCCCTTGGATGTCTTAATAGGTGACTGAGGGAACCTACCAGAAGAAGGGCAGCTGATTACTTGCTATACTACGTTTGCCGAGCCACGTGCCAATCGTGGTGATTTTGGCAAACCCGCGTATGAAGCTAATGTCAACTATACTCCGGTTCAAAAATCTGGATATATTTTGTGTACAAAGGGGTTATAAAAATCGAGGAATGTATTTACCGATATTGTATCATCGAAGCAAAGCACAGGTCGAAAAAAAAATGGTTTTGAAAGCTTTCTTTTTGACCTCTCGTTCGTTCTCGTTTTCGAATTCAAATAGAAAAAGAAACACTGCACATGTGAGATTATGCGTCGTTAAAGTTTGTGTTTTCAACAGAAAACACAATAACTGATAACACTAACAAGTGTTATCAGTTATTGTTAAGATTTTTCATTCATAAAATTTATGAATGAAATGTCTTCGATGACATAAAATATCATGGATTCTAAATCAGAGTACAGTTATGGCATTGTCCACTGTTGAACATAATGCAGTATTGTTTAGAAACAAACAATGATTAGGTTCAACAGTGGATAACGATGGATGTTGATAACTATATACTTAGATCTAAGAGATCTATGAAGTTTACATTCATGAAAGAGGTTGTGTGTAGGTTAGGTAATTCCCTTTTGCTCATCTCAGTTGTACAAATTGAGCAATGGTTCCCTTCCATACCGAACTTATTCTGTTCCCCATTGCTTAACTCAAGTTGATCAACTCAGAAAATCAGGAATTTTAAGGTGTAAAAAGTGGTAGGAAGTAAGTTAGTAATAATAATAATGCACCCTTTTATTCGGATCTCTAGATAACTAAATAACAAGTTAATTAAGAAAAATAAAGTAAAACTAAATTTAAATTAATATCACACTAGAACTTAGCCTAGTATTTTATGTTTATTTTTTGTAGTAGGTAATTTGCCGCAAATCGTAAACCATTTTCTATTCTACTATAAAAACTATCGTAGTTTGACGAATTCATTACGGATGTAAGTGGGTTAACTACGAACCTTATTTGCTATTGCATGCATTATTCATTCAATATCAAACCCGAAAAACTAAAAACTCAAAAAAAAACTTATCGCTCGCACCCGCGTCGAACCATCTTAAGGCGCTAATAATTTTTAGTAGTTAATAAACAAAATAAAATTAAAGAAATAAGAAGAAACAAAATTACTAGGTAAACCATTGAATTGTGAAAAACGCAACGTTTGTACGGATGTTATTATGCAGATTCAACAAGCGATGCCCGCTAGATAAGAAAACAATAGATTTTTATAAAGGTCGCATAATTGCTGGTGGTTAGAAAATTGGTTAGATACCTATTTTGTGCAAACCAGTTTTAGTTATGAGCCTTATAGTGCAAGTACTTAAGCTTACTCTATCTATGCTAATAATGTTTTTTTTTTTTTTAATCTTAATTTTTTTTGGGACTTTGTGTCATTCATTGGTGACTATGTCAGTCCCGTATATAAACAAATAAGCAACTAAATTACATCTAAATTAAGAGGTACCGTAAACCGTAACCGTATTTTGAAATTTTTTGGAAGGTTTTTTGTTATAGTGCTTGCACTTTGGGTATCTCTAAGAAATGAAATAAGTTCCCAAAGATTTTCAGTTTCGGCGGGACTCGAACCCGCGCCCATTCCGACTAAGGGTTTCGTGGCTTAGTTGGTTAGAGCACACCCGTACTGAGGGTGAGGTGCGGGCTCTATAAGTTGGAAGGTTCTTCCTCTATTATCTGATATATTTGGTCAGTCTATTGATGAGTGGTTGAGTTTACCTTTTTTTAATGTTTTGATTGAATTTTTTGTTCCTTATTAGAACAATTGATCTCTTGTCATGTCATCATGTCTGGCAAAAAAAAACAGGGCTCCAGGACAACCCTTTTAGGCCGTATTTAGTTTTTGAATTTATTGGCGAAGGGCTACGTCTAATATTAGACGTAGCCCTTCGCCAACAAATTCAACATAACATAGAAAATAACAATCAAATAATAGAATTAAATTAAAACTAGTATTTACAATTGAAACAATTGAGCTAACTGCAGACTGTTGCAAACAATCTACAAGTAGCTCAACTGATCCATATCAACACCAGTCGGAAGCGTGCCCAAGACGCTAACTGCATTGCCCCGCTGTATAGCAATGCTGATGCGCTGCGCCAGATACTCACCAGCTCTCGGGTCACATAGCTTTCAAAGTCATAACATTGACTTTCAATGCAATATTGCAATGAAAGTCAATGTTATGTATGGATTCTATTTAAAATGGTGGTTCTGCCAACCTTGTACTTTTCTGCTGCGGTTTTTGTGACATTCTCTTCCCTGTAAATTTTTTTGTAAGCCTAAAAAATGAAGTTTTTTTAATTTTGAATTTTATGCAGCATTGCGCACCTATCGGCAGCCGTGCGCCAGGTGCAATGCGCGCTCAGCTTAGGTACCTAGCTGTGAAACGTGACACACTCCGGCAAATCGTTGGTATTGTCACAGGACACTGCATGCGCAATCACCTATTTAATTTACGTATCACGGACAGTCAGAGAGTGCATAAACGTCTGTGTTCATTTATCTCCTCTGGGAGACGAACGCGCATGTGCTTGTAGAGTGCGATAGCGTAGCTTCTCAACGAATACAATACCTTGGAACACCTAGGGAGACATGCACCAGCGTCGGCGAGCTACTGGCTTTCCTTGAATAGGTACATCGGGTGGTCAGACTAGCACTTGGGCTCTTTTTGCGTGTCGGGTGGCCCCCCACCTGACACGCAAAAGGCCAACCAGTCCAGTAACAAGTAAGATAGATAGATAGAGAGAAAATACTGAAAAACTAAAAAACAATTTACAAATGAAACAATTATAACTTATGTGACAATTTGCGGTCTTAACGCTCAAGAACGATTTCTGCCAGACAACCTGGTATGGATAGGCTCATCGGTTATACATGGGGTATGATCTGAGTGCATCTAACGGTACAACTTAAAAATTACATACAATACAATACAATACACTTTATTGCACACCAAAAAAATACAAAAAGAAAAAAAGAATACAGGAAAAATAAATAACAGAGTTGCACAATGCACTGTTACATACTAAATGTTAATGTTACATAGGTACTAACTCAATATTTTATATACAATAACATAGGTAAGTATGGTAGGTACTTAGCTGATTCACAAACAATAAATAAGCCCTGGTTCAGACACGGTGGAACCCGCGTTGACGCAAATCGCGTGGAGATTATTTTAAAGGCATCATGCTAGAGCGCGGCTTAGCTTAGCGCGGTCACTGCACGAATCTGCCTTTCTTAAATTCATATAATTCTTTCCATCCAAACGTTTCCGGGAAGAGATAGCTTCTAAACGATAAGACCGTCAATTGTACTTGTCTCATGTAATGTCTTTTTGTAATGATCTTTTTCTGGTGTACATTAAAGTGTTTTTGTATTGTATTTTGTATTGAATCTATTACAATTACATGCTTTCGAAGCGATCAGTTGCTTGGTGGAATCCACGCGGATTCCACCAAGCAATTATTGGAATGTGACAATAGATCTTCGACGCCAAATTATTCATAGACGACGTCCATTATTGAAATTAAGCGGCTGTCACCCTTTGACTCCACACACCTACCGTGCCTCTATGAACACTACAATATTCGCGGATTGGAATCACACGGCTTACGTCCGCACGGATTTAGCCATGTCTGAACTAGCTTTAAATAAATTACTGAATTATTTTCTGTTGCAATAAAAAAATACACACAAAGGTAGAAACATTCGTAAAAAATAACGTTGAAAACTTTTTGATATAAAGGAAGCCAGCCCCATCTTTATGTGAAATGCCACATTTATTTTATGCCTATAAAATAAAAAAAATCGTGTCGTATCTCCATTGAAAAGACGTAATAAAGCATACGGCACAAAGTTTTATTCAAATAATCCGTTATCCGCCCCCTGGCGGGCAGATTGTGAATCACACTGCCATATTTAACTTCCAAGTCACCCCAACTGAAAATATACCTTGAATCTTACATGCAAAGTTCGTTTTCACTTGGAATACTTTGCAGGAAGCCGAGGCAAGATTCACGTAAGTAAAAATAAACCGTGCAACATTACCATAGAGTTGCTTTTTTCTTTAGGGTAGAGAGGAATCGTGCCTTGATTTTGAGCTCAAGCTTAGCATTCGATGTATGTATTGGAAGGGTTCAACTGATTTTCCGCTGCTTCTTGGATTCGCGGGGATTTTGTTAGTCAAATGATCGTGAAATGGTTACAGCTTTTGAATTGAGCTTCGAAATTATCGATACTGTCTTTGGAAAGCTGGTAAAGGAAACGATCTCCTGCAGGGTCATAACAAAATTAAGAAATTTTTAAATTCTTTATTGTACACACAAGAAATATAAATACATAAAGTTAGCAATTAATGGCTATGTACAAAGGCGAGCTTAACCCTAAAAGAGTTTTCTTACAGCAAACCTGAGGGTATAATGAGAGATAGTGCAATGCGTGTGGATAGATTTTAGTGTACATACAAATTAGAAAACAAAAAATAAAAGTTCAAATAGTAAATAAATAAAGCAAATAATACACAAAATAAAATATATAACGACTAAATACCTATATAAATATGTATCAAATGTATATAAATACCTAAATATATGTATATATATATATATCTGCTATGACTGAAGAGAGAGATAATGCTCCTTTACCTTTGACTTTAAATTTATGAAATTTATGGGGCAATGCAGAAAACGTCTTAGGCACGCTTCCGTCTGGTATTGATAATATAGATCAGTTGAGCTACCTGTCTATTGTTTGCAGTTAGCTCAATTGTTTCAATTGTAAATACTAGCTTTAATTTAATTCAAATTAAAACTATTATTAGTAGTATTACTAAAAATTATTTAATTTAAAGCATTTTGGGCACTTCGCCTTCTGGTGACGGCTTAGATTTTTAGAAAATAGATTTAAGTGTAAATATTAGTTGTAATTATTATTCTATTATAGTTGTTATGGAAATCAAATTTCATTCTATTATTTGATTGGAATTTTTTTTGTTAATAGAGCAATTTAAAAATCAAGAATTCTTTTGTTTGTGGTTGTTGGTAGCGGATTGGTGCGACATCCAATTTTCTTTTTAGTGGTTTTAAATTTTTTCTGCGTTCCACCAGCAATAAAACTAGCGAAAAAGTAATTTGCCGCAAATCGTAAACCTTTTTCTATGAAATCATGATAAAAGCAACTTCGATTCACTGGTATTTTTGGAGCATTTGGAAAAATACATATTTGCTAGTTCTATTGCTTTTGGAAAGCAGAAAAAATAACAAATCTCAAAACATCAACCTTTTTTTTCAACGATTTATTTTTTTGAGGTTTTTTATTTTTTCTGCGCCTCTTTTGCCGTATCTTAACTGTCTAGGAATTAAGCAATGAAGACGCCCATGCCCATTGGGAGGTAATCAAAAATTAATATAAAGGTATTAATTTTTGATTGACCTTTATCACTTTACTTCTATAGGCCAGCAAAATAAGCACTTAGACTTTTCAAAATCTAAAAAGAATGAGAAAGTAACTCTGTCTGTCCGTCGGTCGTTGCCTTTTCACGCCTTAATAGCTGAACGGATCTTAATGGAATTTGGCAGAGAGGTAAACAATAACCCGAGGACGGACATCGGCTACTTGAAAAGCGCGTGCAAAACCGCGGGCAGAAGCTAGTGAGATGTAATAAGATGTAAAAAAAGATTTTTTCTCCACCACGATTGGCTACTTAACTACTAATAATATGATACGACACGACGACGATATACGATACGATAAAAATAATGCAAAGGGTAACTAATATTTCTTCCAGGCCTGTCGTATTATGAAAACTAATTTTAAAGTTTGAATAAAATAATGGCGCGCCAAAACGATTATCTCTGTCATGGCTACCGTGTTCTTAGCTATGACTTCACCCTGCCACACCACACCTAACAAGAAGAACTCATTGACACTGTAATCTGTAAATGTGTGACGTCATTTGCGATCCAACCAAACACATAGCGTTTTCGATCACGTGATCGTGTATCAAAAAATGTTCAAAAAAAAATGCCGTTTTTTTACCTAAAAAAGGCATATTTTAAATAAAATCACCTGATTACGCTTTGTTACGTTGTCACTGACTAGGATGAAAACAATTTGGAACTTATTTTTAATGTAGTCAAATAGCCTATTGTTGTCCACTAGTGGAAATGGAAACCACCTTTGCTCTGCAATGGGACACTCCAGGTCTTTGGCCTTGCAGTGACACTCCATACTAGTAACTATATTAATAATTGTTAGGTTAGTACCTAAAAATCTCCTATGCATTTCTACTTTCCTGGTACTTTGCGTGAGATATTTAAAAAATCCTTCGGATCAATGGTAGTCAAGATTACTTGCACGAGAAGTGTGCGAACGACAGTACCTACTTTTGCTACTTTTCTGTTAGAAATCTGAAATGGGACGAATCCGGAACGTTTTCAGCATAAAATTTGAGTTTCCAGACTCGTCCCACTTTAGGTCGAATCCAGTGGCACGGGTCCAGAATAACTCATAATAATGCCCAGCTGTAGGCAAAGGACTGCGATTTGGACAATTCTTTAACCGTCGGAATCACAGTCCTTAGCCGCCTTTGTTAAGGAAACTGAGATTTTCCGAACAAATGTGGTTCAACCTCGTTCAGTAGTTCAACCTGGGTTCAACCATCAAAAGACCTATTTCCTTCAAACGTAACTCACCGAACATCACATTTCCACTCCTTAGCGATATTTCTACCCAAAAACTTAGCGGACCGAATTCAAATCACTGCTGAAATGGGTAAGAACTTGACAGTCCATCATTTATCTTGAGGAATCGTCACGTCTGACCCCCATAGGGTGATGGGCCCCTTTTACACCCCACGGGGTGCAATAACAACGTTTCGTTCCCTCGTGTACACGTTGGCATGATTTGTCGCCGAAACCTTTTATAACTTAAGTATCTACATACCTACTACATTAGGGGTCCAGACGGGCAACTAGAACTGGACGGATTATTCTTAAGGAGGCACCCTGACTCACACTAGCGCCGCCACCTATTTTTACGCTCTAAGGAGGAGGTTCTATAAAAGGCTATTCGTATTTTTATTATTACCTTAAGAGGCGAACCTAGCATGTTTGCTTGTCAAACTAGGACTAGATCTTAGAAGGTACATACGGGATTTCCGTGGATAAAATCTCAATGACAAAAAATTTTAATTTTGGAGGAAGAAGTGAACGACCTTTATTGCTCCCTTCTTTGCTCTGTGCTCTTGTTACTAGCTGTTTCCCGCGTTTTCACTCGCGTTTAATTTGTGTAAAAATTCGAATATTCTTGTAACTCTCCCTTGGAAATTTGAAGATTTACCAAGACAAAAAGTAGCCTATGCTACTCTCCATCCTTTCAACTAACTCTACGTCAAATCAAGTCGATTGGTTGCTTAGTTAGGGCGTGAAGAAAGAACAAACAAACACACTTTCAATCTCACTAATATTATAAACGTGAATGTTTAGATAGATGGATGTTTGTTCCTTTATCACGCCAGAACGGCAAAACTGATATGGATAAAATTTGGCACAGAGATAGATTATAGTCTGGAATAGGACATAGGCTACTTTTTATCCCGAAATTCCTACGGGAACGGGAACTACGCGGGTGAAACCGCGAGGCGCTGCTAGTTTATAATATTAGTCAGGAAGTTAGGATTACTACATCGATTACCCCTGCCACTTCATTAAAAGCCTAATGCCTCGATTTGACAGACTGTGACGTTGTGGTTCCACTAAAATCGCTTCAAAATCGCCCGTCTACACATTCCGTTATCGGCCCACTGACAGCGAGTCCAATTCTTCCGCAAGATTTAACCTGCCCTCGGATTTACTGCGGAGCTCCAAGAGTGCTTCGTAATGGACGAATGGGTCTTAGGCCTTTTTATTTTACAGGAATTTCAAACGTGGATTTGACCTAGGAGGTTAGAATATTTTATTTCCAGTTGTCCTATGAGCACAAAGCTACTGGGACAAAAGTTGTCTCAGTTGTTCTGTGCACCAAAATATACCTATTATTGAAGGGTTTTAAAAAAATAACCTATCTGAGCGTCTGGGCGATGTGACGCGTGACCCGAGAGCTGGTGAGTATCTGGCGCAGCGCATCAGCATTGCCATACAGCGGGGCAATGCAGCTAGCGTCTTGGGCACGCTTCCGACTGGTATTGATATGGATCAGTTGAGCTACCTTTAGATTGTATGCAACAGTCTGTAGTTAGCTTAATTGTTTCTAGTATTTGATTGTAATTTTCTTTGATAATAAAGATAAATTTTCCTATTACTTTTTGCGAAAATGTCAGCAAATTTCAATATGAGATTAATTGTCACGAATGACAGCAAATGTCAGAAAATGTAATTAAATTATTTCGGAATCAGTCAAACATTTCATTTTGCAAAACCAGCAATGTAATGTGAAAACACAATGAAGAACCTACGTCGGACTAAGCACCTTGATCTTTGGTAGACGAAGAGTCACTGCAACACGAGCCATTCAAAATATTTCGGTTAGTTTCGCTATGCACTAGTTCCGCTCTGCTCGGATTGTGTTTTCACATTACATTGCTGGTTTTGCAAAATGAAATGTTTGACTGATTCCGAAATAGTTTAATTACCTACATTTTCTGACATTTGCTGTCATTCGTGACATTTAATCTCATATTGAAATTCGCTGACATTTTCGCAAAACGGAACTAGTGCATAGCGAAACTAACCGAAATATTTTGAATGGCTCGTGTTACAGTGACTCTTCGTCTACCATAGATCAATGTGCTTAGTCCGACGTAGGTTTTACATACCATTGAATATAAAGTCGAACATAGAACCACTTCTTCATTTGTTGTTCGAATGAGAGGTTTTCGTTTTGCATTTTTAAAAAGAAAAAAATTAGTTCCATGTATCTCGATAGATGGCAGGGCTTCATCTGGTTACTATGGTATGTTAATGTCACATGAAAGAAAACGTCAAAATGATAATCGGTCGATCGCTTAAAGGAACAAAGCACTAGAGGTAGTGAATATACCCATCTCATTCACACCAGAGAGATAAAAATATGCTTGTAGCCTGAGAAGAAATCAGATAGAATGAATGTTTCTCTATCTCGACCATCGTGCCAGTTTTTTCATTGTTTAAGTATAAACCGAGGTATAAACAATGAAAAAACTGGCAAACAAACTTGTTTTTTCAAATGCTGCAAATAAACCAAGAAATGTCACTTTAAGGAGTGACAAGACAGTGGAGCAAACCCTTGAATTTTTATGGATGGCATAGACATACCTTAGTCACCAGTTGACGCACTGCCATCTATCGAGATATTTAGAACTAGCTTTTTATTTTTAATGCAAAACGAAAACCCCTCATTGTCAGTTAAAAAGTAAAACTAATTTGAAAGTAGGTAGGTACACCTACATGTTAAAGTAAATTAGGCACCTAGGTACGCTAATCTTAACCGAGGTTACCTATTCGAGCCGTTTGGGGTGGAAACCCTTGGGGTCCTGGGGCAAATGGTATATACAAAGATCTAACAAAACTTCTAATAGAGTCCACAGGTGATCGGAATGCTGGCTTTTATTTCGGTCAACGAATTAGCATTGCCATTCAACGTGGCAATGCTGCCAGCATTCTGGGCACTTTGCCTTCTGGTGACGGCTTAGATTTTTAGAAAATAGATTTTAGTGTAAATATTAGTTGTAATTATTATTGTATTGTATATTGTACTAATTTTTGCAAAGAAACAACATGTCTAAATAGGGTACCTAGGTTGTGTAGTTTCAGAGCAAAACTAATTTGATTACCGTCCCATAACGGTAGTCGGGTAATGAAAATATAGGTAAAAGGTACCTACACCTACATGTTAAAGTAAATTAGGTAAGTTGACTAATTTGAGAGCAACAACCTCAACTATTGCACCCACTATACTTCCAAATTAAAGTATTTTTGTCCTTTCATGTTGTCCAAAACGCTTCGGTTACTTCAATAAGGAAAACAAAAGCTTTCGCAAACTACTTGAGTCGTACTTAAGTTTTACAAATATGGCTGAGTAAATGTTTGTTTGTTTCTTTCATGGTAACAATCTAAGTATAGAAAGAAACAAATTAGAGTTCAGTACCATTAGTCCGAGTCAATATAAGTAAAACCGGCCAAGTGCGAGTCAGACTCGCGCACGAAAGGCTCCGTACCATTATCTATAAAAACGTGATCGTTTCGTCGGTAAAAAAATAGGAAAGCTACCAACGTTTAAACTAGTTACCAAAATAAAAGCCTTCAAATTACTCAATTAGTATTCACATACGATACGGAACCGGAAATTACGTATTACTTTCATGGTAGTCCTTCGTAATTAGTTGCTCGCTAGTCAACCCACTACGTGAGACGTGTATATTTTGCTTTTGGAGGTATTCATCTAAAGTTTGATTGAAGACGTGTCTCATTATGATACTGTTAATCTCACTATCTCATCTCACTAATCTCACTAATATTATAAACGTGAAAGTTTAGATGGATGGATGGATTGATAGATAGATAGATGGATGGATGTTTGTTCCTTTATCACGCCAGAACGGCAAAACGGATCTGGATGAAATTTGGCACAGAGATAGATTATAGTCTGGAATAGGACATAGGCTACTTTTTATCCCGAAATTCCGACGGGAACGGGAACTACGCGGGTGAAACCGCGAGGCGCTGCTAGTTGGATTATAAAATCCATACATATCCACTGACTTTTCCCCGCGGCTTCGCACGCAATTTTTAATGGGATACCATTTACCTCTCTGCCAAATTTCAATGGACTAGCGGCTGCCAGCGACTTCGTAAGCGTTTTTAAGTAGCCTATGTCCGTCCTTGGGATTCTATTTACCTCTATGCCAAATTTTATAGACATCCGTTTAGCGGTTTTGGCGTGAAAAGGTAACAAACGTACAGGGGTCGAATTCTACTTACACAATCGCTTCTCTTTGTCAATGGCATGGCGTCTAAATCACCGCCATTGACACATTTTGGCATTCTACTAATGAAATATTTTTCTGTGTCAGCCGTAGTTTTGACAGTTAAGATTGAGATAGGTTTTCGACTCGTCAATGAATCTCCAATCGCTGGATAGAGGAATAGGATATCTAGTAGTTACTTTTAAATTTATAATATTATACTAGCTACTGCCTGAGGCTTCAGACGCGCTTTGCAAAGCCTATGTCCGTCGAGTGGGAAATCTTCCTGCACTCCGTTTCCGCTTCCGCTTATATTCATTACTAGCAGCGCCTCGCAGTTTCACCCGCGTAATTCCCGTTCCCGTGGGAATTCCGAGATAAAAAGTAGCCTATGTACTATTCCGGACTATCATCTATCTCTGTGCCAAATTTCATCCAGATCCGTTTAGCCGTTCTGGCGTGATTGAGTAACAAACATCGATCCATCTATCTATCCATCCATCCAAACTTTGACATTTATAATATTAGTAGGATAACACCATCATCATCATTTGTACCAGGATTTAACCAACTTTGTTAGTGTATCATATTATATTATTAGACGCTCATAGACTGCACATCTTGATTACAAATAAAATAAATAAATAATGATGCTGAACAATTTACAAAGCATTATCTAGCCCTAAGCTAAGCAGAGTTTGTAGTATGGGTACTCGATGACTGATATGCTTAATACAATACAATAAATAAATATATATTTTTTAAATATACATAGAAAACGAACAGCGTGCAATTACGCTAAAAATCTCCCATTCCCATTTGATTGAATGGATCATTCAGGGAGACTGCGCAAAAATGATTTCAGTTTCGAATAAGGTTCAAAAATACATACAATTTTGTGGTCGGATGGAGCCGATGGACGTAGGAAATATAACCATTTTTTAACCTTTTAGATATAATTTATGTCAAAGTCGATTATCATTATACCCACACTTGACCTATTTTGCTCGATTACAACAATTTTGATTTAAATTTAGAAACCGTAAGTACATAGCAGTAATGTAAAGTAGTCGAGTAAAAGAAGGTCTAGTGTGAGTAACATAAGTTTGAGTTTTAACAATAAGTATTAACAAATTAATAAACATATAATAAAATTGAGTGTGATTATTTTGAAGTTGACAGCTTTGCCATCGGTCGCCTCCATCCAGATAAAAATGTACTATCTGATAGAAAACGAAATCGTTTAATACCCACTCTCCCCGGATGGCGATCCAGTTGAATGGGATATTTTAGCGTAATCGCACAGTAGCTGCTTTTGGAAGTACTCCGGGACAGCGTCTTACTTTTACTTGAGAAAATCCAAGTAATAAAAACCAAGTAGGACATTAGACACATGCGGTGCAAATGATCGTTTCGGATCTAAAGCGATAAGATTAGACGAGCTACTTTAGATCTTATGGTAAGGAGTACAGGGTGTATTATGTGTTTAGTGTGGAGCGTCTTTGCATATTATGTTGTTGAGTGGGGTATTTGTATTGATGACACGAGGTTTAGGTACTAAATAACATTTAGAATTCTAGGGAAAAAATAGAGACAAGTTATTTGAGGAAATTCGAAGAAATCCTTGAAAGTAGCGAGTACAGATTTTATTCGTTCGGCAATATTCGTCAAAAACCATTAATTTTGTCTTATGACCACGATATAGAATTTTCTTATAAAACTTTAGGTTTATATGTTAGACAAGGGGTCTGTTTGAAATATACCACTTTATTTCCAACCCCCAAACACGAGTCAGTGCTAAAAATTGCTAGATATTGGCAATAATATAAAACTCTTTGAAGCCTCGTAAACACCCAAAAAACTTATAGATTGTACGTATTTATCATGTTCCTGTAGATATCTACATAATACTTAAAAAAAATGCCAGTTCCCCCAAGTATTATCTACTAGATTATGTAGGTTTTACTGGATGGACCGACGAAAATTATAGCGGCCGCCTCCATGCATCGACTACCTATCGACGCATGGCTCAGGACCGCTATTTGTGGCGTCGTATGTGGGACTCTTATGTCTAGTCGTGGACGTGTATTATGCTGATGCGATGATGTTGACGTATATTTATTTCTCTGTTCAAACTTCGACCCTACGCAACAATTTTCGTCGTATAACCTTTATGAAACAGCCTGCAAAATTCAGATCGCGTTAAACGCATCGTCATCAACGTAATTACCTCAGCGTAATGTAAGTAGCTGCCTACGCGGTCTGAATACATCGCCTTAAGACGCAGCTTTGAGCTCTAATGGGAGAGTCGCTGTAAAATGTACTAGGCTGGGACTAGATTAGTGATAATGCGTGGTTGGACCTAGTTATGATCTGGTTTAGGACCTAGGTATTCCCTTTTTATGTACAATGACTTTGATCCGCTGTAGTTTAAGCTAAAAGTTCGTTTACGGTATATATCTTCGCCAATATTTTAATTAAATGAAATGCATTATTTTAATACTTATTAGCAGCAGCAGAAAACGTGATTTTTAAGGTTTAAGACTGCCAATGAAGATTTTTGGAAACTTCGTAAGATCTTGCGTAAGAAAATCCTGGAATTCGCTTGCTTTAAAACGTCCGTTGTGATGGAGAGGATAAAACAAAGAAAGACTTAAGAACATTTTTAATACACACAAAAATACTCTTCAATTTATCATTCGCTTCAACAAGATTAAAAAACATTAAAACATCAAATACTATGTATACTAAGACCAAATTCACGTCGTCACCAAAAATTCAAGTGCCCAGAATATTGGCAGCATGATCATGTTGAATGGCAATGCTACATCATTGACCAAAATAGAGTAGCGTGCCTATCTACTACAACTGTATCTAAAGTGGAGTTATATTTAATCAAAACACTGCCTAAGTTAGTAAACGTTTGGTTCGGATTCACTTAACAGCAGGCAATTAAAGTTATGAGCTGTTTCTAGTTTAAAAATACTTGTCCTTTTGTTGTTGCCGCGCATTGTGTGTGGGAAAGCCTCGACGGCGCGGCTGGGACAGTCAGGCAGAATGGTGTTTAGCTTAGACTTGACCGCAAGAAGTAGGTTACAATAATATTTACAGTATAAACAATTATTGTATAATTGTCTATGGATAAATGAATAGAATAAGATGTATTTACAAGTATATAGTTTGGGAGCAATAGTTCTCAGTGTGATGTATTCTCAGAGTTGTATTTTGTTATGGCTATCACCAGTCCTTGTTTCGATCTACGACGAAATAAGATCAGATTTTCCCATAAATATTATCAGAGCGCAACACGACCAGCACATATAATCGTATATTGGATTACATTTCGGAGAACGTTCACAGGAGCTACATGACCTGATGCAATCATCTCCCTTCCACTCTAGGAGAAGCTGGCGCTCAGCGCATTACCACCCCTAGTTGGTGGATATACCGTTCATTCGATATATTCCCAACCACCCCATTAACCTCCCCATCAATGGGGCGGTTGGGACAGAAAAAATCCCATCTGCCCCATTACAAAAGTCAATGGGGTGGATGGCATTTTCTGCCCCATTGACTTTTTAGATAGAAAGAATAGAAATATTAAATCTCGCTATTCGCACTAAGCAGTTATTCTGCGCCTTCATTCGTACAGCTGGGATTTGGAAGACGCCAGCCCTACCCTGCTGCTGTTTTTCCAGTCATGTATAACCGGCCTGTTCAAGACAAGAGTGAATGGGCATCTTCTAGTCTAGACCTTTTGATATAAATCGTCACTTTCCATCAGATGAGATGGCGGTCAAACGAAGGTCTATTAACTACTCTATTGGTTATATTTAAAAAAAATGTCGCAAGGAGAGCATTGACTCGTTAGGTTGGTTACCTACTAAGTATAATTTGAAACGAAACTACGTTTGTGATGACTCTGCTAACATGGGCTTAAGGTTTGACAGAAAGCCAAAAATGTCTTCAGGAGCTGTCAAAACTGGTGTTCAGATGTCCACTGAAAATGTACCTAGCACGTACCTAACCTACCCTTCATGATGCAGTGTGATGATGTTTTTTACAGCCTATACCATTATTAGCGAGTCAAGGCTTGCTATGACTCGGTCAACATGTCATCATCATCATCACAGCCTATATTAGTCCTCTGATGGCCAGAGGCCTTCCTTAATGAGCGCTATGGCCAAAATGTTACAAATTTATTGTTAATCCATTTGCTGGGAAACGGACAATAATAATTCGAGTTGATATTTTTTTTATACTATGTATTTCTACTTCCCTGGTACATTGCGTGAGATAAACTAGTTTAAGAAATCCTTCAGAAACAAAAATGATAAACCAAGATTCTTGCATGAGAAATGTGTGAATGACAGACTTTTGCTACTTTTCTGTTTGAAATCTTAAAATGGGATGAAACCGGAACGATTTCAGCGTTAAATTAGATATTCTCTGTTCGGACTACTTTGGCCCGCGAGCGGGGCAAACGCGGAATACCTAGCTTTCAATTATGTAGGAGATTGCACCAAATATTACTTAAATGAACTAAACGATCAAAATGTGTGTCAAGTCTTAAAGCAGTTCCTGAAAATAGCAATGGAAATGAGAACATGAATAATCCTCAAAAGCTTGTGGGCTCCAACACTTGTGGGCGCGCCTGCCCGCGGCCACAAAGCTAAACCAACGCGCCTTGAGACTGCGATTCGCGAGCGAAGGGGTCTGTCCCGTCTAGGTGCCTTCATTATTGTAATGAACGTTCCGTATATTTAATCTATCTCTGGTTAAAAAAATGCCAATACCGCCACGTATTTTATAATAATCAAAACAGTTTATTGATTGAATGATCAAATAATTATTTGATTTGTTTGTAATAGAACTGGCTTCAGCCAGCGACAAATAGATTTATTTTTTGTTATTAAGTGTAGCGACCTCTAGAGAAACAATGGCTGAACCACAAAGCTAACGTCAATAGAGGTGCGCAATGACTTCACATCGAGAGAACAGAAGCTATCTACCTACCTAAGCGCTTCAACGAATAACCGCTAGATGTCGTAAAGATAAAATTCCAACAATCTCGGAGTGCAAAAAGAGAACAATTCCTAGATCGCGCAAACGCTTGAATCAGTTGCAACCTGCCTATATACGACTATCCAACATCAACTGTTGGTCGAAAGACCACCGGGCAAGTGAACCAGATGGGTTAGCCCGGAGAAGGGAGATCTCCTTCTGCACTATTTGGGGGAAATACCACCTTCTACCCCCAAATTAAGCTTAAAGCCAGCGACCGCCAGACTTTTATTGTCATATAAAATCTGAGAGTTTGTGTGTCACAAAAATACATAGGAAGGAACGATCAGGCATTATAGGCCATTGTCAAAGGTGATGAATTTGCACCTGAAATTCGTTATATTACAAAGATTTTATAGTACGATCCCTGATCGTTCCTATCTGTGTAAGGGAAATTAAAAGAAATGAATTTCAACAAATTTATTTATTGTAGAAACTGTGTACAAAAAGATCTTGAAAACTAGCTGGAACAACTAATTATGGACCTACAATTTTACTTATCTAGGCAATTCAGAACAGGTTCAACAGGGAAATTTATTACAGGGAATTTATACAAATAAAGGAACGAACCCTATAGCGTACATTACGTATGATTCCGATTCCAAAGCGGTGGACGCAAAGCTTAACTCAAATATTCTTCCGTCACATTTAATAATAATAATAAATAAATAAATAATGCTGGACAATTCACACCGCATTATCTAGCCCCAAGCTAAGCAGTGCTTGTGTTATGGGTACTAGATAACCGATAGACATAATATAAAACAATACATAGATAGATATTTTTTATGATACATAGAAAACGACCAGAACACCCTGAACAAATGTCTGCAGATCGTACACACATTTGTCCCGAGGCGGGAATCGAACCCGCAACCTCCTGCGTCGCAGGCAAGCCTTCGCCCACCGCGCCACAGAGGTCGTCGTCACATTTGTGACCGAACAGGACTAGTCCAGCGTTTCTTACCGCTTTGAGCTATCTTACAAAGTGGATGCGTCTCGAGTGGAAACAAACATACTTATAAACACCACAGCAAACGCCCGAGGAACTTGGATCACATCTTTAGCTACGTGTAAACATATGTAGAACGGGTATAGTTGGGCCGCAATGAAAATGGAGTGGAACATTGTCAATTCATTTTTTTTACATTAATTTACTCTGCGTTTTGTCAAGATGGGATCGAACCTGACCTCGGACCTTCGCTTTAGAAAGTCCGACCGTTTTTGTTTCAATTCGAAACGGTTCCATCTCATTTATCTTATTTTAATAGCGCGTGGATTACACTCACAGAGAAAGAAGTTAATGTTGCATTCTAGAATGCGTCTTATCGCTAACTTAATAGGCTAGATGACTCTTTTTTAAAGTAGGCCATAAGTGATTAATTATGGTCCGATTAGAGGAAAAGCACTAAAGTCGTAGACGTTATTAACAAAGTCAAACAGCTAAAATGGAGATGGACTGGTCATATGACTAGAGAGAGCAAAGAGAAATGGACAAGAATCATTACAGAGTGGTATCCACGTGATGGCAAACGGAAAAGAGGCAGCTCAAAAGATGGGTGGACGAAATAAAGAAAGTAGGAGGTGCTACGTGGTCTCGAACGGCACGCAGCAGAGAACACTGGAAATAGCTGGAAGAGGCTTATGTGTCACAGGACACGCTAAAAATTTAAATAATAAGATAAGAGTGTTAAAAGAAATATAATTTAGAAATGTATAGAAATGTAATTTTTAGCAATAAAAACTTGAAATGAAATGAGAGGAAAAGAAAATAGTACCTACCATTTATGCAGCTAGCGTCTTGGGCACGCTTCCGACTGGTATTGATATGGATCATTTGAGGTACCTGTAGATTGTTTGCAATAGCCTGCAGTTAGCTCAATTGTTTCAATTGTAAATACTAGTTTTAATTTAATTCTATTATTTGATTGTTATTGCCTTTGTTAATAAATAAGTAAGATAAATTGCCATAGTAACACTTTATTTTAAAAGGGTATACTTCTCGTAAGCATGCGTAAGCGCTGTTAGCCATAAATTATTGTATGAAATCAGTGTTGTGACGTCATTCAGATCGAATAGGTACAAACAATTGACATTCACCCAATGTTCGTTTAGGAGTGTTTATTTAGCACAGCAAAGAGAAGAAAGCGTACTTCTTCGTCGAGTCTTATGACGTCACAACATGGCCGCCTCATCAAAGTTCAAAATAATAAAATAATTGAAAATATGTAGTCATCATACATTTTTAACATCTGAAATCGATAAAATTGGCTTCTCAAGTAATACTAAGGAAAATATTTATTTATTTTTTTAATTTTAATATGAGTCAAGTAGCCTATTATCTCTAAACCGGCAGTGAATAATCTACTTCGCGGATAATATCAGACGTTTCAGGTAATGTTTCTGATTTTTCAGGTATTACCTGAAAATTGAATTCGGCATTTTCGGCGCACATAAGCAACACAATTTTATTTTAAATACCAACCAAAAACAAAATTTTGTCGTAGTGACCGGCAATCAAGCGCTACATTTCTGTGTCGGTGGAAACTTATAAGTTCAATGATTCCTCTGATTTACTTACTAATCTACCAACTTAAAAAATTTAATAGAAATAAAAATATACTTTGAAACTCGTTGCGTGGTCGCGTCGGAGAGCGCAAACGGTCACCACGTTCACAAACCGCCCACATAAGTACCTATCTGTAGTACCTAGGTAGCTATAACAATTTATTCCGTTACTATTTGTCGTCACTCGGCAACGCAAACAAACAAACAAACAAAACGAGCTGCGCTAAATTACGGCAACTAAACATCGCGCTCGCGGGTTAATTCCCACGGTAGGGCAAGAGACGCGCTTTTTACTGACATCGGATAATACTTCGTGCACTGGTTTATTTTGCTTTTCAAAAGCTCGAGTGACAATTAGGCCTCCTAGTCTCATCTCACTAATATTATAAACGTGAAAGTTTAGATGGATGGATAGATGGATGGATGTTTGTTCCTTTATCACGCCAGAACGGCTAAACGAATCTGGATGAAATTTGGCACAGAGATAGATTATAGTCTGGAATAGAACATAGGCTACTTTTTATCCCGGAATTCCCACGGGAACGGGAACTACGCGGGTGAAACCGCAAGCCGCTGCTAGTAAACAATAAACAAGGTAGGTACGGCACTTTATATAAAAAAAATGCTTTACTGATTTTTAAGGTAATTTATTGAATTGATTTTTTAATGAAGTAGTTGTAATTTATTGTTTTTTTTTTACTTTTGCAAATAATTTTGTATTATTTTACGGATCTACCTACTCCAGGCGTTTAAAAGACTTTATTTTGAGAACCTGAATATTCAATAGAATAGGAAAACATTTTGTTGTTGTTGTTGGTATTAAGTACAAGTACGAACAAAGGTGAAAGACGTTGGGAATCGCATCACAGAACTGAAATGGAGCTGGACAGGACACCTTGCACGGAGACAAGACGACAGGTGGAGTAAGACGCTAACTGAATGGCGTCCAAGAACAGGGTACAGAAGCGTCGGACTTCCAGCCGCAAGATGGGCGGACGATATAACAAACGTCGTGGGGCGAACCTGGATAAGATCGGCACAGGACCGTGTGGAGTGGCACAAGAGTTTGGAGGCCTATACCCAGCAGTGGGTGAAGTCAGGTTGTGGATGATGTTGGTAATAAGTACATCGAACAGAGTTACTGAGCGTGCAGTAGATCAATAAAGCTTGACTCCTCAACAGCCTATAATGTTTCACTGCTGGACGCAGGCCTCCCCCTGGTAGTAGGACGCCTTCCGACCAGGGGGGATGACGAATTGCGAAAGACTGCTGGCAGATGCGGCAAGCTGAAGACAGGGCGCTATGGCAGTCATTAGGGGAGGCCTATATCCAGCGGTTGACTATATTTATCTTTGAGGTAGAGAAATATCATGAACTCCTGAACTACGTTCCCCGGGCGATGTCAGATGAGGAAAGGGCTGAATCGTCGTTTATTGAATAAGCAATGATGACGCGTTCGAGTTCCGTAATTGAGACTTGTTCCTACTGTTGCTGACTTATAAACAAACTAGCTTCAGCCCGCGGTTTTGAGTAACAGAATATTGTCCTTGTAAAAATTGTTAGGATTCGTTCAGTTGTCGGTTTGGCGAGAAATAGTAACAGAACTACTTTTGCCTTAGGATAATGCCTAGCATTATTGTTTTTTTCGACTATTTTTTTGTTTGAATTGAAGATTATACGACGACCACTGCGATGCAGGAAGTTGCCGGTTCGATTAGGATTCACTTGGGACAAATATTTGTCAATCTTTTGTGCCGGGTGTTCTGGTCGTTTTCTATGTTAAAAAAAATATCTATGTAATGTAGTATTATGTATATCAGTTATCTAGTACCCATAACACAAGCTCTGCTCAGCTTGGGTGTAGATAAGGTTGTGTGAATTGTCCAGCATTATTTATTTTATTATTTATTACCATTTATTTATCCAAACTGAGGATGGGGTGCGGGTTCAAGACATTTTTGGGAACTTTTTGATTTTCGTATACTTAACCGTTTGTTTCATTTGTCAAAAAGTTGATGGTATTAAACCGCCTAGTCTCGAAAAGCACTTAATTCGTTGGTCCTGACTTGACCTCTCCCCGGTCGTGTCGGTCTGCTGTCCCATTAGATTTTGAGAATGAGGGAATAGTGCACCTGGGTTTGCGCACACAATTATGCACTATAATATGCGCTACGCACACAGCTAGTCTCCGTTAAGACTGACCGCAATAGGCTATTCGACTACTACTGGGAAATAATTCTAACGTATTGTTTGTTAAAAATAATGCAAAGTGTAACTAACATTTCTTCAACGCCAGTCGTATTAGTTATAAAAACAAATTTAAAAGTTTGAATATAATAATGCCGCGCCAAAACGATAATCTCTCTGTCATGGCTACCGTGCTCTGAGAAATCACACGCCACACGCCCCACCACACCTAACAAGAAGAACTCATTGACACTCAGTTGACACTGTAATCTATGATAGTGTGACGTTACCAAAGATCCAATCAAACGCAGATCGTTTTCGGTCACGTGATCATAATTATATCAAAAAATGTGTAAGTTTAATTCCTTTTTTCATTTTACCTAAAATAGGCATATTTTTAATCACCTGATTCTTCGATAAAAGTAAAAAAAGTTTTTACTCTTTTACTTTTATCGAAGACCTGATTACGTTTTGTTACGTTGTCACTGACTAGGATGAAAACTATTTGGAACTTATTTTTAATGTAGTCAAATAGCCTATTGTCGATATTGGACTAGAAGGACATCATCGATATAGTCGTTCATCCACCTCGACTACAATAGTAGAAGCTCCCCAGAGTCCTCGAAACTTTTCGCTTACCTGAAAACTAAAAGGCCCTTTCCCTCATTAACAGGGTGCGTTTATTCTGGCCCCTCAGTTTATCAAACACCCGCTATAAGACGTGACAAACAAACAAACATGGGCTTTAATTAATTGTTGTAAGCTCCCGATGATTGCATTTCTAGACATTTGTAAAACAGAGAAGATAAATTTAGCAATCGCAATGTAATAGCAATATTTAATTTTGAATCGGTTTCGGAACCCTTACGATATCGCTCTATCCGTCCTCCTTCTTTCTTGAATATCTCAGTAACTAATGCACTAGCGGCTGGCCGCATACGCGGTTCACCAAAATTGGAGCAATTTAGCAAACAAAATAAATCAACCGCCCCGCGGTTAACCGCTAGTGCATAAAAGGGCTAAGTCTAAATTTAATGTGATCTACATACATATCAATATTTAAATAAAACGAACTAAGAATAACATTGATTTTCTTACATACTCGTAGTATTGTCGGTGCGGAACTAGGTGATATTTGGCCAAGCATTGACATAATTGAAATCATCTATGGAGTAAAAGGCTTTTTTGATAAGATTTCGTTTTATGTGGTATTAAAATTTGATTTGAAGTAGATATCGAATGATTTTGAGTGAAATTGTTTTATTTAGACACGTGTACCAATTTCGAAAGGTATGCGATATATAAACTGTCACATTCTCGAGAACTTTTTCAGTTTTTTCCGAATAGGTTCCTACGTACAAAATTTCAAACGAAATGAAATAATACTAAACTTATTTATTTCGCAGATACTCAATATTAAAGTATGGAACTCTTTCAACAAGTAGCTTCATTGACAAGGTTCCATCCGATTCTAGATAGGCAGCGGATAACATAAAGAAATCAATAGAATAAAAACGTTTCATGATTGGGTCGAATCTCGCAAACGTTCCCAAACCTCCTTTGTCAGAGAAAACGTAACGAAACGGGTGGTTAATTGTCCCTTTTGTGCGGCTCGGCTAATTTCCATTTATTTCGGGAAATAACTCAGCAGCTGGCTTTTATTAGCTATTGTTAGGCCCTGATGAAATATTCTTTGACTTGAAAATACTTTAAAATGTTTAAATATTATCTTAAGCGTTGATAGGATCTTATAAACTATATTTTATTTACACGAACCGTAACTGAATCAAATTACTAAGCATTTTTTAGTAGTTTGTTTATTCCATTTGATGAGTTGTCTGTGGAATGACGTCACACGCAATACCACAATATTGCGTGTGACGTCATTCCTCAGAGCACGGGAGCCATGACAGTGATTATCGTTTTGGCGCGTCATTATTTTATTCAAACTTTAAAATTAGTTTTTATAGCTAATACGACTGGCCTTGAAGAAATATTAATAACATTTTGCATTATTTTTATCAGACAATACGTTAAAATTATTTCCCAGTTTAGTCAAGTAGCCTATTCCCAGATCGTCTTAAAATACCAAGAGAGCAGAAGTTCCTTGAATATATGAACATGGATTCAAAATGATATGCAGACGTCGGGTGTAAACTGAGCTAACACTACCCTGAGCTAACACAAAAGCGCCCGGAGTGGCGCATGAGTATTAGCAGAGCCGACCCCATGATACGTGGAACATGAATCCAAGGCAAAGAAAATGAAAACATAAATAACTATTTATTAAGTACAGTAATAACAACCACCATAGACTGGTTTATGATAAACATTTCAAAAAAAAATCGTGTGGTTTCATTTGTGACTTCAATAAACATCAAGCAGAGAACAAGTACAATACAATACAAAGCACTTTATTGTACACCAGAAAAAGAACATTACAAAAAGACATTACATATCACAAGTACAATGGGCGGCCTTATCGCTTAGAAGCGATCTCTTCCAGGCAACCTTTGGATGGAATGAATTTTGAAGCAAAAGACAAGTTTGAAATTCAATAATGCAAGTTGGACATAAAACCCTAAAAACGAATTACTCTCACCCCGATTCACACTCAAGGGCTAGGACCGTGACTCACGAGCAACATCTACGGAGAAATCTGTGGAATACATATACTACTTCGGCATTCTACAGAACTATTTTACGAAGACAGAACTAACTCCAAAAATATCTTGAAATTTCATATATCTCACATGCATCTAGATACTATTAAAACGTACCTATTTGGAATACATTTTAGTAAGGTACAGTGCGCGTCAGAATTAAGTATCCCCCTATCTCCCTACCTCTCTTAGACAAGGGGGATACTTGATTCTGACGTGCACTGTACATATTTATTATATTTTGGGCCAAGATTTGTAACTGAAATATTATGTCTAGCATGAAAAAATCACAGTAGCGGCCCGGAGTCAGGAAGTTGGCGGTGTTATAAACACCGTCTCATGACGACAAGCACACGTTAAGCCGTTAGTCATGCGTCTGACCTCTTCCTGGTCATGTCGTAGAATTGTAGAGCTTTTAGCTTTCCTGCCAGCTCTAAGAAACCAAGTGCGAATTTTGACGAAACAGAGACTAAAGGTAAAAATGAATTTCTTCGCAATATCGTAACCTAGATCAGCGGTCGTTAATAAATACTAGTCTAAATTATTTGGTAAATGAAAAATAGTATGGAAATCTTTACAGTTTAATCTGTAATTAATTTAATTAAAAACTTATTATATTGAGATTTAATAGAAATTTAATTTATGCAAGGAATGCGTGTTATTTAATACCCATGATTCGTTACTAGGTACTTACTGTTGACTCTGTATGCGTACGAATACATAACATTAATTCATCCTTCTTAACTAGAGTCACATGAAACAAAAATGACGTATCATGTGGAAAAAAGCCAACATTATTGTTTAAAGTTATATTTACTAAGTACTGTCTTAAATTAAATAAAACAGTATGTACAAGCAACATGATATTTAATCATACCTAAGGGAAGGCCACGTGTAACCAGACCCTAAGAAGCCATTTAATTCTATGGCGTGGGCATTGAGGCCATCTATAATTCATTAGATGCGGCCACTTCGGAAAATCTCGGGACGCCTTCAATTGTTAAGTGGGCTCGTACGCAATATTTATTTTAACTTGAGTTGAAAACTGTGAGCAATATTAATGACTTAGAAGTCAAAATTGAGGTTTAATTTCATAATAATATGGGTTAATCGTGTTTAAACTTAACGTGCTTTTTATACCTACCTATACAATTTGGTGATAGGCATAACAGAACTATACAAGTAGAAGAAATAGCAATGCCAGTGCTTTTAATATTAGGCAAACGAAGTGTTTAGGAATTCCTTCTATTTCTTTGCGTAACACTAAAGATGTGATTTGAATGTGAATTTAATGTTGAAATCACGTATTGGTGGAGGTATATTGTTCCAGCACTTCGTTGCCAGAAATCAGAAACTACATTATAACAAACTACACCATACAATACAATACAATACACTTTATTGCACACCAAAAAATACAAAAGAAAAGAAAGAATACAGGAAAAAAAATAACAGAGTTGCACAATGGGCGGCCTTATCGCTAAGAGCGATCTCTTCCAGACAACCTTGGGATGGACACGAAGTAGTTGTACTTGTATAGACGGTGGCGTATAACTTAAATATACAATACATACCTATGTAGGTATGTATTGTATATATAAGCTATACATGTTACTAAAATACATACAATATAAAATACATAATACATACCAACTTTGTAAAACAGATGTAAATTAAAAACTAATTATAGACTAGAAATTAATGACTAAAGCACCATCACTTTAAACAAACCTGTATATTTGTCTCCAATAACTTATCGTACATAGCATCCATTACTAAATCCCGTTGTGGTTGGTTGAGCTAAGCATTACGATCCCTTCTAATTCACTATCTATAATAGGTAAATCTTGCTTGAACCAGAATCACGATCTATTTCGGTCACAAACAATGTACAACTACTTTGTTGACACTAGCAAATCACTTGTGAGCGTATAGACGCATGATTTAACTGTTTAGTAGAACCTAAACAGTTTAATTCCAATTCCTACTTTACTGCTTTGGAAAAATACTTAATTGTTTGATGCAAGCTACAATATTATTTAAATCATTGAATTAATAGGGTTTTTTTGTTATAGTGCTTACCCGCACTTTGGGTATCTGTAAGAAATGAAATAAGTTCCCCAAAATTTTCGGTTTCGGCGGGTTTCGGCACCCTAGGGTGGAGCGCCGCCGGTTCGAGTCCCGCCGAAACCGGAAATTTTTGAGAACTTATATCATTTCTTAGTTAATTAATAATCAACAGTACCTAAACCTAGTGACTTATATTCCCTGCGACATAAAAACGTACGATTATTTTGACAAATATTTCAGTTTTAAGTACCTACCAATGATAAGTAACATAACATGTCATGTTTAAATTATGGTCATCGTTCCGCGCGCGATTTGAATATGATAGAACCATTTCAAACTAAAACAAGCGCGGACTTTGACAGGATTCCCAACTCAAGCGTGGATTGTTCCAGAAATGTGATGTAAAATACCTAATTACATTAACAAGGTTCTGTCCAATTCTCAAAGCACATGGATTACTTATTTAACCGAAAACAATATTTTTAAGGTAAGCCTTGTTCTCCTCGCACTGAATACCATCACGATTGTGAGCCTTTTCATAAGTTATCTGTCTGACAGTCTTGCTTACCGCCAATTTTCATTTGTTAATTAACTGACGCCTGATGTGTGACGTCACCGCCCGCTGTCAATGTCAGCCATTGAGTGACGCTGAGCCTCGTAATTGGAATACAATTTACATGTGTGGCATGTGGACGTTTTCAACAAAATGATGTGACTTAATTATATTGTCTGGTCGTTTACTTTTATTAGTTTTAAAATAATTGTTGCGGGTGATTTTCTAATGTTTGTCAAACACATTATACACGTGTCCACGACGACCTCCGTGGCGCGGTGGGCAAAGGTCCGCCTGCGACGCAGGAGGTTGCGGGTTCGATTCCCGCCTTGGGACAAATATTTGTGCGATCTGCAGGTATTAACTCCAGGTGTTCTGGTCCTTTTCTATGTATAATACAAAAAACAAACTATCTTTGTAATGTATTGTACATATTATGTATATCAGTTATCTAGTACCCATAACACAAGCTCTGTGAATTGTCCAGCAATATTTATTTATTTATATTTACATTGGGCTAGCTAGATGATACCTTGTCAAAATGTCCATTATCAAGTCAAACATCAGTCACATAATTCTATGGCACCCTGTATTGTTCAATACTCAATACTCAATGTTTTATCGCTTGCATGCGCATAATAAGGTCATACGTCCAACATGCACCCTGCAAGGGCACAGTCACATAAATGTTAGATAGCTATACAGGGTTATTGGTAAATTAGTGTAATAACGTGAACTGCACGTCCTGCCCACATCACAAACACGTTCGTGAAGTCACCAAGTCTAAATTAAAAAAACTGGAACCCAACGAGTTACTTAAGACCGACATTTCACTCTCATATCTTCTGTTAATTCAGGGCAGAGCTGTTTTTAAGTTGAGTTTCGAATAAAACCTCTCTAACGAACGATTATTGAATTGCGGGGGGTACCCATTACCAATACCAAAATTAAGAATTAAGACCTGGCGTCTTCACAAACGTGTTTGTGATGATGGGCTGAACCTGCAGTGCACGTATTGTCACTAATTTACCAATAACCCTGTATACAGTTATACATGGGCTAAATTTACGTATGAAATAAATCATGGTACATTATTAGATAGTTATGGTTAGTCAATAACATCAAAAATGCTTTCGCTACAGCCAATCTCACAGGCATATCATTGCTATAACTAAGAGTTGGGCGGCCTTGACCGGAAGGCGGCCCGCCCGCCCTATGACGTCAGCATTAAGTGCCTACTAACAATAGATATGATAAAAGTGTCGAGGTTTTATTCTAGCTTTAATTTAAGGCTTTATAAAACCTATGGGGCCCTTAAATAGGCTTATAGGGCTACTAGTTTCTGCCCGCGAGTTCACACGCGTTGCTTTTATGGATACGTTTAAAGGTTATTTATACTACACCTACTCAGGAAGTTGATTACATTACATACATTACATTACATAATATGGATCATTGATGCTTATTGAAACGATGACACTACCGAAGCTTAAAAAACTGTGTGGTAGTGCCAACGCCCAACTCCTGGATTCCTGAATAACACAAAATACTAATTACTAGCTAATATTAAAAACTACTTATTTATTAATCTACTAATGGAAATATGTTTGGAACAGGAATGGATTATTCCTGTTCCAAACATAACCAAGAAAGTTCGTCATTGCAAGCGTACTGAAAAGCGGAACGGAAAACTCAATGGAATTTCATTTCTCTTGGAACCGTTTTGTTCTATGTATACTACACCTACTCAGGAAGTTGATTATTCCTGTTCCAAACATAACCAAGAAAGTTCGTCATTGCAAGCGGAACGGAAAACTCAATGGAATTTCATTTTTTACGCAGATAATGTAATGTCTGTGTTTCTCACGCGTTTAGCGGAAGAGAAAAGTGTACCTATGGAAATCCATTCCATTCTTTCTGACTAGCTCTCATACGAGAAACAAACCAAACCTTCAGTCTTCCTCATAAGAGTATAATCAGTACCTACATACTAATGCGCACACGTACGATCTCATTACGTGTTATTTTTTTTATTTCTGAAATAGCAGCCGGTAGCTATGGTTATTTCCATAATATAGGTCAAACGACAAACTGTTTTTACTCTTAATTCGCTTAAAAAACACAGGTATCTGGGTAGGGGCAAACTGTTTTTATTGGGTGATTACGGTGTACAGCAGCAGATAAGATATTTACAGCAGCGTATGATTTAGCCTCTTCCGTACTATTCGGAACAATAAATTGATAAAATTACCATGTGAAAATCGTACGCGCTTATATAATGTGTACGATTTTCATTTTTTTTTTTTAAATTTCGTTTACATTTTCAATTTACACGAGTGATTTGAAGGTTTTTCCTCGTAGATATAGTATAAAGCACTATTTACCACTCGGGGTAACTAAGAATAAGAATAAGAATAAGAATAATTTATTGTAAAATTGTGTGAATCATAGTTACATGAAGGTCTTATAACGAAATTATAGTAATTGTATCAACAATTTTATCCTATTCGGACATACAATAATATTTTTTTTTTTTAAATTACATTGGTTCAAAGTTACACCTACATCTTATTATATAAAAGTATCATAATGAATTATTAATAGTACATATTATAGGCAGACAGAGACCTAATTTTCGAAAAATTCCTTTAAATTGTAGTGAACTTTATTAACAAGCCATTTCCTTAACATAAATTTAAACATATTACCATCAAGTTGTTTTATTTCCACTGGTAAATTATTGAATACTTTAATAGCTGTAATATATGTGCTTTTGTGGAACATTGAATTGTTAATTTGAGGTATACATAGGTTAAATTTATATATATTTCGCAAGCTATCTGATCTATTAGATTTTATAGTGAAAAATTCTGAATTATTTTTTACAAATAGGCAAATCTCTAAAATGTATATGCCAGTTAATGTTAGAATATCATTGTCTTTGAAAACATCCCGCAAAGTCTGAGTACTCTCTAAGTTATAAATTGCTCTAATGCATTTTTTTTGCATAACAAATACTGATTGCACTTCAACTGAGTTTCCCCAAAAAATCACTCCGTAACATAATTGAGGAAAAACGTGTCCATAGTACGCGTTCTTTGCTACCTGTTTTGACGAAACATTACTTAAAATATGGAGAGCATAACAGTATTTTGATATTTTGCTATTTACTTTATTAATATGATATTTCCAATTCAAATAGGTGTCAATTCCTATGCCAAGAAAGTTTATTTCGCTGACTTCTTGTACGATATTTCCTTGGTTACATATTTTTAAATTTGCTGTAGGTGTTTTGTAGTTTTTAAATCTTAGATATTTTGTTTTGTCAATATTAACCTTTAAATTTAGATTACCTAGCCAAGTAACTATTTCCTCGAGGGTTTTATTAATTTCCTTTTCAAAATCCTGTAAGCCATGATCTATTTGCGGTATGAAGATAGTGGCATCATCCGCAAACATGACGCAGAGGTGTTGTGTAATGCTTGGTAAATTATTAATATAAATTATAAACAAAAGCGGTCCCAGGACACTGCCCTGAGGTACGCCTAGTGAAATAGTCTCAAAACCAGAGTCAATATGTTCGATAGTTTTAGTTTTTTTATTATAAATATCAATAACAGTTGCCTGTCTTCTATCATCTAAGTAGGATTTAAAAAATGAAAGAGCTACTCCTCTGATACCTATGTCTTCCAACTTACTTATAAGTATTTTATGATCGACGCAATCAAAGGCTTTAGATAAATCTAAAAACAATGCAACACCATGTCTTTTGTTGTTAATTTCTTCACATGCTAGTTTTAAAGTTTTGAATATTGCTAGTGTTGTGTTTTTTCCCTTTCGAAAACCGTATTGATTCGGATTAAGTAAATTATTTGCATCTAAAAAGGTTGTTACTCGATTGCAAACAGCTTTTTCATATATTTTTGAAATACTAGGAAGAATGGCTATAGGTCTAAAGTTTCCCATGTCAGATTTAGAGCCTTTTTTATGTAATGGCTTGATAAGAGCTTTTTTCAGATTTTTAGGAAAGCAACCATGCTCAATCGAAAGGTTAATTATATATACTAAGGGTTTTACAATTATATCGATGCTAGATTTGATAATTTGAATAGGGATCTCGTCATGACCTGCACTTTTAGTATTTTTTATTTCCTTAACAATTTTTTTTATTTCACCCTCATCAACAGACGTAAGGAATATACTGCTGCAATTTGTTTGTTTAATTTTGTCATTATATTTAGAACTATTTATATCAACTGATTTGTTTATGTTTAGGTTAATATAGTGTTTATTAAATAATTTTGCAATTTCAGTGGGATCATTAACTTCTTGATCTTCAGTTTTGATTTTATCTATAGTCGTTCTTATTGTGTTTGTGTTACTTGTATATTGTTTAATGATCCCCCATGTAGCTTTTGTCTTATTAGTGCTCTTATTTATGTACTTTATATTAGCTATTTTCTTTGAAGTTCGGATAACTCTTTTGAATATCTTATTGTATTTTACGTAACTATCGCAGTTTTTTTCATTTTTCTTACTTTTATATTGTAAATACATTTGTCGTTTCTCTTTGCTAGATACTAAAATTCCCTTAGATTTCCAATTCTGTTTTCTTTTATATGTTACTTTACATCTTTCTATTGGTATGCTGAGATTAAATATCATTTGAAATAAGTCTATAAATTTGTCATATGCTGCATTTGGTTCGTTTTCAGTATACACTTCATAAAAACTAAGCTGGGATAAATATTTAATAAAAATTTCTAAGTGAGTATCGATATTTCGTCTTTCAACATACCAAAAATTTTCAGTGAAGCTGATATTGGTATGTATGCTAATTAGTTGTGCAGTATGATCAGAGATACCTAAGTCAATGACATCGATATCGTAACGTTTTATATTCGTTATTATATTGTCAATGCATGTATGAGAGTGAGAAGTATTTCTTGTAGGTTTGTCGATAGTTAGATGTAAATTGAATATTTTAAGGGTATTTTTGAATTTGTCACTTCTTTTGTTATTTTCAAGTATATTTATGTTAAAATCACCTGAAATTATGACTTTCTTCTTATTGTTTCTTAAGTTTATTGACACTTTATGGCAGATAGACTCTAATGTATTTATAAATAGCTCAAAGTTGCTACTTGGTGTTCTGTATATACAAATAACAATTATATTAAGGTCTGTCAGTAATATTCCACAGCATTCAAAGTGACGCTCTATTGATAATTCAGATATCCATTTTAATTTTGTAAATTTGAGAGCATGCTTATGATAAATAGCGACACCACCGCGGGCTTGTGTTTTTCTAGAAAAATGTGTCGCTATTTGATAACCGTCTATTTTTGTAGCTAAAGTTTCATTATTTTTAATAAACGTTTCACTTAGACATAACATATCAGTGTTTTGGTTTTTTGTTATTATTTCAATTTGGTCTATTTTAGATCTCAACCCCTGTACATTGAGATGCATTATATTTAAAGAGTCTTTATTTACGAAAAAACTTCACAGGAGCTGTTTGGAGCTCTACAGAGTTTTTGTTCAATTGTGGTACTTTACCGTAGTAAAATGGGACATTTACCACAATTGATTTAGTCGTACCGTTTTTTTCAAAAGTTTCATCAGCTGGTGAAACGGTTTCTTTTATTATTTTAGTAGTATTGCGCATTTTGTTAAAGTAATAAGGTATAGTTCCTGGCTTCATGTATATTTCATTTTTATTAGTAGTTTTTATGACTTTTAATTGAGCAATTAATGTAGTTCTTTTATTTTCATTTGTGTTTCTCAGTTTATTAATATTTTCACCTATGAAACAGCTATTATAGTCTCTTGTGTTGATAAAACGGTTTACAGTTTCACCTAGGTTATTGTTTTTTTGAATGTTTCTTCGGTTTATTGTATATGAGTCAGAGTTTCGCAAGCATAGATAGTGACATCTATTGAAATTTTTAACTATGACTTTGAGCTTCGTGTTAAGTTTATCCTCATTAATGTAGCGATTCCGGGTTACTTCAGTTACAATAACATTGGATTTAGTTAGATTCTTACACAGTGCTGTAACTTCTGAGAAGAACTTTGTGGGATTCATATCATTTGATCCTAACGATAATACAACCCAATCATCCTCGTTAAGGTTGTGTTGATGTATGTTTGAGCTTTCAAGAATTTGCTCAGTTCTTGCATCGGGATAGCAGTAGTTTATTATGTCATAATCCTTCGCATTTTTTTCTGTGGAGCGCTCTGATATCAGCTTAGAAGCCAGATTCTTACAAGTTTGATCTCCAACAATCACAATCTTGGCTTTCTGTTTATTTTTCTTACCTTTGTTTTGTTTAGTTGTAATATTCGAATCCTGTGTAACAATCAATATGTCATTTGTCGGTTCTCTGTGTGATTTTATAAAATCAGTTGAGCTACTCATGTTACTCAGCCTTTTGAAGTTTTTATCGTGCAACTTTTGTCTTCTTTCATCTTCTCCTTCTAGCTCTATTATCTTGTTCTTGTATACAGTATTCTCGGATTGCAGACTATTGATTTCTTTTTTTGCCTCAATAAGCTGATTTGTCATCTCAGCTAATTCGGATTTGAGACTTGCTATCTGTGATCCCATTGATACCGCAGATTCGGTTTGAATAATGCTCGTGGGTGTCTCGTTTAGACTGAAATCAATAGATTCATTTTGTGAAACTTCAAGCGATAGCTTCTTAGCGGTATTTTTTCGGCGCATGGTGACATTTGCAGTTTCATCATTGATGTAATGAACCCCGACTGGAGTATTCGCGTTATTTCTTCTGTGCCTCTGCCCGATACAAGATGTGCATTCCCAGGTCGTACTGCGTTCACCAACTAGCGTGCCGAAGAATCTAGTTGCGGATACATTGGCGCATTCCAGGTCGTAGGTTAGCTGACAAACTGAACATGTTAGATGTTGTCTGCCTGGAATTTTTTGTCCACATTTGCCGCAGTCTTTCAATTCCACCGGTGTTCGTGTAAGAGACATCTTAAATGTTTTTAATTAGTCCAAAAATCAATAATTCAGTTGTCAGTTTATATCAGTTGGGATAGGTATTAAGAAGCTTATTAGTAGGCATTTAATCGAAGCCCATGCAAAAACATGTTGCAAAATATTCCAGCATACGCAGTCGGGTAATAAAACAGAAAAAGGCCACAATATTAGAAAGAAAGAAAGGGTCCAAATGTCCGAGAAAAATAATTATATGTGCGGAAATTATTCATAAAACATTTGCAAGATATTAACAAACACCAAGCCCACAAAAATGTCCAGAAAACTAGTAGAACGTGCACTAAGTTCAAAAGCACCAAAACGTACTAAATAAAAATAAAATAAAAATCACAATTAGTGTGCATATGAGGATTTGAACACAGAGCTCCTGCGTCCAAGGCAAGCTCTATTGCCTCCACACCACTGACATCGTAATTTTAAAGTCGAAATTTCTAGTCCGTAAAATTGAAACAATCACTTGTGCTAGATGATGGGGCTCGAATCGGGAGACTTCCTACTTTCACAGTTCAAAAGTTCAAGGTCAATGTCACCTGTGCACTGAGTTATCGATTGTAAATTTTAAAGTTATAACCTTGAAGCTTTTACTCACAGCTTTTTATTTTGGTTTGTTGAGATTTGTACGTACACTTTACACGTAAACACTGTTGAAAGTTAGTCGATATTAATTGTTTTGGATAAGATAATGTTTTGAAAGTTTTATTCTATCAAAAAACTTATTTTTCACTGAAAAACGATACTTGAGTTTTAATTTGTATTGTAGGTAACTAAAATGGAGTTATTGAGGTGAGATAACACTTTCACTTCTTGATGCTTTACAGTTATTTATATATATACATGACTCGATAGTTAAAAATCAAGTAAACTATTTTTATTAATATTTTTTGTGCGAGCGTATTTCGCGCGTGCCGGGAGGCGGACTTGGACTAAGGGGTCTTTTTGAGGGGTCTTTTTGAGGGGTCAAGGCACTCGGCTGCGCCTCCAAATGACACACTCGATAGGAATCAGGCCTGTTCTCACCTACATAGGTGTACAATGCACTATTCTTTCTTATGGGACAGTTACCATGGGAAATAAATAAATTTAATATTAAATGATTTATGGGATTAAAAGTAGCTAATGTGCCAGATTCATATTTTTATACGGCATTTAAGCCCGATCCGTTCAGTAATTTCGACGTGTTTTTGTACCAGAACAAACATCTATATAAACATAAAAAGCTCTACCTTCTGCAAACTTAAAAAACTTATTGGAAAAAATTCTAAACAAACGATAAAAAACACGTGTTTGAAAACATTAACTTTTTCGACGGACGAAGTTCAAAAAGTGAACGCATTAATAACAAAGCTTGGGTTTCGAAAAGCGGTGACCGTAATTTAACGCACAGAGGCTAGAATTTAATGCCAGGTGTTTAAAGGTAAAGTACCTTAATTTCTACTATTTCTTTCTAGATATAGCGTCGCTAGAGTTGATAGTAAAGTTTATATTATAACGTTTGGATAGAGTTTAGGATGATTGTTACCTCTTTTATTTATTGAAATTTTGCATAGATGATCGATGGCTATATTCAAGGCGTGGTATATTAATAGGCTAATTATCCCAAACAAATAGCGTGCAAAGCCACAGGCAGAAACGAGATTATTTTTATTATATGTATGGATAGCGGATTTTGGCCGAAGGCTGTCGTGTTCAGGAAGTTCTGTGAAAAGCATCGCGCATACGTCAACGACCTAGTGACAATGACAGTTTTTTTAAATAATTTATTTAAGTTAGGCTGTAAGGTATTTATTTTATGAGTTAATTTGTACTTCTTGAAATAAAATTGACACCTGAAATAAAAGAATATTACTATTACAACACGTTTAAAACATGACGACGAACGTTTTTAACAAAACCTAAGCTGTATAACTTCCTCAACCATCCATCTATCGTTCCAAAAAGTATTGTTTCAAGCGCCCGTTTTCGACTTGCCCCAGTTACTTAACGGCAGTTACTGGCTTTACGGCAGTTTGTTATTGTAGCCATGGATAATGTCTTACAGGTGAGGAGCGTTTAGACGCGGCTAGTGGATCCAGTACCTAAAGGCTTTTGTGGAAAACTGTCGTCAAGTATTTCAACACCTTTCTAACTTTAACTTAATATTGGATATCGGTTGCTTAGTTCCTTTACAACGATTTTGCAACGATTTGCAGGGTAGGGAAATTAAAGTGAGCGAAACGTTTGAGCAGGTTCAAATTTGAGACAAGATCAAAGACGATTGACTATTAACTTAAAAACAATGTATCTATACGGTTAAACCTAGGAATTATTCGGGTGTATATCTGAGCAGCAACAATATTATTTGCCTGAAAAATTTTTTTTTCGGTTATTTACTTATGGTACCACTCTTTTTTTTTTAAATCTGCGTATAGTTTGCATGTAGTAAAAATGCTATCAATAAAGCTACTAAAAATCGTAACCATACTATTATCTACATGGGTAAGTGATAAGTTGGGACACACTTAATAGGTAAGTACTCACCTATTATAGGTACAGCAATGTCTATGTAGTTCAAATATTTCAATACCATTACCATCAATTTCAAAACATAAGCTGGAAGATTAAATGAGACATTTGAATATCTATTACATTACTAAATCACCTACACAACGGATGCAATAATTTCAAATATACCGATCCTCACTAGAGCTCTGTTGGAAACACAAACAACTCCTGACAAACAACCGAACTGACAGAATTCTGTCTGAATAATGAGGTCGACGAACGTTTCAAATAATTCGCAAGATAATAATAGCATCTACCTATTTTGTTTACTAATCCGACTTATGGACGTTAATAGACGTAAACAAAACGTAAATATTGTTTTATAGACGTTTGACCGAGTCGAAATTAGAAAGAAGATCAAAGGCGATTGACCTTAAAGTTATACGGTTAACCTAGGGACGAAACAGGTGTAAACCGTAATTTCGGAGCTGCATGGCATAGTGGTGAACTATAAACACGTTACTAATACTAATAATAAGTGCACGAAAACTAAAAAAATATAACAACTTGAGAACAAGTCAAGAACTTACAGAAACTTCATGCCATCAACACGACTGAAACGGCAAGGGGCAAGCAGCTCTGGAGTCGGAGCCCATGATTCACTTCGGTTCGACGCCACGCCTACCTCATCAGCGTGCATATACGTCCACAGCTGAACGTCCTCCCCCAAACAAGGTAAGCAATGGCGAAATCAATAAACTTGGCAGGCGGATTAGTAATTTATTTATTTAATTAAAAATTTCACCAGCGCAGTATACACCAAAACGTGGATTGTGGGGCATTTCTTAATAATAACACTTATAAGTGCCACTACAATTATAGGTGTAAATCGAAATCTATTTACTACATTACTGAAATCACTATAAATTAATGATACAAATTCATAGCAAAAACAAATAATAATTTATGTGCGACCGATAAAAACGTTTTTAAGTTTAAAAGTAAAAAATATCCAAATAAATTAACAAAATTAAATTAAATTTAAGGTGAAAATACGTTACACTGCGAGTGTTACACTAACATACGTCTTAAATATTTCTTAAAGCTAAATAGGCTGTTAGAAAACAAATAGATTGCACAATTCTGCCCAAAACCACAGGTGGGAAGGCAACTCTGAACGTTACAGGCTGCAACACTTCAGTTATGTATAGTATTGTATGTTTTCGGAACTGTATTTAAAGGAGAAAATTATTATTATTATAATTATTGAATAATAGACGAGCAGCTGAGAGCTGATATGTCTATGTCACAGTGCTTTTAGTATTTTCACTACACTTGATTGTCTCGTATGGTGGTCAGATGGTGCGTTCGTAACCAGTGGTCGAGTCTGTTTTTGAAGCTGTTCACAGAGGGAGCTGTTATGACATCTTCAGGAAGCCTGTTCCAGTTGTGCACCACTCGATTACACAGGAAGTGATGAGCAATGTTCGTGTTTGCTGGCGTACGAGTAACTCTAAGACTATGGCCTCGAGCAGATCTGAGTGGCACCTTCGGGGTATATATTTTGTGTATGTCAGGCAGGTTGTAGGTGTGCGATAAAATTTTGAAGGTTTCAATCAGGTCACCACGGAGGCGTCTTAATTACCTCAAATTTGACCGAGACTTTTCCCAGTTATAAAAATATCCAGATAAAAGTTATCCTTGTTCTGGTAGATTCCCTTAGTCGGCTCTTACATCCACGGGCTGAGTTGGCCGGGTCGATTGTTAAGCCTTGTCCGCCAAGGCCAGCCACGCCAGTAAGTAAGTAATTTATCTAATGAGGTGAGGCAAGGCGAGTGATGTAAACGCAGCACTAAGCTACAATTTTACGGCACACCTCTGGGAGCCGCTTTGCTTAATATTTTCGTTTCATTGCTTGTATTGTTTGTTTCGTCGTGTAATCATGTTTCCCTGCTCCGGTGGGAAATATTTATTTGCTGGTATAAAGGGTAGTTTTGTTTTATGTGGGTGGGAGATGTGTTTTGTAAAACAAGATGACACATAATGTGATTTATTCGTGAGCATTCACATCTAGGTAAAATTTCATAAGAAATTTTACCTAGATGTTTACAATAACGTTAAACGTTATTGAAAGTAGTTAAGAAATAACGTCTTATGTTTATATACCTGCATAAGACGTTATAAGCCTATTAGCCTACCTTTTTTTTTCTTTTTTGGGGGAATTGAGGGAAATGCGCACACATATCGTACAGCCACGGGGAGGCAGTACGATAATGTGGGACTCCAACCCACTAAAACCCTCAGGGTGTTTCAAACTCTGCCGCTTATGGTGGGAACATGGGGATGATTTTCTCTTCCATGAACGATATCGGGCCCCTCACAGGGGGGTGTGGAGCACCCCCCTTCGCGACGCGCCAGAAACACGTGACGCGCCACGACCACCTCGGGGACCTTACCCGCCAAATGGGCGCCGGACGACCCCGTGTCCGGACGCCCTAGATCCCCTTGCAACGGGTCAGTCGAGTGGCCCCGCCGCCTGCCACACGGTCGCAGAGGATAGGGAGAGCGGCCCTCGCAATACCGACACTCCTCCTCCCCTGCGACCCCACCGCGTCCGCCATCAAACGGTGGCGACCCCGCCAAGGCCGCGGAAGGCAGGGAAAGCGGCGCACTGCAATACCGGCATTCCTCTCCCGCCGCGGCCTCCATCTCTCTGCGGCCATGCTGCCCATTCAGCACAGCCGCCCGCCTCAGTCACGGTGCCTCCCATACGACACCGCAACCTACTACCACTCCAACTGGGCTTAGAGCGCAAAACCCAGAGGAGCGGTCCGTCTCGGGGCCGGCCGTGTCGCCGTCTGCGTTGGCGCGGCCCCATGGGTTCCTCTTAGCTTCGCCGCGCCCATACCGCGGTTACTAAGCCCCCCCGCCACGGCAAGGCGGGAACCCTTCGGGGGGGGGGCTATTAGCCTACCTAGGCTCATAGTGGTTTTACACTCTTAGCGAAATCTTTCTGGGCCCTGGGAATGCAGTCTATACTTATCAATCGTAAAGTACTGATCGCTATTTATTCGGGGGCCGCGAGGGGAACGGGCGGCAGGACCTTGTCAAAATGAATTCAGTATCATAGCCGCACGGATAGTGCTCACATGTGTTCCTAACGACTTACGAGTTACCTACATGATATTTTTTTATCTAAATTTTCTTTTTGATATTCTTAATAAATCAATAACTTATTTCTTTAGGCTTACAATATAAGCACTTAGACAAGTCAAATTGGTTCATTGGTTACACTAAACTTATATTCTATTAATGTTGATGAGCTAATTAGTCCATGTAATAATTTTCTATATTCCACGAAATCTTCTGCATAAACTTACTAACTGCACCTCCAAAAAAAAAGAAAAAAAGGCAAATCTGCCTAAAAGTCGGGAGTTTTCCAAAATTATCATTAAGCTCTCGCACGTCAACGTGAACCATTAAAAACAGCTTAGCAACCCAGAATCAGATGGTTGAATAAACGTTGAGTGGACGTTCTATTTTTGAATACATTTATGAATGAAAATTATTAGTTCCAAACACGCATAATTGAGGCACTGGTGTCAATTCAGATAGTGTTTTTGTGTCATCTAAATTGACACCGTCACTGCCTAAATGTTATTCCAAAAAGTATGTAACTCTTCTGCTCTTACGCAATGAGGGAAAAATAAAGTAACGAACGAAAAACGTACACTCAAGCTTCCTGTGGTAACCATTTGTGAACCCTCTAGCTAGTTGGACCAAGGCACACTTCAAAAAATACTACCTACCAATTGTACTTCAAGTTACGGACCCCTCTTTTAACTAATTTCCAAGTTTATTTGTGACTTTATAGAAACTACATACCTAGTAGGCACTTAGGACTACTGTTTGACGCACTAATGTTCAGAGTAATGTAAACAAAATTCCTGAGATAAATAATTGATTCAGGCGTTACCTTGCGGAAATCCATTGCAAAATATAAGGATGAAAATATTTAGTAACAATTCCGCAAAAAAACCCTCTCCGACAAGCTTCAACAAAATGTAGTCCGCGCCGTAGAAGAAAACGACGCCAACTACAAAATGAAAAAATACCTATCAAAGCAAGACGTCAACTAGTTTCGTCTCTCCACGAGACATCATCAGGACACCACAATACTCGACCTTAACACTGAGAGCGCCAAGCAACAACGGCAGCGTCCCACCAAAGATGTTGCCACTCCGAGCTCCGCGCGCCAAGTGAAGCATTGCCCGCAAAACCCCTCCTTTTATACAGTCACTGGTGACGCACCGTGCCTGTCACCATTGTCTACGCCCGTGCCTAAAAAATTCCTGAGTATTAAGCATGAGCTTGCGCATTACCTAACGTATAGCTTCCGTCGTTTTCGAGTCCTTCCTATACATTAAGTGCCTTGTCGCGCCCCTACCGGATCGAGACGAACTAATTTTCTAATGCCGAGTACAGACCAAGCGAGCGAAGGCTAACGAACGAACGCAAAAGTACCAGCGTGGACGTCATTGCGAAAGCAAGCGAGTCCAAACAAGGGCCTTCGTTCGTCTTCGGCCGTGCTCCGGCGGCTGTCGCTACATCAAAGCAATATGGAACGAACGTACCGATTGTCTAATCCCAATCGTTTGCATTCGCTCGCTCTCGCTCGCTTGGTCTGTACCCGGCATAAGAATGACAGCGATCCAATCGTTTCTTACTAACTCGATGATAGTTTTCGAATGATTTTGAGTGATTTGTTGCACTTTGACATGACAGCGGCTGTCACGTTTGCGGCATTGATGTTATAAAAGTAAGTAGATACAGCACTACCTACAAAGCTTGGTCATAGAAATGCCTTCAATTGGTGCTCTATGAAAAATAATAACGCATGAGAACATTTTGCTCGGTACTTGCACAGAATCTAAGTTTTTCCTTTGCGGTTTATGAGCGTACCAAGTCTAACTCAAACATGTCAATCATAGAGGTAAAACACGCTAACTCAACAATTATCTTTATTTCGAATGCAAAAACGAATCTATGTTTGAGTTGACAAGCATAATTACAACTTCAGTGCTTTCACGCATACAGTTCTAGAATACGAATAGGAAAATGTGACGTATTTCTCGCATTTTTTGGCTACACCTCTTTTGTTTTTTCATAGAACAATGATAAATTTCGTTTAGACGCACATTGACTAATACGCATAGCGACCAATGAAAAAAACATCATGAATACGCAAAATGACCAATCGCAAAATAACCAATACGTGAAATCACCAATACGCCAAATTAATGACCATTAAGTAAATTAACCAATTTTTTAACCTTGACGCAAAAAGATGGAGAATGAATCAGAAAATGTCAATTATGATGTTATTATTTCAAAACTATTACAATAACATTAAACTCAGTCTATGAAGAGGAAATAATTGAATATTATAGAAAATACCGTGTATTGTAAAAATCACTCTTAATGCTCCAAAGTTTACAACAATATATAAACTTACACGTTCTAGAATCCTAGATAGATATTTATATAAAGAAATGGTTGACCAAAGCTAAGAAATATAGGTGAAAATATTTTATACCACAATGATGGGAGCCATTCAGGTGCTGAGCGGAGTGGCCTATGTATGCTACAACCTTTATACCCATTACTCTCCATATCATTATCTTCCTCACAAACTTTTACAAAAACCCACGACGTTCAATAAAACTTCCCAAAATCGTCCAATAAACTTTTCCAAAACCATTCAATAACTTTCCCTCCAATTTGTCTGGATCCAAGATGGCGGCTTGTATCGTGTCGTTCTATTATTGAAAACATGGAGGTTATAAATCGTACGTGTCCCTCATCCTACTTCAGTTTTACGAGAAAACCATTTTTTCCCGTCGTAAACTATTTTCATGTCAGATAACGGCCTACCTGCCTAGTTGTATTGGCGACCGAGCCGCTGAACAGGGTTTATTTTGCAAACGCGTCGAACACCAGTTTTCAAAAATTGTTAACGCTCAGCTATTTTTATCGTTGACTCTACCCTAAATTAAACACAGAACAATCTACACAGCACCATAGCCCCAAGGTATTTCTTTGTAGATACAAACCCGAATTCACGTTTACAAGTAGTTCGATCATTGATTCGACCTCGTTGGTCTAATTTAGGCTGTATGTTTTTTATGTTGTTCCCCGATTTTTCACTCAATTGTTGACCGATTTGTGTCGATTCTTGTGCTATTGTAGAGGATCATGTACTCTTCAATATCGCTCCGTATACGTCCGTTGCTGAACATAGGCATCCACAAATCGACGTAACGAGATGCGGTCCTGAACAGCTCTATCCATCGACTCCTTGTTACCACGTCGCCTGTCTATTTTCTCATACAAAAAAATTTGTTATGAATAAAGATGCGCAACTATGAATGATTTCATTCGAATAATTCGACTTCAGATATCATTCGAATGACTAGAGCAAATTAGTAACTAATTTGGTAAGTAACCCCGAGTCGTTCGACCGACCGACTCAGTCGGCAGTCGCCAGTCGGTCTCAATTCGTTATTCGACGACTGCCTAGTCGGTCCGACGACTGCCGAGTCGATCCGACTCGGACAGACTCTAACGGTTACCTATTCGACTTAGATAGTCGAGTATCATACCTACATTTCATTCGACTCCGAGAGGCATTAGTAATTACTAATTAGTAGTTGTCATTCGACTTTGAAGATTAGTATATTACTAATATTCAAGTCGAATGAGTAAATTAGTAGTTGTAGATCATTCGACTCGTTTAATCATTGCCTAGAGATTCTACACATTTAATAATATAGCCTGATGATAATGATGACGTTTCTTTTCACAAAACATATAGAGATATAAGCAGCATTGGCTACCTTAGCATCGATTGGGCCTTATGAATAAGTAGGTAGGTAACTGTATCCCTGCTTAATATTTCAATTACAAAGGTTCGACTCGTTTATTAAGGCTTTCGGGGTACAATTTGGATGAGACGGTAGAGACCGGCCTTGGGTATTCACGTTTGGCTGAAAAATGGTGAATATTATATCTGTTTGGTCGAAATAAGGTGTTTTGTTGGCGTTTTTGGTAATATTAGAAGATATTTATAAATACTATTTAACGGGTATTTATCGCGTGCGTCGCGGACACTGTTAGTGTTGTGTGTCGTCCGAGCGTCATCCCTACTGTCGAAAACTAAGTGAGGGTAGTTTCAAGAAATGTTGACCCCGCTTCGCAGAGGCGGCAGCTCGAGTACGCCAGTCATCCCGTGACCACGGCAGTGTGTAAACCTGTCGAAACGTCGGGAAAATAAGGTAATTAAACGCGATAAATACCCGTTAAATAGTATTTATAAATATGTGTTCAGATCGCGTAAGTTTAAAAATATTTATTAGAAGATAATACTGAAATTATTGGTTAAGGTAAGATTATTTATCTTCCCTTGTCACGCTAATATTATAAATTCGAAATTTTGGATGGATGTTTGTTACCTCTTCACACCAAAACTACTAAACGGATTTGGCTGAAATGTTGCATACAGATAGTTCTAGGTCCGGATTAAACCATAATTTTGCATCCATAAATGATCCCATAGGTTAAAATGAACCTTTTAATGTTTCCATGAAAACAACGCGTGCGAAACCGCCGGTAGAAACTAGTCCTCCATAAAAGAACTACAAATTTTATTACTTATCTACGCATGTTAATCGTCACGCTTGCTCCGTTACGCTGAATCGAGAATACTCGGCTCCAATCGACCAAAGAAAAAAAAATAGCGGGACCACACACTCATTGCGCAAACGAGACAGGCTGAGCACGAGAGAGCCCGAGCGAACCATTTGGTGCGCTCAGGCTCTCTGTGAGACGTGTCGATAAGACAGGTCTCTCTCAGACGTGTCGATAAGACATCTGGTCTCTCAGACGTGTCGATAAGACATCTGGACCGCCATTACAGTTACAAATAACTCAATCTCTTGAGAGACTCTTGCTCCACTTATCTCATTAGCAGTTATACGTCCACTGCTAATCGTCCTAGATACAAAGAGTTCTGCCTTAATGACCACGCTTGGTAGGCTTGGTATACATATACCTATTTGTATATTTTTCATACACAATATACAAAAATCTAGTAGTAATACTGGGGCATAACCCAGGACCCCAAGGACCTATTTTCTACCCCAAACGGCTCAAATAAGTACCTAACCTAGGTCAAAATTTCATGGATCAAAGTCGATTCTAACGTTCACCATGACAACTAGCTCTTGTTGAATAACCTTATTATCCATTCCGATAGCTAAGCTACAGAACTCTGAACAACTACACGAAAATTCAATTAGAAAATGGAAAACTCAGAAATACGAATTTCCCAGAAATGTCTCCACTGGGATTTATGGAAAAGGAAACAATTGGATTTTTTACCGACGCGACGCTGTAAATAAAGATTTTTTGTTAAAATAAATAATGGGCGTCCGAATAGAACACGGTACCAAAGGCAAAACGAGTATTAGAAAAGCCTTAATATTTACAAAATTGTACCTAAGTTTACAGTCAACGGAAAAAATAACTAAAAAAAGTCGACTTTACGACATCGTATTTGGATATGTAGTAAAACCATGATAAAAACGACTAAAATCAATCACTAACCGTAACACTTCCACTTGAGAAAAATTGTCGAACAGAAATTTCTTCTTTTTTTTTTCGTCTGACAAGTGAATCTTTTGACATTTTAGTGTTGTTACTACTAAAAAATATATTCTACCATTAAATTACACACTATGGTAGGTTCCAGGACGGCGGGACATTTAAATATGAAGCAAAACAGTTGGCGCTAAAATTATGCAACAATAGTTGCACGGGCGCTTACTAGTTTGAGAAGCTCGCAACAATTTGTTGCGTGGGCACTATAATCGGCGACCCCTTCACGCCAAACTTCTTGAAAAGGTCGAGCTGATTATTTTGTTTTCGACATGGTGATAACTTATACAGGGTTATTATTAAATTAGTAACACTAAATGAACTGCAGGTTGTATCCACCATCACCAACACGTTCGCAAAGACGCCAGGTCTAAATTCTTTAAAATAAATTAACAACCTGTGATACAAAATGAAAAAACGCCTTTGTCTGGAACCGAACGAGTTTGGAGTCTCACCGACGCGGCCTGCGGTGGCGGTCAGTACTTTTTGACGAGAAGGTGTTGTCAAATTGTACTGACCGCCATTGCAGGCCACGTCAGTCTGTGAGACCCATTACTTAAGACCGATCTCTTACTCCCATACCCACTATTAATTCAGTGCAGAGAAGCTTTTAAGTTAAATTTCAAATAAAATCACCCATAACACAAGCTCTGCTTAGCTTATGGCTAGATAATGCCATGTGAATTGTCCAGCATTATTTATTTAATTAAGTTCATGGACTACGAACATGACCTACAAAGTACTATCAACCTTGAGACATAGTTGAATCTGTTGAAATTACTTAGAACATTTAGAATTTCAGACACTGAAAGCCTTCAATTCCAAAAAACAACAATTATAACATTAGAAGCAAAATTCTGCGCCAGCAGAAATAGATACGACATTAAATAAACTTTGGCTGATATATTTAAATCAGCTCAATTATTCAGCGTTTCCTTCCAAGAAATTCATGGCAGATACAATGAAACTCATTTAGTAAGTAATTAGTGAATTAAACAGCCTTAATTACTTGACGTGTTTCATTTGGTAATTACTTGTAAACCTGTAAACAGAGGTGTAAACAAGGATTTTGAATTTAGAGAATGATTAAGTTCTGAAACTTGGCGTAAAAGCTGAAATGTTCGAGTGGTAAGTAGTTCGCTGAGCTTCTAATTGCACTTTCAAAATGGGATGGAACCTTGTCAAAGTTAATATTTTTATTAACATTTCTGGTACAACCCGCACTTTATAAAAGTGCAGTGGATATATCATTCCGCGAAACAACTTATTTGGTAATTCCTATGTGAACTTTCTTTGAAAATAATATACTCCGTGTTTGTCTAATCGTGTAGGTCCTCGAAAAATTCATATTGTAAGAAAGCCCCGTGTTTTATTCCATAACTCTTTCTAAGTGGAATGCAATACATTTTCTTTCATTGCTTTTTCGCAGAAAAGCGGATAGCATGTACCTAGGCTAGGGCAAAGGCGCGTAGAGGTGCTACGACGTAGCTACGTAGAGGCACTACGACGTAGGCATGTAGAGATGCAAGAGCCCATCCTGTATCGACTGAATAACCAAAAAAACCTGCCTAAAATAATGGGTCAACAACTTTACAGTAAGATCCCTTTAGAGTTGAAGCTAATTAAAAATGAAAACAGATTTAATCTAGAGTTAAGAAATCTTTTACTTGACAAAATGCTGTATAGCATCAAAAAGTTTTTGGAAAATGATTACAGTCAATATTGCGTACAATTTGTAAAAAAAAACCTGTCATAGAGATACATTTATTGACACAACAGAGATAGAGCACAGAACAGAAAGGAGGAAAAAAATATAACAAAATTTACTAGGCCGTACCTACCTACTCACCCACAGACTAGATACAAGAAAGAAATAAGCTAGATAAGTGAGTAGGCAGGCAAGCTTGGTTGTGGGTAAGTCAGCCCCGGGTGGAGTGTGTGCACTGCACTGTAACGGTGCAGGCCAAAGGGTTCCACCTCAGCTTAATGCTACCTCACATTAATGCGAGGTAGCGCTGATTTTCAGATGAAACCTGTTTGAGATAACGTCACCACTGACCACTGATTATTTATAACCATCATCCATATCCTATGACATCTCCTATATCAATAAAAGGTGGGTAGCATTTGTGACCAGCTGAGAATGAATTTGTGACCAGCTGAAAATGATTTTCAGGTGAAACCTGTGTGAGATAACCTCACCACTGACCACTGATTATTTATAACCATCATTCATATCCTATGACATCTCCTATATCAATAAAAGGTGGGTAGCATTTGTGACCAGCTGAGAATGAATTTGTGACCAGCTGAAAATGATTTTCAGGTGAAACCTGTGTGAGATAACCTCACCACTGACCACTGATTATTTATAACCATCATCCATATCCTATGACATCTCCTATATCAATAAAAGGTGGGTAGCATTTGTGACCAGCTGAGAATGAATTTGTGACCAGCTGAAAATGATTTTCAGGTGAAATCTGTTTGAGGTAACCTCACCACTGACCACTGATTATTTATAACCATCATCCATATCCTATGACATCTCCTATATCAATGAAAGGTGGGTAGCATTTGTGACCAGCTCTGGGCTCAGGTGCGCAGAGGTACGTGTATGAATTATTATAATACTAGCTATTGCTCGCGGCTTCACACGCCTTGTTCAAGGTTCTATCCCATGGGAACTGATTGATGAAATAAAAAGAAGCCTAATATGTTACTCTCCATCCTTTCAATTTACTCTATGCCAAAAATCAAGTCAGAAATATGTCAAAGTAAATATTTCACTTCAGATTTTCCTCTCAATTTGAACAATGATCGAAAACGAAATTTTATGGGATATCATTTAATTTCTCCCGAGAGCGAGGGCTTACGCACTATGATAACAAAAACCTTAATTTGAGCGTTGTCTATGTTTGGGGTATATTTATTTGTGAACGTTTTATAATGAGTAAGCCGTAACTAAGACGTAACCCATTATCAAAACATTTTTTGACTTAGTTAAGTGTTCCTTTGTGTTCTAATATAGGTATATGAAAAGAAAGTGAGCATTGGACACATAAGTATCCTAATAATTACAATTTCTGACGTATCCACATCCTGCTTAGTTTAAAGGAAATAAATCACTTCGAGTTTTGAGTTTTTGAGTATTGGTGATGTTAATTAGTATCGTGAAAGCTTGAAATCGAATGAATGAATGAATTGAATGAACGAATTGAATGAATGAATGAATGAATTATGAAATTCCATTCAGGTAGTTCTGGGCCTAGAATAAAACGTGTTGTATGAAGGCTGCTTTTTATCACATAAATCAGTTCCTATGAGATAGAAACAACCCGAGCGTAGCGGCGGGCAGACACTAGTATAGAAATAAACTGATATGAAATTACTTCTACCGGTTTCACAGCTCTGTACTCGTTATCGAGCACTGGGTCGCTTCGACCGTGTTATTCGAATGATTATGCTTATTATATGACAACTATTGTTTTTGTCTACCTAGGGGACCGGAGTCATTATCCGAAGAATAACTGTCAGAGTAGAGAGAGATTATCAAGAAGCAGTTTGGTATATTGGAATGGCAAGAGTTGTTAAAGGGTTAAATTTTTTGAATACTTTTACGGCAGAAACAACTAATTTCTTGAACGTTGATTTGAACGAATTGGTCACAGAAAATGCATCATAAAGTTCTTGAAAACAAAACAATCGATTGACTAAATATTTTTTCTTTGATTTTACAGAAAATTTTGATTTAAGTAGCAAACGCACTAAGCGGAACTGAACTGCAACGGAAATGTGCGGCACGACGCGACGCGGCCAGTTTTTCAATGTATGAAATCGTTTATTTTTTATTTTTATAGTCTATAGACCTTCGTTTGACCACAATCTCACCTGATGGAAAGTGAAGATGTAGCCAACGATATATCACAAAGGCCTAGAAGATAGATCCCTGGAACGAACGTTCTGATCCCATTCTAATCGTGCTCACAATAAACAACAGTATAGCGAGTACCTTAATATCACAGACGTTTCCTTAATCCGCAAGATGGCAGCAGCGGCATATCTTCATTCCGTCCTATCTCCTTAGAATAACAAATGTAATGACTTGAGTGTCAAGTCGTAAAGTACGAGCTGTTGTAGATGATCCCTCGAGGGCTGCTGCGTGCTGGGGAATCGAACTTCGTTATTCTAATTGAGCTTCACACAGTGAATTTCCAATGTGAGAATACAGCTGCCCAACTCTTCCCGTGGATGTCGTAAGAGACGACAAAGGGACATACACCGGGGGGCGAGCAGCAGCGCCTCTTCCAGAATAGATCTACCACCTAACTGCAATCCCCAACCCGCATACCCAAAGTGGGAATTATGGGCATTACCCCATATATAGGACAATAAAGTGATTATCAGGATTATCAATAGAGATAATATAAGAGATTGAGACAATTATCAGGATTTTCAGAAAGCCTGCGTCCAGCAATGGAAAATTATAGGCTACTGAGGTGAGGAAACACAGCTACACTATGGAAACCTACCACAGAAAACAGAGTTCGAAGTTTTTCTGTTCTATTTTGTTACATTGAAAACTATTTTTGTGTGTATAATTTTTACTATTATGAATTGTTCCTATAATTCGATTGATTTACGAAAACTACAAGTGTTGTTTTATTGTTGGCTACAACTTATAGGTACTGCTTCGACGACTTACTGTTTTGTTTATCAAATAATTCCTTTGAGCGTGAAGTTGGTATGTTACTGTTATTTTTTCGTTGTTCGTTCTCTTGATATTGTTATACAAACTTACTAGTGGTTTGTTTTTCGCTTCTTCCACCAGTAAACAAAAATTTTTAGTGAACATAATCAATAACATTTTGTTTCTTATTTGATAATGATTACTACTAGCTGTTTATGTTTAAAATTTTACTTGTCTAAGTGCTTATATTGTAAGCCTAAAGAAATAAAGTTGTTGACTTTTTACTTTTTGACTAGGTGGACGAGAAAAGTAGGAAAAGCCTAGACAAATAAATACGTATTTTAACAACAACTAGAAACCATAATAAAGTAACATACGTCAAATAGAAAATATTTCTATAATAGATTGGTTATTTCACAGCATGTCGCAGTCGTATACAACCACACCAAGCGCAGAGCAGTGGATAAAATGCGATATGATGAGGAAAAATGTATGAGATGTATGACAGATGGCCATGATCCGGGGGCGGAGACAAATGGAGCTGCTTCCCGGGACATGATGAGAACTTTATTTCACTTCTTTGTACAATCTTACCTGTGACGTCACACGCCATACCACACTAGCAAGAAAAACTCATTGACACTGTAATCTGTGATAGTGTGACGTCACCAGCAATCCAACCAAACGCAGAGCGTTTTCGGTCACGTGATGATCAGATATCAAAAAATGTGTAATTTTAATCCCGTTTTTAACCTAAAATAAGCATATTTTTAATAAAAATCACCTGATTACGCTTTGTTACGTTGTCACTGACTAGGATGAAAACAATTTGGAACTTATTTTCAATGTAGTCCTATTAAACAACGTTAATCTCACTCAAAGTACCAGGCGGGTAGAAATTTATATAAGGTTACTAATAAAACATGTAGATAAAATAACGCATTAGTCTTGCAAATACGAAAGAGCCCGTCAAAAGGCAGGAACATTGAAATTGATGCTCAATAAAGGAGGCTAACGCGCTAACACATATATTTAAGGCCAATGCATACAGGGTGGTCAAAATTGTGACAGGAAATTAATTGTAGACTGCACTACAATAATAAACTAATCTGATTCTACAATAAAATCTGAAACCTCACTAATACGTAGTATGGTACCACAGATGGTACTTTGTTATTCAGGTTGTTTTTTTTAAATAGGTACGTAAATTAGCAAGAAAAAGTTCAAGAGGTTTATTTAATACCACGTAGGTGACAGACAAGTTTGCGGTCATATCCTGACGGTAAGCGGTTACCGCAGCCTATGGACTCTTGTAACATCACAGACGTTACATGCGCGCTGTCGACCCCATAAATGCTTTAGAAGGTTCTGAGGATGACCGCCGACCTTCTGTGTAATGCAGAGGCACTATAAGTAGAAGAACATTTATGAGCAAATTATAGTACACCCTGTATATATAAGACTGAAACAGATATGTTAAGGCATCTGCAAACAGAGGCAGATACAAGTGAAATATTTTCTTGTTTGTCTTCAGCCCAACGGAAAGGCCTAAAGTGGAACGAAGGCAGGGATGTGGTTGTTTATACTGAATATTTCGTTATGTTCGTTATCGTTATGTCGTTATGTTCCGATAATATCCTCAAAACAACCACATCCCTGCCTTCGTTCCACTTTAGGCCTTTCCGTTGGGCTGAAGACAAACAAGAAAATATTTCACTTGTATCTGCCTCTGTTTGCAGATGCCTTAACATATCTGTTTCAGTCTTATATATACAGGGTGTACTATAATTTGCTCATAAATGTTCTTCTACTTATAGTGCCTCTGCATTACACAGAAGGTCGGCGGTCATCCTCAGAACCTTCTAAAGCATTTATGGGGTCGACAGCGCGCATGTAACGTCTGTGATGTTACAAGAGTCCATAGGCTGCGGTAACCGCTTACCGTCAGGATATGACCGCAAACTTGTCCGTCACCTACGTGGTATTAAATAAACCTCTTGAACTTTTTCTTGCTAATTTACGTACCTATTTAAAAAAAACAACCTGAATAACAAAGTACCATCTGTGGTACCATACTACGTATTAGTGAGGTTTCAGATTTTATTGTAGAATCAGATTAGTTTATTATTGTAGTGCAGTCTACAATTAATTTCCTGTCACAATTTTGACCACCCTGTATGCATTGGCCTTAAATATATGTGTTAGCGCGTTAGCCTCCTTTATTGAGCATCAATTTCAATGTTCCTGCCTTTTGACGGGCTCTTTCGTATTTGCAAGACTAATGTGTTATTTTATCTACATGTTTTATTAGTAACCTTATATTGTATCACATCCAAACCGAAACCGCATGACAAGAAAAGGCACTGCGTTCCGCATTCTACGTCTAAAATACCGCATCCAAAAATCAATTCCCTTTCCACCATCCAGCCCATGATGTATGCCTCACGACGCCAACCAGCGGGAGACAAACACATTCGCGTACCTACCACACGTGACGTCACGAGGGGAGAGAGGGGTAATTTATAACCTTTCATAATGAGCTTGTGGTCTAGGTAGGTCACATTTAATCCGAAGGTTGTTGATTCTTATCGTTATGAATGAAAACTGTAAGGGTGGCAGTAACGTAACGGTGTTGGGCGGTAAATATTGAAACAATAACATTTTGATCGCATTTTCTTCCGAAAAAAAAAACAATAACGAGCGCCATCTATTGGCTTGTCGAGACCGCAAGGCGCTGCTAGTTACTTACATGTCTAGGTAGACTGTCAACGCCGCAAAGACGTGGAAAAAATTGAGAAGGTACAACTGTTACACTTCAAATCTTTAAACCGCGCTTGCTAACTTGTTTCTTAGAGCATATTTTTGTGAACAGTCGACGCTATACATTTTTAGCAAATAATCACTATTCCTAATGGGAGTTTCTTTACTACTGGAATCCTTATGCCCAAAAATAATGTGTAACGCGAATTTAAAACCTAGCTGTCGCGCCCACGCACACGAAAACTAACTTGTTTTTTGTGGCTGCTTTAGAGCGCGATGCTCTATCTAGACAATGAATATATCTAGATAGAGCGTCGCGCTATAAAATCAAAGAGAAGAATATAAAAATATCACATCACAACGTCATCGAATGCGTAAAATATTTGATATTAATGCCTTCAACTCAACTAACTTACACTATGTATGACAATGCGCTTTCATTTTTGTCACTATCCCACTGCTTTAGCCTGCTGCAGTTGGACGTAAAATTTAACAGGCTCAATAATGACAACTTTATGATAACCAGCCTCCATGAAAGTACCTAGTCTCTTCGTTCTCGATGGCATAAAAAATACACTGATATATATATTTATGTAAACCACGTAATAAATTTTTGGTAAATCAATCGGTTCGATATCTTACAAACGTAAAAGATTTAAAAAAATCAAATAAGCCGTTTTTTTTCTTACTTCTGTAGATACTGAGATCAGTTTTATTAAGAAAATAACAATATGCAGTTTATGTTTTCTCTTAACTGGAGGTCACTCCTTTCACGATTTTTCTCTGTCATGGTTCCGAATTTGGCCATCTACTTCCATCTTGCCACCCTGTATATCACAAAATACCTTACTGCAATGTTCAACGTTAAATTACCCTTTAAACTTGCTACTTCAAACAACTCAGAAACAGGAAAGCATTTGTAAATTAGAAGATTACACAGAAATCTGAAAGCCAAACTACCAATTACCCCGATATCTACGTAATGGAGCCTATACACCAAAGTCAATAACGCTGCCGACTCAGCCCGGTGCGGCGGCGCCGCGGCGAGGCAGCGGGTGGACGTCGTCGGAAAAATTATTTTAAAGAATCATGTCAGACAGGTAACATTTTTAGTTCGAGTTTAGAGCTAGAAAATTTTAGTTTCTTTTATTCCGTGTCTTTTATATTCTATTCGCGTCCGTAGTCTTTGTTGAGACTGGCTGTCGTGGCCAAATTTCGGCTAGTGGTATAATCATCATCATCATCCAACCTGCAAGTCTGTTTCGGCAGCGTTGGCGACTTTGATGTGTCGACTCCTTAATAAATAATACCTACGTATTTGTACGTAGTAGCTTAGTTCTGAATTCGATAATGTGCCTCGGGCTCTAAGTAATTACTTACATGCCAAGACTATTATTGAGGATCGAAAGGATTTCAGGGAAATTTCAGGGATAATTTTAACTTTCGGGAACTACTTCAATTGGTATATAAAAATGTTTAGGTCGAATTGTACTCTTAGTAAGTTGGACTTTGTTTTTTGTATTGGAGCTATTTGTGTTGCGGACCAAATTAAAAGATGTCCATTTCTTTCAAGAGTTTATTTCAGACTAAAAAACAAAGTCATTTTCGAATGTTACAAAACAAAACTAATTTAAAAATATCTTTTTTTCTACATTTTATCACCAGCCAGCCTCCCTCAAGGCTTGAAAGAGGCTGGCGTCGTTGGTACGGAAGTTTGGTCACCAACAATTTGTACACCTGGTGAACGAAGACGAGGGCATTGTCGTAGTGTTTTAGTCGAAATCACACAAAAATATACGTTGTAGCAAACACGCGAAACACAAACGCAACCACCCGCGCCGCCGGTCCGACTATGACTAAGGTGAGGGAACATAGTTGGACCTGACTTGAGCCAAACACTTTCGAGATGGTGATGCCTCATCTCCCTTTTTTAATTTTATCTAAGACTGTGAAGGTAAATTTTATAACATTGGTGAATTAAATAAATAAGTAATGCTGGACAATTCACAATTTACTCGCTTGCAGCGGCCACAGAGAGTCGATGGCTAGAGGCGGCTCTGGTCCGCTATTAGTGGCGTCGTATGGATACTTATCAATAACTCTGTTCTACTAATATAATTTGTTTTGGAAGAGCCAGATTCCCTAACACAGGTATTTTCTTTACTTAAAGGTGTAAGCGCACTACGCGTCAACGGAACTGCGCGGCCGCTGCACTGCCCGTCAAATTAGAACAAATGACGAAAGAGGCCGCGCGGCTTACTTGGTGATTTTGTTCTAATTTGACATAAAGTGCCGCGGCCGCGCAGTTCCGTTGTCGCGTAGTGCGTTTCCACCTTAAAAGGGAATCTCAAATACTGTTACACATAGTACATTAAGTAAAAGATTTTTTTTGTCTTTGTAATTTGTATAATAATATGCAGAAGGCCCATGTCCAGGAGTTGACGTTTGTATGAAAATTATGATGATGATGAGGAGTTATCTCTCCCTCGTAAACAACAGAACTTCCATAATTGTAAGAAATTAATATGACAGTTTCTTTAATTAATGTAAAATGGTACCACAAAACGTCTTTGAAGAAGAAATTAATGTTTCTATCCATCGAGTCAATTCCATGGTGATCACCCAGTTATTTCAATAACAATATCTCTGGAAGGTCAAGTGGCCCATAAAAATGTTCTATGGTGCCCTTGGGCGGTGGCACTCTTCCAAAATGGGCCGCCAGATCAACTGTAACAGGGATCTTGAGACTAGGTAGACTGTGGACTTGGATAAAAATATAAATAACCTTTCAACGTTTCCATACCACACCACAACACGTGTAAAGCAGTGACTGCATAAAACATGGAGCGCATAGGCACTCGCTAGAAGCTTACGGTAAGCAATTATGTCACTGTAAAATGTATCTAAACATGATGAGTTTAAGCCCGTATTTGAATATTTATTACTGTGCTGTGCGTTAGCAGTAGTATGTCCTTCACAGGTCTAGGATAAAATGGCGTTTTTGTCCCAAGTCCCTACTAAGGCTAATTTTATTGGCCGCTACCTCAGACTGTGCGGCGCGCCACGGCCGGCGCCACCTCCATCATTGACAGCATGACTGTATGTATTTTATTATTATGCCACGTTTTAGGGAGGATGGAGCAAAACTTTGCTTATAAGATTTTCTTTTTAAAAGTGGGCGTAAGTAATTGTTTCAGGGGTAAATTTGGGTGAACTCAACGTTACTTGCTTTTTTTTTTTTATTTTTTTTTTTAAAACTATAGATTCACAGGGAACACTTAGTCAAGTCATTTCACAAAAATGATACTCAAAATATATTGCTGGCGAGAAATAGCTCAGAACGAGCCTGGAGAAGTATTGTGTTGGAAGTCAAGATTCATTTTTAAGTCGTTAAGCCACAGGAGTAAACAGGATGTAGTTATAAGTCGTGTTGATAAAGATTGTGATTGAAAACATCATGCGGTTTCAGTCGCAGGAGCCATCTTCATGTATTTTTACCCGACTACCAACAGGGGAGGGTTATGAGGTTAGCACCCTATGTTTGTATGTATGTTTGTATGTTTTTAAGAAAAAAGTTGCGTGACCTACATGTTCGAAATATACCAAAAATAATTAAAAAAGCGTTTTATAACGTGAATACTATACTTTTTTTTTAACCCTGCAAAGATTCTCTATGATGTACAACAAATAATCCAATCTCTCCAACATATGGTACAACGAACATACCTAGATCATTTTTTTCCGAAATAAAATCATCTATGTAAGACCAGGGTTTTGGATTTTGTAGACAATTTTACTATTGAATTTCCCGGAAAAGCGAAAATAACAAATTGAACACGAGATCTTTTAATATAAGTTTTTTTTTAATTCGATCGGTACAACTTTTTTGAGGTGGAGTCAAAGTCAAACCAATTTATTTGTATCGTTTCCTTATAGAATTATCATAAAAACCATTGTGTTAAGCCAGGACTTTAACCAAATTGTTTTTATGGTAAACTCCACGGCTACCGAGAGATATAAGTAGCTTTTGAGTTTAAATTGTAGGTACCGTAATCCGTGATCAGGACATAGTCAAAGTAGTGAAGGAAGTCAGTTCGTTTAAATTCGTGGTGCCAAAGACATGTTTTACAGTGTAGAAATGTCCGTTTTTTTGTTTTTTTGTCCGTTTAGTTAGTTGTCCGTTTAGTTAGGCTAAAAAGATCAGCTCCCGGCTCTGTACATAACCGCCGCATTCCATTTGATATTTTCTCAAAAAATTTGTGCAAATATTTATTCTAGCATATCCTCTAGTCGTAAACAGGCTCAATCTAAAATTCATATTTTTTGGGAAATGAAGGAAACTTGTTTCGGTCCTTGACAGTTTTTGTTAAATCACACTATATCTTATTACTATGAAATAAAGAGCTACTTAGAAAATACAGAGTCTTATAGTTTCTTATTTATTGGGCGATAGAGCGCGTTTTTTTGAGTCGTTTTGTATACTTAACTCAATTCACTAAAACTTTGGATTGAGTCAGTTTACAACTGGAGGTGCGATATCAGATTATACTCGGTTGGTAAGAACAAAGAAGCCAGAAAAACTGAGGGCGAACCGACACTTAGCGTATTGAATAATTATCAAATTATTGACCCGGCTTTTTCCGTAAGACAACTAATGTTTTGCTAAAGCAGCAGTGTTGGCTTAGCATCTCAAAATGTGGAAAATCAAAATTTTATTCGAAAATGGCGAGCCCTGATCGACTAAATTTACGCGTAACTTTTTACTCATCTGGTGCCGGTTCGCGGCATGTAGTCGGTATACAGGGCGTCCCACGAATATGCCACATGGAGGGAAAGTACCTTGAATATTGTAGATGGAACATGTTACTGAAAGAAGACATTATTTGAATTTAAAAAACGATTTAAACTGCATTCATATTATATTTAAATAATGCATGGTTGAACCGGGAATCGAACCCGTTATACGAGAAAAATAATCATCCTGTAGCTTTATCATACTGATCGAACGGCTTCATCATAAGAATTATTCTTTGCTGAATAACATAGTGTCAGAAATAAAAGGAAGACCATGAATTTCAACATTTTTAATACAAAATCAAAAATCACTACTTATATACAGGGTGTAAAACAAATGAAGGACTGACCAAAGTTTCAGGGTTCAGCTTCCATCACAGAACACGAGAAAAAATATTTTAAAAAGTTCTAGAGGTCAGGTGTAGGTCCAACCGCATACCTTGCTATCCGAGACACGGAACTGTATACCTAGCCGGTATAAATAATTTACACAACTCAACTAAGCCATAATTACCTTAGTAAATAATTATGTCGTCTCATAAACCGCAGTCATAAACAAGCATTACGGCGAAGATTTCAATAAATTAGGGTACCGCCGCTAATTACTGGAACACTTTGTGAAGTGCGTCGTTACAATAATGTACCGATAAGGGCGCACACGCACGGGCGTTGTAAATATAAACCAGTAAGACAAATCAGCTATGGAGAGAGCTATGCTCGGAGTTTCTCTGAAGGATAGAATTCGGTTATAAATAGAGGTTAACAAAAGGTTTAAGCTATTGTCACATTATAACAAGCGGATGTAAAACCGGCTGTTAGTCGTGCACTCTTCTTGACAGAGTGGTCGTAGATATGATGAGGGGTCCTGATGAACGGCTGCTCATGCGATGCGCAGCTATAGTTCTCTATTGGTTGCATTGTGGGAGCAGTCGGTCATGGTGGATTGTGGTAGGGAGGTGATGAGGTCCGACCATCTAGTAGGAACCAACGTAGTTAATTTCGTCGGCGTAAAAGGCAGAACGGAGGGCAAAATGTTAATCTTTGCCCTCCGTTCTGCCTTGTATCACGAGACGCAATGATTGACGAAGTTGTTCGGAACAAGGATATCAACCATTTTGATCTCTACGATTGTTTATTCTTTTTAACTTCGTTTCTTTACACTTAAACCTTAAAGTGATTTTTTTTTATTGTTAAAATAAAATGAGATTTTTCAATAATTACATTGCCCCGTCTTTCCGCGCTTAGTTCGAAAAATATCGGTTGGACAAAAAAAAATACCAAAGAACTAAAAAACAGCGAATCAAATAATGATCAACTTTAAGAAATGAAATAAGTCCCAAAAATTATCGGTTTCAGCGGGATTCGATCCCGCTGAAACCGATAATTTTTGGGACTTATTTCATTTCTTAGAGATACCCAGAGTGTGGGTTAGCACTAAAACAAAAAACCGGATCAACTTTAGTTATGATGATTTGGCACACGATTTTAGAAAAACGTTTACTGCTTTAAAACCAAGATGGCAGCTAAAGTCGGAGTCGAGGTTCCACTGACGCCCCATAAGGCTAATGCAATAATTGTCGGGACGGTAATTAATGCAAAGTGGACGCCTTCTGTCGTATAACCCGACTGGGATATAGGTACGTAGAGCAGCGGACGTTTCTGGACTGATATGATGTTATATCATACTTAACAATCTACGTCCCATGCAAAACATTAAATGTACATAAAAGCCAGATTTGTGTTTTTTTCAGGCTCAAGTCAAAAGTCAATAACTTTATTTCTTACCAAATAAACACCTAGACAAGTCAAATTTAATACACAACAAGCTTCATGATCATCATCATCCGCAGCCGAATTTTACCCACTGCTGGGTATAGGCCTCCCGAAGTTTGTGCCATCCACCACGGTCCTGTGCTAACCGCCTCCATTGACGCCCCCCGACGCGTACTACGTCATCGACCCACCTTGTAACTGGGCGTCCGACGTTTCTTTTGCCCATAATTGGCCACCAATCAACACAAACAGCTAAAGAATAATTATTATTAATTAAGAAACAAAATGTTATCGATTTTGTTCGCTTCAATTTTTTTCCACTAGTGGAAGAAGCGAAAAATAAACCACTAGTAAGTTTGTATAATTCTTTTTTTTTTTTTAAGGTAAGTTAAGCTTAAGTTTGTATAATAGTTAAAATAAAGAGAAGATGACTTACTGTTTCCACTTGTACATTGCGCCTGCGACTTACTGAAATCGTGCTAGAATTGTTGTCTTGGAGTTGATTACAGTAATTTTCAGAGTCCATTACACAAAAAACGAGCGCGGTTGAAAACATTCCTATACATTCTTTTTTATATTACGTCGATCTTCATGGTACGACTTTTTGTTCGTCGAGAAATATAAATGTTGTAGGTACTTAGGGCGTAAATAAGAAATGGGCGAGCCGATTAATCCTAGATGTAACAATAACATAGAGGCGAAAGGTTGTAAAGACTTTTGCCCGAAGATAACGCCATGGCTAATGTACGGACCGTGCTGTTTTCTGTCATTATGTCTGTCATGGGATATAAATAATTTTAAACAACGCGTGCGAAGTCGCTAGCAGAAACTAGTTGAAAATATAGTTCAACCAGACTTAAAAGACAGCGTTTTTTACGTGGGTCTCCAATATTATAGCGGCAAAGACTTTGCATAGGCCTTACTTATTTTGACATGACATCCATATAGAAATACATATACAAGTTCCCAATTTTTTTGGAATTTCGGTGTGACTCGAACCCGCGCCCCACCCTCAGAGGTGTGCTCTAACCAACTAAGCCACGAAATCGATACTAGCCTCGTCGAAATCGATACTCGCCTCGTCAAAATCGATACTCGCCTCGTCGAAATCGATACTCGCCTCGTCGAAATCGATACTCGCCTCGTTGAAATCTCGTCGGACCTCGTACGACTCTAGCGCCGTTAGATAGACTGTTATGACATCTATTGTAAGCCTCTCCTCTCTGCGAAAGATCCCCGCTATCATTTGAGTTTCATCATCATCATCAGCCTAATATCAGTCCACTGCTGGACATAGGCCTCCCCTAATGAGCGCCATCGCGCCCTGTCTTCAGCTTGCCGCATCCAGCATCTGCCAGCAGTCTTTCGCAAATCGTCATCCCACCTGGTCGGAGGGCGTCCTACACTACGTTTGCCGAGTCGCGGTCTCCACTCAAGAACACGTTTACCCCAGCGGTTGTCGGTTCTTCTCATTTGAGTTTAAAGAAAGTAAAATATTCATATTTAAAACACCGCTCAACATTTAATAGAAAATCAATAAAACTTTAAAGAACAAAGTAAAAGTTCGTACATTAACATTTTTTTCTGGAGCAGGCATCAAACCCCACTAATTGTCTCCGGTAATTCATCCATAAACATGTCAACAGAAAATGCTATGTGAATAGCCAGCTTTACAAACATTTGAAGTATGTTTGATCGACGATCGTCATTAAAAATACATTTAATCGTTGGTGGAAATATAATTATTTCATACATACTTTGCAATAATCCATTTCCTATCTCCTATCCTTTCCTTCAACATGCTCGGTAATTACGCTGTCTCGCTCTGACCACCGCGGTCCAATAATCGATTGCAAGAAGATGGACAATAAGTTGCCTCTGCGCCGTCAAGTGATCTATACATTGACTGCGTGCGTATACTCCGTGTCGTGAAACCTCTAAACTGAATACCTATTTAACAATAAAATACAAGTGTGGTGTACACCCTGTGTTATTTTGAAGAAACTATAGTGCTGTCCATCACAGAGCTGTGTAAGGACATTGCCGTGTGTGATCTCCAAGCAGCCGCGTGGCGCTCAGCGCCTCCATCATCATCAGAAGAAGGTACCGTGCATTCCTTATTTTCTACTGCTGTGATTTGCCCATACTTACACCTTTATTACAGCAGATTTCCCTTCCAAAATATTGCAAAGTGCCTTCGAAACCCCGCTCAACATACAGTCCATTTAAATCCGAAAACATCATCCCTCTTATGCGTGGTTGATGAAGAACCAGCCATCGGAAATAACCACCATAAGTTTTGGTCCTACCGAGCGCAGATATTTTTATATTTTGCACCATTAAATCTAATCCGCTATATACTTAAATTGTTCAATCTATTTACCCGCCCGGACGCGAGCCTATCTCAGTCCGTTAGTAAACGTTTCTCTCAAAATTCACATGGTTTCACACATATTCTCCCGCTAGGTAAATTATTAACGATATTCCTACTGATAAATAATATCATAAGTTACCACATATTCTCACCCGCAATCACTCTCGCTGGGCAAACTTATAGATATTTATTTTACTCGCACCCGCTTCGCTAAATCAGTCTAGGAACATTTGTTATTGCTACCTATTAGGTATTCCATTTTCACGCGCGTCGCAATTAGTACCATATTACAATACCTACCTTTTTAATTTATCTGATAACAGAGTCGTTACCTTTGAGCAACAGTATTCATACGCCATATACATTCAAGCGAATCTACCCGCAATTCGAGCAAGATAATCATTATTTTATTTTGTCCGTTGATAGCTGCGCTCCAAGCTCACGCGTACTATTCAATAATCTTTGGTTGCACTCGCCTATTGTTTTCGTAACTCGCTATAGTAACTATTTTGCTCCCGCTTTATTCTGTGCCTTCTGTAGGCATATATATATATATATAGTTAGAATTTGTTGTTGTTGCAGCTTCGCATTCCTTATCTCTTTTTATTTAATATTGGAAGTTTTGTTTTTGTTTTCGCGTCTTTTCTGTTAGTTGTTCACTATGAGTAAAAAAGGTAAAAATGAAGATTCTGATACCGATGACAATTACGATGAGGATAAAGCTCAACAACGTATGCTTGAGTCTAAGCGAGAACTTTTATTTGCTCGTATGCAAGGTATTTATGACCTTGCTAAGAAAGCGCAAGGCGATTCTTCGAAGTTTCTGGCTTTGCAACACAGTGCGTTTAACATCGATCAGCTGCATAAAGATTTTGAAAGAATACTAGATTCATATAACACAGTTTCGCTTAAATTGAATCCTAAACACACTGTTAGGTACCAAGAATGGACTAACTTTGATATAATGTACTGTCTTATCAAACAAGTCATTATGACTCATTTGCCGCACACTAAAAGTGAATCTCTCCCGCAAAGTGAACGACCTAGGCCGAAACTTCCCCCAATAGAATTGCGAAGCTTTGATGGTGATGTACGGACATGGCCACTGTTCTACCAACAGTTCAAGTGCACTGTCCATGAAAACTCTTCAGTTTCAGATAGTGATAAAGTGTACTATTTGGTTGGTAAACTTTCTGGTTCCGCGGCGTCCGTATGCGCTAGGCTGCCTCCGACCGCTGAAAATTACCCTATTATATGGGAATCTCTCATACAAAAGTACGATGACCCCAGATCACTCGCTAGTTCATACCTCAATCAGTTGTTATCTTTTAAATCGCTTACATCCAATACCGCTACAGGTTTGGAGTTATTTTTAGATAGCTTTGACACGTCTGTAGAAGCTCTAAGACAATTGAGCCTTGGTGACCTATCAGAATTTATTCTGCTGCACCTCGCTCTCCAGAAACTGGACTCAGAGACTGTCAAATTATTTGAATTAACCTATCGTAAAGATAAAATGCCAACCTATTCAAATCTAATTGAATTTGTCAAAGAACAAAGTAAAGCACTCTCTCGATCAGCTGCTCCTTCGTCAAAATCGCCCGTGCAGCAGAAGTCGCGCGCTCATGTACCTACGCCAAGTGCGAAAGCTAACGCTCAGACAAAATCCTTTGTGAATACTGACCAGGCTCCTAACACAACAGGTGATGAGACAAAATGCACTTTATGTCAACGCGACAAACACGATCATTTTTATCGCTGCTTTGCCTTTAAAAAACTGTCTCCTCAAGACAGATATAAATTCATAAAAGATAACTCGTTCTGTACCAACTGTTTGAGTGTAAAACACAAAATAAAGGAATGTACTTCCACACATACTTGCTCCCACTGCTCGGCTAAGCATCACTCACTGTTGCATTTTAATCCACCCGCTAATAAAAATAATAATGTAGAAAAATTAACCAATGATAATAAATCGACCGCTACCGCTCACGCCTCTCGCCCCGCTGCGTCTATGCATACATCCTCTCCCGAGGAACGTGCTTGCGCTTCTTCTATGGACCTTGCGCCCCCTGCGCTTAAGGTCGCATCTCGCTTACCCGCTCCCACTAATGATCAGAACCTTAATACATCAGTGTGTACTGTGTCTTATGATCATGATGCGCGCACAATAACAACTGCGTTATTGGCCACTGCTAAAGTAAAATTTATTGATAAATTTAACCGCCCTCATTATTTGAGATGCCTGATTGACCCTGGCTCTCAAAGTGAGTACATCTCCGCCGAGTGCAGTAAGCGTTTATCGCTTCCCGTTTGCACCCAAAGCCGTTTCTCTAAGGTACAAGGTATAGGAGGCGCCTCACAGAAAATCCTGGGAGTGACCTCACTTAGATTTACTTCCCGCTTCGACGATAACATTGCATATCACATCGAGCCCATGATGGTTGATTATATCACTTCACAATTACCCGACTCGCGGGTCGATGTTAGCGCCCTTGGCCATATACATAACCTACCCATGGCTGATGATGACTTTTCGGAACCTTATCCAATTGACCTGCTCCTAGGTGTGAACGTGTATTGCCAAATACTTTTATTCAACAAGGTCACAGCTACCAATATGCCAGTCGCCTTGGAAACTACTTTGGGTTATATAGTCATGGGAAATGCTCCCATTGAGTCACCACGTTCTCTATTACACACTCTTTGTGCTTTCACCGCTGATCCGCTTCACAAGCTGGTGGAAAGGTTTTGGAATATCGAGGAACCACCAAGTCAGTTACATTTAAGTCCCGATGAAAAGCAATGTGAGGAAATCTATACTTCCACTACAACGCGTAATGAGGATGGTAGTTATGTGGTCATGCTTCCCTTTAAAGATGATCCTCAAAGGTTGGGTAACTCTTACATAACCGCGAAAAGGAGATTTTTGTCTCTCGAAAGGAAACTTTTACGCTCACCTGATTTGTATGAGAAGTATAACGATATAATATCTGACTATCTTGATAAAGGCATTTTAAATCGTGTGTCGCCAGACGAATGTTCGTCTCCAGGTTATTACCTGCCACATCACCCTGTAGTCCGTGACGACAAATCTACGACTAAGGTCCGCATTGTATTAGACGGCAGCGCCGTGACTGACTCCGGCCTGTCTCTAAATGACATTTTACATAAAGGCCTACATCATCTACAAGCCGACATATTTAACATTTTAGTAAATGTTCGCATACACCGCATTGCATTTTTTGCCGATGTTAGGCAAATGTATTTGTGTATATATACACACCCTGCTCATCGTTGTTATCAACGTATTTTATACCGCTTTTCTTCAGATGGGCCGCTTGAAACCTTGCAATTTGAACGGGTTACTTTTGGTTTACGCTCTAGCCCAATGTTGGCTCTAAGGACTTTACGCCAGTTGGCTCAAGACGAAAGGCAAAGGTGGCCAATCGCGGCTGAAGTTATTGAACGGGACGTTTACATGGACGACCTAGCTTCTTCTGCCGCAACTGTTGATCATGCAGTTCAAACTGCGCTGGAATTGATTCAAATGTTTAAGGCTGGTGGGTTTGATTTAGTCAAATGGACTAGTAACTCCTCCGAGTTGCTACAACATATACCCGAGTCGCATAGACATTCTGAATCTATTTCATTCGATGTTGATGACGCGTTCAAGATTTTGGGTCTTCGCTGGCTTCCCGCGTCTGATAATTTTTGCTTTCAGACTTCAATCCCGCCTTCAGATTTCACCAAAAGGGCAGTCTTGTCCGTGACCGCACGTCTGTATGATGTCTTAGGACTCGTCGGACCCGTAATTCTTTACGCTAAATTGCTAATCAGAGAACTGTGGCTCCTGCACATCGATTGGGATGACAAGTTACCCTCTGATATAGCCGCCCTATGGCAAAGATATTTATCTGAGCTACCTATCATTTCACAGCTCAAGTTTCCTCGCCATGTTGGAATCGAAGAGAATAATTCTAAAATAACGCTTATCGCGTTTTCGGACGCAAGCGAAAAGGCATACGGTTGCGTGGTTTACCTGCACGTGTCTAATAATGACCAACCACCTACTGTTTCGCTATTGTGCTCCAAGTCCCGCGTCGCATCAGCCAAGCCTACAGTAACACTAGCTCGGCTGGAGTTAAATGGGTTAGTACTTCTTGCTAAGCTACTCGGCGCTGTTCATAATTCATTATCCGCACGTTGTCATATCGATGATGTTTATATATTTTCAGACTCGACAGTCGCTCTCTGTTGGGTATCTTCGTCCCCGCATCGGTTTCAGACCTACGTGGCCAACCGAATTTCGAACTTTCAAAGTTTATCACCTTCACAAAACTTATATCACGTTGCAGGAGTGGAGAATCCCGCTGATTTTGTTTCTCGCGGTTTACTACCCTCGCAGATTATAGATAACGACCTATGGCTTCAGGGCCCCCCTTGGATGTCCAAACCAGTCGATGATTGGCCTGTAAGGAAATTTTCTTCCGTTCAAACTCAACTGCCTGAAGAGAAAACTGTTTCTCATGTCACCGTAACAAATGAGATAAATTTGCTTATAACTTTAGGTTCTAAGTTTTCCTCTTGGCTGAAGTATCTCAGGTCCACTGTCATCGTTCTTCGGTTTTTAAAGGTTCTTCCTCGCAACCGCGTTATTACTGCTGAGGATTTAAATTTGGCTGAAAACAAAATAATTCAAGCTATCCAGCAAAACTGTTTTGCTAAAGACATACGGAACATTGCAAATAATAAGCCTTGTTCCACCGCTCTTCGGAAGTTATCTCCTTTTATTCTTGAAGGAATAATACGGGTCGGAGGGCGGCTCTCAAACTCAAGTCTAGATTATAATCATAAGCATCCCGCTCTTATGCCTAAACACGGTCACATTTCTGAATTAATTGTTGATTTTTACCATCGTGAAAACAGTCACGCCGGCCCACAACTGCTCATGTCAATATTACGCCAAAGATATTGGTTTTTATCCGCCAGACGCCTAGTGCGTAATCGCATCCATAAATGTTTACGCTGTTTTAAACTTAATCCCAAAAATACCTTTCCTCCAATGGCCGATTTACCAAGTTGTCGTGTGGAACCTTGTATTAAGGCTTTTACACACACGGGAGTTGATTACACAGGCCCTCTGTCGATTACTCCCACTAGAAGACGAGGTATACAAAGCCAAAAGGCTTATCTCTGCGTTTTCGTGTGTTTGGTAACTAAGGCCGTGCACATTGAGCTAGCCACCGATCTTAGCTCCGCTACATTTCTTAACGCTTTTAAACGCTTTCTGTCTCGCCGCGGTCCTTGTAAGTTTTTATATAGTGACAACGGGACTAATTTTGTAGCTTCACAATCATATCTTAACGATTTATTTAAGTTTTTGGAAACAGAAGAGTACTACTCGCTCTTTTGTAATGAACTCGCTAAACACCAAATCACCTGGAAAAGGTCACCTCCCTTAGGAAGCCACTTCGGCGGAATTTGGGAAGCTAACATAAAAAGTATCAAATCCCTTCTCTTCCGCGTGATTGGTAAACAAATTCTTACGTACGAAGAAATGCTTACGGTGCTTAATCAAGTCGAAGCTGTACTGAACAGTCGACCTTTGTATGTTCTGAGTACCGATCCCTCGGAACCAACCGCTTTGACACCCTCGCACTTTCTTTCTACGCAACCTCTAGCTTTTTTACCCGCTGCTGATGTTAGCAATGAACGGGAAAATTTGTTATCGCGTCACTCCTTATTGGATTCGATTGTTCAAACGTTCTGGAAACGATTTAAGAACGAATACCTTCATAGTTTGCAAATGCGTGAAAAATGGAATACCGCTAGTAATCCTCTCACTACAGGAACAATAGTTCTTCTTAATAATGAAAACGCTCCCCCTCTGTCCTGGAAACTTGGAAGAGTTGTTGAAGTTTTCCCAGGCAAGGACGGTCAGGTTCGCTGTGCAAGAGTGGTTACGGGTGATAGTTCATATGTGCGTCCGACAACTAAATTGTCGCCGCTTCCAATACAGTAGGGTGACCATAATTTTCTTACTTTTAGGATATTTTATATCCAACCGCTTATTATATTAGTTTTTAATTTTAACGTCTCCCATCGTTAAATTCGCTCTTTATTATTCTTCTTTAATCCCGCTGCGCTTTTTATTTCTTTATTTCTTTTGAAGGGAACCTTCAAGGGGGGGAATATGGTGGAAATATAATTATTTCATACATACTTTGCAATAATCCATTTCCTATCTCCTATCCTTTCCTTCAACATGCTCGGTAATTACGCTGTCTCGCTCTGACCACCGCGGTCCAATAATCGATTGCAAGAAGATGGACAATAAGTTGCCTCTGCGCCGTCAAGTGATCTATACATTGACTGCGTGCGTATACTCCGTGTCGTGAAACCTCTAAACTGAATACCTATTTAACAATAAAATACAAGTGTGGTGTACACCCTGTGTTATTTTGAAGAAACTATAGTGCTGTCCATCACAGAGCTGTGTAAGGACATTGCCGTGTGTGATCTCCAAGCAGCCGCGTGGCGCTCAGCGCCTCCATCATCATCAGAAGAAGGTACCGTGCATTCCTTATTTTCTACTGCTGTGATTTGCCCATACTTACACCTTTATTACAGCAGATTTCCCTTCCAAAATATTGCAAAGTGCCTTCGAAACCCCGCTCAACATACAGTCCATTTAAATCCGAAAACATCATCCCTCTTATGCGTGGTTGATGAAGAACCAGCCATCGGAAATAACCACCAATCGTATGGATCGGTCTCACCAATCAAAATAATTACACTACGCACAATAAGAGCTATTTTAGATCCAAACCACCATAATATTATCAAACACATATTCTAATTGTATTAACCTATTTTATTAGGTCAAACCTTACAAGGTACTTCTAAGAACATAGGTACTTTTTACAGCGCACAACAATCGCTTAAGTACAGCGAAAACTGGGCACAAATCACAATCGATTTCAGAAACGAACAAGTGAAAATTCAGTCAGGGATCGATAATCGATTTATTTGGTGATAGATCTGCCATTCTGAGCACAAAGCTATTATTTAAGTAATAAAACTGTAATTATAATAACGAAGTCAATATTCATCTAATGCACTAAAATTTTATTGATAATCCATCTCTCATTTTACACATAATATATTAACATTACTTTGATAATTCATACCTGGGAACTACTTTTGTTTATCTGAGAACGAAAATATTTCGTGGCGATAGATCTATTTCTTAGGTGATACAACTTGATGACAAATATAAATTATGGTGACAAAAAATATAGTTCCCGCTGATAATCATGATGATAATCCTTAGTTTCTCTGTCTAATCAAATTGATGTAATAACATACCTGCTACCTTTCTATCTAAAAATATATCCTGTAATAAAGTTAGGTAGAATGACTTTACGAAATTTCAAAGTCAATTGCTAATAATTTATTGACAATATTTGACAAGCTTTATGAAGGAAAAATCCGAAGATAATAATGTGAAATTCGGCAAGTAAAAATATAAACTGATTGGTTTTACGTCCACCTACGCGGTTTCTATTTTAGAGTTCCCACTGAAATGAGAAAACGGAGGCTCGATCACTTTGTATGCTACTCTCTCGATCTTTGCTTAACCGAGTATAATAGTTCCGTAAGTACAAATACTTCTATGCCTAGCTATTTTAAGTAATCTGAAATAAAAATTGCTTGACATTTCAACCTGAACCTAATTACCCTTAATAAATTGCTTCCATATCATCGTCAGACTGGCACATTTTTCGCTTCGATGAAAGACACTACAGATGGAGGGACGCGTGTCAAAAGTCCAAATACTCTTTTGGCACGCGTCAGGCTCCGTGCAACTAGCGCCGGACGCACTATCTAGATTCTAGAGTTTATTATAATAATAATAATAATATTCTTTAATTCAGACACATGATCCATTTTTAAATTATATAGGCATTAAATAATAACACATTACAAAGTAATTAAATAAAAAAACATTAAAATTTAAGGTACTTACTAAGTTTAAGTACATACGTCAGGTGGCAATATACACCCACCGTTTATAGGTGTATAGGTGTCTTATTTCATCTATGGGCGGTTCTGTACCGATACTATTGCTTTTATTTGCTTTTTACTATTGCTTTGAAAATAATGGATAAGGGAAAAAAAAGTTGAAAATTTCGAAACTGTCCAATAACTCGAAAACCGTGTGATTTTTACTGGGTACAATTTTATTTTGTGAATCACCCGGCTTAATGTACATCCAATTATCACCAAGAAGGTGCTTTCAGTTCCATTTTCAAAAAGAAAGTACACAATGCACGAGTGTATTGTTTGTTTTGTAGTTCATATAATCTCTTTGGTCTGTTTCTACTTTGACATTGTGCGTAGATTTTTGAGATAAGTCGTTACTTTATTTGTTATAAATAAATATTTCACTGATTTAAATCATAAATCTCAAACAATTAGTAGCTTAGGTACGGTTTGTTTTGCGGAGAAAAGGTTTCTTTCGAAATTAATAAAAAACTTTTTGACAACAAAACCTACGCAAAACGTACGAAAAATGTCTATAATTACTAAATATCTTCAGTAACGTAAATGTGTGTGTGCAGGTAGGCACAGACTTACAAACTCAAAATGTATAGGCAAAGGTAATCTGTTTCCATCCTCTCTAGAGACAAGAACAATGTTGTAAGTGGAAATAATGCGGTACTCACCATTATAAAGATGTTTTGTGTGAGTAATAAACAAAGCTGGTTTTTATTCAAAGAAGACTGACATAAAAGCTGTCAGATGGCTCAGACGCATGAGGCGTATATGGATTTTGGTGGTCTTGACAACATTATTTCTAGTACCGGGTACTGTTCTTCCTTCACCAGGTTCAAAACTCGCTATAGCCTTTGAGTGCCAGCGCTCCGTGGGACTTGCACGTTTTACGCCCGACTACAGAAAAATTACTTTTTAATAAGTATCCAACATATGTGTATGCATAAAAGGTAGGCAAAGCTATAGTGAACTATTTTAGAAAGCGGATTTTCAAATTTCTTTCCATCCAAAGGTTGCCTGGAAGAAATCGCTGTAAGCGATAAGGCCGCCCATTGTACTATTATGTTTAATGTTTAGATAATATATCTGTTTCTTTTAGTTTTATTTTGTGGTGTACAATAAACAATTTTGTATTGTATTGTATTAATAAATTAATGAGCGTGCTAAATAATAATTTTGTAATTTGGAGCAGTTGCTCCGTTTCCTCATAATTGAAGGAGCCATGTACCTTTCTTTTACATTCTGCTTGACTACATTAAGTCTACAATGCTTTGTTGTAAAGCAGAGAGCCCAGAAAAAAGTTGGTTAGAGCACACCCGTACTGAGGGTGAGGCGCGGGTTCGAGTCCCACCGAAACCGATAATTTTTGGGAACTTATTTCATTTCTTAGCCCAGAAAAAGTTGATTGCGTTAAGCGTACACTGTATTAGTTTTAAATTTTGCAAGGATTCTGACTTTTTGTTGTGTTCTTGTTGAGTGAATTAAATTGCCATATATCTTTACTTTTTATCTTTATCATTATAAGCCAGTGATTCCCACAGCTCCTGAACCAGCTAGACCCAAACTTTTTCATATGTGTCTATTTCTTGGTTTTATGGCTTTCTCAGATTTCCACGCCTCTTAAAACATCGGCATCTTGGTAATTTAAATATTAATAAGTGGCTTGAAGTGACAGAATTCAATAATTTTATGAACAATCGTTTTGGTTTCAGTGTGACTTTTCAATTTATCCCATCTCTATTTAAAAGTTTTGTTTCGGAAATATTGACACTGCCCGTATGATTTTAAGGTTTACTTTACAACTTTCCCTTTAGCTTTTAAAACAGTAGGAACTTATACGACTTGACGACGAAGTCTCGGGAAATCCTACCATTTGAGCTTCGAGATCCATAGGTAGGTACCTACTAATATTCTATATTCCAGAGTAATTCTGTCAGTTTGTCTATTACCTTTACACGCTTATATGGCTAAACGGATTTTAATGCAATATTGCATTTGTATTCTCGATTAACATAGAAATCTATCTGCAAACAAATTTTTGTATTTTTTGATGTTTTTAGTATGAAATGTAATCATTGAAAAGTAGATATTTTAAGACACAATCACCAAATTTCTGAACGTAACGTCACCGTTCACGTATCGTCATGAAGCTATATTTTTTTAAAGATAGAAAGAAACAAAATTATTTAATAGACACAACAGATCAATTACAAATATAATGGTTTTCATCGTTCATTTGTTTCTTTTATTTTTATTGAAGGCACTTTGAACTGACGAAATGAACGGTGACGTCACAGAAAAAGACCAGCGTTTTTATCACCCAAAACTAAGTACAGTTTTTTTCTCGTTTTTTTTTCATGATATAAAAATATGTGTATTTTTTTTCGGTAGTTAAATTACTTATATAATCGATAAAAAAAACTATGCATTTTAATGGCAACGGTAACCCGGGGACGGACCTATACTACTTTTTACTCGGCTGAAACGTGTGCAAAGCCGCGGTGGGATACTACTGTAGATATATTTCCCACTGGATTAAATACAACCTACATTGTTATGTTTGACAGGTTGTTTTCTAAGCTCTGATTGGCTATGACCTTTCGACTTTTACGTCAGAAGTTGTGCACTTGGCGGCTTTTGGCATTTGTGAAAGTAACCCTATAGAAAATAAGGAAATTTGGCTTTGTACTAAGATAGATACTAGGTATTTGTAAAATATTACGCATCCAAAAATATCTCCCCAAACACGTCATTGTCCAAATAACATTGCATTGCTACTGGATGTAATAAACGATCTCGATTTTGCATTCTGCATTGTTTTCGTTTATCGCCTTTTTGTGTAAAGTCAACCGTCACTGATCCATGCAGATACATTTTTGTTTTAAATCGGGCGCAGCGCAACCGAATTTGGCAAAACTGAGCCAGATAATGCTGTTTTTCACATCTGGTGGTAGGGTTGGAACCACAAAATAATAAATAATTCTTACTTAAGTTGAACTTGCATATGTTGTATATTTATTATATGTTGTAACTTTAAATGTTAAGCACCGCCATCCCTTCCTTTTCTCTCAATTGTTCTGGTTGCCTGGAAGAAATCGCTTTAAGCGCTTTAAGCTTATCATTAATTTTATACAATCTGTTTTTCTTTTTAATTTAAGGTGATTAAAGAAGTATCTATCTATCTAACTTGCTAGACCAACATTTCTTTCACTGAGAGATACTTAATAGATAGGTAATATTTTGCAAATAGGGTAACCCAACAGTGCAAAAAAATAGCTAATCTTGCGTGTATCGGTCGTATATCGTTCGGGTCGACAACGTCACTTTTGGAGAAGCAGAACAGATACCCTGTACCTACAGGGGTATTTAGTCTACTGAGGCCGCTCGAACTCATCCCGCGGGATCAAAAGTCAAAAGTCAAACGTCAATAACTTTATTTCTTTAGGCTTACAAAAAAGCACTTAGACAAGTCAAATTTTATACATAAATAACAAGTCGACGATCAGTCCCTAATGAATATTTTGAATCGGACAACTGATCCCATTGACCCATTTTATCTGCATCACAATTCACAAAGGTCATTTTCATGACCTTCAGTTACTTCACCACAGAATAACATGACCATGACTGACTGACCATTAATTGTACATTATTGCAAAGGCAGCGAAATAGGCAATTGCAGGTGTTTTTTATTCAAAAGTAATGATAATGACAATATTAATTCCGCGCATGTTTAAGAAAATTTTATAAAATTTGCGGGTTCAAGTCCCGTCAAAGTCGATTTTATTTCAATTTTATTTATTTGCTAACATGTACGTACAATTCATTCTTAGCCTATGTGAATGGCTAGGTGTGGGTGGTCAGTGCGTCCTACCCGTCATGACTTACGGAGCTGAGACGCGGACACTCACGGTAGGGCTTGTCCACCAGTTTAAAGTCGCCTAGCGAGCTATGGAGAGAGCTATGCTCGGAGATTCTCTGAAGGATAGGATTCGCAACGAGTACATCCGACAGAGAACCAAGGTTGTCGACATAGCTCAAAGGATTAGCAAGCTGAAGTGGCAGTGGGCTGCACCCTGTAAGGGCACTGCAAAAATATTTGGTTAATACCAAATATTGTAATATAGTATTTGGTATCTATTATGAAATTTCTTTAGAGTGATGACAACAAAAGCTGCAAATGATAACGACGCAATACCCAATAGACCATTGTGAATTTACCAGCATTGCCGAACCTTGAATAAACTTTAGAAAAGTATGTAAATCAATGTTACATACTATTAATAGCCGTTTCTCGAGGGAAATCAACGGAACTTTGGTACAGACATCAATCGTAAGCCGAGTTCTCGATCATGGATTTTCGAAACTTTTAACTCAGTCGGTGAGTAGCTTTAGTTCAGTTATACAGGGTGCCACGAAATATGTGTACTAGCCAAAGCCAAAAGGGGGTAATTCTGGACCCCGAGATGATCAACTTTTCTTCTAGGATTTTTTTTATTTCGAAAATTTCGTAACCTAAAATAAAACATTTTTCTTTGTATTCGTGTTATTTTATGTGAAAAAAATCACTTGGTAGATAAACATTTTATTTCCATCCTACCAAGTCAAGAAAAACCTCAAGTAGGAGCATTTCCTTAAATATTTTGGGATGTAGAGAAACATTTAGGAAAACGTCCAAAATTCCTGCGATACAAAACATTGTTCGGGACTCGGAAAATCTTTTCAATAGTTTGTGAGGCACGCACACGACGTGCCCAGAGTTAGGGCACATTCACACCGGCACACGGTAGATTAGTTTTTTACTAAACCTTACCTTACACTGTCATGGCCCCCGCGCACATGTCCTGTCCATCTTTGTATACGGGTACACCGCCAAGGCTTGCGAGTGAGTACGATATACTTAGCTAAAACCATCTCTCCGTCAATAGTGGATTGATTTTAGTGGTTTTTAGTTGTCAGATAACTAGTTTCCGCCCGCGGCTTTGCAAGCGTTGTTTAAGGTTATTTCTGTCCTGTGGGAACTGATTTATGGAATAAAAAGTAGCCTATGTTTTATTCCAGGACAGCCTTTGTTATATTTTAGGCCTAGAACTATCTGTATGCAAATTTCAGCCCGATCCGTTCAGTAGTTTTGGCGTGAAGAGTTAACAAACATCCATAAAAACTTGCGCGTTTTTAATGTTAGTAGTAATGTGATAATCCCTGGGTGGTAGTCACTGGTACTCCCTTACATACATATTTTGAGAGATTACTAATTATCTAAGGTTTTTTGTTTTAAAGTGTGGTACTAAAAAATCCACCTGTGGTACTAAAAAATTCAGTAACAATCCATTATTTTATTTCATATGATTATTAGGTATTTGTCCCGATAAACTTATAAATAAATGTAAATATCTAGGAAATAAAGTCCCAAAAGCGTTCGATTTCGGCGGGACTCGAACCCGCGCCCCACCCTCAGTACGGGTGTGCTCTAATCTAACCAACTAAGCCACGAAATCATGTACTCGCTTAGTCGAAAATCTATGGGATTTCTTACGGACTCTAGCGCCGCCGTTAGCTCACAGGGGAAACATTGAAGTTTATCCAAACCTGTATAAAGAATAAAGTTACATTTAGTTCGTTTGACGAGAGGTGTTACCGTTGCCTAATTCTAAGTTTTTTGTACTCTGGGTAACCTCAAAGAAATTAAATACTTACATAATTAATATGCAATATAATAATAATATCCTTAGTAGTGTAAATTTAACGAAATAGGAAGTTATTTAAATATTATTTTAATTAATTACTTAAGTATCAGTAAGACATCTTGTTTTAGAAAAGGATTCTGAAACTCCAGTGTGGCAGCAGCCCCCTTCTCGGTATGCCGTCGGCGCACACGGTACGAAAGTTTACCTCCAGAGAATGGTTAATTTCTTGGAACTTGCCATTCCCGCCACGGATTCACACCTAAGGAGGATTTGATACTGGATTACAAACTCAGCAAAGCTTGTATAGTAGTAACTACGCTGAAACCAGGATCTGGTTCCAGTGTTTCCTACTCTTCAAAACAGTTCTAAAACTTGCCAATTTATAACCGTGAATTTGAAAAATTAAATCGAATTTTTGATCGATTGTATAACGAGGGCATTTCGACTACCTCTGTAGCGCAGTGGGCGAGGGTCCGCTTGAGACGGGGGTGCAGGTTCAATTCTCGCCTCGGGACAAATGTTTGTACGATCTGTAGATATTTGTTCCACGTGTTCAGGGTGTTTTTATGTATACTACTATATGTAATACTAGTTTCTGCCTGCGGTTTCGCACGCGTTGTTTCTATGGAAACGTTTAAAGGTGATTTCTATCCCATGGGAACTGATTTATGGAATAATAGTCATGCCTATGTTTGATTTCAGGATTAGAATTACCTATATGCAAAATTTCAGCCGCAGCAGTTCAGTAGTTTTGGCGTGAGGAGCTAACGTTGTTACTATGCCAAAGTTTGGATGTTTGAATGGATGTTTATCCATTCAAACATCAAAAGTTTCACATTCATAATATTAGAGAGATGTGATTATATTATGTTCAGTATATTATCTGGTAACCCATAACAAAAACTCTGCTTAGTTTGGGGCTAGATGATGCTGTGGGTGTAAATTTTCCAGCATTATTATTAATGAGTTTCAGTTGAAATCAACATAAAAACTTCTTGTCCCTTGACAATACTCATTGGAAAGGAAATAAAATTACAGTAAGCTTTCCCAGCCACTCAGAGTAAAAGAGACAAGACATACGTAACTTCCACAAGAATAACAAAGCCATAAATAATTCGCAACACTATAGTTTCAGAGTTTCCGAGAATCTTTTGAGAAATAATGTATTTTTCCAACACGATCGATCGAGGCAAGTTTATATCTACTTCAGAAAGCTTTCGATAGCATTCGACGATATTCAAGTCTCAAAGTTGGAAACTTATACTATGTTCTAAAACCTAATATATTTTATGTCAACAAAGACATTTTGTATAAAAAAAATGAGTAAATACGGCGAAATAGGTTCGCATTTTTGAGACAAGGACGAGCAAACACCGCGTGGTGAGTCTTATCTTTCGCGAAAAAATAAAACCGTATGTAATCGTCTAAAGTATTTAGTTAAGTACTTTTTAGACGACATTTCATTAAAATATGTTGAATAACTAGCAAATGATATTGCTTTTCCGTAGTGAAAATGTAAATTTAGAGGAAACTTTACGATTTATTTGTATCGAGTCAAGTTGAGTTAATTGTGTTTGGACTTTATGAGTCCAAATTCCAAATCCAAGTTACAAACAAAAATCCTTAACTTTTGATGCTCATCAAAAAATATTCAAGAAAATACTGTTTATTTACCTTTAACCATTACCTTAAAATTGATTTTCCATACACACAAAACGTGATTTTTGGGACTCATTTCACCAAACCGATAACATTATCAGAACACAACAAGGTAACAGCAAGGCAATCACTAAAACAAAAACACAAGCTTTTCGGCTCATTATTTTCGTTCAAAAACGAACGAGAGATGAATAATAATGAAGAAATAATAATAAATAATTCCGGACAATTCACACAGCATTATCTAGCCCCAAGCTAAGCAGAGCTTGTCTTATCGGTACTAGATAACTGATATACATAATACAAACACATTACATACATAGATATATTTATAATACATAGAAAACGACCAGAACACCCGGAAAAAATAACTGCAGATGGCACAAATATTTGTCCCAAAGCGGGAATCGAACCCGCAACCTCCTGTGTCGCAGGCAGACTTTGCCCACCGCGCCACAGAGGTCGAATGAAATAATGATTAAAAGCTTTCAAAACCAAAAATTGTATCAACCTTCATAGTCTCCGATGAATATACCAGTAACGAAAAATATAGTTCACAGTAGTACTTCATTTGTTTTGTAACCCTTTTGTTTACAAAAGATATCCAGAATCCTAGAAACGAGTGTACGTCCATTTGCACTAAATTCCTAACGCTTTAAATGGCTGGTGAAAGCGGTCATTGGCAATTTCATATTTCATTTATTTTTGCTTGCATGTAGGTACTAGAGATGGGCCGAACATGGGTTTCACCGAATACGAACATTCGGCCGAATATTCGGTAAAACTTTTACCGAACCGAATATTCGGCCGAATATTCGGTACATTTGATTCCGTTCCGTCGTATATGAGATATCATATTTGTCTTATATCTCAGTAGACTATAATTAAGTTCCTAACTCTTAATGTGTAGATTAAGTGATTGATCTCTTAAATATCAACCTGAAAAGTACAAACAAATTACTAATTTTCTTTATAAAGAACTATATTGGTTGAATAGGATAGGTTTAAACGTTTAATATCAATAAATATATTTTGCGACTCTATGCTGAGTAGAAACTAGAAAAAAATATTATTCATAATCTACTAAGGTGTTGTGATTTGATTCAGCTATTCTCTAACACAATAAAGACTGACCGAAATAAATATCTTGTTTATTTTCCTTCAATGAAGGCCTGTTTAATATATTATTATAAAGATTTAACACAGAAGCCTAATCCCAAAACAGCTAGATACCTATATTTTGCATTAAGTTATTATGGATTCCTTGCCTACCCTGCAAGGCATCCGGCGTGAAGATTGAAGTTATTATCTTTTTACCAACCTACTTTAATTGAAAATAAAGCTTCAGTGACGACAAAATCAGAAAGCTACACTCTAAAATACTTACTTCATTACACTGTATACTCAAATCATGATAATACACGGGTCTTAACAGTAAAAACTTTGAGTATCACTTTGCCGAACATTAGGTGATTCAGCCGAATATTCGGCCGAATATGAATATTCGGTAAAGCTGCCGAATATGCCGAATACCGAATATAAAACGAATATTCGGCCCATCTCTAGTAGGTACATTCCATCTTATTTCTAAGGTAATTGGTTTTCACTAGGTACATAAATGCACCCTGGAAGGGCACTGCAAAACAGTTATTTTTACATTGTCAAATGGAATTTTACAATAACATAAATTTCATTTCTTAAAATTACTTTCAGCGGCATACGTTATATCTGGGAAAACGGGAACTTTAAACTACTTTAAGCTAAACTACACTTTAATGTTTATTATGATAAAATATTGACGATCTCTGTGGCGCGGTGGGCGAAGGTCCACCTGCGACGCAGGAGGTTGCGGGTTCGATTCCCGCCTTGAGACAAATATTTGTACGACCTGCAGGTATTTGTTCCGGGTGTTCTGGTCGTTTTCTATGTATAATAAAAAGTATATGTAATGTATTGTATTATGTATATCAGTTATCTAGTACCCATAACACAAGCTCTGCTTAGCTTAGGGCTAGATAATGCTGTGTAAATTGTCCATCATTATTTATTTATAATGTATCACCTTCTTATTGGTACGCGCGTTGGTCTGTCAGACTGAATTTATGTAATTTTTTTTATTTGTAATGCGCTGTTTAATTAGTTATGTTTTGACGTCTGCAGAGAAGTAAGATTTTTAATGTTTTTTTTGTGGAACCGTATGTTTTTTGTAGCTCGTAATAATAAGCTTTTTTTAGGCTGTTTTAAAGGACTGTACCTACTAATAAAGGAAATAATTTCTATAACATTGATTTATTTCTTGAAAGCATTTGAAAGCACTTAAATTAAACACATTTTTAGTAAGGCTTTTTTATCAAAATTATAGAAGAACAAGCACGGTGCCAGATACCGCAAGTTCGAGTGATGACACTCGAACTTGAGGTATCTGGCACCGTGCGCGGATACGAGTATATGCGTTTTTTTGGCAGTGGTTCAGAAAGGTTAAAACCCAATTGTTACCTCTATCTAGTGCCTCCTTTGTCTTAGCACGATTGTTTTTGTTGCAAATAAATACAAAGGTACAAATGTTTGGTCGCGCAAGAAATTCAAAATGTTTCTATTTATCATGTAGATTTTAGTTACGAAATCTTGTAAATGTAGTATAGGTACATTTAAAAACATATTTAAAAAAAATCCCAATTATTTTTATATTGTTTCACAGCAAAAGACTTAAAATTGTCGCAAAAGTACTAACTTACTAGTTATAATTACTTGTGGAACACGAAAACAAGAAAAAAAAAACAAAAAAATATAATTTCCCGCGCGACTGGGGACGATTCACCTTAACAGAAAGGGGTACCGCCTCGGGCAGCATGCTAATCAGATAACATACGATAACGTACGTGCAAAGATCCGTATCTTCTTCAGGATTTAGCTTTGGGAATAAACTTATCATAGTTTCAAAGGCTATATCTGAGTTTCTGCGTAGGGTTTGTAACGTGGTAAGAATTTCATAATCTGTGTTTAGGAATTAGGTTCAAAGAATGTATGGTGTCAAACGGTGTCGAAGAATTTATGATAATGACGATACTTACTCATTGATTTTTATTTATAAATTTTTCGTTCAATAATTTGATTTAATGTATTTTCTTAAATTCTTAAATTCTTTATTGTACACACAAGAAATATAAATACATAAAGTAAGCAATTAATGGCTATGTACAAAGGCGAGCTTAACCCTAAAAGAGTTTTCTTACAGCAAACCTGAGGGTATAATGAGAGATAGTGCAATGCGTGTGGATAGATTTTTGTGTACATACAAATTAGAAAACAAAAAAATAAAAGTTCAAATAGTATAAATAAATAAATAAAGCAAATAATACACAAAATAAAATATATAACGATCTGTATCAAATGAATATAATACCTAAATATATGTATATATATATATATATATATCTGCTATGACTGAAGAGATAATGCTCCTTTACCTTTGACTTAAATACAAATAATATTTTCTTGGATTTTATTTTATTTCATTTTAATTTAATTTTAGTACCTAAGGAATACTAACACTAATATAAGGTCATTTTGGCATACGAACTTACTAACAGATTATGGATCAGTGAAGTCGAAGTTGAAAGGAATTTTATTTATTAATTCCAAAGGATATTCGAAAAAGGACAGATCGTTTTTAAAATATAAAATAATTCCCCTTCAAGACTTTTTATTATGAAAAGTACCTGCTTCATATAACAGTAATAAAATAAAACAGTCCTTGAAACATTAAATAAACTTTATTCTAATTAATAAATACAAAATACCCTATAACTAATTAGCCTTTATTGAGCACTAACTCTTTCCAATCTTACAGCTGTTTCAAGAGTTCTTCAAACATTTCATCTTAGCCAACTTATACCTATCTACGTACCTACCACTGGTCTGTTCCTCTGCAAGGTATGAGTTTTCTTCAGCGTTAAAAACTGATCCGTTCATTCATCTTTCATTCAATTTTCAATCATAAAACCATTCTAAGCTTATTTACGCATCCACCCACATGCTAGTCAAATAAAACCAAATCGCCTTTGGGATGATAGATTTGACATTATGTACAAACTAAATAACAGCCATGGCGAGACCGCTATGACTCGCCCAACATACGGACAGACCATAACAAATTATTGTTAAGCAGTTATCACGCCTCCGACAAACTTTCCACTTCTATAACATGCCGATGCTTCTTCTTCTTATGAATCCCGTCAAACTCGTCGTGAATCTCCGCTAAAGTCCGTCCCTTAGTCTCCGGAACGAAGAAATATACAAAAATGAACCCTATGATGCAGACAACAGCAAAATGCCATAACGCCCAACCAGGTTTTACCAACACCACCAAATTTTGGTATAGTTTAGTCACACCAAAGGCCAACAGCCAGTGGAATCCAGCTGTGATGGCGGTAGCTCTCCTGGTGACGTTTCGGGGGAATATCTCTCTTAGCATCAGCCATGGGATGGGTCCTGCTCCAGCAGCGTAAAAGCTGACAAAAACACAGAGAGCAAAAAGGGGAATCCAGGCACTTTCAACTTCCATTGTCTGCAACAAATGGTAGTAGACCCCCAAACAGCCTAAGCATAAAGCCATCGTCAAAAACGATATTAACAGCAACAATCTTCGCCGTACGACTTTCAACAACATAGTCGAGAAGTAAGTAGAAGATACGAAGCAGAAGCCGAGAATTATAGGTGATCCAGGGCTGAGAGTAGTGGAGAACTTCTCGAAGATAGTCTTCGCATAGAAAAGGATGGGATATATCCCAGTTAACTGCTGAAAGATCATGAGGCCAAATGAGACAACTAGAGCTTTGATCGTTCCTCTTGTTCTGAAGAGTTCTCCGAAGGTGACTTTGTTTTTGGCAGCGTTTCTCATGTGTTCTTTGAGAGATTTTATTTCTGAGTCGACGTCGTTGTCGATTCCTCGAAAGTAGCGAAGGGCATCCTTGGCTTCGTGGAACTTCCCCTGGGACATGAGATAGGCAGGGGATTCGGGGAGGAATATGAACGCGACGAAGAATGCTATGGGAATGCTCGCGCAGAGCACGGAGAACCAAGTCGGGTTTTCTATCATACCTGGAAAAATAAAAAGCTGCTGTTACAGGGGTTACCTTCTTGCTTCAGAACGTTCTTATCATTATTATTAACATTTGCATTCGGATTTACCCACTGCTGGATAAAGGAATGTATCAAATAGTTTTCCATTTAATTTTTTCGTCATTATACTCGTAAATATTACACCTGGTATATAATAGTCTGGTTTCTAATGTATGCAATCTGGCCTATGGTATGGTGATCAAAACAAAACCAAACCAACCAATAATCCAAACCACCAAAAAACCAACCACAATACAAAACCAGCGTTCAAAACTCATGCATGCCACACCATGTTCGTTCAACTCACCAATAATATACCCAAAGAGAACCCCACAGCTGAGATGCACATGGTAGAAGTTAGCCAGCGTGGGTAGGGTATTCGGTTCTGCGATGTCTTCTACGTAGGGAGGGATGGCGACGCTGAAGGCTCCTAGCGCAACGCCACCCACGAAGCGTCCGACAAAAAGACCGTATACGTTGGGGCTGAGGACAGAACAAGGTATTTAAAATTAGATCTTGAATATCAGAGCCTTTTTCTTTCTGCCTTCATTCTTTGCAATCTAAGGTGCTATATCACAAGTCCGGGCAATTAATGTCTCGTTTGTCCCGCCATTGTTTGCTAGGAATCTGAGTGAGTTCTGAGTGGGTGAACATAAAAACGTTTTTTAATCAGCCTCTTTTCATTATATTTTTTAATTAACCGTTTTCCATCCACTGCTTAGCTGGGGCTTCCTGTCGTTCATGCTATTTGCTTCAGTCCTAAGCCAGTCTGTGTTAAACCCCACCAAGGATAACAATAAAATTATGTCTAAGAAAACATTAATCTTTTTCTGAAGGCTTCTAAGCCGAACCTACGTCGATAAAAATGAAATCACTTCTCACCTAGAAGCGACCAGGATCCAAGACACAAGTAGTGGTAGCGCCAAGTACAGTAGCGTTTTCTTTCTTCCAAAGTTTTCGGAGATGAGGCCAGCTGGTACGGAGCCGAAGAGTGCACCGAGACAGAGCAGGGACGCCACCCAGGACGCTTCTGAACCCGTCAAATGCTGGAAGAAAAATACGGGTCATCATGGTTTAAAACTCAACTGCTGTTTTGAGGTGTCATGTGTGGAATCCCCGATATTATAATTCATCCTCAGACATCGCTAGCTTTGTTCAGTTGAGACTTGCCACCGCGGCCGAAATTGAGATTAGGGTACCCGTCCGCAAAAAACTCATCCGCGGATGAGACGTCCACTTCACTTTTTAGTAGGGGTACAACTATTCAACTACCTATTTATATTTGGGTCTTCGATTTTTTACTTAAGTACCGGTTTGAGGTTAAGACACGGGTTGAGCTGTTCGTATCCAACAACAGTAAGTAACAAAGTTACTGCAAGTACAATCGGTATAGCACTATTCCAGCCGAATTCGATCTACAATGTTTGTAAACAAACCACCCATACTTATTCTAAAATTCACTCAGTTACTGTCTTTTTATACACAAGTTACATTATTTTTCGATTTGAGATTCTTCTTTTGATAAATATTGATTACAGTTATATTATTATATGGAACTCGACACAAAGCAAGAGAATTATAGAATTTAAGAGTTAGGATTATTTTTGGTTATTATCATCAACATTAACAACTTCAATGCTAGTTTAATGTCATTATTATTAAATGTAAACTACAATAGTCAAGGTGCATTAAATGTTAAGGAGAACTCAGTGCCTAGACAAACCTAACATAGGCTTTAAGGCACTACTAACCAATTTATGTAACCAATGTTTTTATGAATAAATTATATATCTATCTATCTATAGTTTTTTTTGTTTACAAATATTTCACTTCAAGTTAGGCTAGTGTATAGAAGGTACACTCACCACTTGTTTCTGGTTAGAAAGGAAGGCAGCGGTCGCGTTCTCCTCAGAGCTTAGCCCGCTCGACGTCTGAAAAAAAAAACAGTGGAAATATAATTATAATGTGGCACCATGAATAAAAACAAAACAGTTTTTGTTCACTATCACATCTTTTGATAATGGAATACTAGTGGGAAGAAATGGGGAACTAAAGAGAAGAGAGAACAAGGTAAATTTATAAAATACCGTTAATGTTTTTACAAACAGTAACAGTACGAGTGAGTTGCAAAAATTATCAATGAATAAATTGAAACAAATTGTCAAACATGTCCTTTGTAAAAAGGATAAATATCAGATTATCTAGACGATAAAAAATCTTGGAAAGACTTTTGCTCCAACTCGAAAACAAGCATTCTTACAAGGTAAAGGTTTCTCTTTCGCTTCTTTACTTTGAAAAGATTGAAGTGAACAAAAAATCAAAGTGATCACTTTATTACCTAGCTTTACATAGATTAAAAGTAATTTTAATTTTTGTGACGTATCCAAGAGTCCTGTAAGGTTTAAAGGAAATAAAGCACTTTGAAGTTGAAGTTTGAAGTACGGAGTCTAAGGCCCGTTATAATGAAACCATGCCAGTAAAGCTTTCACCATAAAAGATCTTTACTTAAGCGTAGATCGGTGACTGATCTAGTTTTTGTAATACGGGCCTAAGTCTTCATTATATGCATGGACGGATCGTTTGTTCTTGAACTCCGTTTTAGATAGCGATTTGCGACCCACATAACAGTAACTAAGTACCTAGTGGAAATACAGACTTAAGAAGACAGACAGTAGTGTTAACAGTTGCACTCGGGAAACAGACTCAAAACTCCCATTACATAGTTTTTAAGTACGCTGGCAAAGCATTTTTTTAATAAGGCTGAGCACCTGTGCAAAAAATTGGCGATTCTGTCTGCGGGTTAAAAAACAACCATTCGCGTAGGAATTTACAAACCGTAGACAGAATGGTAATTCTGTCTACGGTCTGTCTGCGCCTATTCGGTGCCTGGTGAGGCGCCCAGGTTTATGTGGTCTGAGGTCACCTCAAACAGGTTCCACCTGCAAACCAGCGCTACCTTGCCTTAATGTGAGGGAGCATTAAGCTGAGGTGGAACCCTTTGATTTGCACCGTTACAGCAAGTAGGTATATATATAATTGTATTCCTTATTATTGTCACCGTGTATAGTATATAAGTTTTTTTTTTGTTCTGTGCTGTAACCGAGCTTATCAATAAATGCTTCTCTATCTCTATCTCTTTATAGAAGGATATAAAACCTACATAATACAGACTTTAGAAGACAGACAGTAGTGTTAACAGTTGCGCTCGGGAAACTGACTCTTTAGTTCCATTACATAGTTTTAAAGTACGCTGATAAAGTTTTTTGGTAAATAAGGCTGGGTAAAGTAAATTACACCTGTACAAAAAAATTGCCCAGGTTTATCCTCATACGAGAAGGATATAAAACCACCTATACCCACTGAAATTACGGGCTAAAGAAAATCTGGTTGGTTGGTTGTAAAAACTGTCTCTCAAAGTCCAAATTAAACTTAAAATAAGAGATCCGAAATTAACATGTGTCACCTAAACCCTCGTATCGCACAGAGCCGTAAATTTGAACTTGCGCGCCTTTGGGGAAGTTTCGGGGATTAGAGGCAGCTAGTTCACTATACCCAACCCGCATGGTATTATTCCAGAAATCCCCCACGGCCGTCCCCCACATGGGGATTACCGGATTTTTTTTCCTGAAATCCCCCAAATCAAATCAATCAGTCTCGTGGGGGATATCAGGAAAAAATATATCGGAAATCCCCCATAATAGCTCGACCATGAATATGAATTAGTTCGTAATCTCACTAATATTATAAACGTGAAAGTTTAGATGGATGGATAGATGGATGGATGTTTGTTCCTTTATCACGCCAGAACGGCTGAACGGATCTGGATGAAATTTGGCACAGAGATAGATTATAGTCTGGAATAGAACATAGGCTACTTTTTATCCTGGAATTCCCACGGGAACGGGAACTACACGGGTGAAACCGCAAGGCGCTGGGAGTAACCTATAAATCGTCTCCGCTGGCTGCCAATGGCGGACCGCTCACCTCTACAATGAGAAGTATCCGAAGGGCAATTATATATCAGTTCATAATTCATAATTCTTTATTGCACTAAAAATAACCTATTTAGAAACCTTAAACAAAGAGAGGTATCGCAAAGGTCAGTTGCCTTAATAGACGGCGTTTCAGAGAACAGCACTGCAGTTTTAGCTAAACCGATATCCCGCATTCTGTTATTACAGCAGCAAAAGAAATATAATATTAAATATTTTTAAGCTTACGCGATCTGAACACATAATTATTAATACTATTTAACGGGTATTTATCGCGTTTATTTACCTATTTACCACGGCAGTGTGTAAACCTGTCGAAACGTTGAGCAAAATAGGTAAATAAACGCGTTAAATACCCGTTAAATAGTATTAATAATTAAATATAATATTAGCTCGTAGTGACCCAGCTGATTTTAGACACAGAAATTCAAATAAATTTGAATCCGGCACCGCTAAACCGAAGTTTGGACCGCGATAAAAACCTTTGTAAGTAATAGACGCTTGCCCGCAGTAGGTTTCGTTTGAGGTTTAGTTTAAATTCTCTGCGGTCTCGGGCCACTGGCGGTAGGCCCTTTGTAATAAAGTTTTGACAGAAAGGTAGAATAGAAATGTTCAAACGGTGTTTTTTTTGGAAACTAATTTCAGTTTATATTTTTAAACTTACGCGATCTGAACACGTAATTATTAGTACTATTCTCTATATCGATATTTCCATGTGGTATAGTCAAAGCTAATAACGTTGGTTTCGTTTGATTTGACTGTTGTCTATGACATAAGCTTAGGCGAGTGAAGTAGGTAAATAGTTAGGTACTATTTAACGGATATTAATGGTGTTTATTTATCTATTTCAGTTTCAGTCATCTCGTGACCATGACAGTATGTAAACCTGTCGAAACGTCGGGAAAAATAGGGAAATAAACGCGGTAAATACCCGTTAAATAGTACTTATAATTAATTTCAATCTAACTATTTACCTGCTTCACTCGCCTAAGCTTATAAAACAAAATAAAATAAATATAATTTTTTATTGCAGATAACTGTGATCCATAATTTTTTTAGTAGCGGAAATATCTCTTTTAATTAATGTTAGTATTCAAAGTACCTACTTATGTCATAGACAACCAGTCAAATCAAACGAAACCAACCTCATTTGCTATGACTATGTCACATGGAAATTCGATAAATCATTGTGGTCGGGTATGTCGGGACTTTGAACTCACTGAAGTCAATACAAATTCCACAAAGCCACATGATTTTCTACTAGAGTAGATATATAAATAGAGAAAGATCAAAAACCTTTCGACTCCTCTATCATTTGACTGACATTGCTCATAGAACAAAAACGGTCAAAGAACTTAAATATTCAACATGTTCATAAAACAACCTTAAAACTTCAACCGCCAAAATGCTAATAAAATGTTTCCAGAAACACTGAATCATGCAATTTTCTCCATAAACCGAGAAAATGAAAAACAGTGCATAGTTGAATCTATGCTCGGTATAGCCGAAACAAAACTGCACTGCGCATAACAGATACAATGTAAATACCACTTTATGGTTCACTTGATAACGTACATTTTGAAGAACTGCAGAATATGTGGAAAGTTCCAGTACCATAAGTCAGGTTTTCGCCGCATGCAACCGGCTGTCACGCGGAACTTAGGGAAACTTCTTCGTAATTCGCGAAACGATAGTGGAACTAACAGGTAGGCAAGCTAAGTTATTTTTGTACCAGACAAAGTTTGAACATTCATTAGGAGTGAAGCAGGTAATGCTTTTTATGGAACAGGCTATTTGACTACATAGAAAATAAGTTCCAAATTGTTTTCATTCTAGTCAATGACAACGTAACAAAGCGTAATCAGGTAATTTTTATCAAAACAATATGCCTATTTTAGGTCAAAAAACGGGAATAAAATTACACATTTTTTATCTAATAAATTATTTGTGACCGAAAACGCTCTGCGTTTGGTTGCATCTCTAGTGACGTCATACTATCACAGATTACAGTTATTATTGAGTTTTTCTTGTAAGGTGTGGTGTGGAGTGTGACGTCATTGCTCTGAGCACGGGAGCCAGGACAGAGATTATCGTAGCGTGCCATTATTTTATTCAAACTTTAAAATGAGTTTTTATAACTTATACGACTGGCCTTGAAGAAATATTAATTAAACTTTGCATTATTTTTATCAGACGTTAGTATTATTTCCCAGTACCTAGTAGTCGAGTAGCCTATTGTTATTAAAACTAATTACAAGTCCATGAACTTTTTTTTTCAATAGTCATCCCAGCATAGAGCCTGCCTTCAAAAATCAGAATACAAGAAATGATTCGGACTAGGTAGAGCCGAAGCCAGTGAGACGAATAGGGAATGAAGTGGAGAAAAAATCGGAGTGATCACTTTATTTCCTAGTTTTACTTATGTAATCTGAGTTTTGTGACGTGTCCAAAAGTCCTGTAAGGTCTAAGGGAAATAAAGCACTTCAGTTTTGAGTTTTTATTAACTCGTTATGGGGGAAATGGTCCTCATAACTATTGATGCTAAGATCTGTATATATTAATCAGTTCGAAAATAGTCCAACTAGATTTTAAAACTTTTTTTATTATTAACTAGCAGCGCCTTGCGGTTTCACCCGCGTAGTTCCCGTTCCCGTGGGAATTCCGGGATAAAAAGTAGCCTATGTTCTATTCCAGACTATAATCTATCTCTGTGCCAAATTTCATCCAGATCCGTTCAGCCGTTCTGGCGTGATAAAGGAACAAACATCCATCCATCTATCCATCCATCTAAACTTTCATGTTTATAATATTAGTGAGATTGATAATGCTACAGCGTTTGACCACCATCGCACTTCAATTGTGAAATCAAAGCTATGGGTATCCAAAAAACCAAAATCTTCATTTGAGGGTACTTGCTATCCTAAATAAACTCACTTTACCTACTGTCAACATTGTGAGTGACATCCACTCTATGTCTTACACCGAAGGTTGGTTTTGTTTCTATAAACAAAATAGTTTAACTTTTTAGTCGAGTTGGTAAAGCCTACCAACTCGACTTAAAAGTTAAACGGTGTTGTAAACTTCTGCAATATTCATAATTCAATTAAGAAGGCGTGTGTAGTTTAAAAGTACTTGCTTTGTAGATATAAGTTTAATAGCATGGAACCATATACTACCCTGCTGTGTTCTTTTGTAAAAGATACGACTAGTTTTATAAAATAATATAAAAAGTTGTTGGTATACTTATTAAATTTAACTTGAAAGATAAGTTTTCAATTTGTTTAATACTTTGATGAAAAAACTCTTCATATCAATCAAATATTTCCAAACAAACAAAATGTATTACCAAAAGGGCTTTAATCTTTGATTATTTTAGAACACAAAATATCATAGGGTTTTAATACATTTTGTTAACGTAAGTTGAGATCTGAGAAATTGTTCATTTTAGTGTTTTTTAATATAACATTTGATAGGTAGATAGCTCTTTATCATACCATACAAAAACATAATACAATAGGAAGAAAATACGAATAGAGGAAATAAAAAAATCTTTAAAGGCCGCCCTTATTGCCATGAGCTATCTTTTCCAGGCATGGTTGATATGGTCTTAAATCCTAATACTCAATTAAAGGTTTCTTTGATGAGTGTTCAACGTACGTTGTTAAGGAATATTTCTATTTATTTTATCTCCAAAAAGATTGTCCAAATGAAATCTTTAAAGATCAGCCTAGACAACTATTAATAAGCTTGGTCCATTTCAGAAATCACTGTTCATTCTAACCCTTATTTTGGTCGCAAAAAGATTGTCAAAATGAAACCTTTAAAGATTTGTCAGCCTAGACAACTATTATTAAGCTTGGTCCATTTCAAAAATCACAGTTCATTCTAACCCTTATTTTGGTCGCAAAAAGATTGTCAAAATGAAACCTTTAAAGATTTGTCAGCCTAGACAACTATTATTAAGCTTGGTCCATTCCAGAAATCACTGTTCATTCTAACCCTTATTTTGGTCGCAACAATATCTCCGCCCAGACTTATTATTTCATTCAACAAATGACTGTAATCAATCACTCCCTTCTGCCATGTAGCAATAAGTTTATCTGAAGTTATTTATTTGTCTTTATCTAGGCAGACGTGTCTGCGCCCTATCTGAGAGGTCGACCCACTTAATGGGCCCATTTCATTGTAGGTAGCTTTGGAGACAGTGGCGTGTTTATTACGTCATACACTTGCTTCATACCGCGAGTTCGCAAGTGATTCATTCCATATGAATAGTAGCTTAAGCCCTTTCTCAGGATCTATATTACTCCATATCGATTTCATTATGCTCTATCTCTTCAGCTAATAAAAGCGTGAAGAAGTAAGAGACAAAGAGATTCTTGCATTTTCATTCATTGGACAAGTCATGATACCTACACCACCTAACCTTACTAAAGGTTTTTCTTGAAACCCGGTACACTTCCACTCTCAATCAATACCTTTTGTTATCCGCTTGTTTATTTTATACTTGTATGTGCATGTGTCTAGATAAATGTATTTCTATTATATTCTATTCTATTTTTTTGCCACGCCTTACTTGGGTACTATTGTGTTTCATATAAATTATTTTAGTACTAGGACCTACAAATATACACAATAAATTAAATTTGAAATGTTGAACCTTGACTCGCCTCGACTTTTGTAAGATATCAAATCAATCAAACCAACAAGTTATGTGATGCTGATGAGTTGATGACTTCCAACAAGGTAAGACCATTTTAGTAAATTTAACGAGAAAAGTGTGCCATTTTTGTATGAATGAATGGATAAGAGAAATTGATAAGTAGTTATTTGAAGATCCGGTTTAAAGTATTACTTCTAAGTGTCTACGACACTTCTAAATCCGGGTCGTTGTTTCGCGAGACAGGTCGACAAGATCAACAAGCAACTTAGATGCTGGAAGCATAAGAAAGGAAATATGGCAAAATAACTATAAATATATAAATCAGTAAATATCGCTAGACATTGACACAGACCCAAGCTTAGCAGAGCTTGTGTTAAGGGTGCTAAATAACTGATATATTTAAAACAATATCCTACTGTTGGTAATATCGGGGTAGAAATAAGAAATGTAACAAACCTGTGAAAAATTGTATAGAGCGAAGAAACAAGGAAAATACAAAAAGCTCTTTTAGAATTTACTAATGAGATTTGTAAGGTTTGGAATGACGTAAAATTGTAATCTTCTTTTCTTATTCTAAAAGGGCCTGACTCCATTCGGTACCATTACGTAGCATTGCCCTTATGATTAGAATAATATGATTGGGTATTAATGCGACGTTTCTACGTAATCTTATTGTATTGTATGTCTACCTCCCTGTATGAAAGAGATCGTAGGGTTTGATTGGATTTTGATCTGCAGTATTAAGCCTTTTGTGAATTCTCTTCAAATTATTCTTTCATTATAGTAAGAACCTAATTTCGGTTTTAATAAGCAGATCCATTTATCAAAGCTTGACTAGCTTGACTACTACTATCTTTGAGTCTTAAAACCACGAGTTAATAGTTTTCGCCAAGGAAATGTGCTTCACCTTCGGTTAGGTCTTCACGTAATCTAGAGAGTTGCCAAATGGCAATAGCCGCTTACGATACATTATCTATATATCTTTTGTATTTTAATAAATTCCTATAATATATATTATCTGTAGTGATGACAATAAAGACAACATAACTTACTTTTGTTGGTACTATTATTAGGTACCCCCTAATAATAGTACCAACAAAAGTATTAAAAAAATCACTGGAACACCAACGAGATGGAACCAACGCGATTTTGAAGTTGACATCTAGCGAGATACCATAAGTATTTTATAAAGTTTCAATGAGGGAGAAGCCACGATCAATGGCGTGTGTTCTAATAAAATCAAAACAATAATACCCACTCATTCACAGCTTGTTTACGTATAAAATTTTAAAATTTACGATAAACAAACATTTACTACCTAGTAAAATTATATTTCATTTAGTTTTTATGACGCTTTGTTCGAAGTTGATATTTTGAAGGCTATAAAATTATTGTTAGCAATAATAAAAATGTTTATAGAACATTCTAGTGCCTGACTCACAATTCCGTAGATTTTTATTGATTTGATCATTATAATCATCATTAAAACTGTTAGTAGAGCCATGACTGAATTTTCCACCAGTAGACAAAAAATCAACTGGAGAGAAAATCAATAACACCTTATTTCTTATTTGATAATCATTTATAGTGTATGATTTGACTTATCTAAGTGCTTATTTTGTAAGCTTAAGGAAATAAAGTTATTGATATCTTAAAATCGGAGTGTGCCTGGTTTACATCACTACTCATCCAGCCCAGAATCATCTCCATGTCCTTTCATCATTTACAACTTAACTTCACCCACTGATGTAGGCATCCATACTTACTTACCTTACCACTCCTTACCTTACTACTCTTAAAAAGAACCTCTCTATTTTATCATAATATATTAATTATTTATTTTATATCCTGAGACTCTAGTACGACCTGTACGCATTATCTTTCGAATGCTTCCATCGATTTCGAGTCTTATATACATTTAGCGCTTTGTAGCGCCCCTATCGGATCAAAAGGAACTACAATATCGTAGTATGAGAACGAACCAATCGTTTTTTACAAGCTCAATGATAGTTTTCGAATGATTTTGAGTGATTTGCTGTACTTTGACATAACAGCAGCAGTCGCGTTTGCGGCATTGATGTTTTAAAAGTAAGTAGATAGAGCACCTCCAACATAGCTTGGTCACAGAGATGCCTTCAATTGGTGCTTCAAGAAAACTAATAACACACGGGAAAACATTTCACTGGGTACTAGCACCGAATCTAAGTATTTCCTTTGCGTCCTATGAGCGAACCAAGTCTAACCCAAACACATCAATCATAGAGGTAAAACACGCTCACTCAACAATTCTCTTGATTTCGAAGATAAAAACGAATCTACGTTTGTGTGAGTTGACAAACATAATTACAACTTTAATGCTTTCACGCATAACACGAATACGAATAGGGAAATGAGACTTATTTACCGATTTTTTTTGGTTACACTTCGTTTTGTCTACTTTCATTCTAAGCCTTTTTCGTGGAAGACATCAATAAATAAAATAAATAAAAACAAGTTTCCGTACAACTCTGTGCTGCTTTTCCATGCGAGTATACCGTAGATCACGGTGAAAAAAGCGTGTGTGAACAAAGGGCCTAAAGCACTCTAATATCTACCTACGCATAATCAAACTAAAATACAACGACTTTAACATTGTCCTTGAGTTAACCCATGAACGATGACACCAAATTTGTATCCTTGAAATTGTTGTACACAACACAGCTGCGTTATCACTTGCATTTCCTCTGATAACGCATCACGCCATTCAGTCTGCGCATCAGGGTGGTGAAAGGACTTCCAACTTCCTAATTATCATTATCCACAACTTCCACAGTACCGTTATCCACTTCCATTTTATCAATATCCTTTACAATTTTTTTTGGTGTTGTAAAAATAGAAGGATAAAGTTGAACTTACCTTTCACATTCTGATCGGAAACGGTCATTAAATTCTTTAATGTACATACATGTGGCTGGCATAAAGTGTAGGCTTTATAATCAATCCCTTTTTGTGAATTGTCACTAGACAATTCACAAAATGAACTTATAACTAAAAATATAAATAAATACATGAATAAATATGCAGATTTATTTCTATATCTTTAAAAAATACAAATAAAACTAATCAGCTATTTTGAAATCAACTATTGATTAGAAAGAAAGTAATCAATCACGACTGAAGATTTTTCTCAATACTTCGGCTCTTTCACCGTGTTTTGTCGGAAGTTACGTTCACCACAATGCAATCAGAGAACTAGGTACTACATACCTGGACTGCCTTTGCCATCATGGGTGGTAGAGCTGATGAGGACCAGGCTATGCATACTCCGGATGCAAAGGCTCCAAGATTTACTGAAAAAATAAAAACCGCAATAATAATTAAATATTCATATCCATTTTAGATTTGAAGTTTTTTTGGGAAAATAATTGTTTCTAAGGGTGCATAAAGTAAAAAGTGTCTATTTGTCATTGAAGAGAAGGAGACTTTTACGATTTTTTTTAATAATGTCCAGTAATTTTCGATTTTGGCAGGATTTGAACCCGCGTCTCATCTTCAGTACAGGTGTGAAGGTGAGGCGCGGGTTCGAATCCTGCCGAAATCGAAAATTTTTGGGACATTATTCAATTTTCGTAAAAGATTAGTGCAAGTTATATACCTACGCACAATTTTTTTCTGTAAGGTACATAAAAGAGCGCAATGGTTGTAACAGGCGCATGGGCAAAAGAAATTCTAATAATCAGTCCCCATGATGTTTGTTTTGCTTGTTTTTCAGCGGCGAGTTCCCCAATAATAGATTCGCCAATGACAACGATAAAGGGTTTTATTATTGTCATCTTGACGGAAACGTTAAGAGCGTTCACGCCTAGCGCGCGATGTCAAGTTTAGGTAATTCAAACCCACACAGAAGCGAGCGTGACTGTGTGAGTAGCGCTGGCGCGTTCTATTGTGGTATAGTCAAGCTTAGCACTTTGATCCATTCGAGTGAAATTGATATAGCAATTATTTAATTTAAATTTGAACTTAGACAGATGACATATTTACGTGTTAAAATAAAATCAAAATAAAAAATTGTTTATTTCCATAAATACAAAAATGTACACTTAGAAAAGGTCAAATTCTTAAAATAAAACACTGACTCGGAAATAAAGTGGTACTTTTGATTTCTGTCGCTTCGCTATGTAGACTAAAGTAAAGAAGTGACTAATAAACCTTCAGCCTGTTACGAGTAGGTACAAATAAAACACTTGGTACGGATAAAGTCGAGTTTATTTTACAACATTTTAAATGTTTTATTCTACGAATAAATAATAAGTCAGGAAGTCTAATTCAGAACAAATTCCAACCAAAAAGTGGGCGCTGCTTCAAATCAAAACTATGGTTCTAAGGTTTTTATTTATTTATAGTACTCTGGGTTGGGGTTTTTCAAAACTATGGATAATTCAAATAGGAATCACTTCAATTGGTTCGCGCGCCTGCTGCAATGGCAGCTATGACAACTGATTCATAGCGGCGTGGACGATGTTATGCAATAAATGGACCGGACCAAGTCAATAACGAAACAATTATATGGTCAAATGCTTTTTTTACTATACAGGGTGAGTTTTTTTTGCAAAATGAAACCTTCAAATTTGAAAATTTATAAATTAGACTACAAATTCGAGAAAAGGTTGTTTGTCGTATAGTTGAAAGTACAAACGTTCAGACTATACGCAAAGAAATCTATCTTCTTTTGTCATATTTTTTTATCGTTATGAGCTTTTTGACATAAAATTTTCTTGCATACCCTCTTCAAAAAAGCTGAAAGTAGTGATTTTAGTTTGGTCAGATATATGTAGTACATTTTGCAGGGTTATGTAGATAGAATCTAACGTCCGTCTTTCGACTGTCAGTGGTAGCACTGACAGTCGGATTCTACGCATCTACGCACGGACGTTAGATTTTAAATACTTTCTGTAATTTTTGTAGAAAAACTGGGCGATGGAAAACAAAATAAGCGCAATAACCTTGAATTTATTTTAATAAATGTTCAAAATGATATTGATTGTCCACAGTGTGATAAATCTGTTTTTTTACAGATGATTCTTTAAATAACCCCATTAGAAAAATCAATTTTGAAGGTGTTCCAACCATTAAGGCACATAGGCGTCGTAAATTTATTTATTTATTATCAACTTAGAAGCCAAAAAAGAATTTTTTTTTTTTACAATTGCTTACTTTTCCAAAAATATAAAAAAGTTTTGTCTTTTTTAACGAAGAACTTATTATTTTCAAATTCAAACACGTAACTATTAACATGGCTTTTTGATAACTCTCACGGTTTCAGACTTCCTCTCAGTGGCCCTGAAAAAATAAAACACCCTATATCACACATCAATATACGCCTTCAAGAATAAACTCGACAACTGGTTACGAGACAAAATTGACAAACTAAAAAAATTACGCAATAACTAAATTCGACACTGTCTGATAATCAGTGATCGGAAATTCGGGCGCTTATTTACCTAAAGTTGGTGAAAGACACAACATGGAGCAGTTAAAACCATCTTTCTCGGGAATACTTTCCCGTAAATTCCTGGGATTTCAGAATATTCTAAAATAATGAGTTTTCACCGGAATCTTATTTCTAGACGAAATATAAGACACTTTTATTCTGACGTGTTTTTCACTAAAGTCAATATTTCTGAAAAAAAAAACATTTTTAATTATCTTTATGATTTTATGCCAAAATCCTTTTTCTACACGAAATTTAAAACACTTATTCATACGCATTTATAATTTGTTTGATAATTGCGTAAGAATAATAGAAACAAATATTATAAAAAAAAATATGGGTATATAATTGTCTGTTTTGTGAGATGAACCCAAACTTGTTTTATTCCAAATGGGAATTTTGGAATTTTCTAGAATGTATTTTCACTGAAATCTTATTTATAGACGAATTATAAGACACCTTTTTTGAACGCGTTTTTTTACAAAAATCGAATTTCGCGTCAGAATAAAAGTGTCTTATATTTCGTCTTTAAATAAGGTTCCGGTGAAAAAATCATTATTTTAGAATGTTCTGAAATCCCGGGAATTTACGGGAAAGTATTCCCGAGAAAGATGGTTTTAACTGCTCCATGTTGTGTCTTACACCAACTTTAGGTAAATAAGCGCCCGAATTTCCAATCACTGCTGATAATAGACACATCAGCCACTGGCTGCTCGTCTGTTAATAAATAAATATATTTTTGGATAACAATTCAGTGAACTCTTTGTCCCGCAAAATATGATTAATTTAATGTTTTTAGTCCACTTGTTAGCTACCCACTTATTTTTCCGAATCGTATGGGCAGGTAAACTAAAAATACCAAATAAGCATAATAAATTTCAATTTTATTGAAAAATATCTAAATTTTATCGATTCAATATTTCATCAAGGAAAAATCCTTCCAAATGAAGTAAAAAGTTGTCTGACCTCATTTTGCATTTTCATTTTGAAAAAAAAATCACCCTGTAGAGTGATAAACATTTTACCAAAATATTATTTTGTTATTGACTTGGTCCGGTCCTCTTATTGCATAACAACGTCCACGCCGCTATTACTCAGCTGTCATAGCAGCCATTGCAGCAGGCGCGCGAACCAATCTGAAGTGATTCCTATTTCGAATCATACCTACATTCTTTTGATTTGAAGCACGGCCCACTTTTTGTGTGGAATTTGTTCTGAATTAGACTTCCTGACTTATTATTGTATTCGTAGCCTCCAATCAACAAAAATATGTAGGGTTTTTGGTAAATTAAATTGAAGCCTTTCGATCGGTATGATTATTTTTCTCGTGTAACAGGTTCGATTCCAGGTTCAACCATGTAATTATTTAAATATCTAAAAATGCAGTTTAAATTGTTTTTTAAATTCAAATAAGTTATGTCTTCTTTCAGTAAAATGTTCCATCTACAATATTCAAGTTACTTTTCCTCCATGTGGCATATCCGTGGGACGCCCTGTATATACTAACCTTTAAGCTCTTGCATTTTCCATGTTTGCTAATTTTTGCGCTTTCGTTTCTTCGCAAAAAATAACTTTATTTTATTTCCCATTATGTCTGAAATATGATTTTTGTCTATATTAATACATTCTACAATTATGTTTGCAATCAAATATAATAATAAAAAAAATTACTTACCAAAGTACCAAAATGTTTCGAGGGCGCTATAAATGTCCGCTCGCCTTATACGCACGACAAAGGTCAACACAGGTCAGTCAGAGCGCCGAGCGACATGACCACACTCTAGAAAGCCTCGCGGCGGACTGATTTGAATGGATTTGCGCGCAGCGTTTTATAGTAGTTTTAAAATATTCACAGAAAATTAATAACAACAAAATATTTAAAATTTTAAATGCATGATTTTAAAGACGATTCTCAACTTTATTAGTAAGCTATTATTATAGTAAATTAAATAAGTAATATCGGTGAAAAAGTCATTTGAAATTCGTAAAATTTCACATTTTTTGTAAATTAATTTCTCATAGTACGATACCAAAACCGAATATTTTTTCAACTAACTTTTTTCCCAAGGATTTTATCTATTGGTTATCATTTTTTTTTTATTAGATATGTCAGTATTTTCATAAAATTTTGAGCTTCGAAACTGATGCTGACAGGGAAATTAAGAAAACCTCTAACAAGTTATTTTCATAGAACGCGTACATACTATATTAATTCAAATATTTTCTCAACTAACTTTTTAGACAATGAAATTTCCTAAAATTATTACTAATTAACTTCTAGTGTAAGATAACTGGTTCATGAAAATAACGAGTTTGAAAAGTACTGTTTTTGAGCCAAAAGGCGTAAAGGCTCTTAAAGCCTGAAGCTTACCAATCCCAGTAGCAATATACTGCGTCGTGATCCCAGACGTATCTCTCTTGATGTCAGGAACAGTCTCCAATCTTCGCAGCATCTTGTTAGATGTATGGCCGTTGTTGAAGCCTTCATGGTTGGTACCGTCTTCGGTAGTGGGGGTGCTGCCGTTGGACGCTCCGGCAGAGAGCGTGGAAGTGCTTTGTTCGTCCACTGGAAAAGGTTTATTTTGGACTAATTCAAATTATTCATTCTATGGTATATTCAACAGTACACGTATGCGCATGGGAATACCATGGAGCGTAGACAAGTCTGTCGCTATAGATATTAGCCGATCTCCGTGAATTTGACGCGACTGGCGATGGGCGGGAGGCATTTAATTCTCCAAAATACGCAATCACGTGTTTCGTTTCGTTTTTTTTTGTACCTTAATTCGGTATATTTGTGTACTAAAATTGGACAAAATGAAACACGTAATTGCGTTAAGAAATATATATTTAGTTGGAGGCCAAGAAAGAACATAGCTTTCTGTTTTGACAAATGAAGTTTTTATTTTATTACTAAATTAATTCTGGCTATCGTTATTTTTTTGTTTGAGTTTGAATTTGTGGGCACTGAGGCTAGAACTAAAAGCAAAGCACTAGTGTGAAACTGAGCTGAGCCATGAATACCTACGTTTTAATTTTGAATTCGAGAGAGATAAACTCATCTAAATATTATACCTATACCAGAAAATTAAGCATGATCCCGCACAGGAAGGTAGCAGACTGAGAACAGTTTTTCATGATGAAGATAAACTCGTCTCTGGACTAGCCGTGGCAAATGTAAAGAACCAGTAAGTACAACGAGGGGCACAGAAACTACGAGTATTTGCTACAAAGACGCCGCAGATTGCTCGGCGTACGTGGCTTCGTTCTGCCGCTGCAGAGTTAGAAAATACTAGAAATTCTTAGAAAACGTTTGATTTGCTTAACAGTAAAAACTCACTGATTCAATTGCAGGATTTTTTGTTTACACAACATTGGTAATTGACCTACACCAGTGGCTCAGCAACGAAAAATGGACCTTGACCTCTAACACAAGACTTCTCCGGGCATTTATTTCAGTTTGGTTTGGTTAGTACTTTTCAAAGGTGTTTAATTAGGGAAAAGAGATGAAGCCCTGTGAACCATCACGTAGTGCTGCACCTGCGCTGGCTCCTAGGAAGGGGCCTTGTGACGCGGAAGGATTCACCGTGGTAGTTCGCAAGAGCCGTAAGCCCACCAGCCGTAACCAGTGCGGTACTGGGCCGAAAGATCTGACCTCTGGGTTCCGAGCGGAAGTACCAACTACCCAGCTATATGTCTCTCGCGTTCATTTCTGTGTGGAGACCAAAGCTGTGGAGGAGTACCTGAAAATGAAGACTGGACTCTCGATGCGCGTCCAAAAGCTGGACTCTCGCCATAATGTGAGCTTTAATTCATTTATGGTCAGAGTTCCAACTGAACATCTGTCGACCTACTTAAGCGCAGAGTTTTGGCCGAAAGATGTTAAGTTCCGACGGTTCACTGGCCGCCTGCAAGGAGACACCGCCCGCCGTGCACCGTCGTCAGCTGACACCCTGATTGCGTCACGTCTCGCCGTCAAATAACGCGTCATTAATTTTAGTTTTTAATATTGTATGTATGTTAGTTTTAAGGTATATATTACTATGGACCGTAGAATAAGTTAAAATAAGATCTGTAACTGTTCTATGGTCTGAAATAAATGATTATTATTATTATTTATCTCACTAATATTATAAACGTGAAAGTTTAGATGGATGGATGGATGGATAGATAGATAGATGGATGGATGGATGTTTGTTCCTTTATCACGCCAGAACGGCTGAACGGATCTGAATGAAATTTGGCACAGAGATAGATTATAGTCTGGAATAGGACATAGGCTAAGGAGGCCCGGAATTCCCACGGGAACGGGAACTACGCGGGTGAAACCGCGAGGCGCTGCTAGTTATTAATATTTCACTTCATATGGAATGTGATGTAAATCTTTGGTCTATATTAATATATAATCAGATAAAATTTTCTGTAACAAGCACCAATCTATGAAAAAGTGGCCCCGCGTTTGTCAAGAGATACGAGTAGGTAAGTATCATTGAACATACCAACCTAAATTAAATTTGGTAAATACCCGGTCATAAGTCAAAAATTAAGCACGATTTGGTAGACCAATCAACGCACATAATGTGGACAGTAACAAAACAACTATATAGAGATAATGATTCACGTAGGCATTCGTATTACACAATATAAAAGAAATTGTTTAGAGACAGACGAGCCCCAGAGATAAGACTTTTTACAGTTTTGTTTATATTTATGGTATCTTAATGTATGTTAATAACAAAACACAAAAAGATACGGGGGTGGCAACTACACTGAATCTCGAGTAGATAACAACTTTTAAAAATAAACTGCAAAAAAGATAAAGGTAGATTGAGATTTTATAGCTTGCTGATCACAATGAACATGAAGAGTATCTTGAAAACAATAATGACTATTATATTGCTGACTATTTAAACCTATCTTGCCGAGTATCATTAATATGCCCTAATCAGTCCACTAAATCACGCATATCGATGAATCGCCTAAGTCCTGATTGAAAAGTATCTAGAAATTAATGAAGAATTATTGTTCGAATTCGTTTCTTTTTTAGAGCTAACAGTTAGATCTAGACGGATCACTTTTAACACATTGGTAGCTCTACGTTGAAAGTGCATGTAGCATTTCCGCTAGCTAAGCAAGTCCGGTTTAAAACTATTTTAAACTCTCTGCTTATTTCGGAAAATTGATTCTAAAGCAAAATTAGATCTTATTCAGAGCCATTTTTCCAAGGTCTGCAAAAGAGAGTAAAGTCATAAAGTCGTAAGAGGTCTCAGATATTTTCGACGAGACACGTGTCGATCTCGTTGCTTAGTTGGTTAGAGCGCACCTGTACTGAAGGTGAGGCGCGGGTTCGAATCCTGCCGAAATCGAAATGTTTTGGGACGTTATAAAATTTTCGTAGAGAGTTGGATTATCAATATTCTAGTTCTGGTTGGTACCAATCTGCTATACCTAAAAACTAAACATGCGTCGTTTTCTGGAATGTCTACGGGCTGAGTAAGAAGTTCCTTATTATTAAGGTTTTTTGTTATAGTGCTTACCCGCACTTTGGGTATCTCTAAGAAATTAAATAAGTTCCCAAAAATTTTCGGCGGGACTCGAACCCGCGCGCCACCCTCAGTACGGGTGTGCTCTAACCAACTAAACCACGAAACCCTTAGTCGGTTCAACCGAAAATCTTTGGGACATCTTACAGACTATAGCGCCGGTGGTCCTCATTATTGGCTGACCATCTCATGTGTTAATATCTTAGCTTTGATCATGTGTGACTTGTGTACATTAGAAATGTAGAAGGAAGTGCAAATACTGATAAGCATAAGCATTTAAATATATATATCAGATAGTAGGTACCTAACTATTAAATATCTAATTATTAAAATCATGCGTTCAACCTCTAACCTCACAGTAATCTTTGTACTATAAATATCAGATAGTAGTAAAATCATGGACAATAAACAGCGAAAAATAAAAAAAAAAAAAAAATATTTAATAAACAGCGGATCATACATTTCATTAATGTAAATAAACTCAGCTTGATAGCTGAGTTTCTAATGATGTGACTTGTAATATTGAATTGCTGTCGATTCGGACGAAATATATTGGGACGCAATATCCCAATTGACACTTTTGATTTTAATAATTTTGTCACTGTCGATTCGGCCACTATTAAAAATAGCTGCATTGTACAGTCAGTTAAAAAACTTCTGGAACAAATCTTTGCAGATAGTACGTTGCAAATCAAACCCGCTACCTCCTGCGTCACAGAGTACCTGAATCATAATGAATGACACACTGTGATGGGCAACTATTACGACTCAACGGTACCTATGCGTCATTTGAAGGTCTGGTCAGGGCTTATTTCGGTAAATAATTCATTATTTTTTTCAAGATACTCTTTATGTTCATTGTCATCAGCAAGCTCAAAAATCTGAATTTACCCCAATATTTATCGTTTTGTCAGTATATTTTTGTGTCAATTTTGACAAACCAAGTCCAAGGGTTTTACACTGACTACAACTAAGTTTTTGAGACAGTTATAATATTATTATTAATTTTTTAATTAAAATAGCTAAAACGAATCTAAAACGACCCTATTTTGGACACACCTAAACAACTGTGACTGTTGATTCTACATACGTCATATCACGCCACTAGATGATAAGATTCGAATTTGTAATAAGTACTTACATATTTATTTTATTAACAACTAGCTGTTACCCGCTACTTCGTTAGCTCAGCTACTCAACCATATTGTAAATACAATAACCACTATTTCCTATTTTTTTTAAATCTGCGAAATATTTTTTTGCCGCTCTGGGTAGCGAGTACCACGCAGGCATAAACAGGTCTTTATTTAGGCTGTAGACTAGACAGACGGACTGCATTTCAACAGCAGTTCAACTGCAAATTTGCAGTTTGAATGCAGTTAGTACTGTAATAAAACTGCAAACTAGTTAGTTGGCGTGCAGTTCTAATCCAACGACTGCACGCTGGAACTGCACACCACCGACTGCAATCGTGCTGTAACTGAACCGACCCTGACTTGCAGTTTTATTGCAGTCCGTCTATCTAGAGCCTTAGTGCAAAGGCCCATGAAACGAGGGCTCTATTGTAGTAGAATTGGTTCCTTCTAATGACTTTTAGAAACGAACAGAAATTAGAAAACACAAACGAAATTTAGAGTGAAGAAAAGTTTACACCTTTAGTCTGTAGGCAGACTAAAGATTCAAATCGCTAAATGGGTAGACATTTCAGCTACCTACAAGTAAAATACCCCAAACGAAAAACATCTTTGTCAAAACGCAATACAATACAATATCACTACTTCGTAAAAGCAAGCACGGTTGCAGTTGACAAACGCTTTTATGTCCCCAAAATGTCTACCTTCCCCAGTAGTTCACGGCATCCCGTATTTTAAGGTGACAACTGTATCGGTCTGCAGACAAGTGGCGAGGTCAGCAAATTGCCGCGGGCCGCGAGTTGGACATGCCTGCTCTAGACACTGACATCGATATCCGTATTGATTGTACTACCAGGTTTGACCCAGAGGGCCTATCCGGCGGTATAGCCCGCGATTCTCTCTATTCTATTTGTTAAGATAAATATCGAATACGTTCGCGCTTGTTTCAGTTCGAAATGGTTCCATCCCAGAGAGCGCACGGATTTGCCTGGTGGGTTAGCGTGGACCCTCTATAAGATTAGATTCTATAAAAATTCTGAGGTTCAATACGCAATCGCTACTGAGGTGCCTATTCCTACATTCTCGCGGGATAAATTTCCATAAAACAAAAAAAAAACTGTTCGAAACTAAGTGATTCGAAGTCGGCTTTCTCAAGTGATATCATAATCATTCAGGAATACATTTTTTTGTGGTCTCGGAATCATACTCTATATAACTGCAAAAGCATCATCCAAATTGGTCCATAAATTACAGAGAAATCGACGAACATGCTTATAAAATAACCACCGAACATAAAACGTCTTCCTTTTTCCTAAATCGGTCAAAAAAGTTTAAAGTACACTTACTTGGAGTAACCAGTGCCTGCTTCACTTGTAACACAACACTCCGGGCATGCGGGTCAGACGCACTGAATCTCGACATCTCTTATCAGCTGGAGGCGAAAATAAAAATAACAGGGATCCATAACATTTAATGTGGCATTTTCTCATTGTCAACAAATAGTTCCACGAGGCTGAAAAGACGGCGCTTTTTATGGATTCTAGGCCTGTCAAATTAAAATCGTTTTGACCCTGTTTTAGCTAAAGCTTGGTACGGGTTTTTTCCCAACTTGAAAAATAACAACTAATAAGCTAAAGGTTTCTTTGTTGCTTCATTACTTTAGTCTACATAACGACGCGACACAAATAAAAAATATGACTTTTATTTCCATGTCAGACTTTTTATTTTCAAGAATTTGACCCCCCGAAAATAAAAAGGTTTTGATTTGATTGATTTGAATTTGATTTGAATTTGATTTGCCCAAAATCACGGTCGATGCCATTTTAATTGACAGGTCTAACACCAGGTTAAGTTCCATTTTAATTTGACAGACTTAGAATCAGGGTCATTTCCATTTTAATATGACCGGCCAAAAATCAGTTTAAGTTATATATTAATTTCTAAGAAATGAAATTTTTAGCAACTTATTTCATTTCTTAGAGATACCCAAAGTGCGGGTAAGCACTATTAATAACAAAAAACCTTATATTTAATTTGACAGATTTAGAATCAGGGTCGAGATTCAAAGCCTGTCAAATGGGATTGACTCTGCATAGACATTACATAGTTTGACTTGACGTCCCCATGATAACCTATATTATTATATAGGTAACCTTTATTTTTCAGCGAAAATTGCGCCATCTTTTGAGCTCTAAGGTTAATAGGTTCTTGTTTTCATTTTTGAAAACGACATTGTTTATTCACCTACCAAAGTGTACCAGAGGACGTACAACAGTTTCCTACTGTCTTTTTTTATGGAGTCTACATACAAAAGTCGGCCACACAGCGGACAGCTCGGGGGTTGCTTTGACATTTTGGTGTATGAATATTAGACCTATACAGTAGCCAAACTCGATGTAGAATGTTAGTGCGCCCTTACTGAAAATCAGTGCAGTATTGGGATATTGCCTAATATTGCAAAATGCTGAGTTGGGGAACCAATTTATCCTATGCTTACAAATTGTTAGATTTAAGTAAAATATATTAACACTATTAGTTTTAGTCTTTATTGTTAATGAGTGCACTTTTTTCTAGTTTAAGTACCTACCTACTTGTTTTTCTTCTTGTTCTTGTATTCTTGTTGTTGGGTATAATAAATGAATTTATTATTATTATGTTTCGTATACAAATGTTGCGGCGTCTTTTTATCTAAATTGACATTACTTGTCGATTTGTGATAGATATTGCTTACAACTATCATCTGAAACTCGACGACAAGCAAGTGAGTTCTAGTTATTTATGTTGTTGTTTGTTTACAAATATTCTACATCGAGTTTGGCTAGTATATAGGCAGCCGGCGTGTTTAATTTATTTGTGTCGGCTTGTTTACTTTTGTGTGTGGGTGGACACCATTAGTCAACAACTCACCGCGAACAGCAATCTGCCTGACAACAGTGATATAGCAAAGCCTCGCTTGTTTGAGGGAGGTAGGTTGGTACTTATGTCGCCGCCGGACCGTCGAAGCCAGTTTGTAGAATGGCTATGCCGACAGTAAATCAGACGCTGATTTGTTTGGATTCAATAAATACATAAGGCTCCAATAAATGGAAATAAGTTTATACCTAGTACTCCACCTCTCTAGTTTATACCTCCTACTCAGAAAGTTGACTATTCCTGTTCCAAACATAACCTAGAAAGATCGTCATTGCTAGCGTACTAAAAAGCGGGACGGAAAATCTTTAGAATTTCATTTCTCACGCGTTTAGCGGGAAAGAAGAGTAAATCCATGTCTAACGTGTTATTTTTTTTTATTTCTGGAATTTCAGCCAGTAGCTATGGTTATTTTCATACTAGGTCAAACGACAAAAAGTTTCTACTCCGAATCCGCAGTATGATTTGGCATCTTTCTTACTATTCGGAACAATAATTGAAAAAAGAATCATGTGAAAATCGTACGCGCGTATTTATTGCGTTCGATTTTCACATAATTCGAGCTTACATTATGAATTTACACAAGTGATTTTGATGATTTTTCCTCGTAGGTGTAGTTTAAAGCACTATCACTCGGGAGAAAGTGCGATTCCTACCTCGTGTGTTTTAAGGCCCTCGGCTACGCCTCGGGTACCAAATGACACACTCGATAGGAATCAGGCACGTTCTCGCCTAGGTGTACAATTTCTAATTATTTTCTTTGACTCTTGAGTTTCAACTACTTATTATTTTAGATTACTAGTTTAGATACTAGCTTGGATGAAGTATCTTTGCTAGTCTTCATAAAAGTAAAAAAGGAAGATACGGTACGTTCTTGTATGGCGTGATCGGACAGCACTAATTCGTTATCTTGTTTCTTATCCTGACCGATCACGATATCGGATCACCTTTTGCCGTGATCCGTCAGGATATGATCGGTTTCTGCGTGATCCGTCAGGACATACCCGTTCTTCCAGCGCTCACTCAAAAACTGTACCGTGTTACAGATGAAATAATGATAAGGTATCGGATTATCTGAAAATTTAAAGTTTGGTGTATCTACTTACGCGGGAAAATATGTGATGCCTTGGGCTTTGTTTTGTGTTTTGGAGCTATTTGTTCACCTGGTGAACGAACACGAGGGCATTGTCGTGGTGTTTTAGTCGAAAACACACAAAATTATACGTCGTAGCAAGCACACGCAACACAAACGCCACCGCCCGCGCCGCCGGTCCGACTATGACTGAGGTAAGGGAACATAGTTGAACCTAACTTGAGCCATACACTTTCGAGATGGTAATGCCTCATCTCCCTTTTTTACTTTTATCGAAGTTGCTAGTACCTACTGTTGACATTGTAGGCTTTTCCAAACGAATTTATCTCAGAGATTGGTATTCAAGGGGCTCCGAGTAAACATAATTACGTCTACGACTAAAGAACAAAGGCAATGCGATTATCTTTGACGATACGACCGAATTGTTTTAACTTTATAGTTTAACATTGACTAAAGAAACAGCTTTGATGGTAATAACGTTAAATTATGTTAATAGTGATTTTTTTTAACGCTCAGAAATTGTTATAAAACTATTTATTCCATAGAACTATTTGGTTTTTGGTAGTTTGACTGTTACTCGAATAGTCATGTCATAATTGCTATACCGATTCGATTTTTATGACAATCGATTTTGTTTATTTTTATGAAGAAGTTGCAGGTGCAGATTTATGTTCCGGGTTTGCTAGGTGTCTGTCTAATAGTTTTTTTTTTTGATAAATGTATTTAACTTAGTTACCATCATCATCGATGGTAGGTACTAGATAACATTATTTGATAGGTACTGATAACATTTTGTCAATCGCCAGCATTATTTTATTTTTTGCCATAAATAGAAGAAAGAAGAAAATAAAGATAACTAAAGAGTTGAGGAGGTAATCGAGCAAAATATGTATTACTAGCAGCGCCTCGCGGTTTCACCCGCGTAGTTCCCGTCCCCGTAGGAATTTCGGGATAAAAAGTAGCCTATGTCCTATTCCAGACTATAATCTATCGCTCTGCCAAATTTCATCCAGATCCGTTTTGCCGTTCTGGCGTGATAAAGGAACAAACATCCATCCATCTATCTATCCATCCATCCATCTAAACTTTCACGTTTATAATATTAGTGAGATTAACAAATATCAAAGTAGGTACCTACTTTAGACGTTACATAAAATATCAAAATAAATTTTACAATTTAATTCACAGTTTTCAGTTTTTTTAATCTGTTTTTAAACACTATGAAATAGTAGGCGCGATGTTGTTATGTCATGTGTAAGCAAAAAAAAAGTATCAACTGTCACCAGCAACATCAGCGCATTTGTTCAGGTCTCACATCCAACTGACGTCATGACCACAGAGCAATATGGCGTCCACTGCGTCCAACGTTTTCTTCAAGCTGAATACGCGCAACTTGAAAATGTATATATTTTAAATGCATTTTTAGGGTAGGTACCTACCTACATTCTCAAAATTCTGCGTTCATGCAACCAAAAAAAAAAGTCAAAAGTCAATAACTTAATTGCTTTATTCTTACAAAATAAACAATTAGACAAGTCAAATTTATACATAAACAGCTTAATAAATAGTAATAATTTCATATACACTGGCAGAGAAGTAGCGAAAAGCAAGCGGCGCCATTATGAAATGAAGTACATAACGATTGAATAAAAAAGATTGTATTTTTTATCGGTTCATTAGAACTATAGAACCTTATTGAGACATTATCAAAAATGGGTATACACACAGAAATCATAATAATAGTGCCATATTATTATAATTTCTGTGGGTATACCCATTTTTGATATAGGTACTGTACCATACCATGTTGGACGCATGGCAATCATAGCAACGTCTGTAGCAGGCTTTAGCTTCAGGTTATTACGAATTCGTCTCACGGCAACTGATGAATTTATTGAGGACTAGAACAATCTTTAAATTTAATTACGTTCAAAGTTCAAGAGGCCATCTTGTTTCACTTTAGGGCATAAGCTAAACCGGGTCCTTTGTCAGATTATAGACATTAGATATTTTGTTGATTTCGTGTTGGGATCTGTTTGAGTTGAGCTTTGTAAATGTTTTTGTTTCTGTTTTATTTTAAGCATAGTAGATAGGTATTACAAACAAAACGTTTGAAATCTTTAAAATTGTTTACCTACTAGGTAACTGTCTCAAATAATTTTTTTCGTGCATAGTCTCGTCGTCGCCGTCGACTGGGTAGAATTTGCAAGGGACCGGGATACCTGGCTATATCTCTGGTGCCGGAGGCCTAGATCAACTTCGTAAAAGCATAGACAAACAGTACCTACCTAATAGGCTCAGACTAAGTAAGAAATCCATATACCTTTGTATATAAAAATCACTGTGGTTCCCTATACCGACCTCCGGTAGGTATTTGCGCGCAAGTCAACCCGGGGCGTGCATTCCTCCTCGATCGTGTTTGCCAGCCACTTCATGTCAACATCAGAGTAGCTCGAACTCTAGCCGATTAAGTTTTACCTCACAGATCAAAAAAGTTCCATTCTTTTTTTCATTTTTTTTCAGCCAATGCTGGTTTTGAAATTAAGTAAAGTGAATAGTTATTAAAGTGAATAATGGTACTTTACTTTGTCTATTTATTTATTTACTTAGTAGTAAGTATATTAATGTTATTTATTTATATATACTTTTAGTTATTTACTATTTATTTTGATTTTATTGGATGTCTTTAATGTAGGTATCCATTGGTCTTTGTAGTTTATGTATTTTAGATTATCTTTGGTACACCCCCTGCCTTTCTTAAATTCACAATTCTTGCCATACAAAGGTTGCCTGGAAGAGATCGCTTCTTAGCGATAAGGCCACCCATTGTACTTATCTTATGTGATGTCTCTTTGTAATGTTATTTTATGGTGTATAATAAAGCATTTTTGTATTGTATTGTATTGTTTTGGTTCGGAGTGTATGAGCAATGGAAATCTTTTACGCCGTAGCACAGTCGTAGAACAGCGTCATGTGGTGTTACTCATGTGCAAAATTTAACCTTAACTTGATGTTGGTTTTCGACCTTTTATTTGTAGATAAGTAGGTAATATTGATCTTCAAAAACTATAGGTTCATTTTGAAAAGAAAATCTACCGCATTTTCGTAAATGACATTTGTTTAAAAAGCTTTGGTTGCAATCGAGAAGCGCAGTAAAACGTCAAGTTCAGGAAAAGGATCAATAATACTTCAATTAAGAATACTTTTCCCAGAGACTAACTTAAAAAAAATTGGCTTCTAGTTAAGAGTGCGGTTAATGCAAAAATCACGCAAAATGTGTATTTTTAAACCGTTAGATTTATGATAACCAACGTAAACTTTCAGATTTAAAAAATACTATAGGTAGGGAAAAAACTGTACAAGCCGAGTAATCGAATAGAATTAATAAAAACAAACCCTATAAAAAAAAAACAATTTCGCATAAAAAACGGGTTGAATTGAAATGCTCTAAATTATCAACGACAAGACCACATAATTTTTTTGAATTACATAACCAGACTAATATTTTTGTGAAGTAATCCTTTACTTTTTCTATATTTCATGCTTATATTTTGAATAATTAATAGATAACAAACAACAAATCGATTTTTGCACCAAAATTGCTCTGCTCTGTCCCGCTCCTAAGAACGCAAAATCTTATGCCTGTCCTTTTCACAAAATGGCGTCATAGATCGCACCCTGAAAAATAAATCTTGCAAAACCCGTATAGCTAAATTTCAGCACTCGCTGCCTCTACAAACAACAACTTATGAATATTATTACGGCTCCACGCTCTATACGAATAGAAATTCGTTGCGACGCGCGCGGATTTTTGTTATGATCTACGAGAAATAGATGTTTGTATTTATGAAGGTATTTACTCATACATGTGACATGCAAATACAGACTTTTAAAATGATTTTCCCTTCTTTTAAGAAGCATCTTATTTTTAAGAAACTTGTTTTTAACGGAGTTTATCTTCCTTTTATGTCAATTATGATGCTACTTACCTAGATGAAGTCTTTAAAGAATTTTGAGAAACCCGCATTTAGCCACAATAGTGAAAGTAACATTACATAGAATCGAAATTTGAAAAAGCTCATGTTAATTCTACAAATACATTTTCTTCGATGCTAGTGGTAGAAATAACCAATTAACACCCAGGCAGGTCATCATCATAATAAAACATTACAGCATACCAACCGAAGGTTGTGCACCCCTGCTCGATGGCCCGCTGGGTGACCCCGACCTCTGCCCGATAGTACTGCAAGTATGTGTCGGATGGGCCGATGTCTCGATTACCCTTCCACTTGTCATTCATTAGGCCTCAATTAGCTCCAGATAACAACAAATATCCATCAGAGAGATCTCTTAGATCTAATCGTTGTGTACCCCTACCTCGGCCCGATAGTTTTTTGCAAGTAGGTGTCAGGCTGTGGCCCTATGACGACGGTACGGCGCCGCCACCGTATAACGGCACGGTACCGGCGCTAAACGGCGGCACAGTCGGTGTGCTTGAATGGGCTTATCTAGATATGGATCACAATCAATCCATATTTGCGAGGCACACCGACTTTGCAAAATATCGACTGTCGTGTGTGTGGAGCCAGGCGCGGCGCACCGTCCACGGCGCCGTACCATGGTGATGGGGCCACAGCCTCAGATGGGCCGATACCTCTTGCGTGTCCTTCATAGGCCAGATCAGGGTCCTTTGCACCATAAATGGAACCACAGTCCACTATACCCTGTTCTTAATTGTTGGTTGTGCGAGACCGCTTTGAAAAGCATTTGAACCAAATAGAATAAAAATTAAGCTAAATATGCGCAATAATTAGTTTTATTTTTGAAAAAACTAAAACCAGCGTTGAATCAATTTTTATACTGTTTTACGTCTTGCGGAAAAAATACTAATCACTCAGGAATATTTTTTGTATGAAACCACCTCGGGATCATTCTTTATACATGAATTTTCAAAATACATAATATAACATACATACATAAAACAAAACATACAACATACATACGACCTTTTCTTTTTTCGAAGTAGTAAGTTTCTAATACAGTCTTTATAAAAAAATTATGCGATAAAAATAGTCGGTTAGCACAAAACCTAAACTAATACCAATATATATTTTTAAACAGACTAGAAATAGATTTAAGAAGAAGATACAAAAACCAAAGGGCTCAGTTTAAATATTAAGGTTACGCGCCTGCAGAACTAAAATCTAGTAATAGTAGATGTATATATCTTAGTGCGTCCAACTGTACCTACATCTTTTAAATGACACTATCCCTCTGCTGAGACAGTAGCGTGTTTTACTCTACGTACGAAGGTGTAGTATTATATACACACGGACTACCTACGTACTTACAAGGGTAGTTCTTTATTATCATTTTCAACTTGACTGTACGACATATCGCTTTGTAGACCAACTGAGATTTAGACAAATATCGATATAGTCACTTTGCTATTTAGTTGAATCAAGATTTAGGCAAACTACGACTTAGTCCAATCGTGACCTAGTCCATTCAATACCTAGTCTTATCGAGATATCGTCATAAAGCTTCTTACCCTTAAATACAAACGCGTTTTTACAAAACACAAGCCAAAATAAAAGCCTTTTAAAAATGCAAATTGAAAACTGACAGAGACGAATGGCGTAAGTCGTGCAAAAAAGAGAATCACTTTCAACTTTACAAAACACAGTTAAAGTTTTAAATAGCAAAAGTCCCTAAGAATTTATCTGCCTTATCTTCGCATAATAAACCGTATTGCGTTGAGATAAGCAATGTTTTTTTCGTTGAGATAAACGGGACAAAACAAACACGATACATAATATTCAAACAGAAGCAAAACTGATTCCCCCATCTCGGAAAGAGTATTTTTGTTCTTCGATATCCGAGTGCAAAAGCCGTTTTTATCCGCTAGAGGATAAAGTTAATTGAATTAAGAACATCGTGTGTTCTAAATTCAATTTACTTTATCCTCTAGTTATCGTATAAAAATGAGGTGAGGCTGGATATCGAAGAGCAAAAATAGGTACTCTTTCCGAGATGAGGGGAGAAAGAAAAATGAAATTGGAAAAAATATCGAAACAAAACTGATAGTAAGATTTTTAAACTGAACTGTACTACAGCTAATGTCTGGTTTACCTGTTTACCTGACTTCCAGAAAACACACATTCAAGTAGTAAAGTAAATATTTATAGTAGGTATCTGTTCATGTGTTTTTTTGTTTAATTAAATTGTTATTATCCTGTTATAACACGCCACCGTCTACACTTGTTACACCACTCCCTGTCCATCCAAAGGTTGCCTGGCAGAGATCGTTCAAAGCGATAAGGCCGCCCATTGTACAACGAAATCTGTATTTTAAGTTCTTTCCTGTCTTATGTATCTTTTTAATTTGGTGTGCAATAAAGTGTTATTGTATTGTATTGTATTGTAAAGTAAATGACCTACTATTTACATGTAAGATTGTTCAGTGCCATAAAATTTTTATCTACGTGTCTTTCGGAAAAAAATCTCATAATTGCGTTTATTTTATCGAAGCCTAAAAATAACAATATAACTTACTTCTTACATATTTTCTAAAATTTGGTTTCTTCCAAAGCTTTCACCGTAAAGTGGTCACTACTTTTATCTACGTCTACGGACCACACTTTCTGAAGACCAAAACACTGCAGGCACCAGATAAACTGACAATATGGCTTCAGGGAGATATTATAAAAATATCCACCAGAAAATGTTCCTGAAAACCAACGGTGAAACGGCGACAAAATCTCGGAAGCATTTTGTTATCTCTACTTATTGGAAAACTTAAGATCTCTAAAGGCAACGTAGGTATAGACCGCGCGCTATGAGAAAGGGACGGAAGTTTGTCAACCTCAACCTCCTCAATGGCCTATATTAGTCCACAGCTGGATGCAGGCCTCCCTTTGATATGCGCCTTATTGGTTTTTAACTCAAAGGGTTAAACTTCCTATAGGTAATGCCCATAAACCTCACGCTTGGAAGCGGGTTGAGGACCGCAGTTTGGTTTCGACCCACATGTTCAAACAAACGAAACCACGCAGCTAAATGCATGTGGCCGTGCACAACGTGCGTAGCAGTGGCAAAGCGGCTTGAGAACACTCTCAAGCCGCGCTGATTTTTTTCCGGCATTAGGCACACGCCTAATGCCGGAAAAAAATCAAACAATCAGAAGATGATGGCTTTGAGCTCTAGGCTATAATTTATAATGGGATTTAATTTAATTATTCAAAATTATAAGCATGAAAATAAAAAAAACTAAACGATTACTCAAATACAATATTTAGTATAGCTATGTAACTTGAAAAAAATTGTTTTAAAGCTGAGTTATAATTTATAATGGGATTTAATTTAATTATTCAAAATTATAAGCATGAAAATAAAAAAAACTAAACGATTAGGTACCCAAATACAATATTTAGTATAGCTATGTAATTCGAAAAATAATATGTTTTAAAGCTAAGTGTTTAAAAATAAACGTTTTTCTTGATTTTGGCATTAACCGCCCTCTTAAATTAAATGTGTTATTATTGAGCTCATGTTATTTCGAAATGGTTCCATCCCATTTTCAACGCTCGCGAATTTCATGCTATTTTTATTGCCTCATTAAAACTTATTATTTCAATAACCCATTCTTATCCACACATAAACATTCACTCTATACCTAGTTATCGTAAACAAACATGATTTATTTATATTATTTTTATCAGAGTATTTATAACACCTTCATTTGTTATTAAAAATGCATTTGTTTCTCTCTCTCTTCTTCTCATCTTTTATGATCTTTGACGATGCCTCTAAATTAATCGATCTAAATTAATTGTAAAATTCCTTTTACAATTAATCTATATTAATAGTAAAAGGCATTAGCCCTCCAGCTATTTTAATTAGATCGAAATCTGGTTTCCGGGTCGAAAACTTGGAATCTGTCGCGGATTTGGATTCGGAAGCGGTTATCGCAAGACCACCCCGCTACCACCGGCCGCCGCGCGACGTGGGGTGTATGACTCATAATTCGAAAGGCCCGTCTATATCTACATCATGCATAGTATTTTTAGCGTTGTCTTCATAAAATTTCGTCGCAAGAATTAATTTAATTTATGGAATAATCATCATCTAAGTACCTACCTACAGCAAAATTTTGACTACTACATCTATCTCTACTGCGCGTCAGAATTAGTATCCCCCTATCTCTCTACCTCTCTTAGACAAGGGGGATACTTAATTCTGACGCGCACTGTACATATATCTGCAGCTGTATAAGTACAGTAAAATTTTGCCAAATTGTAAATGCAGTAGTCAAAATCTTGCTGTAGGTACTTAGATGATGATTATTCCATAAATTACATTAATTCTTGTGACGAAATTGTATGAAGAAAACGCTAAAAATACTGAACACATCATCAGTCTAAGAAATTACACGCATACAAGAACTTTCGTCCCTGGAATATAAATTATTGTAAGTGACAGCTGCACTCGTTTGGAGCCAGATCAGGGCTCGGTTTGATGACTACGGTAGACTCGCATAAGTCCTGATCAGGGTCTACCACAGTCTTAAAAACGACCCCTGATTTAGTAGACCCTAAATCATATCAATCAATAGGTAAATCAGGGGTCGTTTTCCAGGAAAACACATATGAATCCGTAAGCAGAAGCTAGTCATAGTCATCAATAGCCGGAAACAGGCGCCGCCAGCTATAAAAGTCCTATCATAGTACATACCTATAAGCTATAAAATTACCTACCACTCATGATGTTTTGATATGGACGGTATCAGCTTGTTTAGTCTCATACACTGACCTTAGATAGCGGTGCAACATAACACGGCATCTATGGAATACTACTTACTGTATCAACATCTGACTGACGGCCGAGAGCCTCAAAGAGTTTAACGCATCAACTGCCAAGCTTCGGCGGCGGTGCGTCGTGGCCCATGAACATATAAGTGTGTGTTAAGATAACTGATAACATAAGCTCTGCTTAGTTTGAGGTTTTATTTTGTGGGAACCAGTTGTTCAATTCAATTTCAGACGCATTTGTAAGCATAAATTTAAATAATGTGTGTGTATCTTACTAGTACCATATAAATGTCATTTAGCCTTATTCTAAGCTAAGCTATCACCCCCATTCTAACTTTTCCCCGCTTGCTCTAATATATCCAGCTCTCCCCTTATTCATACTTTTTTCGCTGCTCATTTGTTAAATTTCTTGTGTGTTTAATTTGTAATCAAAAAGCAGCCAATAAGCAAGAGTGATAACACTTTTGAATATCTCTGAATCCACCAGTAGAGTCAATCTGTAAAAGTGCGAATTCGCTCTCGAATTCACTCAAGTGACCGAGAGAGAACTTCGAACGCAAACCCAATTCAGCTTGAAATGGTATTCTGTATCTAGTATCTACAAGCATTATCGAGCTTTACAGAATACAAAACTTTAAACTCACTGCGGATTCAGCTTAGTGAGGTTCGAAATGATTTTAAACAATGATTTTTTTATAGAATGAGCCTGCAGCTAGGAAGGGAGACTAGGAAAAGATTACTGACGTTCATCTCTGTCTAAATAATGTTTTATTTCCAAATTTGTCTACCTGTCTCTTTTCTTTTCACGCCATATACGACTGTACAGATCATAATTAAATTTGGCAAATAGTTTGGTACAGAGGACAGCCAGTGGGTTGTGGAATACGCAACTAGCAGTGCCTCGCGGTTTCACCCGCGTAGTTCCCTGGGAATTCTGGGATAAAAAGTAGCCTATGTACTATTCTAGACTATAATCTATCTCTGTGCCAAATTTCATCCAGATCCTTTCAGCCGTTCTGGCGTGATTGAGTAATAAACATCCATCCATCTATCTATTCATCCAAACTTTCACATTTATATTATTAGTGGGATGGGATTATTTAGAGTTGGAAATTCAAGCTGATTACTAGGATTAAAAGTCTTTGATGAGAAAATAAATAAAACGCCGTCTATAAAATTTTCACATCTTACTGATATATTATAACCTTTGTACTTCATCTTGTAACCTTTTATTTCTGTACTGTTTTCTGTGTTTGTGTGGTACAATAAAGAATTATCTATCTATCTATCTATCTATCTATAACAAAAAAAATGGAAAAGCGTAACATACAAACCTACAAGAAAATGCCCTGATCAATAAATAAGTCGATAAAAGTAATAAAAAAACAAGAAAAATACTATAAAGAAAATGACATGCTTAACATCTTTGTCTACGATCCAAATCGGCCTGCCTCGCTATTCATAAAAGTTGGCTAACTCTGGAAGAAAATGTCAGCAAAAACAGAGAAGAAAAGATGTGATCTACCAAGGTAGTAAAGATAAATTTTTCTGCGCCGTCAGTCTCAACTCAATAGAGAGCCATGTGCGAAGGAAATTGTATAATATTAGGATGAAAATAATTAGTAACCATTCCGCGAAAAAAACCTTCTCCGATAAGTTGTAACAAAATGTAGTCCGCGGTGTAGAAGAAAAACGACACCAACTACAAAATGAAAACATACCTATCAAAACAACATCTCTGGTGGGACTCTGTCGTTGTTGCTTGGCACTCTCAGTGTTAAGGTCGAGTATTGTGGTGTCCTGATGATGTCTCGTGGAGAGGTGAAACTAGTTGACGTCTTGCTTTGATAGGTATTTTTTCATTTTGTAGGTGGTTTCGTTTTTCTTCTACATCGCGGACTACATTTTGTCAGAACTTATCGGAGAAGGTTTTTTTCGCGGAATTGTTACTAAATATTTTCATCCTTATATTTTGCAATGGATTTCCGCAAAGTAACGCCTGAATCTTTTATTTGAAGTTATATAATTCATAGCAAATAGTCATTCTCATATTAGGTACGGTACTATAGAATTAACGAACGACGACTCCAGTCAGGTGTAGGAACAACGGCTGTTCTTTCCGAGGCATACAGCTGTATCACAGTCTGAGTCCGGTCAGCTTTTATATTATGCTTTATATTGTTTTGTATATTTAGTCAGTAATTAGGGCAATAAATAAAGTGTCCACTTCGTTCGAATGAACTGGATGCTCAACTGAGTTGTGCAATTGAGTTGCACAAAAGGGAACTCGCGGGATTCTCAACTAGGTTAACATTAACCTACGCAAGGTATGGTATAACCATGTGAAGGTGGTCGAGGACCTTGTCAAAATATTTTACGTCACATTTCTGACACCATCCGTGAAACATGTGCCGTCTCTTCTTAACAAAACGCGGATTGCCCGAAAATGTTTGTAAAAGTAAATATTCGATCAAATGCTTGTGGCAGTTTCAGGCCTACCACAGAAAAAAATAAGGTCCACGTTTACAAACAACCCGACAGAAGAGGGTCAAACAAAGTCTAACAGTAGTTTGAGCAATAGCCAACTCTTCCAAATGGGTCATTATTGCCCAATCCGACTTAGCACGACTTCTGTGGCACTTCACTGGTTAATTCCTTACATTGTTCGATATTTTATTTTTCGTGTTTAATCCGACTTCAAATTCCTGCAAATCTCACTAATATTATAAACGTGAAAGTTTAGATGGATGGATGGATAGATAGATGGATGGATGTTTGTTCCTTTATCACGCCAGAACGGCAAAACGGATCTGGATGAAATTTGGCACAGAGATAGATTATAGTCTGGAATAGGACATAGGCTACTTTTTATCCCGAAATTCCTACGAGAACAGGAACTACGCGGGTGAAACCGCGAGGCGCTGCTAGTTGAAAATAAGTTTGGAAGCTGCTTTAAGTCCGGAACCAACGGGCTTTCAATGCACCACTGCGAAACCAAAATAATTTCATTTGAGGCAGTTTTCCCTTTCACATTATACAGGGTGTGTCAAGACTACTACCGAAAACTGGGGGGGTGCAATCAGACCATGATTTTGAAAATATTTAGCGAAAAAAAAACGCGAAAAATATGTCGACCCATCAAATTTTTTTATTTTTTTTTCTAGGTACATACCCATAGCACAACACTATAAGAACATATCTACCTAAATAAGTAATTTAAATAAGCAAAAAATTAATAAAATAAAAAAAGCAGCAATGTATTGCAAAACACCAACCGCCCCGCACAGCTGAATAGGTCGCTATCCGCGCGGGCGCGGTTATTACCCTACCGACACGTGAAAGTTCCGCGCCTACGAACTCATCTTTTCAATAAATAGTTAGTAGGTAGGTACATACCTACTACCTACGATTTAATTCTCGGCCATGACCTTGAAAGCATACCTAGAATTCATTAGAAACATACAAATTTAAATACATTTTAATCTGTCTAAAATAAATAGGTACCTACATTTGTTAAAAACAGCTGACAGACCCGCGTTTATTTTTAGAGGTCATCGTCCTGCCTAGAGAATAGGTAGTTCGGCTTTCCTTTGACACGCGCGCGGCTACGATATAATTCGCGGCCATGACCTTGAAAGCATGCCAAGAATTGATTAGAAACATCAAAATTTAAAATACATTTTAATCTGTACATTTTAATTTTTTAATCTGTCTAAAATAAGTGCCTACTTTTGTTAAGAACAGCTGACAGACCCGCGTTTATTTTTAGAGGTCATCGTCCTGCCTAGAGAATAGGTAGTTCGACTTTCCTTTGACACGCGCGCGGTTACGATTTAATTCGCGGCCATGACCTTGAAAGCATACCAAGAATTGATTAGAAACATCAAAATTTAAAATAGGTACATTTAATCTGTCTGAAATAAGTAGGTACCCACTTTTGTTAAGAACAGCTGACAGACCCGCGTTTATTTTCAGAGGTCATCGTCCTGCCTAGAGAATCCTACCTAGTTCGGCTTTCCTTTGACATGCGCGCGGCGCGGCGGCACCTCTCCAAACTTTCCGACAAACAGGCCGCGGACGCACGTGTAACGCCTTTGACTTTTACCGACAATTTGCGCAAATTTTATTTACCTTAACAAATTGGTTCCGTAGCTTTATTTTAAACGATGTTACTGCAAGGTAATTCTAAACATACCAACCATCATGAGTGGTATCTATCTCGTAAGAAATAAGATAGGTACCTACTTATAGGCTAGTAGTTAGTTATCTCCTGAATTTTATTTAGATCGATGGGTGATCGATCACTTGATCACAAACTTGAGCTTCCGCGGAATAAGGGTGATCGTCGCGGGTTGGCGCGAAATTCAAATTATTTTATGGTATTTTTACCTGCTTTTTACAAAACATAAAAGTTACGGAAAAATACCGCACTTGTCCGTAGTTCTATTCTTTGTAAATCGCAGCAAAAGTTTAAAACCACGAACAGACGACAGACAGCCGAGGTTTTATAATAGGGTCCCGTTAGCACCCTTTAAGTACTGAACCCTAATTACAAATAGGTAATAGGCATCAACTGTGTCGGCCTACATTTTGTCAAAGAAAAATGTAGTGTAAAAGGAAACTGAATCATATGACTGTATCAATAAGACACATAATCATAAGAGATTATGACAGAGCAATGTCTTTCGGCTTTTTTAAAAGGACATTATTTACCTAATTTCACTAATCTTTTGATTCATTTTGTTTTTAGTACGTGTTCATTATTCGCACTGAACACTTGCGCGGTGCATAAAAATTGCAATACGTTCGTGTTTTTCTTCTGTTTTTTGAGTTTTTCTAATTAGGTATTAGGCAGTTTAGTTTTCAGTTAGTTTTGGTGTGTTTTTATTTTATTAATCGTTATTCTTAGAGTAGTAGGTCTTTAATTATGTTAGTGTTTTGTTTACGAGTTTATTATGTTTAGTGCGAGGGAGTATGGACAGTTGCTAATGTGTTATGGTGAAGCGAGAGGAAATGCGTCACGATGAGCCTTGCGCATTTACCGGGATAGGTACCTACCCCAATCAGACACACCGTCTGATGTTAGAGTCTTCACGGCTGCATATCAAAGGGTCCTGAATAATGAACGTATTACGCCCCAAAGGCACGGGGGTGGCAGAGGGGTAGGTGTTCAGGTGCAAGAACAGGTCTTGGACTTTACTAGGAGAAACCCTCGAGTAGGTACGCGGACTGCAGCGTAAATGCTGGGGTAAATGCGAGAAGCGCCGAGGATCCTACATTCCTGGATCGTGTTCATCGGTCCACAATCAGACGTGCTCAGCTGTGCCATGAACGAGGAGGAGCGCAGTTCGTGCCATTTCTGATTCGACCGAGACTGCACCGGAATTAGGTAAGACTAAGAACCTACATACCTATTAGGGACTAACTTACGGCATTTGTAAACTTACGTGTACATTGCTGGCTAGCAAAACAAATAAAAATCTTTAAAAATTCATATCTCCAGCTAGAATTTTTTTTTCGGACAACGGTTTTTTTTATTCGTTTTGTTTTGGGGTGCTGCACCACCCCCCTTTGTTTTCGGTAGTGGTCTTGACACACCCTGTATTGCAAAATTTTAGGGGACAGCTTCAAAATTTCTCCTTGATGTCTAGAATAGAGTAGTTTTGCAATTTTCTCAGCTAGTTAATGTTTTCTTAATAGATAGTGTACTAAAATATTCCGAATTATATACGAATCCGCTACAACACGAGGAAATTCTTTTGAGAAAATGAACAATTGCAATCTACTCGTCACAAAATACCTTGTCGTAATTGACGACCTCTGTGGCGCGGTGGACGAAGGTCCACCTGCGACGCAGGAGGTTGCAGGTTCGATTCCCGCCTTGGGACAAATATTTGTATGATCTGCAGGTATTTGTTCCGGGTGTTCTGGTCGTTTTCTATGTATAATAAAAAAATATCTATTGTATTATGTATATCAGTTAACTATTACCCATAACATAAGCTCTGCTTAGCTTGGGGCTAGATAATACTGTGTGAATTGTCCAGCAATATTTATGAAAAAAAAAAACGTTTCTACATCAGGTAAGATATTCTAAGAAGCTTCTTGCTGCCTTGCTGTATTTTCGGGAGCAATCGTATGATAAATGAAATAAGTTCCCAAAAATTTCCTGTTTCGGCGGGACTCGAACCTTATTTCATTTCTTAGAGATACCCAAAGTGCGGGTAAGCACTATAACAAAGTAAAGTAAAATTTATTGCATCAAATACATGTAAATAAGGTACATAGGTGGTGTATGTTTAGTAAAGACACAATGTATTTCTACCGTTGCGGCGTGCAAAATCTTTGTACAAATTGTCAATTAATTCAAATGTTAATACAATAAATAAGAAATTAATAAATCCCAAAAATTTACGATCCCGACGGGATTCGAACCCGCACCTTCCCCTTCAGCGCAGGGGTGCTCTTTTTTCCAACTAAGCTACGTGATCTTATCTAGTCGGCCCGAAAATCTTTGGGAGTTCTTTCGGCACTTACGCCGTCAGCGCCACCTACAGAGGAAACAATGAAGTTATCCAATTCTGCTCAAAGACCAAATTTACATTTAGTTCTTTGACGAGAGGTTTTGCCGTTGCTTGATCTTTTGTTGTTGATTGATCCGTTCTTAGAAATTACCCAGAGTATAATAAATAAAAACCTTAGAATACAATAAATAAATCAAAAAACCTTACAATCGTATGATTTTAAACTGTGTTAGTTTAGGGACATACTTGGTCTTGATCTTTCTCTTGAAAACTACCGTCTTATAAAATGACTAGCAGCGCCTCGCGGTTTCACCCGCGTAGTTCCCGTTCCCGTAAGAATTTCGGGATAAAAAGTAGCCTATGTCCTATTCCAGACTATAATCTATCGCTGTGCCAAATTTCATCCAGATCCGTTTTGCCGTTCTGGCGTGATAAAGGAACAAACATCCATCCATCTATCTATCCATCCATCCATCTAAACTTTCACGTTTATAATATTAGTGAGATTCTACAAAACCAGCATAAATAAATCTTTCAATCAGCTTCGTAAACTTCGCTTCAAGCTTGAGAACAAACTAAAAAATTAAACTAAACTCCGTCTAAATATCAATTTAACTTATCTCTTTGAACAACTTCAGCCGTGATGCGAATGTTTTTGAACCTGCCTTCAGTCAAGTAGTTCGTTTAAACTTTGCTTACAGTAGCCTCGGTGGATATTGAAGCTAGAGCTTGAAAAATAATTTATCTATCTGAGCAAACGCTACAAGGGGCCCAATTCTGCTGAACCAATCGTTTTATTATGACAATGGTATCGTCGCAAAAATGCCATCTTAAACTTAAGTAGTCAAATCAACTATTTATGCATTCTTAATGTTACAGAGGTTTATTAGAGGTTTACTAACGACGACCTCTATGGCGCGGTGGGCGAAAGTCCGTCTTCAACGCAGGTGGTTACCGGTTTGATTCCCGCCTCGAGACAAATGTTTGTACGATCTGCAGGTATTTGTTCCGGGTGTACTGGTCGCTTTCTATGTATAGTAAAAAATATCTGTCTATGTATTGTATCGTATTAGGTATATCAGTTATCTAGTACCCAAAACACAAGCTCTAAGTCGCGTAAAGATAACAAACATTCAACCAATCATTTAAACATTCAAACCTTCGCATTCATAATATTGGTGTGAAATTGTGATACCGAACATAATAATGGATAAGGTATTAATTTGAACCACCTATACCAATTATTGGGGTTAATTTTACAGTGTGGGATGTTTGTTTCTTGGACGCGACAGAGGAACTATGGAATATGCTCGAGCGCTAATAAAGAATTACAGAATCACTGTGCCTGACCGTACAAAACATCAGGAAGGTATTATTCTTCGAGCCCAGTCTTAGCGGGCCGAATGGGCACTAACCCATTTTTCTACCACCCAATACTTAATCCCATACCTCATAAATAGCTTGCCAACCGAACTTAAAATAAAATATCTGAAAAGAATATTAAACATTATTTATTGTAACACAATTTATTTTAAATGTCGTTGTTCACGTAGTAATTTCCGTAAAATGTATATTTATTTTATTACTTTACTTTGCCATAAAAAGGAGCATCCTATAGCTAAGCTCAGGCGCAGCGTTGTCACTCATTGGTCGATGGCTGCGCATGATTGGCGGAGCGCTTGTGTGCTGCATGCCGCGACATACTACAAGACGGTGACACCGCTGTGTTTGTATGTGTAACTGTCTAGCTTACCGTGTTTACAAAATATTTTTATTGCTATTTTTAGAGAACCCTAGTGTCTAGTTAAACCTATCTTAGGATTTAAGATACTATGAACCAAAAATATTGTATCTTTCTTTCAATAAATAATATCTATCTATCTGTCTAAACTAATGACAAATTCACTAGATTCTAGATTGTTAATAATCATTATGCATTATCTATTTCTCAAAAAGATTGAATATGAAAGGATCTGCTTCCGTATCCCAATTCCGAATATTCCATCGACGGTCATAAAACACGAGTGCGTGCTGACTTACAATTGGATCACTAGGGATGGGCTAAAACAAGACTGTTGAAGCTGAAATTGCAAGACCGAAACAGTAAGATTGAGACATCATCATGAAGTTAGGGAGGTTTTATTTTGACCATATGAACTGAAACCCACTACTACACTACTTATTGCTAGGTAGAAGGACTAATGTATTTTTGACAGACATGTTAGCAGAATTTGTGTTTCTTTTTCTAACATTATCAGTTGAATCCTAATGGCGAGCAAATCCATTTAGTACCGATTTTTTAGAATTTGGCACTCTTAAATGCTGGTTGAGTTAAAATGAACCACAAACACAGCATTTAATGTGTGGCATTTTACAAAAATCCTTCAAATACAGGATTGTTGCAATAGGCCCGATGTAAAACATTTGCAGGATGTAAGCCAGCGCACCCGTATACCGTATTGTACTTTGCTTTTTTTAGAAAGGACTAAAATACAGTTGACCCCAGATGGCCATGATAACGTTGCTGGGCTGTGGCGAGCGCAGAGGGCGCCTCGCTGCCGATACTGTATTAGCACTTGATTCGCACCATGGTCTTTATTCTACTTGTGTAAGTACTTATTAAATATTCACCTGTGTTTAAAAATAAAGTCTAATTTTTTTCTGTTTGAATTAAATGTCAAAATTTAAACGGTGGTTAACCGGTATTTGTATAATTAGTAAATTTTCGAATGCCTCGGCGCGCGAGTTACACTCGCACCTTGTTATCTAGTACTAAGTAGTCTTATAATTATGTACTAAAGTTTGATTTGTATGTTGTGTCTTATATACAGGGTTATTGGTAAATTAGTGACAATACGTGAACTGTAGGTTCAGCCCATCATCACAAACACGTTTGTGAAGACGCCAGGTCTTAATTCTTAATTTTGGTATTGGTAATTAATTTTGTGATGATGGGCTGAACCGGCAGTTCACGTATTGTCCCTAATTTACCTATAACCCTGTTTTTTTTTCTTTCTTTCTTATTATCCCGCCCAGTTCCAGTCTTGAAACATTCCTCTAGTCCCGTCCCTAGCAGTAAAGCGGCAGTAAAGCAGGCGCACCCGTATCCCGTATTGTATTAGCACTTGATTCTCGCTGCGAATGGCCTCGCTAATTCGTTTACCGTAAATGTGAACGTTCTAGACTTGTAGGTGAGGAGAGGGTGAACAATGATTATCATCTTAGCATCGTAACCGTATTCAATCATTGTAAGATAAGGCTTTATTAACAAAGAAAATTACAATCAAATAATAGATTAAAGTTAAAACTAGTATTAACATTGAAACAATTGAGCTAACTGTAGACTGTTGCAAACAATCTACAGGTACTTCAACTGATCCATATCAATTCAAAATTCAATAACTTTATTTCTTTAGGCTTACAAAATAAGAACTTAGACATGTCAAATTTTATACATAAACAGTTTTATAAATAGTAATTATTATCAAATAAGAAACAAAATGTTATTGATTATGTTCGCTTTAATTTTTTGTCCACAAGTGGAAGAAGCGAAAAATAAACCACTAGTAAGTTTGTATTTATATATATATATATAAGTAATACCAGTCGGAAGCGTGCCCAAGACGCTAGCTGCATTGCCCCGCTGTATAGCAATGCTGATGCGCTGCGCCAGATACTCACCAGCTCTCGGGTCACGCGTAGCTCGACCAGACGCTCAGATTTTTTTTTTAATCCGGTGAGCCTCGGTACCCCACGGACCTAGGGAGGGACTCGTGTAAGTACTGACTTGAACGTTTTGGTTTTATTCCATTCAAAAAAATCTTTCCTCTTTATAATATTAAGTATAAATTAATTAAATAACATGAACTCATGAGGCATTTGCCCAGAATTGGGTCGTAATTAGTTGGAAAATAAAAATCCGATATTAATACGTTGTACCTAAGTTAAATCCTTTTTGCTTACTAAAATACCTTTCCTGTAGTAGGTTAGTATGTTGTATGTACTAAGATTTGATATTGTAATTGTATTAGAATTTTGTAATTATATTAGCTACTTACTAATGCACACAGATCCCCGTTCAATCCAACGATCCTATCCATCCACGGTTGTCTGGTAGAGATCGTCCGCTCCTGAGCGATAAGACCGCCAATTGTCACATTTTTCTTATTTACTCCATTTTATCTTTGTCAGTTATTTTTAAGTTATGTGTGCAATAAAGGATTTTCTATCTATCTACTTACAAAAATAGAGTCGCGTTGTCGAGTCAGGATTCTCTGTGACGTAGTGGTTGAAGGTCCGTCAGAGAAGCGAAGCGGTTGCGGTTACCCCGGCGCACACTAGCGCCTTCACCTATTTTATCTTATTACGTTGAACAAAGTAAGTTTCAAAAATTAATCGCAAAGCCTAATTATTATAAGCTTTTTTAAAGTCTGTGCTTTAGTTTTATTCTGTACAGTTTAGGCAGAGATTCTAAAATAGATCAAGAGACCTAAGCTTAGAGAATCAAGGCTGAAGTGGCAGTGGGCTGGCCATATCGCGAGAAGAACCGACAACCGCTGGGGTCAACGTGTTCTTGAGTGGAGACCGCGACTCGGCGAACGTAGTGTAGGACGCCCTCCGACCAGGTGGGATGAAGATTTGCGAAAGACTGCTGGCAGATGCTGGATGCGGCAAGCTGAACACAGGGCGCTATGGCGCTCATTAGGGGAGGCCTATGTCCAGCAGGACTGATATAGGCTGATGATGATGAAGCTTAAAAAATCAAATTAATTAGATGTGAGATTTTAGCTAAAACGACACAATAGCACAATTTGAATGGAACATTTAAACAAGCTTGGCTACTAAAATCAGCATTTTACAAACTGAAATCCAAATGCTAGCAACAAAAATTCACAACGCACACAGAATTTGAACATTTCAAATCAAACCCATCACACCACTAAGCCATAACGGCCTCGTCGAGTGGCTAAGTACAAGTTACAGCGACATTAGCTACTATCGCCCAACGCATGTAGCAATAAACACGTAGATTCCAATCTATGGCCACTAACGGTGGCCGCCACTAAAATCTTGGGACTCACAACGGAAATTCGACCGTATTCTCAGTGATGTAGAGCTTCGTCTCTCGCCACTGGAGGAACATTAAAGTTGTAGCTCATTTATACCGAAACGCTCCCGCACATTACAAAAATGAGCATTCCATTTTGATTCTAAGCTTGAGCGCGGTTTTAAACGTTATAATCGTATTTGGATAACTAAGTAATAATAATAAAGTTTATTTCTTTTACATTTCCGTGGTATGGGATCCTCTTTTGAGTAACATAATACCTGTGATAGAGGGTCTCGCTCTGCAGCGTGGCTATTATAAAGATAAATAAGAATAACTAACAATGTTATGGTTAAGGACAGGATATTCGATCCATTTTGTGAAAAGGATAGGCACAGAATTTTGTGTTCACAAGAGTGAGACAGGGCACAGCAACGCAAGCCCAAAAATCAAGTTTTTGCTTATTATCAAAATCAAAAAAGGTTTTGAGAAAAACTAACCATAGAATATTCTTCTAAACGTCGTTGCCTATTTTCTGACATGTTTTTTGAGAGTAAAACGTTGATATACTAGAAGTACAACAACAAAAACAACAAAAAACTATCCTTTCTTCGTAATTTTTTATCATCAGGTGAAGTGATAAATATTGTGTTTTGAACCATTGAATAACCAATAATGTTAATCCAACTACAACATAAATTTTAGTCCAATCAAAACAAAGGATATGTGATCGTTTAAAATTGAATCGAAAATTGGCTAAATTCGAATATCCTGGCCTTAATTGTTTAAATTTAAATTACGCAACACTTTACTCAGCTAAAGTACAAATAGAAACAATTCAAATGCTAGAGAATGTACTGTATAGAATTAGATGAAACTAGAATTAAATACTTTTTTTTTAGTACGAGACGCTTTCAGATTGTCATCATGATGATGATGAGGATTATGATGATGACAAGACGCTTTTAGATAATTTTGAAGTTTTACGTTGATCCGTTATAAACGCAAAGCTGCTCGGAATTTTAGTGAAGGAGTACTTTGCACTTTAACTTTTTTTAATAAGCACCGTTTTTTCAACTAAACTTTACTTAATTACGTTTTTTTGAGTAAAGAACGGAAAAAACGGAAGCCTTTCCAGAAGGAAATATAATGTAAAATTTTTGATTATGTATTTTTTAAGCTGTAATGTAATCAGATTGAAAAATATTTTAACAATTTACCATCATATTTAAATTAACTGCCGTTCATTTATTTAACCTCGAGGTTCGTAAACTCCTTATCGCCCAAGTTAGATTGAGTTTTTCCCGCCAAAATTACCGTGATTTCCACGATGATGAAAAATGAATAATGCAATAAGTTAATTTCAACCTTCTGATGTTTTTAGAAGAATTTTGTTTTATACTCGAGGGTGCAAGGAGTGTTATGTTTTTTGCATGTCTCAAATATAACTTCTTAAGATTCGGCCAAACCTACGCGTCAAACACGTGGGACGTGGGATGCGAAGCGGAAGCACCAACAACGCGAAACTTTTCCCTTAAAAGGTTCCCGCGCCTCGGTCGCGTAGGTGTGCAAGGTGCCATTGCAGTACCTAACTACCTACACCGCGCCGCGGTAGAAGCCCACAACCACAGAAAAAATATCTAGATATTTGTTCTGTATTTATAAAACATTATTACATTATATTTAGTTACCATTTAATTTAAGGCACCAGATGTTAGTTTAGTTTAAATGTAAACATACATACCTCTTTGACAAATTTACCTGGGCTAAAGATTTGTCAAGATATCCCAGTAGATCTTGCTCCATGGTTTTCTCTACTCCAAAGCATAAGACTATGGCGTTTAGAGGATCCTTCAAATATTCTGCGGCCCGTTCTTGTAAGAGCTGACTAAAGGAAACTATCAGAGGGCTTCCTCTGATAGTTTCCCTTAGTCAGCCCTTACTACATCCGCGGACTGAGTTGCAGGTGTCGATTCTTACACCGCCATGGCACAATATTACATCATCATCATCAGTCTATATATTAGTCCACTGCTGGACATAGGCCTCCCCTAATGAGCGCAATAGCGCCCTATCTTCAGCTTGCCGAATCCAGCATCTACCTGCAATATGCCAATATCACGTAATTAAAAATAAAAAAATCGTTTAGGAATTGAACCGCTCTTGGCAAGAAAAGATACCTTTATTTAACTAATGCCTTCTTTAATTGTTTTCGTTGAATTTGAATAAAAGGTAAAGAATACCACCGTTTGGGACGAAATGTCATAGAATATGAATTAGCTTTGTTGCAAATGTTCACTTTTATAGAAGAACTGAAGAACAAGCCTACTTTTTCCATACAATAATTAATTGAGTCAGGCCTTCGATAAAAGTAGAAAAGGAAGATACGGTACGTTCTACCAGCGCTCACTCAAATACTGTACCGTGTTACAGATGAAATAATGATAAGGGTATCGGATTATCAGAAAATTTAAAGTTTGGTGTATCTACTTACGCGGGAAAATATGTGATGCCTTGGGCTCTGTTTTTTGTTTTGGAGCTATTTGTACACCTGGTGAACGAACACGTGGGCATTGTCGTGGTGTTATAGTCGAAATCACACAAAATTATACGTCGTAACAAGAACGCGCAACACAAACACCACCGCCCGCGCCGCCGGTCCGACTATGACTGAGGTAAGGGAACATAGTTGAACCTAACTTGAGCCATACACTTTCGAGATGGTAATGCCTCATCTCCCTTTTTTACTTTTATCGAAGATTCAGGCTACATTTGATACCAAAAAAGTGCCGTGTTTCCGAAGGGTGATGAAATTATTCAAAAAAATCTATCAACGTGGATGCTTAGGACCACGGGGCTTAGATGAAAGTAAACTTTAATGTAATCCACGGGGCGCAGCTAGTCTTTAAGGTTTAAAAAGCCTATTGAGTTCCAATCAACCGCGAGTTCCGTTTTGTGCAACCAATTGAATAAATAAATAAATAAACAAAACTCACTTGCAACACGGGGTATCCTTGCCGCAGTTGAGCAAATTGCGCAACGGGACCCTTTCTTGTCAAACTAATTTTGTTCCCATTGCTCAACTCAAGTTGCTCAACTCAGAAAATCAACAAGGTATAAATCAGTTGAGCTAAATGTAGATTGTTTGCATCAGTCTTCAGTCAGTTTAACTGTTTCAATTGTGTATATCTACTATTTCTAAATTAATTAATGAAATTACAATCAAATAATAGAATTAAATCAACGCGGTATTTGCTACCCAAAGCTGTGCAAAATAATAACGCTTTATAAAATGCTGATCAAAAAATAATTAGCCTTGATAAATTTATTTTAGTTACTAAGCTTTCTATTGTTGCTTGAAAGAGATCGCAGTCTATAATATATATAGTCTTATAGCTATAAGCCCGACCGATGTGAGAAATTTCGGTAAGGTTCCTTTCTCACATTTGAATCTCTAAATTGTTGTTAAGTGTCTATTTTATTTAATTTTGTTTAGTGTTATGTTAAGGAGTTATCAAGTTGCAAACAGGAAGCAATGACGCTCAACAGGGGAGGCTTATGCCCAGCCGTGGACAAGTATATGCTGATGATGACGATGGAGATATCAAAAAACCATTTTTTTTAATCAAAATTCCCACATTTCTACACCTCGAGTTAAGCAGTGCCATTAGTTTTGAACCTTATAACAATGCACTAAGGATCAGAATACGTCGTCATTCACACTCAGTGATCCAGGGCCGCAACCAGGGCGGATTCCAACGTCTTCAATTACTAATTAGGAATGTCTTTGTTCCCGACAGGGACGAATTGAATAATCAGGTTATTTTAAACTCTTGATTGGATCCTGAAATAAGACAGTATGTAGGTGTGTATGGACACAAACTTTGAATTATGTTAGAAAGTTAAGCGACACAAAAGATTTTGAATATGTAGATATTTACTTGGGTATTTGCATACACGCTTTGTGTCATTGAGTAACATACGTGTTAAAATAACGAATAAGTAATTTGAAGTCACAAATATTTTCTTTTTATCATATTTCCCAGTTGATTAGCAGGCCTGGGTTTAGTGATAGTGAAATGCGAATCTAACCTATGACGGACAGACAGACTAACAGAAAGCTTAGGTAGCCTTCACATCACATCATCATAATCTGCCCATACACGTCCACAGCTGGACTATAGGCCTCCCCTATATGACGCCGCGGAGTGTCGTGAAGACTGGATGGACCGACGACATCGTAGAGGTCGCAGGGGGTCGACAAAGGCGGCCAAGGACTGCTATTCCGGCGTCGTCGTATAAGGGAGCTGGTGGGCTACCTACTATTAGAAGGATCTCTTTCAAAAGGGATACTAAACCCCGTTATCATTCTCTTCTCTCTCTCTCCTCCCTTTTAAGATCTTAAACAAAAAGTAGTGTGAAGTATAGACATACTACTTTTCGACGTCCTCTATGGCGCGGTGGGCGATGGTCCGCCTGAGACGTAGGAGGTTGCGAGTTCGATTCCCGCCTCGGGACAACTGTTAGTACGATCTGGTCATTTTGTATGTATAACAAAAATATAATCTGTGTTGGTAATGTATTGTATTATGTATATCAGTTATCTAGCACCCTTATCACAAGATCTGCTTAACTAATTGGATTCTCCAGAAATAATAAAAAATAAATATTATTATTATTTACTACGGTCTCGCGACTTCGTTACTGTGGTAAATAACTTTTTGAATGATTTTAAAACATTACTTATTTTTCTTGTTGTAGCAGGTACCATTGTATGTAACTCGCTATCAGCGCCGTATATACCCACATATAGTATTATATTTCGACCTAATAAAGCCTAATTAAATAAAGCTAGTACCTAATCTCCCGTTTTAGTTTCATCTAGGTTCTTTCCTTTTGTTTTTTCATGGTTTGCACATAAGAAAGCTCGATCTTTCTATAGACGGAACCCTAATTATTCCGATCCTGAGTCCGTCCCGCCATAACAGACCGTCAGGGGGAAATGAGGCGGAAAAGCTAATCAGAGCGGAATAGGGATCAATGCCTTCGCGTTTAATCATCGCGTTATTCCGCCAAAACAAAGACAATAAATACAATGTTTCATGACAAAGTTGGCTTGGCAGCCCCAAGAGATATGAGACATCATGGCAACAAAGAAGAAATAATAGGGATGACAAATTGATAAACCTTGCTTGGCTAACTTTCTTTATATTTTTGCAAGTTTTTGTTTAAATCCGAAAACGAACGATAGATCAATTAAATGATAAGTAAAAGCTTTTAAAAACCAAAAATTGTGTCATGATACCAATCTCAATTAATTTTTTACCATTACTCCATGGGTTTGTAACACCTTTGTATACAAAAATATTCAGGTTTTTTTTATCGGAGTATAGATAGGTAACTTTATAACGAAAAAGAATACAACCTGCCTTCACAAACGCATGGCACGATACGTAGTGAACGTCCAGCGCTTCTTGAAAGCGCATTCAGTGTCCAGCCGTTCACTCGGTGCATCAGGGGCGCTGTTCTGTTACGGATGATTGTATTGAGTAAAACTCATCAAGGCGTGAATCAGCCTGGATCCCTGACGTGCTACATAAGCGGATCCTTCTAGACGCGCAGCCTCGAAAAAGCCTCAATATGACGTGTTAAATATATATGTAAATTTAGGTTCTAATTAAGCTCCTTCCTTACGAAACCAGTGCTGCAACTAGTACTTGTTGCTAACAGTTTTGATCAGGCATATAATTTAAATCTTGGGCCATTATTTACAATACTTGACTTTTAAAACAAGATAAAGTTAAAAACTACAACCCGACTACGTGAAAGTTATAAAAAATTTGAAACATTTACATTGACAAAATAGAATGACGTATCGGTCATATTTGATAGGCATAGAGTTGAAAATGAAAATAGGTCGTAGGTATTGTAATTTTTCTCTATGGGGCCTGCAGCCTGCGGCTACCTAAACTTTAATACGCGTTTTGAAGGCTTATTCGGGGTCGGAGCCCTAAATCCTATAGCCTATAACCATCGGGGTATTGAGACGAATCAATCGATACATAATTTGTTGAAATCGAACCAGTCGTTTCAGCGCTACGTGGGAACAAAGAAATCGGCCACATACATACAAACATACAAATATACAAACATACAAACATAGGGTGCTAACTTCATAACCCTCCCCTGTTGGTAGTCGGGTAAAAACATACAAACATAGGGTGCTAACTTCATAACCCTCCCCTGTTGGTAGTCGGGTAATAAACAGGGTCAGCGACGAATATCAAGGACAATCCTCAAAAAGCATGGGTATTTAGTTCTAGGTAGGTACCAATTACGAGGCCAATATAACGATTTTTTTTAGAAAACAACGACAGAAATAAAAAATACCTATTATTACTTTATTATGTCTATTAAAATTTTAAATTTGACTTTTTCTGAATGTAGGTATTGTATCCACCTATCTACGGAAATAAATAATTTTACCCTATTACGTTTAAAAACACGAAGGTCAACGAAACAGATGTGTCAAAAACTACCAGTTCACTGAATTTACCGTTAGGTACCTGGTAGGTACCTATTATTTTATGTTAATTTATATAATTATATTATTAATTTTTGTTGGAGCTGGTAGGTAGTACCTACCAGAGCACAGAGCTCCAACAAAAATTGTTTAAAATTCTCATAAAACTGAAACGAGATTGTTCCTCATTTTTTAAAAGGCCCGCGTTCTAAAAACTTTAATGTTTTAGTGCTTTAAAAGCTCTAAAAATAATATATTCCTGTAATACTGTAATCTCCACCTGCACGCGGTGAACAAAGGTTGCCTAAATAAATGGTGAAATTGTACGACGAGGTGGCGAAAGTAACGCGCTGTTGTGAAATTGAAAATCAAAAAGTTCATATTGATCTCTGCATAGATTGGAGTTAGATGCCATGTACATTGTTTAGGTTATTTATCTATCATTAATATCAGCTCTGTAAATTTTCAGTCTAGCTATTCCTTCAAATTATTATTTTTAATGTTTTGATTGTGTTCCGTTTTGTGTGCCAAATAAATAAAAAAATGTACTGCAACGGACGTCGTTCAACTGAAATCGTTCGATGATGAAGTTTGACAAACGCGATTTGGTGCGCCATTCTCCGTAGAGCGTCGCAGCGTGTTTGCCCTGAGAGGAATCGATGCTCGATGGTTTATTATCAGGCCCCCCTAGCACGGGGATTGTTGTCTAGGGTAGAATAGAGAAAAATTACGTCACTTCGTCATCCAATGCGTAAATTATTTGAAATGCATTCCTATAACTTCAATAATGTACGCAATGTGTAGCGATGCAATGTCATTATTGTCTATTCTACCCTAGACAACGATGCCCGTGCTAGGGGGGGGGGGGGGGGTCATCTGCTTGTCTAGTAGGTAAATAAGAAGTAGCTTGTAATTAAAACAGCTACAATTTATTACAAACATTTATTTTTTAACATCATCTTATGCGAGATATATTCATTAAATAGTAGGTACATTAAACTAACGAAAGTATAGTAATTTTTGTTTTTCGACAGTTCTCCGTTGGAAAAGCATTTCTTTCTATACAATAGGCTACTTGACTACTACTGGGAAATAATTCTAACGTATTGTCTGATAAAAATAATACAAAGTCTAATTAATATTTCTTCAAGGCCAGTCGTATTAGTTATGAAAACTAATTTTAAAGTTTGAATAAAATAATGCCGCGCCAAAACGATAATCTCTATCATGGCTACCGTGTTCTAAGCTATGACGTCACTCCGCCGTTCCACACAACTCATTGACACTGTAATCTGTACATCGTCACAAGTCACTTGCGATCCAACCAAACACAGCGTTTTCGGTCACGTGATCATGTATCAAATAATGTGTAATTTTAATCCCGTAAAATGATGTGTTTTTTTACCTAAAAAAGGCATAATTTTCATAAAAATCACCTGATTACGCTTTGTTACGTTGTCACTGACTAGGATGAAAACAATTTGGAACTTATTTTTAATGTAGTCAAATAGCCTATTGTGGTCAATTTTGGACGTGATTATAATCCAGGGTATGTCAGTGCAGACTGCGTGGTGTCTGGTAGTAATGAGCGCTCTCATTGAGCGTGGTAGCACCTAGGACGCCTGTGCGGGCCACCAGCAGGAGCCTCCGACGTTTGTGGTGGCGCAAAAGGGAAGACACGTCGGGGAAGCTTCGTTCACCTGGTGGAAGAACTGGTATGAGACACATAATAATGTTGTATACCTGGATAAGATCAAACATTTTTTGTATCCATTGTATTTTCTCTCTTATTTGTGACGAGCTTTTTAGTGTAGTGGGCGTCTACGTAGGATGCTTTAGTTTGTGGGTTTGTTGAACAATCGTTTCGGGTTCTGGGTTTAAATATATTTTAAGAGATAATAAAGAGAGATAAATAGATAAGATAGAGATAAGATCCAACCTGCGGCTACACTACACTCATCTAGGAACCTTAAAAGTAGCATACTATTGAAAGAATTTTCAAAACTGGACCAGCAGTTCTGGTATTCTATTACAAAAAAATTTACAGAAGGAAGTAGTAGCTTGTAGGAGTTGACCCAGCAAGGCTCTTACGAATAAACAGAGAACCCTATAGAGCTGCCGCCGGATCATAGAAACAGCCAGTTTGTAGTATGGTTAGGCCTACCGAAAATGCAGCCTGCATTAATACTTTCACGGCCCAAGAGCAGCAAAGTGTGGGTAGTGAATGCGTTAAACGATACTTTACCGAGATGTCGGTTACCTTTTCTCGCAAAGCCGAGAGCTAGTCGTCCGTCTGGTCGCCGGCGCACGCCGACATTGTGCACGGAGCATGCGCACGAGACGCTCAGCGTGTACGCATGGTTTGCCTGCAAACAAAACGTTTCATGTTGAAACTAAGGGCCCTATCTAAGGGCTAAAGGCCCTTAGGACACCACAGTGGAGTTACCGGTTGCGCCACCGTAGTGTTTTGAGCCACCAAGCGAGAAACATTACTACAAGCAGGTGGTGGAAAGAGTGAGACGCCATTTGGCGTCCATTATTATAATAATAATAAAACATTTATTTCAGGCAACGTTACATCCTGTACTAGACTATTAGTACAGGGTACTAGACTACTAGTAAGAAGGAATTTTGAAAATTCAAACTCTAAGGGGTTAAAAATTGCAGTTGAATATTGAGACAAAAATGCTCTGTGTTTCATTAACCGTTAACACCTGAACTACAAAATTTTATACTAATACTACTAATTTTATTCTTCTAACAAAATCAACACATATTTCCTTCAACGTGTTTTGACATTGTGACGGTGTTGCCGTCATCATATTTGTTTTATGGGAGCCTCCTTAAATATTTATTTTATTTGGTTTTTAGTATTTGTTGTTATAGCGGCAACTGAAATACATCATCTGTGAAATTTTCAACTGTCTAACTATCACGGTTCATGAGATACAGCCTGGTGACAGACGGACAGCGAAGTCTTAGTAATAGGGTCCCGTTTTTACCCTTCTGGTACAGAACCCTAAAAAGTACCCTAAACCGCTCCTGAAAGGCAGACTATCAATCAAAACAGAACAACCATTAAAGCCCGCGCCCTTATTAAAAGCAGACTATATTTTTACGAACCTGCAGCTATCAAAAAGCTACGCCCTAAAAACATTTCCGAGACTGTCATACCCTACAGTACCAACCCTAAAGGCTCTATTAAAAACTAATTTACCGTAAAATTATGCGGAACGATTAACCTTTCATAGCCCTTTATAAGGTAGCTGTGGATATAAGGTTTCCTGCCTTTATTGGAAATATTCGCTGCGCGAAAAATTGAGAGATTACATGCGATTATCCCATAATGACGACAGAAAATTCGTGGTACAAAAATACAGAGATTGGTAGAGTTATCTGATGATTTTTTAATAATAATTTTGAATTACTTTATGTATGTATGACACTGGTGAGTACTTTAATGTATGTTAGGACTGAGTATTTAATCTTAGCACTGAAATTAAGAAAATCAATTACTTAGAATATTTTTTTTGTTACATATGAAGTACAAGTTTCCACAAGGAAAAAAAAATTAAGTATTTTTTCATCACCATCGTGCACACGATGTTCTAAATTCAATTTTATTTATCCTCTAGCGGATAAAAACGACTTTTGATATCAGATATCGAAGAGCAAAAATACTCTTTCCTCGCTGAGGTGGGATGAAAAGTTACGTGTTGCACTCGAGTACAAAGATTTTTTACCTCGGGCTCTTTTGATTCCCTCGATAACGCTCAGGATTCTAATTTATGAATTTAGGATCCTTCGCTGGCTCGATCATCAACATTGAGCACACGGTTAAAAAGCAACTTTGCACTCTTGTATAATAAATAACTATTATTAACTTTTGAAATGGTTGTTTGGGTTTAAAAATAAACGTTATTGGTTCTGATTTAGAATCCGAGAATTAATCCCCTACCTACTCGAGTCTTTTAATAACAAAATCCATGTGGGCTTTCCGGTAATTTCGTTCACTCATGTCGGAGTTTTAAATTCTAATATAATGTCGTGTAATAATAGCCTTGTTTCATTTTCTCTTTCGCTTATCTCGGTTTATAAATAACTCTTGTTTTGCGATCATTTTCATTTATTATTGCCTTGTTTTTAAGGGTTCTGTACCTCAAAATAAAAAAGGAACCCTTATAGGATCACTTTGTTGTCCGTCTGTCCGTGTGTCCGTCGGTCAACACTCTTATCTCAGAAACGCGTGGAGGTATCGAGTTGAAATTCACATCATATACTCAGGTTCGTAACCTCTTGGAGCAACGATATAAATCAAACTTCTAAGTCAACGCAATCAAAAGTAACAGCCGTTTATGTCCTTTTTTTCTATATCTTATTTGATACTAGCCTTTGTCCGCGGCTTTCTTTGCGCTCTTTCGGGATAAAAAGCCTCCTTGCCAAATTTCATTGGGATTCGTTCAGCCGTTTAGGCATGAAAAGGTAACAGACATAAAGAGACCAACAGACAGACAGACAGAGTTACTTTCGAATTATAATATAATTATTTAGGTATTTTTTATTTAAATACCTACAAATACCTGCAATTTTTGAATGGAGATTCATCAAATAGCTAACAAATCTAAATCGGTGATCTGTCTTTAAAGTGGGCAACGGCCCAACTGCGACGCAGGAGTTTGCGGGCTCGATTCCCGCCGCGGGACATATTAGAAACATTTGCTCCTCTTGGAGTCGAGGTCCGTGGTCTAGGTACGTAGGGTACCGAGGCTCTCCGGGTTAAAAAATATCTGAGCGTCTGGTTGAAGCGACGCGTGACCTGAGAGCTGGTGAGTATCTGGCGCAGCGCATCAGCATTGCTATACAACGAGGCAATGCAGACAGCGTCTTGGGCACGCTTCCGACTGGTATTGATATGGATCAGTTGAGCTACCTGTAGATTTTTTGCAACAGTCTACAGTTAGCTCAATTATTTCAATTGTAAATTACTAGTTCTAATTTGTTTCTATTAGTGGATTTTCTTTGATAATAAAGAACTGCTAAGTACCTACCTACTTTAAAGAAAAAAAAATATTAAATATGATCTGCTGGTATTTTCCTGGTCTGGGTATATGTATTATGTTTACCCGTCATCTGGTATCCAGAACACAAGCTCTGTTTAACTTGGGGCCATAAGATGTGTGATAATATCCACTGTTTTACTAACCGACTTCTAAAAAGGAGGAGATTCTATGTTCGGCTGTATTATCTTTTTTTTTACTTACCTGACTAGAAGGTCTGAGCACAAAGGTCCCATCAGGCTGTCCTTTCAGCAAGTTCTCTGCTTCAAGCCTGTCTATGTCCATGTAGTAAGGTTCATTCTCCACTGGCACGGGCAGTGGACGGTCTGCCATGTGGTGGGGTGTTTCTACCCATTTGTTATCTGATGGCTCCGGTTCGGAGTCCTCGGCTTGGACGTCGTTTGTTTCTGTAAAGATTTTCTTGGATCATTGGATTAAAAACGTATTTTCCTAGAATATTATAAAGTTTCGTTGACCCCATCTTACAAAACATCTAAGTGCTTATTTTGTAAGCCTAAAGAAATAAAGTTATTGAATTTTGAATCATTATACGCCAAATAGGTACAGTTTTATGTCGCTGGGTACCCCAAAACTTACGAAAGTAGTGACGTAGGTAAAATCAGAAATTAAAAACGTATGTTTCTTACATTTAAGCACACAGACAAATGGAATTTTGAAGTAAAATAAACAGCGTGTAACAAAAGTAAAGGACCGAACTTCCGACTTCAACCACAGACCACCGGAAAAGTGTTTAAAAAACCTGTACTGTGTGTAATACTACTTTACATAGAAAGATGTTTTTAATATATCAATAAAAAATACCCAGAACACCTGGAACAGATATTTGCAGATCGTACAAACATTTGTTTCAATGCGGGAATCGAACCTGCATTTCCTGCAACCGGACTTTCTCCTGTCGTGTCACAGAGGGCGTCAATTTCTTTTTCTTGGGAGTTATATAAAAGCAGATAAACTCTCGTCTACTCGCAATAGTGGTGGACCAACCCTCTCACAGCGCTCATACCTGTGACGACGTCCGTGAGACGATGCGCCGTCCGGTAGACTACGTCTGCTATATAGTCACCGACTCGGCGACCCAGGTTGTACATGAGTGACACACTCACTTCTATCCACAAACACATTTCTTTTCTTTTTTTATCGTCAATAGACATTTGATTGACGACAATCTCAAAGATAGTGAAGATGTGACCAACGATGTATCACGTAGGTCTAGAAGATACACTATTCACGTTTACGTTTCATTTTTAGTTGAATTTCGATGATTTCTCGATGTATATAATTCATTCGTTAATTTTTCATTGTGATTATGGCGCATAATTTGACGAGACCTTTAAAACTATTATAGTCAAATAATAGATTCAGGCGTTACTTTGCGGAAATCCATTGCAAAATGTAAGGATGAAAATATTTAGTAACAATTCTGCGAAAAAAAACCTTCTCCGATAATGTCTAACAAAATGTAGTCCGCGTTGTAGAAGAAAAACGACGCCAACTACAAAATGAAAAATTACATATCAAAGCAAGGCGTCAACTAGTTTCTTCTCTCCACGAGACATCATGACACTATTATAGTCAATATGCCACAAAAATTATTACCTACAAGCGGTTCCTACTTTAGAGTCAGATGATGCTGTTTAATTTTTCAGTATTATTTATTTACTAAAAGGATTTACAATAAGGAATTTACTCGTTAGATAAGTAAGTAGGTATTAAATTTAAGTAACGTTTGAAGTTTTAGCCTTTTATGTTCAACAAGTTTTTTTTATTATTTTATACAGTATTATATTTTTGTTTGCAACAGACTGCAGTTAGCTCAATTGTTTGAAATAGTAAATACTAGTTTTAGTTTAATTCTATTATTTGATTTTATACATAGCTAACTACTTTAATGCATTGATTTTCTTTTCTTTTTTCTTGTGTTTAATTTCATTATTTTGTCATTTTTAAGATTGTATAATTCAATGTACTACGCATAACGATTTGAAGATATCTATATTGTTCTGATTTTGTTTAAATAAATAATTTAAATATGAACGATACTTTTTTAAAAATGTAGCAATCTCAAAATGTGAATAAAAAAATTAATTTAGCAAATTTTCATTTATAAAAGACTGATCATGCATCAGATATTTATAACTAGTTGATTTTGGCTGTATGCGAAATATAAAACATATATTATGATCATTTTAAACCCCAGATCTCACAATTGAAAGTCAGGACTAATTCTCACTAGACCATTTGACCAGTTGTGTCATCGTCTCATAAGTTCAATTGATATTAATTCTCTTTGACTCACTGGGACACTCATCCTTTTATTGTTATTTTAAAAGAAGAGATGGGTGTTTTTTTCCGTATTGAAGTTATATTCAATCAGCTCTAAACATCCGACACAATTTCTTTTTTTTTTTTACTTTTTTTTTTTGAGATGGGTATTTTTCTTTTATGAAGTTCACTTATAAGTATTCAATCAGCGATAAACTTCCAATACAAAAAAAAAACTTGTTTTACTTTTTCTTTTTTTATATTCACAATCAATTTTTCAGTTGGCTTTGTCGTTATAATATTCACTATTTTGATAGGTTTATTACATACATATTTCTTTTCATATTAAAAAATTTGCAAACGATACGAAAATACACGACATAAAAACATTAGTTACGTTAACTGTAAGTATGTTTACTTTATTCACACTAAACCTCTACTGCAGCGAAGTTACAAGGCTTTTCATGTGTAGCTTAAAAGATTTGAATGCAGTAAAATATAACACTTTCGCACAAAACTCTCTAAATTCGCTTAAATTCTCGCAGAAAACTCTTTTCACAGCATTAAAATTGTAAACCGACGCGGGCAACACCAACACTATGTGACTAGTATGGAAAGTGAAGAGTCCCACACGAAACTGCTTTTTACTCCTTTTTCTGTCGTGACAATAATAAAATGCAGGGTTAATTAGAGATGCGACATAGACTTTGGAGTTAAATATCGATAAACATAGTGTACTCGACACAGACTGCTGCCCGCCTCGCATTGGATATCTTTTAGACGCCTCTTATTCTGACAGCAGAGCGTAGAGTTAGAATAGCGAAAATTCTAAGCGAAAAGTTAATAAAGCTCCCTACTAAACTTTTAAAACTATCACGGATATTATTTAATTACTTAAGTCATTAATAACGGGATATTTACCATGATTTGTGTTGTTTTGAGTTTTCCAATATATTTCGGCACAGTTGCATGCTCCATGATCACAGAATATCTGTTAAAATCCTATAAATAATATCGGAAAAGTCAAAACAACACAAATCATGTTAATTACTCCTTCATTTGTGACTTTATGTGAATTTAGCTCCCTAATTGTTTTCAAGTAGGAAAAGTACCTACGTAAATAAAAGAAAGGAAACTATCTTATAACATAAAATATCTAATATCTATAAAAACCATCGCATGTTGCCGACACCGTTACAACTCTACCGCCTACATGCACATGTTTGAAAAATAAACCACAAACTAAAGTTTTATGAGAAAGTACAGGAGTTTTACAATGTGCCACACATTATGATAACACTAGCTTGTGCCCGTGGCTTAGATTACAGTCAGTGCCAAAATAAAATAGTTTAAGCAGTAAGAAAGTTATTTCAATAACAAAAAAAATACAAATTAAATTCAAATTCTAGCAAGAACTAGAAGGAAGAGATCTTGGAAGAGTTCTTAAAAAGAGTAGGTACCTACTTTTTTGTTTAACCTATTTTGTCCCACTGCTGGGCAAAGGTCTCCCCAAACTTTTCCATGAGTCGCGTTCGCTAGCCAGAATAGGTAGGTACTTAAACAACTTATTTTAGATTTTTAGAATTTTACAAAAACCCCTTTTTTATACAAATATATAGGTATTTGGTGTGTCCCGTAGTGATTCTGTTATCTTATCACAAAACCTAAACTGAACTAGCGCACTTCCGTCCTTTTTTTTTTAAGATATTTTCTTTATCAAGTATTATATATATATATATCAAAAATATAGTCAAAAAAGATCACTTGCACGCGAAATGTGTGGATGATAGCACCTACTTTGGCTACTTTTCTGTTAAAAATCTTAAAATGAGATGAAAGGAATGAAATAAGCGCCGAATTCTTTGGGCCGAAGCGTGGCCGTAGCCAGTGGGACTAACGCGGAACACCTCGTTGATACCTACCTAGTTTTCTTTTTGTTGGTAAATTGCTAGTAAAAGTACATTTCATCCGAGGTTTGTAATGGGTGGGTTGCTGGCCTCGGTTGAAAGCGAAGCGTAGCGCAGGTCCAGGCTATCATAGCGCGGTCAGCATTGCAGCCCTGGACGGCCAAGGTTGAGGCCTTTATAGCGCGGACAGCAAGGGCTGCAATGATGACCAAGCTTGAAGGCCGAGACCATAGCAAGCTTAGCTTGAGGCCAGCTTATCGTGGCCAGCAGAGCATTCACTGCGGACCGAAGCTTTTATAATGCTTTACTCAAACAATGCGAATAATTTAAATTGAATTGGAGGATTCGTTGCTTGAAGAGTTCATTTTCACAATTTATTCACGGAAATTGATTAGAATGTATCATGCCAAAATGTTCATGATGCTCTTTTGTCAGTTTCCCACGTTTTCTTTTTTATTCTTACCAGCCAGTTTGTACTGCTCAGTATGCATAAAAACTTTATGCACCTAACTATTATCAAAACAAAATAGAATTCGTAATTTGAAATACCTTACGGACCATGTAGAGCGGACAGTAACAATAATATTGTCCGCCCCTGTTCGGATATCCCGAAAGGTCGACTTTGCTCAAAGAAGGTTGTCGAAATAATCAGCAGATTACATGATAATGTTTGAGTAAAATGTATTAACCTCCACAAACTATACCATGTCATAAGCATCAACCTAGAACACGCGACGATTTTAATTCAACAATCCATCGCGGTCCATCCAAACTTATTGGAATTGCTAATTACATTGCAGTTACTGAAATTGAAGCTCTCTATCACACCTATAGAGCTTAATTTTCTTATTCGACTTCACATTCGTATTATCTTTAATGATAATGTTATGATTTTAGGTACTTTGAGATCTTCTATGATAAGAAGACGCATCCTTCTAGTAAGTACGTAAAGGTCGTAGTTTAAACCTAATTAAACTACACTTAAACTGTGTATGTATAGGTATGTTATTAATAAACATGTTTAGGCTTGGATTTAGCGTTCGCACCTTGGCATCGTCAAAATTGTATATTTTGGTTTATTTATTGTCTTGGAACAAGACTCAAGGTTCCTAATCCAATTGCATTATTTTTATCCAAGATTATTTTGTAAAACCCTGTTTGAATTTTTATAAAAATATAAAAATTCCTTTTCAAGTCTAGTCATAAGTAAACTACTAACCTTAGAGTCAAAACTGCAATATATTGTGTGACTAGCGACTCGCCCCGGCTTTGCACGGGTGCATATTATTATACATAAACCTTTTTCTTGAATCACTATCTATTGAAAAAAACGCATCAAAATCTGTTGCATAGCTTTAAAGATCTTAGCATACATTAAAGGGACAGACAGCGGGAAGCGACTTTGTTTTATACTATGTACCTACCTAGTGATAAACCCGTCGCTGGTACCTACTCGTTGTGAAATCTACGTGATGCGTCACGGCGTTTCGAAATATATATATATCATATCGTGACGTTGTAGTTTTATTAATAGTACTCGCATTAATGCGGCTTAAACTCCTTCATGAATAACAGCTAAATCAGATTCAGTTAACGTTCAATTCGGCATAACGACATCCGAAATTAAATCGCTGCCGGAAATGACACTCGACGAGATTCCTCGTTACTATGATGTCTGTGACGTCATATCCGACAGGACGACATGGATTCGGGGATGTAGCATGATTGCAGAAAATAAAGATATCTTGGATAAGAGAACTCTTGGTAAGCTTACTAATTAAGGAGATCATTTTTGGATGCAAAGAAATATTTTATCACATCCTACATAACTGGTCAGTCTCCTGTTTTGTGCGTCTCGACTACCTACTTGACAGTGGAGGCTGACAAGAGCAAAAAAACCTCTTATACTATACTCAGAAGTGTAGAGAACTCATAACGGGACTAGAGTAATAAACATTCTTACCTCGTCTGATCCCGAAGCGAGTCTCGAAAATGCTCATGATGTACCCCAGCAGAGAATCATCTTTCTGTTTATACGTGACGTCACAATAGTCCTTGGACAGCTGTACTGGTTCCAAGTAGTCTTCCACCGGAAGCTTCGTCTGTAATGGAAAAGAGGTTATAATAGAGTTAGGTATTGCCTGTTTGAATTTGGCGAGAGCATTCAATTGCTACAATCTTGTCACGCCTCTTTCGTTTTTATGCTCCTCTGGTACCTGTATTTCTAAATAACAGTCCTCTGTTAGTTAGGACCTTCTTCACTATTGTACCTAGGCTTGGCTAACTTTTTAGTAACTACCTCTAGTTGCGATGAATTCTGCATGCGAATGCTAATTCGCTGTGAAGATAATACGATACCCCGTGTGCTAAATTCTGTATCGTTGCTCGTTGCTAGCACCTTCTTTCCCCGTACCTACTGAATGCATGAACGCTCGTTTTGTTACACGTCATATTACGCTCTGTAACCTCGGTCAGGACCCGCCTGTTTTTTGTATTCACAGATCGACATTTTGGAAATAGTTTCTAACTTTGGAGACTTTCATCGTTATAATCATTCTAACCCAGGCAGGATCACCCATTGCAAGGTATTGGCCTCCTTTCCCCTTTGACCGTCTGGTTTTCCTTTTCGTCTTACCTACCTTACTTTCTTCTTTAACAAGTTCGTCTTGATTTCGAACGTGCACAGAATCGTACATATTTGCTACACTATCGTCATTCTCGTACATTGGCTCTTTTTCTGCTTTCTCTTCTACAACTATACTTTGTTCCTGAATTTCCCCATTTTTTACTTCTTCTGCGACTTCTTCAGGCTTTTTGAAAAATGGCATTTTAAAGGACTGAAAAAGCTCTTGAATCTTTAATCTGTATGGTTTGGATTGTGCACTTGATACAGAACTTCTTTCATTGTCATTATTAGTATAACATAGATCTTCGTAAAAATGATCTTCAGGGTATTTTAATTCTTCAGCTGTTGATATAGAGTTGTATTTTGGTCTTGAATCATGCGTTTTAGTTTTCTGTATAAACAATCTGCTGTTTCTTTTCATCGGATAGTAGCCCCTATCGCCTTCGGGCTTAGAGTATCGTTTTAGATCGAAGATTGGATAGTCGTAGTTACTTATTCTAAAAAGTTTTCTTTTCTTTGCAGGGCCTGCGTCCATTGGCAAGTAAGAAGTGATTTCGGTCTTTTTAACAGGATTTCTGTATAAAAAACTCTTTGCAGGCACTATTTTCTTTAAAAGTTCTTCTATATTACTAAAACTGTTATCTTCTTTGGTCTTCTTAACTGTTTGGTACTCCTCTACAACGTTTCCGTCTACTTTAAAAGCTAGATCTTTAGTTTTCTTTACAGTTTGGTACTGACTTTCAATATTAATTAATTCTTGTGTTATTATTATGGTTTCTGTTTCTTCGTCTATCATTTCGCTTACTGTTTCTGTAATAGTAGAACGTTTAATAGCTTCAGGAATGTTACCAATGTGTTCTTTATCTTTGACATCTTCTTTTAATTTGAGAAGATATTTCTGGGGATCGTTTTTCAGATCTTGAATGAATAACACCAATTTATTTGCATTAATTTTTGGTCTCCACATTTTAAGTATGCCCTCTGAGACATTCTGAAAGTTCAAGAGAAGTGTCAGGAATACAATTTACAATTTGTGTTAACGGTTTAAGGGTAAAGTTAGTTTTGAGCAGTCAGCGTAAAAAAGTTAGGTTGTTAGGCAGTTTCATCGTCACTTTAGAGCGTTTACGTTAACGTCCAATTACGCAGTGAGAAGAAAAACTATGTTTTGTCAAAGTTTTGGGAAAGGGAACGGGGCATTTATGAATATTTGTGTGAAAATAAGTCCAAACAACAGATTATAAACGAACTAGTGAGAAGCGATCGAAGAGAACAGATTTATGTACTTCAAATAATTCAACTTTGTAACGCTTTGCCATTCCATTATAAATTCAAAAGTGCCTAATTCAAATTCATTACATGACACGTTATGTACACTATAAAAAATTATATGTTTATTATATGCTTTTTTTATTGATATTGTTAACCAGTCCTCCAATTTATGTAGTTAATTTGCGGAGACTGTTAAATCAAGAATCCATAGCCCGTAGTGCCGTCACGTTGCGAACTTGGAGAAGATGTGAAGGTTAGTAATTGCTTGTTTTCTCAGAAAGCGTACACCTCGGGAAGAAATATCCAGTTAACTTCAACAGTGACGATCTGGTTAGTTAGTAAAGTTGGTTTTGCTAAGTAAAGCTAAGTTATTCTCAACGCGCAACGACTCACGTGAGACGCGCTTATTAATAACGTCTCAAATAGACTACTACCAGCGTCTCACGAAAAACGTAGGTACCTATTATCAACGTCTCACTAAAAACATTCGCAACGTCTCACGAGAGTCAGAGCATGGTGATTTAACTTCTTTAATTTTTTTCTTCAAAATAAACATGTTAATACAATTCTCAATAGATAATTTAGTTGTAAAAATAACGAATACCTATACATCCAAAGTCCAACTAAATTCATCATCTACATCAGCCTATAGTAGACCACTGTTGGACATAGGCCTCCCCTAATGAGCGCCATAGCGCCCTGTCTTTAGCTTGACGCATACAGCATCTGCCAGCAGTCTTTCGCAAATCATCATCCCACCTGGTCGGAGGGCGTCCTACACTACGTTTGCCGAGTCGTGGTCTCTACTCAAGAACACGTTTACCCCAGCGTTTACCAATTTTACAGTCAGTACATAAAGACTTATACTTTAGATCGATGGGTTTTTAAATAATATTATTTAATATTCTACTTTTAATCATTCCACGTATTTAATATTCATGGTATGTAGAATATTTATTAAATATGGTATATAAGCCCGCTACTGTTACTCACTGCCTACAAAAATTACCGTAGCATTATAGTTTATTTACAAAGAAAATTGCAATCAAATAATAGAATTAAATTAAAACTAGTAGGTATTTACAATTGAAACAAGTGAGCTTACTGCAGACTATTGCAAATAATCTACAGGTAGCTCAACTGATCCATATCAATACCAGACTGGTATTACCAGTCGGAAGCGTGCCCAAGACGCTGGCTGCATTGCCCCGCTGTATGGCAATGCTGGTACTCATCAGCTTCCGGATCACGCGTCGCTTCGACCATTATAATACATATATATATTTAGCATTATAGTTACAGTTTCGAATATTTTTTATCGACCATCCCGAAATGAAAATAAAAGTTTTGCAAAACTTTCTCCGCACTACACCAGCTATTTCCCACAAGCCATGAGAATAGTTGGCACCAACTTTTAATGATGGGTCCTCAAGGGAAGCTCCTGAAGTTGGAACTACTAATTCCACGTCACTCTGCCCTTCCGCACTGGACAGTTGGACGGAACTTGAGCAGGGGTATAGAGTGACGAAATAACTTAGGAAGTTAGAAAGTGACAAATGAACTGAAGAATTAGGGACGGCTAAAGATGCGCGACTGCGAATGATTTTTATTTATTTTATTTATTTATTTGATGGAAAACCAAAAGCTTTTATACACAGAGTGACATATTGATAATTACCAGTAAGCTTATCGAAGGTTTTCACGGGTAATTATCAGAATAGTAAAATTAAGACTATGAACATAAGTGACTAACCTACACATATTACCTATATTTAAGTGTTTAGAGCTACATTATTATAAAAAAAAATACAATTCTAATCATCATTATCATCTTTTATGCCAAAAAATTCTCCGCTGAGTCGCCGTCTTGCCAAACTGACGCTAGAAATTTAGCTAGATATTTAACGAGTCGAATGATCTACAACTACTAATTTACTCATTCGACTTGAATATTAGTAATATACTAATCTTCAAAGTCGCAATAACGCTGGCGACTGTCGACTGAGTCGGTCGGTCGAACGACTCGGGATTACTAACCAAATTAGTTACTAATTTGCTCTTGTCATTCGAATGGTTCGAATAATATCTGAAGTCGAATAATTCGAATGAAATCATTCACAGTCGCGCATCTTTAGGGTCGGCTATGAATAGTTTCGGGGAGTCTATTGATGAAGGCAGCTTAGGACCGCTGTTTGTGGCGTCGTTTGGTATAGGACTATGTTTAGCAATGGACGAAGGTATACTGGCTGGTGATGATGATGATAAATAGTTTTAGGATGACGGCTGATAGAAGCAAATGAACGTTTTCACCGGCCCAAAGTCGAAGGCGTGGTGCCGACGCCGGCACCGAAATACATGTACAGTAAGAAGCGCTAATTGGTATCCCCCTCACAGAACATTAATGTACTGTGAGGGGGATACCAATTAGCGCTTCTTACTGTACGTACATGCACTCTGGCACCGCTGAAAACCATGGCAAAAGTGCCATAGCATATTTAGCTTAGCATAGCAGCATTTAGCTGTGCCGGTGACCTTTTTGTGTTACATGAAGATTCTTGTTATTTCTTTAGAAAGTGTCATGTTAAATTTAATTTGATTTCTATATTTTAACAGTATTTTTTCTCGCTTCATGTGCACTTCCTAATATTTAATCTAGCAAGCAGTTTCAAATAGCTCACCATCAGTTTCCGTCCATCCAGTTCCTTGTCCCTGGCAAACTCCTGGAATTCCTCCAAGCCGTTCCTCCTCAGCAGGTCCTGGACGCTGATACTATCCAGCTCTTCTATCTTCTTCCACATTCTCCTGTCTGCGTTGCTCATTTTATTGCTAATCTCTAGGTTAATTCGGTTGCTTTTCCTATAAATTAAATAAATAACAACACTGATCCCTTTTAATTAAATACGAAAGAGTATGGATGTTTCTTAAATCTTCTTGTTAAAACTATTCTATTAACTTTGTCTGGATCTATATGTTTTTAATTATAGTCGTAGACCAAACTCAATACTTTTTTTAGGCTTACAAGATAATCACAAGTTATAGGTACCTACATATTTTACACATGCACAGCTTTATAAAAAGTAATTATTATCAAAAAGGAAATAAGGTGTTATTATAAATACTATTTAACGAGTATTTATCGCGTTTATTTACCTTATTTTCCCGACGTTCCGACAGGCTTACACACTGTCGTGGTCACGGGATGACTACTACTACTGTCATCCCTTGACCACGATCCGTGTGTAACCTTTTCATGCCTAAACAGCTGAACGGATCTCAATGAAATTTGGCAGGAAGGTATCTAAATAGAATCCCAGGGACGGACATATGATACTTGAAAAGTAAGAGCGAAGCCGTGGGCTAGTATAATATAAAAGTATAATGATAATTTAGACAGCGTTTTAGCAAAAAAACACTAAAACCATAAAATACAATGACGGTGTTATATTTGTACGTCGCAAAAACACGTGGAATTAGACTGACCCGTCTGTTGACCCGGTCCCTAATAAGGTAAGGACTTATTTACACGACTAACAAGCGACCCGAAGGACCAAAATTAATGCACGTAGTTCATTTTGACAGTTCGTTAGGTATGTTATTTCGGGCATAATGCGAAATTTGATAGAAACATTAGGTAAATTGGTGATTACCTTGCAGAGGGTTAAAAATTAATTACGATGGATGGATCCTTTCGAATGATTTATTCGTATGATTTCAGTTAAAAATGTATCTAAGCAACGAGTTAGCTGTAAATTTCTGTATTGTTAAATCTATGATTTCTTTAAATGAACTAAAAAAAACTATTAAAGACTAGACTGCCATGACTGCCATGCTGGCAATGAGACCGCATTTTCATCATCAACTTAAAATTTGCGCCCCTTCCAAATATACATTAAAAATTTCAGAAACTCATTACTGCGTCCATTTGAACGCACATTATGTATTCTATAATTATAAACAAAATTTCGCCCTTCCAAAATTTGAATTCTCGGTTCCTAAGTAAATTTAGAGTAAATTGGCAACGCTTGGTGAAAATGAAATTTTATAAATCCAGTTAAAATTTTACCTGTCCACGTGTCCAAATGTCCACCTTAACAACACCCACACATTCACTCATCAGCGGAATTGACCAAAAAACCGCGTAAATTAACAATTATCCTGATAATCGTCAGCAAAACGTGGAAAAGGCTTTATTTTTTCGATATTTAATTTAATAATTTTGGTATTTCTGTCTCGTTAAAATAGGCATAAACGTTGTGAACCGCTGGAGATCCGAGACCATCTGATGAGTCGACAAAGCTTAATTGAGATTATTAAATGGTGGCGAATCGGACCGATGGTAATTATTTGAAAATTGGCCTGGTCAGGAGTTCGGCGAATGTCGAAATTACCTTTCTATCTGGACGAGCTTGAATATACATTGCTTAAATTAATTATTCACTAGTTTTTGAATGAATACACGAGTGTTTTACGGAAATCTGAGCTCTACCTACACACAATGGTGCGTTGGTACAGCTCAAAAGCAAAATGGTGAATACTGTAACAGTCTGTGTGTCAGTCAGATAGAGCTACTTATCATAGTCACAGGTTGTAGATTAGAGCTAGCTTAGTTAGATACCTTTAGGAACTTATTGACTATTCTATCTGTAGCTTAACCGGACAACAAACGTGCAAACGTGTTTGTGATGATGGGGAGAACCTGCAGTTCACGTAGTGTTACTAATTTACCAATAACCATGTTTATTGGGGTTTGATGTTTTGGTTTAATCTTTGCTTATAAAGCTGGTTGCAAATCTACACAAGCTTACTTTGAGGCTAGACAATTTTGTGTGAATTGTCCAGCATTATTAATTATTAAGAACGGCTCGTGCGTTCAACTAACGAGGTTTGTATATTTATCCATTCTTGTTAATTAGTCACTCGTCTGTCTCTCTGTCTGTTGGTAAGCTTTTACACGTAAAACGATTGAACGAATCTAAATCGATTCTAATTTTAAAAATTTGAAAGTAGCTTTTTCTGTCTGTTACCTTTTTACGCCTAAACGGCTGAGCGGGTCTTAATGAAATTTGCTGGGAGGTGGGAGGAATTCCAGAGATGGACATAGGCTACTTTTTGTCTCAGTAAAATGCGTGCGAAGCCGCGGACATAAGCTAGAGATTATGGCCTTAAGCCATAAGCCAAAGAAATACTGATAAAGGTACCAATCAGGAAAAGACATTGTATTACCTAAATAGAAAGCGGGCAGTACCTACTTATTTTATCTCTGGTGAGAGACAGCTCAAAGGAGTTTAGAGATTTTTGTATGGATGGTGGTCCCAATATCGGCCACCACACTGATTTTTCTTAATGCTGCGGCGTACAACAAAATATTTATATTTGACTAGAGGACACTCACACAAATAAAAAATATCCTATAACAAAAAAATTTGAACAGCAATTATAATTACTCATCCTTTTAAGGACTAAGAGAATTACAATCAAATAATAGAGACAAATTAGTAGTATTTACAATTTAAACAGCTAACTGCAGACTGTTGCAAACAATCTACAGGTAGCTCAACTGATCCATATCAATACCAGTCGGAAGCGTGCCCACGACGACGTGCTATGGCAATGCTGATGCACTTTAGAAATTAGTGATTTCTATCTGGGAATATCACAGAAATCTGACGCTTTAAGACATTCTGTTTCATGATATTTTTTATTTGTATAGGTTTCCTCCAACCAAATATGAAACTTCCATTGTGCGCCGCGATTTTAAAATAAAAACAGTGTGGTAGCCTGAGATGAAAGTAAAAAAGGGAGATATACCTAATACGCTTTCCCAGCGCTATTTCAACAAGTGGCCTGTGTTGTTTTACAACCAAATGCAAAGACACACGCTATTTCCAATCTTGTGCAATATACCTACCTAATGAACAACAAAGATGGAAAGACGTTACGTCTTTCTATTGGAAAGACGTTACGTCTTTCTATCTTAGACCGAAGTGCGACCGCGACAACAATTTATACGCTATCCATGTACGGCAACTCGCAACAAGACTTGCATTTCTATCTCTTTTTACGCACGAACGTATCGTATATTTCTATCCCCGTTTGCAAACAAGAACGCCGCCGGCAGCGCCAGTCCGACTATGACTGGGTGGACCTAATTTGAGCCTTGCACTTTTGAGAAGCTAGTATCAATCTGCCTTTTTTACTTTCATAAGTGGTGGTAGCCAATGTTAGGGTCAAAAATCTATAAACCTCTTGAGATGCCAGGAAAATTCTTGCATCAGAGGTCCATTTTATAGGTCGCTGAGCTACAGGAGATAGTAAGGTCGAATCTGTATTAGGGTTTTGACTTTTGCATAGTTTTGATTTCTTCAGCAATAATAATGAAATTTCGTATGAAGTGAATGATGGTTTGACTGCAAGCGTTTTAAAATTAAGGTTAAGGATGTGGTATGGGTCAAACTAGCTCCGCCACCTATTTTATCTTATTTTTACGTTGAACAAAGAAAAATTCAAAAATCCATCGCACAGTTTGTGATACCTATTTTAAGCTAGCTTTTTGTTAATGCTTCTGTATTAGTTTTATTCTATTAGGTTTAGGCAGAATATCGAAGTTGCACTTGGTTGCCACCAATATCTATTTTCGATTTTCTGGCTAAACTAAATAGAATAAAACTAATACAGAGGCATTAAAAAAAGCTTAAAATAGGTATCACAAACTGTACGATGGATTTTTGAATTTTCCTTTTTTCAACGTTTTATTAAGATAAAATAGGTGGTGGCGCTAGTTTGACCCATACCACAGCCCTCATCTATGTGATATTGAACAGTGCACTTTCATGATTTTTTGTCGTTTTTTATTTTTTAGAAGAACCAAAAGAAAAATAATGTAATTCGAGTTTATTTTACCACATACGAGGATGGTGGCGATGATGAGGAGGCCGAGATCTCAGTACTCACGGGGAGTACTGACTGAGATTTCGGCCTAGTTTGACAAACCAAACCTGTTAGGTTCGCTTCTTAACAAATATTGAGATATGAAAATATTGATGGGATCTGTCTCTATTTAAATGTGTCTCAATTTAAATGTATTTAAATTCAATTATTGTGTTATTATTTGTCTTAATTTTTTATTATTAAATCTTATTTCTAGTTAATTTTAATTCTATTTTGTTTGGTTTTATTGTGCATTTAAGTGACATTTTATAAATGTATATTTAATTGTGTTATGGATTCTATTGTGATCTGAAATAAATGAGTTAATAATAATAATAAATTAACATCAAGTGAGCCATCAACTTGCGCCGTCTATTAATTATTAATAATAATTAATTAATACAATTTCATACAACCTTCCTAATACCATAGACTATAGTGTTTTGTTAGTCTACGTTATTACTCCTGAGCAATAAAACCGTTAATTCTCACATTTATATAAATATATTTTTTGTTTCTGTGTCGTTAATGTGCAATATATTTCGATATCGTTTCAGATTTGAAGAATGTTCTTATTGGATTAGATTAATCCAAAACTCGATTCCATCGAATCCCTTGGCGCATTTGACTCGTAAAGTTGCATTCATCATCAGCCTATAGTAGTCCACTGTTGGACATAGGCCTCCCCCAATGAGCGCCATAGCGCCCTGTCTTCAGCTTGACGCATCCAGCATCTGCCAGCAGTCTTTCGCAAATCATCATCCCACCTGGTCGGGGGCGTCCTACACTACGTTTACCGAGTCGTGGTCCCCACTCAAGAACACGTTTACCCCTTAAAGTTGCATTAAACACATTCAATACCCGCTGTAACTACGACCAAACCCAGTGCAAAGTTTCAAACCCGATTAATGTTATGAACTACGTAAAGTTATTTAGCGTATTAGTAAGGTGATACCCTAAATAGTTGGGAGTTTGCTTAGGACGGGCTACATTGCCCTTAAGTTTGGATTAGCTAGCGTGTACCTTGCAATATTAACTTGGAGTGGATACCGAAGTGGTTTGAATTTAAGTGTGAGCAGAGAACGTCATCGGTATCTAACACCACAGACCAGTTAAATCTAGATTTAACTGGTCTGTGCTCACACTAAAGATTGTGCCATTATACAGGGTTATCGGTAAATTAGTGACAATACGTGAACTGGTTCAGCCCATCATCACACACACGTTTGTAAAGACGCCAGGTCTTAATTCATAATTTTGGTATTGGTAATGGGTACCCCCCGCAATTCAATAATCGTTCGTTAGAGAGGTTTTATTTGAAACTCAACTTAAAAACAGCTCTGCCCTGAATTAACAGAAGATGTGAGAGTGAAAGATCGGTCTTAAGTAACTCGTTGGGTTCCAGACAAAGATGTTTTTTCATTTAGTATCAGAGGTGACTTATATTTTTTTTTAGAATTTAGACTTGGCGCCTTCACGGACGTGTTTGTGATGATGGGCCGGACCTGCAGTTCACGTATTGTCACTAAAATTAGTGACAATACGTGAACTGCAGCTACGACACCAAATAGCTCTAATATGTATTAATGATTGCGTCACCAGCAGGGGCAGCAAGTGATTCGGTTGCCGGCAACAAATTTGGTTACGCAACCAAACTGATACCAGTGTGAGGTTCCATTATAACTGTACACATTTTTTTGGTGGCACGAAACCTAGGTAATTATAATCACACCTAAGTATTTTCTTTTTACATATCTTCAGGTGATGACACGATCCCAATGCTGGGTTTAAGCCTCGTTTTTGCACGCGCGAGTTTTATTCATCTCTTTAGGTACACATCCATTTCAGTCGAAAGACGTCCAATGCTGGACACAGGCCTCTTATAAGGTCACGCTTGAAAGGCAGGCCGGCGCCTCTATACGCAATAGCACTAATTCGCTCCGCTCATGCGCCCGCTATAACTCTCACCCCACCACGCTCGTCTGGACCGCATTGACGAGAAGAGACTAGAGAGATTGAGGTTAAATACACGTTGTTAGCAATCTTACGTTACTACCTGTTGCTACTGCGTACTCACATTCAACCCTATGACAAAGGATTAAGACTCAAAGTTTAATGCGTTAATTTTGGTGTTCTGGCTGTATTGATGTGTTGTTGGATTCTGTGACGTGTACCTATAAGTAGAAGGTTGGTTTTTGTTGAGCTGACAGTCAGTTTTCAAAAAAATATCTGAGCGTCTGGTCGAAGCGACGCGTGACGCGAGAGCTGGTGAGTATCTGGCGCAGCGCATCAGCATTGCCATACAGCGGGGCAATGCAGCTAGCGTCTTGGGCACGCTTCCGACTGGTATTGATATGGATCAGTTGAGCTACTTGTAGATTGTTTGCAACAGTTTGCAGTTAGCTCAATTGTTTCAATTCTAAATACCTACTAGTTTTAATTTAATTCTTTTATTTGATTGTAATTTTCTTTGTTAAAAAAGATTTATTTACGTTTCATTCTTTGCAGAACGCAGATAAAATTCAAAAACACAAAAAGATTGAATCTCGCGCCAACACGAGACGATAACCTAAATTTTATCTAACACTCACAGAAACTCAAAGATAAGAATACAATACCTACCTAACCAAATACTTACCAAACCTGTAGATAATAGGAAAAGAACAGTTTCATTGATCAATCAGAACATCTACGTCATCAAATGATAAGTAAGACACAAAGGTAAGTAGTATAGTGTATAATTGAGTATATTTATTAGGTTTTGTCGCCCACACTTAAATATTAAACGGTCACCGAGTGGCTCCAACCCAATAGGCCAGGCCAGTGAAAACGTATATCGCAAACCATCGCACTTTTAGATCAGTGATCTAAAAGTGCGATGCCATTCCTAGTAAGTCATTAAAGGTGCTACCTGCCTAGTAGTACTAAGTACTTATTCAAAATGGAAAGTCTTGAAACCATACTATTCTGTGTTCCTGAGTGGAGACCACGACTCGGCAAACGTAGTGTAGGACGCCCTCCGACAGGTGGGATGATGATTTGCGAAAGACTGCTGGCAGATGCTGGATGCGTCAACCTGAAGACAGGGCGCTATGGCGCTCATTAGAGGAGGCCTATGTCCAACAGTGGACTACTATAGGCTGATGATGATGATGATGATGATGACTATTCTGTATATAGAAAAACACTTCTTGTAACTTTTCACTTGACATCTGTCCTTTCACGATCAATTCTAAAGTTTGTCAACTTATCATATTCCATATCCACAGCCAAGTCTCTCCCCTAACTGATCCTGCACAAAACATCGTACATCTTATGAGCCACTTCCTGCCCTGCAAATCCAATATAACAAGAGTTGTGACTCGGATGCACCTTCCCAGGAGTAATAGACAGCTGGTACCTCGCCCTTCCGACGTACAGCGTCTCTCCTGAAGTTGTCCTACCACCAGGAATCGCTCCAGGTGGCACGTTGCCATTTGATGCTGGAACCCAGCGTAGACTTTCAGGAGAAGAGCATAAAACCTCAATATTCTGTTTTGAGATCTCCTTTCCATCGTACATGATCGATGCTGCGCTGTGTCTGACAGATAGCTTCCCAGGGATCAAGTCTCCGTTGTGCCAAGCCCTGATGACCCATAGAGGACTGCCGTCCCAACCTTCATGGCCGCCCACGACCGCTCTGCCTGTCAAAGTATGCGCTGTGGTCGCTGTGATTGGAAGCCAATCGAACTCTCCAGAAGTTTCGACGACAGATACTGTGTTGTTTTCAGAAACGTTTTGTCCATGGTAGATGTAGTTTGTAACGTAAGTAGCGTTTGCTTCCGGTTGCACGGGTGCAGATGCTGGTGGTGGCATTGGGGCCATTGGAACTGGTACCATCATAGCTGGTAGGTAGTATCCTGGGTATGGATGGGGTTGCGCGGTGACTTGTCCTCCGTCTAGTTGGGGATAGGTTGTCTGGCCGCCGTCTGGTGGAGGTGGGTACATGTGATGTGGTGGTGGAGGGTAGTGGTGTGGTGGGTGGTGGCCCCACGGCGGTGGTGGGCCGAAAGGGGGCGGACCGCCGGGGTATCCTGGGTAGTAACCACTCATCTTTTACCACTTAACACTTAACTGGTGACTCGACAACGGAGGAATTAAGAAAAAACAATAATTAGTTGAACAAAATGGTTGATTTATCAAGACTGATTCAGAATGATGAAAGTATTGAAGTAAAGAGGGCCAGTGATACCTTTTAAGTGATAGGCGCTATCTAATCTGATAATTCTTGAGTCATAGCTTTGTCACAAAAACAACGAATCATCGATTAAAGTTTATTGGAATTACAAAATAATTTAGCGTTAAATCTAAGAATGGAATGTTTGTACAGACTTAAGTGTAATATATTCTAAAATTAAATAAAATACGCATAATGAATATTTAATGACGATTAATAATGAATAATAAAATGATTCACAAGTAAAACGAATAAAAAATATGATGGTTTCATTTGTTTTCTAAATTGCTTCACGTGCTAAGTAATGAGTGAAAGATGACAGAAACAAAAGAAAGTCATTTGATTTTAAGCGGACATCATCCATTATACCCGGTACTGACCAGTGTTACTTACTTGTTACTTGTAACACAGCGAGCGTTCGTGTAGTCAGTACGGAAAAAGGCACTCGCAACGAGAAACGACATAGATTTATTCACTCGGCATTGCGTTTCATGGTCGATGTGAATTTTAAATTACGCCCAGTAATATCAATCAGTACCGGCCGGCTTAAATTGCCTATTGATTCTTAAAATGAATCTATTTCGGAATGTTTTGCTTATTAGCAACCAGTTGATCACAATAAACACATATTTTGTGGTGGAATTGGGTAGTGGTAAAGGTAGTGATCTTTCTTCAGAATATTCCACAGTCCTGTCCACTCGACAGATACTTCTCTTCTGCTAATAATCAAAATGTTCATACAAAGTGGACAGTGCCCACTACGTAAGGACGACAGCCCTGAAGACGCATCGATTGCCGTCCATGAGCGCTGGCCAAACGAAGGATTTGATGAGGTCGGAGCGGCGGTCACGGCCCGAAGACGAGAAACGGACGTGCTTGTCGGGGTTCATAAGCACTGAAAAAAAAGAAGCAGAAGCGGAATTAACATTTGTCATTATTTGTTATTTCGGCACAAGTACAAAAATGTATAAAACGAACGGAAACCAAAATAAAACAGTAGGTAACAATAGTTGGATGCAAAAAGGGATACATAATATAGGTAGGTGTCATTACATAAGTAAGATATTTGAAAACGGAGTATTGAGCATAATTTAAAAAAAATACTTTAAAAAACGACTAAAAGAAAGACAAATTACAACACCGCCTGTGTTGTAGTCATCAAGTTAAAAACAAAAGGCAAGTAGGAAATTCGCACAGCATTTTATGCGTATTTCTTTTTCTTGGTTGAACTGAACCCACAACTATCTACCGCCCATTGTACTTTTGTGTTTCACGTTATTGTCTATGTTGTAATTTATATAATTCTGTTGTATATAAATAAGAGTTATACGGAGTCTATAGTATTGTATCTGAATGGACCTCGCCGAGGAAACTTACGGTTTCAGAAACTAATAAATTCTGACGATTGTGTCAGACTTCTTTGGATGCCTACTGATTTCTTAGGATGCTTCAGTCAATAAGTTCGACTTATGTAAGCTTCCAATAAAAGTTCCAATAAAGCTGAATGGACTTTCGGACTACAAAAAAATTATATCGGTTTTAAGTCCCCGACACACACAAAGGGTCGTTTTGCGCACAATCCGACACAGCAAAATTTGAATTATACATTACGGATCATATTATTTACAGTTAGGTCAAATTCGTACTGAAAAATATATTCAAATTTTCACCTGGAGTGAAATCGGTGTCAATCCGTAGCGGTGGCGAGTGTAGACTGATGGTCCAGGCGGCGCGGCAGGCGGCGGCCACCAGAGCGTGCAGTGCTGCGCAGCCACCCAGGCATGGGTACTCGCGGAGTGTGCTCAGCACCTGGAAAATAAGGTAACAATTCAATATGACACCAACTAAGTGGGCCCTTTCCGAGGGAGTGTTAGAAAGATCATTGACAAGACTTTTTAAATAGTGGAGACGATGGAGTTGCATTGAAACAAGTGAATTATCGACGCTTGGATTTCTTATTATTGTGACTGCACTAATATAAAGACACTTGCAAACAAATCGCTGCCTTATGAGGCACCTTAGAATTTTTCCAACATGGTGGATGATTCTCAATCCACCACGTTGGAAAAATTCTAAGGTAAGTACCAATAAAAATAAAATCTCGCATAGCGAGAATTACTATCCTACCAACGTCCACAACTTTCTCCAGCAGTTGTGCGACGATCGGTCGCTGCTGGTCGAGTCTCACGTGCCCAGCGGGGCCTTGGTCTCGCTGCGGTGTCCATACCTGGTTGACGACCGTGCGCTCAGCTTCCCCCAGCGGGAAGCTGAGCGCAGTCTCTGTTAGCAGGCGCGTGGCGGCAGCCAGCAGCCTCGCGACGGCTGGCTCGCTGCTGCTCGAGTCTCCGGCGCCCAGCAAGGCCTTGGTCTCGCTGAGACGTCGGTCACGCAGGCTGATGGCCGCGCGGAATGATAGCTGAAAAGAAGAGAAGAACACTTTAGGTTTTTCTAATGCATCAATTGACGAAGAAACAGAGAACCAATAACAAGCATCAACGAAGGATAATGTGAAATCATGACATGGTGATGTCACGCACAGTTGGATTGTTCTACAATACCTTGGCCCTTTAAACCCTGAAGCACATGGACAAATATAAATTTTATTTGAGATTATTGAATCAATTACAATCAAATTTCACTAGACTCCAACTTTGGCAAAGGCTCTCCGTGATATTAACATAAGACACGATGGTAGCCAGTTTGACTCACGCTCTCAAAATTCTAAACCGTTTGATCAGTTTCTCATGTCAACGCTATCGCGAACATAGACTTGAGGCTTGAGCTGAATGTGTCATTTGGATTGTATGCAAACGTTTCTGCACGGCCCTTGCTTGTTTTTATCGGAATAAAAAGCTGACTATTAGTTAATCCAGGACCAAAACTTTGCATTTGCAAATTTTTGTCCAATCCGATCATCTCTTTTGGCTTTGTCTTGGGTAAAATCCTTTAATAATATTGTAGAAAGAAGGATTAGTAGCATTTCATTCAAGGATAGGTATCGTGGTCTTCCCAAGCACTCACCACAACAACCGAGAAGACGATCTTGTACTTGAGATGCGGCGTCTGCCTCAAAGGCTCTAGCGCTGCTAGCGCTGGCAGAGCCTCATCAGCGGCACGTGACCATACTGCTGCGTACTGGGACACCAGCTTACTCCTGGAAAATAACGTAACTGATTATTATTATGTTCACCTCTGCGGCGCAACGGGCAAAGGTCTGCCTACGACGCGCACGGCTCCTGCGGCTTAGTTTAATTCAACCTCTTTTATTCACCTGTCAGGATGCTGCGAATCGTCACTGTCGGAATGATACCCATCGCTAGCGGAGTCTGTGGGGGAGCGCGGTAGGGGAGCTCCTCCCTCCTCGCCCTCCGTCATCTGCGTCAGCACGGCCGCGCAGCCACGCGAGTAACTCATCAGCACGCCCGCTACTGGCCTGGAAAGACAAACGAGCTAGTGAGAATTCAGTAAACAAGACAAATTACAAATATATACGCATCATTATATCATGGTTTCGGTGGATTAGATCTACTATTAAAAATTATATGATCACTTCTGGGAAAAAAATAGGTATTCAAAAACATTTTAGAACAAAAGGTTAAGAAAACCGGCCAAGTGCGAATCGGACTCGCGCACGTAGGGTTCCGTACCATTATCTATAAAAACGGCAAAAAAATTACGTTTGTTGTATGGGAGCCCCCATAAACATTTATTTTATTCTGTTTTTTAGTATTTGTTGTTATAGCGGCAACGGAAATACATCATCTGTGAAAACTTCAACTGTCTAACTATCACGGTTCATGAGATACAGCCTGGTGACAGACGGACAGCGAAGTCTTAGTAATAGGGTCCCGTTAACCCTTTGGGTACGGAACCCTAAAAATTACTTTTAATCTAGAGGTTGGACTTGTGCCTCAACTAGACTAAATCTGTATCTGTATCGAAATGTTCAGTTTTGGTTTTTATTGCCCCATGTTAGCCGAGTATTTCTGAGGCATGGCGAGCTTTCACTCGCTTAGGCTGTCAATATATAATCAAGCGCACTCTGCTACAGAGCTTTCATCTCATCTCATCTACTAATTCTCTGCTGAACGCAGGACTACCCCTAATAAACACCTTGGTTGATAAACACTAGTACAGAACTCTATAATGCGCTGACGAGAGAGAACACACGGTATTGTCATAGTCAACAATATCATGATTGTTGAGTTGTTTCTGTTCAAGAAATCAGATTTTGAGGTTCTTTTTCCGACATAGTTTTGAACGATGGTACGGAATGCTCCGTGTGCGAGTTGACTCTCACTTGGCTGGTTTTTATTTTACTATTTTTACTTAAATTCCTACTAATTTTTATCAAATTAAACGCAAAGGGAAAAGACTCATCTAGAAGGTATCAAGTGGCCATAAACACTCATGTTAGACGCACAGTAAGCCAAATTCACTGTCAGTATTTTTTGAGAATCAATGAAAACCCGAAAATCGAACCCGCAATCAAAGCGCCATCAATTCGACACGACTTGTTAATCAAAAGAAATCGAAAGTTTAAATTTAAGTAAGTCTTTCACGGCAACGTAAGGAACCATAAATTCGTCACAGTCGTAAAAACTTTTCCCACGAGCAGTTAAATTTCGATTCCAAATAAATACAATGATGGGACATCATAACTTGAGTGCGAACTGCGCAGTCTGTGCATCATCTATGTTAGGATAATTTAGTTGTCTGGCTGTCTGCACAAAGGCACCATAATCACGTCTGGTCAACTCTGCTCGCTAGCGACATAGGACTTTTATATCTCAAACCCTTCATGATGGTTCAACAACTGATCAATTTATACACAATTTTTATTGAAAACTAGCTTTTTTAACATGTTATAAACTAACCGAAAGTGGCTTGACCAGTAGAATGATATTGTAAAAAAAAATATATAAAAAAAAAAAAATGATCAAATTTGAACTCCTCTCCAAAATATCTAAGTGGTCTAAATCAAGTGGTTGTAACTGTACCACTTTATTTCCCAACAAAATCAAGAAGTTCATCAATGATTCAATATACCTCGTACTCGTAGCACAGACTTGTCTGTTGTGCACCAAAAGATAGATAATCGGAAAGTAACAGATTCGTCTGTTAATTTTGACTGTTAATTTTGACGTTTGATGTATACGCTTCTACAACAAAACTCCTAGTGAGTTGCAAAATCTATCAATAAATAAATTCAAACAAATTGTCAAAACCTTTCTGTGCAAAAAGGCTTACAACAAAATATCAGAACATTTAGAAGATAAAAAAGCTTTGGACGTGTTTTGCTCCAACTCGAAAAATAACAACTAACAGGCTAAATGTTTCTTAGTCGCTTCTTTACTTTAGTCTACATACCGAAGCGACAGAAATCAAAAGTACCACTTTATTTCTGTGTCAGTGTTTGATTTTAAGAATTGAATTGACCTTTTCTAAGTGTACAGTTTTGTATTTATGGAAACAAAGAATTTTTGATTTTGCTGTATGAAAACTTCAGTGAAAAAAAATGTAATGCTTTATAATTTTTTTTACCCGACTACCAACAGGGGAGGGTTATGAGGTTAGCACCCTATGTTTGTATGTTTGTATGTATGTGGCCGATTTCTTTGTTCCCACGTAGCGCTGAAACTACTGGTTCGATTTCAACAAATTATGTATCGATTGATTCGTCTCAATACCCCGATGGTTATAGGCTATAGGATTTAGGGCTCCGACCCCGAATAAGCCTTCAAAACGCGTATTAAAGTTTAGGTAGCCGCAGGCTGCAGGCCCCATAGAGAAAAATTACAATACCTACGACCTATTTTCATTTTCAACTCTATGCCTATCAAATATGACCGATACGTCATTCTATTTTGTCAATGTAAATGTTTCAAACTTTTATAACTTTCACGTAGTCGGGTTGTAGTTTTTAACTTTATCTTGTTGGTGAACACCTAGAGCAAGCCGTCTGCATTTCTTTACAGGGTATTCCAGACATAAAATGTAGCCAAACGCAAAAACAAATTACAATCCATCCATACTCTAAAGCACAGGGATCTAAAGTCTGTCTGTTCTGTTTATGTGATTAAATCAGTAACAAATGGTGCGTTCGCAACGACAGTTCCCGCTTATAATTTTTACGACTTTGGAACACAGGTATAGGTAAGGTATCGTTATATTTTAAGTGCTGTTACATGACTGCTTTCGAGAAATGTGGGAACGTTACTGAGCTTTGTTCAGTAACGGTATTCTGATGTAATGGGGAAAATTTTAGGTATTTCCTATTGTTTTAGAATTTCAATGCGTAATAACGTGACAGGGTTAGTGAGAATATTTTTAATCGGTTTTCTGGTGGTAATAATTTTCATTTACTTGATAAAATACGAAATACATAATATATAATGTAACAGTACCTAAGTAATAAGTAGCCGAAGATAGGGAAATCCTCAATGCAGGAAAGAGGATATGAACCCACCAGCTTGGATAGAAAGCAGCATAATCTCCTACTAAGCCAAAAGAACTAAAATTAACAGTAAAACGAATCAATCATTCAGTTCACACATAAATCAAACAAATAAAGTCATTATGCAAATTGTCAAATAAAGTTACGTAATTAACTTGACGAACGAAATTCTTGATTTCTCTACACATCCATCTACTAATACGTAATATTTGTCAGTCTGCTTTCACCCATATTGCGTCACAAATACAATAAATAAAATTGTCAGTCGATGACTTTGAAGATGTCCAAGTGTCAACATCGATTCATTGACTCTAAAAAGTATAAGATTCTCTGGCTTCACCTAAAAATGCATAAAACATTTTAAATTCCAAAACATTTCGCGTGTGTCCGTAACATTTATAACACTAAAGTTATCTTTGACGAGCTTTGTGGCGCGGTAGGTGAAGGACCGCCTGCGACGCAGGAGGTTGCGGGTTCGATTCCCGCCTTCGGACAAATATTTGTACGATCTGCAGGTGTTCTGGTCGTTTTCTATGTATGTAATAAAAATATTTATCTATGTAATGTAGGTATTTTAATATGTATATCAGTTATCTAGTACCCATAACACAAGGTCTACTTAGCTTGGGGCTACATAATGCCGTGTGATTTGTTCAGCAATCTTTTTTTTTTTATCTAGGCGATTCGTGTATGAACAAAATTATTAACCTAGAATTTTGTTCATACACGAGTCGGCTAACATGTATGTAAGTATTAACTTAGTAAATATTGTAAACGATCACACTTTTTTATAAATCGTTTCACAGCTACAGCAAGCATTATAATTGAGGGTTCACAGACCACTTCAAATCTTAATTTTACATGCAACTTGTTTTTACAATAACGTTTAAAAAACTAGCTAATAACAATAGCCGTTATTAATAGTCACTAATAGCGGTTGTGTTACGTTCATCTCAATTTTGAAATTACGTTCGTTTAGGTAATTGTAAAACTTTTACTTGTAATTGAAATAAATTGGTCTGCAAATTGTTTTAAGAGGAATTTGAATGTAGATGCGTATATAATTTTAGGTAAGTACCTACTCCATGACTTTCTTCGGAAATCTTTCAATAGGCTACTTGACTACTACTGGGAAATAATTCTAACGTATTGTCTGATAAAAAGAATGCAAAATGTAATGAATATTTCTTCAAGGCCAGTCGTATTAGTTATAAAAACTAATTTTATAGTTTGAATAAAATAATGCCGCGCCAAAACTATAATCTCTGTCATGGCTCCCGTTTTCCAAGCTATGACGTCACCTCGCCATACCACAGCTAACAAGAAGAACTCATTGACACTGTAATCTGTAAGAGTCTGACGTTACTTGCGATCCAACCAAACACAAAGCGTTTTCGGTCACGTGATCATATATATCAAAAAATATGTAATTTTAATCCCGTTTTTTAACTAAAAAAGGCATATTTTCAATAGAAATCACCTGATTACGCTTTCGAAATGAAAATAAGTCCCAAAAATTATCGGTTTCGGCGGGATTCGAACCCGCGCCCCACCCTACCCAGAGATACCCAGAGTGCGGGTTAGCACTATAACAAAAAACCTTAGAATTGATTACGCTTTGTTACGTGTTGTCACTGACTAGGATGAAAACAATTTGGTACTAATTTTTAATGTAGTCAAATAGCCAATTGCTTGCAGTTTACATTGTTTGCCTGCTTGTAATTAAATAAGCAATCCTGATCGCTCATGTCATCAAATAAATTCGTCATCATCATCATCATCAGCCTTTGAATTGGACTTATGAATTGGAACCTATGAATTGGACCTGCCTATGATCGAATTACTGTTTCTGCATGCAATCCTTATGGTGTTTCTTTCCTTCACACAAAACTTGTGTTGTATACTTACAAAATTTGAATTAAGTACCTAGCAACATGTTAAATTAAGAAAATTATTTAGACTACAACGACATCAAGTGTGTCAACAGCTACCTACGGTGGAATTAATAAATGAAATGAAATAAAATATGCTAGTCCACAGCTGGACATAGGCTATTGAGCGCCATAGCGCCCTGGCGCATCCAGCATCTGCCTGGAGTCTTTCGCAGTCGTCATCCCACCTGACCGGAGGGCGTCCTACAGACAAAAGAACCTTTGCGAAGAAAAATAAATGATTTATGATAATATTTTATTATTATACACTACACTATTATACACTTATCTACATTTATTTCAAATCTCGTAAAAAATACATTGTAACTATAGAAAATAAAATATTGTAAAACTATTCTACAGTAATTTTTTTTTTAACAAAACGGTAGATCACCGGCCGCGAAGCTAGGCTCAAACAACCGGTGACTAGGGCTTCAAAGAGAGGCACTTCCTGACGATACGCGCCGAGTCCAGGCCTTTGATCCAACTTCTAGCGAGAGTCTCCTTAGATGTTGATCGAAGCTCTTCGCTATTACGCCGTTAACCGAACAACTATCGGGAAAGATGGTCACTGAATCTACATCCCACATGCTGACAACCTCGTTAGCCAAGGCAAGATATTTACTAAGTTATATTGTTATTAAGTATTATTAAGTACCTAGTTTTTTCAAATCATAAATCCACCGCGTGTACCTTGAGTCGGAAGCGCGCCTTTTAGAATAATGCGAGAAATTTCCTTTTCCTGCGCGTGCGATGCTATCGGCCGTTTCGGGAAATATTCCGCGTTTAATTACTAACTCATCGCCAAGGGCAAACTAAATTATGGAAAAAAACATTTGGTAATAATTCCGTGGCCGAAATAATATGGAAATCTTCACTCAGCAAAGTTAATCAGACTATTATTATAAATTCGAAAGTTTGGATGTTTAGATGTTTGTTACCTCTTCACAATATGACTACTGAACGGATCGTAATGAAATTTTACATAAATGTAGTTTTTGACCTGAAATATGTTTATTTCAGGTACAGAAGCGTCGGACGTCTAGCCGCAAGATGGGCGGACGATATAACAAACGTCGTGGGGCGAACCTGGATAAGATTGGCGCAGGACCGTGTGAAGTGGCACAAGAGTTTGGAGGCCTATACCCAGCAGTGGGTGATGTTGGGTTGTGGATGATGATGATGATGTTTATTTCTTTTATCCCGGAAATGCTTGATCAGTAATAAAGTAACCAAACTAACTCTTCACGTACGTTGAAAAGAATATCGTCTTACGTCCCAAGTCGAGTCGCTCACCTCTCAGCAAACGGAGATACCAATGTCTGTGTCACCACCGCCGGATTGTATAATAATCAGCCCGTTTGTAAAATGTCTAGGCCGATTTCAAAACGTACACGTACCTACGCCGATTTTTTGGGAAAACGTTAGGTATTAATTTCATTTGATAAGATGGCGAGTAACTTTTCGCCGTTCGAGAATCAGTATAGGCAATTAATTGAATTGCGCCGTTTTGCAGAAGGCCTAGGCATTCTACAAACGGGCTGATTCTACGATCCGGCGGCGATATCTACCATAGCTGTCATGTCAACCTTAACTCGTATCAAAGAGTTTTATTGTGCCACTCCCTTTTGAACCTGGGTAGGTATTCAAATTATCTACGTAATACATCAGCTTCTTCAATTATCATCCTTACCTCGGGTCACTAAGGTCCAAACAGGAATATCTCATCCAGATATACGCCACACCTGCTGACACCACCTTTATCACCTCATTTCTAGCAGCAAGTGAAGAAACCAATATCTACAGCAACTGTAAACTTTACCTCGTGTCACTAAGGTCCAAAGTTGGGTCGCTCCTCTTGATCTGCCCCACACATGCTAACACTGCCTTATCACTTTCCACCCTAGCAGCAAGTGATGAGACCAGCGTAGGCAACTGCCGCAACGCCGGCTTGTCGACGATGGTGAGGAGGCTTTTGTTGTCGATGAGCCGTCTTTCAACATCGGCGTGGGAGAGGGCCAAGAGCCGCTGGTGGGATGACGATGCAGGGTCCTGGTTTATTGTGACTGGTGACTGGAAATTAGAAGAGTTCTACTGTAGTAATGATCGTTTCAAGATGGGGTTTTTTTCATAGATAAATAAAATATTTATATAATTCTCTATTGAAAACCGTATAATTTAAAACAGCTTGTTTGATAGTGAAGATCAGGCTGTAAGGAAGAAAAATATACGAAAAAGTCATAGAGAAAAACCAGTCGGTTCCAGGCATAGATGGATCGTTGAAGCCGCGTCTCCAGGAACCCAACATTAAAAGCAAGAGACCTACACAATCCCTGGTGAGGAATGTAACCTATATGTAACCTATGTATGTGTTTTATCATCTTAGACCCATGTACGTTCTGTGATATTTTTCTGTTAAAACTTCCTTATTTTCTTAATGCTTTTTGTCATATTTCAAACCGTATATATTTTAACTTGACCTCTGGATGAACTTGTCAGGATTTGTTTTTTTTTGAGAACCTTAAGACTTACCAGCTCCTCCAGCTTATGTAACGCCTGCTTGTAGACCTCCACATGCCTCTGCAGCTCGTTCTTCAAGGCCACATGCAGAGAGATCAGAGTCCCTGTGGAGTCTGCAGTCAGTCCGTGGGTGCCGAGACCTGGAAAAAGACACACATTGTAATAATTATTTACAACTGGCTTCTGCATACGGTTTCGCTCGCGTTTTTACGGTTCCGGTCCTTTCATGCAGAGATATCAAATAGACAGCGGTTTTACGCATTTATAAATTAGTATTTATGGATATAGTTTCAAATAATTTCCACCAGGAATCAGCGCCCCCTGCAGTAAAAAACGGAATCGAATAGAAATAAAACGTCAGATGAGAGTTGAACTCGCGCATCCAGGGGTTCCGTACAAACTTGTACTGGTAAGTAATCGAAAAAAATATCCCGTTCTAAATGATTTCTATATCTGTATCATGTATAAAAATTATATAAATTATTAGCCTATGGCCCATCATAACAACTTTAATGTTGTACACTTTCCACAACAAAGCGACGACACCATGAACTTAGAACAATAGCGTTGTCGGTGAAGATTAGCGACAGTCCATTACCATTAGATAAGCCAGGGTTGATCCAAGCCGTTGACTTTATTCGGTCAACTCGAATCTTTAGTGGTCTTTATCCCGTCGTTATAAAGTCTAAAATGAACCCGTGAGTTGAGATTTTCATGGCTTATTGCGCATGAACTTTCATTGTCATTGCCAGTGAGTAAAGCGTAATCAGCGCGCTAAATACGAGCGATATACAGGGTTATTGGTAAATTAGTGAAAATACGTGAACTGCAGGTCCTGCCCATCATCACAAACACGTTCGTAAAGGTGCCAAGTCTAAATTCTAAAAAAAAATATAAAGTCACCTCTGATACTAAATGAAAAAACATCTTTGTCTGGAACCCAACTATGTAGTTACTTAAAACCGATCTTTCACTCTCATATCTTCTGTTAATTCAGGGCAGAGCTGTTTTAAGTTGACTTTCAAATAAAACCTCTCTAACGAACGATTATTGAATTGCGGGGGGTACCCATACCAATACCAAAATTAAGAATTAAGACCTGGCGTCTTCACAAACGTGTTTGTGATGATGGGCTGAACCTGCAGTTCACGTATTGTCACTAATTTACCAATAACCCTGTATTTTAGGCGTAGGCGTGAACTGCTCTACTCTTAACTTGTTAAATAAACCAGTTAAGAGTAGAGCAGTTATGTAGATTTTATGGACTCTCACCGAATTCGCCGACACTTGGCGAGTTAATGTTATTTTAGTGTAAGAATAGGCATAGCCGACAGTATTCTGTCCATTTGTTAGCGACCATTTTCGTCGACAATTTTAATTAGGATTTAGAAAAAATAATACCTACATCTGACTAATGCCCGACTCACATTATCGCGCGGAATCGAATTTGCGGAGCCGCAACTCGAGGTCCACTGCGCGTCTGCGGCAGTTTGGCATCTGTTTCGCATTTCGCACAACGGACAACGTCATTGTGAAACTCTTGCGGCACCGCACCTACACGGTACCGCGCGGTAGTATGAGAGCGCTCGAAACGGTTGAAATGAATTTGAAAAGTTTGAACTGTTGTACATTTTTCAGGTAAGTTTAAAATAATACAGGTTTTAATAAATTAATAGTAAGTATTCTTGACAACTTCTGTAGCGCGGTGGGCGAAGGTCTGCCTACGACGCAGGAGGTTGTGGGTTCGATTCGCGCCTTGAGACAAATGTTTGTACGATCTGCAGATAATTGTTCCAGGTGTTCCGGTCGTTTTCTATGTATATTAAAATATATTTATAAGTAAGTATTGTATTATGTATATCAGCTACCAATAACACTCGCTAGTTTGTATTGTTTAAGTAAAACTGTTTGGATAAATAAATAAATAAATAATGCTGAACAATCCACACAGATAGCACAAAAAGATTCTAAAACTCAGCAATGAATAGAACCCGGTTGATGATGATGACAGCATAAAAAATAAACAAAAACAAAAAATACTGCATAAAATCGAGGCTTTAAAACAATATTAATACACCCAACAACCATGACCTTGACAAACATAACCCATTTCCATGATCAGAACATCCTCAGATTCTGATCATAATGATAAACATAAACAAAATTATGGAACTACACATTTACAAAGTTTCCTCCGGATATGTTGATCAGATCTGAAGGCGGAAGGACACAGATGAAGCAGGAGTTCTTGTAATTGCTATAACTTCCGCTCGAGAAAGCAGATAAATAATGTAAATAATCTAAGCTCTTGATCGGTCGAGTTATAAAATGTCGTGGGCTCGCAATCCATAAAAATAATCTGCGTAGGCGCACAACAATCTCTTTGGCACATTAGGCGATAAACTGAAATGCAAGAGTGGGTTCGATTTTCCTGTAAGTATAGGTAATGTAGACTAAACAGTCATAATTGACTGACCAGTCATCAGGGGCCTAATTCTACTAAAATGACCGCTTCGCTATAATAATGGGTCGCGACTCGTGGTCCCACTAATTTGACCCACTGGTGGGAGAGTGTGTCGATTTAATGGGCTCGTGGTCCCACTGTTTGGTGAGACCATTAGTCAACGTAATGCAGTCGCTCGTGGTCCCACTGATTTGGTCATAAGGGCTATAACACAAATATTTTTTGTGAAATTAACAGAAAAGTGGAATTTATTATTAAATTATTTTATTTTATTAATAAAGTTTTTCCGCCTACGGGGGATTCAAAACAGGAATAAGCCGAAAATACAAAAGGCCAGCATTAAAACGTGAAGCAAAATAATAATGGCATCGTCTCACAATTATACGTTTCGTACGTATCGTACGAAACGTATAATTGTGAGACAGTACAGACAGTGACAGAGTATACTCGTAAGACTCAGCTAACAAGATTCTTCTACTTTAAAGTATTGGAACAGCAATTTATTTTCTTGAACAGCAGCATCCAGCTGCAATCTTCTTTCATCAACAATTCAACAGTATCCCTGGAGTCCGACTGCACCAGCTCGCTGGCCAGACGAGCGATCCTGGCGCGTAGGCCCGTGCCTTGCTCCACACTGAGAAGACCGACGAGCCGCCAGATCACTGTGTTGCAGGGGTCCCGACTAGCATGGGCACTGACCATAAGATTCCTTCTACTTTAAGGTTTAAGAGTAGAAGAGCAAGGTCTTACCTTGAACAGCAGCATCCAGCTGCCGTCTTCTTCCATCAATAGTATCTCTGGAGTCCGGGGTATACTGCACCAGTGCGCTGGCAAGACGAGCGGTCCTGGCGCGAAGGCCCGTGCCTTGTTCCACTCCGAGAAGACCGACTAGCCTCCATGCTACTGTGTCGCAGGGGATTTCTGGACGAGGGGAAACTTCTAAGGATACCAGCCTGTGGGGACGAAAAATATAGATTAGTAGTGCTGGAATGCATCAGTAATTTTTTGTTTGTGCTATCAGATCATGGAGATTGTTACCGTACTTCTGATGTAATTATTGGTTTGGCTTCGAACCCAACCCCTAAATCATATTTAGCGATAATGAGTGGTTTTTAGGGTTCCTTACCCAAAAGGTAAAAACGGGACCCTATTACTAAGACTTCGCTGTCCGTCTGTCCGTCTGTCACCAGGCTGTATCTCATGAACCGTGATAGTTAGACAGTTGAAATTTTCACAGACGATGTATTTCTGTTGCCGCTATAACAACAAATACTAAAAAACAGAATAAAATAAATATTTAAGGGGGCTCCCATACAACAAACGTGATTTTTTTGCCGTTTTTATAGAAAATGGTACGGAACCCTTCGTGCGCGAGTCCGACTCGCACTTAGCCGGTTTTATTTTAAACAGGCGTCGTCATCATTCTTAAGTATATTAAGAATTTTTTCAGTAAATCCAGGCACATAGGCATTCTAATGTCGATGACCGAATAGTCACTACGAGCAGGTGACTCACGCATCAGACCTTCCGCAACCTAATTACAGAGAATCATGAGCGTGACTGACAGACAGACCTTGCACAAGGACTACGAAACACTGCGAATAACGACGAACGTAAATTTAAATATTTTGTTTTGTAATTAACGATGCAACAGCTTGACCAAGCCTATCATTATGAGTTAAGTATGATACATAAGAAAACATTAAAACTGCACGAAACACGCTTCTGAACCGAGTGCACTGTGTTATAATTCGTTTTAAGATGTAAAATCTATCTTAGTGGAATGTGTCCGGAATGCAACATTCAGATCCACTTATAAAAATAAAGATCACGTGATGGATGTAGGATATGTAAATAGTTTGTTATCCGACCCTTGTAGTGCAGATATCGTGTTTTTGATTAGTTTATTAGAGTTAGGTTTAGTTAAGCAATAAGTTTGTTTCTGTTGATTTGTTTATGTGCCTGTAATTTTATTCTATGTATCTATGTTGTTATCGCTAAGCGATAAAGCCCTTAAATAAATTAAAAAAAAAAAAAAAAAAAAAAAAAACGTAAAATCATAATGAAACGAAACTCAAGTGAAGACCAAGTTAAACAAATCATCGGAATTCTTTTGTTTCAATTAGATTTTTACCCGACTACCGACAGGGGAGGGTTATGAGGTTAGCACCCTATGTTTGTATGTTTGTATGTTTGTATGTTTGTATACTTGTATGTTTGTATGTTTGTATGTATGTGGCCAATTTCTTTGTTCCCACGTAGCGCTGAAACTACTGGTTCGATTTCAACAAATTATGTATCGACTGATTTGTCTCAATACCCCGATGGTTATAGGCTATAGGATTTGGGGCTCCGCCCCCGAATAAGCCTACAAAACGCGTAATAAAGTTTACGTAGCCGCAGGCCGCAGGCCCCATAGAGAAATATTACAATACCTACGACCTATTTTCATCAACTCTATGCCTATCAAATATGACCGATACGTCATTCTATTTTGTCAATGTAAATGTAAATATTTCAAACAAGGGATGAAGGAAAACAAAATCTGATAATTTTATATCATATCAGATATTTAATATGAACCCGAAACTGGATAAAAATATTTGAAATTCTATAATTTGTGACTGAACAAACAATCATTCGTGGGACACATCAGCGAACTGCGATGGTGAATCGTTACGACATCACCTAAACCTTACTCCATATCCTTTGAGGACGTAGTGGTTTTAATCTCTTTGCTTTGAGGCATATTGATGAAAGAGTCATCAGAACGTCTGGAACAACAGTGATAAAGGTTCCAGTGATGCCGCAACGCGGTTTGCGCTGCGGCATCACTGGAACCTTTCTCCAACTGCGATTTTGATAAACTAAAAGTTTTTCCAGTGCTACCAGTATGCGGTGTGTTTTTGTGGATGGGTTTTGGGTTGTGGCCGTTTCATTGTGCGTCCTCCTTAAGCTATAGCACGTAAAATGTAATAAATTGTGTGCGGTTGAAATGGAGAACATAATATGGAAGATTGAGGAACATCGAGCACCTTACAAGGCAACCACAATCGAAAAATACTAGTAAATACCGCAAATCGTACTATAATTTCAAACAAGTATTAGTAGTTATTTATAATAAAGAGTGAATGTGCTAGTAAAATTGTGTGATACTAATATTGTTTTATTTGAGAAACTATAGATATAAAATGACAAGGGGAAAGCTGCAGGAGAGGGCTGAGCCCCCCCCCTAATTTCGAATGCCATCACCATAGTTTTTATTATACTCTATACTAAAAAATAACAAGGCGATATAGCAAGGAGATAAAACCATATCTCCGAATTAGCTGCCACAAAGGTAAACATAGGGGATACCAGTAAAAAATTTACCTCCTTTGTAGAAGGTAACTACGACAGTATTACGTTTTGTCGTAAAAAAATCTAGGAATTTTAATTTTAACCAAAACTTGTCAGCTGGTCAATAAATTAAGGTCCTGGCATATTTTTAATCTAGTACTTTAGTTTCTTACAAAGATAATAAATGATAAACATGTTTTATGGGTAATTATTTTGTGCCACTGGGTCATATTCTGAGGAATGGGGAATAGTTCTGTCGATGTGCATTGGTACTGCACATTGGGTACAAAATGTAATGAAATGTTGCCGTTGCGGATGTTTTTGGCCTATATTGGACTTTTTTCTACCTCTGCGGATCTTTTGCGGACCGTGACGTTCTACGGGTCTTTTCGGACCAAAACGTGTATCGGAACGGCATATACTACAATAGCATACACCATATTCATGCATAGTGGCCACTGTACTAGCAGAGAATATTATAATAATACCTAACGTACCACTTTAATAGGATATTAAAATACTTATAATGTAGATATTACAACATTTTTATAATGCCGTCGTATTTTATTCAGTGCCTCAAAGAAAGAGATTTAGAAAAAATCGGCCTACTCCGCTCGCCGTTGCCCTTTTGTATACTTTCCAACAGTCAGTTGTTCAAATTCAAAGAAATAAACATAATGACAGTCAATATATTTATGAAAACTTATTGTACACACAAAAATATCAAAAGCTTTCCTAAAAATAGCGATATACATAATATAAATACTAGAAATAAACATAAACTCGATGTGCCCACAACCAGGCTTCACAAGATTAATGTATCTTTTAAAGGGCAATGTATAAACTTCTACAACAAAACTCCTAGTGAGTTGCAAAATCTATCAATAAATAAATTCAAACAAATTGTCAAAACCTTTCTGTGCAAAAAAGCTTACTACAAAATATCAGATTATTTAGGGGATAAAAAACCTTTGGACGGGTTTTGCTCCAACTCGAAAAATAACAACTAACAGGTTTCTTAGTCGCTTCTTTACTTTAGTCTACATACCGAAGCGACAGAAATCAAAAGTATTTCCGTTATTTCCGTGTCAGTGTTTTATTTTAAGGATTTCACCTTTTCTAAGGGTACATTTTTGTAATTATGGAAATAAAGAATTTTTGATTTTGATTTTGTTATCTTCATTATATTCGCCAGTTTAACCTCATGAGCTCATTTTCTTTTCCTTGTCATCTCAATTAATTTTTTTAGGCAAGCTGTAACTTATGTAATGTTACTACTTACTGTTTATATTGTTGTTAAAAATAAATGTATTTCTATTTCATTCTATTCTTACTACCTGCAATTTGGGGAGTCACGTCTGGTGAGGCCTTATGTGCTCTTTCTTGTGATTTATTATGTAGGTATCCTGCGTTGGTATGAACGTTTTTTATCTACGTATGTTGAGCTGAATTGGATCATTCCACTTTTCAGGGATTGTAGCCAATGGATAATCCATGTTAGATAAGCTACCCTGGTACCATCCTGGTTTCATTCAAACAAATCCGTTCAGTCTTAGAGCATGAGGGCGTCACAAACACACTACCTATACATTTTTTACGTAATTTGTGCCTAGTGATATTAGTTTTATAGGTGATTACTCCTTCTATTTTCAGCTTGCAATATATCATTTTGCAGTTTTTCTCATATATTACGAAACTAATCATTTTGTCATATTTCGGACAAAATTTGGGTTCGGTCTGGAGCTTTTTAATTTTGACTGCGGCAACACTACTTTCGTTTCCTGTCTCGGAGAAAACAAAATAATTTCAAGATTTTCTTCAAGTTCTTAGAGGTTTCCCGTCCTTCGCCCGTTCTGGAATCGAATGTTCTTTCTCTGGCTGCGCCGCCGCGCCGCCGGTTTTTGCTGTTGGTGAAGTTATATGCTACCCCACAGAACTGTTCTGTGTGCTACCCGTTAAAATGATCTTGCTGTGTTAGAGTTATTGTTATTACCTGGTTGTGTGTGTTTGCTGATAATGATAAAGAGCCTGACTCTGAGCCAATGAAAAACTGATGGTAATAAATGTGTACAAGCAGACGTACATGAACTATTGGTCGCGTGTGTCAACAAAACAGCCGAGCTCTTGGGAATATCGCAAAGAACATGGAATGGTTGTAAAAGAACACAAATCAACAGGAAGGGTTTCTTCGCCCACGAAAAAAGGTAGCAAAACCAATTTTGACGAAGTATTGACCAATTCACCTATTCCTCTATATGAAGAATCGTCCGTCAGTTTTTTCGCCGAAATTAATTATCTGTTCTAACGAAGGTAAGAATTGATTTAGGTATCTACCTCAATTTCAAAGAAAAGTCTGTCTTTATTTAAAAAAAGTAAAAGGATAAAAAGTAGCCTATGTGTTTTCCAGACTATAATCTATCGTTATGCCAAATTTCATACGGACCCTTTCCGTCCGTTTGCTGTTTTGCCGTGATTGAGTAACAAACATCCATCAATCCAAACTAATTAAGTAAGTAACTAAATTAGTGGGATAAAAAGCATTCCTACTGCTTCTGAGAAATGACTTGTATCACTCATGCATTATTGCTTCCTGTGATCTGCATATTAAATATATCCTATTTTGTTGCAGGCCATACAGTAATAAAAACAAGGGTGGATACTGAGGTCAAGAGACATCGAAACAAGCTTTCTTGGAAGGCTTAACAACAGACTTGAATACTCCACCGGGATAAAGACTATAATTGATAATCAGCTGTAATTATAGGCAACGAAGAAATAAAAAAATCAAGAAAAGTATTTCTTTATATTTATTTCTGAGGTCAAATAATGCTACGCCTTTGTAGGACTAGGATATTAGTAATTTAGGCAGTGAAAACTAATGTACTTATGAATAAACCTTCCTTAAAATGTAGTTCTCTATGAAAAAAACACCTATTTGTTTGTTTTATTTACTCTCAGAGGGCATAACCAAATGTTGCTTTGCTTTGTTGTTAGGTACAAGCATAGTGAAGGGTGGTGCGTGAGCCTAGGATTATTATGACTCGCAGAAAAGAACACCAGCAGCGCAGCGTGTGTAGTTTTACGGCGGGAGGCCCCGCGCCTTGTGAGATGAATGTATTTAGTAAAATAATTCTAGCTTTATGAAAATTTCCTGCTCAAGCAAAGCCGAGGGCAAGAACTATACCTAATGATCCATAAAAATTCAAGGGTTTGCTCTGCTGTCCTGTCACTTTCATAGTGACATTGATTTGTGTACATTATTGGCAGGATTAAAAAAAACGAGGTATAGATAATGATGTCCTACTAGCCGAATTTCGGCCACGGGGCCAGTCTCATCGGAGACTATCCACACAGGTGCACTCTCTATTCCCTCACTCTCATAATCCGATGGCATGGGGGTACCGGGTACCTATATCACTACTAGCTGCTACTGTGGTTTTATCTTGATAGTGAAATATCAATTAGGTACAATTTTAGCCCAACTCGGGATTTACCGCTGAACAAACTAGGCAGTCAAGGATTATGGAGAGGATATTGACTAATTTTAAGTCCGGAAAAACGCCTCAGAAACCGCGGACTTATGGTACTAAAGTTTCACAGGTTTGTAGCTACTACATAACTAAAAAGAGGCAAATAAAATAAAGTTAAAAACTAAAACCCGACTACGTAAAAGTTATAAACAAGCGTTCAAAGATGTTCCGAATAAATATTAGCGATTGAATATTATCCATCGTTGCATTTTCATACTCAGGTAGTCGGAGGCCTTTGTAGGTACATACAGAACTCCTAGCTTGGGGCCTCCGACTACCGAGTATGAAAATGCAACGATGGATAATATTCAATCGCTAATATTTATTCGGAACATCTTTGAACGCTTGTTTATAACTTTTACGTAGTCGGGTTTTAGTTTTTAACTTTATTTTATTTCGGTTCTCTAGTCATGTGTAATCCAGATGCGTTTGGCTCGGAACGAATAAAAAAACCGGTCAAATGCCAGTCGGACTCGCGCACGAAGGGTTCCGTACCATTATCTATACAAATGGCAAAAAAATCACGTTTGTTGTACGGGAGCCCCCTTAAATATTTATTTTATTCTGTTTTTTCGTATTTGTTGTTATAGCGGCAACAGAAATACATCATCTGGGAAAATTGCAACTGTCTAACTATCACGATTCACGGTTCACTGGTGACAGACGGACAGCAGAGTCACTCCGCGCCACGGCCACTCAGCGGCTTTGGAAGTGGGACGAGTCGAGAACAACTCCATATTTTTAGAGCCGATAGGTTCCAATTTATGGGCAACTTCCGAAAGCCACAAACCTCACAAGTGGCACCGCATGTTACATAACTTCCAATCAAATGAGAATGTTCAGTTCTGATCAACAACCTTTCGTTACGATCATAATCTCGTAAACCTATTTTTGGGTGCTAAAAATTATTGCTACAGTTTCTGTTATGCACCTCATTACAAATTATGACTTGCGTAGTAGTATTTATTAACAAAGAAAATTACTATCAAATAATAGACTTAAATTAAAACTAGTATTTACAATTGAAATAATTGAGCTAACTGCAGACTGTTGCAAACAATCTACGGGTAACTCAACTGATCTATATCAATACCAGTCGGAAGCGTGCCCAAGACGCTAGCTGCATTGCCCCGCTGTATGGCAATGCTGATGCGCTGCGCCAGATACTGAGTATAAGTTTTTGAAAGCTGGCGTGATCCCCGTTTTTTCGTTAACTCGAGGCCTGGATTTGTGACTTCGTCGGCGTGAATAAATATGTAGTGTAAGGAATGAAAAAAAAAACTTTGTGCTTTAAAAAATTACCTATTACAGGCAGTACCTATACAGTAGGTTTCGGGTTTGATTCTTACAAAAGTATTTCACGTGATTTTCTGTTTTATAAAACTTCGATCATAGATACTGATTCATATCAATACCAGTCGGAAGCGTGGCCATGACGCTAGATTAAAAGTACCTAACCCTCATATTCATTTCTAACTTAAGAGCCTTTACGCCTTTTGGCTCAAAAACAGTACTTTTCAAACTCGTTATTTTCATGAACCAGTTATCTTACACTATAAGTTAATTAGTAATAATTTTAGGAAATTTCATTGTCTAAAAAGTTAGTTGAGAAAATATTTGAATTAATATAGTATGTACGCGTTCTATGAAAATAACTTGTTAGAGGTTTTCTTAATTTCCCTGTCAGCATCAGTTTCGAAGCTCAAAATTTTATGAAAATACTGACATATCTAATTAAAAAAAAATGATAACCAATAGATAAAATCCTTGGGAAAAAAGTTAGTTGAAAAAATATTCGGTTTTGGTATCGTACTATGAGAAATTAATTTACAAAAAATGTGAAATTTTACGAATTTCAAATGACTTTTTCACCGATATTACTTATTTAATTTACTATAATAATAGCTTACTAATAAAGTTGAGAATCGTCTTTAAAATCATGCATTTAAAATTTTAAATATTTTGTTGTTATTAATTTTCTGTGAATATTTTAAAACTACTATAAAACGCTGCGCGCAAATCCATTCAAATCAGTCCGCCGCGAGGCTTTCTAGAGTGTGGTCATGTCGCTCGGCGCTCTGACTGACCTGTGTTGACCTTTGTCGTGCGTATAAGGCGAGCGGACATTTATAGCGCCCTCGAAACATTTTGGTACTTTGGTAAGTAATTTTTTTTATTATTATATTTGATTGCAAACATAATTGTAGAATGTATTAATATAGACAAAAATCATATTTCAGACATAATGGGAAATAAAATAAAGTTATTTTTTGCGAAGAAACGAAAGCGCAAAAATTAGCAAACATGGAAAATGCAAGAGCTAAAAGGTTAGTATATACAGGGCGTCCCACGGATATGCCACATGGAGGAAAAGTAACTTGAATATTGTAGATGGAACATTTTACTGAAAGAAGACATAACTTATTTGAATTTAAAAAACAATTTAAACTGCATTTTTAGATATTTAAATAATTACATGGTTGAACCTGGAATCGAACCTGTTACACGAGAAAAATAATCATACCGATCGAAAGGCTTCAATTTAATTTACCAAAAACCCTACATATTTTTGTTGATTGGAGGCTACGAATACAATAATAAGTCAGGAAGTCTAATTCAGAACAAATTCCACACAAAAAGTGGGCCGTGCTTCAAATCAAAAGAATGTAGGTATGATTCGAAATAGGAATCACTTCAGATTGGTTCGCGCGCCTGCTGCAATGGCTGCTATGACAGCTGAGTAATAGCGGCGTGGACGTTGTTATGCAATAAGAGGACCGGACCAAGTCAATAACAAAATAATATTTTGGTAAAATGTTTATCACTCTACAGGGTGATTTTTTTTTCAAAATGAAAATGCAAAATGAGGTCAGACAACTTTTTACTTCATTTGGAAGGATTTTTCCTTGATGAAATATTGAATCGATAAAATTTAGATATTTTTCAATAAAATTGAAATTTATTATGCTTATTTGGTATTTTTAGTTTACCTGCCCATACGATTCGGAAAAATAAGTGGGTAGCTAACAAGTGGACTAAAAACATTAAATTAATCATATTTTGCGGGACAAAGAGTTCACTGAATTGTTATCCAAAAATATATTTATTTATTAACAGACGAGCAGCCAGTGGCTGATGTGTCTATTATCAGCAGTGATCGGAAATTCGGGCGCTTATTTACCTAAAGTTGGTGTAAGACACAACATGGAGCAGTTAAAACCATCTTTCTCGGGAATACTTTCCCGTAAATTCCCGGGATTTCAGAACATTCTAAAATAATGATTTTTTCACCGGAACCTTATTTAAAGACGAAATATAAGACACTTTTATTCTGACGCGAAATTCGATTTTTGTAAAAAAAACGCGTTCAAAAAAGGTGTCTTATAATTCGTCTTATAAGATTTCAGTGAAAATACATTCTAGAAAATTCCAAAATTCCCATTTGGAATAAAACAAGTTTGGGTTCATCTCACAAAACAGACAATTATATACCCATATTTTTTTTATAATATTTGTTTCTATTATTCTTACGCAATTATCAAACAAATTATAAATGCGTATGAATAAGTGTTTTAAATTTCGTGTAGAAAAAGGATTTTGGCATAAAATCATAAATACCTATAATTAAAAATGTTTTTTTTTTCAGAAATATTGACTTTAGTGAAAAACACGTCAGAATAAAAGTGTCTTATATTTCGTCTAGAAATAAGATTCCGGTGAAAAATCATTATTTTAGAATATTCTGAAATCCCAGGAATTTACGGGAAAGTATTCCCGAGAAAGATGGTTTTAACTGCTCCATGTTGTGTCTTACACCAACTTTAGGTAAATAAGCGCCCGAATTTCCGATCACTGATTATCAGACAGTGTCGAATTTAGTTATTGCGTAATTTTTTTAGTTTGTCAATTTTGTCTCGTAACCAGTTGTCGAGTTTATTCTTGAAGGCGTATATTGATGTGTGATATAGGGTGTTTTATTTTTTCAGGGCCACTGAGAGGAAGTCTGAAACCGTGAGAGTTATCAAAAAGCTATGTTAATAGTTACGTGTTTGAATTTGAAAATAATAAGTTCTTCGTTAAAAAAGACAAAACTTTTTTATATTTTTGGAAAAGTAAGCATTTGTAAAAAAAAAAAAAATTCTTTTTTGGCTTCTAAGTTGATAATAAATAAATAAATTTACGACGCCTATGTGCCTTAATGGTTGGAACACCTTCAAAATTGATTTTTTCTAATGGGGTTATTTAAAGAATCATCTGTACAAAAACAGATTTATCACACTGTGGACAATCAATATCATTTTGAACATTTATTAAAATAAATTCAAGGTTATTGCGCTTATTTTGTTTTCCATCGCCCAGTTTTTCTACACAAATTACAGAAAGTATTTAAAATCTAACGTCCGTGCGTAGATGCGTAGAATCCGACTGTCAGTGCTACCACTGACAGTCGAAAGACGGACGTTAGATTCTATCTACATAACCCTGCAAAATGTACTACATATATCTGACCAAACTAAAATCACTACTTTCAGCTTTTTTGAAGAGGGTATGCAAGAAAATTTTATGTCAAAAAGCTCATAACGATAAAAAAATATGACAAAAGAAGATAGATTTCTTTGCGTATAGTCTGAACGTTTGTACTTTCAACTATACGACAAACAACCTTTTCTCGAATTTGTAGTCTAATTTATAAATTTTCAAATTTGAAGGTTTCATTTTGAAAAAAAAACTCACCCTGTATAGTAAAAAAAGCATTTGACCATATAATTGTTTCGTTATTGACTTGGTCCGGTCCATTTATTGCATAACATCGTCCACGCCGCTATGAATCAGTTGTCATAGCTGCCATTGCAGCAGGCGCGCGAACCAATTGAAGTGATTCCTATTTGAATTATCCATAGTTTTGAAAAACCCCAACCCAGAGTACTATAAATAAATAAAAACCTTAGAACCATAGTTTTGATTTGAAGCAGCGCCCACTTTTTGGTTGGAATTTGTTCTGAATTAGACTTCCTGACTTATTATTTATTCGTAGAATAAAACATTTAAAATGTTGTAAAATAAACTCGACTTTATCCGTACCAAGTGTTTTATTTGTACCTACTCGTAACAGGCTGAAGGTTTATTAGTCACTTCTTTACTTTAGTCTACATAGCGAAGCGACAGAAATCAAAAGTACCACTTTATTTCCGAGTCAGTGTTTTATTTTAAGAATTTGACCTTTTCTAAGTGTACATTTTTGTATTTATGGAAATAAACAATTTTTTATTTTGATTTTATTTTAACACGTAAATATGTCATCTGTCTAAGTTCAAATTTAAATTAAATAATTGCTATATCAATTTCACTCGAATGGATCAAAGTGCTAAGCTTGACTATACCACAATAGAACGCGCCAGCGCTACTCACACAGTCACGCTCGCTTCTGTGTGGGTTTGAATTACCTAAACTTGACATCGCGCGCTAGGCGTGAACGCTCTTAAATCATATTCATCTGCTAACTTAAATCATCGCTATGTCTCACTCTGTCTATTGACATTAGTAAGAGTGAGAATTATCACTTCTTTAGCACAAGTTTTAAGTAAGTAGACCATTATGAACACGGTTTTAAATGCGCTTAGTTTAGATTCATATATTTTTTGTATCGATCGAGCGAGCGTTGTTACTACGGTGCTGTAAGACAACACCTTACAGAGACATACAGAGACGGTATTGTCTTACAACACCGTCTCTGTATGTCTCTGTATCTCTATATGTAAATTTAAATATGTAAAATTATATTTATTTCTCATCAGCTCACATTCGTAAACTGGTCAACTTGCTTCCCCCAATCGAGGGTTTGCGATAAAATTCAGCCCCGACGGTTATCGGGTCTTCGTGAGATATGGCCAGCCCACTGCCACTTCAGCTTGATAATTCTAAGAGCTATGTCGATAACCTTGGTTCTCAGTCGGATGTATTCGTTACGAATCCTATCCTTCAGAGAAACTCCGAGCATAGCTCTAACTCTCTCCATAGCTCGCTGGGCGACATTAAACTGGTGGACAAGCCCTTCCGTGAGTGCACGTCTCAGCTCCACTACACTGAGTTTATAGTGACACTTAATAAGATATAGAGAGCATGAACTGTCTTTTTGCGTTTAATATCTTTATTCTTCACACGCATCTACTGGTTCTATGAATCCGGGGTCCCGTAAGGTTCATTTGTAGAGATGAGAAGACTTCTTGTAAACAAAGAATAACAGTACGAACCAAATACAGACAGTACAGTTGGATGCATGAATTAGATTTGATACAGCTCAATTATCATCATTATCATCTCACTAGTTTCTGCCTGTGGCTTTGCTCGCGTTGTTCATATGGAGAAGGTTATTTCTATACCAAGGGAACTGTTTAATGGCTTAGACTTATATCTATGGAAAATTTCAGCCCGATCCGTTCAGTATTTTTGCCGTGACGAAGTAACAAACATACATCCATCCATTCATTCACACTTTTGCCTTATACAGGGTTATTGGTAAATTAGTGACAATACGTGAAGTCCAAGTCTAAATTCTAAAAAAAATATAAGTCACCTCTGATAGTAAATGAAAAAACATCTTTGCCTGGAACCCAACGAGTTACTTAAGACCGATCTTTCACTCTCATATCTTCTGTTAATTCAGGGCAGAGCTGTTTTTAAGTTGAGTTTCAAATAAAACCTCTCTAACGAACGATTATTGAATTGCGGGGGGTACCCATTACCAATACCAAAATTAAGAATTAAGACCTGGCGTCTTCACAAACGTGTTTGTGATGATGGGCTGAACCTGCAGTTCACGTATTGTCACTAATTTACCGATAGCCCTGTATACCTATAAAAGTGTGATAGCCGTGTGGTGCCGGCATAGAATTAACACCACCCCAACTCTTCCCGTGGGTGTCGTTACTGTAAGTGGCTAGGGGATATACACAGGCGGACGGGCAGCAGCGCCTCTTGTAGAATAGATCTACCACTGAATTGCTATCCTCAACCAGCATGCCTAGCGAGGGGATTATGGACACTACCCCCATGAGAAAAAAGCCAATAAGACCATTATTAGTGGGAGACCTGCGTCCAGCCGTGGATCATTATAGGCTGTTGAGGTGAGCCATACACGGTGGGAGTAGGCCTCATTGGTGCCATTTCGTGAGCTGATTGCATCCAGACATTGTAGCACAATTTTGGCAGTATCAATGATCTCCAACGTAATAACATCCTGGTTTTTTTTCCCTATATGCTATTCCAGACTATAATTTATCTCTGTGCCTTAAAAATTTCATCCAGATCCTTTCAGCCATTCTGGCGTGATTGAGTAACAAACATTCATCCATCCATCCAAACTTTCACATTTATAATATTAGTGAGATACCTACCTATTTTTACAAATTGTTTCAATCGGCTTATTAATCTGCCTTCTTCAGTATGTAATTCATCTTTAATTATCTTTAAGCGGTCTTCATTATGCAATTCCTTTTTATTGTTATCTTTAAGTGGTAAAGCAATTATACAGCTGACTGTACCTACCCAGATGCTATGTTATTCGCGCCTGTTCCCACAGAAACCGTGATGTGGGAAGCTTACAGTGTTTAGTGAATTAATTCACTGTACATACCTACACACCTGTTCACTTTTTGGTCTGATCTTAAAGTCTTGAAGGACTTGGTAACTGTTCTGGACTTTCTTTATTCTGACGTTTCTTGGAATTACTGAAGTGTTATCAGGGTCTTTGCATAACACTCGCATTTCGAGCTTATTGTAATCACACTTAGCACACTGATATTATAAATGCAAAAGTTTGGATGGATGGATGTTTGTTACTTCTTCACGTCAAAACTACTGAATGGATTGGGCTGATATTTGGAATACGGGTAGTTCTAGGCCTAGAATAAAACATAGGCTACTTTTTATTTCATAAAATAACCTGCACATTTTTCCACAGAAACAAAGCGTGTGAAGACGTGGGCAGAAAATATTTGATGTTAATTAAAATGATGTACCTATTATAATAATTAATTGACATGTGTTGTCAGCGTAGCAAAATTTTATGTGTTTTTTGAATTTCAAATGTTAGACTAAGTACGAGTAGAATTGGAAAAAAAAATAAAAAATTGAAAAAGTTTAATTGGGTGCCCCTGTAAAAATAGTTGTATTATTTATTGATAAATAAATAAAGAAATTTGTACAAATAATATGCAGTACTTACCAAAAGTTCTACAATTTTAGAAAATTAAAAAACTGTGACTTAAAATTACAAAATATTTGCAAGCCGCCGTTTTAAAATAATTCTTAAAATCAAATCTAGATTGGTGACATAATTAGTAAAAACTATCCACAGCAACCACCCAGCCGCATTATATTTAAACCGCTCTATAAAACTATTAACCCATCCACTCGCAATTGGCACTAAAATGCACTTAACAAGTGCAATTTCTCTATCACCAATGTTCATAAACCTTACAACAATGTCAGATGGTTTATCACCGACATAACACGCTTGTGTTAATTTGGTGAAAGTGGCCCCACCGGTCGGGACTCCGCTCTCCCTGAAAGGCCATTTAAGGTTCTGATTTTGGAACTTGATTTTTGGAAGTCTGTTTTTAAGTCGAAACTGGTTCCATTCTTTCAGTATGAATAATGATCAGGAGGGGTCCGGGTGGTGACCCTTGATTGATCCGTCATTTTTTTTATTACTGAAGCGATAATTATAACTTACAACACACCTTCCATTACTTTATTGTTACTTAGGTATGGGTACCCATTTTACCGAGTACACGATATGCGATACCTACCTCGCTGATGTGGGTGATTAATAAAAAGTAGCCCAAATGAAAATGATCAAGTGAGTAAATGGTGAAATCCTAACTAATGTTATAAATGCGAAAGTGTGTTTGTTTGTTTATCCTTTCTTCACGCCCTGACTAAGCAACCAATCAACTAGATTTCTGGCATAGAGTTAGTTGAAAGGATGGAGAGTAACATAGGCTGATTTTTGACAAAAACATCAAATTTCCATGAGAGATTTACGGGAATAATCCCCCCTAGAAAAGTGAAATTCGAATTTAACGCGAGTGACACCGCGAGGGACAGATAGTATATCACAAATAAAATAATATATCCCATATTGTAAGCGTGCATAATTGTGATTTTATATTATTAGATTTATGATATTAGAGTTGAATCTAAATAATATGTGTAATATTAAAAGTATATATTATATGTGTGTTAGGAGTACATATTTGTGACTTATATATAAGAATATATTAATATTTCTGACTAATAACATTGAACATTCATAGAATCCTATTTGAAATGCAATCTCGTGGTCATTAGACACGTGAAATCGAAATCATGTTTTGATACACCCACCGTCTGTTTCTCATGCACGCGACGTGAGGTCAAACAAAGTTGTAAAGACGAGTAACAACATTATAATAAACTTTATGACATAAGATAATTTTGACTCGCATAACAGGTGCGAAGAACGCGTTATGTCAGGCAATAGCGTTAACCGTCTTAAAACTGCCATACTCCTGACTGAGCTTACTACTTTTGATGATGGATAAGATACGACATCAGTTGCTTTTATAGCTTACCAGACACCGACATTTTCCTAGAAATCAAAATAATTTATAATTATAACTAGTTCTAAGTAACCAAGCTTCTGACTTGAGTAAATATAGTGCCTAATGATATATTTATGTGAGAAATGTGAAGACAGTTCTCAATAATGATAGGTCTAGCTGCCAATTTGCATAGTTTTCTATGCTCAGTAAAAGCCAGCGCATTCCATGCATCCACACTTTTTGCTCTTTACAAAGCGCAAACCATAACAAACTACATACATGTTGAATTGTTACCTCACATACCTCGATCGTCCTGGATTCATCTAATAACACATCGGATGCGGAAGTAGACATTATATTCATCAACCACTCAAGCAGAAATGTGCGATCAAGCTTAACTGATAAACACTTATCAAGTTACAGCGCATTCCAAGCAAATTCAAACTCTATTTCAATTCGTATAGAGTAGGTTGTGTCCTTGCTGATAAAGAAATTAGTGAAATTCGACAGCTGTCAAAATTGGCAAAATGCAAGCGCACACGTCGGGGTCAATGAACGGATATTAATCAAGGCGGCGGATTTTATGATTAATCGGACATCAGCCGACCGTGGAAATGTAATTAATCGTATGATCATTACGCTTTCTACATTGTTGCCAAGGTTTCATGGTGAAGTAATTTTTCACATTGTGTTATTGTATTTATGCAATTCTTGTATAATAGAGAACGGTAGGGAATTTTTCATAGTAGATAATAGAGTAGGGTTGAATTTAGCTACACTACGAGGTAACTTTTAGCTTACAGAGAAAAAATATACTCAAACTCACGTTAAGTTTAATCCTATGAAAGTTATAGGTACAATTAAATAATATCGGATGCCTCAGGGTGACATCATCGGTCTTATGTTGTTCAAAATTCACATTATTAAGATTATAATATGAGTAGACCAAACGCGTTTAAAAGAAAGAGGTCAAGTATCTTCCAAATATCAAACAAATTACGTCCTACCAAATAGCATAGCATTTAGATGAGTTAACGGTATTACATGAGCATGTGTTAAAAAGCCGTAATGCTTGTACAATAAAGAGGCATGACCCTCGACACTGCTCACACCAATCTGCACGTAATGTGTTGGGTAATAGTGCACAATTTCTAATTTTCGTTATTGGGATAAGCCTAGAATTAGTTTTTTAAGCATATGAAACTGATGATTTTTGTTTTATTTGTAATGCTTTTTTATGTAAGAAAACACAAAAAAATTCTTCTGGGTTTGTGCCCGGACCCGGAAACCCGGTTTTAGGTAGGCATGCGGGTCCGAAGCCAAGACCACATACCTGAGATACCTAGTTAATGTACTGGTGTGGTGACGAAATCACATAACATAAGCTACATTTTCTTTAAGCGTGCATTTATGTGAATAAACGTGAATTGGGTTACGTTAGTTAAAACCTTTTTTCTCCGTTATCCCTAACAAAAAAGCTTCAAACAAGTACATTAATGTCCATGGGATACAAGGCAGATCCCCTTTTCAAAAATAAAAAAAACTATTATAAATATCAGGAATAATTGTGCAAAGTACCATCTGTTTTCTTAGTAAATACCGTTTTTCTCTTAAATTTTATAGTTTATTACGGTATTCACAAGACTTTTTTATTGTCATCACCGTATTAAATAATATAATACACCATTTCACTTATTTTGCAAATATCTCCTTATTAATAGATTAAGCAAAAACTTTCTTTTTTCACATTTTTGCTTACATGCTTTATGCGCTTACGCCGCTCTGCTCTGTCCCGCTCCTTTAAACGCGAAATCCGATGCCTATCCTTTTTACAAAATGGCGTCATATATCCCCTTAAAGTAGGTAAAGCTTCCCACATGCGGCAACCAGATGTAATTAAGTCCATGATAATGTATCCGATATTGTCCTTAGCTATAAATCATGTGAAAGCTCAACCGGCTCCCGACCACTTTCTTATTCCCTGCCACTTTTATGTGAGTTAACCTTGACATAACGAGAAAATGAATATCAAGTTGTAACCAGTTCTTTCTTAGACAGGAACGAAAGGGTGCCATCGCATTCTAGAGTGGAGATAGTTTTATCGACACGACTTAATAGACAGTCTTTTGTGTATATAGGTTTCAAATGTTTCAATAGATCGTGATAATTTCGAACTCGGTGGATTTCAATAAATAATGCTGGACAATCCACATAGCATCATCTAGCCCAAAATAAGCATAGCTTGTGTTATAAATACTAGATGCATAATAGAATTCATTACATAGACTTTTTTTTATTATGCATTGAAAATGCAATGAACAATATTTACACCATTAACAGATATTTACAGATCGTACAAAAACATTTGTCTGTAGGTAATAAATATATTTCTAAATTCGAAATAAGAAGTCATCTTACACGTTGGCAGAAATTAAATAAGGAAATGTACTTTAATTTGACAATAAATAAATAAAAAAAAACGTTTAATATCTGGAATCGATACTTATAGGTTTTTGGTAGGTCTACAGAAAATATTTACAATTAGAGCGCCAAATTTATTATTAGTCAAGTAACCTATTTAAAACTCACCGATTCAACAGCGTTTCAATAAGATTCGCCGAATGTGGAAGTGCCTCAACCAGCAGATCAATAGGTAGTTCTGAGGCCACGCTCTGCAGCACACCAGGTCCTAGCCTAGCTAAGATAGCGGCGGCTTCCCTGAACTGTCGACCCTCAGCCAATAGCAGTACGCGACGAAGAGCGAGACGAGGAGAGGTGTAGGTGTTCTTCTCTCTCTCTCGCTCCCGCCGGATGCGTTCGCGACTCTCGTTCATGGTGGGGGTTAGCCCATGCTGCGGTTCTGTGGAAGAAGAGTGGAGTTAGAAGTGGAAACATCGAGGAAAATATTTCAACTCATCTCACTTTTCATCGCAAAATAATAGCTTTACCACTGTGACTATCTCACTTTTCATCGCAAAATAATAGCTTTACCACTGTGACTATCTCACTTTTCATCGCAAAATAATAGCTTTACCACTGTGACTATCCGTGATCATAAAATCGACCTTATTATATCTATTTTGTTGAAGTTGATGACACTTCTTGACATATACTGGGCTTTCTTATTATCATACGCCATAGCAAAGCATTCAGCGCCATAAACAAGAAGTTGAAATTGATGATAACGTCAACATTTATGTGTCAGAGTACAATTGATGGTATAATACCTTCATTACCCAAACAGTGAATGTGTTAAACAGTCCTGTACTAAAATCCTCCTTATCGATTTGGCAATGCGCCTATTGTCTATTCGGAACACCAGCTTTCGAGAACGACAAAAATAACTTCAAATCTCGACATTTATGCTTCAAACCCAGAAGTCATTGCACTCGTTTCATAATGGATACCCACCGTTACAGATTAAACAGAATCTGACAAAGAACGATTCCACATCAAGAGGTGACCAGACAAGACAGGTGGTCTGATTTAGATTTGGTGCAAGTAACAGAAGTTAAGCGGTCAAGACCAGAGAATTGCTAGCAATGACATCTTGCAGTTGCGACGCCGCCGCCATGATGATTTTTGATTGTAAGGATGATGGAGTAGCATTATATCAGCCGGTTTTTCATACGTTTGTTATAATTTGACAATAGATAAAACTTTTTGTTAACCTCTGGTGTGTTTACTTGTGTGTGGAGAAACCAAGACTTGGTTCGTAAAACAAATAAACAAAACTTAATTAATATAAGAGCGATATTATATACTATTTGGTGCTTTGTATGCTTTGTAGTCCGTCTGAGTAAAGCTCGATTTTGTATTTTTTACGAACGAAAATTCTTGGTGAAAACACAAGTAAGCACACTAGAGGTCAACAAAAAGTTTAAACTATTGTTAAATCATAACTGTGAAAGGATGAAAAACCGGCTGTATATTATGTGTAGGTATAGCATTTTATAGAGAAAAGTCGACGAGATAAAATTTTAATTCACCGTTGAATTAACTTACCAGCAAGTCTAGAAATGTATAAAGAATCACCGAACTCTAATGCAAACACAAACTTAGAACTTAGTACTTAGACAAATATTTCCAAATAGTTCTATTACTAGAACGAATAGAACATAGAACGTAGAACTTATGGTAAATTAATAAAATAACACACCACGCCTTCTCTTGCATCTCTTACCACTCATCCAGTGATTATAACTGTTCGCATTATTACTGACGACAAAGCACGCCGCGACCACCAACCGCTGCCTAAAAGTGCTGTCCAACTGAGTTTAACAAATTATGTTCGTTGATTGTTATAGATGAACCTAGAGTTTTAGTTTAAAATACTTAATATCCGAAGATGCTTCGTTTAAAGCTGAACGCTTAGCTACCCAGACAATAGACGCCATGAAAGCCGAAGGGATAGAACACAAATCAATTCGGTGACATGTGCTTGTGCAGGCGGTAGGTTTTTTGATACCAAAGTACTGAATTGAAATCCGAATTCGAATTCGAATTAAAAGATCTTTTAAGTTCTGATAATCATACGTAAAACAATTCAGAGCAGGTTTAGAATACGACGTTAATGGAGGAACAGAGAAACAAAACGGAATGTATCCAGACTCTATATAGAATTAAACTAAAACTGTGTACATTACGGATGTAAGCAGGTTAACTACGAACCTTATTTGTGTTGGAAGTAGTAGTTGTAGAAGTAGTTGTGTTTTTATAGTAAAATAAAACTATGTAGTTTATAGGTTTGGGATTTATATTCTCATTTCTGGGGGGATAAAAATACGAATATTCCCGTAAATCTCCTATGGGAATTTATGTTGTACCAAGACAAAAAGTAGTCTGTGTTATCCATCCTTTCAACTAACTCTATGCCAAAAATGAAGTCGATTGGTTGCTTAGTCAGGGTGTGAAGGAAGGACCAACAAACGAACAAACACTTTTGCATTTTTAATATTAGTCAGATTTGCTTATTAAAATTTGCTTATTTGCCTACGGAATAACTACGAAATCTTTTGAATATAAATAGGTATCTCCGCGGCCTCTTGGCTAAATATATCATAATGGTTGTAGAGATTCGATGCTAAGGCATTGAATCGATGTAGGCCTCGGTTTACCTCTCACTAGGCCAACCAAACTACAAGTTCATAACTGAGGCTATTAACCCAAAAATACCGCATTATTTCTAAAACCGGTCCGGCTTCCTATGTTTTAATCCCAAAGCGCATAGAATGAGTTAAATCTGGTGGAATCCAGTTTTTGTCACACTTCCGATGTAGGTACATTTTTAAGTTGTTTTAGTTAAATTTGGGGTTGCCCCTGTTATTAACTTCATTTGCTGATATTTTTACCGTACAATTTTTTTTTATATTTGCAAGGCATTAATAATTTCCTGGTAAAAAATGTACATTTTAATAAATTACTTTAAAATATATAAGTAAACCTTACTTATACGAGAATCTTATATCGCTGAAGTTAGCTATTTACCTATTTTATTAATTAGGAAGTCGCATCCGTTTTACATTTTTAAGCGTCGTTGCTTGTTGTTATTTCATTTATTTTTATTACGTACCTAGGTATTTTAATTTTTGTATCACCTTGGTTCTCTTCACGTGCCAACCCCACAGTATTAAGCTCATTTCACACTCATTGTTCATACAAGTATGTTTCTCCGTCCGTTATAACGGCTCATCTGGATTCAACACTTCAACCGCCCAAAGTGACCAATTCGCCCAGGGCAGTGGGGCAAGTGGCGAGATGGTAATACATAGTCATTAAAGATGTTAATAGTCATTGCAGTGATATGTTAGAATGGAAGTACGAATTGTAAATGGTCACAGGTGGGCTTCATTAGAAAGAAAGAAAATCATTTTCTGCGATTGACGACAAAAGGCGGAACACAGGCTCGCTGGTCGCGCGAGAAATTAAAAAATGTTCTGTTTTTTGTTTTATTTCCTGCGTTACACATAATTATGATTAATATATTATCTAGCTGTTAGTAGGTAGTTTTGAACCCTTGCTAAAACTTACTTCGATTCAATATCGTCGTTTTGGAGTGTAACTACATACATTAAGTTGATGTTTATGTTGGTTAAATTGTGTAAGTCCGAACGTAAACTTACTAACCTATAAAATATCCTTTAACTTGTAGCCACGCCCTCAAACAATAGCTCCGGAGGATCTTGAACGAGTCAACGGTTGTCGTAAACGAATTAACAAATCTTTTACATGTCAAAAGACACCAAAACGACTTTTGATTCGGAGTTTTTTTTAAGCACGGTTTCATAGCAAATATTGTTTTCTTATTTATCAAAGTTGGAGGATTCAGTGCATTCTTTTTTCATTCTTTATTTTAATAACTTTTATCTACTAATCACTAATTTACTGTATAATTATATTTTACCTTTCTTTTTGTAACAACCTATACTTCTAGCTCTAACATGTCTGCTTAAAATTCATGATGGTATATCGGCCTACTACCGTTTTGTCACTGTGGTGTCTAACTCGATGAGCTTAAGTAGGCGAGTATGTGCTTTATTTACTTGACGCCCGCTATGGACATTAACCTCAAGTACCGTGATATGCTTATACGAGTTAAGGTTGTCGTAGATACACACAGCACAAAAATGTGAATATCATTTTTTTAATTTTCTCTTCCACTCTAGATTGCGAATATCGGATAGGTCTGGAGGCCTACTTTTTTAAACGAAATACGAAGTTTCGCGAACGAACAACTCTACCTTCAAGTTGCTTCAGAGGTGTCACCAAATGAAAACTTTTGTTTCGGATTACTTAGAAATAAAATTAAACATCAGAATTATTTTCACAGTAGTGTCATCGTAAGAACGGATCAATCGTCCTTCGTTTTTGCGATCCGTCATTCGCTGCGCGTACGTCTGAGAATTCATAAGATTTTCGCAGATACGCAATTTTTTCGCGCAGTAGCTCAGTAGCGTATTTTGAGGTTCCAAAAGGGCGCAGTGAGCCCAATACTGAAAAGTTTCACATTCGAGACTATGTTCACAGAATTGATAAAGATTTACGCGAACTCGACGTACTAACTTCGTTTTCAAGTGGAGAAGAACAAGTAGCAGCAGACGTTCTGGGTCTGGTGGAACAGGAACAAACAGTGCCAGAGCTACAACCGACACCTTCACCCGTCATAAAGTTTAAGGTAATTCGACTCAAAAAGAAGTCGCCGCGATGTTAACTTGTATTAAAATGCTCGAAATATTCCCACGTTGCTTTCTAGTGACGTAATGGAGATCGGAGCGATATGATTCTATGAATTTAGTAAAAAGTTTTTTACTGACTTTACTGAAAATTTATGAGGATTTGGCCGAATATAAAAGGTGACCGCAATGGGAGCACGGCAGGCGCGGCATTCCCTGCAGTCATCGAATTTTCTAAATCTTTATATGAAATAGTATGCAGCATCTATCGCAACGCACCTATAGTACCATTGCCGTAGGTTATTTATCGTTATATTTTTGATTGTTTTGTGTCGTATATGTGATAACTTCCGTGACGTAATCAAACGGCTCTGTCGGAAGACCAGCGTTGGTTGTAAAGTGTTTACAACTAGCTCATGCTGAGACAGAGACCGTTTTGTGACTCTTATCGACAGAAGCTTTGTCTCTTATTTCTAAATAATGTCTTTATCTGTTGATGGAGTTACAATAAATAATATTATATTCTGTTCTATTCTATCGGCAACGAGCGCGCGGCATTTCAGTAAAATGCTATGAGGAAATGCGATGCCTGCCGGCCGGTAGCCCCGATAGATGCACTTTCAGCTTAAGTATGGTATTATTAAATTAAATAACCTTTGTGCTATTATAACTAGGCCAAAAACCATTATCATATTATATTAAAATTCTATAAAAAGTAAAAACCTATCAACATTTTGATTAATTACAAATTATTCATAAAATAACTCTTCAGCATTTTAGTATCCACTACACCTCCAAGCAATGTGCCTGTTTGCGAACAAAATTAAACATAAGGTGACCCGAAAAATCATGTCAAATTAGGTATTATTGAAATGTTGTTGATTTCATCGTAAATTTCTAATGTAACCGGCCAGACGTGTTTATCGCACAAAAAGGCATTTATACATTGAAAATAGGCACTTCCGCATCGTTCTTTTGACACACAGGTATTAGTTATTCTAGGTCAACGCTCTTAAAGTATGATAACTAAACACTGACGTTTCTAAATTAAATTTGCAATAAAATTTCTCAAACTGGACAAGTTACACGTCAAGTGGCAGGTAGGACTAGTTTGCAGGCATTGATTTCACTTCAGCCGGTAGCTAGGTGTTTTTGTATCAGGCCATAGATTGTAGTTATGTATACCTTAATAATTTCATCAGTGTATGATTGTCCCCTCTTGGAACCATCCTTTTGCTTAACATCTTCTCAGGTACAAATTATAATCTTTGCAAACGACGCAAAAGTATTTTTGAATCTTCGGTGGGCTTATGTTTAATTTTTTAGCTTGTGGAATTGAGCAACTTAGCCATATTTTTGGACAAAAATCTAAATATTTCTATAACTATCAGATTTATTATGTCATGAATTTTTTTTTCATGACATAATATAAATTTGGCTGGCATTGTGTGCATTTGTAATTCTAAAAAACCTAATCAATATGAGTCCACAGAGTAATAGTAATGAATCTACAGAGTAATAGTAATGAACAAAAGATAGGCATAGCTGACAACATTTTGGTTACTGTGCCGACGACGACACACGGCGACGCTCAATATTTGTTTAATTTTGCAGTAGGATTTTTCGAAAGCTGAAAATATCATCTAGATTCATTATTTTGTTATACAAAGATTGTATTAAGGAGAAAAATCATTACAAAAAAAGGCAATACTAACAACTGGCTAAAGTACCAGTGATTTTTGGCCATTTTCATATAAATACTTCCTAATGCAGGTTGTCAAATACACCACCACCAAAATGCGTGATAATTTTTCACAGACAAACAGTAAAAACAATAGGTTCCACTGCTGTGGCTGCCTTTTAGGAGGCCTATAATGTCACAGTAAACTTCTTTCTGCTAAAAAGATGATAATAATGATGAAGTTTAGAACATAATATAATTTTGACTAATTTTGACCCTTGCGTGAGTATGGGTCTGATGATGGAGACAGAAGGTGGACATAGGAACTTCTTAATAAAAAGACCCCCGTCGATTTCGGGTTTGATGGATTTTTCTTCACGTATAGTTTTTTAATTCTCAAATTATTTAGATTTTTAGGTGAAAATTGCCCAAAAGTAGATTTAAAGGAAAGGTCTGAAATTTTGTCTGGATGTAGGTAATTGGTTATCTAAAACCACATTCCTAATAGCTCAGTTGCTTTTAATCTCGGGAAAATGCGTGCAAAGACACATGCAGAACCTAGTAGATTGATACCAATTCCATAAAATGCAATTGTTCAAAATAAATAAAATGATTACTTAAGAAAAAAACTCATTTCCTTTCTACTTTCTTTTGTCCTCGGAAAAAATGTCATAAAGATGAATCTTCCATTTTCTCTAAACAACTGGCAACATCCGTGGCTTCCACACGAGACGATCGTAAACTCTGCATTTCTCAGAGAGCGATGTCGTTTTCACCTCGAACTTTACAGCCACTTCAATTTACGCAAGCTGTTTTATTACACCTTATACCTGGGACGTAAACAATAAACATAAACGTTTAGTCTGCGCGTCATCAGAATACGATGGGACCATTTCGAGCTAACAAGCGTGGTTAGACATTAATTTTACTAGTTTTCTTCCTAAGCCAATTTCAAAAACTATTTATATTTAGTTATATTTAGTTACTGCCTTTTCAGACCTGCGCGGTAATTGGTACCCAGAGCTTTAGCGAAATTCAATTTGCTAATCGTACCTACTGTCTCTAAAATACATATAACAGACCGAGTTCTGGACTTTTTAATCATGATATTCCAGTTTTCCCCCTTGAACAAATCTCAAGGGGGAAAACTAGAATAAGAAACAACGATGAGGGGGAATTCTGAACTTTAAAAAAATTAAATTCCAGTTTTCCTCGTCAAGGGGGACTTGTCAAGGGGGAAAACAGGAATAACCCCGAATACCGCTAAACCGAGCGCGAAATCCAAGCGGCCGCTACCGCTCTGGGTGGCGAATACCGCTTGGAGCTGGCCAGGAGATCATGCTGTTAGAAGGTCAAAAAGCTTCCATTTTGACAACTTAACACTCGCGGGGTATACCAGACATGTGACGTAAAATATTTATAGTGTTTATGACCGAATGGAAGAAGAGTGGAGTATTAAATAAATTTAAGCCAAAATAGGCCATAATTTGAATTTGTTGCCAACATTTTCTACGACACCATTTAATAGAGCGGTCTTTTCAACCTCGCGTTCTATCATACTCCAATTTAGGTAGGCGCGTAGACTAAACAAATATCTGAAGAAAGTGCTGTTTTTCTTGCATTCTTAGAAAATGCAAGAATGTTTTAATGCTCGCAAAGCATTTCTTGGTTTGCAGGGAAGTAATTATGGTTATTATTGTTATAACAGCTGAATAAGCAGTAGTTTGTGCTATGAGGAAGGAAGGGATGCGTTGACATGCGAACAAACTAACATGGGAAACGAGGTTCATTAAGCATTGAAAGATTCTTTTAACTAACTTCTAAGGTTTTCAATTCGATTTTGCAGGTATTTAAATAAAATAGTAAATAAATAATGCTGGACAATTCACACTGCATTATCTAGCCCCAAGCTAAGCAGAGCTTGTGTTATGGGTACTACATAACTGATACATAATACAATACATTACATAGATAGATATTTTTTTATTATACATAGAAACGACCAGAACACTCGGAACAAATACCTGCAGATCGTACAAATATTTGTAAATTTCTTTTTTTTTATACCTGCTAGTCGATATCTTCGCCAATCTCCGTATATATAAAATCAATTGCTGTTTGTTTGTCTAAAATCGAGAACGGCTAGGCCGATTTAAATACTTTTTGTTTTGTTTTGTACTAATAAGTACAGGGGTGGTTTAAAAGGGAAAAAAGTAGGGAATTGTGGTTATTGTAAATAAGTTGAGTAGCTGAGCTAACGAAGTAGCGGGTAACGGCTAGTCGTTAGTAAATTTCGATGATTATTTCGCGTTTTTACAAAGAATTGTTACGAGGTGTTCTATTTTATTCCCAAGGGAATCATAACCAACTTTGATTCATACATGCATTTGGGAAAATGTTGATTTTAAGCGAAAATCTCTTATTTTCCCAAATGCTTCAAAAATACCAGTGAATCGAAGTTAAATTTAACGTGAGTTCATAGAAAATGGTTTACGATTTGCGGCAAATTACCATTCCGCTAATTTTATTGCTTGTGGAAAGCAGAAAAAATAAAAAACCACACAAAAAATCTCGCAACAACCAGCGTGAGCAACCATCATATTAATAATTAGACATTATTCGTCGGTTTCTACAAGTAGAACCTACTTAACTGTAAAAGATATATAAATACTGCAACGGGATTCAAAACAAATAAACACCCCATCAAATATCCCAAAATCTATCCAATCCAAGCAACAGAAGCCGGTAAACCAATAATGTTTACCACAGCATCTCCAATGGAGCGTGGAGGGCATGCTTCAGAAGACATGGCGGTCAAGACTCTACCTGAGAGGGCATCCGTGTTGTGGTTACTGGAAGACAGTTCCATTTTCCTCCATTCCATTCATCAAACTATGGGACACTAAGGACTATGAAAAGGACATAGCTATGGTCTAAGAATAGACTACTAGACCTATGGCTTAGAGGAAAATGGTTCCTATGGAAAGTTTCAGTGCCCACTACCCTATGGAAACTGTTAAAAAGTCGCTCAAAACAGCACCATAATAAAAGGTTTTTCAGGATACAATTACCACCCTGGCGCACAAAGTATGAAAAATCGCGCAACTTTGCTGGTTTAAGTGTGACTTTAGTAGTATTTTTGTTTCGTTTATAAGAACTGTTTGCTTCCCAAAAAAAATAAAAAATAAACTTCTGCCAGGAGTAGGTAATAATTTCATTTCAACTCTTCAACTAGACTCAGGTATTTTTTCAAATATTGAACAAGTAAAACTACGTACAGCGTACAACTAAAACTCACCATTTATAAAGCAATCCAAACAAACACAAAAATCCAAACACAACACCGATAATCCAGAATAACTTTGCCAAAGTCAAACCGTTTTTATTCACAACAACACACAGTTCAAAATTACTTTAAACTATTTTCAGTTGTAGGTAAATTCTCGGAGGCTCATAAAATTATCGTCTTTATGATGTAAAGATAAGGTTTTGTATAACATGCGCAGACACGTGCGTCACCGGCCGAATGCGCGGGAAATGTGAAGCTTCTTCTGGAGAATATGCGCTCTGTGAAAGCTTGGATGGTGGTGTGCGAGATGGGCCTATTCTTAGAAAATAAATTCAAAATGATGTTTTTTGATTAATGGACTCTACACGTAGAGAGAGAGAGAGTGAGAAATACATAATTTATTATACCGAAAAACACTTAAAATAGGTACTGTAGGGTGCACTTCAACTAGACATAATGAAAAATCGATGCAATATTGGTGGAATCTCTACCTTACCCATCATTCATTCTTTGTATCATTCAATGATCCCATTCACTCTCGTATGAATGGGAAGTTCAGTTGTATGTACCTATTCGGTCGACACATACCTCTACTTCAAATAAACGAATACGTGAAACCCTATAGGGTTTCAGAACTTCATTTTACTACTACTTAGGGTTTAAGAGTAATGTATACAGTACATATTTTAGGTAGTTAAAGTAAATCACGTAGTCTTAGGCTTGGTTTGATTGCCGGGCTGTCAAACATAATTAGGGGTGTGTGTTTTTGCTTCATCCTGTGTTTATGCCACTACAGAGATCTTTATTCTATGTTTTTAATCAAAATAGAATAGTTCTTAAGGTTTTTTGTTATAGTGCTTACCCGCACTTTGGATATCTCTAAGAAAGGAAATAAGTTCCAAGTTTTAACGCGCTATAGTCCGTAAGAGGTCCCAAAGAATTTCGGTTGAAGCGACTAAGGGTTTCGTGGCTTAGTTGGTTAGAGCACACCCGTACTGAGGGTGGGGCGCGGGTTCGAGTTCCGCCGAAACCGATAATTTTTGGGAACTTATTTCATTTCTTAGAATAGTTCTTAACATCTTAGGTATGCGGATATAAATACGTACTCTAAGATTTTAAATAGATACACACGTTCGTTTGTTTACCAGATACCACGCACGTGCTATGTTTTTAGAAAATATATCTTTGATAGGTATAATTAGTAGTTATAACAACTGATGACCTTCATTATTGGAGGCAAATGTCCAGCAGAGAACTAATTTAGGATGGAGATGATGATAGCAACTGATTAATCAGGAAAAAAATATATGAAGGAGTTTTTCGTGAAATCTACTGAGAGAACTACTGTGTAATTTCTGTGACTTACTAGTAGTATTTTTTAGTACTGATCTGTTGAATAAAGAATAAAACAACTTCCGGTTAAATGCTTTAAACGATTGAGAAACCTAAAATAGTATTTTAGTTAAATCGTTTTATTATAGAAAGCTGTTCTTTAAGAGAGTCTATAATGGCAGGTCTCAAACACATTATTATGTATGATATAACACAATAATGCAATGCAATATAACATGCGACTTTGATTTAACAGTGCATAATTATATTTATTCTATTATTGTCACTATGTTTTTAAAACAAACTTAGTAAGACAAGTTTATTTAACAAAAACTTTCGAGTTAGGTACTTGGCGAATGCTGCCAAAAGAATTAGAAAACACTAATTAGAATATAATAGGTACAGGAAATATTTTTTACAAAATTTATCTGTTAATTTCGAAACAAAGTTTGTGTACATCACCTGATGGAGTGCATCTCGCATACTATCGTCCAGCGACAGGTGGCGAGACGAGCTTCCGCTCAGATTTCCCTGATTGATTCACGCTGCGTGAACGCACAGATCGATCTACGCGGGTTCGACTCCTATCCTGTGAATAGTGTTTTTAACTTCTGTTGTTTTGACACGGCTTTACTTTGCGTTAAAAAACCAAGGTGATTTATTAAGGCGTAACCCCGACCCAAATAGCGCCGCCATTAATTTTATTTTATGACTTCGTTAAACGCAGGAAATTTCAAAAAAATTATTGGGCAGTTTAGCATACTAAGTTGCACTTTGTGGTCGCCAAACTCTATTTTCGTATCTCTGCCTAAACAATACAAAATAAAACTATTACAAAGGCATTAAAAAAAAGCTTATAATAGGTATCACAAACTACCCTATGAATTTTTGAAATTCTCTTTTTTTTTCAATGAAATAATAAGATAAAATATGTGGCGGCTCTAGTTTGGGTCGAACTATCGCTTTAGCTCTAAAGTTTCAGTAAGTTTTTACCAGCGAGCACATATCCAGGATATGTGCTCGATGGTTTTTACTTGCCGATAAATTCCTAAAAAATATAACTACCTACATTTTCTCCGCAGTAAAAGTTTATAATCAATTTTGAAAAACTTACCCTAAAAAAAATCGAGGAACAAAACCGAACAGGAAATTTTCGGGAACTATTTCTGTTCCTAAGAACAGAAATAGTTCCCAAAAATTTCCGGTTTCGGCGGGACTCGTACCCGGCGCTATAGTCCGTAAGAGGTCCCAAAGATTTAAAAGACTAAGGGTTTCGTGGCTTAGTTGGTTAGAGCACACCCGTTGAGGGTGGGGCGCGGGTTCGAGTCCCACCGAAACCGAAAATTTTTGGGAACTTATTTCATTTCTTAGAGATACCCAAAGAGCGGGTAAGCACTATAACAAAAAAACCTTAAAACAGTTCCTGTAATAGGAAACCGTCGAACAAATAAATCTAAATGACTTCAGGAAACGATCCACCTATAAGATTAACACACATCACCTTATTAACACACTCTGCACTCATAATTTACCAGTAATCCTCATCTATAACCTCGTAACGAGGTTATGTATACCTAGCTAATATTAACCTGTTAGATACGTACCTACCTACTATAACTAATGCTTTATTTACGTTATGTAATAACATTATATCACGCTTCGTTGGCTTAAGCAGGGTTAACGCTTCCGAACGTTTTCTTGGGAAATAACTTAGATATTTTACTTAGGCCCGTGTTATGAGATTGCTCAGTCATAGATCTTTGCTTTGATGATTATTCTGCAGGTGTATAGAAAATGATCCGGAAATGGTTACAAAAAAAATCCGAGGATTAGTATATCCGCAAAACTTAAAAAAAGTCAGTTTAAAACTCAGGGAAATGAAATAATTTCCCAAAAATTTTTGGAAACTTATTTCATTTCTTAGAGATACCCAAAGTGCGGATAAGCACTATAACAAAAAAACCTTAAAACTCAAGGGTTGGACCGAAGTCGGTTGAAACTATGGTTTCGATCAGGGACGTAACTCTATAGGTAAAAAAAGAAAAAGAAAGTTTATAAAAAAGATGGACAGAGCGGTTGCTCTGTCCATCTTTTTTATAAATGAAGAAGCCACAGACAAAATAAATTACCGAACCCTTAAGATTTTGAGAAGCTCAGACAATTTCTAAAAATAGATGCGTTCAGCTTTGCCTGATGCAAGTTTAAATGACATAAGCATTGTGTTTAAAAGTGCATTACACGCCGTGGGAACCTACTGATGAGCGGATTGAGGCAGGGAATGGAGGTATTTTTTTCTATACATTTTATGTTTTCTGATAATTTATTATAATTTTTTACCGCCATCGAGTTGGGGGAGAATTGGTAACTCTTGAGTGGAGACCACGACTCGGTAATTTTAGTGTAGCTCTACCGATACCGGTGGGATAGCGACCTGCGAAAGACTGCAGGCAGATGCTGGATGCGTCAAGCAAGTCAAGTAGGGAACGCCTATGTCCAGCAGTGGACTAACATAAGCGGATAGTGATGATGATAAAATTCTTGATAATAGAGTTCATGTAGAGTCAGTTTATAGGTACTCGCTCTAACGAAGCGATGCGATAGACACACCGAGGTGCGAATTCCTCTGCTAAACAACTTTCCCAATACAATACATTGTGGAGACGGGTCTAAGTCAGAGCTGTCCGTCTGTCTGTCATAAAGTGTAAAGTGTAGTAACCTCGGAAAAGCTAGGAAAGTGCATTATGTAAGTGTTTAACCTTGCCATTTGGCATAATATGACTTTTAAGATGATTTTATTTCTCTTACATCTTATTTAATTTCTCTTCGACGACCTCTGTGGTGCGGTGGGCGAAGGTCTGCCTGCGACGCAGGAGGTTGCGGGGTCGATTCCCGCCTCGGGACAAATGTGTGTACGATCTGCAGACATTTTAATGCAAATATTTGTGAAAAGAATAGACATAGGATTTCGCGTTCATAGGAGAGGGACAGAGCAAAGCAATGTCAGTGCAAAAATCAAGGTTTTGATTATTGTCTATTAATTATTCAAAATGTAAGCATTAAATAGAAAAATTCGTAAACACAAATGGCAATTAGCATTTGATAGCACAGTTATCCAATCATGCTATAGCAAAAACAGATTGGAAAAATTCCTGGATTAAAATTAACCTAACATTTACCTAAACCTCTTACGACACCCACGGGAAGAGTTGAGATTGTGTAAACTCTAAGCTGGTACCACACGGCTTTGACAGCTGTACTTATATAATTTCAACACTATGTGACAATCATAACCGTCCTTCAGTCAACAGTCGGGTAAAGCACTCCAAGTGTTTATACAAATGATTTGAGTTCCATTACTCAATAACTTTCGTTTAAAACTTCTGGTTACTATGATTACGTAAGAGTCAAGGGTGAGTCAAAGAATTTTGGTGGGTTCCGTCCGTTAGCAGTGAAAGGCAATGATAAAATAAAATACAGCTAAAGAAATTTAGCAGCACTAAAACTGTCGCTGGTATTTACGGGTTTTTCGGCTTATCTTATCTTTTTACTTCCTCATAAGATTTTGAAAACTAATATTATTGTTTTTGTCATTGTTCTCAGATTTTCAAGATTTTTAATATTTCTACGTTGCTGTAGAAATAAGTTAATCTTAAAAAAAGATCTCAGTTTTTGTAGAATTATTCCCGAATGCTCGAACGCAACTTTAGCACGTCTCAAGTCTCAAGTTTTGTAACCCTTTTGTGTACCAAAAATGTCCAGGTTTTTCAATCGGAGTATACGGTCACAAATTTATGACAGATTTTCATTAAAAACGGCCTCTAAATCGCGTTTTGAGACGTATTAAAAAATGAGTTGCGTTCTAGTATTCGCGGTAAATTCTAAAAAAAAGTGAGATCTGGTTTTAGTTATATAATTTCTACGACTACGAGAGTAAAATTCTGTAGTATCAAAAAACAAAAACCAAAATTCTAATGCATTTCAAAATTCCATTTCGCATGACCGTTTTCTAGAGCGGCCACGGAACCCTCTCGAGATCGGATGCTGCGCTCACGTCTCACGGCGACCTCCACTTTCTACCTTCGATGCACCTCCCGATGGACTCACGATGGAATGTGCCATGAAGGCGGTAATTAGGGCTCAGGGGGTCTACTCGGAAATCAAAAAACGAATGAGATCGTTTTTAAGCTAAACCAACTCTTATGTTTGCAACAGAAGATTGCGAGCGTTTATACAAAAAAATTGCAGAAACTTTGATTTTCGTTTTCGAAGTAGGCCCCCTGATACCTTGGGCACTAATAAAATTAGCAGCTAAGCCTAGGATTCATTTTAAAAGTCAATAGTCAAAACTTTATTTCTTTAGGCTTACAAAAAAGCACTTAGACAAGTCAAATTTTATACATAAACAGTTTTATAAACAGTAATTATCAAACAAAAAACAAAATGTTATCTTTATTAACAAAGAAAATTACAATCAAATAATAGAATTAAATTAAAAATAGTATTTACAATTGAAACAATTGAGCTAACTACAGACTGTTGCAAACAATCTACAAGTAGCTCAACTGATCCATATCAATACCAGTCGGAAGCGTGCCCAAGACGCTATTGTTAAAATGTTATTGATTTTGTTCGCTTAAATTTTTTGTCCACTTGTGGAAGAAGCGAAAAATAAACCACTAGTAAGTTTGTATAATCCTTAATGTTATACAATATTATTTGCCTATCTAAGTGCCATATTAGTCTCTTATGTTCCTGTGTAGTACATATTTTTAGGTAGGTACCTAAATATTAAAATTTTATTAATTCTCTCTTTATTCTTCAATGCAATAAATATTTTGACTATTAACCTGGGCGAGAGTCGTCATCATCTTCATCATCAGCCTATAGTAGTCTTCAGTTGGTCATAGGGCTCCCTAATGAGCGCCATAGCGCCCTGTCTTCAGCTTGGGTGAGTGTCTAGTCTACCAAAGCTATGAACTTATAAGGAACGTTTTTCAGTTTTTCATAGAAATCCGCCTGCGATCAGAAATGGACGGAACCTTGTCAAAGTAAATATTAAAACCTTTGAAACTATCATGGTTATTAACATAGAAATCATTTACTATCATGGTAAATCCCGTTCTAAATGATTTCAAAGTAAATATTCTACGTCTCATTTCCTTTATGTCACAGTAGAAAATAGAATGTGTGAAACAATTACGAATAGGTCTGAATCTACCAGCAGCAGTTCTGGATCCATCCCATTCTGCTGTGCGATTACGCTAAAATCACCCATCGTATAATTGACATTTTGAACACCCTTGAAATGACCTTGAAAGCCATTTCAATGGCCTTCGCCTTATAATTGCAAATTACGGCCATTCAAACGGCTTTCAAATTTCAATTTGAATGGGTGGTTTTTGCGTTATTCCACAGCTGATCATCGCAAGCTAATTCTACCGTCCACGTATGGCCAGTGGGAGTAGGTCACTGGTTCTCCCCATTTAGCCATATCCCATATGGAAAGTAAGGGTACCTGTTAAAAAAAATATTATTTTCGGGAGCCTTTTGTCTCCACCGTAAATTTGTATGAGGTTTTATACCTAATCAAGAGAAAATACATTCAACCTTCAAACGCAATGATCTTTTTTACGCATAAAGACTATTATTTATTTTTTCTACCAAAGAAATTTTTAGCACACGGAGAATGACGCGGAGCGAGAAGAAGAAAAATAAAACAATGAGAGGTTTTCGTTTTGCATTTTTAAAAAGAAAAAAATCAGTTCCATGTTTCTCGATAGATGGCAGGGCTTCAACTGGTTTCTACTTAGAGGAACCAGGCACTATGGTATGTTAATGTCACATGAAAGAAAACGTCAAAATGATAATCGGTCGATCGCTTAAAGGAACAAGGCACTAGAGGTAGTGCATATACCCATCTCATTCACACCAGAGAGAGATAAAAATATGCTTGTAGCCTGAGAAGAAATCAGATAGAATGAATGTTTCTCTGTCCCAACTATCGTGCCAGTTTTTTCATTGTTTATGTCTTAAGAATGAAAAAACTGGCAAACAAACTTGATTTTTCAAATGTTTGTTTGTTTTCCCTTCATTTGACATAGACATACCTACCCTAATCACCAGTTGACACACTGCCATCTATCGAGATATTTAGAACTAGCTTTTTTTTTAAAGCGAAACGAAAACCCGTCATTGACATTATCGTAATAAATATAATGTACATCGAACAGCCGCTACCTATGTATGTAGGTAAGCACCTACCTACATTCTCGACATGCCTATCCAGCCGCGCGTTATCTGAAGTCAATCGACTTTCACTGTAGATTTATTGTAATTACTAATTCCACGTCCAAACCTGTCCTCGGCCTTTCCACCTCCAACCTGTCTCGGCCGGTCACTATGTATAGGTACCTTGTCGCCATTCATCCTTTCCACTGGATACTGTTGAATGACCACATCATCATCATCATCGGCCTGATGAGGGCCTGAAAAATCCAACTCGGCTGTAAACATCATATTAAGTATACTATGTCATAGTACGCGCGCGTGACGCGTGTGATGTCCCTGATGTTACAGGCGTCCATAGGCTGCGGTAACCGCTTTCCATCAGGTGGGCCGCATGCCGGTTTGCCACCTCGGTGGTATAAAAAAAAATAGTAACAATAATAGTACTAACTACATGAATTTCTTTGACGATCTCTGCGAAGCCTCAAGCGAAGGTGCGACGCAGGAGGTTGCAGATTCGATTCCCGCTGAGACAGCACGGGACTGTTATTACGAACTGCAAATATTTGTTTGGGTATTCCTACCATATTATGTAACCATCATCTGGTTAGGTACATTTAAAAATTAAAAAGCCTCCTTTGTTACAGTATGAATATAATAATAATAAAAATAATCAGCCTTTTATTAAGAAATTAATAAATCCCAAAAATTTACGATCTCGACGGGATTCGAACCCGCACCTTCCCCTTCAGCGCAGGGTTGCTCTTTTTCCAACTAAGCTACGTGATCTCATCTAGTCGACCCGACTAGATGAGATTTATTTAGATTTTTGGGATTTATTAATTTCTTAGAAATTACCAAGAGTACTATAATAAATAAAAACCTTAGAATCAAGCCTTTTATTTCCAAAACAATTAAGAAACATTGTAGGTCCTACTTAAATTCTAATTATTGAGTATGAATTAAGATATCGAATAAATAGTTATATTAAATTCAATTGTGAATGTTTCACATACTAAATTGCCTACATATTATATGTTTGTCATGCATTCTTAAATATTTTTATAACCTCGCGGTTTCACCCGCATAGTTCCCGTTCCCGTGGAAATTCCGGGATAAAAAGTAGCCTATGTACTATTCCAAACTATAAACTATCTCTGTGCCAAATTTCATCCAAATCCGTTTTGCCGTTCTGGCGTGATTGAGTAACAAACATCCATCTATCTATCCATCCTGGATGGATGGATATAATAATATAACTTTGACATTTATAATATTATTGGGTTAAATAAACACACTTCACTAATATCATGCATTGTTATTGTCTATTGATTTGGGCACCCATCTTCGGGTGAAGGCCTTCTCCGTCCATCTCCACATAGTCCTGTCTGCAGTGTGTCGTGTCCATGTGACACCGGCCACGTCCTCTATGCAATAATAATAATAAAAATCATTTATTGCCTGAATAATTCCGTAGCTTAACCTTTATACAAAACATCGAGTATAATATATAAACCTGCATGCATAGGTATACAAGATAATAAAAGAACTTATTAATTAAAATATTTAAATGTATACATTATTAGCCAAGTATAGTTTTTTCAGGCAAAAGGGATAAACTCAGCATAATGCCGACAAGCTGTGCAATGTGCTGTGTGTGCAGCAATGTCATCCTCTCCAGCGCTGGCGGGGGCGCCCGCGAGCGCGCCGAGCGTCGGTGTCGCGCGGGTACCTACCAGTGTAGGATGCATCCTACACTGGTACCCAGTATGAATAAAAGCAAGTGTTAATAAATAGTCCTAGCTCTACAAACTACGAGTATTTGAAACTTATTACAATGTCAAACAAGCTTTACACTTGTACGAAAAACTTGTGGCATTAAAGTTAATAATAAAAATAGCTGGTGAGTAGAATGTTATTTTTATATTGTGATAATAAAAAAAAAGCATTACTGAATTTTTAATTTTTTTCTTTTAATAAAACACTGTTTTAACCGGATTGATCGCGTATATTTTATATTTTGTTTATAACCTGACGTTTCGGAGGCTTTTCAGCTTCCATGGTCACAGGCAGACTGAGGTGACATTTGTCTTTACAAGTAATTTGAATTTTGCATATCTACCGTCAATTATACAACTTTAATTATAACGTTCCGTACGTACGCAGTAATCACTACCAGTGTCTTGATGGGTTGTAGCTATGGATTGCTGGGTGTGGGACCTGACTTTTTTCTTTTCTAAAAATCATGTGGTGTTATGCTAAGTGGACAAAATTATGTCTAGTACGAAAATAAATAAAAACTTATAAAGCTATTTATTGTGTGCATGCCCTCTAGACAAGTTTTCAGGATATATTTCGCCGGAGTTTTTCTTTTTTCCCTACTACGACATAATTATTTTTGTCCACATAGAGTCGACAAAATTATTGACAAGTTTGTCAAAAAAAATACTACGAGTAAGATTGACAAAAAAAATTACCAAAGAAAATACTTAGTCAATTAGTATTGTTCTATTTCTTTAAAATCATGTGGTGCTTTTTTATGCTATGTGTACCAAAATTATGAAAATTGAGAATTACCCTGCCTATGGAAAATAAATAAAAACTTAGTACTTTTGACTTTGACTGGATAATAGTTAAAAGCTTAGGATATTCACAAGCTGAACGACTCATCAGATCACAAACCTATCTAGTCAGAACAATGTAATCTAGTAAAGTCTTTACGTCATTATCACTAAAGACATCTAAACAGGCTGTGATATATAAATTATCAAGGTTCAACCAGTTCATCAACTCATTGTAGTGGTGTAAAAAACTGCTGATTTCATCTCAAGAAGCTGCTGCACTAGCGATGATAGTATGATTGTAAGTATGATTGTGTATTTGATAAAACTGTACGCGTGTTCTCATTGTGCCATTGTTAGCTACCTGATAGAGATGGTATTGATTGGGTACAGTCAAGCGGAAAATGTGCTTTCTTCTTTGGAAAAAGGAGTAGGAAAAACGAGAGTATTTCATTTATTTATTTTACGCACGTGGACTTACAGTTTAAAAACAAAAGCGTCCATGCGAGTATGTTCGACTTATGTACCCGTTTTTTTTTAATGTAGATAATGTTCGTCAATTTATCCGTGTATTTGTAAGCCAATTTTTATTATTATTTTGGTATTGAATAGATAATGATCTCGGAGTGATTTCATATAAGTTTTATTCCCGAGGAGAACAATGGACAACCAAAAAGGAGAATAAAAGGCTATTTCAACCGCAAAAAAAAAGGAATTCAAAGTCAGTTTTGTGTTTTTGTAAAAACATGAAAAAGAAAATGATCTTTTACGGTTCGTAAGGAACAAGAAACCCTCTAGAGGTTTCTTCTTAATCTAAAAAAAACTCGTGAAATAGGTGAATTTTTATTTTTTAAATATCTACTGACATAAATAGGTATCTATTTAGACGAATCTTGAATATTTCTGGTCGATCAATCGTATTTATTTAACGTTAAGATTGCTGTACATGTCTGTACTAATCACAGCAATAAGCAATAACAATGTCAGCTTTCTTTTCCATCGGCTATTAGATGCCGTTCGTTGGGGTGACCCGCTTTTGTACCCGACTGTCCCTATTGATATCACGTAATTATAGCTATGCGAATTCGCCACGTTCATCTTTGTCGCTTGTCTAAGAAAGTTATTAATTGTACGCTGACGTTTTATTTTGTGGTTCTCACACTAAATCATCTTCATTAATTAATTATTTATTATTATTTATTAATTAGATACCTACCTACTTTTATTAATAATACTATATCCAGATTAAGGGTCGCGCTGTAAAGCAAACTTAAAAAAACGGGCCAATTTTCGTTTTAAGGAGTTTAGAGCGCTCTCATACTACCGCGCGGTAACGTAGGTGCGGTGCCGCAAGAGTTTCGCAATGACGTTATCCGTTGTACGAGATGCGGAACAGCGGAACAGATGCAAAACTGTCGCGGACACGCTGCGGACCTCGAGTTGCGGCTCCGCAAATTCGATTCCACGCGGTAATCTGAGACGGGCGTTGAGTTTTTAATCTCGCGCTAGTGCTACACATTATTCTTTGGCATAATATGAAGGTTGTAAAGAAACTCCCATAGAAATTGAGATTATTACAATACCGTCGACTGTCCAGAAAAATATGCACACAGAAAAAAGTTAGCAAGAGCAGGTTGAAGATAACAGACGTAAGCAAGTATCACTCCCGGAATGCCAGACCTTTTTAGGGTTCCGTACCCAAATAATGAAAAGGGATGAAAAGAAAAGGGACCCTATTACTTAGGCTCCGCTGTATGTCTGTCTGTCCGTCTGTGGGCTGCATCTCGTGACCCGTAAAAGGTTAGAACCCTATATAATCAAAATCTTTCTATAGAGTTCTTCCTACAAAGCTTCTGTCCACGTACGAACAGTTTTCTTAATAACCACCATGTCATCAAACCACAGCAATGTTAAGTCACCTCATACCTCTAATTTTACGAGCAAAGCTGTAAAACACCGCTATGCTTACGGTAATCACCTATTTTACTTACACATTCCGAGGCTGGTACTTACATGGCTGTGTGGCTAAAATACATCAGCTTTTCTGGCCTAACCTGTAAAAACGAAATTTTAGATTCTAGATGCAAAACAATAAAGTTGATTTCAGCTTGTACTTTTTCTTCAGAGCGCTTAATGGGTACAGATGTCTTTCTTCGACGACCGATGTGGCGCAGCGGGTGAAGATCCGCCTGCGATGCAGGAGGTTGCGCGTTTGATTCCCGCCTTGGGACAAATGTCTGTACGATCTGCAATTTTTTTTTTATTTCTGTCTCTTCGATATGTAGACTAAGTAAAGAAGCGACTAAGAAACCTTTAGCCTGCTAGCTTGGCAAATATCATGATTCTTGGTCAACGGGAAGTAGCTACCCTACAGGTTTTGTGTGCATGTGATTCCATTGGAAAATTAAAAAAACTAGACATTAACGGCTGTAACTTTTGATTGCGTTGACTTAGAAGTTTGATTTAAATATCGCGGCTCCAAGAGGTTACGAACCTGAGTAAATGATGTGAATTTTAACTCGATACCTCCACACGTTTCTGAGAAAAGTAGGTTGACAGACGGACAGACGGACAAAAAAGTGATCCTATAAAGGTTCCTATTTTTCTTTCGAGGAACGGAACCCTAAAAATTGAACGAACATACAGATCGCCGAATCCCACTCGTTTGCATTCGCTCGCTCTCGCTCGCTTGGTCTGTCCCCGTCATCGAAGAGAGGCCTGCGTCCATCAGTACCAGATGCAGACTATACCTACCTACTGGACCAGTATAGTCTGCATCTTTAGTAGTTGAAATACTCGTGATTAGTTACTAATAGTACTCACAAAGGGTCCATAACTTTCTCTGCCGATCTTAGTGCATCGCGTGTGCATCGTGCTTGCATCTCAACACGTTCAAGTCAAGTCGTGTACGTAAATGCAAGTTTATTGGAGAAATTTTCAACATTAACAACTTAATTTAAATGTTCAACTACATTATCACTAAAAACTTAATTTATTTACGAGGATTTGCATGTGAACCTCTTTTACCTTTAAGAAATATGATTAGTTTTTACCGACTTCAGAAAAGGAGGAGGTTCTCAATTCGTCTGTAAGTTTTTTAAACTAATGTTGTAAAGAGGAATGATGTTGTTTGTTTGTGTGTGATTTGAAAAAGTCTTTCACCATTAGAATCCTACATTATCCCTGTCTGATGAACATGGCACACATCCACAGCTGGACATAGACCTCCGTTTATGAGCGCCATAGTGCCCTGTCACCATGCTTGCCGCATTCAGCATCTGCCAGTAGTCTTTCGCAAATCGTCCTCCCACCTAGTCGGAGGGCTTTCTATACTACGTCTGCCGAGTCGCGGTCTTCACAATACTATGAAAGTACACAGTTGTGTGACTCAGCACAGCCGTAACATGATTTTTGGAACGAATCTCCTGTGCGGCGCACACAACAGCTGTGTGGAGCAGTTAGTAGGAATAATTTGGATAAGAAAAAGGTTCGCAGTCAACGTGTATACATGTACTCAGGCTGTATTTTTTATAATAGGGTACTTGACTACTACTGGGAAATAATTCTAACGTATTGTCTGATAAAAATAATGCAAAATGTTATTAATATTTCTTCAAGGTCAGTCGGATTAGTTATAAAAACTAATTTTAAACTTTGAATAAAATAATGCCGCGCCGAAACGATAATCTCTATCATTGCTCCCGTTTTCCAAGCTATTACGTCACCCCGCCACACCACACCTAACAAGAAGAACTCATTAACACTGTAATCTGTAAAAGTGTGACGGCACTTGCGATCCATCCAACCAACCACATAGCATTTTCGGTCACGTGATATATCAAAAAATGCGTAATTTTAATCCCGTTTTTTTTTACCTAAAAACGGCATATTTTTAAAAAAATCACCTGATTACGCTTTGTTAGGTTGTCACTAACTATGTAGGATGAAAACAATTTGGAGCTTATTTTTAACGTAGTCAAATAGCCTATTAGAGCAGATTTCTTATTTGCTAAAAAGTACCTACCTACCTAAGTTTAGGTGCTCACGAGAGGAGATTATTTTACTAGGTGTTTCTATTATCGTCTTTAGTGTGTACCCCAGACTTCGTCGCCTCGTGTTTCAGCGCTATTTCGAACAGTAGCGATATTTGATTCCCTGCCAAATGCCAACTGACACACTAATGTTAATTTTCCACTGCTTGGTTTGTTCACTATTCATCATCATCATCATTATCAGCCTATCCACTGCTGGACATAGGCCTCCCCTAATGAGCGCCATAGCGTCCTGTCTTCAGCTTGCCGCATCCAGTATCTGCCAGCCAGCAGTCTTTCGCAAATCGCCATCCCACCTGGTCAAAAGATCAAAAGAGCACGAGCAAAAAAATCAATGATTTTTTACAGCGGCAACACTTAACTTTTCATCCTACCGTTTTTAAAAAACAAACACCGTTTTTAAAAAACAAACTACAAAACAAAATCATTATTATCCTCTAGCGGATAAAAACGGCTTTTGCACTCAGATATCGAATATAATCGAAAAATACTCTTTCCGAGATGGGGGGATGAAAAATAAATAACACATTCAAGGTTTTTGTATTTTAGTACGTAAGCTCTCGCACTCTGGCTAAGAAATTACATAAGTACCTAAAAATTTTGCGATTTCGGCAGGACACGAACCTGCGCCACATCCTAACCACCATATTTAATTTGTGAACAGCTCATAGATCAGCCGTTTTGTTTTCTAAATCCGTTCACTTCTGATTTCTATTATTCTAATCTTGTTTTTCACTGATACTTGATCTCAATTTATTCTACTAGCTATTTGTGATAGCTTTTACTTTTGACATTATAGCTAGGTATAGAAACAAGGTTTTTTATTTGATACCAAAAAAACTTTGCTCGCGTTTTTAGCCATAACTGTTACTCGGATTATGTTTTGACGTGTCATTTCATCTAGATATTGCAGAGACAATTTAACCCGCTGTCATAGATATTGTGATGCATTTTGGAGATTTTAAGTAACAAATAACTATGTTCGTATTCAATTTTATAACTTACCTACACAGTACAGTTTAAACAAAATGTAAAGTTTATTATTATTATAATAAAAATCTCTAAAAATAAAAATGAATCGCCGAAATTTATGTACGCAACGACTGTATCATATTGGATAACTCTTTTTTTGTGTTCGGTTTGTATAAAGAAAATTTAGAAAAAGACAGCTGAACGGATTTTAATGGAATTTGGCAGGAAGGTAATGGTAACCCGGGGACGGACCTAAGCTACCTTGAAAATTACGTGCGAAACTGAAAATGATGCTGGACAATTCAGAGCATCATCTAGCTAAGCAGAGCTTGTGTTATGGGTACCTACTAGATAACTGATTTACTTATACACTGTATTACATTTGCTATAAAAACTATCGTAGTTTGACGAATTCATTACGGATGTAAGCGGGTTAACTACGAACCTTATTTGTGTTGGAAGAACACCAACGTTTCATCCCTTAACAAGGGGAATAACTGTATTACATATTTAAAAATAATTTGACGTGTTTAAAAAAACTATTCACTTCAAATTCATACACACATAATGCAGTAAGATGGGTTTGAAAGGAACACTTCGATAACGACAGGTATCAAATTTTTCAAGGGGCGACATCTAGTTAAATTTCGATCGATTTATATTAGACCGGTCAGTGTCCGGGCCTTGCCGAGGCCGGGGCGGGCTGGAGCAGTTAGCACGGAGAAGATGTAGACGTAGACGGGCCCGGACGGGGCACGGATCATGCATCGTCTAATATAAACTGCCTCATACAAAATGTATGTTACGTATCAAATCCGGCCCCGTCCGGGCCACGTACACGATACGCCCCGATTTAATATAAATTATCCTTAAATGTCATAAACATTCGCGAAAGTAAAAGCGGATCAGACTAGTTTAAAAATCCTAAATTAAATTACACGTTCTATTAAGAGTTACTATAAAAGGAACCTGTTTTTCTATAAAAAATATTATATAGAAAGTTCCATTGACCTCTGATGCCCACTTTGGTACCATACTTGAACATTTTTACATTAAGGGTATTAGAATGAAAAGTGGTTATGTATATTAGGTAGTTAAGGAGGCTATAATAGGATGCCATTTTGTCAAAAGGATAGGTAGGCATAGGTAGGATTTTGCGTTTATAGGAGCGGGACAGAGCAGAGCGGCGTAAGCGCAAACATCAAATTTTTGCTATATCTACTAATTAGGACGTACATTTATTTGAAAAAAATAAGCCCAATGTTCCCTTGGTATTCTAATATTTAATACATACATAAAACAAAGTGAAATTCACGTTTTTTTGGTAAATTTTAATTTTAGCTAGCAACATTTTTTCTATAAGAATTTGTTATGTTTGCATATTTGGGTAAAATCTAGCTCGTAACAACAATGCACCTACTGTATTTTCTATGGATCTTACTCTGTTTTGTGAACTAATAAATAAAGAAATACGGTGATGACAATAAAAAAAGTTGTGATTGATAGTTTAATAGAAAACCGAAACAACGGGGCACCAAAGAATATTATTAATGTTTTTTCGAAGCTTTTTGGGTCGTGTCGTATAGACTCAATTTTACTAAGCTATGTATACGTATCTCGATTGATAAGTCTACGCATCCCACATTTACCAGAAATTAAATTCAAGAAATTTTGAGATATGTCTTTATTTATTCAGAATTCATAACATTCGTATTATATTATAACGAGCTAAAAATACATTGATACAACATTGATATTAAAACACTGCTATATAACTTGTAATTATAAAGTTTGGAGATGTCATTTTTATTATTGCGGACAATATGTCGTTTGGGAATCGAACCCGCAACTCCAAAAAACTACGAAGATACCAGAAATTAAATGTAAGAAAGTTTTAGATATGTCTGTTTTTAATCAGAATTCATAACATTTCTAGTTATAATAAAACAACGAGCTAACAATACATTGTTACAACATTGATATTAAAAACTGATATTTAACTTGTAATTATCAAATTTAGAGATGTCATTCTTATTACTGTGGACAATACGTCGTTTGGGAATCGAACCCGCAATTCTAAAAAACTACGAAGATACCAGATATGAAATTTAAGAAATTTTTAGATATGTCTGTATTTATTCAGAACTCATAACATTTCTAGTTTTAATAAAACAACGAGCTAAAAGTTCATTGTTACAACATTGATATTAAATAACTTACTTGTAATTATAAGTTTTTAAGATGTCATTCTTAATATTGCGAACGATATGTCGTTTGGGAATCGAATCCGCAACTGCGAAAATCTATGAGAATAGAAAGTCTACAAAACTTGTTTATTACCTACATGATACTTACAGGCTAAAGTAGATAATATCACGGTCAACTGTGACATATTATATTTACCCGTGGATAACATTATTATCTATATCTTTATCATATTCAAATATATAATATATATAATATTCAAATATGATAAAGATATAGATAATAATGTTATCCACGGGTAAATATAATATGTCACAGTTGACCGTGAGATTATCTACTTCACATATTTTGGTTATCTACATAAAATATTGTAGGTATGTATATTTTAATTGTTATTCAGAATTTCCTGTTAAGTTCCTCTTGGCTTCATATCATAAATTAGGTTTTCTCATATTACACCAAAAACGTCAAAAAATGTTTTAACCTAAAGTTTGAAGTACCAGGAGCACAGAAACTGCAAGAGATTTTATTCACTAACAGTGATAGTCAGCTGTTTGCTGCGATTTGTCTCGAAGCGGTCCATAGTCCTTATGTCCATGATCATAATGATGGAAACCGCTACGCCGATCAGCATTGTGAACGATACCAAAAGGCATGACCTGGAAAAAATAGTCATAAATCCTAAGATTTCTGGGATAGCTAAAAATAATGAAAATTGTTCTAATGAACGTTTGTACGCCCAAGTAGCAGAATCCAGCGATCTATACAACTCATATAATATGAATTGACTGTAATATCACCTAAATCACAAACAATAAATGAATTATATCTTATCCAACTTTTTTCTGATTTATTCGATTATTTTTAATCTAATATCAGCACATATCGTTTCGAAAAAAACAAATTGTAGTTCGCTTGACCGAACTTCGTCTTGAATACCCTACGTCACGTACCTATAACAAAAGAGTTGACTGGCGGAGTTATAGGTATCCGTTCGCGGTATTGGCCCGGGGTGTTCAAAGGACCTTGCTTCCCGAGGGTCACTTTGAAGATCTACCATCTACTCCAGCATTCAAGCAGTTGAAGAAAATTACCTCGAGACGCTAGACGCAAAACTCCAGATACAAAAAGAGAGACCTAAGCCCTACCACACGTACAGTAATACGATAAAACCTCAAAAAAGTACAAAACTAAACTCACCAGATGGGCACTGAGGTGAAGGTGATGCAGTCGAAAGCATCTGAGAACTTCTCCGTGCTGCTCATGAATATTTGCATCTGGAAACGAAGGGAAACTTATGGAAAACATATCTCATTATCTATATTATTTGCATTTTCCCAATGATTATTATGTTAATCAGTCATCTCATCTGGCAAAGACAGACGGATATTACAGAGCTTTGTTATTATCATTGTACACATTAAACAAGCTCTGTTTACTTTGGGGCCAGATCATTCACTTGGCACTTTAGCAGATATTATAATAAATTTTCGACTGTCCACATACAAACTACCTTCAGGACGCTACAGGGAACAAGGACCAGGATTCCACTGTTGTGCAAAAAAAAAACAGTGAAATCCGATTGATGTAGACCACTATATATTCTTCCAACACACGAATTCGTCAAACTACGATAGTTTTTATAGTAAAATAGACCACTATAGTTTTGTTCCAATGACACTTTGCTCTAACAACCACCTACTCTTTACTCAAGATATGAAGACCCATATTTTATCTACATCCGTCAAATAGCTCCATGAAGGAAGTAGATTACAAACCTGAACATGATCGAAATAATCAAGTATGCAATGTTCGCCTTCAACGGATATGTCGTGGAGACCAGCATCATCTCATCATTACCTGAACATCAGGCAGCGTGAGCGTAGCCTTCTCCGAGGAGTAGACGAGCCGCAGCGGACAGTGGTAGGACTTGCCCAGGACAGCGGCGGGGGCGTCCGGGGGCGCTGGGGCCTGCAGATTCAACCCTGGAAAGGCATTTGTTTTGTGATTTTTGAGTTCATACTGAATAGGAGAAATGGTATGTACAGAGCGCGCCTTCAAGTAAGGAACGGTCGAGAAACAAAAGATCATCAAACGGTGTGAAATAAAGCTTTGGTCTCTTGATCATTGTGATAACACAGATTTTCTGCAGACAGTCGGCTCCGACGTAACAGTACCCTGATTTGCTCATTGAACAGACCAAATCATAAGGCGTTTGTTTTTTAATTTACTTAGGATCCTTGTAAGAACATACATAATTATAACAACTGAATAAATGATTCTAAATGATTTTTATTGTCAAAAAATAGTTGTAGATGGTACTTTTAATTTGAAATAAAATGGCTAACAACCTTATTTTCCGCGAAAGATCAGCCAGTTATCTATTGAGGTCCATATAATGGACTCGAGCGGAGTAAGCGGCTTTAAGAGTGGTATATAGTTTTGTGTGTACACGGTATTTTGAAGTCTGCACTGATCAATTCTTTTAGGCGGTGACTGAACGCAAAGACCAGTCTTCATAAAGTCTATCACATCATCAGAAAATGTTGGCTTTACATAGGGTGTTTTGACGACATCTGTGACGCAGTAGTCCTACGATAAATAAAGTGCTAGTTTGATTCTATTCACTTCAGTCATGTAAGCAGGGTTGGTCCAAGGAAATCTGGGTTGGTACTCACCAGTATTCTCAAGTCCGAACTTGACCTCCACACCGACAGCCGTCCACCAGCCCGAAGACAGCTTGAAGCTGAACTCAAGGGTTATCTGCAAGAAGAGCATTTATCAAATCATCGTCGTCAAAGGACCAACGTGCGTCTAGCCCGGTAGCTGATACGTATGGCTTGACCAGTCATTTATTTAAGTCCTCAAACGAACCCGACACAACCATTCTTTGTGGATATACGTATGTCATGGCTTCCTGAATGATGTGAAGTTGTAAGTCACCTCCTGCATTCTACGAGTGGCAAGAAGCGGGTATGTGGAAACACTTCGCGCCCTCTCCCCCTTTTACCATGCTCTTGGCCTAGCCCTGTCTTCTAGCGTCGGGCCCTGCGAAATGAACAATCGTGGGAGCCGACCGGAGCGCTGCTGAGAACGATGGTAGAGCCTTTCTCGAAGCAGAGTTCTAACTAGCAGGTCTGTAATTAATTTTACCCCAAGCGGATCGATTTTGTGAACTATCTTGTCTCTAGCATCTAGTGCTGGGGACGATCGGACGGTGGAGCCATTATTATTAAAATTATCGAAGTGGAGTTCTAGCCAGTAGGCTAACCACCATATATTGTGCAGGTGACGGCGTGTACGGCCGTAGAATACAGGTGGATAGCGTTGACGGGATCTATCTTACCTTGTCTCTAGCGTCGGGCCCTGCAAACCTAACGACCAGTATTGTGTACAAGCGAGTGGGTTTGACGGTGGGCTCGCCGACCGGAGTGCTGAGCACGATGGTTGAGCCGTTCTCGAAGCGGAGTTCTGGCCAGCCGGAGGAGTAGAGAAGAGCGCCTTTTCCGGGTGGTCCTGGAATATAGGTGGGAAATCTATAAATAACGATAGGCATTTTCACGCAGCACCATCTGGCCCCAAAAAATGCAGAGCGAACTTGTGTTATGGGTACCGATACCGATAACTGATATAAAAAGGATCATGTTTCTTAGATGCAAAAATGGCAACCTGGGCCTGGAACAAATCTGCACATTATACAAACATACCTCGCAGCGGGAATTGAACCCGCAACCTTCTGCTTTGCAGGAGGACCTTCGCCTACTGCGAGTCAGAGTTTGTCGTAAATAGATAAGTTATTTGGAGGACTCAGGACAAACATTAGACGCGAAATTGTGCAAATGACCACAAAACTTGTAAGGAACTCAGCAATTATGTGAACTTACGGGATAAAAACCCTTACCCGTAGCATTATAGAGCGCAAACTTCGGTAAAGGCTTGACCGGCTTCTCATCTTCCGGAGCGGAGGTCGTGGTGATGTCGTCGACATCCCGCCGTACCCGGTTCCACTCGCCGTCTGTGTACTCGCTCTGGCTTTGGGAGTTACCTAGAACATAGAAGAATCAAACACTAAGATTAAGTAAAAATGTGAAAGTTTGGATGGATGGATGTTTGTTATTTCTTCACACCAAAACTACTGAACGGATCGGGCTGAAATTTTACTAAAACGTTATGAATAATAATTAAATAAATAGGTAAATTTTCCGCAAACGCATTTTCCGCCAGCTAAGCTAAGCTCTAAGCTATATTGACACACTTTTTGAGCAAGAAAAGTGAAAAGATATTTTGGAGGTTACGCCTGACTAAAAATAAAGAGCAAATCTCCGCGATAGTTTGTTTTACCGCGCGGGCGGGCTTTATGTTTAGATTTTGACAGATCATTAGTCGACATTCACTCGCGAAGCTAAATGATTGTTCCTCTAGAAATTCATACTCCCAAAACACTGTAAATCTTCGAGACTTTCATTTGGGTATTCCTATAAATAAATTATGTTATAAGCTACACATTTTGTTTGACGTTTTTCCGTAATTTGGAATCTTTGGTTCTTCAACCACCAAAGTAAAGTAGGTAGGTAGAGTGATCGCAAAACAAATTGAGCTCTGTGAAGTTGGCTTCAACGGCTGCGCACCGCACAGTACACCCCGAGTGGGTCGCTTGTTGGTAAATATAATTAAAAGTTTAAAAATTTGATTGCACCTGCGAACTTTTGCTGCTTTTACTAAGATCACAGAGCTCAATTTGTTTTGCGATCACTCTACCTACCTATAGTTCAAGCCCATTTCATACCCAGAATCCCCAGAACTCTTCCAGCTCCATAGATGTCCTGTAGGCGCGCAAACGTCTCCGTCATCTGTGCGTCGCGCTCCGACCACGGACCTTGGAGGGTTAACACCTGGAAAGAACAATCAGACACTAAGTATTAAAAATGTAAACAAATAGCACCTTCTCCATTTGTAAAAATGGTTATATTATAGGTATACCTTTAAGAAATACTAACAAACTTCAGTAGGGCGTTTTAGGAGCTTCTATTTAGATTTTTGTAATTAACTAATAAGAATACCATTTTATCTCCTATGTATGACTTCGTACGCGCTATTTCGAGACAAAATTGTAATTATATGCACCAATATTTGTGGCAAAACAAACATCATCAATTAATAACAATACATCAACAACACGCACGCACCTGAGTCTCATTACTGACATAATCAGGATGCACATCCAAGAAGTCCTGCGGGAGAACCAGAGTAGGCTGGCCCTCCACCATCTTCCTCAGCCTTGGAAAGTATCCGCTCGACAGGGGCACAGAGTCCTGGTTATTGAACACCACAATCGCTGCCTGGTCCTCATATATCTTCATTAAATCGTCTTGCTCCAAGTACTTCAGCGCTGGTCTTTTGTATTTCTCTAGCGTTTTCGGTCCGAAGAACAGAAATGGGCCTTCTAAGTTAGCTTGGGCTAAGTAGACGGTGCAAAATAGCAACACAATATTCGATAAGAACCCCATTTTGATACGTTTTTGTGATAAGTGCTTGTGAATGGCGTTAGGGGTGAGTATTGATTTTGCGGACGCATGCGCGGTGTTACGTAAGTTGGGTGCGACTGACAGGGAAAATGGCGGGAATAGGTAGGTAGGTACCTTAAACAACTGTAGGGCTTAAGGATAAAGGCTAGCTAATTTAATGATTCAAGCTCTGCTTAGCTTGGGGCTAGATGATGCTGTGTGGATTGTATGTAGCATTCTGACTTAGGTACCTATATTAAATGTGCACGGCCATCGGATGTGCTCCTCTAACAAGGGTGGAAACACCATTGGTGGATCCATTCGCACAAGGGCATATCGAGTGGACGTGTGTCACTGAACAAATCTGTGTTTTATTGGCATAAAGTATCTAATTACCTTTACCCAAACCATTACCTGGTATAATACCTACATTGTCCAGCATTATTATTATTATTGAACGCTTTAGGTATTTATTTAAAATCTCATTATAAACATATTTTTTACTATAGGAAACACAATAAAATATTGTAAAACTATTCTACAGTAAAAATATATTAAACAGTAGATCATCGCGAAGCTAGGCTCAAGCAGCCGGTAAGTAGGGCTGCATTGCAGAGAGGAAATTCCTGACGATACGCGCTGAGTCCAGGAGTCTCCTAGCAAGAATCTCTTGAGATGTTGATAGAGGCTTTTCGCTAACGCCGTGAACCGAACGGGTCCCGTTTTTACCCTTTGGGTACGGAACCCTAAAAATATATTATAAAGGTCTAGAAAAGCTTCATTGTTAATACTACTTACTACTGTTTTCGAAACATGAATCGACGCTACTGTTGCGGTTTAAAGTTATAATTTACCTTGAGTAGGTAGGTATTATACTCATAGATAAATAATCACGTTCACTCTTCCTGTTACATATTTTTATGCGACGACGTAGGTTATATAGCAGAATGTTGTTTTTGTAAAGGTAGAGTTTATCCTTTTACGAAGTGACTCAATAGTAGTACTAGGTACTCTTTGTTGCCAGCCAATTTCATCCCAGTGCTGGGCCTAGGCATCTCTAAATCCTTCTATATATAAAATAAATACGAGACTTAGCTGTTTATTTCTAGGTTATTTTATTACTTACGTGCTAAGTTATAGTGTAGGTACTAAGTTTATAGTATTAAAAACAATAAAAAAGTTAGATCGGTCGTCGCATTAATTTTCCGATTGATTTACCCCGAATTTCGGTGGCGCGCCAGTCTAGGAGTTTTATTTAAGTGTGTACCTAATGCCCAGGCTCTTTCGAGTCTGGTGACCTCAGGAGATTATTAAATGCACATCTACACATAAACAATCTTTCACAATCAAACATAGGTACACATCAAAGACATTTTCCACTTGTTTATTTGTGGAAAATGTCTTTGATACACACATATAAATTATTATACCTACCTACACACAACACCATTGTTATTTTGCTGATACTAAGGTAGGTATTAAATTTTTTAACAGTACCTATGTCATAGGTTTAATTAGCAACAGGTAATAAAACTAAAACTGACTTGTAATTAAGTCGAAGCTGGGATCCCCGAGGGATCCCAGCGAGGGATCATCCCTCGCATCTTCACACAAGATTCTCTTAGTTAGAGCGAGGATTCAAACTTACGTTCATAATAAGAACATTTAAAGACTATAAAAATAATGTAATTATGTGAATACAAGGATAGAATGTTAGTTGATATTTTGTGTCCTATTTTTCCGAAAATAAATACCTACTATTTGTTTGTTTACTAATGTTTCAAAGTGTATGGAGTTAAGGATTCTCTCGGAATAAAGACGAGTGTTTGATATAATACTTCATTCACCTCGCCAAAATTACTTTTTGCTAGGAAACCAACTGAGAAAAAAAATCGAGAAACGTATAACCACCTCTGATATAATGTAATGTAGGTAAGTACCTACCTAACTACATTTGAGTTAGGAGCAACCTTTAGGTAGATACTTGCAGGAAAATACGCACAATAAATGAACAAGAATTGTTAACAACAGTTTATTCTTGTAAAATTATAAATCGAAATACTAATAGGAATGTGAGGAGCGCGCATAGAGACGGTCGGGATGATGCCGATGATGAGGGTGATGACGAGAAGAAACTGGTCTCTGAAACGGCAACAAAAAAAAATTAAATCGACGAACATGCATAAAATAAAACCGGCCAAGTGCGAGTCGGACTCGCGCACGAAGGGTTCCGTACCATTATCTATAAAAAGGGCAAAAAAATCACGTTTGTTGTATCGGAGCCCCCTTAAATTAATTATTTTATTCTGTTTTTTAGTATTTGTTGTTATAGTGGCAACAGAAATACATCATCTGTGAAAATTTCAACTGTCTAACTATAAATAAATATATTAAAAAAAAGTCATTTATTGCCTAAAAAGCTCTTAACCTAAACAGAATTATACATAAAATAAATATTATAATTATACATAAAATAAAAATAAAATACAAAGAAATTAAAAATAAATAGGCAAAGGGAGTAAATTCAGCTTTGAGCTGCATGCAGGGAGCATGCGGCGCTGAATTTAAATCTACTCCCGTCGGGTAGGTGGTCACCGAGGGATTGGGATAGCGGGTTGTGGGTAAAAAAGTAAAAAACATTGCAATACAATGGTGAACGGCTCATACATGTTTACCTGAGCTTGAGAATTATGTGTCTATGTGCTAGTTCTCCCGAGGCACCAGTCTCATGAGACTCTACCACTATCACGGTTCATGAGATACAGCCTGGTTAACGACGGACAGACGGACAGCGAAGTCTTAGTAATAGGGTCCCGTTTTTACGGAGAGAACCCCGCTCTGCTCCTGTCTCAAAAGTTCACTTTAAAGGTACTCACTCTTTTTTTCGTTATGATCGGTGACGCCACAGGGACGGTAGGAGATGGTGGATCGACGCTTTGTGTTCAGATAGCCAGGAATGAAGATACTGGGCGAGTCTAGTCTACCGGATGCTAGTAATCTGTGAAAGAGATGGTAATAAGAAGAGTATACCAACAAATATTGTCAAAGAAACGCGTGACCCAAGAGCTGGTGAGTATCTGGCGCAACGCATCAACATTGTGAAATTTGTCACACAGCGGGGCAATGCAGCCAGCGCGCTGGCTGCAGTGTTTATTGAGATTCGTCCCGCTCCGGGACCGACACTACAGACCAATTTAAACTTTATTTTCAATAGTTAAGGTTTACTATGGCTTGTTACCTATTTTCAAAAATAATACGAGAAAGGCTAAGCGTCATTATTGTTATATATTTTCTGACGCAAGTTATAATCACTCTCCCGTCAACAGAACATTGCTAAAAGCTCAAGATTATGACATTTTGTTTCTTATTTGATAATAATTACTATTTATAAAACTGTTTATGTATAAAATTTTACTTGTCTAAGTGCTTATTTTGTAAGCCTAAAGAAATAAAGTTATTGAATTTTGAATTATTACCTGGTAAAGTCCAGCTCCAGTCTGTTGGCATGCGGGCCCGTGAAGTGCAAAAGGAGCTGCACGCAGGCGGAGTGGTGCAGTGCGCGCGTGCGTCGTGCGTCGACGGAAACCATCCACTCGGGCACGCCCATCACGTGACGAATCTCTGTCAGGAACTGGCCTCTGAAAATTAAATAAACTTTTAATAAAACTTAAACTACGCGCAGTTTTTTCATTTGCTTTTGGTGGCTTTCTTATCACTACGGCCATGATAGGCCTATTGTGTTCGCCAAAAACGCGCGTAGTTAGATAAATTCGTTATGCATTAGACCTACATATTAGGCCCAGACACCACCAAAGCGAAGATGTCCGGAGATGTCGGTAACGGAAACGAAGAGATACGTTTTTCAGCTAGGGTGTCTCCACAATTCCAATGTGAGATTTTACGTGACATTTTATTAATTTGTAAGTACATGATATGGATTTTGAATCTGAAATAAATGAGCTAATATGAATAAATCACAACGGAAACGGCATAGTTGGATAGTTCATCGCAGTTGAAGTGTTAAAAATAAACAGAAGGGAGTTATTGCCCTTTCTCTGGTTTAGTCGGAAGTATAAGAATACTATGTACATACCTTCAAGAGCTTTATGCATTGAGAACCAACCGCTCCGTATTCGTTTTCATAAGGGTGTACCCAAGGTTGCAAAAAAAATCTTTCCATAATGTTTCTAGTAATCAAAAATAGCCGTGTGGTGCCGGCTTAGAATTTGCACCACCCCAATTCTACCCGTGGGTGTCGAAAGAGGAGATTAAACCGGGGAGCGAGCAGCAGCGCCTCTTGCAGAATAGATCTACCACCGAACTGTGTTCCCCAACCCGCATGCTCAGTGTGAGAATTACATTACCCCCCATGGAATAAAAGCGAAGGTGGGAGTGGGAGGCCTGCGTCCAGCAGTGGACCATTACAGGCTGTTGTGGGATGTTTCTAGTAATCAAAAATACTTACAGCACAAATCTCGGAGGCTTCATAATATTAACAAATTTGATAATATCCTTATCTGGCTCGATGTTGGCACAAGCGAACCGCTCTGAGCTTCTCTCAGGTCCGAAGATGACAATTGACCGCCCCACGGCCGACACGGTGCCTTCTAACGGGAAGTTACTGTCCATGAAAACTTGGCGAGGTCCGCCTATACCTGGAGAGATAATTAAATAGTTTAATACTGGACATTTTTACCCAAATTAATCATGTGTTATGGGTAACAGATGACTGTGCAGATGATTGATATAGATAGAGAACTATTTATTGTATCACACAAACAAAAAAATACAATCCAGAAGGAAATGCTGAAAATCAAGGAGGTACAAAGGACGGCTTTATCGCTTTGAGCGATGTCTTCCAGCCAACCTTGGGATGGATTTTACATATACCTATCTTCAAACATGCTTTTAAACCTAGACCCGAATAAAACTAATCCTTTAGTGCTTCATTTAAACATTTTGTACCGAGATGGTGTAACATGTAAGAAAAAATGTTTCTACCTCCGGTAAAAACAAAACTATACTGCGATTCAAAAACCTAGATATTTTGTTAACAAAGGGGTTTCAAAACCCTAAGAATATTGGTGGAAAAAAAACTAAACGACATTGTTATCATAGAAGCAAAGCACAGAAGCTTGAAAAAAGACATTTAGTAAATCTAGACTTAATAGTTTATTACCTAATATAACAAAAGCCACTTACTAATAGGTCCAAGTCTCGCCGTAATGTCGCCAACGTCGCACCGGAGTGGATTGTCGGCCCCGCATTCTTGCTCGTACAAATCTCTCTGGAAACAAATACAACAATGATATAATCCGCACATGAACAGAATGTGATGGCACTCTTTCCAACTGAATCAAAATAGGTTGGTAAGAAAATATAAGAAAAAAGAAAATTTACAAGACCGGTCACACCAGCAAGCGTCAGTTTAGATTGTATGTACATGTGTTACGAGATATTTATTTTACAGGACTTTAACAGACTTCAAAAAAGGAAGAGGCTGCCCTAGGTACCGCTGGATCGACGAAGTCGAAGCCGATCTCCGGGAACTCGACGCCCATAGCTGGCAAGAGACAGCTCAGAACCGAGATGCCTGGAGAAGTCTTGTGTCGGAGGCCAAGATCCACTTTAGGTCGCTGAGCCACAGAATATTATAAATAAATAAATAATGCTGGACAATTCACACAGCATTATCTAGCCCCAAGTTAAGCAGAGCTTGTGTTAAGAGTACTATAAACTGATATACATAGGTAATACAGTACAATACATCGATAGAGATTTTTTATCATACATAGAAAACGACCAGAACACCCCGAACCAATATCTGCAGATCGTACAAACATTTGTCCTAAGGCGGGAATCGAACCCGCAACCTCCTGCGTCGCAGGCGGACCTTCGCGTGGTGTGTGAAGTGGTCAATTTTTTTTCCCTAAGCATTAGTATCTGTCCCGAAAACTTAAAAATACAGTGTGAATAGCAAGCAATGTGAAGTCGGGTTTTTCAAAAAAATCACATTATTACCTCGATGGTTGCCTCATCCATTACTTTTCATTGGCTATGCGCCTAATTTACATCGAAGCAACCATCGAAACTACCAACTTGCAGTGCGGCCGTGGCCTTAGAAATCCAGACCATGGTCATAAGAACTAAATATTAATGCTCATTGTGTGCAAAACCACCTCGGATTTCAAAAACATGCTGTGTGGTTGTGAATTGCGATGTGAATACTCACATTGAGGGGGTCTGCGAGCTGCGTGAAGTAGGGGTTCCACCGGTACCCGCCGGCCACGCAGCGAGTGCCAGTAACCTGTACTGCTGCGTCGACCCCCACGGGGTTCACGAAGATGTTCCAGTTGTGGTTGTGCGTCTGAAACGAACGTTAATTCGTTTTATTTTTGTATTTTTGAAAATCTACAGGAACAGTTATAATTTAGGCAAACAGATTCCATCAATTATTCCATTGCATGTGATTCAGATAAGAATTCGGTTCTAAAACCATATGGAAAGCTTACACGGCCCTTGGACCATGTACGCTTTCCCAAGTTCCTTTCACTGGACTTTCTTACGGATAATAAGGCATAAGAATTAAAAGGCATACAAGGGATAGCGTGCATTTCCACCATGTCCTGGATATTAAGCCTTTCCGAGAACCGTAATCGCAATCTTTTATCATTTCAGCATTCCCTGGATACTCACCAGATTCCGAGCTTTACCCCCTGAATGCCGTAGCAACACCTTGATGTCCGTATCGTAGCTAAGCCGTTTGCGTGATGCGCACGTACCCCCAGGCGACCCCCCGGGTGACGCAATGCGTCGGATCTTGCGCACTTGCGAAGGACTGTAGCCACGCTTTATAGCGTGCATTTCTACCCAGTCCTGGATATAGGCCTTCTGTGTTCATGACATCTCAGTTACTGGCGTCGATAACAGTCCAGAGACAAAATCAGTGTTATTATCGCGCTTCAGTTCCTTTTATCATTTCAGGATCCAGTGGATACTCACCAGATTCCGATCTTTAACCCCCGGATGCCGTAGCTTCACCTCGATGACCGTATCGCTAGCAGAGCCGTCGTTGTGGATCAGCTGCGTGAGTCGCACGTACCCCCAGGCGTACCCCCCAGGGTGGTGGAAGGACGCGATGCCTCGGATCTCACGCGCTTCGGAAGGACTGTAGCCACGCTCGATGGAGGAGCAGGACCAACGGCCTTCGCGACTCTGCATGGGGGTAGATAAAACAGGTAAATAAATAATGCTGGAAAATCCACCAAGCATCATCTAGTTCAAAGTCCGTCCTAGGATGCTGTAAGGTCCGAACAGAGAGACCTGCGTCTAAGGTTTTTATTTATTATAGTACTCTGGGTAATTTCTAAGAAATTAATAAATCCCAAAAACCTGCGTTTCGTTGTAACTAGTCGTGAAGCTCCTGGACTTTACTATCACTACAACAACACTACAACAGATCGTCCCAGGATGCTGTAAGGTCCGAACAGAGAGACCTGCGTTTCGTTGTAACTAGTCGTGAAGCTCCAGGACTCTACTAGACCGTACTTCTCACCTAGATCGCACATAAACATGAATATAACTCACCTTCCTGTGCAAAACAACAGACCGTCCCAGGATGCTGTAAGGTCCGAACAGAGAGACCTGCGTTTCGTTGTAGCTAGTAGTGAAGCTCCTGGACTCTACTAGACCGTACTTCTCGCCTAAGTCTCCTAGCTGATACTGGTCTGCCGTTCCTGTAAGTAGAAGATAAGATATTCTATAATTGTGACTTAAGAATATACTTAGGTAACATAAGGAAACGCACCTTGTGTTTCAGTAAAATGAGAGATTCTATGGTCCCTTTTATGAAAGCTTGCTCAGTCACATGTCTATTCTTGAGTGATGTTTATTCCATAGAAAAGCATAACTCAAGCATTGATCGATGACTAAGCAAGATTGAAGAGTCAGTGTTTTATTTTAAGAATTTGACCTTTTCTAAGTTAAGTACATTTTTTTATTAATGGAAATAAAGAATTTTTGATTTTGATTTTATAGAAAAGGAAAAAAAAATACTTCACCTTTGAGAGTAGGAGGATGCTTCTTGCTGGCGTTAAATGGATTGTAGGTATCGTACAGCGTTGTCGCCTCGCAAGGGAACTCCAGGTTCTTTTCTACAGGAGCCTGCAATAAAATGTAGTAGTTATTTCTTTTTCTTCCTTTTTCAATACCTGCAGGAAAACCTAGCTATTTTTTTCCTGTTTTACCGCCCCTTGAGGTGGCTGACCTCAAGGTGCTGTAAAACTCTAAACTCTACGTGGTAGTAAATAGGTATATATTTTATGTATGTTAGAATAAGGTATATATTTTATATGGGCCGTAGTTTTTAAGTATTTTACATCCTGTACTAGACTAACGTTGCCTGAAATAAATGTTTTATTATTATTATTATTAAAACAGGAAAAAAATTACTTAGGCAGCTATAACAGGACACGACACACACTAACATATAAAGATAAAAAGTAGCCTCAAAATAAAAGTAATTATAGGCCTAGTCATGCATTCATAATTTAAGCTCTATATATTATCTCTATCTGTTAAGTAGTTTTAACGTTGTCTTGTGATAGAAACGCATCTTCAAACTGACGCCTTTTATAACATTAAATTTATAAATAATGCTGGACAATTCACACAACATTATATAGCCCGAAGCTAAGCAGAGCTTGTGTTATGGGTACTAGATAACTGATATACATAATATAATACAATAAATAGATAGTTTTTTTTATATAGAAAACGAACACCCTGATTATATCTGCAGATCGTACAAAGTTGAATACTCACAACATGTATCTTATAGTTTCCGACATCATCCAACCCGTCGAGCGTCACGTCTACATTGGTGATGTCATACTCAGACTGCTGCGTCATCTCGAGCCGCCCCTTCATGGTGATTGCCTGCCCGTTGCCGGACCAGTCTCGTACCACCGCCTTGCGCGGGGGGTAGCCACTAACACTACAACATAAAAACATTCATTAGCACTGCTGCGTCATCTCAATCTTTTGAAACCATAAAATACTATATGCTGCGCAGCCACTGCACGTAAATCCGAGAATAGGCTATTTGATTACATTAAAAATAAATTCCAAATTGTTTTCATCCTAGTCAGTGACAACGTAACAAAACGTAATCAGGTGATTTTTATTAAAAATATGCCTTTTTATGTAAAAAAAATGGGATTATAATTACACATTTTTTGATATAATGATCGTGTGACCAAAAACGCTATGTGTTTGTATCGCGAGTGACGTCACACATCCTCAGATTACAGTGTCATTAAATTCTTCTTGTTAGGTGTGGTGTGGCGGGGTGACGTCATAGCTTGGAACACGGTAGCCATGACAGAGGTTATCGTTTTGGCGCGGCATTATTTTGCATATTCATAATAGGCAATATTTTTTGTAAGACTGCTGCGTCATCTCGAGCCGTCGTCGTCCCTTCATGGTGACTGCCTGCCCGTTGCCGGACTAGTCACGCACCAATGCCTTGCGCGGAGGGTTAGCCACTCATACTACAACCTTATTTGTGTTGGTGTTCTTCCAACACAAATAAGGTTCGTAGTTAACCCGCTTACATCCGTAATGAATTCGTCAAACTACGACAGTTTTTATAGTAAAACATACTACAACTACCTACAACATATCATATCAGCTCATAGTACGTTCTTTGCTGAAAAAAGACTCTCTCTCCAAAGAGGATTTGCTATAGTTGCCAGACTTGACAGGCAGATTGGTGATCGCAGTAAAGTCAAGTTAAATATATACAGAATAGAAAGAAAATGATACCCTTCTTCCGATAGTTTCCCTTAGCATTAAGCGACATCCATGCTAGAACATCACATAAGTTTAACGCGTGAATGGTGAACAGATGTCGCGTAAGGCGGTATTAAGGAAAACTCACATGGAACACGCCATTCGCTCCCCCCTAGCAACAGGTCCATGGTCATCGTAGATGAGCAGCGTCCGTCTAAGAATGGTGTGCTTTCCGCCTAACGCCAGGGCTGAGTCGGTGAACAGACGTCGTGTAAGGCGGTCGCTGTCCCGTTTCCTACCAGCTACGGAAAGTGTGCCATGTCTGAAACAAAATAACATTATTACTCTCTTTAAACATTCCTTGTCCTTTTTCTTCATTTCTTTGTCGAGCTGAGTTTCTTTTAGGTCTATTTCAACCGTCGTCAACCAATTGGAGGATGGTCTTCATTGTATTAGTTGCCAAAATATTATTGAAGCGGTCGTCGCAGAGTACCAAGATGGCATGAGGCGGCTTAGAGCTATCTGTGACGTCGAATGGGGTGACCTATGTCCAGATGCGGACGTTTGTGAGCCGAGCTGACAACCTTCAGAGCGGACTCACCTAGTAGTAAGGTCCCCTAGCCGACACAGGCCCTCGATTCCGGGCCGGCAGTACTGCTCCGGGTGGCGCAGGTCCACATCCAACTTGTAGGGCTCCAGCACCGCGCCCGCGCTAAGGCAGCGCCCCGTCCAGTTGTAGTAGTCGCCGCCCGGGGGGTGCTCGTGGAGCGCCCAGCGGTGACCGTGGGTTGTGTTTACGTTGGCTCCATCCGAGTGGATCTTTGGGAAAATATATAATTTTTATTAACCCTTAATAAAAGAGGAGTGTTATATTATAATTACGAGTATGATGTTTAAATGTATGTGTGAACTGATTTTAACTTTTCTTGTTTGAAAGATTACTTAATCAAGAGAACACTCAAACAACGCCATGTACCTACTTACACTGACACGTCTACTGATATTCAGTACCGGTCTCGCCATGATCTCAATAATGATGCCGTATCCTCGTCCGACGTCATGCGCACCAGATACTCTGTACCCTATTGATACTCTGTACTGTACTCACGATTATCTCAATAATGGTGGTAGTATCTGCCCACGATCGGTCCTGCGGCTGACGAAAATCGACAAGGCCTACGATGTATCTGAATGAACACGATCTGCGCTGACGTCATGCGCACATAATACTCTGTACTCTTCAGATGCTCTGTACCCAATTGATACACCATACTCGCCATGCTCTCAATAATGATAGTAGTGTCCTCCTATGGCCAGTCCTGCGGCTGACGGAATATGATGCTAATCACGATGGGGTATGTGAACACGACCCGCACTGACGTCATGCGCACCTCATACTATGTACCCTACTGATACTCTGTACTTTACTCACCATACTCTCAATAATGATGGTAGTATCCTCCCACGGCCGGTCCTGTGGCTGACGGAATATGACACGGCCAACGATGAGGTATCTGAACACGACCTGTGCTGACGTCATGCGCACCTGATACTCTGTACCCTACTGATACTCTGTACTTTACTCACCATGCTCTCAATAATGATGGTAGTATCCTCCCACGGCCGGTCTTGTGGCTGACGGAATATGACACGGCCAACGATGGGATATCTGAACACGACTTGCGCTGACGTCATGCGCACCTGATACTCTGTACCATACTCGTAGGGCAGGATGGTGCCGCAGAGGTTCGGTTTTGGATGTCGTCTGTAAAGACAAGTTGGTAAGTGTGGAATAAATGATATATTTAAACATAAATCAACCACAAGGTTGATGTTGCTCTTTTCTTGTCATGCGGATTTACGCCTGCGTGCGGATCTGGTCCGCGTGCGGGCCACCCGAAACCTTAAATTCATCTATACAAATATTATAAATTAGAAAGTAGCTCTGTCTGTCCAACTGTCCGTCTGTTTAAGAAATGAAATAAGTTCCCAAAAAAAAATCGGTTTCGGCGGGACTCGAACCCGCGCCCCACCCTCAGTACGGGTGTATCCGTCTGTTACCTTTTCACGCCTAAACGGCTCAACGGATCTTAATGAAATTTGGAATAGAGATAGATGGTATCCCGGGGACGGACATAGGTTAAGAAAAGCGCGTCCGAAGCCGCAGGCAGCAGCTGTTTGAGTATTTCACCTCTAACTTTGCAGAAAAAAAAGTTCATCTTGGAAGAGGTCTAGCAAATTACTGGAAGCGTTTTTATTAGTACTACAATTCTCTTATTGTGGGCATGGTGCCCAAAAATGTTAACAGGGATATCTTTTTTTCAAATTTAAAAAAATTGCCTGACTAGGTACTAAGCCCTTCCACTTCTTTATTTTTGTGTTTTTGAGTCTGATTGGCCTTGGCTCTGCGCATACGCACCTTCAAGGTCATGTACCTACTCATTATGGGACACCCTATATACCTTAGAACTGGCATAAATATAAAATATAAAAACTTAACTGAATATATGGCGCTCATTAGGGGAGGCCTATGTCCAGCATTGGACTAATATAGGCTGATGATGATACATATGTAGGTAAACGTTGTGATTACGGCAACGCGGTGACGTGTAGCTGATGTGATAGGTATATTTAGTATAGGTACCTATACCTTTTTGATTTGAGGAAAGCATGTTTGTATTGGACCTACCTACGTGCGCTGATGAAGAACTCACCTCTCCACAAGCAGCGTGCGGTGCAAGACGCTATGCACTCCTTGCAGCGGCAGGTACACATCCCAATAGGCCCCGCTGAGCTCGTTCGCCAGCCCTGGCAGAAGGTACTTGTGGTTCAGATACTCTGTACGCTCCTTGTACTTTCCGAAGAGGTCTCCCACAGGGTACTGGTCCTGGGTGCTCAAGCCTGGTAATGGAGTAAGACATCAAGGTGAGGAACAGTCGAAAATGGTACAGAGCGCGTCTTTCAAATGAAGAAAGGTCGACGAACAATACAGCATAACTGTTAAATTACATAACTAATTAAGAACAATGTTTTCATAGTTAGCTTGTCGACTCTATGCATTCGGAGAAATTAGCTAAAAATTATTTTACCTCTAAGGTACAAATTATGGTTGTTTCGGTTACCAAACCTACAGGTTTGGTGGCCAACCAAACCTCTAGGTTTGGTAACCGAAGCAACCTTTTAAATCAAAGAACGATTATAAGCAAAGGAGGAGAATTTGCTGGATTCCTCTACAGACGATCTTAAGCGGATTCGATCGTCTTTCATCGTTTGCTTGTCGACTCTATACATTCGGAGAAAAAACTCAAAATGATTTTACCTGGTATAAAGATAGGTACATAGCAAGATGATTGTCTGACGAATCGAGAATCTTTATTTTGATTCGTCGAATTCGATTGTAAGTCAACATCTATTTCATAAAATTGAATCAAATTCAAGCGTCAAATTAAGTCCGCATGATAGTGACGCTGTACCAAATGCCATACAAAAATGGATCGTCTCGACAACGACTCGATATTATCGAGTTACCATAGTCAGGGCTCTATTCTTACATTGAGCTTTGCCTCTGTCAAATCTAAACACTTCACTCATTGCTATGCTTGTCCACGCGTCCGTATCGCAACAAGGTGCCTTGCATAACAACTCAAGAGCATTGGTTAACGGACACTACCAAAGCAGTGGCAGTGCAATGTGTCAACTAGCTTTAGCCCGCGGTAGCGCATGCGCTTTTCCTGGATAAAAAATATGCATATTACCTTCCCAGGATACATCAATATCAGTGCCAAATTTTACTAAGATCCGTTCAGCGGTTAAGTCATGGCAGACAGATTTAATTTCGCATTTTTTTATAGTCAATAGACATTCATTAGACAACAATCTCATTTATAAAATTTGTGTAGTTTAAAGAGATAAGTACCTAATCTTTATAAACAAACATATAAGTAAATTTTGCCTGGAAGAGATCGCTACTTATTGATAAAATCGCCCATTTAACAGTCTGTTTAGTTGTTTTAGGTACTTCTTAACTAACACTACTAACTAACTTTTTCTGTAAGTGGCGGCTAGTGAACTGGAGTTTCTTTGTGCCGATCTAAGAGGAAAAATTCTAGAATTATGATCTTTCAAAAACCAATACCAATATAAACTGAATGGACACAGCACGATTCGATTCCATGAATGAACTTTATGAGATTTACTGAGTCTGACGAGTTTATTTCTCGTTTTATCATAATAATTGTGGTTTTACGATAACACTATAAAAATTATTATGTATAATAATAATTCATTCATTTATTTTAGAGCATCTTTCAGTACATTAGAGATGTGTAAAGATAACAGGTGGCTATTATATAAGTTTCCACTAATAGAAATAAATTAGGTACAATTTCAAAAAAACACAACATTAATATTTATCAAACTGTTCGCATTTACCAGAGATAAATTCACTATAAATTAATTTCGCTTATTTTTTATTATGAGTAGGTACATATTTAGGTACTGTATTCATTAACTAATTCTTTATCCAGCTAATATTTATCAAAGAATGACTTATTAAGCTTGGTTTTGAAACTAAGGATGCTGCTATTGAAGATTAAGATAATAATGTTATGTTATTTATTTCGGAGACTGTGGAATGTATTTCTGTATCAACATTCGATGTTTCTTGGTAAAATGCCAAGGCGTGTTTACGCTATCGAACAATACTGAGCTTCTTACAGGAATCTTCGTTTAACTGCTATTTGTAGCTTGGTTGACAATGGGGGGTATCAATGTAGAACTAGGGAATGAGGTTATTCTTACAAAAGTTGTTGCCATATCCGAACTGAAAGAAAAGCCGAAGGAACAAAGTGAAAAAAATCTAATTTGATTATTTAAGTTAATGTTATTAAGTTATTTTGTTTGCTAACTCATTATCATGATAATTTTAGTTAGACGTAGCCACCTGTAATTGGGGAACACAAAATGTATGAAATAATTTGTATCTTTTATAATCTGTTTATATTGTGATTCTTTCGTTGGTGGTTTTAATTATAATAAACTAGCAGCGCCTCGCGGTTTCACCCGCGTAGTTCCCGTTCCCGTAGGAATTTCGGGATAAAAAGGAGCCTATGTCCTATTCCAGACTATAATCTATCTCTGTGCCAAATTTCATCCAGATCCGTTTTGCCGTTCTGGCGTGATAAAGGAACAAACATCCATCCATCTATCTATCCATCCATCCATCTAAACTTTCACGTTTATAATATTAGTGAGATAAATAAAAACACAGCGCCAAAAAAAATTTTTGAATGGCGACTTAGGTTAAAACTGATTTGTTGATTCGGCCGCGAAAACCAAAGCTCAGATATAATCTGAAAACGTCAGACACATCCATTTTGACGACCTCTTTCGCGCGATGGGCGCAGGTCCACCTGCGACGCAGGAGGTTGCGGGCTCGATTCCACAAATACGAAGTCAAATATTTATTTGTACGATCTGCAGTCTTTGGTCGTTTTCTATGTATAGTATAATAAATAAAAACTATCTATTTATATTGTATTATGTACGTATGTATGTAGTCATCAGTTATCTAGTACCCATACCACAAGCTTGGTTAGCTTGTGGCTAGATAATACTGTGTGAATTGTCCAGCATTATTTATTTATTTTTATTATATTTATTTGTGTAATTTACAAATCGTCTCTTGTGTTGAATAGATAATAATGACATCGCATCGTCATACATTGCGTACATTATTAAAGTTGAAGGAAAAAAAATCAAATCATTTACGCATTCGATGACGAAGTGCCGTAATTTTTCTCTATTCTTTCCTAGATAAGCTAAAGCGATATCTACTTATCTATCTATTGGGAACATAATCTCACCTGGGGGTGGAGCATTCTTAAGATCAACCATCATAGGATTGAACAGCTCTCCCGTAGAATTGCAGTACTTCCTCAGATCCCCTACATCCGTGCTTTTCGCAGGCAGTTCCCTGATGGTATACCGAAGCACAGAGCTGACGAAGCGCAGGTTTGATTCGTAGTCTTGATCTGCGGTGCCAAGTTGGAAGTTCGTCCATGTGGGGTCGAACGGAGAGCGCTGGGAAAACTCCACTAGGCCACGAATGCCGTCCATATTTACGAGGACTCTGAAAGAGTAAGGGTGATTTATGAAGCATGTGGAAAATGTGATTCTTATTTAGAATGTTAAAAAGGAATAGACTATGTAGTTTGCTAGCTATGTGCTGGAATATAGTTACCTACTGTATGCACGTGTTGCTGAAAATTCTTAGATTAAGAATACTTATAAGGAAATTTAAAAGTGACCGGGGCATAATCGGTAAACAGCAAGAGCGGAATTCCACATGAAATTGACAAGCAAACAATACGGTATATCGAATACCGTAAAAAATATTTCACTAAAATATTATTTTCACTACCGAAGTCCATCAAAAACGAGCCTTTTAACTTACTTTGTACTTTTAGGCTGCTGTAGCCGCAGCTTGGCACACGCAAGGAAGCTATCCGAGTGCTTATTGTCATAGATCACCACGTAGAGACTCCTCTTGGTAACTTCCATATCAGTTCGCAACATATTGATCACTTCATTCTTGTACAGCGTCTTCACTTTCCTCACGTTAGCATCTGTCGCTACTCTCACTTTGCCCAGTCTACTGTCCAGATCTCCAACACTCATGCCATCTCCGCTGCTCTCTGGATCGAATACTAATTGGAGAACGTTGCAGTTGTCCTCGTAGTTCCCTTTATCGGAATCGAAGATGTCTGTCACGAATAGCTTCCAGTTATGCTGCGTGTATTCTGTCTTATCTGTCACTGCTTTTGCGTGGTACAAATCCGCATGTATGTATGAATCTGTCTCATCAAACTCTCTAGCAGAAAGCCAACGGAAGTGTAATGTCCCAGCAACTGGAGCTGTGAACTTCGCAACTGCGTGTTTCTCGTACATTTGTTCTGTTGATAGAATGGACGCGCATATGACTCTGTCGCGCTCTGCTGTTTCGAACACTATGCTCTTTCCCCAGAATCCATTAGGTCCTGTTAAAGAGTTGCTGCTCTCAAACTCCGTGTGGTCTTTTCCTGGAATGATAAGGAAGCCAAGTTCCTCTGTCAAGTCTATGACTTCTTTGCCCAGGTTGTGTTCGGCACATCGGTCGGAGGAAAGGTCCCGATGGTCAACCGGGAACTCGTGAATGGTCCAGCGGAAGACGCCATCGGGGTATTGAAGCGTGGTCTTCAAGTTGGTTCGTATGCTGATGAGGGACTCGTTTTTGTGAGAGAACTCGATCTCTCCGTGGAGGCCATGCTGAGAGACGTATGCTCGGAGGACGAGCGGGTTTGAACTTTCTGGAAAGTTTAGTTCATTAACTTAATAATGTTACCGTGGTCTACAAATTTAGTACGTACAAAAATAGTTATAGGTAACTGTAGTTCTTACGAAATTCATAAACCATCAGTGGTTTTCAGATTCGAGCAATAGTTATTGATACCCATCCATTTTTACCAAATAGATCACGCCAAATTGATGTGATTAAAGCGCAGGTATAATCTGTTTGTTTATTACTAGCTTCTGCCAACGGTTTTACACGCGTTTTTCCGGGATAAAAGTAAACCTACAATCTATGTTGCCACATGTCGCTAAGTTTTTTAGGCGTGAAAAGCTAACTGACAGACGGATACACTGAATTACTTTTGCATTTTGATCTCAAAGCGTAGTCACGAGTTTGAGATCCAATTATTTTTGTGGTATTTTTTTTCTGGGTTCCACAAGCAATAAAACTAAAGAAAAGCGAAAAAGTAATTTGCCGTTAACTATTTTCTATGAATTCATTATAATACCAACTTCGATTCACTGGTATTTTGGAGCATTTGGGAAAATACGATTCAAAAATTTTAAAAAAATCGCATTCAATGCAACATTTTCCCAAATGCTCCCAAAATACAAATAAATCAAAGTTGATGTTATCACAAGACATAACATCAACTTTGTTTTATAGAAAATGGTTTACGATTTGCGGAAAATTACTTTTTCGCAAGTTTTATTGCTTGTGGACGCAGAAAAAAATTAAAAACCACAAAAAATTTGAATCTCGCGCGAACCCGTGACGAACAACCGTAAGGACCAAAATAAAGATTATACGAGGTTGTACCGATCACCGAGTTGCAGAAAAGTGCGTCACGAGTAAAAACCGAAAGTTGACAGATTGTTACGCACTATTGTGCCGTAGAAACTTTCTATTCAATCACCTTTGTTAATCACTGTACCGGAGTCAGTTATTTTGTCTTATTTATATAAACTTCAGTGCTTACTATTTTTATTATTTTTAAGTTCAGTTGTTCTTGGTACTACCATAAGCGGTACATGTTTTCGCTTCCTTTGTTTAAGTCTCATTTAGGTCCCAATTAAATAAAAATAAATTAAAGCTCTACCTATTCTGATTTTTCCTACTTTACGTAAGTTAAAATTACAAGTTACCTACGTCCCAAAGTTAAACAAATAGACAGTTTGCACAACAAATTAATTACTTATCTTCAACTTCTTATGAGCTTAACTTTACTTACCAATAAATATTAAAAATAAGTAAACTAAGCAAAATAACTTTGGTATAATCTGACTATTCAAACACATTGTAATTTTACTTCACATTTTTTTGTACAATTGCCTCAAGCGGACACATATCGCCAGTTTCACTTCAACTTACTAAGTGAAAGGCAGTCGAGGTTGTGGGGGAGAGGGACAGAAGACTGTGACGTCATGAAGGCCGGTTCTTGATACTCGACTGGTTCCGGTATTGGAGGATGTAAACAATACATACAGACAAACTTGTGTTATAGCAAAAGTGAAGAATGTACTGTCGTTTGGTTAGCGTCCGATAAACATGATAAAACCAACTTCAATTCACTGGTATTTTTGGAGCATTTGGGAAAAAAACTTAATTTTGTGTAATTTTGAGGGCGCTATGGCGCTCGTTAGGGCAGGCCTATGTCCAGCAGTGGACTAACATAGGCTGATGATGATGATAAAATTTTGTGCTAAGAATCTTCATTTTCCCAAGTGCTCCCAAAATACAAATGAATCTAAGTTGATTTTATCATAAGTTCATAGAAAATGGTTTAAGTAGGATTTACCGCAAATTACTATTTGGCTAGTTTTATTGCTTGTGGAACGCAGATTAGTAGCAGCGTAGTTACTAATCAGTAGATTCGATTCTCGAGAGTTTAGGTGGTTCGTCGCGGGCTTCAATTTTTTTGTGATTTTTAATGAGGCAGCATTTGCACTAATCAATTTCAAGCATAACGCTAGCGATAATGAAAAACTTAGAGATGAATAACAAAAGTCACTGTCAATGTTTTTAACAAAATACCTGAATTAATAAATTTACTTAATTACCTGAAATAATTAGGTAATAATGTAATCTTGGTGGCACAGTCCCTGTGCAGACATTCATAAAAAATATTACATGCATAATACATGAAACATACATAAACCTCGTCCCGGTAATCGAACCCAGACCAGGCGGGTGTGGATTACAATGACCTTATTTCTGTCGTTATGAGTCAGTGCGCTATATTTAGCGGCGTTCATGCGCGGGAGTCGAACTCCCGTAGCTCTGTTTATAACGGCGGCCTTGCGATCAGGTGGGTAAGGAATGGCATAATGATCTTCCTATTCCTATCCTAAGATGGCGTATGATCGATCCTGCAATAAATTTCATATAGAAACTAGCTAGTTCTACAAAAATAACAAGGAATTCGATACGATTTTGTTAGAAATGGGAACACTTCAATCAAGCCGCCTTTGAAATAATCAGTAGATTCGATTCTCGAGAGCTATATGGAGGATATAGCTTGTTTGGAACAAAACAAAAATCATCAAAATAAAACTCGTACCTACTAAGTAGGCGGATGGGTAGGTATTACAATTTCTGAAGAACCAAATGACAGGATGTTTGTGAATTGACATCAATTAGGTTACGTTAAAACCTTTTTCTCCGTAATCTTTTCGAAAAAATATACATAATAATCTATGCGATACAAGGCAGGTCCCTTTTGTTTCAAAAATGAAGTATGAAGAATATTAAATTTCTTGAATAAAGTTTTACAGCTATCCGCATTTTTTTTGTATTATGAAGGCCTTTTCCACATCGGCGGAGTTTCCCCACAGAATTAATCCGTACGCCAAGGTCGATGAGACGTATCCGTGGTAGGCTTTAAGAGCTGCATCGGTACAGACGTCCCCATGGACGATTCTGTGACCATACCTTGTCAGTTGTCGCAGTGTAGCGACTGATTAAGCCAGTGCTTGGCCACCCGTAGGTATTTTTACTAAGCTTGAATCTTTGTAGAAACTGCTTTGGTTAGTAGGTTTGTATGTATGGATACGGACGTAATAAATCATCTTGCTTACAAATTCTTACTCTACTATCCATAGATACTTACATTATCTGAACAAAACACACACATACGCTTGCATTTTTTCAAAGAAAAAACGATGTACTCTGATAACATCGAAATAAGGCTAGTTTTGGCGTCATATCTGAAAGTATTGTTTGACTCATCTGGCTTTAGTAGCCAAGTGATGTCGGAGCCAAGAATTTGATCGCGCATACCAATGACGAACACACGACAAACCTCGCGACTGACGAAAGTTATTGACTGCCTGGCACCTACAGACTGATGGACTTGCAAGATAAATTAAGATTCATAGAAAAGCGAGACTAGAGAAAATAATGTTTGCATTGGAAAGCTTTTCAACAAATGAAAGGAAACAGATGATACACGATGAGAAAATTATAGGTAGATATTAATTAAAGGCACTTGGCCGTGGAGCCTTCAATGTCCCAGGTGAGTACCTACCAAATTTACCAATCAATACCTACACGATAAATTTTTGAATCAAAATACCAGTTTTGAAACATATACTTAGTCAGAGCAACGATGAATCACTTAACATCAAAATTCTCTCTGTGTAGCTTTGAAGCGACATAGCATTTTCAACCTTTATTAACATAAAAATATATAAATTTTACATCACATTTTAAACACCTGATAACGTTACATTAGAACCAATATAAACCAATTGAAATATACTACAAACAATAAAACACATAGTAGAAAGCTGGAAGACTCGCGTGGAGGTAAACTAGAATCATGAAGTGGAAGTAAGAACACATCACTAACATCAAACTGTAAAACATATCTGTAAAAGCCAGTTGTATTATAGGTTGTCCTTGACCTACATAGTTATGCTGTTAACTTATTGATGAAATGGAAAAAGAAGAAGAGCCTATGCAAGTGGATATTAATATAAACACCAAAGATGTAATGTTAAGAGATTTTTCAGGGGACTAAAACGGAACTCGAGTCAGTGCTGACGAGGCCAGCCCACATTATGTGACTTCAGCGAAGCGCGACGCTGCAGTAGTAAATCCAAAATACATCGACAGCATTCCGGCCGGCATGGAAACCCAGAAAACTAAAACCGGTGCAGGTGAGCCGAATACTATAAAAATAAAACAATCGGAACGAGCAGCTCCTCGGGAGGACAGAACGATTGTGAACACGTATCGGCTTCTGCCCGCATTTGTCGAACTAAATATGGAATCAGCAGTCAGCCGGGAGAGGGGAGTGGGGGGAATGTCTGGACCTGGGAGAGGGAACGAAAACTCGGAGTCAGGGTGGGACTGCCGAGCGAAACAGTCACTCCTTCGTCGATCCAACACTAGCACAAAATGGTAAGTTCGTGAAGTGAGAAGTGAACTGTGAAAGTGAAAAAAACTTAAACGTGACGAAAAACCTAACAATACGGACTTGGTACAGGACATTCATACGGTGCATCGGAAGTGCATACGTTGAAGTGAAAACAAACATGGTAAAGTGTTATCGTAACACGGATGCAGACGAAAATTACCGATGAGATCAACACTGTTACTTAGTAGTGTAAATTAAAAAGAAAAGCTATTAATCACCCACGATCAACTCTAATTAAAATTGAAACAAAACCTACTCTACCATAATAATGCAAAATACAGGAAGATAAATCTTAGTAAAAATATCTATAGTAAAATGTTAAAGTTGATGCAAAACTATTTCCTAATTGCTAAACACTGAATAATAAATCAAATCCTAAAGATAGTCTAAAATAAAGCAAACATGGAGAAATTGGAACGAGGTAACAATCTATAAATAAGTATTAGTACGCAACGAAATAGTTGGACTGTAAGCAGACGCCCGGGACTAAATATAGAGGCGTGCGCGCCACGCCTAAATGGGCCGCAGGCGCTGAAATTTAAACGACCCGAACAATGATAAAAATAAACACATTTTACTTTTGATAATAAAGGAAAAGAAAGCTATAGAAAATCTAAAAACCGGGAATGTTAGTGTTTTTAATTTGGAAATAAATAAAAATGTATTCTCAAATAATAAAACCACGAAAGATGTTGACAGAAGGGTACTTAAACTTCGAAGCATTCGAAAAATTAAATAAGAAACAATGAAATAAAATCGAATAGCTGATCACAGCGGAACATGAATGGTTTGTCTACCGTTGCGTTTTTAAAAAATTACTTTCATCTATCCATCTAGGTATAATGATAGAATCTTCTAGAAAAAAACTTGAGACCTATAGGAAAATCTTAATTCGCAGGCGGATAAGGAAAAGAAGATCAAGAAGAAGAAGAGCACCAAGGAGGAAGGTGCCGCTGCGGCCGAAGAAGCCCCCGCCCCCGCCCCCGCAGCAGCCCCCGCTGCTGAGCGCACATCCTCCCGTGGCAGCCGCAAGGCCGCCAAGCGCTCCGGATCCAATGTCTTCTCTATGTTCTCACAGAAGCAGGTCGCTGAGTTCAAAGAGGTAATTATCGCAAGAAAGTTATTTTTAACACGGACAGAAAAAAAACACCATTCAGTAGGTAACTGAATATATTTAGAAATAATCGTCAAGTATTGTGAGCATCCATCTTGCTTCTTATTTAAAAAAACGAGAGCAGTGAAATTAGAAGTATGAGATTAATTGGAACCAACAAAGAGGTTCGATGAAGTTGAAAAAAAGACTTTTCAAAGACGAAACTATTTGCAACTTTATTTTTCTAAAACTAGCAAGATCTACAAATGAATGACTAACTATTGGATTAAGGCAGTAAAAGATCTAATTCAGTGATGTAATGTAATATTTGAAACAAACTCTCAAAAGTGTGGTACAGGGATCGCACTGTTGACCTCTCGTATATATTTTCAAAGAACGTCTCAGTGATCGACTCTTCAACCATTGTTTCATCGGTTATTATGGTTCAGTTAATGGCGTCATTTCGAGCGAAATCTACACTGTGTCAAGCTTTGTTTAGCTTTAGCTCGTGTTCAATCTTATTTAGTAAACATTCATCGCAATGCTATGTTTTCATTTTCAAAATGATGCCACTATGACATCATTCATTACTTTGAGATTAACTAAACAAACCTGATTAGTAGAAAGACACATTGGTGTACCAATACCAACACACTTAACAATTTCTTTACTTAACAACTTCTTTGTTTACCTTATAATAAAACCTTAATATCAAATCTATTCGCATATTTCTCGATTTGGCTCCACAAATTACTGTGGCAAAATAACGCTTATTTTATAATATTTTTATAACGTGTTCCCGAGGATATTTGGATAAAGTCTTTTGAGGTCAACGATTAACAATAACTAAACAAACAAGGCACTGACAGAGAAATTAATGCTTCATTTAACATAGCGACGCAGGATTGCCTCAACATCATCGAAATCAACTTGGAGGTGGTTAAACATCAATAATGACTAGTGCGACTAATAAAGCAACTAATAAAAATGCTTTCAGACTAAGGTAAGCGTAGTAACCCCTTTTTACCCTAACCCAAAATCCCAAATGAATTAATTGAATCAATGAACATGCCTATGTAGCGTAGTAGCATAGATTGCATGACATAGAAAACTTCGCATCTGCCCCTTCCCCACTATCCTCTCAATGACCCTGTCTCATCAATGGTTCTCCCTCCAGGCCTTCCAGCTAATAGACAACGACAAGGATGGCATCATCGGCAAGAACGACCTCCGCGCCACCTTCGACTCCATCGGCCGCCTGACCGTTGAGAAGGAGCTCGACGAGATGATCGGAGAGGCCTCCGGTCCCATCAACTTCACCCAGCTCTTGACCCTCTTCGCCAACCGCATGTCTGGCGGATCTGACGATGACGACGTCGTCATCAACGCCTTCAAGTCATTCGACGACGATGGCAAGATCGACTCTGAGAGGCTTAGGCACGCGCTCATGACCTGGGGCGATAAGTTCTCCGCTGATGAGGTTGATGAGGCGTACGACCAGATGGACATCGACGACAGGGGTTTCATCGACACTCAGAAGCTCATCACCATGCTGACCGCCAGCGCTGAGGAAGAGGAGGGCGGAGAGGCTGCGTAAGCATCGCCAGCACCGTCACTCTACATCGCAAGCAGTCGCCGCACCACCCGACCGGACGGTTCATTAAAACCTGCGTGAACCGAACTACTTTTTTATTTATTAAATAATTTATTTCCATTTTTTTAATTATAAATATAGTACTATTTATTAAAAAGTGTACCTAGTACTGTTGTTAGATCGAACAGCTGATCGTGAATATATTTTGTAAAGAATACTATGTATTCATATTATTTCTGTTACAAAAAATAAATGATGAAGAAGTCTGAATGAAATGACATGGGCCCAGTGGGTCGCAGTTTTATACAAACGTTGATTTTGTCATTACATTACACCAACACGCACACCACCCTACATCATCGTCATCATCATCAGCCTATATTAGTCCACTGCTTGACATAGGCCTCCCCTAATGAGCGCCTATTCTTTAACATCGAACTTTCGTTGTACATAACCGGGGCTCCTCCTGTCTTCAGAAGCTCTGAAGTAATGCCTTCTTCACCGGGGGCTTTTTTATTTTTAAGCTGCCTCAGAGCCAACACGATCTCGTCTTGACTGACTGTGTCTCGTTGTAGGGTGGTGTCTGCTAGACATGGCAGACACCACCCTACAACTAGACACAAAATAGGTACACAATAAAACAAAAGCTACGTATAACTGGAGCCTGAATTATATACTGCCCAAAATAAAGAATGTCCCTACATAGTTTTCATAAACTTACGATCACCATGAAGTTAACCAAAACTGGGTTAGACTACAACGGAACTCCCGAAATTTTCGAGTAATTTGGGACTTGCCGCGACGACGACAGGGTCGTGTAACGGACATAAAAATTAAGAAACATTAAGTATGTATTTACACAGTGAGTAGAAAAAAATACGTGATTTATGTCTTACATGGTAAACCTAACACAAGACTTACCTACTACAGTCCGTTCACAGTTATATTACCACTGACAGCACCCTTATTACTATACAAATAAATATTACTCTGATACTTATGCAGAGGTAAAATAACTGTGTAAATGGACTGTACTCAAGACTCGATTTTTTTGGCAGTTATCAACGAAAATCTGTCAAAATAACGTCACTTGGGAGTTGCATTTGAGTAATCATGGGTAATATTAACAACACCAAATGATATAAATACTAACCTATCTACACAATCCACAGAAATACTGTAATATGCTGCTCAAAATATCTGCTTATGTATTAGCAATTTAATATGTGACGTTAGCTACATGACATAAACACTTATACCAAGCTCTTCAAATACCTGCAAGTAAACAGTTCCCGTTAAAACTAGATGACGCTGACGACGCTTGCAAGCTTTCGACGCATATCCGCTTGCCGGCTTCTCTATTGTCTTTGTATCTGCAATTACCTTACTTACTTAAAGCTATTGACAAATTTAACTCAAATTATACGCGTTAACAAAGTTCTATCTTTCTGGACCGATATTTTTATGATGCCGGTACTGAAGGAAGCATACCGACTCAATTTTCGTACTTCACACATAACTACATAAATATCAAAAGAAGTAGTAAAATAATATTTTCAGTGGGTCATCTTTTAACTTGGTCCAATTGTAAATCTAACACACAAGGTATCTGCAGCAACTACAACGGTAGGTGGATTATGAGTGCCTGATACCCAAGAATCACGTGAGAGAAGCTGCAGACTGGAGCTAGTCGATGTTAAAACGTAGCTCATAATTACATAATCTTGCCGTAGTAGGCCATTTCAAGGAAAATCCCGAAAATATGCTAAAACGTAAGTTCGCCAGTAATTTTCCAACATAACGAGTTTGTCACACCAATGCTTTTAACGGTAGTTAACTTAAACTAGTTTATCTAATGCTCATTTAACCAAACACAATTAGGTTAGAAGTAATAGCGACTTAATCTTAACCATTTTAATTTAATCTGCTTATTTAGAACGTTTGGCAAATAATGCAAAAAATACACTAGTAGAAATTAAAACTTTATTACAAATGTGTAATGATTGTATTTTTCTACAATAAAATAGGTGATCAATTGAACTTGCAAAGTGAAGTTCGATCACTATTATATGAGTCACTTCATTCGAAGATATAATTTGTTTATCATTAACCAGGTAGTCCCTGGTTAATAATAAAAAAAATATATCTGAAGAATGAAATGACGAAATATCAATTTATATAACGACCAAAAAAATTCAATAGTAGGTACCAAGTTGCGACCTGTAAAATTGGTTCAGTTTTTTAACCTACACCGTCTAAAACAACATAAAATGCTACGTTGCGTATACATGCTACAGTGTTGGTAGACTGCTACGCCGCGTAGACTTGTTACAGCGTGTTGTCGACTGCTACGCAGCGTAGACATGCTACACCGCGTAGACATGCTACACCGCGTAAACATGCTACACCGCGTAGACATGCTACACCGCGTAGACATGCTACAGCGCCTATGCGCTGTCTATACATGCTACACCGCGTAGACATGCTACAGCGCGTAGACATGCTACACCGCGTAGACTATTACACTGCGTAGACTGCTACGCCACATAGACTGCTATGTCGGTCGCGTAGACATTCTTCATATCAATGAATCATCACGCTATGATGACCCGCGAAATAGAATTACCAGGTTAGCTCAAAAATAAGTATCTAATTGGCGAGAATAGAATGATAGTACAATAAAACAAATCTGCATTAATGCTTACCGCTTAACTAACTGACCCGATGGTAGAGATTCTGTTGGCAACAACTACAAAACAATAAAAATATTACCTAGTCTCTTTTTTAAGATCGAAAAAAACGGAAGGCAACTTCATTTTAGGCCAGTTTTTTGTCTACAGAATCGATACCGATATTTCGTAAACAATATCTAAATCTTCCTCTCCCACAGGCCTTCCAACTGATGGACCACGACAAAGACGGCATCCTGGGCAAGAACGATCTCCGAGCCACATGGGATTCCCTCGGCAGGCTGGTTCAAGAGAAAGAACTCGATGAAATGGTCAACGAAGCATCCGGACCAATCAACTTCACCCAACTCCTAACACTCTTCGCGAAACGCATGTCGGGCGAGGCTGATGAAGACGACGTCGTAATCGCCGCTTTCAAAACCTTCGATGAAGATGGAGTTATCGACTCCGAGAAGTTGAAACACGCGCTTATGACGTGGGGGGATAGGTTTACCGAGAAGGAGGTGGAAGAGATTTATGACTCCATGGAATTTATGGACGATGCTGGCATGATTGAAACGGGGAAACTGATTGCTATGCTGACGGCCAGCGGTGAGGAGGAAGCCGACACGGGTGAAGCTGCGTAAGGTTACGGCAAAGTTGCGTACAACTACGTCAAAACTCCGCAGAATTTTGCGTACGGCAGTCTACCCGCGCCGCTACTCCGTAAGGATTGCTGTCAGAATCAAATTTTTAAAGAGAAATGTTCTATTACATAAAGAACAACAATTACGATAAGCAATCCGTATAGACAACAACTGGCGGCTGACCGGTTTTAAACCATAGACTGAGAAACTAAGATACGTACCCTTTTTTCTCTGTCTACGATTAAAACCTATATACCAAACAACTTTTTTATTTACTGTATAATTTTTATTTCCATTTTTTTATTAAAAATAATAGCAAATCTGTCCCCGTAATGTAAGGATCGAACAACTGATCGTTTCAATAAAATATATTTTGTAAGGAATACTTTGCATTCGTTTATTTTATAACCAACTAGCACCTGCCCGCAACTTTGCGCACGACGCGACGACAAGCGGAACATGGATAAAACAAGCATATGTCACTCAGAAATGAATGACGATGTCCTCCTACCCAAATCTTCGGCTAGTAGGTATAGGTGAAAATCGAAAATATTATCAACTTTAGGCCCCGACACATGGCAGGTCTCTACCTTTATTCTTTAACTTAAAAAATCATTGAGCCCTGATTAAATACAAAATCTCAATGATAAATTTCCTGATAATATATTCCAAATAACCTTACACCAAATAAATCGGAAAAGTCAGCGGTATTATACGATCTAAAGTCATCATCACCACCTTAGATGAAATAAAACCATTGAAAATAAATTGTGGTCTTAAATTTAAGAAGAAATACTTATACCTAACGTAAATATATTCAAATAAAATCCACTTAAAGTATATATATTTATTAATAACAATATTTCTACCATTATACTAATCTTGCAGTCCTATCCCTTAATTCTTCTGAATCACGATCAATTGTATGTCCATAACGTTTGTATTAGTGTGTCCCGTTTTGATATGATACTCCCCATTTTTGTATTGCTTGTAAAAACTGTAGCTATCATTGTTTTCCAAGTATTCTTTGATGTCTAGTCCTGCTTTTTTACTCTCAGAGACTAAGTTAGTGTGGGCCATCGCTCCAGCCGCGTCGGTTGGTCCATCGATGCCATCAGTGCCCGCACTGAGCATAAAGATCAGCTGTTCATCTGATTCTGCTTTATGTTCATGTAGTAGTGCAGAAAATTCCAGTGCCAGCTGTTGATTTCTACCACCCTTTCCAGAACCTTTGACTTCCACTGTCGTTTCGCCAGCTAAAATCAGGCATATAGCTCTCGGTTCATTTGCGTCTAGTTTTTTTGGAATGTCTTCTAGATTGATTTCTTGTATGTTAAGTTTATGGATTTGAGTTATCAAATCTTCGTATTTTAGCTTTCCTCTCAAATAAGTTCCAAAACATTTGGATAATGCATAGTATTCTTGAGCAACGTCTTTTACATTGCCAGTTACACTTCGTGAAATTATTATGGGGATGTAAAAATTGACATTGAACGTTTGGTTTAGCTCTAAGAAATGTTCTTTCGCACTGTCAACGCTCATGTGGTTTGAAGCTAGTATGAAATTCAACACTTGAGCATTTAAAATTTCTTCACGTCCCAACTTTTCCGATTCATTTTTAATGTTCCTCGCTTTTGAGTTAGCTACGATGTTTTGATATGTAATTGGCGAGTTGTTTCCCTTATTATTTAATTTCTTTTCCAAAACTCCTTTTATAGATCTTGGTAGAATTTCATAGAGTTCATACTTTTTCAGGACATCCAAGGCCATTTGTGGGTCATCGTTGTTCTCAACCGTTGGACCACTAGCTATTAAATCAAATGGGTCGTTAACAATATCAGAAATAATAAGAGTGATAATTTTTGCGGCAGTACAATTTGCTAATTTTCCACCTTTAATATCTGATAATCTTTTTCTTACGATATTAAGCTCTGTTATATCAGCACCGGCATTGGCTAACTGCTTAATCAACTTAGTTTTCTCGTCGAGTGTTATGGGTTCTATCGGTAAAGGCAAAAGGGCTGAGCCACCACCAGTTATCAAGACCATCAGGATATCATTCGAGGTCAGGCTCTTTGCCAGTTCGATTATTAGTTTCGCTGTTGATTGAGCTTTCTTGTCAGGCAAATTATTCTTTGCTCCCTCAAAATATTCAATGTTATTGCTTCTTGTGGCTGGATCTAAACTGCCTTCTGGTATACTCACGATACCTTTTTCGATTCTTGATCCCAACAAAGAATCAATTTCTCTTGCTAGAAATTGAACTCCTTTGCCTGCACCGACCAAATATAATTTTCGGTTATTGAGCGGTATCTTGTTCTCAGAAATTCGTAACGTATCAAAATCTTTGTCGTATTTGATTTGTTGATTTACAATATTTTGAGGCATGACAGCTGCATAGCTTGCTTTGAAGGCATGTAACAAATCCCTGTAAACAACTGGGCGTGTAAGCGCCATCTCACACTTACAGTAAGGTATTAAACTGTCCTGCTTTTCACTTGTTTTACACGCACCTTCTACACGAAATAATATAAAATAAGTCACAGTTATAATTATAAACAAACGGCACTTGTCTCGGCGGCGCGGCGATAGCGGTTGGCTGATGATATAGGTAATATGATAAAAATTGCGTAACCTTAGCAGTGTTTTTATTTCATTTACTTTCAACAAATCATATAAGTATCGAGATAAGTACAATAACTCGTTATGTTTACGGCAAAGTAAGGTTAACTAAACGAATATAATACCTACCTATTTTTAATCATTCTACCTTATCAATTTATGACGTGACGCACGATGGAACATAGAGGAGTAACCTACCTAATTTAGTCGCGTAGCCACACACAGTGGCGCGAAATTCAAATATTTTCCGGTCAAGCTTTTTTTATGTTCTACCAAAATTATTTATTTACGACATCGTAAACCATTTTCAATGAACCCGTGTTTTATCAAGAAAGTATTCGCTTAACGCACCATTTTACACGAACCACCTTTCTCCTTTCTTCTCATCTCCGTGGCTGATAAAATAATTAATATCAGTGTGCACACACCCTGACTGTCCTTTTCTGCTACTGCTACTCTGCCTGCGATGTTGCCACTCACCACATTGACCATCGAAATCCATAATTGTCTACTTCTCTCTTCTTACACTGACGAATTAAAGTACCGACCCGCGGAGTGGTGCTCCGTCGGATCTCATCGGTAGTAGCCGTTACTGAAAGGCTGGTTGGGAAGGTATCTTCTGGACTATAAAATTTAAGAGATTATGACGAATTAGATAGCGTTTACCCGAGTGGAAAACAACAGTTTAGTTGGCTGCCATTCAGTGTGGTAGAGGTTCCGACTGAATTTTCGGGAAAATGTATATCCTTCGGGAATGTTTTTTAAGGGATTACCTTGGATCATTTCATTAAATAGCGATATAATTTTCTAAACCGTTCCATAATTGACGGATAAATCGACGAACATACATAAAAAAATCATACATACAGCCGAACTTAGAACATCTTCTCTTTTATTTTTCGTCGCTTAAAAATGCTGTTTGCGTTCCTTTTACAAACGATTCTTCCAGCTATCCATTAAGTTTAACAAATTTCATAGCCATCGAATAAAAAAACACGAGAATAATTCAAAAATTGATTTATTGTACAAAATATTAAAGCTTACATGTGGACGGATAAATTAGGTACCTACAAGGTAGCTGCTGCTACACAAAGGTACATTATACATTGATTAACAGAAATTAATTAATAATAAAAATTCGGCGCCAGGAGCATACAAAATAATTTTAATAATTGTCCAAGATGAATGAATGTTCTTCTGATACTAGTATAATACATTAAAGTATATATAATTAACAATGTAGGTAGTAATAAAACACTGTTTTTACCGGATTGATCGCGTATATTCCAAAGCAAAAAAGCCTCCGAAACGTCAGGTTATAAACAAAATATAAATATACGCGATCAATCCGGTAAAAACAGTGTTTTATTATGAGTTCTCGCGAAAATAACCTTAGAATATACTAATGTAGGTAGTAATGTGAAAATGTATAGTAACCCCAGAAAAACTAATTTGCATGCCTAGATGTATGTACGGTATCTACCTATTCTATAATCAAGACCATTGAGACCCGTGTGTGCAGATAAATTATCTGTATTTGTGCAAGTAAATGATTTATATAATTAGGATATAATTGGCTAACAATACAAACTGTATAAAAAATTAATTATATCAGGGGTACCTACATAGCTGCATTTTGTAAATCATGATCGAGTTAAGCTGCCTTATTTCCACTAAAAAAACTTGCACACTTAGGATTACTTTTATTTTATTTAAGAATATACATTACATAGATTATAAAAAATCGGTGCAAGTTTTGTCATAAACATACTCATACATAATACACACAAAAATACAATGTACTTGGAATGAGAACTTACCCAAAAAGTACAAAAGTAGCGAATTGTCACTCGCTCTCTCTCTCTCTAAATATGAGTTATATCGGACAAAATATTAGCTTACATTATTATTTTAGTGGAGATTCTGTTTTAAGACAAAGTTAGCCTATGTATGATTCCAAGAGATTCTGTGTTGTTTAAAAGCTGACCCATAACGCAAAATTTGGCATAAAGTTACTAAGAAAAAACCTATTTGTTTATGATTGGCGTGCCTAGTGCAGCTAGGTTAGGCTAGTGACGATGCGTTACCGACCAAATGTTACACCGGTAAAATTTGCTCCGTTTAAACAGACCATCAAGTTAACGCGGTTTAAACTTGACGGTGCGCCGCCGGCGTCTTTGAAGGATCTCGTGCAATAATCTTTAAACAAAGTAGACTAACTATTTTGCATTTTTGTCCAAAGGAAAAATACGTGTCCTATATCTTCTGATTATCTAACTGACAGACTGATTAGTTTTTTTTAGGAAACTATCCTATTCTGTTATGTCGCATTGCCCGCATAAGAGCAAAATTAAATGTTGCCGGATGAACTTTTCAGAACTAAGTAATACGAGGTTAAGGCCGTCTGTAGGGGCGGCGTCTTTCAAAACGTTATGTCTTAGAACCAAAGAGCAGCTACCAATATCAGAGCTACTGCAGTAAGCCACGCTACTTTCCTATTAGCATTAGACAAGTTAGGGTCAGGCGCGTAGGAGGCAGCTTGCGGCGCGTCGCAGGACACTATCCGCGCCGCGCGGACCAAGGCGGGGCCCGCAACTACCTTCGCGGACCGCAGCTTTACAGGCTTATTGTGTTCTACATAGTATTGATTTGTAGATTACAGCGTGAAAGTTTTGTACGTTACTTTTTAAGTGTAAAACAGCGTTTAACACAAATAGTGCCCATGACGCATACGTCATGTTGAAGCAGACGTAGAGCAGGGGTGCGACCTGTAGGGGCGCGTCGCTGCTTTTCATCTGAGGCTGGGGAAATACGACATCTTACCGAGCAAATAATGCCGCATGAACGAAAAATTACTCGCTCCGAACTGCTTATAATATACTAAACTACTATAAAATACTAAATTACGCGGTTTCTGGTAACGACGGCGGCTACAGCGTTTCCAAAAAAAATGTTGGCTTAGAACCAAAGAGCAGCTACTAAAATCAGAGCTACACAAAAGAGCCCAGATACATGTCTATTAGCACTAGACAAGAAGTTAGGGTCAGATGCGAGGTAGGAGGCAGCTTGCGGCGCGTCGCAGGACACTATCCGCGCCGCGCGGATCAAGGCGGGGCCCGCGACGATCTCCGCGGACCGCTGCTTGTGCGGAATGGCTTGCAGGCGGACCGCTACGTCGCTGAAGATTAGATCCGAGTATGGAGAGGGAGAGTAGAACATGCTGAAACTGGAGAAAAAATTACGTTACAATTGTTTAATATAGTTTAGTCATTTCAAATAAAATAAGAGCACCTAGCTCAGCGCGGGCTGATCATGAAGAAAATGGAATACAATTTATTGTGACAATATTTTCTTACCGTTGCATGTACCGTAGCGAATACAATGTTTCTGTTTCTGTCATTTACGAACAAAACAGAGTAGGTACAAGGTAGCACAAAATATGCATTAAGCCCATAGATACATGGTGATTTCGGACCACTCCCCGGGGAACTTTATTTACATATGATCTGCTATTTTTCATTAACCTATGTTGATTTTCTTCATCCAACGTGAATCGTCTTTCAAGTAGGATAGGGGTCGCTTGCAAAATACCGGAACGTGAAATATGAAATAGCAAGTTCAAAAAAAGTAAGCCTTTTCAATATATCAGACAAAATAACAGATTCAACTCGAAAACTAACATTCTAACAAGGTAAAGGTTTCTTGTACTTTACCTTAAAAAGATTGAAGTGAAAAAAAAATATGAAAAGTGATCACTTTATTTCCTAATATTACATACGTAATATGAATTTTTGTGACGTGTTCAAGAGTCTTGTAAGGTCTAAAGGAAACAAAGCACTTAAATGTTTGATGTTTGAATAGATCTTGCTATTTTTCAAAGTAATAACTTTGGAAAACCAACTGGTATTTATTGATTACCATTATTTTACAAAAGACGCCATTACTAGGTAGTTCATTACGGTGCTATAGTAACTACGCACCGCAAGACAATGTTCGGAACAACAATTACCATTTCGTGCGTTGTTTATTTAATTTTTACTCAGCAGCCTGTACTTCGATCGGTTATTTCGATACGCCCACGATTATTTCAGTGCAGCGAGCGAAGCGAGCCGCAAAACCAATTGCACACTACTTGCTGTTTCTTATGTCGTGAAAAGTATGGGCTACTTGACTACTAGTGGGAATTATTTCTTACGTATTGTCTGATAAAAAATAATGCAAATGATACTAATATTTCTTCAAGGCCCGTCGTATTTGCTGTGAAAACTAATTCTAAAGTTTGAATAAAATAATGTCACCCTAAAACGCTCATGGCTCCGACGACTTGATTCGATGACGTCACAACTCCTTTCGTCAACCAACACCATGTCTTAGTACATCTACAAACCTGAAATCATCGGAAGTGACAGCTCCGTAGAACTGCTGCGCGTACAGCAGTAGATTGGCGTACGTATCGAGCTCGGTGTGGTTAGCGCGGCCCATAAGTACTGATCCGGGCACTTTACCGAGGTTGCAGCGCTCGTATTCATGCGGGTAGGCGCGAGTGCCTGGAAAGATATACAATAAAATATTTTTGGTAAGGGTTGGTAGCGTCTAGCTAGTATTATGCGATGTTATTGTTCAATGATAACTCAGCGGTGCATTGATCGATTCAAGCGAGTGATCGCGTTCGGCAGAGGTCACGTTTATCCTAGTCAGGCGTTCGCTCCTCACCGTGCATAGCGTTGCGAGCGCATTGAGTTGTATAGGTATAGCCACGCCATCTCAGTGCAGCGAGAGAAGTGTGCCTGCCGAGCGTGAGTCTGCGTGAGTCTCAGTCGGTTATTTATAAATTACAGCCACGCGATTCTTTGAGGGATCTATTTAAAGACATAAAAATTTTGACAGTAATATCGCAATACATCTTTGAAAATCTAATGTATACGCACAAGATAGCTTTTTGAAAAAATGTGATGTTCACAACAGAAATACAAGAAATAAGAACAAAGTACACATTCCATCATATAGATTACGAAAGGTAGGCAAATCATTTATGGGAAATTGCGTACGATTTTATAACAAGCTTCCGTCTGAAGCAACTGAGCTCCCTATTCGTAAATTTAAACAGTACATAAAACGAAATCTTATCAAGAAAGCCTTTTACTCCATAGATGACTATATCAATGATGTTAATGCTTGGCCAGATGTCGCCCAGTTCCGCACCGACAATAGTATTATAGGAGAACAATCTTAAGCTTAGTTTTATATAAATATTGACCTGTATCTAAATCACATTATATTTAGACTAAGGCCCGTATTATAAAAGCTTGCTCAGTTATAGATCTATGCTTGAGTGACGTTTATGCCATAGAAAAGCGTTACTCAAGCATCGATTGATAACTGAGCGAGCTTTCATAATACGGGCCTTAGATAGGCAAGTAATATTGTATTACATTTTAAGTATTATACTTACTAGTGGTTTATTTTTCGCTTCTTCAACTAGTGGACAAAAAATTTAAGCGAACAAAATCAATAACATTTTGTTTCTTGATTGATAATTACTATTTATAAAGCTGTTTATGTATAAAATTTGACTGGTCTAAGTGCTTTTTTTGTAAGCCTAAAGAAATAAAGTTATAAATTTTTGACTTTTTTTACTTTTCTCCGCGCCCTCCACCATGCAGCGAACGGGAGCCACGTGGCTACGGTCTTACCATCCGGACAGAGTAGCTGCAGGTCAATATTGAGCAGATCCCGCGCCCACCACTCGCTGCGCCGGCCGGAGGAGACCTCGGACGGCGCGGTGTGACGTACGAAGGCGGTTTCTCCACCGCCCTCTACCATGCAGCGAACGGCGCCCACGTGCCCGTAGTAAGGCTCGCTGGCGTCGCGGCGGCAACGTCTGTAATCCAATTTGAAATCATATCAGGATTTCGTGAAGTACTGTTCGTTAAGTATATACCTGTAGGAGTTCCCGTGGCAGAGATGACATAGGTAGTCGTGGGGCACTGTGCCCGCTTCCACATACTCGAGGATGAGAGCCTCGGGGGCACAGGATTTCGTGAAGTACTGTTCGTTAAGTATGAGTACCTGTAGGAGTTCCCGTGGCAGAGATGGCAGAGGTTGTCGTGTGGCACAGTGCCCGCGTCCACATACTCGGAGCTGAGAGCCCCAGGGGCACAGGATTTTGTGAAGTACTCAGAAGCTGCGTGCGCTCCGTCGCAGCCGTATGACCTGTAATTAGACAGGTAAATTACAATCTAAATTCAAACTAGGTGACCGAACGTTGTTAGATAGATAGATAGATAGATAATTCTTTAATCACCTTAAATTAAAAAGAAAAACAGATTATATAAAAATTAAAGAAAACAAAGGATTTGGCGGCCTTATCGCTTAAAGCGATTTCTTCCAGGCAACCAGAACAATTGAGAGAGAAAAGGAAGGGATGGCGGTGCCTAACATTAAAAGTTACAACATATACATATGTTTTGTCTACAATATAAAAAAAAAGGTTTGACACCATTCTGATTTTCATGCTACCTTGTAGGCGATACCACAAGGTAACTTAGATAATAAACTGTCGCATTCGGGTCGGTTATGCTGAATCACATTTACTCGGCTCTAGTTGTTCACAAATATTGGTCACGATGTATTGTTATTTTATTTAAATTTAAAATAACAAATAATAGTAGTGTGTGCATCGTTTTAGTGGCAAGTGTTCTTCTCGCGTCAGATCCGTGTCCAGTCACCATGAGTTGAGAAGTACCGTACTAAGAGTACCAGTTGTTACCAAAAATAGGCCTATATTCAAGACTGGATTACTAGGGCCACCATCATTACAATTTTTGAAGTAAAAACTACCTTAGGCTCTCATTTTTAACAGTAAACGAGACTGAACCGTCACGCTCGGAAAGGTTACGCTGAATCGAGTTTACTCTGTCCTGTGGTCATAAGCAAAAGCCAACAAATCTATTTTAACTGTTTTCGTTTTTTTTTTCATACCTGATCCATCCATTGGAGATGAGATAAGCGAGCGGGTAGATCCACCCGGCAGCCATGCCGATGCCAGTGTGGCAAGTGTTCTTCCCACGTAGATACGTCAGATCCGTATCCGCATCCTGTTCCTTGGCTACCGCTACTGCGTAGTACCAGTTGTCGCCACTAGAGTACACCTGAGAGTAACGAAATTTGTTTTTAAACTATTTTAAGACACTCACGGTAGGGCTTGTCCACCAGTTTAAAGTCGCCCAGAGAGCTATGGAGAGAACTATGCTCGGAGTTTCTCTGAAGGATAGGAATCGCAACGAATACATCCGACAGAGAACCAAGGTTATCGAGATAGCTCAAAGGATTATCAAGCTGAAGTGACAGTGGGCTGACCATAGCTCGAGAAGAACCGACAACCACAGGGGTAAACGTGTTCTTGAGTGGAGACCGCGACTCGGCAAACATAGTGTAGGACGCCCTCCGACCAGGTGGGATGACGATTTACGAAAGACTGCTGGCAGATGCTGGATGCGGCAAGCTGAATACAGGGCGCTATGTCCAGCAGTGGACTAATATAGGCTGATGATGATGAATACAACAAGAACAGCTTGTATCAATATAGTATATTTTTGTTGTTTTATTTGCTTCTTGCTTGCTTCATTCTATTCAATATTATGATTCCAAAAATAAATTCATTTAGACAACTGTGTAAGGTTCTTCTTAAACAAAATCGTTTGTCATAAACGCCCGAGTCGGTCAAACATTAGGGCATGATTACGAAAATTTAATAATGTCCCAAAAAAAAAAACGATTTCGACGGGACTCGAACGCGCGCCTCACCTTCAGTAGGGGTGTGCCTTAACCAACTAAGCAACGAAATTGAATACACGCCTCGTCGAAAAACTCTGGGACGTCTTACGACTCTAGCGTCGTTAGTTGTTTTGGGGACAGTATAATATTTTCGTAGAAAATTTCCCCAGTATGAGTTACTATAATACACTATACTAGTAAAAACCTAAGGGCGTGACTATTTGATTGTCTTGATTGACTATTTGAACCAAACTACCAAACAACAAATAAGAGTGTGTAAAAACTATAGGTTACAGTACCTCCTGCATGAAGGGCACGAGGCGGTGCGCCTGCGCAGCGTGCAGCATGTCCCCGGCGTCCAGCAGCAGGAAGTCCGCGCCGCCAACTGCCACGGCACGCGCGCAATGCCGCGTGCTGTGTCCACGCCAGCAGACTAGTGGCGGTTGGAGGAATGCAGCCGCTAGCGCCACCTAGGGACAACCATTCGTACTACTTACTACGGTCTACAGGCCATGCAATGTGCCTGCCTCAGTCCACATCGATGTGATGTAGACATCATCATCAGCCTATACTAGTTCACTGCATTGGGCATAGGCCTTCCCTAATGAGCGCCATCTACATGCACCTCTAGAAATGATGTGGCAAGCGTTGAATCAGCGTAGGCTACAGACGCGGCTGCCAGCGCCATCTGGACACAACCATTCACACTACAGTGGGCCTGCCTCAGTCCATATTATATACCTGTACCTACAATATGGATGATGACAGTAACTAAACATCACCAAAATGATGTATTAATCAAATTATATCTGAGTTATGGAATACAATATATTTTTTTACATATACCTATTAATTATTAAATTGAAAAAATAAAAGTACAAAATACAGCAATCCGCCATGACACTTTGAACACCAATCAGAGGATTACAAAACCGTGACGTCATGCCGTCACAATATGTAATGCACAGAATAACTATTGTAAAGGTCTGACTTTCTTCTCTTAACAATATCACGGTCTTTCGTGCATTGGTGACGTCATAGACAGACGCCACTAGTATTATAGCGTTTTAAATCTTTCCTTTTTTTTCAGAAATTTCATTTATTTATTTCAGTAGATGTCTAAAAATACCTCGGGAGTAGTTTATCAAAATCAGTCATCATGCCTATTATTGGTGCCGAAAGATCAACGCAGGCTTACAGAGACGTTGAACCTATGTACTGAAACTCACTCATTTTAGTACGAACTGACCCTCATATTAGTACAAACTCACCCTCATTTTAGTACAAACTCACCCTCATTTAAGTACAAACTCACCCTCATTTACGTACAATACAAACTCACCCTCATATTAGTACAAACTCACCCTCTTTTAAGTACAATACAAACTCACCCTCATATTAGTACAAACTCACCCTCATTTAAGTACAAACTCACCCTCATTTAAGTACAATACAAACTCACCCTCATATTAGTACAAACTCACCCTCATTTAAGTACAAACTCACCCTCATTTAAGTACAATACAAACTCACCCTCATATTAGTACAAACTCACCCTCATTTTAGTACACTTGTCCATCTCCGGGTCACTGGTAACACACAACACGGCCCGTTTCACCGGACAGTCTCTCAGTCCTAGCACTGCCTTCTCTGCCTGATCGCCCACAAACTCGTTGTTTAAGATGTGGCTGGCTAGTTGCTGCTCCTCTTTGAGCATACGGAAGTTTATTGTGGCATCCTACAAAAATATTGATGACATTAGCTGGTTGCTGCATTGACAAGATTTTCAGACTAAATAAACGTTCTGTGTCACAAAATCACTAACCAAACTATACTCTGATTTAGAATCAGAGATATTTCAAGTCAACATGGACATTTATGAATGAAACCTTAACAATAATAAATAAATAACTCTAGACAATTCACACAGCCAAATCTAGCCAAGCAGAGCTTGTTTTAGGAGTGCTAAATAACTGATATAAATAATACAATATATTACATATCGATATTTTTTACTATACATAGAAAACGACATATTTGTCCTTCGTCAAACAAATATTTGTCCTAAGGCGGGAATCGAAAGCGCAACCTCCTGCGTCGCAGGCGGACTTTCACCCACCGCGCCACAGAGGTCGTCAAATTTCATAACATTAACAGAAAACAACAAGGTAACCATCAAAGTTGAGGTTTGTGTTATAATTTTTAGTGATAAAAAACTAAAACACAAACTTCAAGAACGCTTATAGAACATAATCACAAGCCGTAAGTGCCTGTTTTTCACTTACTTGTAGCAACAAATCAGTTGTCTCATTGGACACAAACAGCTGAAACGGCAGTTCTATCGGCCTGCCCGAGTTGTCATTTCTTGGCTGGAAAGGTGATATAGTGCTGACTCTGCGAAAAATATACAATAATAATTAACTAGTGTCTGCCAGTGGTTTCGCACGCTTTAAGAAATGAAATAGGTTCCCAAAATTTTTCGGTTTCGGCGGGACTCGAACCGCGCCCCACCCTCATTACGGGTGTGCTCTAACCAACTAAGCCACGAAACCCTAGTCGGTTAAACCGAAAATCTATGGGACCTCTTACGGACTATAGCGCCAGTGGTTAGAGCACACCCGTACTGAGGTAGGGCGCGGGTTCGAGTCCCGACGAAACCGAAAATTTTTGGGAACTTATTTCATTTCTTAGAGATACCCAGCGGGTAAGCACTATAGCAAAAAAACCTTCGCACGCTTTGTTTCTATGGAAACGTTTATCAGATGAGATTCTTCTATGGGATCTATGAGTGAAGTAAAAGTTAAAGTAGCGTTATTTGTTATTTGAGGTCTAGCTAGACGCACATCTATGCAAAATTTCAGCACCGTTTGTTCAATACTTTTGGTGTGAAGCAGTAACCAAGATAATAAACTTAGTTTTTTTGTTATACCTAAGCCCTCACACTCGGGGTAATTTCTAAGAAATCAAATAATATCTACTACGTCGGGACTTTGGTTCGATATAGAGTTAACTTAAAAACTTTATTACAACAACAATAAAACAAACATACCTGTTACCATCGTCAGTGCTCTGTCCATAGAACCGGTCCCGGTAAGGGAACCGCGGTTGCTCGGTCGTAGAGCTGTAGTAGCTACTACTCTCGCGGTAGTCAGCCGTGCGGTTAGACAACTTGTTAAAGGGATTCGGTTTTCCGTACAGTTGGACCAGTTTTCCTAGGTAGTTCTGAAACCTGTAAGGACATAGAGATTAGTGTTGGTTTTTTTTAATGTAAATTCATGTGTATGACTATCTCTATCATAAATATAGATAGAAATAGTACATTATTGCAAAGGCAGCGAAATAGGCAATTGCAGGTCGAGTATGAGTTTATTTTTTATACGAGACAGGCAATTGCCATTTCGGCCGAGGCATATACTAGTGCTTTTCTTTAAAAAAAATGCAAGGAAATAAAAAAGGGCCTTATACATAATAAATTTAATTTTATTAACAAAATAACAACGAACTCCGCTTTACGGCCAGTTTTTTATTTTTATTTTACAGTTTGTGCCAAAAGGTAAACGCATCTGTGGCTAATACAGCCACGAGAACGCAATGTATACGATAGATGAAAGAGTTCTAAATTCAAACAGCACACCGTTTCATACAACATTGCCGGCGCGCTCTTCGTTCCAAATTCAAAGAACGCGCCGGTAAGTGATTTTGGTTTTTCAGTCTACGTAAATATGATACTTCGCGTGTTCTTTATTCAAAAGTAATGACAATATTGCGCATTACCGCGCATGTTTAAGAAATAATTATTTACCCATACATCATACATATACAGAGTTTTCATTACTGTCGTGTTTTGCGGCCGGCAATTTATTTTTAAAAGGAATGTTAAGTTGAACGTTTTTAGTACAAGTAGCCTCCGTCGATAGTGTCGTTACGCTTACAGCGCTTCAGCTCGAGGGTTATAGTTGAACCTAATAATATGATTAGCATAGATGTATTCAGAGTTCAATGACCTGTGGCCTTGCTCGGCTGAGTACGCGCTGCTAGTGACCACCGCGTCGGCCGACGCGCGACGCGCGGTCGTAGTTTAACTTTATAATAATGATTAGTATAAATGTGTTCAGAGTTCAGTGACCTGCGGCGTTGCTCGGCTGAGTACGCGCTGCTAGTGGCCACTGCGTCGGCCGGCGCGCGGCCTTAGTTGAACTTAATAATATTATTAGTAAAGATGTGTTCAGAGTTCAGTGACCTGCGGCGTTGCTCGGCTGAGTACGCGCTGCTAGTGACCACTGCGTCAGCCGGCGCGCGGCCCCAGTTGCAACTCTCCCACGCAGTCACGGCGGCCCGCGAACCGTCGCGGCAAATCAACTCGAATTGATCTTCGGTTACACCACCTGAAACGAAATCTCGTAAAGGTCATTTTTCATAGTAACTTTACGAAGCGTGAACCGCCACGCTTCGATAGGTTACTATGAAAATATACGTAAGAAGTTTCGATTTCGAGATCATCAAGTTTCAAATGTCGAATCACTCGAAATGAACTTTAGTTTTTTTAGTCTCTCTCTCTCTTTAGTCTAGTTTAGTCAAGTTACCATCAAGTTGCATCGGGCCATAGCATACAAAGATGAATCCGGAACCCACGAAGTCAGAATCTATATAGATGGCTCCAAAACCGATATAGGTACTGCTGGTGTTCACTCATTGGACCTCAACATTAATCCTACTAATATTATAAATCTGAAAGTTTGGATGGATGGATAGATGCCAGAACGGGTAAACGGATCTGGATGAAATTTGGCACAGAGATAGATTATAGTGGAATAGAACATAGGCTACTTTTTATGCCGGAATTTCTACGGGAACGGGAACTACGCGGGTGAAACCGCGAGGCGCTGCTAGTATATCAATAACGCTAGGAAAACACAGCTCCATATTCCAATGCGAATGCGTAGCAATAACTCAGGCAGCTGCAGCCGTGCACAAGCGAGGAATTAATGACCAATGCGTACGTATTCTCTCCGACAACGCTGACATATATAAAACTCTATGGTTTAACCGGCACATCACTGATATAGCCGCCATATTTTATATGTTTATTTGTGTACAGAATTTTGTGTGCAAATTTTCTAGTTAGCGTATTCATAGGCCCGTATTATGAAAGCTCGCTCAGTCACCGATCTATGCTTGAGTGACGTTTATGCCATAGAAAAGCGTTACTCAAGCATCGAATGATAACTGAGGAAGCTTTATACGGGCCTTAGACTACTAGATCTTTGCAGCAAACTCACCTAATATCTTGTGTGACAGCAAAGCGTGCTGTATAGTGGTGTCCCTTACAAAAGCAATGTCGCCAGAGTTATTGCCGAGTAGACATCTCAGCGCGCCTTCGTATCCGGCAAAAGGGTCCGCTAGAGTGCAGCGGACGCCTGCGCCTCCCGTGCATAGCTTACATAAACTAGAAGAAAAATATTTTTTTTAATTACTCGCTGGTCCGCGAAACTTCGTTCCGACTTATTTAATATATTTTATTAAAGAACTACAATCGAATAATAGAAACAAATTGGAACTAGCATTTACAATTATAACAATTGAATAGCTGCAGACTGTTGCAAAAAATCTACAGGTAGCTCAACTGGTCCATATCAATACCAGTCGCGCGAGTTCCCAAGACGCTAGCTACATCGCTGTATGGTATTATTGAGAAAACTCTCAGGTATGTGCGCAGGCGCAGCGCATCGCATACAGCAGCGGGGCAATGCAGCCAACGTCATGGCCACGCTTCCGACTGGTATTGATATGGATCAGTTGAGCTACCTGTAGATTGTTCGCAAACGTATGTAATTAGCTCAATTGTTTCAAATGTATACTACATAGTTGTAATTTAATTATATTATTTAATTATGTAATTTTCTTTATTGAATTTTTGTACTATTAATGCTAGTTTTCAGCTACAAATAAAGTATATCTTAGCTTTTAATTAAATCATTATTTATTAATTGAGCTAGACATTAAATAAAACCAGCCAAGTGCGAACTGGACTCGCGCACGAACAGTTCCGTATCATTATCTACAAGAAACGAGCAAAAAAATCACGTTTGTGGTATGGGAGCCTCCTTATATATTTATTTTACTTAACAGAAATATATCATCTGTGAAAATTTCAATAGTCTATCTAACTAACACAGTCCATGAGATACAGCCTGATGACAGACTGACAGACGGACAAACGGACAGACAATATTTATGATTTCTTTCATAACTTTTTGCTGTTTCCTTTAAAGTACTAGGTACATATGTAATAAAAATCTAATCTCCATAATTAAATTTCACGTTTTTTTAATGAAGTTTTTTTAAAAATAATTACTTATTTAATTATGTGTTATCTACTTACTTGTCAGAATTGTCTCCGATCGGATTGTACATATCTTTGAGGGAATTAGGTGCGCAAGAGTCTCCGAAGAACTCAATAGCTGATTTCACGTGGTTGTTGCAGTCTTTTATCTTGAGTCCACCTTCTTGCATCAGCTTTGAACAAAAAAAATGTATTAAGGCGTTGAACGTCGACGATTGCTCTTTAGCAAACAGAAAACAAAAACTTCCCAACAAGTCACGTCTCCAATTTTTATATATATATATTAGTTCAGGTTCCTACCTAGATTCTAGCTAAACTGAAAACATAATAGCAGAACTTTATCCCGACAAAAATAATTTTTCAAAATGATACATTGTAGAATTTCAAATCCAAATATTTTGATAATTACTATGAATATCAACTTGGGATTTATTATTAAAGATAGGCAACATGTTAATCTAGTTTATGGCTAAGATATTTTTTTAATATTTAATTTAAATCATTAGTTTATTCGAAAAGCTACAGGCGCACCGCGCATTTTATGTTGCATTTTCAACCTCATTGACCTGATTAACGCTTTAGTTCGGCCAATTTTTATTGGAGGCTTTATTAGAATGTTGTATGAACTACAAATTTGTTAAATTGATTCACCAAATGACATCTACATCTCTATCTACATCTACAGCCTTTGCTGCCTAAATATATGATTGAAATAATAAATTCAGAATACAGAAGTTATGATTTCTCAAGATCATAACTTCTGTATTCTGAATATAATAAGCATGGTAATTGAACTAAGTATTTTGTTTTAGTTTTTAATGACAACCTTGCTCTTACCTTGTTGCTTTCTGTTATTGTTATCAGTTTTTGTTAATTTATCATTCATAAAATCTCTTTATTGACATAAAATATCTTGGATTCTAAATTTGAGTATAGAAAAGTTATGACTCACTACATGTATAGGCATGACCCAGCCCGCTAAAGCCCCGACTCCGGGGAAACAAGCCCGCGCGCCGCGCAACGCTTGGAGCCCCGAACCTGGGATCAGTGACGGCAAACCTCCCTTACGGACCACTGCTACTGCATACTGGTATGTTTCACTTCGACCATACAGCTGAAACAAAAGTTTCAATATAATTTGTGATAACAAATTTTATTCAAAATTTTTATTGATTTTTAGGCTTCCGTACCTCAAAAGGAAAAAGGAAGCCTTATAGGATCACTTTGTTTTCCGTCTGTCCGTCTGTCAACCCACTTTTCTCAGAAACGCGTGGAGGTATCGAGTTGAAATTCACATCATATACTCAGGTTCGTAACTTCTTCTAGCTGCGATATAAATTAAAGTCAACGCAGTCAAAGGTTACAGCCGTTTATGCCTAATGTTTTTGAATATTCCAAGGGAATCACATGCACGCAAAACCTTAAGGGTACTTCCCGTTGACCTAGAATCACGAAATTTGACCAGAAACAAGGTCGTATAGCACTAGTAAAGGGAAAAATCGAAAATCGTAAAATTGTTGTTCATTCAAGAAAAATAATCTTATAATCTAGCCATGGAACGTTTATGATTCTAGGTCAACGCGAAGTAGCCTTCCCTTAAAAAAAAAAAAATGGCCTGTTACTTTTGACTTAGAAGTTTGATTTAGATCGCGGCTCCAAGAGGTTACGTACCTGAGTATATGATGTGAATTTCAACTCGATACCTCCACGCATTTTTGAGAAAAGAAGGTTGACAGACGGACTACAAAGTGATCCTATACGGGTTCCTTTTTTTCTTTTGAGGTATGGAACCCTAAAAACTTTTTTTTTTTATTGCCAAGTAATTTACTCAGGTTAATCACTTAGCAATTTAACAATCACAAACAACTTAATTTTCTAAGAAAATCACACCAAGCGCGCGCGTAAGTAAACTTAGGTAAGTACTAAATATTTATCATCCTACTATTTTTAAAATGGATTTCCGCAAAGTAACGCCTGAATTTTTGAATCTATTATTTACCTTGGTGGTATTAAACGTATAGGTAGAATTACCTCTTGAGCTATAGGTACCAGGGAGTGGAATCTTCCAGCGACGTACACCTCGCCAGCATCCAAAGCCAGGAGAGAGGCCTCTCCTCTGTCCACCCATGTCATACACTCTTCCACATCAAATGCCTGGAATAAAAACATAATTGACTGAACAATTTTTACATGTAGGTAGACGGTCGATGTGGCGCGGCGCGGCGCGGCGGCCGTAAGGTCGCCTACGACGCGAGGTTGCGATTCCCGCCTTGGGACAAATATTTTGTATGATCTGCTAATATCTGTTCTCGGTACTTTCTATGTATAGTAAAAAATATATATTTATGTATAACCATAACACAAGCTCTGCTTAGCTTGGGGCTAGATGAAGCTGTATGGATTATCCAGCATTATTATATGTATAGGTACTAGTTTCTGCCTGCGGCTTCGCACGCGTTGTTTTTATGGACATTATTTATGGTTATATTCCATGGGAACTGATTTGTGGGATAAAAATAGTAGTGTGTGTGTTGAGAGCTATCAAGCCTACATATAAGAATATAATTATAGTGAAATATATCAGCCCGATCAGTTCAGTAGTTATATGTATCGACGACCTCTGTGGCGCGGTGGGCGAAGGTCCGCCTGAGACGCAGGAGGTTGCGGGTTCGATTCCCGCCTTGAGAGAAATGTTTCTACCATTTGCAGATATTTGTTCCGGGTGTTCTGGTCGTTATGTATACTAAAAAAAACTATTTGTGTATTCTATTGTATTATGTATATCAGTTATCTAGTACCCATAACACAAGCTCTGCTTAACTTGGGGCTAGATAATGCTGTGTAAATTGTCCGGCATTATTAATTTATGCAAAAACAAAATGCTTACCCTTTTGCAATGTAGCTCAATGTAATCATTCTGAAAGAGGCCTCGATCTAGCATACTTGTATTAGCTAGCTTTTCGCATTTTTCTTGCTCTAACAGTGATGTTGTACACCATATGGCAGTGTTCTGGTCATCTATTCTCTGTGTTAACCCAGGAATGGCAACTGAAACAAAAAATAATGTGTTATTAAGGTATTGAAGGTAGAAAATGCAGGATACCCTGTTTATTTGTTATCCTATTTTTTTTTGTGCTTGGTCGATAAGTACTTGATGTATTTTAAGAAAGATGTGGAAACAGACAAATAACAGCCTTGTGACTGGGCCAGTCCTTGGGACTCCAAATGGCGGCAAATCAGATGCTTCTGGACAAAAATATCCAAGAGCCAACCTGTCAGATACAGCTGGTCATCAAAACTGACAGCGCTGCTCTAATAAACGCACTCAAATGGACAGAAACAAGATCAAAATCAATTGCAGACTGTCACAACGCTCTACAAAAACTTTCTGAACACAGCAAAGTCAGCGTAGAGTGGACAGAGAGCCGGTCCTGCCCAGGCAATTTAAATGCAGACAGACTAGCAAAGGAAGGAGCGAGACAGACCCCAACAAAACATGACATCAGTCTCTCTAAACCGCCCACAGCAGAAGTCAAAAACAGACTAAAACAAAACTCGGAAAAAGAACACCAAAAACTGTGGGAGCGTCGAACAGACTGCAAACACACTAAATCAATATTCCCTTGCAAAGATAGGAAAACAACAAACACGATGCTCAAGATGAGCCGTGAGGACCTACGAACAATGGTGGGCATCATCACAGGCCACTGTGAGCTGAACCATCACCTTTTCAAGACGGGAGCCACAGACAGCAGCCTGTGCCGTGGCTGCCTCCAGGAAGAAGAGACTGTGGAACATGTTGTGGTTCACTGCACGGCCACAGAGGAAGCCAGGCGGAAAACAGGACTGAAAAGCCTAATAGGGGCAGCAAACCTGTCCACATCCACAGAAAAGCTGAAACGAAGCTGTCAATCACCAAAAGTCCTGCTCCGGTACTTCAAGGAGCTGGGCTGGTTAGGGCCTAGTTAGGCAGGGGGACAATGCACAATACACTCCCATGCGAGTTGTCAGTGCAGATCCCAGTTCCCCCACTTCGAATTAGAATTAGAATTAGACAAATAACAGCTCAACAAGTCCCGATCGAATCCATAACTAGATTCTATAGACACATGGAACAAATTGGATCGTAATATGGGTGTCTCTGATCTAACTACAATCACCAATCTGTCAAATGGCTGATGGATTGGTATTACAGCAAAACTATAAAAACACATGTGGTGCTGAAGGAGAATGGAATGGATTAACTGGACGAAGGTTACTAATGAGGTGGTACTGAAAAGAGTTATGGAGAAAAGGTTTTTGATGAACACCATTCAAAACAGAAGAGGAAGAATGATTTTCTTTATATTAGACATCTTACATGTTATGACAGCTTCAAAAGTAACATTATAGAAAGAAAAGTAGAAGGAAAATGAGGAAGAGAAGACACGAATTAACTATATAAGTCATATCAAGGAGAAAGTTGCTATCATCTTTAATAATCTAAACTTTTGATTATTAACGATGACAGCAACCTTCTCCTACCAAATTTTCAAAGACAGTGTTATTTTAGATTCTAAAGTAACACTGTCTCTCGGTTTGTTACTTTTTCACACCTAAATGGCTGAACGATCTAAAATTTGGTAGGAAGGTAAATGGTATCCCGAGGACAGACAAAGTCTACTTTTTAACCCAGAAAAGCATGTGGGAAGTCGCAAGCAGAAGCTAGTATTGTATAAAGAAGTAAAAGTGCATGTTTAAGTGAGTGCATTGGAAACAGAAAAGCTGGAGGTCCAAGGATGTTCATCCATAGATGGTGTATTGTATTGATGATGGATCTCAGTCTTTAAATATTTTCAGATGTTCATCTCCATTGATATGCTGAGGTTGGTGTTCTTTAAAAGAATAATCAGGCAATTACTTACCCATATTTGAATTTTTTTGACAGAAGTTTTGGAGAACAGCAGCATTAATCTGTTGTATGGACTGTGTTAGGCCTACCTACCATGAAAAAAGTTTTTGCAATGTATAATCATAGAAATTGTTAGGTATTCAATAACTTACCATTCAATACAAATAGAAAAAAGGCCTTGAGGTAAAATCCCATTTTGGTTACAGCTCCTTTGTTTAGAGAGGCCAACATATAGCCAGAGGCCTTATCCTCAGAGCCTCAGCTTATCTGTTGGGATAACCAATGATATTATTTTTAAAAAAACCTCATTGGGGATAACACAGTAGTTGGACTGTAACCTAACGGCTGAAAACAATATTATTAGTCTCCTGTCTCCTGCAATCAAAGACGTGGAAAATTTATTTGTCTGCAATGAACGAGTTGTGTAAAGTTAAGGTGTATGAGCTAGGAGTAGAATCACCTCGAAAAACCTGAATAACGTCAGATCCTGGAACCAAGTTCTTGTATACTCTTTGCCTGGAACAATCCAGCTTAAATTCCGTAAACAAAACAAATAGCAGGACAAGCAATGTGCCCTGTTCCATCCAAGACTCCGAGGAGAAAAGCACAGATCACCATAGATGAATACTAATAATGCAGATCACTCTAAACCAGTCAGTCAGCTCAGACTAAGTATTTCTTACTTAGTCTTAGTCAGTCAGAGAGAAAGAAAAGCCAAGAATGGCGAAGCCGGCAGCGTCGGTCGACGGCGCGGGGTGGGCGGCGACGGCGGCAGGTAGGTGGGGTGGGGCACATCAAGTGTCAGTGTCAGCTACTCACCAAAGTGTCAGAAAGACTGTCATGTCAGTAACGCCTTCTACACAGTCGCTGATAATATCGACCGTGTAGAAGATAGGTAGGCTGTGTAGACGTCAAGGACTCTGTTGGATTATTCCGGAAATCCCCCAAATCAAATCGATCAGTCTCATTCATGGGGGATATCAGAAAAAAATATTCCGGAAATCCAAATGGAGTGCAAACCGGAGTGCAAAATGTACGACCGTGCGGACAATGAGGGGTTTTCGATTTGCATTAAAAAAAAATACTAGTTCTAACTAACTCGATAGATGGCAGTGCGTGAACTGGTGACTAGGGTATGTCTATGTCAAATGAAGGGAAAACGGCACGATGGTTGAGACAGAGAAACATTCATTCTATCTGATTTCTTGAAATATATTTTTCATTCAAATAAGTTGATTTACAGACTTAAATAACACAACTGACTCTATTCAAAGTAACCTAGAAAACTTATTAATTTCTTCTCAGGCTACAAGCATATTTTTATATCTCTCTTGTCCACTACCTCTAGTGCCTTGTTCCTCTAAGCGATCGACCGATTATCATTTTGACTTTTTCTTTCATTTGACATTTAACATACCATAGTAACCAGTTGAAGCCCTGCCATCTATCGAGATACAAGGAACTAATTTTTTTCTTTTTAAAAACGCAAAACGAAAACCGCTCATTCCACCTCAACCACACCTCAACGGACTTGCCCCCCTGCATGTAAGACCGCCAGACGTAAAACCCTCCTGGGAACCAATTCCTCGGGAACTGCTGGAACTCCCCAATGACGCTCACTCTCTCACTAATGAAGACCATCGCACCCAATCGGCCTGCAGGACTTGTCAAGATGACCTATGCAGGCCTCACAATAGCTGTTCTTGTTCAAACCCCCTGTGGTTATGATTGTGTGTGCTGTGTACCTAAGTTATTTTCCATCCTTTCAACTAACTCTATGCCAAAAATCAAGTCGATTGGTTGCATGTTTAGGGCGTGAAGGAAGGACAAACTAACAAACGAACACACTTTCGCATTTATAATATTAGGCAGGATTCACACTTAAAAATATCGAGATAGGATCAATAATGTTATAGTGGTGATTTCTTCGGTTGTACAGTGTGCGTCAGAATTAAGTATCCCCCTATCTCATTGTATGTGGGTTCAAATCCTGCCGCCAATCGTTGGAGCTAAGGTGATCAAAACTACATGTTTTTTTATAATTTTCATTTTTTTCTATATATTTTTGACGTTTCCAACAAAAATTGTTTGTGTCATTAAAATGCAATTTTTGTATAAATTGTAATTTTATTTCATTTTCATTTGATATCTTATTTAAAATTCGTGGAGTTCCATAGCATCTGCGGCAGTAACAGGCAAATTAATACAAGACGAGAGTGACAGGGTTCGAATCTCGTCAGCGGATTTTCGTTGTTTTTTATCAAATGCTATCTATTTTCGTTGCATTATGTAAGATTTTTAATTGGTATTATTTTTTATGGTCTTAATGGCAAGTTAATAAAAAAACACAAATTATTTAAAAAACCAAATAGGTAATTTATAAACGTCTACAACATTATACAATATAATTATACTATGTATAAATCTATGGTAGGTATGAGGTAGATGAAGTTACAAAGTAATAGGTTTTAATAACGAATAACTAACACTCAAAACTCTCGGAGATACGCACAAACCACACGAAATATGACGAGTGACAATTAATTTGTTCGCTACAAACGACAAAGTCAAACACTACCCGCATCCATGAAATAAAAATAATAATGGAAATATTTGGTGTTAAAACTAGGGACTAATTAGACCGATAGACAAAATTGAACGTATTCTTCCAACAGCTAAATAGCTCAGTTGATTTGTAGTCGAGAATTCGAGTCTCCATATAATGGGTGGGTGGTTCGATCCTTAGTGGCTTGTTTCGCTTTTGCATTTGAAAATTAGTTGCAAGCGAATAGAAGTTAGAAAATATTTTGTAGACAAGGGGGATACCTACTTAATTATGACACGCACTGTAGGTACATACCGTTATAGAAAAATTGGTTTGAAGATTGTAAGTTAAAACTGTTTTTTATTTATTTATTTTCTGTCAGTCTTCTTTAGAGCGGATCTACTTCTATCTACTCTACAGAACAAAAAGTTTGGCCGAATGAAGAAGTTCAACTCTCTTACGGAAATGTATGGAAAGTTTTTCACGATTTCTGGCATTTCTATTACTCAAACCTCAGTCAGTCCAGTAGAGACATTTGATCCTAATAAGAAACAGGATCGATTGGTAAAAAAAGTTTTTGTGTAAAATTGCCATTTCCTTGCTGACTGTATATTTTTCCAAAATCTGTGAATGCAGTTTAGAATATCTCAAAAAGTTATTGATGGTTTTCTAAGATGGTTTTCCGTCTCAAGAATCTACCCTGTATTATGTACTTACTGTTCTTTTAATGTTTAGATGAATGGTTGGTGCCATTCTCAACGCGTGCTTAGCTCATTATAATACCCGAACATTGATGGGCAGATGTGTGTGTATTATAAACTCCAATATTGCCCCAACCTTACTTCTCTGTTCTGTGGCCCCAACCGTCCCGCGCCGCCCCGCCCTAGATTGCCCTTGCGGCGGCGGCGGATGTGTGTTTAGCCCGCTATGGGTGCTGCGTCCACAGGCTGTCTGTCTACACAGAGTACAGTCAATTTTTTAAGTTCAACTTCAACACCTTTTCAAGGACCGTGTGGGTGGAACCTTAGAGCAATAATAGTATTCATCTATGCCTTAGAGTATCGGTGTGGAACACACCTCTGTGAAGTTGGCCGCCAGACTTTGTCTTTTTGAAACTTCGATATTGCTAATCGTTTGAGAATCGTTTGAGAGAGATTGAGAGTTCATTAACATCGTTTGAGAGTTATTAATTTTTATGTAAAAACCATTTTAAATTTTTGTGTGAAGTTGGCCGTCATTCCGGCAAAAATGTACTTGGACGTTTAATTTTTGTTTCATTTGTTTGAGAATCGTTTGAGAGAGATTGAGAGTTCATCAACATCGTTTGAGAGTTATTAATTTAATTATTACAGTAAATAATCATTTCTGAACCAGCAATTTTGAATTTCCCCGCCAAATAGTGCACTTCCGGTCTGCGGCGCAGGCGCAGTGGATGACCGAAGAGTGAGTAAACATTTGAATGAAAGAATGAGTGGGAAAATACGTCATAGAATGACATTGACATTAATTAACAATTGACGTACGTCATTTATTCTCAGCCTTTTGTTCAAGGTTGCCAACCGTACGAGGTTCCTCGTACAAATACGAGATTTTTGGTCTTCCGTACGAGGTACGAGGGCACTATCAACCTCGTACAATTATGTACGAGATTTTGACATAACATAACACTTGTCGCATTGGCGCGATGATTGTCTATAGTTCGCTCGCTATCCCATGAACCAAGAAATCCCCGAGAAATAAAACATTTCGTTCTTCGCATTATTTGTCTGTCGCCTTGATCACACATGTCATAGCGCCAACCAGAGAGGTGTAACTTCACAAAATAAATAAAAATCTCGTGCAAAAATAAAAAGAAAAACGATGCGAATGAGGATGTTCCTGATATAATATTTGGAAATGAAAACTGAGACTAGAAGTACATAGTTACCTATGCAAACTTTTCAACCTACAAACAAATCTCGTTCATTAGTTATTTACGATAGTAATGTTAAGGATTATTTTAATACAAAGTGATGTTTTATTTAGTAGAAACTTGCAATAGTTTATTTCGTTGTGTAAAACGTCCTAAATTCAACAGTTTGATATGCATTAATTTTGGTTTAGTCACCTTTTAGAGGCAAGTACGAGGTTCGAAAGCCATAATACGAGATTTTTAGCTGCTTAGTACGAGGAAAAAAATTCTATGGTTGGCAACCCTGCTTTTGTTTATATCAGACTGGGTAACAAGCACTAATAGATGGATTTTTTTTATGATGTCCCGAAAATAAAATTAGTCAATAATTTGTCATTTTGGCGAGACTATTGTACATTATATAATAATAATAATTTATTTCAAATCAAGCAACCCAGCCAGCACATCTAGGTACCTACATCTGTGGGAATGTGGGAAGTTGCCATGTGTTTTGTTGGCAATGAAATAGTTAGTAGTTAGGTATATTAAATGTATCTGCTACCAAACTATTCTGAATAAAACAATAAGTGTATAATAAAATAACATTATAATATTATATTATCATCACTAATCTGTTAGGTATATAATCATCAATTTTGGCATCGGTGTTGTTGCTTGTCTCCATTATCAATTTGCATGGATGACAGAAACATTTCAGGCCCTATACTAACTCAAATCAACTCTTCAAATATAAATTTCTTCCAAACAAAGGTAAGTAATCATCATCATCCATTCTACAGTAACAAGAATAATAATAGTGTGGTGTAACATGTAAGGAACATACCACACCTTTCCTCGTTTCATGGTCAGCTACTACAATGATCTTTTTTTATTAAATAAAAATTATATTATTCTCAGTTCTATAACAATTTAGTAACTTTTACTTTTTGAAGATGTTAGGCTGTTGATCTTAGATCAGAAATAAATATTATTGGTGATCAATTGTTACTTAGATTTTGTCTATAACAAGTCAAGAGTTCTGGGCAGACGATTAGGAAAGGATGCATTTGAATTATTTACTTACAAGTATCTCTACTTTAATGATTAAACTTAGCCTACCTGAACTATACAGCAAACATAATATTTGATAAGTTAAAAGGTACAATCAATGGAAAGTACTAATTAAATTTACATTAGAACTACAAATCAGTTCCTCAATCAGAATAACGTTAAACACTAAGCAGACACATACATCTAAAAGAAATATATCAGAAAAATAAATTATGATTTTAACACAAGGAATTTTAACACTTTCTCATATAAAAAAAACTTCCGACTAACTTACTGAGAAGTAGTACATAAATGTTTGAAGCATATTGATTTGTGACTGCTAATAACTATCACACAGATCTAAAATTAAAAATTTAAATGGAAAAAAGCTAAATTGCTTGGCTTTACAAAGTGTTTGTATGATAATTATTTTACAGGATAATCAAAGTTCTCTTTACATCGCATTTACATTACGATTCATAATAATGCTTCCGTTAGCTTTACTTACAATTAAATAGGTACCATTCACACATACATAATCTAAATTAAAAAATGCTATATCTGCATGTTTCCCACCAATAACATATTTGTTAAAGCGATGAATATTTACAAAATACTGCTCATCGTCGCAGATGTCACCGACGCAGCAGGCTCTCCTCGAGCACTACGCGAAAGGTAGCATGATATCAAGTACCAGCATCTTATTTGCCTTTTAGTTGTGATAGTGACGGAAGATTTTGCAGGTTGCGGTATAATGGTGATCTCATCAACCTAATAATAATCTTCAAAGGCTTCAGCAGACTCTTTCGCGAACCACTTTCATCGAACGTTAAAAAGTGAAAAACTTAAAAAAAATTAAACCGGCCAAGTGCAAGTCGGACTCGCGCACGAAGGGTTCCGTACCATTATCTATAAAAACGGCAAAAAAAAAACACGTTTCTTGTATGGGAGCCCCCTTAAATATTTATTTTATACAGTTTTTATATAGTATTTGTTGTTATAGCGGCAACAGAAATACATCATCTGTGAAAATTTCAACTGTCTAACTATCACGGTTCATGAGATACAGCCTGGTGACAGACGGACAGCGAAGTCTTAGGGGCCGTTCAAGTATGACGTAAGCACTATAGGGGGGCGAGGGGTCCTTGCTTTGCTTATTTTGAATGACATGGGGGGCAGGGGGGTCTAGATGATGATTAGATCATCGGTAGTTAGGTATTTACTTTTTTACACAGATGGCAACCCACACATTTTCTTTGCTTGAAAACGAATCGCATTTTCAAGGATTCCCACAAGTAATGCTTACGTTTAGGCACTCGCTTAGAACGAAGTAGGGGAATTATCGCGCGCTATTGTCTAAATTTCCTCTGTCAGTGTATTGTTCCGTTTGGATACTATAACGAGTAGACGTATCGTAAGCATAGCAAAGCAAGTTAACATTTGTGTTACCGTTGATTCCATTAGCGAAAGTTTAAGGTTTAAATAAGATGTCGCTTCAAATAGACAAATCCAAGCTATACCAAAAATTGTTAGAAAATTAAAAAAAATCTCATACAAATACGAAAGCACAAAATGTACAGAAGTTAGTTAACGAAGTGTGGCGAAATTATAAATTACAAGCAAAGTTGCAGAATTGAAGAAGAATTGCAAGCGGCGACTAAGAATAAATCCAATCTACTAGGTAAATTTTTAGATTTAGAATCTATTTTCTTATTGTTAGAATTATAACTTCTGCTCATTATTCATTAAAAAAAACAATACATTAATTAAAAAATGTTTATGTAAGCATGGGGGGAGGGGGTAAGAGCTTTGCTTACTTTTGCTGACAAGGGGGATAGGGGGGTAAATAATTGTAATAAATCTGCTTACGTAATACTTGAACGGCCCCTTAGTAATAGGGTCCCATTTTTACCCTTTGGATACGGAACCCTAAAAACGAATTGAATTGGGAGTGGGAGGGGGCTTAAAGATCAAGAAAGAAAGTTTGAAAATGTAACTGAATAAAACAGCCAAATTATTGTTTTTTAATCTTTATTTTTTAGGTTCTAAGGTTCATTTTGTCATTTGAAAATGGGTTCATTTCCTCCTTGTTTCCCGCTCAAATTCAAATAAGAAGTCAAATAAAAAAAATGTTCCAACGAAACGAACCGTGTCAGCCGTCGTTAAACTTCGCCAAACATCGTAGAGCGAGAAAGTTAGAAATAAAAGAAAAGTCATAGTCCAGCTAGTCTAGTCATAATACCATTTCACAAGTTAATACTTTGAACTATATTTAAATAATCATAAAATATCCATGACAAATATTCTAAAATATAAAAATATCAATTTAGATACTTACTACACCCAATATTATTAATAAAGCTTTTTCTTAATATTCATTATTATTTCCAAAGCAGCCATGCACTGCTTTGGAAATTTGATTTCCTACTTGTTCGCTACTCAAATTCGAATAATAAGACAAATAAGTTTTAATAATGAATATGCAAAAGTTTTATTAATAATATTGGGTGTAGTAAGTATCTAAATTGATTGGAATGACGGCCAACTTCACACAAAAATTTAAAATGGTTTTTACATAAAAATTAATAACTCTCAAACGATGTTAATGAACTCTCAATCTCTCTCAAACGATTCTCAAACGATTAGCAATATCGAAGTTTCAAAAAGACAAAGTCTGGCGGCCAACTTCACAGAGGTGTGGAACACGCTGGATAACTTAAACTGTCACATCTGTCAAAAAAGAGCGGTTAGCAATGTCATATCAACAAGTAACTCAAAATATTTTTTTCGGAAGCAAAGCTAGTTAGCAGTGTGACCAGATTCAGTATTTTAATACTTTTTCAGTATGTTTCATCGATTTTTCCGAACATCAGTATATTTGCAGGTATATTGCTGGCAGTCAGTATTTTTGGGTATATTTTGGTTAAAGTTATGGCAGCACCGTAGTGAGTGATCGTCTTTGCGACATTGTTTGCGGAATTCCCCGGAACGCGAACATTAGGGACTTTCCCGGATTTAGTTTATACTAGGGATGTCATGTTACGGAGGTTACTTAAAGGAACCGAAGTCGGAGTCGGAGTTTTAAAATTTGGTTTGTCGGAGTCGTGTCGGAATCGGAATCGGAACCGGAACCGGAGTCGGAAGCGGAGTTACGACTCCGCTTCCGACTTCGGTTACGGAACACCCGAAGGTGTTCGTAGATAGATTGAGATGAAGTGTTAAGGGCAGGTCTCGTGGAATAAAGGTTTCTTATTTTATCAATTCTTCGTATTCAGTAGCATGCACAGAGTTTAAATAACATTTTAACGAAGTAGTCGTACCTTCCTTTCGTGAAAATATCTATTTACAAACTTAATACTTTGCTGTTGTATCTGCACAAACTTCAATAAAGGACCTAAAGTACCTAGAAAATCAGTATTTTTATTGGTATATCTGTCCTATGTAAGTCGGTATATTTCAGTATTTTTTTGAGGTGCCTCGGTATTTTCGTAAAATTTAATCTGGTCACACTGCTAGTTAGTAGCGAGGCGAGCGAGTATTTCTGTTCTGAGGAGTAGAGTAGAGTATTTCTTTTCGTTATAGCCTAGCACGTGTTTTCCATCCAATCTATTCAGAATCTATTCTTAGATTTATTGAAGAATAATAACATACACAGTAAAATTATGGTCGTATTTACTTGTGGTTATTGTGGCGAGTCCTTGCAGAAGCCTAAAGTTGAGAAGCATTATACCGCGACTAAATGTAGGAACCGTTCCCCAAATCTATCATGCATGGACTGTTTCAAAGATTTCTTGTAAGTAAAATGAACCTATAACTACTGCATTTAAATGAAGGGCAACATGCTCATTACTAGCAACTTTATAAACTTCAGAAAAAAATGCTCACGGGCCTTTTTTTTAGGAAAATGGTCATCAAAGAGAATAAAACCATAAAAAAATATGATCATACGAACTCTGCAAGAGATTCCACTTTTTGCCTCTAAAAAACAGACGAGATATTTCTGATTATCTGTAGGTAGGTACATTCTTAAAAATATCAACAATGTTGACTGCCCATACCTTCTTAGCAAATTACACTTAACATTCCGCGTAAGCAACATAGAGACAACCCTCCACTACATGCCCCTGGACTCCAGGTTAGTTGTGGCTCCAGGGTCTGGAGCCTCAATTAACTATAGACAATTAGTTTAGGTTGCGAGTGAGCAGAACTGTCAATGTCTCCAGCAAGATGTTTGACATTGTCTCATTTCATCAGCATTCCCAGGGCAAGGCGATGCATGACTCTTAGCTTTGTTGGCACATGATTTAGGCAAAGGTCAGATTTTGATAATTGTGTATTATTCTGTGTTTCATGTGTTCTGTTATTTTTATCACTACTAAAAGTACGAGCACTATAGTAGCTCCTATAGTAATTATGATTCCTTTTTTGTCACAATGGTGTTACTGTTCATTATAAATAGCTTTAATTTCTATCAATGAATACCTATAAGCTCTTTGAAAAGCTCTAAGTATAGACATTACCTATTCTAGCTGATGGTGTGCTGAAATAAATAAACAAAAATATATGGAGGACATGTATGTCAAAAATGTATGTCAACCCTATGCAGGTTTTTCTGATTTTTTCCTTTAGTCGTGCTATAGTACATGGTTCTAGGTCAATGGAAAGTACCCTATAGGTTTTTGATCCATGGCGAGATTCAAAAAATATTTTTTCTTTGAATAAACAACAAATTTACAAATTTAAAGAGCACCCCTGCGCTGAAGGGGAAGGTGCGGGTTCGAATCCCGTCGGGATCGTAAATTTTTGGGATTTATTAATTTCTTAGAAATTACCCAGAGTATAATAAATAAAAACCTTAGAATCAAGCAACGGCAAAACCTCTCGTCAAAGAACTAAATGTAAATTTGGTCTTTGAGCAGAATTGGATAACTTCATTGTTTCCTCTGTAGGTGGCGCTGACGGCGTAAGTGCCGAAAGAACTCCCAAAGATTTTCGGGCCGACTAGATAAGATCACGTAGCTTAGTTGAAAAAAAAAAAAAAGAGCACCCCTGCGCTGAAGGGGAAGGTGCGGGTTCGAATCCCGTCGGGATCGTAAATTTTTGGGATTTATTAATTTCTTAGAAATTACCCAGAGTATAATAAATAAAAACCTTAGTACAAATTTACTGTTTTCGGATTTTTCCCTTTAGTTGTGCTATACGACCTTGCTTCTTGCCAAATATTCTAGGTCTTCGGGAAGTACCCCGTATAAGTATAGGTTTTGTATGCTGATTCCTTAGGAAAATTCAATAAATTGGGCATAAACGGCTGTAACTTTTGATTGTGTTGACTAAGAAGTTTGATTTATATCAAGGCTCCAAGAGGTTACAAACATGAGTATACATATGATGTGAAATTCAATTCGATACCTCCATGCTTTTCTGAGAAAAGTGGGTTGACAGACAGACAGACGGACAACAAAGTGATCCTATAAGGGTTCCTTTTTTCCTTTTGAGGTATGAAACCCTAAAAATGAATCACTGAAATGTATGTACTGTACGCTCATAACTTCTGAACAACTGCACCAAATTGGATAATTTTTGTGTTTGTTAGTGGCAGGCTTCGATCAAAAATAAGGAGTTCGCGGCCTCCCCCGTAGATACCTAGAGCCTTACAAAAATGTCACTCAAAATTGGGTTCGTTTTGTTTTGACGCAGACAGTTTGCGCAGAGCCTGACAAGTTTTTTCCATACGGAACAAGAGATTGGTGGAGTCGAATTCATTTTATTTTATTTTGTAAGTAGGTAGGTACCTACCTGAGAATTATATACCTACCTACTCAGTTTATTTTCTATAAGGATTAATTAACAGAATTCAGGTAAAGATAACGAATCATTTATTGATGAAACTATAAATTGGTGTCTCAACAGTAGGTATTTATACAAAAGGGTCATTTCAGACATACAATAATTTAAACTTACAATACAATTTCAGGCAGGCACTCTAGATTAAAAAGAACTGGTTCCTGTCTGCGGCTTTGCACGAGTTTTTTTTACGGGAAAAAAATAAACGTTTTATAAATTCATACTTCTGGTAGGCAGGTAAGAACCTAGTCTTTCTTTTATTAGAGAGTCTACGCAAATGAAATTTTAGGGCGGGCCAACTAATTATTTTAAAAATCATCAACTAGTAATATTAAACTTATTTTTATGAAAAATATATTAATACATACTATAAATGAAAAAAAAAATTTAGAAGAAATAGCCTCTCCATTTATCAATTTAGAACAAAATTAATATTTTAACATAGGCAAACCAAACAACAATATTTTATGCTGATTTCACAAGTATATGACTCACATCTCAATATACGGGTAAAAAATATATATAAACTTACTGAAAATAAGAAATTCCATCCTTTTTCAGCACTTTGGACGAGTGATTCTTGCATTTTTTGTACCCATGCTTTTTGTCTGAACGCTAAAATGACACTAGTTGAAAAGCTTTCCTAACATGTCAAAATGTTTCTCTTTTGCTACTGAAGGTTGTGGCGTGCGCATTGTGAATCTAAGGGGGGCCGGCAAAGCCGGACATTTTTGATCGATGGTGGCAGGACAAGGTTTCCATAAAAGAAAATTTATAAAAAATGGCTGCACGGATCTTAATGATATTTGGCAGGGAGGTAAATAGTATCCTGGGGACAGACATAAGCCCCCTGAAAATTGCATGCGAAGTTGCGGGCAACAGCTAGTAAAATGTTTTTATTTTTTTGATTACAGAGGGTCTTCATACAACGAGCACACTAAATGCATAACTGAGGCAGAACGCTACTCTGCTAAGGGCTTTGTAGCCAAGGAGAAGAAAGGTGAAAAGAAACAAAACACTTGGGTCGACTTGGTACAGTCTGTACTTGATGAACAGGAAACTGCCCCCAGAAATGTACTTAGAATTATTGAAAACATCAGCAAGCATCAAAATACTCCACGCAAAAAGCCAAAGTTTGTCAACTTTGTCAAAAATGTTTGTGGTCATAAAACCAATCCCGCTGACATTGATCAGGCTTGGGATTTGATATCTGTTAAACTGTCAGCACTTTCTAATGCTAATAACAGGAACCAAAATCAAACTTCACCAAAAGATACTAATGATAATGATGGCATAGATAATATAAATGACAATAACAACTCGCACGAAAAAGAAAATGGACTTATGGACGATGCAGCAGAAGAAAATCAAGTGCCAACTAATGATAAAAATGTGGAAGAGGAAAAGCCCCTATCTAAAAAACAGCAAAAAGAAAAGAAGAAGCGTGAAAAGTATGAAGCAGAAATACAAAAAGCTGAAGAACCTGTTCCAGAGGAAGAACAACAAATTGAAGGAAAAAAAGGAAAGAAAAAGAACAGGACAAAATCTACTAATGAGAATGAAGATAAAGAAAGTAAAAAGAACAAGCGTAAACGACAAGACACTGTTAACAGCAACAATGGAGTAGTAGAGATGTGTGAAAATGGAGTAGAAAATGTGCAAAATGGTGAAAAACCACAGAAGAAAAAAGGTAAGGTAGATGAACAAGAAATGGCAGAGGAAAGCATGTGTCTTCATGAGCAGAATGTTGCTAAAATCGGAGAACTAGCCATGTGTGACAAGTTCAACTGGCATGCTGTCATTTTATCGGTTTTGGAGAAGAAAGGCAAGGAGCTGCCTTTCAAAAGACTGCAGAAAAAAGTCCTAGGAGAATACTCAGAGACTACCGGCAGAGAAGTGGACGATAGGATTGCTGATAAGTTTATAAAAAAATTGAAAAGTCTGCCAAATGTGAGAGTTGATAAAAATAGAGTTCTTATCATTGATTAAGTTTAAGCCAAGGATTTAAGTCATGGTTTTAATTGTAAGTTGTAACTTTGTAAGTCTATGTTTCTTTATGTAAATATAAAATTCCATGTAGAGTCCAAATATACAAGTCCATAAAGCTTAACGTTTTCATATTATTATTGTAAAGGATATTTTTGAAAAAATAATGAGCCACATTGAATAAAATAATCGACACTAGCTTCTCCCTGCAGTGTTACACATGTTTTTCTGGGAAAAAAATAGCTTATTGTACCCTACTTTTTCATTTACATTTTTGGGACCACCTCTCGGGATCTTTCTCCGTACAATATAGTGATAGAATTTTCAAAATTAGTCCACACTTGATGGAGAAATGGACGAACATACAACGTAAAACACATACAAACAGCCGAACATAGGACCTACCTACTTCTTTTTTGAAGTCAGGTAATAAAATATAGGCGTCTATCTATCTATAGGCCCTTTGATATAGGTCCTATAGGTCCTACACACGCCGGTAAAATTAGGGGAACGAAGGTAATAGGTAATGGATTTTAGATTGTTTTTTTTTGAAATTCAGTTTTTTTTGTTTATCTATCTATAGGTACTAGGTACCTATATTAATAATTAATATTTTAATGAAAAGGAATTTGTTTATATGTTTGTTTGACGGTAATAGGCTCCGAAACTACTGGACCGATTTGAAACATTCTTTCACTATTAGAATCCCTGATGGTCATTGGCTATAGAATATTTTCAAAAAGTTAGGGATCCGTATGAAAACTTCGATAATGTAGATAGGTGTGAAAAAATACCATGAAAAATCCTTAGGTATATCGCGTAAGCTGAGGAAATTATTGACAATAGAGCAAAGTGATGTACCTAGGTACCTAGGTACTTTAGTTTCATAGAGGACATACGATACTAAAGTCTAACTATTAGGTACAGTTATGGCACAAAAACTATTTATAATGAGGAAATTTGTCTGTTTGTTTGAATTGAATAGGCTCCGACCGAAACTACTGGACCGATTCGACAAATTCTTTCACTATTAGAATCCTAGACAATAAATCAAAAATAAAAAATAATATCTAAAGTCATCGTCATCAGCCTGCCTATATTAGTCCTCTGCTGGACATAGGCCACCCTTAATGAGCGCCATAGCGCCCTGTCTTCAGTTTGCCGCATCAAGCGTCACGCCACCTGATCGGAGGGCGTACTCGGCAAACGTAGTGTACGTTTACCGAGTCGCGGTCTCCACTCAAGAACACGTTTACCCCAGCGGTTGTCGTTTCTTTTCGAGATATGGTCAGCGCTGAAGTATTTTTTTATTCGGCCCCGACACAAAATGATTGTTATTACTTATTAGGTACTATAAGTTTGACTGGTGAATCTATGTGTCTGCGTGTGTATCTATCTGTGGGTTGTAGCGGCATCATAGCCGCAACAACCCACAGATAGATAGGTACCTACACACAGACACATTGGCCCACCCGTCAAACTTATAATAAGGATACACACATATATAGGCACACATAGGATGATTTTAATTGTTTATTTTGTAGTAGACTTGATCGAGTGTTCTAAGCAAGGAAACTCTGCAAAGACTGTGTTAAAATTTACATTTTTTTTGTTAAATACCTATCTCCTACCTCTATCTACCCGTGCGACGCCGGGGCGGGCCGCTAGTTTTTAATTAAAATTATGGATACCTATGAGGTAAATAAAAAGCATGGTTTCAGATATAAATTCCTTTAATAAAAAAAAACAGATCAACGAAATGAAATGAATGCAGTTTTTTCAAAGAAAGTCAAACACAAAAAAAACTTGCGCGTAGGTATGGCTTCCACGAACTCGAGCCGGATGAGAGCCTGAATGCATTTTCCCATGCCTCCAATGATGCCATCAATCATTTCTTGAGGCAAATTCTCCTACTCTTTGACTAAGGCCAATGAAAATCAGTAAAGCTCAGCAAATTCAATAAAAAGCTACCTATCCACGTTATTCTTTAAGACATAAGAAGCCGGCTACCAAGGCGACAAGTATTATTTCCGACCAATTCAGCTAGGCTTTGGCTCGCGAGACGGATGTGAGGCCGCAGTACATTCCCTTTGAACATTTTTGGAACAAAATTATGGGGAGGTAGGTAATTCTGAAGGTAGATGTCAAAAATGCCTTCAATTCTGTAGACAGGGGCCCCTGTCGTAATTTGACTTAATCAAGCTATCGCATAGGTAAATGCATCGTAAAAATGTCCGCAATTTTTTTTCCAACTTAGCATTGTTTTGTTTAAATATTGATTTAATGTTTGTTTTAACTAGACTAAGGATAACAAGCTTCTAAGTGATCCGATCGGTAGGCAAAGGCAGTAGGACCACGTGGCCTGAGGGGAGGCTTTGTAGGTACCTACCTACCTACCTATAATTTAGCTATTTTTAATTTTTGATTTAATTTCGTCGTAAACATTTTAAAGTGACAATGAATAGGTAGGTAAGTAACGTCATTCAATACATACATCGTTTTGATTTTGCTATCCTCTCTAACTTTTAACAATAAAGCCAATTCTGTGCACCTAGTTACCTAGGTAGGGTCGAGTGTTGAACAGTGAAACAGGAGTACACAATGAAACATCCCTATATTTCGGAAATGCGACATTGTCAGATTGTGCAGTATGCCTAGTCCTGACGGCCTCGTTCATACCCCGTACCCCTCCAGTTTGCGTTCGCGCCGGTTGTGAAAGGATGTGTCTACGGAGCGATTTTCGATTTTATGGCAAAAAACTAAGTATTTTTTTTTGTTTTCTTTGATTTTTCAGTTAAATACTATAGACAATTCGGTTTTCCTCAGTATTACGTCGTTTTGTACATGTATCAAAGATTCACGTGGACTAGATAACTTATTAAATTGTTCTATTTTGGTAGGTTATTTTTTGAGGTTATTGTAAAATATCCCAGGTGTCCAACAATGAAACAGCGCAAGGGTGGACACAATGAAACGTTTTATTGTGTATTTACTACTTTGTTTAATATATAAAACTCCCAAATTTTGGTGGTTCGTATTACCACCATGGTCCATATAAGGTTATTTTACTCTATTATGAGTAGGTACCTAACTGTTAATCGGAGTTTATTAACCATATAATATGGACCATGGTCGTAATATGGATATTACGACCATGGTCCATATTATATGGTTCTGTTACTCTATTATGAGTAGGTACCTAACTGTTAATTTTATAGTGTCGTTATTGCCTGTTACAGGAAACAATATCTATATTTGTGATTTTTATAATTTTCAGATTAATCTTTAAGTGACTAAATAAACCTAAACTTAACTTCCTAAGTCTGAATATAGTGTAGGTGATTTAAATTAAACATTCTATATATTTACTCCTTCCAATAACCACACTAAATTAAAACGAAGTCATGATAAAAGCAGTTTTAATAACGGTGTTTCATTGTTGAACACAGGGTGTTTCATTGTGTACACCTAGGTGGACACAATGAAACAAATCCCATTTTTTTTAAAAAAACCTCGTATTCTATATGTATCCAATTATTAATGAAACTATATATGCCATATTATACCTAATGAAGAAGACTCTCTTTCTGTTAAAAATGGAATCCATACCTATAAAAATGAGAGAAATATGAGACTCAGAATTTTTGGTGTTTCATTGTTGAACACTCGACCCTACAAAGAATATTGCATTTAAGTCAAAATTCGGTAGGTAGGTAATTGAAATTATTCTCAAAAGTAGTTACCTAGGTCAGCAATTTGGCTTTATAAGAAAATACTTGATTTGCAGTCGCCCATACATTTAAGCGTTGCATTTAGTACAACGTTTTATCGTTACAAAAAGAAGTACCTACCTAGGTAGGTACGATTGCTGTAACCCACAAAAACATAGTTGAATAGTGACTTCTAGTAGAATTTGGGTAGGTAGGTAGTACTTACCTAGTTGCCTTGATAATGCGAAAATACATTTCTCAAAAAAAAATGGCACTTGTGCAATTAATATTAATAGGAGTTTCTTTTGTGAATTTTTATGTAGGTACTTCGACACATTTACAAATTTCGACGTCCTAGCAGTGGCATAGCTATCGGAGGGCTAGACTGGGCAGTGCACCGGGGCCCCCAAGATCAGGAGGCCCGTCGGACTATAATCAGCATTATCAGAAATCATTCTCAAAAGTTCCAGTAAAAATGAGCGTAGTCAAGCAGGAAATATTAAAGCAAAAATGCTTAATTTCGAGTTCGTGTTCGTTTGTGAAATCATGCACTGCATAGGTAGGTATTGAATGATATAATTACCTATGCATCTCAAACTTGATTCTTAGACTAGAGCTTTTTAAGCAAGTACCTACCTACCTACCTAGAGCTTTACAAGAAACAAATTCAAAGATGCAAATTGATAGAAATGACTTCGAATCATTTAAACGCAAAACCAGTGAAACTGCAACAAAATATGGCATAGATCCCCATTTCAAAGAAATTTTTTTTTTTGATGAATTAGGTATCTTCAGATTCCAAACAGAGAAGAAATATTTTCAATAATGTACTAGACACAATCATAAAATAACTCAGTTAAATGTAGGTACGTTTTACTGGCATGAGTGCATTCTCTCAAATATTTATTTTTCTAACACCAACCTTTTTACTGGATGTAGATGAAACAGCTTTATTAGAACAGTGGGACCAATTCCAAGCTAAATATTCTGATTTAATAGACCCTAACCTATCCTTTCAATTTCTTAATATTTACCACCTGCTTTTACCTGATTTAACTAAGGCAAAAACATGGACTATTCACCGATTCTCTAAAGAAATTATGAGCATAATTATAAATATGGAGTGTTGGAATGTTACATAACAGAAGTATTTATGTACATTTTACAGCAATGTTACCTACTGTTCCATACAATTCCTGTCACTTCTGCAGAAGCGGAAAGATCATAAGCAAATTTATAAAAAACTATTTGAGGAATACCTACTATGGGCCCAGATCGACTCCGACATTTATCACTAATAGGAATTGAAAACAAGGCCGCATCAAGTTTAGATTTAACCGAAGACATTGATAAATTTGCGAAAACTAAAGCGAGGAAACGATTAACGATAAACTAAACTTTCAAGTTTCATACAATAGAAGGAGATGCTTTATAGAGATAAGTTTACCTTTGTACTTAGCATCGTTAAATAAATTGTTTTTGATGTTTTATGTAGGTATAATAATAATAAAGCAAAATAAAAACTTTTTAATTTAGGTATTCCTACCTACTTAGTTTATTCCATAATGCCAATTGCTATATTTATTTATTTATCCAATTATTAATTCCTAAACTCTGCGTGTAGAACCAGGACGTGCCCTGTTATGGACAATAAAGAACTGATGATAAAGTAGGTAGCTTCGCAACTTTAAAGTAGGTATTTAAATGTAACTAGGAACATGTTTATATTTTGAATAGTAGGTATTGATAAAATTTTAAAGATTTGTTCCGTATTCATCGTGTTCCGAACTCGACGTAGGTACTTTGGGTTTGTCGTTACCCAGATTCGTCGTACTCCAGATTCATCGTAAAACGTATAGTCGGTCAAGAAAGTGGTGTTATTGGTTTAAAAATCTCTACTTCATTATGATTCGCTACCAAAAGGATGCCCAACGAGACCCTATTTGACATGCCTCCGCGGTCGGTGTGTCTGTCACAGGACTGTATTTTTTGAACGGTAACAGGTAGTACCTAGGTAGATACTTTCTTTTATTTTCATAAAATAGTTTTAATTTGTTAATTTAAATAACTTACAATTCGTAGGTATTTGGTTTTAAATTTTATCATGGAGTCTACTGTAGGTATTACGACAAATCTGGAGTACCTACCTACCGACGTCGAATTCGGAACACGACGAATACGGAACAAACGATTTTAAATAGTTTAGTTGGGGCCCTAGTATGTATATTTTTTGCCCCAGGGCCTTTGGTTGCCTATTTAACCCACGATGGTCCTAGGTCAACATCGGTAGGAGATTTGTAAATTCGTTTTGCTCCATTACTAAGCCAAAAACAATATCCCTGCGAAATCACACGCCATACTCCTGAAAAAGATAAAAACAATTTAATTTGGTAATTTACCTATACCAAACATTGACATCGTCTTTAGTCAGACAAAATTTCGGTTTTCTTTAGCGGTTAGACCGTCATGTCAAGTAGGTAATAGAACAGTCGGTAAATTTTCGGATTTTTCCCTTTACTTGTGCTCAAAGACCTTAGGTGTTCGCAGAATTTCAACGGAACGGAACCTACAGTTTTGGTGACTTGCAAGAAACAAAATTTTATTTTGACGTAGGAAGGTAGGTAGGTATACTACCTAACTAAAATCTAGGTACCTACTATTTTCGAATAATTTTCTCTTTTATTGTGCTATTTGAAGTTGCTTTTTCCTTAGGTGAAATATTTGACGAGTGGAATGGGCATCCGTACCTACCTACAAAAAATTTGATCATATCTTGGACAAAGATATTCGATCAATGGAATGGGACCCTAAATTTTATGGTACAAGCCAAGTGCGAGACAGAATCGCGCACGAAGTGTTCGTAACTTTACCTATAAAAACGGGAAAAACATCATGTGTGTTCTATGAGAGCCCCCTTTTATATTTATTTTATTCCGTTTTTTGGGGTTCCGTACCCAAAGGGTAAAACGGGACCCTATTACTAAGACTCCGTTGTCCGTCTGTCCATCTGTCCGTCTGTCACCAGGCTGTATCTCATGAACCGTAATAGTTAGACAGTTGAAGTTTTCACAGATTATGTATTTATTTATGTTGCCGCTATGACAACAAATACTAGAAAACAGAATAAAATAAATATTTAAGGGGGCTCCCGTACAACAAGCGTGTTTTTTTGCCCTTTTTATAGATAATGGTACAGAACCCTGGTGACTCACCAGGCTGTATCTCATGAACCGTCATCGTCTGTTGCCGCTATATTAACACATACTAATAAAACCAGCCAAGTGCGAGTCGGACTCGCGCACGAACGAAGAGTTCCGTACCATTATCTAGAAAAACGGTCAAAAAATCACGTTTGTTGTATCACATACAACAAACGTGATTTTTTAAAATATTTGTTTTATATTAATTTAATTATTTATTTTTAAAGTAATTAAATAACCAAATATTCTGTGAATATTTCAAGCATCTACCTGTTGCCGTTATCAGTATCAAGCAAAAGCGAGCAAAAAAAAGCACGTTTGCTGCATGGGAGCCCCCTTAAATATTCATTTTATTCTGGTTTTTATTTGTTGTTATAGCGGCAACAGAAATACATCATCTGTGAAAATTTCAATTGTCTTAATATCACGGTTCATGAGATACAGCCTGGTGACCGAAGGATAGACGGACAGTGTAGTTTTAGTAATAGGGTCCCGTTTTACCCTTTGGGTACGGAACCCTAAACATGGGTAGTAGGTAGGTACATATCATAGTACGCCTCTTTGAGCCTTATCAATAATAACATAAACTTTTTACGGAGCTTTGATTGATTTCGAGCAAAAAAAATACGTTTGTTGTATGGGATACCATACCCATACCTTTACGATTTTTTTGGTCGAAATCAATCAAAGCTCCGTAAAAAAAATATGTTATTATTGTTCGAATTGGCTCGAAGAATATTGATAACGGCAACAAGTAGACGGTTGAAATATGCACAGAATATTTAGTTATATATTTACCTACTTTAGAAATAAATAGATATCTAATTAAATTAAAATAAAACGTATATTTAAGGGTACGGAACCCTTCGTGCGCGAGTCCGACTCGCACTTGATCGGTTTTCTTTTTAACAATTGAATTTCACAAAAATTTGGCAGGCACCCTCATACATAAAAGCCCTGTTTTATTTATTAGGAATATGTGTTCGATGCTGTCCCTTTTCTTTGACATACATTTAGGAACTTAGAAATACGTAAAGAAACATTCCAAAGTAGCCGCTTTCGAGCCACATCAAGCCCCGGTTTAGAACGCATTTACACAGCATCCGTAAACATTGTTTACGGTTAATGTTTACTGAACAAGAACCGGCGCGCGAGTTACAACCACACCGTCAAGTGTGGTTGTATCTCGCGCGCCGGTTTCGATTCGAACGTTTGCCAATAATACAAATATGAATTACAATAAAAATAGTAGGTACCTACCTAGGGTCCTCCCCAACAAGCAAAAAGTGGTTAACTATCCTAGAACCGCACTTGTAACGCACTTATAAACCTCTACAAGTCCGCAAAAGGGCCCATTTTACAAGTGCGTTTGCACTTGTAACTTGCTTATAGTGCACTGGACGAGTGTCAATTACGCTTATTAGGCTCCTACAAAGCTTAGTATAAGTCTCTTACAGAACCAATCAGGGTTGTAACGCGCTCCGATATTCTGTTACGAGTACAATCAGATCAGTTCAATATTTTTAATGCAGTGTTAAAATAATAATTTAAAAAAATGGAAAAGATCCTATGTAAGATTTCAGTTCGTATATGTATTTCCTAATTTATAAAGATTTTATTTCTTTCTATTACATTACCACATGCGTTGTATGGGGATTCTGTATTTTTCGTGAAATTAATCATATTTTATGTTAAAATTTTAAAGCCCCCCTCGAAAAAAGCTTTTTGACATTTATGATAAAATTATTTATTAATAATTGATTAGCCTCAGCATTTCGAAATCTATTACAAAGCCATTATAAGTGCACTAGTTCTATAACAGCATGGATCAAGCCTACAAAGCATTATGAAGCGCCATTATGTTTTAATATTTAAGGTTCCGCAGTGCAATCAAGCAGCATCAGCCCTGGAGTTCGTGCTACGAACTCCACTGGCTATTATAGCTAATATTATGGCTAATTCTGGGCGCTATGGTGCTCATTAGGGGAGGCCTATGTCCAGACGTGGACTATTATAGGTTGAGATTTTCATCATCATGAAAATTATTCCACTCGCCTTGTCAATTTGAAAAAAAAATAGTTATTTTCACAGAATTATCTATATTAGATTTATTATCAAGAATAATTTCAAAACATATTTAAAAATTTACAAATTTTTCATTACGTACGTACCCCACTTGACTTTGTAGGTCTCTTAAATTATTAACCTCACAATTATTTGTGCAGAAAATTTTCATTTTAATTTTGTCCCTAATATCATAATTTTTTTCTTTAATCTGAACAGGCTTGCGCACATCATCATCATCATCAGCCTATATCAGTCCACTGCTGGACATAGGCCTCCCCTAATGAGCGCCATAGCGCCCTGTCTTCAGCTTGCCGCATCCAGCATCTGCCAGCAGTCTTTCGCAAATCGTCATCCCACCTGGTCGGAGGGCGTCCTACACTACGTTTGCCGAGTCGCGGTCTCCACTCAAGAACACGTTTACCCCAGCGGTTGTCGGTTCTTCTCGCGATATGTCCAGCCCACTGCCACTTCAGCTTGCTAATCCTTTGAGCTATGTCGACAACCTTGGTTCTCTGTCGGATGTACTCGTTACGAATTCTATCCTTCAGAGAAACTCCGAGCATAGCTCTCTCCATACCTCGCTGGGCTTGCGCAAAAAATGTTTTAATGTCATAAATTTTAAGTTAATAGCGGCAGTAGTTGCTGAAATATTAGAGAGGAAAGGTGGGACAAAGCGACACCGGAATTTCGAAGCCGATCACGATACACTGAAAACTGTCCAGTAAAAACGGATCCTCTGTGTTAAGGCCAGGATATTCGAATTTAGCCAATTTTCGATTCAATTTTAAACACGATCAAATGTTCTTTGTATTGATTGGACTAAAATTTATGTTGTAGTTGGATTAACATTATTGATTATTCTACGGTTCAAAACACGATATTTATCACTTCACCTGATGATAAAAATTACGAAAAAAGGATAGTTTTTTGTTGTTTTTGTTGTTGTACTTCTAGTGTATCAACGTTTTACTCTCAAATACCTACATGTCAGAAAATAGGCAACGACGTTTAGAAGAATATTCTACGGTTAGTTTTTCTCAAAACCTTTTTTAATTTTGATAATAACCAAAAACTTGATTTTTGGGCTTGCGTTGCTGTGCCCTATCTCACTCTTGTGAACACAAAATTCTATGCCTGTCCTTTTCACAAAATGGATTGAATATCCTGCCCTTAATGCGCCGTCACGGTAGATACTTACGGTACCCTCTTCGACAATTATCAAAATACATGTCGCAGTGTGTCATGTAGGTAACTGTGTGGAGAATTTTGGTGAGATCGTTTGTCGTACAGACGAAAGTTCGCGTCGTACTAAAACAAAAACAAGATATTAGTAAACGAATTTAATAACATCGTAAAATTTTCGGCTGCAACGGGAATGCCTCGAGGTTGGGCAGTTATGATGTTTGGGCTTGCGTTGCTCTGCTCTGTCTCGCTCCTATGATTGTGAAATTCTTTCCCTTTCACAAAATGGCGACGCAGGTAGTATACCCCCTTAAGGCCAGGTATTTCTGCAGCGTCGTCGAAAAAAACAATTTTTTGTTTTAGTTAGTTTTCAAGGATATCCTTGAGGTATATTATAGTATATCCTTGTTTCAGTTTTATTTTGAAACAATATATTCTGTCTCAGATGATTTTTTAAATCACAAAAGCGGGGCCTCTGCTGGAATACCTAGCCTTAAATAGACTTCAAATTTCTTATAAATTATCCGGAATGTGAGGGCTTAGGTTTTGCGCAAATTAATCCAACACCACTGCCACACAGCACATAATATGTGCTATAATTAGATTTATTAGGTTTAAAGTACTGTACCTATGTAGTGCGCGTGCGTCGGCCTTTTGACGCATACATTCAGACATTTTCGATTTCAGGGCTTAAAGGTAGAGTAGGTACTTTTATTTTTTCATGAAACTTTTTGCATTGACATTGCACAATAAATTGTATTAATAACAGTTAAGTTATTGACAAAAACACTAATCTTAACTACACATAATGGTGTGCGTGTGCGTGTCGTCATTTTGTTAACGCACAAGACAATGCCACAGTCTTTAGTGTCAGGGCGTATCTAACGATGTAAATTTTTGCTACATGTGGGATTATTTATATTAAGAGTATTATGACCGGGCCGTGCCGAGTAGATACGTGGCACGAACAGGGCACGGATTTGAAACATTACATACATTTTCCAGGCCCGTCATGCACTGTTTAATACAAGTTATCCTTAAATGTATATTTTGGATGCAGAACAATACTGTAAACTTCAGAGATACTTATCAGAAAGGAAAGGCCTATCGACTTTTAAAAAACAACGAAAAGTAGACCAGCCCCCTAGCACGGGGATTGTTATCTAGGGTAGAATAGAGAAAAATTACGTCACTTCGTCATCCAATGCGTAAATTACTTGAAATGCATTCCATCAACTTCAATAATGTACGCAATGTATAGCGATGCAATGTCATTATTGTCTATTCTACCCTAGACAACCATCCCCGTGCTAGGGGGGCAGGTACCTATGAAATCTAGAAAATTTTCAAGATTGTTTTGTAAAGTAAAAACCGATAGGTACCTTTCATTTATGTAGCTCAATTGTAAATACTAATTTGTTTCTATTCTTTGATTATAATTGTCTTTGTTAATAAAATTTATTAGGCAGGCAAGTACTTACCTAGAAAGAAGACATGCAATGTAACTATCGATGCATGTGTCATTTGTCTCTTTGGCATAATTAACAGTCGGGTAGGTATTCTGGTGGTTGTGATAGTTAAATAATATTGTAGTGTACCGACCGGCGTCAATATTCAAAATTTCTTCAATGTTGGTCGGATTTGATTTGTCCTCGTCATCGTACGGGTCACCTGTGACATAATTAAATAATAATAATAAATAAATAAATAATTCTGGACAATTCACACAGCGTTATCTAGCTCCAAGCTAAGCAGAGCTTGTGTTATGGGTACTAGACAACTGATATACATAATATAAGACAATACATAGATAGATATTTTTTATTATACATAGAAAACGACCAGAACACCCTGAACAAATGTCTGCAGATCATACACACATTTGTCCCGAGGCGGGAATCGAACAAGGCAGACCTTCGCCCACCGAATAATTAGTTAAATTCAACTTGTAATTTCTTAACTATTACTTAGATAAGAGTAAAATTAACTTTTATCGAAGCTTTACCCACTCGCATTTTCCTGAATAAATGGCCCGGTCAAGTGCGTGTCGGGCCAAGCGCAGCGTCGAGTTCAGTAGTTGCACGGTTATAAAAACGGAAAGCGTAAACTTATGTACCTAAATCTTAAGAAGTTGAAGTTAAACGACCATAAAACTTTGCGACTCGCCTTTGTTTCCCAACTTTTGTCTGTCCGTCTGTCCCAAGGGATGGGGGGGGGGGGAGGTTTGGGGGGGGGGGCACAGAGCAGCACCGTACTGGGGTGGAGCAGCCCGGCAATGAAGTGTGTGATATGACTTGACGTTTTAATAATAATGTGGTTGCTTTGCTGGCTGTACATGCCTATATATCTATGTAATTAATCTAGTTTAAGAAACTTAGTAATAATTTACACTTAAATGTCAAGGTTAGATTGCTCTCTGTTTTGCATGACGATGAGGTAAATAAAGTTAAAAGTAAATATTCCTAGCCGAGAAAGCTCTGCCGCTGAGGCAGCCGCTGCTCGCGGCATTACAAGTTCTAAAGCCACCCCTGAACCCTGTACTGGACCCTGTATTATACAGGGTTATTTTTAATTGACTAGCAACCTTCGGTGACCAGGTTCCTAGCATCATCAGCAGCAACATTTGTTATATGACTTTTGATAATTAGCTAGGTACTTTTTAAATAATTGAAATATCCGCTTGAACGTTTTTAACTCTATACGCATCGCAAATTTTAGACAAACAAATAGGTACGAGTGAATCGCTGGGCGGGGGTGGAACGGGGTGGGCCACCCGCCTGCCCGTTTAGTATGTGTAAGTTACTATGCCATTCAGTCGTCAAGGCAGATGCGCGCGCGGCACATGTCCTTGTGCGCCACAATCTTTCGTCGCCGCATTATCGATGTTTCGTAGGTACATAGATCTACCTACAAAAGTCACGACAGTATAATAAAAACTTAAATAATTTCTAATTAATGTAGTTCTATTGAGTTATTTCAAAAGTCGTAGAACAAACATTGATGCTGATGAGATGACGCTAGGAACCTGGTCACCGAAGGTTGCTGGTCAATTAAAAATAACCCTGTATAATGTTCCTTGCCGATTTTAAAGCTGGATACATCGCATCCGCTGACAGACGGACAGATAGCGGAGGCTTAGTAATAAGCCCCATTGGCACTCTTAGGGTACGGAACGGAACCCTAAAAACAAAAGACGGTGGATATTGCTTCGTTTAGAACTCGCAAATTGTGCTTACCTGTTATTGAGTTCCCACTACGGGGGTCCTTCAGTTCATCCAAAAACTGCTTTTTTGCTAAGGCGCTCATTTTAAATTGTTGATAAGAAAGTTTTATCCCTAATAGAAATATTGAAAGCTGGAATAACAGCCTTATGAAATACATTATTATACAGACTATGTTTGTAAAGTCGAGTAAGAGTAGATGGAAAAGTCACCATTGGTTTGATACGTTTTGCATGAAATCTTGTATTGTGTTGCAATTTATAAAGACTTTCAAATGAACATTCACTAAAAACTCATTAGCACTGATAGATAAGGCAGATAATAATGAGAAAAAGAATGGAAATTAACACGTTGCCTGTCAAGTGCATCGAATTAATACGAGACGAAACAGGATAAGGAACAGAAGAGTTGAGGAGAGGAGAGAGAGAGGATGGGAAAATTATGATATGGAGAACTACAATACATATACATGTATTATGTACATGTATATGTATTACAATACATATACGTGTATTATGTACCTACATCAGTTATCTAGTACCCATAACACAAGCTCTGCTTAGCTTGGTGCTAGATAATGCTGTGTGAATTGTCCAGCATTATTTATTTATTCATTTATTTTATACTTTTTCATTCGCAAGAGTTCCATTCGACTTGATTGAATTGGTTAGAAACTTCACCTATGCTATACTCGTATAAAGTGCCCATGTGAAAATTCAATTTAATAAACTAACCTGAACGGAATAGTTTATTTTTACAAAACATATATCAAATCATGCTTGTTTAAAAAAATCATGTGCTCTATCTAAAATTGAAAAACATTGACGACCTCTGTGGGGCGGTGTGCGAAGGTCCGCTTGCGACGCAGGAGGTTGCGGGTTAGATTCCCGCCTTGGGACAAATATTTGTACGATCTGCAGGTATTTGTTCGAGGTGTTCTGGTCGTTTTCTATGTATAATAAAAAGTATTTATCTATGTTAATGTATTGTATTATGTATATCAGTTATTTAGCACCCATAATACAAGCTTTGCTTAGCTTGGGGCTAGATAATGCTGTGAGAATTGTCCATGTCCATGGTATTATCATTTTTTTTATTTGAGGGAGGTTTTCGCCCATCTTTGCGACGGAATTTGCTGAGAAAAAAGGTTCAGTGGATTTTCACTTCCCCCTTGCATACTTTTTTAGCCAGGAGCTTTATGTTGCTCTCTTGTGCTCTCTCTTGAGGACTTACGCTACCTTATCGTACTTTCCGATAACAGATTCCAATGATTGTCTTGATGGCTGGAAAGTAATTAGCGAAACATTAATTACTACTGTCAATATGCAAATCTTTTATCAGGTAGAGGCAATCAGACAAAATGCGCAATGTGTACAATAACAGCTCCGTTATCAGCTAACCTATCAAATCTTATCACTACCTATTCGGTTTTAACCCATTTACTGCCCACGCTTCGCCTTTTTCTCCTCGTCTGCGGCGCGGCGGCGGCGGTCGCAACGCAGAGGAGAGAGAAAGAAAGAGGGGAGAGTTTCAGTTTGACAAAAGTATGTACATTATTGGGAATAATGTACCAATATTTATAGTGTAATGATCATCCTAGCTGATGAATATCATCCTAGCTGATGAATATCATCCTAGCTAATGAATATCATCCTAGATGATGAATTCCAAATATTGCAGGTATAGGAAGTTGAAGATTACATCTATGGGGGATCGGATAAGCCACATCGGTTTTATGGGCGAAGGCCATTATTCCCGCATTGCAGACAAATGCACACGTGTTTGGCTTAAGTAATAAAAAGGCCTTAGTTTGAACTAAGCAAAAGGAGGTATGTATAAGTTTAAGGCCATGTCTTCACCAAAGCGGATATGTGCAGAGATTTCCATAGTGGAGACGACAAGAGTAATAGACATTTAATTTAACAATAAAACATCAACGAACACAAAAATAAATAGGCAGATATGTATATTTATTATACCAACTAGCAGCGCCTTGCGGTTTCACCCGCGTAGTTCCCGTTCCCGTGGGAATTCCGGGATAAAAAGTAGCCTATGTTCTATTCCAGACTATAATCTATCTCTGTGCCAAATTTTATCCAGGTCCGTTCAGCCGTTCTGGCGTGATAAAGGAACAAACATCCATCCATCTATCCATCCATCTAAACTTTCACGTTTATAATATTATATATTATATTATTAGTGAGATAAAGAACACAAAAAAAAGCTTTTTTGAAGTTACATGCATAATAATAACCTAATGACGGAGTATTCGACGAATATACATAAAAAATGGAAAACATACAGTTGAACATAGAAAGAACCTCCACCTTTTTTGAAGTTGGTTATAAAATAGGTGATGGCGCTAGTTTGAGGCATACCGCCTTAAGCTTTTGACTTGTCCCATCGTAGGCAACGGCACTGCTTGCTGGTTTGATTACCGCTTTCCTTGCACTCGAATTCACTCGATAATGTTAAACGCGTCCACGAATTTATTTTATATTTGGTTTATGCACGACTATGAAGATCCCTTATTGTCGACAAGTGAGTGAATTAAGACTGAAGGACAGAATGAAGAATTTCGAGGTAATTTCATGCACAGTTACTTTTTGACAGATAGAGATGCGAATCTGTCGACTTCAAATATAAGGGAACTTGCGAAAGTCTCGATTTTTATCGAGCTAACATAGTAAGTCTAGATGATTTTTGCATAAAAAAAACGTAGCTTATTTATATCCCTCTCCGGGATATTATGTATCTTAGCACCAAATTTCATTAAGATCAGTTCAGCCGTTTATGTGTGAAAGCGTAAAAGAAAGACAGACACAATTACAGATTTTTAACATTAGTATGGATGGATTATTATTAAATAAACAGGTTCTGAAACTATGTATGTACCAGGACTTCATAGAGCGTAGAAGGTAAATTAGCTCTCAACATGACTGCCTTGACAGAAGTGCACTTCACGTTGTACGCAATTGTTTCCATGCTGTTCACCCCTTTGTGAATCAATGCTGAGTTTTTGGCATGCATTTAATGGAAGACTCAATTAGTTAGGGGCTGAAAGGGCTTTTAACCACTTAAAGTGTTCAAACGTTAACGACAAAGGCCGGATTTCACCAAACACGAAACTATGTTCAGCTTACTTTTACAGCTGTAACCTACGATTTGATGTAGGGTTTAGGAACTAAATTAAGTAGGTAATAATAAAAGTTATGCTAGAATACAGGTACCGGGGCGGGAACGTTCTCGGAAGACCTTAACCTCCACAAAACAACAGCACTGGGTGCCCACAATTCCATCTTCCAGGCGGAATGTGTAGGTATTATCTAGGCTGCGACCACAGTGCTAGAAAGGTAACTGACCAAAATATAAGAATCTGGCTCTGAACAAGAGAGAACACAACTCGGGACTGACCATACAGTGCCACCACCTGCTGGAACAAGTAAGCAAATCCAATAGAGTCGCTCTACAATGGATAAAAGGACACTGCGGATCCAGAGGTAACGACGAAGCTGACGTCCCGGCGAAGAGAGGCTCAGAATCGCAACCGAATCGGGCCTGAAGCAATAATACCATTCAGTCAAGTCTGCTCATGGATCCGGCAATGAACAGTCAAACAACACCAAGACTACTGGGCAAGTATTCCGGATTGTAGGCAGTCGAAGGAGGCCTTCCCGGTTTTAAATCCAAGATTCTCCCGAAAACTCCTCGAGATAAACTCCGGCAAATCATCAGTATTGTCACAGGACACTGCATTCTGAACAAACACCTACTTAAATTGAGCATCATGGACAGGCACCTCTGCAGGAGGTGCATGAATGCTCGGGAAACGGCCGTGCATGTGCTTGTAGAGTGCGATAGCTTGGCTTCTCTAAATTTGATTAAATATTGGACAAAGAACTTGGACAAAGATTTTTGATGAGAGGGGAGAGATGGAATGGGACCCTAAGATACATATCCAAGTGCTTTTCACGAAAGAAGCCCCCTAGACGCAGCGCTGCCGGCAGTGCAAGTGAATGCGTAGAAAAAAATTTGTTCCACTTATTGCCGCGGGACTTCTTTCGTGAAAACCTATCTACCATAGATCTCTAGGGTGGGACGGACCGTCAAGCCTATCCGGCTCTGAAATAAGTATTTTATTATAGTTATTCCTGGCTTTATCATAAATCTAAAAGCCAAGTCCCAAAACCGCCTGTCCATCACAGTGGGATCATTTTACATGACGGCAAAAACGGGTAACTAACCACACAACGCTGCGATAAGGGTCTGCAAACACATTTACTTTGGATACAGAACTATTTTACTCCTGGACTCGACGATTGCCTGGGAAAAAATACAGAATCGTACTGAGTAGTTTTTGGTAGAAAGCCGTGGAATGTTTAGTGACGTTTTGATGGCTATCGCTGCCGATTTAAAAAGATCCGTCAAAGCCCATGATGTACGCACCGTACTTCGCATGCACACAACTTGCCCCTGCTGCGGCTCGCACTGCTGAAACTGGGTAGTGAATGCGAGATTCATGCAAGGTACGCGAACGGCATGGTGCATGAAACAAATAAAAGCAGCTTTTGCCTCACAAAATTAAATGCACTCTTATCTTATGATCTATATATTTCTTAGAGATACCCAAAGTGCGGGCTAGCATTATAATAAAAAAAACCTTATCCATATATTTTTAAATAACTTGCGAGTAATTTTTGTTTTTACAGTAGTCAGCAGTCCAGTACAGCTGTGGAATTACGCTAAAATCACCCATCCTATGTATATCGACATTTGAGAACCCTTTGTATGGCTTTCGTAATTTGCAAATACATGGCGAAGACCATTAAAGGGCTTCTGGGCTTCTAGGCCATTGAAATGGCTTTCAAATGTCAATTATAGAATGGATAGTTTTAGCGTGATTCCACAGCAGTATCAGCCCCGTTGTCAACGAATTGTAATTACAGTAGAACTCCAATTATCCGAATTAATGGGGACCGGGACCCATTCGGATAATCAAATATTCGGATAATCGGATTTTTTAAAAAAAAATTGCCATTGGAGAGAATAAAAGCTACGTTTTGATATTGCACTATTTTTTTATTGAATTAAATGAAAGAAACATGAAATTTTCACATGTTTTAAATATAAATAAAATGTACTTATGTACAAGTTTAGAAATAAAAATCATTGTTTTTTAAACATCTCCGTCAATGTAAGCTGTTTTGCGGTCTTTTTGTGATTCGGATAATCGGCGATTCGGATAGTCGGAGTTCGGATAATTGGAGTTCTACTGTACTTACTAGGGCTAAAAAGGTAACAGACAATAAAAAAGCACGAATTTTGGTTATTATGATTTAATGTTCTTGAGTTTCTGTTGAGTGAATTTGTATTATTTTCTTTAGTTCTATATCTATACAAAAATACTATACCTTGGCTTTGAATTGAATCCAGATACGTGCTTAATGGTCTTAGGATATGTTGGTATCCACTAGGCGGCAAATGGAACGGTATCGGATGATCTCAAGTTACTAATTCACCAATCACGGAGGTTACTTCGAGTGATCCTGTTGTTTTTGGCGACTATTGTTTTTGGCAGGGTTCTTCTGGGTAAAATACTTACTATTACTTACTACTAATAGTAGATACTTTTAGAGATACAATCGATGTTTGGAAATATGTCGGTACCACCAATCCCATACGTTAATTAAGCCGCAGCCCACTGCGGCGCACGCAGTGCACAGCCACGCGGCGCATTTTAGCAGCGTGGGTTCGTTTGTTTGATAACGTGCGTCTACGTTTTCACTAATACATGAACATTTTCCCACAACTATGTACAGCTGTAACACAGCAATTTTTTGAATCATTATCTCGGGAACTGCGTGCATTGCAATGACAGCGTTGAGATGCGTGGGCCTGGACATTCAAGCAAGCCACGGATGTACTTGTACGTTGTACTTGTACGTTGTAGTGGATGTTATCACACATTTTTTTGCAGCGCGCATCAGACTTACCAAGGCCCATGATGTACAACTTTGAATCATAAAAACACTGAGGTTGGATTTATTTTACAATGGCATTGTAGATAGGATAACTCCTAGAATGTTCCGGCTAGATAAGTCATTAGCACACAAACTAACTTGCTACTTTCAACTTTGTTAGCTAATAGAAAACCACAGTTCCGAACTTGTACAAAGATACGACCAATTTTCTTAGGGTTGGCGCAAACGTGCAACTTTTTGCCCAATGGAGTTGATTTTGTTCATGATTTTGACTATTAAGTTGGCTCCGTGAAAAATTACCCAATTATTGTCTCACCGTTTTAAAGATTTCTCTAAATCTGATCGTTTTAATTAATAAGTTATGAAACTAATCACAAATTAGTATCAATTTCTGATCTGCACTATATTTATATACTATACTTATTTAGTTGTTGTTCAGTATCTTTACTTTAAATTAAAAAGATTTTCGTAATTACTATTAGATTCAGTACATAAATCCTCAAAAATCTCAATTTCCGAGAGCGCCTTGCGAAATAATTGGAGCAAATTTTTCCAAAACAATTTCAACCTTACTATTATTTTGATATTGTATTGGTCATATAATTTTGTAATTTGTTAACATAACTTACATATATTATATTTGTTTTAGATAGATATTTTAAACGCGGCGAGGACAGAATTGGGCAATTTTTTACGGAGTCTCCTTAATTAAGAATCTTGTTTCGACCAGACGCTCTGATATTTTTTAGAACTAAGAGAGCCAAGTGGTTATACCCCCTACAATAATATGCGAGAGGAAAAAGTGGTCGAGAGTGGATCGTTTGAGCATAAAGGATTTTCTCCCCCGTTGGGTCTGTTCTGCTTCGTAGACTCAAACGGGAAATAAAGTTCTAACAGAAAATGTCCTGAATAAAATAATTATTTCAACTAGAATGAAGGAGGCTTTCAGGCATGAAGGAATTCGAGCTGCTTACGAGTTTGGAGTTGGTTATCTTGGTTTCAGTTTGTGATTGACAAGGTAGGAAATCATTCTTTGGTAAATAGGATAAAGAAAAACCGGTCAACTGCGTGTTGCGGAGTTCTGGGTTCTGTAGTTGAACGGATCAATAACTTATATTTAGGTTATTTATCACTTTACATACCTAACTAACCACGTTATATTAGTCCGAAAAAATTAAAATTAACTGAGCGTCTGGTCGAAGCAAAGGTTAAAAACAATCTTCATTTATATGAATAAACAAAATATAAAACAAAATAATTTTGATTACAAAATCAGTCTTATAATTATTACAAAAATAACTACTTAAAACTTAATTACTTAATTATAATCAACAGTAAAACCCTTAACAATTCGTAAAATAGGTTAAGTAGACAAAACGATCTTAAGTATGAAATTGAAAGTTTCTTTTGGTTAAACTATAATGTTAATAGCGCCTGTGGCTCCACCTACAGGTACCCCTGTAGTCCGTAAATAGTCCGTAAGACTTCCCAAAGGTTTTCGGTTGAGCCGACTAAGGTTTCGTTGTTTAGTTGGTTAGAGCACACCCGTACTGAGGGTGGAGCACGGGTTCGAGTCCCGCCGAAATCGAAAAATTTCGGGTTATTTACCATGATTTGATTTTTGATTTTTAGGGTTCCGTACCCAAAGGGTAAAACGGGACCCTATTACTAAGGCTCCGCTGTCCGTCCGTCCGTCTGTCACCAGGCTGTATCTCATGAACCGTGATAGTTAGACTGTTGAAATTTTCACAGATGATGTATTTCTGTTGCCGCTATAGCAACAAATACTAAAAACCAGAAATAAATAAATATTTAATTGGGCTCCCATACAACAAATGTGATTTTTTTTGCTCGTTTTACTAGATAATGGTACGGAACCCTTCGTGCGCGAGCCGACTCGCACTTGGCTGGTTGGTGGCTGGTGAACTGACGATGGGGGAGGGGAAATAAGGCAACTATACTTGAAATCGCTACAAAAAACGGTGGTGGAATTTTACAAGTCACCCCCGTTCCCACAGACATATAAAGATACATTTATTTGGCAAAAGGAAATACAGGTTATCAGTTAAAATAATAAATAGGTATTTATAAGTAGGTACATTTACATACATAGACACAAATACAAGCAGAGAGTAGGTAGGCACGCATATAGGTCACCGTTCCCGGTATAAGCAAAAATATTCGCAGTTCCTTGAAAACAAATTAATTATATTATTATCCAGTCCTAACTTTTCCGTAGCTTTTAATTAATTGATGACACCATTAGCAAAAAATACTTTCGCTTCAGTTGTTTCCGAGTTTCTTAATTACAACTTGTCTTTGATGCTAATTGTTTTCAGAGTGTTTAAGGGAACAAATACACGAGCTACGTGTCAAATAAGGATAATGTAGCAACGTCCAAAAATATGTAAAAAAATATCTGAGCGTCTGATCGAAGCGACGCGTGACCCGAGAGCTGGTGAGTATCTGGCACCGCGTATCAGCATTGCCATACAGCGGGGCAATACAGCTAGCGTCTTGGGCACGCTTCCGACTGGTATTGATATGGATCAGCTGAGCTGCCTGTAGATTAATTGCAACAGTCTGCAGTTAGCTCAGTTGATTCAATTGTAAAGACTAGTTTTAAATTAATTCTATTATGTACAAAATTAATATAAAATAATCATGTGAATTACATTTATTTTAATTTGTTATTTGACTGTCTGTTTAAAATTATCCATCTAGAAAATGTAAATACGAAAAACATGTAGGTTTTTTAAATTAACGTAGAACAGGGACTGTGGATTTTGTTAAATGAATAAAATAAAAATAAAATAAAATGAAATTAATAAATCCCAAAAATTTACGATCTCGACGGGATTCGAACCCGCACCTTCCCCTTCAGCTTGCTTCGGCGAGATAAGATCACGTAGCTTAGTTGGAAAAAGAGCAAACCTGCGCTGAAGGGGCGGGTTCTAATCCCGTCGAGATCGTAAATTTTTGGGATTTATTAATTTCATAGAAATTACCCAGAGTACTATAATAAATAAAAACCTTAGAATAAAATAAAATGATAGAGAACCTAAGTATAGTTAATAGAGAACCTACTTAGGCAAGTTTTCACCATAGATAAACGGACCATTAGGCAGCTTCATCGCTTAACTTTGACGTTTAATCTATGAAAATTTGTGTCAAAAACGTCAAAACAACTGTTTTAAATTTAACCATCTGTTGGTGAACTCGGGTCTTACTTCGTTAGTAACAATTCTGTCAACCCTCTTTCACGAAAGTTATTTCAGGATGAAAAATTCATTTATTTCCATCTAAATGGAAATTAACTGGGCATGAAAACGCCGTTTATTTATTAACACGAACATTGGACCTGAAAAAACTTTTTCAATTTAAAAATATTACACTTCGTTGAGAGATAAAACGGAAGGTCACAATTAAATGAGTTTTGAAAATATGCTTTTGATTTTGAAACGAGATTTGATTTGTACAATAAAACTTTTGAAAACTCAAAAATTGAATCATGGTAAATATCCCGTTCTACATTATTTCTATTGGTTTTTACAGTTATCGATAAAAACTTTTTTTTGCGTTTCTCTTAAGAATAACAACTTGGACTTTAATAATACCTTCACCTGCACAATAGAACTTTTTAAGAGAACTTAGTACACATAAATATTATGTGTACTAAGTTAAAGGGACTCTGGACTTCTGGACCCTAACGGGATAAAAAAATCTACATTTTTTTTGTCACATTACACTAATGCAAAAATTTAAATTATATTTGTAACTTCTTCACGCCAAGACTACTGAACAGATCGGGCTAAAATTTTGCACAAAAATGGGAATCTAGACCTAGAACATAGGCTTTTTGTCCCATAAATCAGTTCCCATGGGATAGATGAATCCCATAGGAAAGATAAATAACCTTTGAACTTTACCATAAAAACTACGCGTGCAAAGCCGCTGGCAAAAACAAGTTGTTACATAGTAAAATTTACTTAAGAGGGCGCAATGCGCACCATTTTGTGAAAAAGATAGGGATCGGATTTTGCGTTCATAAGAGCGGGACAAGGCATGCGTTTTTGGAACGGCGCAATTGCAAAAATGGAGTTTTACTTACAACTTACAGCGTAGCAATGCATGCTACGGCGTAGCAATGTCGTAGCAGTGTAGCAAGCTACGGCGTAGCGAATACGTGTAGGCAACATTCTAATGTAATTATAAATATTTAGTTCTAATTTTCAACTAAAATCACATTCTAAGGTTTTTATTTATTATACTCTGGGTAATTTCTAAGAAATTAATAAATCCCAAAAATTTACGATCCCGACGGGATTCGAACCCATCCATCTTAAATTTCGCATTTAAAAAATAAAATATTTTTGGGTGGGGTAGGTGTTGATGTGAGTTTCTTTATTCAACCATACCTTCAAAATGCCTGAAAAGATTTGGATGAAGTTTCACTAGAATCCTTGCATCATCCTGTAGGGCAAGAACGGGGATTGTTGGCATGACGTCACAAATCAGTATTCTCTGATTGGTGTTAACGTGTCATGGTGAATTGCTGTATTTTGCAGTATTTTTTTTGAAATAATAATTACTGTCGATCTAAATAAACAAAATAATACGTTATTTGTGATCTATGGCTCAGATATAATTCGGTTAACACATAATTTTGGTGATTTTCAGCAACTGTCATCATCCAATTCGGTAAAGCACGCTATAAGTATACCTACCTAAATAAACCCATCAAGCAAATACATCTCGGCCTAAAAGTCATTCCGTGACGTTGAGTCAAAGCACCCGGCCGGCAATAATCTCATCAAATCACTTGATAGCTCTAAATCCTTTCACTAGAAAACGAACCTTTTATCTTACCACGTAGAGTTCCAATTAGATCGGGTATTCTGATCAAATTTCGACGAAAATAACAGGATATTAAGAATTAATTCTTCGCTGCGATACCTTTGCCTTTAGTTCTCGTAGATAACTTTTGAAAGGAAAATGGTCTAGTGGATAAAAACAAAACACAGCATAAACAAAACACGGTTTGATCCAACCTCTTGAAAAAACAAGCAATTTGTTTCGTTTGTTTAGATCGTTTGGCGTTCTTAGAATTTCTCTGAGTAGGTTCATTAGAATTTTCAGTTTTGTTTTGTGAACGTTTGTTTGTTTCAGGTAGCTTACTTTTATTGAAATCGCTAGTCTTGATTATGGTTATGGTTGATAATATGTATGTGACTCTGGAGTCTGATGAGCATGTTCTAAATAAGTAAGTAAATAAATTATTTATTTGTCACATAAAACACACACATACAATTGGCTTTAACAAATCAATTTTTTACATAATTTAAATATAAAAGGTAGGTAAAGAAAAGGATGTAGAGGCACTTCTTAACCGGATAATCGGGCTTAACACATAGAACCTACAATAAAATGCACAATAGGTACAATACAAAGTTGATTATCATAACCAAATATACGCGTGTGTAGCAGTGGCAAATGGGTAATAAGCTCAGTGATAATATTGCTCTATGAGCAAACACTGATTTCCAGCTATCACCTTCAGGGTGACGAGGCAAGGCGAGCCCAGCAATACACGTCTGTCAGTCTACCTATTGCCTACAACTATACCAAAAGTTAAATTTACAGTAATCGATTGAGTACACTATATACAAATACCTATAAGTACCTAATTAATATACTAACTACATATTATACATAACTTAAGCAGAGTGGACTCTCTTCTGAGAACACCAATCTCATAAGAGTTTGGGCAACATTGGAGAGTCACCCACACGAAATAGTACATTACGTCCGGGGTCTGTAATGGGTGGGCTGATGGCCGCGGTTGAAGATGGCTGAAAGCGAAGCGTAGCGCAGTTCCAGGCCATCACAGCGCGGTCAGTATAGCAGCCCTTGATGGCTAAGCTGAAATGAAGCCCGAGACCGAAGGTCGAGGCCTGTATAGCGCGGACAGCAAGGGCTGCAATGATGACGAAGCTTGAAGGACGAGACCATATCAAGCTTAGCTTGAGGCCAGCTTATCGTGGCCAGCAGAGCAGTCATTGCAAATCGAGGCCTGTATAGTGCTTGACTCAAACAATGCGAGTAATTTTTATTGAATAGTAGGATTTTCAATTCGTCGCTTGAAGAGTTAAATTTTACAATTTATTCACGAAAATTGATTATAATGTTTCATGCTAAAAATTTCACCGCGATGCTCTTTTGTCAGTTTCCCGCGTTTTCTTTTTTTATTCTAACCAGCCAGTGAAGCTTGTACTGCAGTATGCATAAAACCTTTATGGACCTGACTATTATCAAAACAAAATAGAGTTCGAAATTCGAAATACATCACGGACCACATAGAGCATAGTGTAATAATATTAAAGTCCGCTGTTCGGAAAATTAAAATTAAAATGTGTAAAAATCCTTGTGCTTGGCTTGTCTATGAGAAAAATCCTTGTGCTTGGCCAATCATCGAAATATTCTCCAGCGATGTAACCCCTATTACTATTACTGTATTACTTTTCGGTAACTTTTGGTACCGACTGAAAATACTTAGGTACCTAACTTAAGTAACGAAGTTCTCCAAAGTAATCTTGTTAATTATCGTACACATAACGTATAATTATTTACTAAGATAGTAATAAGATATTATTTCATAACTGTAGATTTCTATTAGGTTTTGGGAAAATTTACAGGAAAACTTCACATTCAGTTTGTATATGTTAATTATTTGGGTGTTTTTTAATTCATCCATTCATGTTGATTTTGTTATTGATTTGATTTTGTAGGTAATAAAATAAAATTTAACTTCTGAACAAATTGTTAATAAAAGCCAGTTGATTAGTATCTAACACAGAAACAATTCGCTTACCACTTCATGGTCAAACTACTGAACGGATAGTGCTGAGAATTTGCATAGATACCTGAATAAATACCTGAAAATTTTCTTAGATACCAAGGCAAATTTTACTCAAAAAGCATAAACGAAGCCTCGAGCAGGTTTAAATTAAGGTAACGTAACGAAACACATTCGACAAAACCTTACAAACATATAGACCTTGCTTTCGTTGTTTACAAAAGGGTATTCTGTTCTAATTTAATTAAGGTACCTACCCACTGGGCCTGGCCTTTATCCAGGTTCTACATCGTAATTGGTTTGTGCCCCTGGCTTTGCCCGAATTAGTAACCTAACTGATATTTTACATGTTGGAAGGGATACTGTGTTTAACATTACTCATTGTTTTGAACCGACGAAAAATACGAAGGAGGTTCTCCAGTCAACGCGTATATTTAATGTTTTTTTATGTACCTACGCATAACTTTTTACAGAGTAAAATATAAGGATGAAAATATTTAGTAACAATTCCGCGAAAAAAACCTTCTCCGATAAGTTCTAACAAAATGTAGTCCGCGTTGTAGAAGAAAACGACGCCAACTACAAAGTAACGCCTGAATCTATTATTTATTTTACAGAGTAGTCCAATTTTGATAATTCTTTCAGTATTGTATAGAAAATGATTCCAAGGTGGTTTCATATAAATTTTATTCCCGAGGGATTACTTAAAGTATTTATCCTGTAAAACTTAAAAAAACCACCCTGGCAACCACCTAATGTGACAGTTCGAGACATAGATGAATACTATTTACCGAAAGTTGAAGTCGGTTTATATTTTTTTAAAACAGGCCAAATTATCGTAAGTGTGGTGGCCGGATTAATATTGACCCAGCAAACGATTTTTTCGAAAAATAAAAGATTCTTAGTATAATTATTGCTGTGGATAACAAAATCGAAATTAGTTTATCGTAACTACCGCAGTTATTAGTTTTAAATTTTAAGTAAGAAATAGAAGAAGATTGAAAGAAAAACCACAAAAAATCATTTATTATTAAACAAATAGTATGATTTTCAGTACAATTTTCATGTCGAAATTTTAAAAGAGACCTACATGGTCAAATGGTGTATCAAATAAAAGGTATCAATTTATAAATTTCAAAACGATTTTTGAAATTTCCGTAGTTTTCATTCTTTTCGAAATATTTTTAAAAAGTCAAAAAATTTACCGTTTCCGAAGCATACAGAGAAATACATCTTATTAATTTCACATTTCAGGTTAGTTTTGAAATTTGTGTAAATATTTAAAAAAAATCGAAAAAATTACCGTCCCTATATCTCCGAAGACATAGTTTGCAAAATGGAGATATAGGGACGGTAATTCTTTCGAATTTTTCAATAGGACGGTCTTTGATTTCAAAGAAAATATGTAGAGAGTAACCTTGTAGAAAAATATCAAAAAGAAGGAAATGTTTTTCAAAATTGTCTTTTAAACATTTATTTCTAAATAACTCTAAACGTTTCATAAAAACAACGCGTGCGATCCACGAGCAGACACTTGTTTACTAATAATTTACCTCTATATGTGCCAATTCATTTCGAATATTATAGCAACATTTCGACACGTGAAATGTTGCCAGTTGCAGAATAACAAACAATATTTAGACTGACACAGGTCTGACGGTTTGAAGTATTACACGAGGGGAATTCATATCATAATATTAACGTTCTTTAATTTAATACTGATAGATGTTTAGTAAAAGCGTTTCGTTGCGATTTTTACTGGGGACGGGATAATAAAAGGTTCTTCGCGTTACTTAATATCAGCTATGTCTCTCAATCGAAGATATGTAAAGGTACCTAACACCTACTTGCGAAAGACTGCTGGCAGATGCTGGATACGTCAAGCTGAAGACAGGGCACTATGGTGCTCATTAGGGGAGGCCTATGTCCAACAGTGGACTACTACGCGTTTTGCAATAGGCTATTTGACTACATAAAAATATATTCCAAATTGTTTTCAGCCTAGTCAGTGACAACGTAACAAAGCGTAATCAGGTGATTTTTATTAAAAATATGCCTTTTTTATGTAAAAAAATGGGATAAAAATTACACATTTTTTTATATATGATCATGTGACCAAAAACGCTGTGTTTGGTTGGATCGCAAGTGACGTCACACATCCTCAGATTACAGTGTCAATGAGTTCTTCTTGTTAGGAGTGGTATGGCGGGGTGACGTCATAGCTTGGAACACGGGAGCCATGACAGAGAGTGTCATTTTGGCGCGGCATTATTTTATTCAAACTTTAAAATTAGTTTTCATAACTAATACGACTGGCCTTGAAGAAATATTAATTACACTTTGCATTATTTTTATCAGACAATACGTTAGAATTATTTCCCAATAGTAGTCAAGTAGCCTATTGTAATGGTTTATCTATTCTATAAGTTTATTTCAATAGCCTATTCTTAATTATGTTTAACTGTTTATTTGACATTACCAAAAGTTCCAATGTGTGTTCCTATGGTTTAGTAAATGAACTGAACTGAACTGAATTAGAGCGCTCTCATACTACCGCGCGGTACCGTAGTTGCGGTGCCGCAAGAGTTTGGTAATGACGTTGTCCGTTGTACAAGATGCGGAACAGATGCGAAACTGTCGTGGACGCGCTGTTGAGCTCGAGTTGCGGTTCCGCAAATTCTATTCCGCACGGTAATCTGAGATGGGCGTTAACCCTCAATTGATGACGACTATAAAAAGTGTTAGTATAACCCAAAAAACTATCATCGCCATCTCTTACACGTTCACTTTTATTTATAAGTCCGCGAAAGCAGGTAATAGTAAAAGCTTCTAATCCGATTACCGCGGACTAAAATCCTGACTAGGGGAGCTACCTCATACTTACCCAGAGGGTACATAATGTTGTTAAACTTAGGTTCCTTAGGCTTGTGTCATAGAAAAAGCTACAACGTAATTTTAATTTTGAATAATTTGATAGTTTCAATACGCATCTAAGCGGGTTAACAACGAACCTGATTTATTTATTGTGTTGGAAGTACCCCAACGTTTCATCCCTTAACGTTTACATTCATTTTTTTTGTCGCGGATTAAAAAAAAACTTGCAAGACCTGAGACCACGTGATTGTGAAGACATTCCTCGCAGTTCACGGCGTGCTTGCATTTTTTTGTAATATTTTATAATATTCCACTACACTGTAGCAACAGTAGCAAATCAACTTTATTTTAATTCAGCTTTTACATACAAATTAACCAAAAACACAATCAAATTTTGCTGTTTTGCGTCATTTTCCTCGGAACTGAATAGTAACTGTGTATATTTTTTTGCTTACGTAATCATCAAGATATTTCACTTTTTGTAGTACTAGCTTAACTCAGTTCATGCCCTGTCTGTCTCATCGCTATAATATTCATCGGATCTAACCCAATAGAAACAGCTCTAGTTTATTACAACCTAAGTAACATAACAAGTCGCGGTTGTCTCACACCTATCACAACTCGTAGATGAATCATCACCGGCCACCTCAAGCCGTACTGTACTTTGTTTGAGATTCTCTATTGGCACGCATAATGAGCCTGTTTTGTGATGCTGATCCGACGCTATAGAAGGAAATGTTGAACGGACGTGCATCGCTCATCAGAGGGGCGAGTCAATTTGACGAAAGTAACGAGATCTGATCGTAACGTGTCATTTTTCCATAGGTTTTGGTACAGCGCTTCTATCGTGCTGACAGGGAATTACGCAAATTCCATGCAAATATGAAACGTAACGACCACGGCTCGTTACTATCGTCAAATAGACTCACCTCCCAGGGGATGCAGTCTCGACATAACGATTGTAATGGACCGATCGCTATATTTGGAGGCCGCGGGGGGAACAGGCGGCAGGACATTCTCGAAAACAATTCAGTATCCCAGCCGCACGGCTAGTGATCACATGTCTTGTCAACTCCACTCGCTCTGAGAAGACACACGGGAAAAATTTTTTAGTTTAGTATATTGCAAAATATAAGGATGAAAATATTAAGTTACATTTCCGAGCGAAACCTTTTGCGATAAGATCTAGCAAAATGTAGTCCGCATTGTAGAAAACATAACCACTCAAACTACTAAATAAAAAATATATCAAAGTAAAAGGTCAACTAGTTTTGTCTCTCCACGAGACATCATCAGGACACCACAATACTCGACCATAACACTGAGAGCGCCAAGCAACAACGGGAGTCCCACCAGAGCTGTTGCCACAGAGCTCCTCGCGCCATGATAGTATATCGCATTCTCTGACCAGCCTCGGTGCTACCATCTGCAGGGTCGCGCCGCCGCTACATGGTGACGTTCACCGACATTATACGCCTTGGGCCATAATAGTGTCTATGGCCCAGCGAGGCCATAACATAAATCAAGGCGATGCTGATGCGTTGTCGAGTTGCTAAGTATGACACAACCAAAATTAGAATAGTAAACATAATTAATCAACCGCCGGCTCGCGGATTACGTTAATAATTAAGCAGTATTGACAGCCAACTGTTTGATCAGCCTGTATAATACAATCATGGGCTTATGCAAGGGTTAACAAGGACCATTTAGACCGCCGTTCGTTTAGCCAGCTTATTATTCATCCATGCAATGAAACCTATACAGGGTTATTGGTAAATTAGTGACAATACTAGAACTGCAGGTCCTGCCTATCATCACCAACACGTTCGTGAAGGCTCCAAGTCTAAATTTAAAAAAAAAAATCTATTTATAATCATAATCTATTTTCGAAGTTTATGATACTCTCATACATCACATTGGAAGAGTCGCGTTAAAAGGAAGCGGCGCCATAAAAAAGAAGTTGAAGATGACAAGAGAAAAAACATAGTTGATATAAAAAAGCCCTTTGGTTTTGCGGTCCTCTTTCGACAACTTGCCACAAACTTTTGCCGTATGTATATGACAAATCAAAAGTAACATTGTTAGTAATAAGAGGAATCCAGCTTATAGATTTTATAGCATAGCTCTCTCTACGCCACCGCTTTTCCGTTCGTCTTCCACATTACATTACAGAAACCCTTCTAAGTAGTCAACGGTCACATTAGCGTTCACCGGAAATCCGCTTAGTTCAGGGCACTGACTTAGAAAGAACCGTTTATTTGATCGAATTTCTTTAATTTCACTTTAGGATTATTTATTAGTTCCTTCTGTGACTTAGGTTTTCGCCAATATACTCTATATTGACGAGTTAATAATCAACATAATGTTTGTAGACTCTAAAATTTTGGATGTAAGCCTAGCTAGCTCATAGTGGTCGTCTGGTAGAAATCCCTGTAAGGGATAAGACCGCCAATTGCAGGACAGGATGCTTACTTTTTTTTTTTAGTTTTTTTTTAATTTTTAATAAATCATCTATATTGTACATAATACATATCCATCTTTCCTGCTATAAAGCTTATTATTATTAAAATGACACCACTTGTTTCGAAATTTGGTGTAGCATGGGTTTACAAAGGTCGCAAAACAACATATATACTAGATATACTTATTAAATAAACCATTTTATATCTATCAATCTAATCATCTATCTATCTTATTATAATTACCTACTAGTGGCCAGATATTACAAAAAATCTGAAAGTTTGCGCCACTAACGTTGCGTTACAAAGAAAAAAAATAGTTCAACCCGACTGAAAAAAAACGCTATTATAGCGAGGCGGCGATTTATCGTCTACGTTACGTATTCAAAGCTTTTAAATTTCGAACCCGCGCATACACGATAGGGTGCCGCCGCCATGTTTTAGCGTCCTCTATTGAGTTCGAAGGTTCAGCTCATAATGTGATACGAAGCAACGAGACACTGCGCACATATAAAGTTATATTTTGAATCAAAAGCAAGACATCTCTATAAATACTATTTAACGGGTATTTATCGCGGGATGACTGACACGGGATGACTCATCCCGTGACCATGGCAGTGTGTAAACCTGTCGAAACGTCGGGAAAATAAGGTAATTAAACGCGATAAATACCCGTTAAATAGTGTTTATAAATATGTGTTCAGATCGCGTAAGTTTAAAAATATTTATTGCAAGACATCTCCTCGCGTCTTGGTGTGAACTCCAGTAAGGTAAAAAGGAAACCTTCTTTTTGGATAACACCATACATGCAGGATGCACCCTTGTCACTGATGTCAGTGCCAACTCGTAAACGCGAGGTAAGTCTCGTAAGGCAGGGTCCGGAAGGTCAGGGAAGTTCGATATTCCACAGACTGGGCACAAATATTGACACTACCAGCCGGGACGCAGTGTATCGCCCGGACATACTCGCTTTCCTTCCATTTTGTTAATCTGGAAACATACGGGTTCGATTTATAACCGTGTTTACTTCATGGATTTTCAGATAAAGATACACACATACTACTTGTCGGTATGTACACTGAAAATACGTGCTGTAGCTCAATATTGTAAAGTCATAACAAAGAGATGGTGCGCGAAAATCAAACTTTTATATCTACAACTAGCAGCGTCTCACGGTTTCACCCGCGTAGTTACCGTTCCCGTGGGAATTCCAGGATAAAACATAGCTTATGTCACTCCCTGAAAAGTAAGCTTCTAATGGTGAAAGAATTTTGGAAATCGGTCCAGTAGTTTTATGTTTATTCGTGACATACAAAAATACATACAAATCTGCCCTCTTGATAATATTGGTGTAGATGTGTAATACACATTAGGTTGTTTTAATCAGCGTGTGATCAGAATTAGCCGGAACCTTGCCGAAGTAAATATTTAACATTTTTCTTACAATCAAATGTCCAATCGTTTTTGTTACAGTTTGAAACAGTTCTATCCCATTCTGAACACGCGCGGTGTTTTTGCTCATTATTGTAAATTCATGACAAAGTATGTACAAAAAGAAAATTAAATCGAAGTTTATTCAGGGAAGGGACAGTTTTATTTTAAAATCTCTTTTATAAAAAATGCGTCTTTTTCCGCAAATACCACCGTTGTTGTGATTGTTTTCATTAACTCTCGTCAAAAAACGTACTAGTAGTCGTCAAAAACGACAGCAAAATTATAATCACCAGAGCATTTATTTGCTCTGGTGATAGTCTGACGAAAATTAAAAAAAAATATTTAAAATAATTTTGTCTTTCTCTGGTGAAAGTCATCGGGGAGAGAAGGAGTACTATTTATCCCGAAAAAAAACGAGCAAAGCAACGGGCGGCTGCTGGTTATTAGATTGCACGGTAGGGCATTTGGACATGTCTAATATTCATTGTGTAAGTAATAAACCATCTTTATTAACAAAGAAAATTACAATCAAATAAAATAATAAAGTTAAAACTACAATTGACCTAATTGCAGACAGTTGTAAACAATCTTACTTAACAATCTATACAGGTAGTAACGGTATTTGTGTAATTATTCACTTTTAAATATATACGAATAATAATAATTACCTACCTTTATATAAAAATATATAAATAATGCTAGCCAAGCTTGCGTTATGGGTACTAGATGACTGATATGCATACATAATACAATACATTGCTTAAATAGATATTTTTAGTAATAAAAAGCGATCATCATTGAAGTCTGTGTGTTTACCACATGGTGGCTATCGAATCGACACCGTGACAGCTTGTGACAATATTCTTGCGAGACATGTCAACAACATATTACAATGACAAGCAATTTCCGAAATGAAAATATAGCATGTCGTAATTTTATTAATCGACCCGTAAACAGCAGACTGTATAAACATCTTTACACTTAATAACAATTAAGGGCCTATACTACCTACCTCAAATAATCTCTGTCATGGCTCCGGTGACATGACTCGATGACGTCACACCACTCACACACGTCCTAACAAGATGAACAAGAACAACAACATACACTGTAATGATCTCTGATTGGTGTGACGTCAACAGCGATGCAACCAAACGCAGAGCGTTTTTGGACACGTGATCTCATATCCTAAAATGTGTAATTTTAATCCCGTTTTTACTTAAATTAGGCATTTTTTGTATAAAAATCATACCTGATTACGCTTTGTTACGTTGTCACTAACTAGGATGCAAACAATTTGCAACTCTGAGATAGCAGCGCGTTTTTACTCAATGTTGCAACTTATTTTCAATGTAGTCAAATAGCCTATTTATTACTAAATAATTTCTATCTTATATTTTACTAATAAGTATCTACATATTAATTACTTACTAAATTACAAGTACAGTTACTGAAGTAATTCTATCTCACATAACCGACGAGAATTAAGAAGTTGAGATTCTCCCAATTGTTGTCAAATCAAATACGATGAAAATTTTACAATCACGCAAAAATAAATATACACTGCTCAAAATAAGTCCCTAAGCACAGAACTTCAAAAGAAAAGAAAAGAAAACAAACAAAAAAAGGTGCTACACGCATTTAAAATTGAAAAAGCCGAAAGGTCATGATTAAGTAAAGTTGTTTAAGCCCAGACAACACAATAAGGTGAACTCCCAGTGGAATTTATATAAACATCGTCGGAAACTACGCAACCGTTCTTTTCTTATTTTAGGGTTCTCAGTATGAGTTTGTACAATCCCAAGGAAAAGGTTTTCGTTAACTACCACTGGTTTGTAAAAGTTGTCAACGCTGTAGGTACTTCATCATCATCGTCATCAGATGATTCTAGCCCTTTGCTAGGTTGGTATGTTATTTATATGTTGGTGGTTATTTCGATTTAATGGGGTAATTTTTTTTTAATTTGACAGATCATCATTATCATCAGCCTATATTAGTCCACAGCTGGACATAGGCGTCCCCTGATGAGCACCATAGCGTCCTGTCTTCAGTTCAGCTTGCCGTATCCAGCATTTGACAAATAGCTAGGTGAAATTTTTCGTTCTGATTTTGAAAGGATTTTTTTTATCTTGCACGTAAAAAATACATTTTACCTAGCTTTTTATCGTAGGTTACTATTTTGTGAAAGAAAAATCTCTACCTACCTATTTAGGGTGGTATTCGTCGAAAGATAATTAGACAATTAGCAGTTCGGTTAACTTTACCTTATAAAGTATGAAAGCTTCTAGCAAAAACGTCAATTAAGGCGACGTGGGTTGGCGCGAGGTTTTTTTTGTGGTTTTTAGTATTTTTCTGCGTTCCACAAGAAATAAAATCAGGAGAAAATTAGTTTATCGCAAATCGTAAACAATTTTCTATGATCTCATGATAAAACCAACTTCGATTCACTGGTATTTTTGGAACATTTGGTACCTATAATAAGAAATTATGTGCTAAAAATCAACATTTTCCCAAATGCTCCTATAATACAAATGAATCAAAGGAGTTTAATCATGACTTCATAAAAAATGGTTAACGATTTGCGGCAAATTACTTTTCCGCTAGTTTTATTGCTTGTGGAACAAAAAAAAAACAGTAAAACCACAATAAAAATGTACCTACCTCGAACCAACCCACTTCGAACCACCTCAGCAATGTGAATTGTGAAACTACAATTGCGAAAACGGACTAAACGGATTGTCCATTGTGTTTTCGAAGAACATGCCTTAGTTTACAAAAATAGTACGTACAATAAAGAATGATTGTGTAAACAAAATAAATTGAACCCTATGTCTAAGACTTCAGTACTCCAACTTTTCCTTATTTTTTCCTTTATTTTCACCAAGTAGATTCCCTCTGCAAATATCTAAGGAGATTCGGGTAGGTAAGCCTTTAATTTCTTATCGCAGTTTACACAAAGATTTTACGGTTGAAAAGTTTACAAGCGCTCTTTGAATAATACATCTAACGACTTCTTTATTTTGTGGTAACGTCTTGGTATTTTAGGAGTTTATTTTTTTATCGCGAATTCTCGCGGTTGTTATTGGACAAATGATTCGTCCAATTAGGACCCTGCTTAGGACCATACTTCTCTCAGGACCATGTTTCCACGTTCAATCCTACGATCCTATCCATCCACGGTTGTCTGGTAGAGATCGCTCCTGAGCGATAAGACCGCCAATTGTCACATTTTTCTTATTTACTCCATTTTATCTTTGTTTGTTATTTTTAAGTTATGTGTGCAATAAAGCATTTTCTGTCTATCTATCTTTCCCTCAGGACCATGTTTCCTTTAGGACCATACTTCCCCTATCGATCAGCACTCTCATCCACTGCTGAACGAGTCTCCCCTAAACAAGGGGAGGGGATTGCAGGCAAATTGGCTATCGCAGTAAGGGTGTTAAAAATACACAGAAGGAACTGCCGTTTCCTTGGTAGTTTCCTTTAGTCGGATTTTACGACATCCACGCCACGTGTTGATTTAAAAAATACTAAATTCAGAACTCAAAAATGCTTTATTTCCATAAATACAAAAATGTACACTTAAAATAGGTTAAATTCTTATAATAAAACATTGACACGGAAATATAGTGATATTTTTGATTTCTGTCGTTTCGGTATGTAGACTAAAATATAGAAGCGACGAAGAAACCTTTAGCCTTTAACCTTTAGCAAAACCCGTCCCAAGCTGTTTTATCTTCTAGTCTAGATAATCTTATATTTTGTAGTAAGCCTTTTTGCACAGAAAGGTTTGACAATATCTTTTTTTTCTTTTATTGATAGTTTTTGCAACTTACCAGGAGTTTTCTAATAAACCATTTTTTTATTAAATCTAGAAGTGCCCTAAAAATTCTTATAAAATTAAAATTTTCAAGTTACGCGCGTAACTTGGCGAAAACGCTGTTACGCTTTTTTCAATTTTTTTCCCTCAATACTAATAATATTTGTTGTTTTTTCTTATATAGTAGAGTAAAATACCCTATTGTGAAAAAGAACTATTATAGTTACTTTGTGAACAGAAATTCAATTGAGCGAATGACTATACCCTGCAAATGACGATTGACCATTTTTTCTCTATCATTATGTAGGGTTGTCACCTTATAAATGAAACGAAAAAATTTTAATATGGATTTTCTTTATACGTGTAAGTTTTATTCGAACGAAACGGTGAAACATGTGAAATCCATACTAACATTATAAATTCTAAAGTAACTCTGTCTGTCTATCTGTCTGTCTGTCAGTTACCTTTTCATGTCTACATGACTACTTGAAAAACTCGTGCAAAGCCGCGGGCAATAGCTAGTGTTATATATGCGAAGAAAAATGCAAGATCGGATTTCCTGATAAAATTAGTTCGAATTCAAAATTAGGAACTAAGAAAGTTTTAAAAATAATTTAATTTAAATAATTTATTCTCATAGCGACTAAAATTTTACGGACATTCTGCAATGTTTTTGCCATTGGCAACCCTGTAAAAACCAGTTGAAGGGATCCAATTTGTGGACTTCTAATAGAAAATGAGGGTTCTACCAATTTTTGCTGGCGATATTAATAACGTGTGAAGACGAACTTCTTCGTGAAGATTTATCCACTCATATATTTAAAACCCAAGGAAATCTTAACATATAAAGGAACAAGCGATTTTCTGGGGACAACGCCCAGCCCAAACCACTGAAGCTAGAAAGCTGAAATTTAGAGGGTAGGTTAGGTACCTCTTTATATATAAAATACAAAAAAAAATCTTTTACAATACAATACAATACATAAACACTTTATTGTACACCAGAAAAAGAACATTACATGAGACAAGTACAATGGGCGGCCTTATCGCTTAGAAGCGATCTCTTCCAGGCAACCTTTTAAGCAACCTTTTAGATCTAGAACGAAATAAAAATCAGTCAAATTCGAAACGAGATCGGTTATGTTTTAGATAAAACGTTTTTGGGTAACTTACTTAGCCACTGAATCACCTGCCTTCTACTACGTGGCGGACTTTATGCGAAATAACATTGAATTTCTTCATAAGACACCCTTTATAAGTACATAAGCTCCTACACGTTGTACCAAGGTGACTACGGCGAAATGTCGCCACAAATCCGGGCTCCCCGTAAGTGGTCAGTTTTCTGGCCCATTTCACGTGGCAATGTGACGTCATGTCAACCAAATTACCCTTGTGGGCTGGCTTTTCAACCTAGATTTCACATGTGAACTTTGTGGACTAAAAATTCGTATTAGTCACTGTGCGTCTAAACGTTTGTTTTGTTGTTATAAATAAATATATTTCTATTCAGGCTGTTAGGGTACTCGCTACTTCAAAGCGAATTTCTCAAAAAAAAAACAGCACCTAAATCATCAACGAAGCATTTGATTATAATTTCTTTTGTAAAAAATCTTCGCTGGTGTTACTTTTGTCTCTAATTTCAAGACATTTTTTTCTCATTCTCATCACGTTTCTAAATTATTTGTCGAGCGTTCGACATTACTCCATTTTCGTTTGAATCCATTGTCACGCGCTCACCGGATATCCCCTATTACAAATCCTCTCGTATTTTGGACCTTTTAGGGTACCTGAAAATAATAGGTATGAGAATAAGGTGTTCATCCGTTGTTGTATCCTATGCCGGCATACAGCAGTATGACATTAGCATCGGAGAATTAGAATGACAACCAGGGCGATTTTGAATTTTTGTCCGTTAAAAAAAGTGAAGTTCAAAAAATATGTTTATTTGTTTATTTCGACTCAAATCTTATACAACTAAACAGTAGGTGTCTAAAAATTAAAGTTGATATAGTACAACATTTTTTTATTTATTTATTGAAATATCTAACAATCCGCGCACTAGGCGTAGCCTGTATCGCGCGGAATTGAATACAGATTTCTGATAGAACAAATCCTCAGCTAAAGTCTTGCCTTTAGCTTTAACAAAAGTAATGTTATAATATTATACTTACATGTTAATTAAGTAAAGTTTTACTGTCTAGATCTAGTAGGTACATGAACTAAAAATTAATACTATAATAAAAATGAGAAAAAAATTAATAATATTAAGTTACCCAGAGTACTATAATAAATAAAAACCTTAGAATAATAAGTTGTTACTGAAATTGATTCTAAGATCTGCTAAAAGCAGATATCACACAACCCAACGTTGCCTTTAACATATTACGTCCTGCATACATGCCTCAATCCGTTAAAAGTGACTGCCGTAGTTAAAAATCGGTTAGGAGATCATCATTATCATCAAACTTATCTCATTTCGGGTCCCAGGGAGTCGCCTTGAATTTTGAATTCAAAATAATAAAAAGTAGATTATTTAAAAGTTTAAATGAAGAGGTAAAAGAACCCAACACGCAAGTCAGACTCGCACTTGCCTGATTTATTCTTAGCATACGTTTGCGGAAGGTTTTGTACGAGATTTCTTTCTTACAAATCATCGGAAGTATAAAATGGTGCCTTTGAATTGTTTTAGTACGAACAATCGAAGTCCAACAATACGGGTTATTGAAATGAAATGAAAGGTTTAGATGTCTTAGTCCACAACACATGGAAGTAGGTGTGTTAGAGGTACCAGGGAGATGATAACTCTACAATAATCTGATCGTAACTATTTATTATTAGAATCAAACACGAAGGCATAACGCGGATGATAAGAAATCATGACAAATATTGTCCCGTTGTTTACTTAGAATATTCATGAGATATAATGACAGTAAGTTAGGTAACCTTGACATATAACGCTTAGCCTGATTAATACATTGTACCTTAATCTTGAGCATTACAAAAAGGGAGTTAATGGAATGTGTAAGAACTATGTAACACAAAAATCAAGACTCAACTACGATTCTTCACTGATAATGAATACTACATTGTACATTGTAGGTAAATCCTGGCCTCTCGCAAAAGTTTGTCTACTAAGCCAAAATAAATAATAAACAATATAAATTTTTGCTGGTTATTTCTATCAAAGCAAACATTCTCGTAGCCCTTTCGTAGCTTGCTACGGCGCGCCGTAGCCGAAGACCACCTACCCCGTAAAACTCAAAGTTTTGTCCACTAAGCGAAAATGAATGCATACATCCAGAGTACAAATTATGTGCAATGTCTGCTAAATTAATATACTAAATTAATAATAATAAATTTATAAATTTTCCTATAATTTGTATCAAAGCCAACATTCTCGTCGCTCGTAGCTTTCTACGGCGGTGCAGCCCAAACGCACCTTCCTCTTAGTAAGCTTTGAACCCATGCACTATCAAACTGAAAGTAGAGGCTTTTTCTCCTAAGCAAAAATGAATATGAACAGATTATATTCAAAATTATGCAGAGAGGTGTATTTTCTTATCATTTGAATCAAACAAAAATATCGTAGCTCCGTCGTAGCTTGCTACGGCGCGCCGTAGTCAAAGCGCACCTACCACATAGCAAGCTACAAATCCATGCACTAACAAACCGGAAGTCGAAGCTTTGTCTACTAAATTGAATTATGAATGACATAGGTTACCTTTATACTTCGACCTTTATACTGGCTAACTTTTTGACATGACCTAGTTATTACGACCATGCCAAAAAGTTAGCCAAAACACACGTTATTTATAAGTACGATCTCCGCAAACGTACCAAGAAAAATCGGTGATATTTTTCTTCCACTAACCTTGGTACCTATCTATACTTTAAGCACACTTTAGGGTTCCTTTCTGGAACGATTTCAGTAGTCGGATATTATCGTAAAACTTTATTATTAGTTTTCATGGTTTCAAAGGTTATTGTGGGTTCTTGTGTAACTTCAGCCATAAATATAAAGCTGCACTTGCGTTTTGAAAAGCATTCAAGGTGGTTCGACGCAGGTTGGCGAAAGACTAAGTTTGTTTGTGGTTTCTTCGTTTCACAAGCAATAAAACCAGTGGATAAGTAATTTGCCGCAAACCGTGAACTATTTGCGATGAATACTTGTTAAATCAACTTCGTATCACTGGTATTATTGAAGCATTTGAGAAAATGAGAGATTTCGTGCTAAAAATCATATGCTTCCCATAATACAAATGAATCAAAGTCGGTTTTATCATGATCGAACGAACCACCTTAAGAAATACGCTAATCTTAGGACTACTTTCATAGGACTCAATGTCATTTATATACATACAGGATGTTCAGTTTCAGGACTTATAGGATTTTTTGAGAGGTGCTTCGGGTTCGTCTCACTTGCTTCGGATCGTTCCCGGATCGTCCCAAAGTACCAGGAGTTCAGAAGTTCCTTGGATACAGGACCTCAACACTAATATGCAATTTAAATTTTATAGCAGCTTATTAATTCCCAGATCGTCCCCAAGTACCAGGGGTTCAGAAGTTCCTTGGATATAGGACCTCAACACTAATATGCAAATTACATTATATAGCAGTTTATTAATTCTCAGATCTTCCCAAAATACCAAGAGTTCAGAAGTTCCTTGGATATAGGACCTCAACCACTAAGATTGCATTTACGTAGGTGAGGTAAAATATTATTATTTACTTGATGATTCCGTCCAATTCCGATCGCGCGCGGAATATACCTGTTTATACCTAAGTAACAACGTAGCAGCTTAGTTGTCTCCTTGAATTTAAGACTTAAGGTACTAGCGAGGTACCATAAAGCACTTAAACCGACGGTAATCGCCTGTAACAGCACATCAACTCAAGCTCTGCGCTATTGGGGTCAAATGATGCTTTGTAAAATTACAGCCATTATTATTCACTAGCAGCGCCTCGCGGTTTCACCCGCGTAGTTCCCGTTCCCGTAGGAATTTCGGGATAAAAAGTAGCCTATGTCCTATTCCAGACTATAATCTATCTCTGTGCCAAATTTCATCCAGATCCGTTTTGCCGTTCTGGCGTGATAAAGGAACAAACATCCATCTATCTATCCATCCATCCATCTAAACTTTCACGTTTATATTAGTGAGATGAGTTTTTTTTAAGATAAAATAAGTACTTACTGTGTTACTGTGTGTGTGTGTGTGTGTGTGTGTGTGTACTTGTTGCATGGCGCTCTCAGTGTCAAGGTCGAGTGTTGTGGTGTCCTGATGATGTCTCGTGGAGAGACGAAACTAGTTGACGTCTTGCTTTGATAGACAACGGCAGAGTCCCACCAGAGATGTTGCCACTCCGAGCTAGAGTGGCAACATCTCTGGTGGGACTCTGCCGTTGTTGCATGGCGCTCTCAGTGTCAAGGTCGAGTGTTGTGGTGTCCTGATGATGTCTCGAGGAGAGACGAAACTAGTTGACGTCTTGCTTTGATAGACCAGGTATTTTTCCATTTTGTAGTTGGCGTCGTTTTCCTCTACAACGCGGACTACCTTTTGTTAGAACTTATCGGAGAAGGTTTTTTCGCGGAATTGTTACTAAATATTTTCATCCTTATATTAGGGTTGCCCTAGTCACGCAAAAAGGCCCACCAGATGTGTGTGTGCCACCACTGTGGCCTAGTTGCGGAAACCAGTCCAGAAACCAGTAGGATAATACATGTCAAGAAATATCATAACAGCTGCTGTATAAGGGTAATGTCATTTATAAACTAAAATATAGCTAAGGTTTTTTGTTATGGTGCTTACCCGCACTTTGGGAGCCACCGGCGCTATAGTCCGTAAGAGGTCCCAAAGATTTTCGGTTGAACCGACTAAGGATTTCGTGGCTTAGTTGGTTAGAGCACACCCGTACTAAGTGCTCGGAGGGACGCGGAACGCGCGCGCCTAGAACCGCACTCACCCTGAAGAAGTCCCTTGTTAAGGGATGAAACGTTGGTGTTCTTCCAACACAAATAAGGTTCGTAGTTAACCCGCTTACATCCGTAATGAACCCGTACTAAGGATGGGGCGCGGGTTCGAGTCCCGCCGAAACCGAAAATTTTTGAGAACTTATTTCATTGCTTAAAATAAAGCTACTTGTAGCTACAATAAAATAAAAAATGATTAACAAAAAGAAAATGTCACATTGCCATAGTAATAAAATATATTTATGCTGCTGTAAAGGGAACACGGATCTTAGCAAGGGTAAGATAAAGTGTTATTTTATGTCTTTGTGTATTGTTGTCCATCGAAAAAGCTGCGGAACTCATGTTATTTTATCAAGACTCTCTCTTATCCACTTTATTGTATTACGAGTATTTTAGACGGCCGCGGCAGAGAGACATTATGGTAATATACGCAACGTAATGTTCAATGCCGACCTCAGAGCGTCAGACATATTTCCTACCATTTTTTTACGAAGACTAAGTCAATATTATTTTTCCATATTCCCGTTTGTTGAAGTTAACTTTTAGTAGCCCGCTGTCTAATGGAGTTTTACTTGTTATGATTAGGGTTCAGTGGTCAAACGGAAGTCAATACAATGATTATTTAGAATATTCAGATAGTTGGATGGATATGTTTCTGTTAAGTGTCTTCACGCCGCGCTGAAAGAATTAATAAATAATTAATAATTCATCTATAGATTTAAGTGTAAATATTAGGTAGTTGTAATTATTATTGTATTGTATATTATAGTTATTATGGAAATAAAGTAAAAAATATGGTACCTGTTAAATCTATAGACTTAGTTTTTATTCAAAACTAGTCTATAGAGACTAGTTTTTTAATATTTTTTACATAATTTATTATTTTTATTGTCTGTCAGCTCTGGTTTTTAGGGTAATAATCTCCAAGAAAACAGGTTATTGCCCTGTATTATAATGGCAAATCTTGCAACTGAATTTAAGACCAGTAATCAGAAACCGTTTCAGGTGAAATTTGGCAGAATTATGTATATTCGGTGACGAAACGGCACCACCGAGCATGTCCGATATAAGACACCATTGGCCTGGTCATGGAACTTTTGACTAAAACATTGTTAAAAAATGTTGCTTTTAACTTAGGTATGTTTGATGATTACCAGTGCAGCCGGCTCTTATCTTATGACGGATCTAAGTTATTGTTTAAGAAATGAAATAAGTACCCAAAATTTTTCGGGTGTGTTCTAACCAACTAAGCCACGAAACCCTTAGTCGGTTCAACTGAAAATCTTTGGGACCTCTTACGGACTATAGCGCCGGTGGCTTTTTTGGTTTCTTCAACTTATTTCATTTCTTAGACATACCCAAAGTGCGGGTAAGCACTATAACAAAAAACTTATTGTTTAAGATCCGTTTGGAGGTTTTCAAATTTCAATAAAATTATATTGAACAAAACTACTATCTATATACTAATATCATATACTATATATATAATCTAATAAAAAAAAAAAATCTAATAAAAATAAAATATATATAATCTATATACTATCTATTATAAAACTATAAAACACTAAAAACGCCATCGAACAGTGAAAAATAAACCGGGAAATATACCTTGTGAAAAAAGTTACGATCCAAAACACTTTACCAAAAGTCGTTACAAGTGGACATCGCTCGCGCCGACGCGGTGAGTCACCGCGCCAGCTGAGCCCGATAGGCCTAAACCGCCGCCGACGGACATCGCTCTATTCTGTATTCTACAAACGCAAGTACTTCCACATCTACAAAAATGAACTGTGCTGCATGTAACAGACAGATAGGACGAGCAGACCTGCTACCTTGTTCGTCCTGCAAGATAACCTATCATTACCAATGCTTAAACATTCAAACAGCGACCTACATAGAAAATAAAAGATCATTGTACAGCTCTTGGTGCTGCCCTGGATGTGAAAATGTTACTAGGCGCATTCGAAGTGATGATACACCAACTAGAAGGCAAAACGAGTCCAAATTAAATGACACGACTATGTCAATAGATGACTACGGACAGCACGATCAAAGTATACTCGGTAATACAATTGGATTAAGCACAATACAAAGTAAAGACAAAAACCTCTGTCAACCAAGCAAAGAAACTATAGATATTGATAGATTCAAGCAGCTACTAGATACAACATTGGAAACCCACAAACGGGATATAATATCCGAAATGAAATCCACTCTCCAGAAAGAAATTAACTCGGCAATACATAAACTTAGAGAAGAACTCACACAAAACACAGACAAACTACAGGAAGAACAAATAGTTATTAAAGAAGACATTAAAACACTCCAGAAGAAAATTGAAAAATTAGAAACTGAACGGAATGTCCTAAAACTAGAAATAGAACAAATAGTTCAAGAAAATTTCAGACAAAACACGCAAACGGGCAAAGATGAAAACAGAACAATTGTAATCTACGGAATTAACGAACATTATAACGAACACGAGAATGACCTGGAAGGAAAGGTAGTGCACGCTTTCATGTCCATCATGAACATAGACCTCACGGGCTACGTTGAAGCTATCTCAAGACTGGGCAAAAGAGGCAATAGAAGGCCTATAATGGTAGAACTGATAAGCAAACGAATGACCAACTACATACTAACCAACGTAAGACAATTCAAATCTACTGGACTATACGTGTCTAAACTCCTAGACCAAGAAACCCTACAGGATAGAAGATCCCAACGCGCGAACAGAACCTATGCTTCGACATCTCATGCGGAACGGTCTGACAATATAGCAAAAGGGACGCTAACACAGGGAAACAAATCATACTCCAATATACCTACGCCGCCAACAAGCGGCCGGCCCACGAACCCTGTATCACCGACAACATCGACACAAAATAGCCGAAACCCTAGCGGCACATTCCACAAACAAATCGGAGGTACCTTTCGATTTTAATATTCTTGTCCAAAATGTACAGAGCATAAAAAATAAAATTAGTACCATTGAAAGCCTACTGAAAAATTTGCCGTACCAACTATTATGCCTCACTGAAACATGGATCCAAGAGAACCAAAAAAATTTTATTAGAGTAGAAGATTTCGAATTCGCCGCCTCATTTAACAGACAGAACCACCGTGGAGGGGGTGTGGCCATCCTCACAAGAAGAGGCCTCGTCTACAAGGAACTTCCAGACTTCTCAAAATTATCAGTAGAATCCATAATCGAGTGTTGCGCAATTGAGCTCAAATCAATTAATACTATAGTTATTGTTATTTACAGACCTAACAGAAACATTGAAACATTTTTTAATACCTTAAATGAAATTCTAACGTTAATTAACCAAAAGTATGTAAACAGAAATATTTTAATTACAGGAGATTTTAACATAGACTGGTTATCAAAATGTAAAGAAGCTAGAATACTGACCGACAAAATGTACGAATATAACCTCCATCAAATTGTAAACTCCCCGACCCGTGTTACCCAAAATACTTCGACATGCATTGACCTACTATTCACAAACTTAAAAAACGGTTCTATAAAAGTCGAAAACAACGGTATTTCTGACCACTACTGTCTCACCTACATACACCAATCGCTAAAACCCAAACTTAATACAAAACTTACCTATGTACAAAAAAGAATATTTGACGAAAAAAGTATAGACCAATTTAAATTAGACTTAACAAATATTGACTGGAATAACATACTAATTAAAGACGAAAATGTGAACGAAAACTATGACTTATTTAGTAAAACTTTAAAAAAATATCTTGACATGCACTTCCCAATAAAACGACTCAAGCTGACCAATAAATCAAAAACCACTTACCTAACTAAAGGGTTGAAAATATCTTGCCAACACAAAAGAGCGCTAAAAATTATCACCACACAAACTAAAAATACTATTATCAAAAACCACTATAAAACATATGAAAAACTCCTTAAAAAATGTATAAAACAGTCTAAAAAATTAAACTTTATAAATAATATGCGCAAATCTACGAATAAAACAAAAACTATGTGGCAAACGGTCAAACGCATTACTAACCCACAAAACTTCTCTCAACCGCATAAAAACATTGTCCTCTCGGTGAACAATCAACGGTTTGATTCACCTCAATTAGTAGCAAACCAGTTTAACGAATACTTTGCATCAGTCGGCGCATCTCGTCCGGGGTGCAATGGGCAAGCGTGCGGTCGCCCGGTGCAGTCGCCCGCTACTAATTCAATATATCTCAAACCTGTTTGTGCTCGCGAAATTATAGGCATAATTAAGAACTTAGAAAATAAATCCAGCTTCGGCGCGGACGAGATTCCTCCTACGCTGGTCAAGAAATGCGCTTACGAACTTTGCAACCCATTGACAACTCTAATAAATCAATCGTATGACCAAGGTACTTTTCCGAATAGCTTAAAAATGGCAAAAATTAAACCTGTTCTCAAAAAAGGCGGGAAACAAGACAATCCTTCTAACTACAGACCAATAGCTCTCTTGTCGACCATATCTAAAATATTTGAAAAGACTATGGCAAATCGGATTTATAACTTCTTAGAAAAATATGACATTCTTGACAATTGCCAATATGGTTTTCGGAAAAACCGCTCCACCACATTAGCAGTCTTTAACTATTTACAGAAAATATACGACATAATAAATAATAAGAAATACGCTTTAGGGATATTTTTGGATATGACAAAAGCCTATGACAAAGTAAGCCATACAATCCTTCTCCGTAAATTATATGAGTATGGAATTCGAGGTACTGCGTACAGATGGTTCCAATCCTATCTAAATGACCGACATCAATACGTAGAAATAATAAACCATGACATAAACAACGAAATAGAAAATAATGTAAAATCTGACATAAAAATAGTAAACAATTCAATTCCCCAAGGATCAGTTCTTGGAAGCCTACTTTTTTTATTATATATTAATGATCTGCCTAAATCAATCAATACCACTACTATTTTATTTGCTGATGACGTATCCCTCCTCTTTTCTAGTGACTCATCAATCGACTATTTACACATAAACACTGTATTTAATGAATGCCTCTCATGGCTAAAAGACCACAATTTAGAAATTAACCTACTTAAAACTAAATTAACCCAATTCAGGACATATAAAAGAACCCCCCTCAACCTAAGCGTAGTATCAAAACACCTTTCCATAGACGTAACAAATGAATTTAGCCTATTAGGAATAACACTTGACACAAACTTAAATTGGAAGGCCCATGTACAGAAAATTAAAACTAAACTATCACAATTCGTTTACGCCCTTAGTATTTTAAAAGCCAATACTAACTACGAGACCGCTTTGTCTGCGTATTATGCGTATGCCTATAGTTGGCTGAATTATGCCATAATTTTATGGGGTGAAAGTGTAGAATTCGAACAACTATTCGTTATGCAAAAGAAATGTGTAAGAATTCTTACCAACACTAAACCACGGGATAGCTGTAGGCCGCACTTCATCAAGAACAAAATTCTGACATTACCATCCATTTATATTATGCAAGCCTCATTATTTGTTAGGAAAAATAAACATTTTTTTAAAACCAAGCAGGACTGTATTATTGACTATAATGGACGGCATAAAAATAAGCTCGTAGTACCTCCAACAAAACTTAAACTTGTTAGTCAAAGCCCATATCATAGATTGGCAAAAATATACAATAAAATACCTGAAAATTTAAAAAATGAAGAAAAAGATACGCTTTTTTGTAAGAAACTAAAATTATTTTTATTAGAAAAATGTTACTATTGTGTTGACCAATTCGCTACTGACAAACTAAAATGACGTGACCTTATGATGAAACAATGACTAGCTGACCATTCTGGCTTCTAAATTCAAAATTCAATTCAATTTAATTAATTATATTTATTATGTATTGCATGAAATTTATGTTATTGTAAAATTCCATTTGACAATGTAAAAACAACTGTTTTGCAGTGCCCTTCCAGGGTGCATGTATGTACCTAGTGATAACCAATTACCTTAGAAATAAGATGGAATGTACCTACATGCAAGCAAAAATAAATGAAATATGAAATATGAAATATGAAAATGACGACATCATGACGACAAGATTGTATGATAGTAGGTAAAAAGCCTGCCATTGTTTAGCAGGATTCATTTGTCAATGACAATTGATCTGACGAGTGTGTGTGTGTGTGAGTGACGAGTGACCCTGAAAGAAGGTTGATAAAATAAGTACTTACTGTGTTACTGTGTGTGTGTGTGTGTGTGTGTGTGTACTTGTTGCATGGCGCTCTCAGTGTCAAGGTCGAGTGTTGTGGTGTCCTGATGATGTCTCGTGGAGAGACGAAACTAGTTGACGTCTTGCTTTGATAGACAACGGCAGAGTCCCACCAGAGATGTTGCCACTCCGAGCTAGAGTGGCAACATCTCTGGTGGGACTCTGCCGTTGTTGCATGGCGCTCTCAGTGTCAAGGTCGAGTGTTGTGGTGTCCTGATGATGTCTCGAGGAGAGACGAAACTAGTTGACGTCTTGCTTTGATAGACCAGGTATTTTTCCATTTTGTAGTTGGCGTCGTTTTCCTCTACAACGCGGACTACCTTTTGTTAGAACTTATCGGAGAAGGTTTTTTCGCGGAATTGTTACTAAATATTTTCATCCTTATATTAGGGTTGCCCTAGTCACGCAAAAAGGCCCACCAGATGTGTGTGTGCCACCACTGTGGCCTAGTTGCGGAAACCAGTCCAGAAACCAGTAGGATAATACATGTCAAGAAATATCATAACAGCTGCTGTATAAGGGTAATGTCATTTATAAACTAAAATATAGCTAAGGTTTTTTGTTATGGTGCTTACCCGCACTTTGGGAGCCACCGGCGCTATAGTCCGTAAGAGGTCCCAAAGATTTTCGGTTGAACCGACTAAGGATTTCGTGGCTTAGTTGGTTAGAGCACACCCGTACTAAGTGCTCGGAGGGACGCGGAACGCGCGCGCCTAGAACCGCACTCACCCTGAAGAAGTCCCTTGTTAAGGGATGAAACGTTGGTGTTCTTCCAACACAAATAAGGTTCGTAGTTAACCCGCTTACATCCGTAATGAACCCGTACTAAGGATGGGGCGCGGGTACTTATTTTCCTTTAGCGTTGTATTATGGGTAAGTATCTAAAAAAAATAGGACGTTGATGGGTTTACATATTTTTCGCGGTTCTTTTCCCTAAATATTTTCAATATCATGATCTGATTGCCCCCCCTATTTTTCTGTAGTATAATACACCTTGTATTAAAATATCTGTAAATTTAAGATTCAGTGACAAAATTATGCCATCGAAGACGCGCCTCATACACATATCAAAATATTTGAACGATTTATTTCGATAGACCACTATTATTTAGGGAGAATTATACTTAATTTACTTTACCCTTGTGTTTAGCATTATTATCATAAAATGAATGTGGAGGAGTACCTGAAAATGAAGACTGGACTCTCGATGCGCGTCCAAAAGCTGGACTCTCGCCATAATGTGAGCTTTAATTCATTTATGGTCAGAGTTCCAACTGAACATCTGTCGACCTACTTAAGCGCAGAGTTTTGGCCGAAAGGTGTTAAGTTCCGACGGTTCACTGGCCGCCTGCAAGGAGACACCGCACGCCGAGCACCATCGTCAGCTGACACCCTGATTGCGTCACGTCTCGCCGTCAAATAACGCGTCTTTAATTTTAGTTTTTAATATTGTATGTATGTTAGTTTTAAGGTATATATTACTATGGACCGTAGAATAAGTTAAAATAAGATCTGTAACTGTTCTATAGTCTGAAATAAATTATTATTATTATTATTAAAATCCTTTATCAACACTTACACTACAGAAGTCGTGTCAAACATCCAAACTCCGTCCGACGGGACGACGCGACGACACTAATTCTCACATTTTTCCTGTCTCTAAAATCTGACGTCAGCTATCTCAGTTTACGAACTCCTTTCTTTTTCCCTTCAACGGAGGTAGGTAAATCTACCCTATTCACTTAAGGCTGTGATATGGGTCAAACTAGCGCCGCCACCTATTTTATCTTATAATTACGTTGAACAAAGAAAATTTCATATTTTTCGAAGTTTCCTTTGTTCAACGTAATAATGGTAATAATAAGATAAAATAGGTGGCGGCGCTAGTTCGACCCATACCACAGCCTTAATTGGTGCTTGCTATAAGTAAACCCACCCTATTCACCATTGGTTCTTGTTACAGTAGTAAATAAAAATGGGGGTGTGTATCCTACTCCTTCATCTGCACTAAAACGAGTTTGGTTATCCAGTGAGCTTTATAGCTACTTACTCCGTTCAGAAGCGCAGAATCTTCCTCGGATCGTATTTGTCTCTGGAGTAAACTCGGGTGGTTGAGAAGTTCGTTGTTATTCCCTCGCATTCCACGACTACGTGGGAAGATTTTGAAGGGGTGGTAATAAGTGTGTATACTGTTTGTCAACACACTGTGATAGATCTATTCACGTCAATGTATTGTGTTCGAAACGATGAGAGCTGAACTTTCAGAATTCGCTTGGCAAAGGAATGAATAGTAAACATTCAAACCCACATTCGAGAACAATAGACTCGAATATTAATTATAACATCAGCGGATAGAAATCTCGTAATTATTATGTTAGAATTAATTTTGATAAATGGAAAACACAAGTTTTACCATTAAAACACTATTTAAAAGCCAAGCGCTTATCAGGGGGAGTCCTGCGTAGGCTGGAGATAGATCATTAAATCTACATAGATTTAATGATCTATCTCCAGCCTACGCAGGACTCCCCCTGATAAGCGAAAATACTAAGCTTTACATCAGGAACATCACATTAGGAATAACATCATACGTACATACGTACTAAGCTTTACATCCGGAACATCATATTAGGAATAACATCATACGTACATACGTATGATGTTATTCCTAATGTGATGTTCCTGATGTAAAGCTTAGTTTTTTCAATTCAAATAAAATTACATTCTATTAAAATAATAAAATAAAAAAGAAAATAACAATCAAATAATGGCTAATAATGCTGGCTTTTATTTTGGTCAGCGAATTGACTAAGTGCTCCTCGTGAGCCAATGGTATTAATAAATAAATTGAAATTGAATTAGCATTGCCATTCAACGTGGCAATGTTGCCAGCATTCTGGACACTCGACCTTCTGGTGACGGCTTAGATTTTTAGAAAATAGTTATAATTGTCAATACTAGTTGTAACTCTGTTATTGTATTTTCTTAGAGCTGACTGTATCACTTCATTTTAAAAATGGTTACGAGATGGAAGGGTTGCATCAGATGGGAAGAAGCCATATTTTAAAACATTTGATGTTGACCTGGGTCGGTCTTGGACCGTCCAGAACACAATGCTTAACAGTTTTTTTATAGGCAGAAATCCTATAGAGTAGTTTTTTTTTACATTATTAGTTAGATTAGGTTTTGTGGTTTTTTTACATTAATTATTAATTTTATTGTCTGCGAGCTCTGATCTTTAGGTTAATAATCTCCCAGATAAATTAAATAAGTGCTCTTCTAACGCACGAATTCTACAAGCATTATTATTTTCACTTTAGAGATAATTATCGAGACAATAGAAAGTACCATTAGAGCATTAAATATAATCTTAAAATTCTGGAATTCCAACATGATTATGTGAATAGTGTTGTGCGCAATTTAGATGTAAATTCGGCTTCTTCGTCATCATTTTGTCAAACAAAACACTAGGCTGGTAGTGTACCTAAAGTAGAAAAAAAACTAAAATTAATATTGTGCAAGCCTAAAGTAGTTTTTGCATAAAAAGATTTCGGTGACGTTTCGGTTTGACTATGATAGAAATTTCTTTTAATCAAATATTTTTTTAATAATTTTTGAATTGACTTTATCAAAGTAGGTGTTAGTCTTGTTCAAGTTGATCGTTTCGTGTCAGCGTGTAGTAAATAGTTGTATGTAAAACCCCCCAAAAAAAAAATTGCCTTTCTTTATTGCGTTATCACCTTTCTTCATTGCAGGGAAACCGAAACCGACGCCGAATTTATCCAACACTTCGTGCCGTAAAGGTGACGAGTGGTGACGCCATATTTGTTTTCAAGCCATTGCACCGAAGCTTGCCGAATTAGATTTTATTTTACTACCATTACATAAAACCACTTGCGTAGTTGGAAAGGGAGATGGGTCAATGATGATGACGATTTTGTCCTGTAGGTATTCGTTTTATTGGCTTACATCATCGGTATCGCGATTCCAGATCCAATCAAAACATATTCAAATCTGCCTGGAGGTCTGGAGGAGTCAACTCCTGAAATTTCTCAAGAGATGGTCCATAGTCTTCGTCCATTCGAACGAAGATGAACACCTGTTTTAACTTGAATCTATGAGTCCGAATATAAAACAAACGCACGAAAAAACGGACGACAAATTAAAAAAACCACAAAAAATAATCTCTCGCTAACACGAAACGATCCGCTTTAAAACGCAAGCCTTTTGTAAGGTGATGATGTTGTAAGTTACGATTTTAATTTACAATATTCGATTAACTGATTTATGTTTATTTTGCCGCCCGGCGAAACAGATTTTCTTTCGAGAACACGATTAGATTTGCTGGCTAGTGCGTACAAAAGCTCATAACTGTGGTCTCTCATAGGCCTGTAATAACATTATGCATTACAAAAGCTTTCTGCAAGGGTCGTTAAATGTAATTAATTCAGTTGGCAGGTGAAGGGTAAAGGATGCTACACACCACAGGAGCTCTAAGTGGTCGCGAGTAACAAAGGTAAATTAAACGAGATAAATTTCTGCTGCAACGCAGGTAATCTAGAAATATAATGGATCTTGTACATTACAGTAGCTGTAGCCCGCGGTTTCGCTTGCCTTTTCTCTGATTATAAAATATCCTCTTTGTAATTCCTCCGTCTCAGCATACAAACGATACATCCACAGCCTGAGGGTTGAATCCCGTGCCAACACAAAACCAACAACCTTTAGTAGGAACTGCTAAAATTCGTGGAAAAAATTACGTGATATTTGCCGAGACCACCCCACTCCCCCACGTAAGATTTGGTGAGATTTGGCTCGACCGCTTCCCCCCCTCTAAACACACGTAATTATTGGATGCCCCCTATCCATGTCCTCTTTCACACCATCCATCTTTACATCGGTCTTCCTCTCCCCTTGTATTCCTCCACATTCAAACCTAACCTAACGCTCTTCTCTTTACTTAGGACAGAAGACGTGGACAGAAGCTTATAGAAAAGTATATAGAAAGAAAGACAGGTCCATCCCTAACACGTTACTGCATCAGTTGTTTACACTCCATTGAATGGGGCTCCTTATGAACGTGGAATCTAGAACTGTATGTTAGAGTCACGGCTGCGGTAGGTATTCATACCTCATCTTATACCGGCCAGGGATAAGAGGCGATAAGATAGCGTGACACTATACATAATTAGAATCAGAATCAAATCACTGTCTACCAGAAACAGATAGAAAGATCTGTCTTGCTTTCTTGATTGAATTTTCCGTTTTCGATTATTTGTGCGTTAATACAGTGTCCGTAAAGGCGCTACTTCACGTACATTTTTCGCTTGCGGTGCTTTGCATGAGATTACCATTGTAAGCTGTCACCACAAACTTTTATATGAATAACGACTGACAAAATTTTTATTGTGAATAGGTATATAACTCAAAATCATATAAGTCTGTTAACTTAAAACAGTTGCTAAACAGTGTTACGATTTTTCACTCTGAGTTATGTCAATAGAAGAAGTCATAAACAACACGGCTTAGCAACCATTTAAGAATATAAGAGAATAAGTAAGAATAATAAATACGAGTTAATAACATAAGAATAAGAATTCTATACCTAAGTTATTGTTGTATTTTAATGGCATCTTTAATTGGCGGACTTATGTGAAATGCTTTGTGGTTCAACGTTGAATCAAAAAGGTATAAGATGATAATGATAGATAGATAATGACTTTATTTGCAACTTCAGACACACACATAAAAAATACAACAATTATACAGTACACTAGTAAAAACAAGCAATAATAAAATATAGTTGACATAAAAAACAACAATAATGAAATCTAGGTAAGGTGTCTATGTGTGCTGCAGTATGTCAAAAAAGCCTTGGCTCAGTGTAATATTTTGCTAAAGAAGCAAAAGCACTGATTTAAGATAAGGTGTAGTTTTGTACCGTGATCTCTTGCTCTATGCATCGTGCTTGATGTGTGTGTTCTTAATGGGAGCGCTCAGAGACGACACACATTATGTGAAACGATGCATTGTGGTTGTGTTTAAGTAAAATGGAACTGAATAAAAATGTTTATAATGGGTAGAGAAAAGTTGTGGTAGGAAATTACGGTTAAATACCCACTCATCGTTGGTTGCAGAATATTTTATTCGAATATGGTTTGTGGCTTATAATTTGCACCACCCCAACTCCTCCCGTGGGTGTCGTAAGAGGCGATTAGGGGCATACACCGGGGCGGGCAGCAGCGCCTCTTGCAGAATAGATCTACTACCGAACTGCAATCCCAGCATTGGGGTTATTTTACATTACCCCCATGAGATAAAATCCAATAAGGTGATTATCAGGGCAGGCCTGTGTCCAGCAGTGGATCATTACAGGCTGTTGAGTTGAGTAATTTGAAGAGCTCTTACGCTCTATTGCACGTAAATTGTCAAAACCTTTCTGTGCAAAAAGTCTTACTAAGTACAAAATATTAGATTATTTAGAAGATAAAAAAGCTTGGGACGGGTTTTGCTCAAAAATAACAACTAACAGCGAGTCGTGGTCTTCACTCAAGAACCCGTTTACCCAAACGGTGGTCGGTTCTTCGGGAGATATGGCCGGGCCACTGCCACTTCAGCTTGCTAATTCTTAGAGCTATGTCGATAACGTTGGTTCTCTGTCACAACGTCAACGTTGAAACTCCGAGCATAGCTATTTCCATAGCTTGCTGAGTGACCTTGAACTGGTGGACAAGCCCTACCGTGAGTGTCCACATCTCAGCTCCGTAGGTCATGACGCACGCAGGACGCACTGATTGAAAACTTTAGTTTTCAAGCATTGCGTATGGATAACGAGAAGACTCGGCGTAGTTCTAATCCCGGCCTGTTCCGGCGGCTGGAACTCGTCGAATTTCCTGGCGAGACGATTTGTGACCACTCTTGAGAACAACTTATAGACATGGCTGGCAGCATTGCCATTCAACGTGGCAATGCTGCCAGCATTCTGGGCACTTTGCCTTCTGGTGACGGCTTAGATTTTCAGAAAATAGATTTAAGTGTAAATATTTTTCGTAATTATTATTGTATTGTATATTATAGTTATTATGGAAATAAATCATTAAACTGACATGGCTCAGGAGCGATATATGGGTCTGTAATTTTTAAGGAGAGTTTTGTATTCCTTCTTAAAAAAGAGCACTACCAAACTCCCGCTCCTTGCCTTTTAACAATTGCTGACCGGTATGTGATGCGGGAATTTTGTCTTAGTTTTAATCTACAACTGTTTTATAGTACATTTCACTGCGTTTCTTGAACAAATAATAGAATAACCATCAGAATCTCACAACGACTGTTCATACAGCTGATTCTCACATGAATAATTGTCATTCACTTGACAAGTTTGACATGTTCACACCCGTGGTAACAAATTTGAGCACGTGCTCTATTACTTCGGATGTTTTTCTGTTAGCCTATATGCTAGCCCCACCGGTACCGAATAGGTTACTTCAATTAGAACTTTCTGCGTCACAAACTTAATCGTACGACCTGACCTCGAGGCAAAAGCAATTTCCACGTAATAAACTAACTCTGGACAAGATGACAAGTGGTTTGTTGCCTATTTATCAGTGTCGGGGTAGCCAGAGCTGTGACGCGACAGGTCCGTGATATAGAGGCATTTTAAGCCCATTTCGAGCCCCTATTGTCGGGTAATTCCCTCCTCTTCTGTAATAACTAATGCGATGTTCTTTCCGGTCAGCTATTGCTCTTCCTCTCGTAGTTTCACTTAGCTGTCTCTTACGGTATCCACGGGTTGAGTTGGAGGGTCGATTCTTACGCCTCAAAGCTACGTCTAAGTATTAGCCTAATTCAAAAGAAGTTTTTTTTCTCTTTCTACATTATTTGTGTCATAAACGAAGCTCACGTAGGCATAAGAATATAAATAAGGTATTTAAGATTACCCAGACTTTTACTTTACAGCCTCGTGTGGCTTCAAGGGAGACATTTTAAATATTTATAGCTCTAATAAAACGCTATCTGGTGGGGAACATGCGAATCATATGCAAACCAGCTTCAGCCAACTGCTTAACATACAGTTTTTTATGTATTACTAGCAGCGACTCGCGGTTTCACCTGCGTAGGTCCCATTCCCGTAGGAATTCCGGGATAAAAAGCCTATGTGCTATTCCAGACTATAATCTATCTCTGTGCCAAATCACAGTGACAATCTAGCGTCACAGCAAAAAACATGTCTTCGTAACAAGCCAAGATTCTTTAAACTGCATGACTTTCTGTCGTCAAGACACAGTGGAATCGCGCTCTAAGACAAGGAGTGTGTACATGGTGCCTCTCGTTAAGAGGACACGCCAGAGACATTCGACGAGATCTCTCAGCGAGTGTGTACAATCGACATTAAGTCTTCAAACATATCTGCGGTCGTGGAGATGTAATTAAAACACACACTCTGATCAAACTTCCATGACGTCATCTTTAAAATAAATTATGAACGTCTTCGGTCCAAAAATCGGACACTATAAAAGCATGTCACACATGAGCGTCAAATGAAGTACGTACTTACCTACGAATTATTACTTCCATCCAGTTACTAATTTTTTAGGGAAATTCTGCTTCACAACTGTTGATAAATTCAATATTTTTAAAATAGGTAGCTCTAATATCGCTCGTCCTGGATCCGCCCGGGCAGTATGGATAATGTTTTCATCCAGAAAGGCGATCCAGCGAACTTAATAAAAAAAAAAAACGACTTTTTTTTTTACCTCTAGATTCATTTTTCTTCCTTTTCTGGTCCTAGTTTTATTTTACACGGCCATGTCCTGCTTGTTCATTACCACTAACAAAGCTCCAATATCCAACGAAAGCTTATTACTAATTTTTGCCAAAATTTTGCTGATGAAGTTTATTCCTTTGCACCGTCGATATCAACAACACGTCGTGATAAACTCTTCAAAAAAGTATAATGTAAGAAAAAGTCTCAACCTGCTTGTAAAGTAGAACTTTGCCGTATTACACCCAAACTTGAGAATTTTAAAGTAGCAATTTAACCCTTATTACGGGTATGGTAGAGTTGAAGAGTACTCAGGTAACTTCATAATGTACTTATTAACTTCCTCTCATACAAACGGTTTTACGTGCTCGTAAAATGTTAAGCTACAGATTTACGGTGAGTTTCAATCGTGTATGTAGGACGTGTAAACAAATTTCTAGTTTATTTTGAAATTAAATTCAATGATTTGCTTTTTTTTTCTGGCGGCAGTTTCTTCGATAAAATTTGCAATATGGCAATTAATTTAACACGTTTCTTTTAAGAAAAAATTAAATAATTAATTACGTAGTGGCTACGACACTGTACTCGCGTTGACGGCACACACGCTACTGAAAACACAACACAATCAGGTCGTGTGAATGAAAGTTCCAAACAGTCGTACCGGTCAAAAAGGCACTATTTCTTCAAAGGTAAGGTAATACGATGCTTTAAAACAAAATATTGGTCATTTTAACAACCTTTTTTTAAGCAAAATAAATGCCCGCTTGAATAATATTTGAATGAACCATCATTTTGTTTTTGTGCCCTGTCGGTATTTTTTTCACAAAACACTTTGAAACTACTGACAAACTAAAATGACGTGACCTTATGATGAAACAATGACTAGCTGACCATTCTGGCTTCTAAATTCAAAATTCAATTCAATTTAATTAATTATATTTATTATGTATTGCATGAAATTTATGTTATTGTAAAATTCCATTTGACAATGTAAAAATAACTGTTTTGCAGTGCCCTTCCAGGGTGCATGTATGTACCTAGTGATAACCAATTACCTTAGAAATAAGATGGAATGTACCTACATGCAAGCAAAAATAAATGAAATATGAAATATGAACTCACTTACCGCAGCCTCACAGGAGGTGTTTAGACTATTCCTCTGCAAGGTCTATTATAATAGTAGGCACATCCAGTGTCGGATCTAAGATTTTCCCGGCGCACCCTCTCCAGCTTTTCAGAAACATAGTTTAAATAACTTACTCCTATTAAAGCATTTATGGGAAGGCCTATGTCCAGCAGTGGAACTAAACTAATATTAGGCTGATGATGATGCTAAACATTTTGGTACCTACGTTACGCACGCACGTTTAGGTAATTATGTGCAGCTCACTCTACTCGCCATGGTGTTAAATTTCTGAGCTTTTTGCCGACCCAAAACATATAGTTTCGCGTATGCCCCATATGGCGGCCACGACATTTTTGAGACTATTGAGTAGCGAGCATATTGCTTACATTTTTGAGACTATTGAGTAGCGAGCATATTGCTTACATTTTTGAGACTATTGAGTAGCGAGCATATTGCTTACATTTTTGAGACTATTGAGTAGCGAGCATATTGCTTACATTTTTGAGACTATTGAGTAGCGAGCATATTGCTTACATTTTTGAAACTCTGGGGAAAAGTAAGGGAATTGTTTTGCGCCTAAACTGTCACAATAACTCATTATATAAGTATGTAGTGTGCCTTACAAATCTTCTTAAGGTACGTATGGAACTTTCAAGCGGACGGAAAAGATATACCTAAAATAATATTCAACTTCCACGAGCAATCAGAAATGCAGGAAGGGCTTAATGACAATTTACAACCATTAAATCTTTCTTAAATTTTTTTATTTTGAATTTTTGAAGGTTCAAAGGCATAGACAATAAAGAAGTTTGAAGGAATCTTCTATTTGTTTCTGCAATATACCTACCTACCTACTGATTTATTGATGGAATTTCTACTTATTTTGTCAATTCGATTTCACAACACTGTTTGCCACAGCACGGTTCGCTTCGCTGGCCGCAATTTTTTTTATTCAAACAAGGATTTTTGCTCCCTTTCGAAGCTGGTGCCAGGGGTAAGCGCCCCTGCTAGACCCCTAGATCCGACACAGGTATACCTCAACATTCGAAACAATCAATTTATCAACCAAATGTATATACCATATCTCCGAATTAGCTGCCACAAAGGTAAACATAGGGGATACCAGTAAAAAATTTACCTCCTTTGTAGAAGGTAACTACGACAGTATTACGTTTTGTCGTAAAAAAATCTAGGAATTTTAATTTTAACCAAAATTTGTCAACTGGTCAATAAATTAAGGTCCTGGCATATTTTTAATCTAGTACTTTAGTTTCTTACAAAGATAATAAATGATAAACATGTTTTATGGGTAATTATTTTGTGCCACTGGGTCATATTCTGAGGAATGGGGAATAGTTCTGTCGATGTGCATTGGTACTGCACATTGGGTACAAAATGTAATGAAATGTTGCCGTTGCGGATGTTTTTGGCCTATATTGGACTTTTTTCTACCTCTGCGGATCTTTTGCGGACCGTGACGTTCTACGGGTCTTTTCGGACCAAAACGCGTATCGGAACGGCATATACTACAATAGCATACACCATATTCATGCATAGTGGCCACTGTACTAGCAGAGAATATTATAATAATACCTAACGTACCACTTAAATAGGATATTAAAATACTTATAATGTAGATATTACAACATTTTTATAATGCCGTCGTATTTTATTCAGTGCCTCAAAGAAAGAGATTTAGAAAAAATCGGCCTACTCCGCTCGCCGTTGCCCTTTTGTATATTTTCCAACAGTCAGTTGTTCAAATTCAAAGAAATAAACATAATGACAGTCAATATATTTATGAAAACTTATTGTACACATAAAAATATCAAAAGCTTTCCTAAAAATAGCGATATACATAATATAAATACTAGAAATAAACATAAACTCGATGTGCCCACAACCAGGCTTCACAAGATTAATGTATCTTTTAAAGGGCAATGTATAAACTTCTACAACAAAACTCCTAGTGAGTTGCAAAATCTATCAATAAATAAATTCAAACAAATTGTCAAAACCTTTCTGTGCAAAAAAGCTTACTACAAAATATCAGATTATTTAGGGGATAAAAAACCTTTGGACGGGTTTTGCTCCAACTCGAAAAATAACAACTAACAGGTTTCTTAGTCGCTTCTTTACTTTAGTCTACATACCGAAGCGACAGAAATCAAAAGTATTTCCGTTATTTCCGTGTCAGTGTTTTATTTTAAGGATTTCACCTTTTCTAAGGGTACATTTTTGTAATTATGGAAATAAAGAATTTTTGATTTTGATTTTGTTATCTTCATTATATTCGCCAGTTTAACCTCATGAGCTCATTTTCTTTTCCTTGTCATCTCAATTAATTTTTTTAGGCAAGCTGTAACTTATGTAATGTTACTACTTACTGTTTATATTGTTGTTAAAAATAAATGTATTTCTATTTCATTCTATTCTTACTACCTGCAATTTGGGGAGTCACGTCTGGTGAGGCCTTATGTGCTCTTTCTTGTGATTTATTATGTAGGTATCCTGCGTTGGTATGAACGTTTTTTATCTACGTATGTTGAGCTGAATTGGATCATTCCACTTTTCAGGGATTGTAGCCAATGGATAATCCATGTTAGATAAGCTACCCTGGTACCATCCTGGTTTCATTCAAACAAATCCGTTCAGTCTTAGAGCATGAGGGCGTCACAAACCCATTATACATTTTTTACGTAATTTGTGCCTAGTGATATTAGTTTTATAGGTGATTACTCTTTCTATTTTCAGCTTGCAATATATAATTTTGCAGTTTTTCTCATATATTACGAAACTAATCATTTTGTCATATTTCGGACAAAATTTGGGTTCGGTCTGGAGCTTTTTAATTTTGACTGCGGCAACACTACTTTCGTTTCCTGTCTCGGAGAAAACAAAATAATTTCAAGATTTTCTTCAAGTTCTTAGAGGTTTCCCGTCCTTCGCCCGTTCTGGAATCGAATGTTCTTTCTCTGGCTGCGCCGCCGCGCCGCCGGTTTTTGCTGTTGGTGAAGTTATATGCTACCCCACAGAACTGTTCTGTGTGCTACCCGTTAAAGTGATCTTGCTGTGTTAGAGTTATTGTTATTACCTGGTTGTGTGTGTTTGCTGATAATGATAAAGAGCCTGACTCTGAGCCAATGAAAAACTGATGGTAATAAATGTGTACAAGCAGACGTACATGAACTATCGGTCGCGTGTGTCAACAAAACAGCCGAGCTCTTGGGAATATCGCAAAGAACATGGAATGGTTGTAAAAGAACACAAATCAACAGGAAGGGTTTCTTCGCCCACGAAAAAAGGTAGCAAAACCAATTTTGACGAAGTATTGACCAATTCACCTATTCTGCTATATGAAGAATCGTCCGTCAGTTTTTTCGCCGAAATTAATTATCTGTTCTAACGAAGGTAAGAATTGATTTAGGTATCTACATCAATTTCAAAGAAAAGTCTATGTCTTTATTTAAAAAAGGTAAAAGGATAAAAAGTAGCCTATGTGTTTTCCAGACTATAATCTATCGTTATGCCAAATTTCATACGGACCCTTTCCGTCCGTTTGCTGTTTTGCCGTGATTGAGTAACAAACATCCATCAATCCAAACTAATATTAGTGGGATAAAAAGCATTCCTACTGCTTCTGAGAAATGACTTATATCACTCATGCATTATTGCTTCCTGTGATCTGCATATTAAATATATCCTATTTTGTTGCAGGCCATACAGTTATAAAAACAAGGGTGGATACTGAGGTCAAGAGACATCGAAACAAGCTTTCTTGGAAGGCTTAACAACAGGCTTGAATACTCCAACGGGATAAAGACTATAATTGATAATCAGCTGTAATTATAGGCAACGAAGAAATAAAAAAACAAGAAAAGTACCTATTTGTTTATATTTATTTCTGAGGTCAAATAATGCTACGCCTTTGTAGGACTAGGATATTAGTAATTTAGGCAGTGAAAACTAATGTACTTATGAATAAACCTTCCTTAAAATGTAGTTCTCTATGAAAAAAACACCTATTTGTTTGTTTTATTTACTCTCAGAGGGCATAACCAAATGTTGCTTTGCTTTGTTGTTAGGTACAAGCATAGTGAAGGGTGGTGCGTGAGCCTAGGATTATTATGACTCGCAGAAAAGAACACCAGCAGCGCAGCGTGTGTAGTTTTACGGCGGGAGGCCCCGCGCCTTGTGAGATGAATGTATTTAGTAAAATAATTCTAGCTTTATGAAAATTTCCTGCTCAAGCAAAGCCGAGGGCAAGAACTATACCTAATGATCCATAAAAATTCAAGGGTTTGCTCTGCTGTCCTGTCACTTTCATAGTGACATTGATTTGTGTACATTATTGGCAGGATTAAAAAAAACGAGGTATAGTTTAATACGCATCCTTTGTGACGTGTCAATCTTATCAGCTCTCCACAGTAGGTATTATCTAACATTTCCACATCATAAGAGTCTATCAATCATGTTCATTACGGGCGCAATGAACGTAAGGTTCAGCGCACACAGGCCGAAATGGCGCACTTTCGTGACTAACTACTTACTTCTTCTTGAGAGCAAATAGTTGTCAATCTTTACTATAACTGTGGATAATGTGTGCAGCACACATCATCCACCGTTATAGTAAAGATTAGAACACGAATTTTGACAGTTATTCCCGTTGTACTGTCCTGCGGTCACCGTCAAAAATCCACCGGTTTTTTAGGGTTTTTGACGGTGACCGCAGGACAGTACAACGGGAATAACTGTCAAAATTCGTGTCCTAATGTTATTTATTGGGTTGTGAAGTAGATTTAAGGTTTAAAGGTAAAATTAAACATTTTTTATTTTTAAAAAAATCTGGCGTAACAAAAGGCAAGTTAATACAGCAGCAAATAGTAAAATAAACATCGGAAATTACAGTGACCATTTTGGCAAGCAAATAAAACGGCCGGCTAATGTCGCCCTATTCCAAGAACGTAATCAGTTTCTGTAAATCTCGTTGCCATATATTCGACCCCATAACATTCAAATTAGCCTGCGGACATAACTACCTGAACGAATGGTGTTTTGGGTACTGTTAAATACACATTTTAGGGGTTTATTTCGCTGAAATGGGGCCATTGTTATAGATAAAGCTTACGAGTAACTAGTTCGACCAAGGAGGGCTTGGGCGACGAGAATTTTTGTTGTTTTTGTTTGACAGTTTTTGTTGAAAAAAAAAAAAAAAAAAAGCCTTTATTTCCTACTAACTTATTTAACAATTACTGTGGAATAAAGTCATGTTAGTCATATAGAAGTTTACATTTCTTTATTTAGGTGAATGAATTTGATTGTTAGTTAGTAGTCGCCGTTTTTGGCGTAGGCCTCCCCTAGCTCCTTCCAAGTTTGTCTGTCTCTGGCCTTTGTCATCCTTTTTGGACCAGCTCTTTTCATAAAGATGTCTTGCCATCTCTTCTTCGGTCGACTTGTTGATAAATATATGTTACAAATTAAATCATTACTAATGATTTATTCTATAATAAAAAAATCGTCATATGGTGGGCTGAACCTCTAAGCTCCCATACAAACGTAGTTTTCAATTCATTTGGAAACTATGTCCCCGATTTTAATGAAATTTTGCATACATAATCGGATATGAAATAGCTATGTTTGTATCGTTTTAGTTATTCAAAATACATGATTATCATCAGATCTATGTGTCTGTGTATCTATCTGTGGGTTGTTGCGGCATCGTAGCTCCTAAACGGATGATTTTCATTGTTTATTTTGTCAAAAGCAGACTTGATCGAGTGTTTTAAGCATGGAAAGTCTGCCAAGAATGTGTTAAAATTTACATTTTTTTATTTTATTTTGGTTAATACCTCTCTGCCCGTGCGAAGCTGGGGCGAGCCGCTAGTTTCTAATAAATAAGGTTCTTTTCCTTTAATAATTTAAAAATTTGGGTGTTATATTGTTTTCGGTACCTAATGAAATAACATAAATAATCTAGTATATTCTAAGGTTATTTTCGCGAGAACTCATAATAAAACACTGTTTTAACCGGATTGATCGCGTATATTTTATATTTTGTTTATAACCTGACGTTTCGGAGGCTTTTCAGCTTCCATGGTCACAGGCAGACTGAGGTGACATTTGTCTTTACAAGTAATTTGAATGTTGCATATCTACCGTCACAGAACACACGTCACAAACAGTGTTGTATTATAAATAATCTATAAAAAAATACAAAAATCTATGCTTATTTATACTCCTCCATTACAATTACAATCTCGACAAGCAATCTCTGATAAATCCGCCTACGGATTTCGTCGGCCCAATTTACTCACCGCTCGGTCAAACAGCACCACATAAAATGCTAAAACATGCAAAGCAAATTGATTGTACTCGTGGCTACAAGCCTAGATTTACCTTGTGTGGACTACCAACCTAGAATTGTATTACTACCCACTATGTTGTAACAAATCTATAGGTAGTAGGTAGTTACGTTCAAACACGGCATTGTGTTTGTTCATAGAAACTCTAATAGCTTAGTTTTTGTCTATGGTATATTTATCGGGCTATACAGGGCTAGTTTTCTATACGAGAGTGGAATAGATTTCTTACTATTTTTCATAGACATAATACTAGGTGCTGTTTTTTTTTGTAGATTTAACTGAGAAATTTAGAAGGCTTTTTCTCCACAGAGCTCCATATAACAAAGTAAATTATTTAATTGAATAATATTGATTTTCGAAAGTCATACAAAATACCTTTTTTGATAAGACGGACTTTAAAGGTTTTTATTAGAATGCAAGGTTTTTTTTCTCACATACAAGGAGAACTATGTCCGTCGCCTAAAATGATGATTAATATTATTTTCCACCCTGTATAACACTGCATAGAAGTGGATAACCCCGTTTAGTTAATCGTTTTAATAATAGTTTGAAAGTATTGGGAGAAGGTGGTAATATGGCCCCTGCAGGTATTTTGATCCACACATCTAATAAAAAAACTTCATCTTGTAGAAAGTAGGTATCTGAAATGGTAGATGACGTGACTAAATATATTTTAGCCCAAATCTTCCGCTAGACAGCCTTTCACTATTTGTGATTCAAGCAAGTCGTAACGAGTACAGGGCGGGCGGCGACGACGGGTTTTTCGGGCGCGTTGTTTATTTTGTATTCCACAATAATGCCTAAAAGTTACTGTGGATGTACTGGTTCTTTTGTTTCTATACCTCAGCCAAATTCCTTGTAGAATTTTTGTAAACAAACCGCCTATACTTAACCTCAATTCACTCTGTTGCCGCGTCTTTTTTTACGCAATTTACATTACTTGTCGATTTGAGATCCTTCCTTCAATAAATATTGCTAACAATAGGCTACTTGACTACTACTGGGAAATAAATCTAACGTATTGTCTGATAAAATTATGCAAACTGTAATTAATATTTCATTATTAAGGCATATTAAGGCCAGTCGTATTAGTAATAAAACTAATTTTAAGGTTTGAATATACAGGCCTGAGCCTGTAGTTAAGATATTAAATAATAATATTTAAGATTCAACAATTATCTATTTATTCTAAGGTTTTTATTTATTATACTCTGGGTAATTTCTAAGAAATTAATAAATCCCAAAAATTTACGATCCCGACGGGATTCGAACCCGCACCTTCCCCTTCAGCGCAGGGGTGCTCTTTTTCCAACTAAGCTACGTGATCTTATCTAGTCGGCCCGAAAATCTTCGAATCCCGTCGGGATCGTAAATTTTTGGGATTTATTAATTTCTTAATTATCTATTTAGTTGTGTTCAGACACAAATAAATAGATAATTGTTGAATCTTAACTTAAAAAAAATCTTTTATAGACCAATTAGGTACCTTTTTAAAATTTTACAGGCCTAAAAAAAAATGGGGGCCATATTACCACCTTCTCCTCTTTTTATTGTACAACTAGCAGCGCCTTGCGGTTTCACCCGCGTAGTTCCCGTTCCCGTGGGAATTCCGGGATAAAAAGTAGCCTATGTTCTATTCCAGACTATCATCTATCTCTGTGCCAAATTTCATCCAGATCCGTTTTGCCGTTCTGGCGTGATAAAGGAACAAACATCCATCCATCTATCCATCCATCTAAACTTTCACGTTTATAATATTAGTGAGATAGCTGTGAAGGCTGTCATTATTTTTATTGTGTCTTGTAATTTATTAGTGTGGTAATAACATATTATTAGACACTAACGTTTTTCTTACAATTATACAGCAGATTTTCTTTGTGACCATTCTTCAGAATTAATTGTTCTTGTTTTTACACGGACGCTAAACGCACACCACTAGCTTCTGCCCGTGACTTTTTACGTCTTTTCTGGGAGTACAATAATAGCTTCCAGCACTTTGATATCATCAGATACAATCATCATCATCAGCCTATTTAACTCCACATCTGGACATATTATTGTGCCTCTCCTAAAATGAGCTCCATAGCACCCTGTTGTTGCAGTTTGCCGCATTCAGCGTCTGCTTGCAGTCTTTTGCAGATCATCCCACCTGGTCAGAGGGCGTCCGTTTGCCGAGTCGCGGTCTCCACTCAAGATCACGTTTACGGTTGTCGGTTCTTCTCGAGATATGGCCAGCCCACTGCCACTTCAGCCTGCTAATTCTATGAGATACCTACAATCAACTTTGTCAAATTGCAGGGTATATAATCGTTATTTACTTAGTCACCCCTGGAACTATCCCATTAACTACATAATTGCTTTCTACACTAATATTACACAGAGGAAAGATATGTAATTTTGTATGTAACGAATAAATTATTTAGTAACAAAGTAAATTAAAATCAAATAATAGAATTAAATTAAAACTAGTATTTACGATTGAAACAATTAAGCTAACTGCAGACTGTTGCAAACAACAACTGATCCATATCAATACCGGTCGGAAGCGTGCCCAAGACGCTAGCTGCATTGCCCCGTATATAATCACATTTCTATTAAAAGTTCATTTAAAATAAAAGCATTAAACCAAAGAAATAGAAACATTCTGAAAGAATAGACAACCTTATAATTTAAGCCTGACCTTCAACATTGTCGATACGATGGTAAAACAAGCTTGGATGAAGAAGAAAGTGCTACAATGTAAAACAGCTTACCATAATGTGTAATGTCATCAGTATTGCTATATACAGCGAGGCAATGCAGCTAGCGTCTTGGGCACGCTTCCGACTGGTATTGATATGGATCAGTTGAGCTACTTGTAGATTGTTTGCAACAGTCTGCAGTTAGCTCAATTGTGTCAATTGTAAATACTAGTATTAATTTAATTCTATTATTTGATTGTAATTTTCTTTGTTAATAAAGATTGTACACCCGAATAGGTGGGATGACGATTTGCGAAAGACTGCTGGCAGATGCTGGATGCGTCAAGCTGAAGACAGGGCGCTATGGCGTTCATTAGGGGAGGCCTATGTCCAGCTGTGGACTAATATAGGCTGATGATGATGATGACCCTTAATGAGAGATGTTTTCAGCTTGTAGCAGTTCAGTTCAGTTCAGTTCTTTATTTATAAGAATTATTTCTTACACATCAAAAAGGTACAAACATATTTATAAATAAACATATAGCTTAGTAGTATAATTTTCATTGGTAATTTTACCAAAAGTATTTAATTACTATAAATGTGGATCATCGACAGCGGTTTCCTCAAATTTTTGTAATAGGAACTCATCTAGCAATAAAACATTGGCTACTTTTCATTTCATAAATAAGTTCCCATGGGATAGAAATAACCTTATACAACGGGTTTAAAGCCACGAGAAGAAACTAATGTAAAATTATTTATTCTGTCCTTGATTAAAAAATACCTACTAGTCCGCACATTCGTCTCCGCCGATTCGAATGTAAATCATTCTTCCCTGTTCATTCGAACATAAATCTTTGTAAGTATACTTATAAATCATGTTTGTTTTTAAACTTCAGTGTTGTGTTCAGCTAACAATTTGGCTGAAAAATTACAATGTAAAAATTATCGTGTCATGATGATTTAAATACGTTTTACAGCACACATATCAATTCCACGAGGTTGACAAAGTCGTTGTACAAAGATTTTGCACGCCGCAACGGTAGAAATACATTGTGTCTTTACTAAACATACACCACCTATGTACCTTATTTACATGTATTTGATGCAATAAATTTTACTTTACTTTACTTTACTTTTGAAACTGTTTTTTAAAAAAAAACTGTAAATTGACTAAACTCTTGATTAATGAAAATGGGTTGGGAAGTATTTTTAAACCCGGAACACTTCGAAAGCGCGATCAAATTTTCAAGTGGCGACATCTAGTTAAAATGCGGATCTAATTTAGTTTGTTTACGCCCTTTATATACTACTAGCAGTGCCTCGCGGTTTCACCCGCGTAGTTCCCGTTCCCGTAGGAATTTCGGTATGCAAAGTAGCCTATGTCCTATTCCAGACTATAATCTATCTCTGAGCCAAATTTCATCCAGATCCGCTCAGCCGTTCTGGCGTGATAAAGGAACAAACATCCATCCATCTATCCATCCATCTAAACTTTCACGTTTATAATATTAGTGAGATTAAACGAACATTTCCGACTGCTTTTTGCCTAAGGTATCTCAATAATATATTTTTAGATTTTAACGCTTAATATATGTAGAGTAATATTATCCCACTAATATTATAAATGTCAAAGTTTGGATAGATGGATGGATGGATGGATGTTTGTTACTTAATCACGGCAGAACAGCTGAACGGATCTGGACGAAATTTGGCACAGAGATAGATTATAGTCTGGAATAGTACATAGGCTATACTTACTACCATATAGTACATAGGCTATACCTAATACTTTTTATCCCGGAATTCCCACGTGAACAGGAACTACGCGGGTGAAACCGCAAGGCGCTGCTAGTATACCATAAATTGATATTCAGACGTGACTCGGAGTAATCATGAATGACAATCCCAACAAGCCGTGACACAGACGTCACAACCAGCATTTGAATGAACATAATTTCAGTTATGCTAATCAAATAGATATAGAAATGGAAAAACTTTATTTGTCACTCGTACAAGTAAGAAAAAACATTTATAACGGCAAAAAAATCACGTTTGTTGTATGCTGGGCTAGCTCTTACAGGAGCCCCCCTTAAATATTTGTTTTATTTTAATAATGATTTATTTTTAAAGTGATTATATAAATATAACTAAATATTATGTGAATATTTCAAGCGTCTACCTGTTGCCGTTATTGTCAAGCAAAAACGAGCAAATAAAACCGGCCAAGTGCGAGTCGGACTCGCGCACGAAGGGTTCCGTACCATTATCTATCAAAACTTCAAAAAAATCACGTTTGTTCTATGGGAGCCCCCTTAAATATTTGTTTTATTCTATTTTTAAAATTCTTTTCTAGAAGTACATCATCTGTGAAAGTTTCAACTGTTTAACTATCACGTTTCATGAGATACAGCCTGGTGACAGTCGGACAGACGGACAACGGAGTCTTAGTAATAGGGTCTCATTTTACCCTTTGGGTGCGGAACCCTAAAAACTTGCTCGACTCACAAAAAGGTCCTAATCTCAGCATAAAGTTATTGCGTTTGCAACCGCTGATCTTCCGACAAGACCGTTTGGTGACGTCAAGGAATATAAAACAATGAATAATGAAGGTAGGTACATCGTGTCCAGCTATTTTCGACTTGACACAAACTAAGGTCATTTTCGCTTGACAGGAAGCGCTGAAAGCTTGGAAATCGTTAGTAGATGTTGGCACGGATGACCGACTGAAATATGGTAGAAGGATGAGCGAATTATGGTTTTCATTATTTAACTAGGTAGTGAACTATACGCTACCTCTTTGCTATTGCAAATTGGAAGAAGACGCCATTACACATTTATTCCTACCAAGATCGATCGATCAGCAAATAGATTTATCAAAGAAATTATTCCATTTTTCCAAGTTCAAACATTGTAATCTACCAATAATAATAATAATAATAATGCTGGACAATTCACACAGCATTATCTAGCCCCAAGCTGACCAGAGCTTGTTTTATGGGTACTAGATAACTGATATACATAATACAATACAATACTTAGATAGATATTTTTTATTATACATAGAAAACGACCAGAACACCCTGAACAAATGTCTGCAGATCGTACACACATTTGTCCTGAGGCGGGAATCGAACCCCCAACCTCCTGCGTCACAGGCAGACATTCGCCCACCGCGTCACATCGGTCGTCAACCAATAAACCCAGTCAACTCTAAATCTTCTTTCATTTTACAGTTTTGTTCCCTGCCTGAACAAAAAGTGGCTCAATTGCTCTTTGCTATTTGCTTTCATTTTGTATTTACATGCAAAAACGGTTTTACGCAAAAATACAAAATCGAGCTTTACGCAGAGGGACTACACTCCTATACAAAGCACTACTATAGCATAATATAGCACTTATCCTGATTAAGGTTTGTTTATTTGTTTTACGAACTAAGTCTTGGTATCTCCACACACAAGTAAACATATTAGAGGTTAACAAAAGTTTTAACTATTGTCACATTATAACAAGCGGATAAAAAACCGGTTGTAAGTAGTTCAAATGACGGAAAAAAAATCGACAAGTCTTAAAATAGCCGAACAGCTGTTCGGAGCTCAAAAAGTCACCAAGCTATTGCATTTGGTTCCATGTTACCCCATTTAACATATGGCACACGTAACACAGTCTGCCAAACAACCTGTATATTAAATTTTCTTTTGATGGTACGTATCTATTCGATTTCTATAGCCATTCATTAGAAATAGTTTCAAACGTTATTTTATGGATACGTACGGTACAAACAAATCATGACCTATGTGAATAGCTTTACCTTCTATAGATAGGACATCACCCTTCATCATTTTATTCCGTGCCTGGTACCTTCCTGGTACGGTTGGGTAATAAGCAAGCAGAATACAGGATGATCAACTTTTACTAAACGAAATAGTGGAAAGAACCCGCGTTTTGAAGATGCTATCAAAATATTGCCTGGGTTTATATTTTAATAAAACTTTTGAACCCTGGATTCTCTGGAAACTGTTTTAAGAGGCGAACCTAGCGTGTTTGTTTGTCAAACTAGGACTAGATTTCAGTCTCACAGGATTCCCGTAATTAAAAACTCGAATTACAAGAAATTTCGAATTTTTTCTTTGGTTCCTTAAACGTCTTTTCTTGTAAATACGCAATAACGCCATTTTTGTACTTACGCCGTTCCTAAAACGCATGCTCCGACACGCTTCTATTAAACCGAAATCCTTTGCCTGTTCTTTTCACAAAATGGCACGCGTTGGGCCCTCTTAACCCTAGCTCACTAACCTTAAGTTCTAGTAACGTTATCACTAACCATTCGTATATTTTACGACGGATTAAAACATAAATATTTGGTCACCAATTGTTATATTATATGACAAAACCACCTTAATTAGAATGTTTAGCCTTTTCTTATGGTCTATTTCCGAATTAACCTATAAAAACAGTATTTAGACCCGGAAACAATATGCTGCCTGCTAATCGCTTGTTTTTAGCCCTTACAGAAGTTCAACGTCCAATGACTTTTTTGTAGCATAGTAGCTGCAATAACTTCATCATCATCAACCTATGGCAGTCCACTGCTGAACATTTGCCCGCCCTAATGAGTGTCATAGCCCTGTCTTCTGTTTGGCGCATCCAGCATCTGTCTGCAATCTTTCGCAGATTGAGCTGTTCTACGTTTGCCGAGTCACGGTTAAATAAATTATCCCACTGAAATTCAAGCACGTATTATTGTCGTTCCAAACTCCTAAATTTTACGATAGGAAGTATTATTTTGAAGTAGTCAAAACGCCGAATAAAATTACTCTATCTGCATGCAAAAAGAGTAGCAGAACCTACCTTTATAAGTTAGTTCTTTCAGACTGGGACCTCCAATCCCACTTTGTTTGATTAAGAATGAGACACCCTGTAGGTAAAACATAATAATCAAGTAGGTAGTCGGGTTTGGCGGTTGACAGACTGTTTTGACCTATGTTCCTTGCTCCCTACAAAATAGTTCGATGAACTGTGAAATTACTGAACAGAAAACTATACTTTTAATGAATGCTGTAGGCCATAAACAGCGATTTTGTGTTTATTTATATATATTCATTTTACCAATAAGTAGGTAATTATTAGATTATCTAGAATAACAGTAATAATAAGCCCGCAGGGCAGCTTGTGGAGATCTGTTGCGTAAGTAGCGACACCATGGGTACCGACTGTTCCCGGGGAAGTTGCTGGTTCTCGTCTCGAGTGGCATCCAAGAGACCCAGATCTCCCCCCCTTGCTCGCTTTCATCAGACGGTCTGAATTGAGTCACGAGAGATGCATCTTAGGATGTTGTTGGTTTTGGTGAATAAAAGTGGATTTACTTTGTAAAATACGTGTATTGATTACTGAGAGCTACTACAACTACGAGACAAAGAGAATGCAATACAATAAACCACAGAGAAGTGATCAAAACAGCAAGTGTCATGTATGACACTTGACATTGACATTAACATAACCTGTCCACTCGTTTTATCAGGAAGGCGGCAAATTCAAATACTACAATAGATGTAGACTCGAGGGTGGAAGTGTCTAATGGCGTATTAACGAGGAAACCCGCTCACGGGCAGTCTTCGTGATGGTGAAATCGGGGCCGCACCACTCGATACCCCTCAGTCGTTTGCGACGATGTTGCTCCTTTCCTCCAATTACGCCGGCATTTTGAGAAACCCCTCCAGCATTCGGCAAGCCAGCGCCTGCAGCTTTCAACAGTTTCGCGGCAGTATGGCAGGTGTCAGCTGTATCCCCTATAGCTCGATTATCCAGTCCATCCCAATCCATCACCCATCACAATAACCTGATTTTTCATTTCTTTCATTTTCCTTTGCAAAAGGAAAGAAGCCGTGGATCGTTGTCTAGGGTGGAATAGAGAAAAATTACGTCACTTCGTCATCGAATGCGTAAATTATTACAAAATTAATTCCTTCAACTTCAATAATGTACGCAATGTATGTCGATGTAATGTCATTATTGTCTATTCTACCCTAGACAACAATCCCCGTGCTAGGGGGGCAGGTGTACCATGTTGTGCAATCGAGAATAATACCCACTTTGTGACGATTTCTGTGGCGCGGTGTTCGAAGGTCCGCCTGCGACGCAGGAGGTTGCGGGTTCGATTCCCGCCTTGGGACAAATGTTTGTACGATATGCAAAGATTTGTTCCGGGTGTTCTGGTCGTTTTCCATGTGTAATAAAAAATATCAATCTGTGTATTGTACTGTATTATGTATATCAGTTATCTAGTACCCATAACACAAGCTCTGCTTAACTTGGGGCTAGATAATGCCGTGTGAATTGCCTAGCATTATTTAGGTACTAGCAGCGCCTCGCGGTTTCACCCGCGTAGTTCCCGTTCCCGTGGGAATTCCGGGATAAAAAGTAGCCTATGTTCTATTCCAGACTATAATCTATCTCTGTGCCAAATTTCATCCAGATCCGTTCAGCCGTTCTGGCGTGATAAAGGAACAAACATCCATCCATCTATCTATCCATCCATCCATCTAAACTTTCACGTTTATAATATTAGTGAGATTTATTTTTATTTTGTGTAGCTTTAAAGTAACTCTCATATAGGACCTGTGTGCTGTTGGCTTCCAAAGGACCGGGTCACTATGTGGTACGAGATCGAAATGAGAAACACGTAATAATGCTGGACAATTCACACAGCATCAAGCCCCAAGGTAATCCATCCAAGATTCTTTGAAGAGTTATGTCAAACCTTGTTTACCATAAAGCATAGAAGTACGTAATTCTATGGCATAAAGCTTACGCGAATAAAATCATGAGTGGTAAACTATGTAGGTTAATTAACTTATACAGTTTTTCCCGCTCCGCCTACCACAGCGTGAGCGGACACGAAAATGAATACTCAAGAACACGTAACGTGTCACTGAATTTCCGTTAAATGCTGAAGCTAAATATCTAGCCACATTCTGCGTGACCTCACCGGTGTAAGGCCGTACTATAATTAACTAGAACTCGCTACTGCCTGCGGCTTTGCTCACGCGGTAATGATAGTTAGACAGATAATACTTTATTGTACTTAACTTTAACTATAAAGATTAGGTACTTGTAACTAGTTGTAACATATACATATACAGGGCAAACAAACAAAAAAAAAATCTTGGGGCGAGATTGTCCAGCAACATTATGATGGCTTTATTATCTGTTTAAAATTTCTATGGTCGGTCAAGACCGACCATAGAAACTCCCTAGAATTAGGGAATTAAGGGAATTAATATTCTAGGGAGTCTAATTACTACATATTGGAAGACGTGATCGTCTCGTTTTCCAATAGATTTTGGTCCAGCGCCTCTATCGTGCGGACAGGGAACTAGCGATACCCATACAAATGAGAGACGTTACGATCACTTCTCGTTACTATCGTCAAATAGACTCACCCACCAGATCCGCATGTGGGCGGATATTATTGCGGTACGCATGACAGAAAAGAGCCCTTGACGGTATCCCATGGAAGGACGTAGACTAAATTTTATTTTGGAAAAGCGCGGCTTCGCCCGCGAAGCCGCGCTTTTCCAAGATAAAATTAGAAGAAATATATTAAAATGCAATCGTTTTTGGAAAATAAATTAATGTATTGTTTCCCCTGTAGGTGGAGCTGACGGCGTTAGAGCCGCAAGAGGTCCTAAAGATTTTCGACGAACCGACAAATGATTTCGTGGCTAAGTTGGTTAAACCACACCCGTACTGAGAGTGGGGCGCACGTTCGAATCCTACCGAAATCGAAAACTTTTGGGAACTTATTTAATTTCTTAAGTAAATGAAACTCAAAATTTCTGAAATCTAATTTTATTTCGACTCTCTTTAGAACCTACTACTTATGAAAAATACATTAATGCCGAGATAGGAAATGATTTGCTAGTCGTATAAAGATTAAGTTAGATTTATATTTTGAGTAGGTACGTGCTATACCTAATTAAAATTACAATTATGAAAAGCTCTTTTGTAAAGAGGTTGTTATGTTTTACAAAATACTAAAACATAAATTGATTATTCTGTACATGATTATTAATTCAAGCAAAAACATCACAGTCATTTAATTAAAAACATTTTAAAAAGCTTGTGTTGATAAATGTAAAGAAAAATATAATTATGTTTCATTGAGGACTCAAATTTAATATGTTCTGTTTCATCTTACAAAGAAACTTTACAAATCTTTCCTCTTGTTTTCAAATAGTTTTATAAATTACTGATCTTCATCAAATGTTTCATTTCGAATTTAAATTTATTATGTTTCGTTTTATTTTATAAAGAAACTTTACAAATCGTTTCCTATATTTTCAATTTTTTTTCTAAATATATCTCAAAGTGAAACGTAAAAACATACATGTAAAATTTTATGGATAATTATAATAATTTATAGACATGGTTGAAGTCAAACATTTTCCAAATATTTTATTTAAACTCAAATCATAAAATTTTATCGTATAAGCCGTAGAGTACAAATATAGGGCAAGAAAACTAAAATTATTTTACATAATACACTTAAAAGTACGTTTTTTTCAAAGACTAAAGTACTTACTCACAAACAACCACGTTATACTCACAATTATGGATATAAACTACATCAAAGAAACTATTACTTCACAGTTATTATTTCAAAACATCAAATCGAAATGTCAAATTATTTTTTTCCAAGCGTAGTTTCCCCACACGGTTATCTGCAATTTGTTACCATATATTTTATTTACAATATTATACTTAATAATTATCCTAGCTTATTTCTCAATAATATGAACGATATTTACAACGATTTAATTTTAATTAGGTAATCAAGCTAGTAACAAATATTTCATTAATTTAAAAAATACGTTTCAATTTTAATAAACAACCAAACAACCGAATTTAGATATTTCATATACTATGTCAAATAAAGTGAAAACACCACCGATCTATTAATTATCTCTACCTATATTATATTAAAATCATGAAACGTAGGCCATAAGAAGCATAATGTATGTATTACTAATTACTCAGTATAATTTCTATAAACATATAAATTTGAATATAAGACAATTATTACTTTATCTGGCAGTGCCTATTTTTTTGTTCTATACAATATTAAAATTTGAGAAGTTTGTACAACAGATACTATACAGGTTTGTTTTAAAAATAAGACACATGATAAAGTATTGCATAAGAAAAATAAGGACAAGATATAAAACACTTTGCAAGAGACAGTGAATGAAGTCTAAACCTACTATCACATGGATTAATACTTCTGACTACAACATTAATGTCAATTCATGATTTAATATAACAATACCTAATTATTATATTAAACTTTTAAATTCACAACAGCTTACCGGTAAGTACCTACTTAACTTAAAAAATTATTTACCTCTTTGGTCATTCTAAATCACCCTTAACTCACCATTTAAATTTTATCCATTTTAGAACCTTATAATTGAAATACAATTAATAAATAATATAATATTAAAACAAAAACAATTTAATTACTGGGAACCATCGTATAGCCGATAAATTAGTATTTTACACATAAACGACTAGTTGGTTTGAAACAGCCTTTTATAATACACGAGTTATTTTGTAATCTACACTGTATAGACATTTTTATTCTATTAAAAGTCTTATTTAGATCACAGTATCCAGGTCTTCGTGGACCTCGGTGATTGACGATCATAGAAAACTTTCTGAAGCGCGCGTCTCCTCCCTATCGACGGCGGATACTATCTCGACACCCTCCTCGTAATTGTGCAGTTTTGTCTGGTGGTTGACACAGAAGTGTTGGTCGGGGTCACCGTACTGGCTGTGGTAGAACTCCTCACGCATCATATGGTTCAGGTTCCCACACCTAAAGAACAGAATCTCTTGGAACGGTTTCCGAAAGTCCCTGTTCGTCGTCGCGTATATTACAGGATTCAGAAGACTGTTGAAGTAGCCTAGCCAAAGAAAAAGGGCACTTATGGATTCAGGAATGGCGTCTTCCGCGACAAATGGCCGGAGTAAAGCTAGCACGAAGAAAGGAAGCCAGCATATAACGAACGCTGACATGATGATTCCGAGAGTGGTGGACGCTTTGCGCTCTTTCGCTAGATGAAATCTGAGCTTTTTCTGATGTGGTGAATTGCTGTGAAGTAAATCTTTGGCGAGGTGGCTTTTTTGAGCAAAGTTTGAAATGGACGAGCGAATCCTACTCGTCGTTAGTTTCTGACTGCTTTCGGATGAAAGTCTCCTTCGCTCTTTGCCTTGCGGTTGGCTAGGGACTAGCTTTGTGGGTGATTTGTTGATGGTGTGGATAGGTTTGGTCGGAGTTTTGTTCTGATTGTTCTGGAGCATGGGACATTCTGACTCGTTGGATTTCCGTTGACTGGAGAAACACCGGCCAATGGTGCTTTCTGTTTTGTCGACGCTGATCTGTAACGAAAAGAATGAGATTGAAACAGAACTTTCATACAAGAGTTTGGCAGGATGGTCATACACCCGATCCACATGTTAAAACTTTCTCAGCAGATCCGCCCACACTGTCAAAACAATTTGACGAATCATAGGCAGAATAAATTTAGTTTGAGACCTGCTAAATCTTAGCTGGACAGAGCTTTTTCGGAATTCTAAACTCTTTACCATTATAATAATAAATTAAGCTAAGAAATAGTTCTGAGCAACTATTGGTAGAAATGGCAAAGGTCTGTGATAACAAGTGACACCTACCGTTGTATTGGTACTGGCAGTTGATCCCCTCGGCGGAGGTTGTGCTGGAGGCTGGCTTCCCAACAGCTTAGCCTCAGCTGCTCCTCCGTTTTTTACATTGATCTCCAAGTAGCAATGTGTCTCCAAGTGCGATTGGGCTCTTCTTTCATCCTTCACAATCTTCCGAGCAGCACTGAAGATCTTATAATACACCACAATCATCACCGTCAATGGTATATAGAACGACCCAAAAGTTGCATATATCTGGTAGATCTTGTTCTGCGATACTGAGCAGAATGTCTCAGTCTTTTCGTTGCCAAGTATCAAAACAGGTGGGAGCGAGATGAACGCCGCACTAATCCAGACAAGAAACACACAAAACAACATTCTTCGAGGAGTTCGCTTCACTCCGTATTCTAGAGGCTTTGTGATTGCATAGTACCGGTCTACAGAGATCATGCAGAGGTTAAGGATGCTCGCCGTGCACGATAAGACGTCACTAGACACCCAAAAGTCACATATAACAGGTCCAAATGGCCACGTTCCCATTATATAGTTTATAGTAGCGATCGGCATCACAATAATAGCAACACAGAGATCACTCACCGCCAGTGATACAATCAAATAGTTACTAGGTCTTCTCAGTTTTCTCACTAATCTTACAGCGACACAGATCAATACGTTGCCAACTGTCGTTCCGACTATGACAATCAGAAATATCGTGACGAGAAATATCGTAACAGGCAAAGAGTGTCTTAAATGTTTAAGTTGCGAAGGGTCGGTCGAATTGCTCCCAAATATCGTCCAGTTTTCTGAGGAGTTTGAATTAGTTAAGTTGAATTCGGGTATGGATTCGTTAAAGTCGACCGCTGCTAGTGTCGCCTCGGAGAGCAACAGAAGGGACACCAATGTTAGAAGACACGAAGGTAAAGTAACAAAGCTAGGCGGTGAACGGTGACAGTTCTGACCCGGGGTCGCCATACGAGTCCCTGGCTTGGGCGATCAATTGTCTCGGCTTCCCAACGTAACCATACATTGATCGTGTGTATTTTAACAGAGAACAAAGGCCAGTGAATGTCGAATCAAGTTTGCAACACGGCTTCGTCGTGAAGCTTTTTGGTCTTGGAATGGCGAGCTTGATTACAATCGAGTGTGGAGTTTAATTGACATATTGCTTGGATCGACTTTCCGATTCGGAGCAGAGCCATTGGATTGTGGGGTTGCTGGTGGAAATTTCGTTCTTGCGTCTTGTGTTATACAGTTTGTTATCGGTTGGCGGTGTCTTTGGTATGAATCGACGGGTTGTTTTATTGCGCTCGGAAGGCGGCTCGAGCGTCTACTCCAATATCCCGACTGTGGATTGCTTCATTAGTGCCGATGATTGGTGAAGAACATTTCCTGCAAAAAAAGAAACAGTAATTTAGTCGAGTTTCAGTAAAACGGAATCAAAGAAGGGCTTATGGGATAATCTGGGATTTACTCCCGAAAATACTTGGTATTCAATGTATTTTTGTTAAATCTGTTTTGTAAGCGAATGAATGATCACTATCAACTTTCATGAAAAAGTAATACATGGGTATGAAATTGTTTTTGTAAGAAAGTTAGGTACGAGATTTCATCTAGGTAGGCATATACCGTGTTTTATCTTGGTAGATATTTTGTGAGCAAAGTCACAGGCAGAAAGCAGAGCTAATGTTATAAATTGATTTAGGACGACGGCTTTATTTATTTAAAATAAAGTGAATATTTTAAATCTAATAATTCCATAGACCTTATCACTTTTAATACCGAATAATAGATATAATTCCACCTTTGAAAGTTAAGTGTTCATTCTCCTGATTATCACATCAAATCACACTAATATTATGAACTCACACCAACGAAATGAATTCAAAAGTTTGGATGGATGGATGTTTGTTTTTTACTTCTTTACAAATAAATTACTGAAACCTTGCATCGATGTACAGTCAGCAACGAAAGTCTATTAATATTTGCAGTTTTTCAAAGCTTTCTAATACCGAATCAATTGCGAAAATTACGTGTTTAGTTCGCTCATAATTATGATGCATGACTGCACTTTAAGTTTTGGCATATCATTATATAAAGTCCGTTGAAGTTCCGGAGTTATTTAAGTTCAAATATATTAAATGTTAAGCAAAATTCGTTGCTGACTGTACGCGTAGACCAGGAATAAAACATACTTATTAACCCATGATTCAGTTCCCATGGGATAGAAATAAAATAACATAACTTTTCCATAAAACAGAAATTAGATCTTTGTTGACTTGAAATGCCGTATCTATAGGCTTCTTTCTTTTATCACGGGAACAAAACTAAAATAAAAATCCTTTGGGCGTTACAGGACACGTCAAAAATTAATTTAAAATAACAAACAACGCATGACGAAGAATATGACTAACCGACAACCATCTAACAACGCATGCAAAGCAGCGTTCAGAAACTAGTCATTAGTAAAGTAATTTTTCATGTCTATTTTAGTAGCTTAGTGACGGTAGAATGTTCAAAGCATCCCAGCCAAAATTAAATTGTTTAAATATGAGATGAAATATTTTGTTCTTACGCCTCTAAATATTAAACAAGGTGTTGAGATATTGCCCCGAGATCGTTAGCAGTTAAACAGACTTATTTTGAACAATCTTATAACATTACTCAATGTTTTATTTAAATATTTAGTATGCTATTAAGAATAATCACAGTAAAGGTGGAAACGCACTACGCGACAACGGAACTGCGCGGCCGCGGCACTTTATGTCAGATTAGAACAAAATCACCAAATAAGCCGCGCGACCTCTTTCGTCATTTGTTCTAATTTGACGGGCGGTGCCGTGGCCGCGCAGTTCCGTTGACGCGTAGTGCGCTTACACCTTTAGAGGTACATATAGGAATGAAACAGCATGGAATAGTGGTTGATTTCAGGCCTAAACAACAGAATGATCGGGTCATTTACAACCGATTGCTGTCGTTATTCTTAATGCTGTCACCGACCGCTCATGCCGGGTACAGACAGACCAAGCGAGCGAGAGCGAGTGAAGGCTAACGAATGTACCAGTGTGGACGTCATTGCAAAAGCAAGCGAGTCCAAACAAGGGTCTTCGTTCGTCTTCGGCTGTGCTCCGGCGGCTGTCGTTACATCAAAGCAATATGGAACGAACGTACCGATTGTCAAATCCCAATTGTTTGCATTCGCTCGCTCTCGCTCGCTTGGTCTGTACCATCAGGGATTATTACTATTAATAACTGATAACAGTTATTAACTGGTAGCAGGGATAACCCTCAAGGATTGCAGATGGCGCGCTCTGAGGCGTCGTCAGGCCGTTTTGCTAGCTCGCTCCGGGCCTCTCAATCCCTGAGTGGTTAAAACAGCTACATACGACAGTAAGCGCTGGGGGAATGGCATTCTAGATCTTAGAATAACAGACATATTTATCTAGTTTTTCCGGACAAGGACGTGCCCAGCCGCGGGCAAAAACTACCTGTAAAACGCCACGTGTTTTAAGTACTTAGCCCAATATATTTCACCGTCCGTCCCTGGTTTATATCCTGCTTAGGAAATATGCATAGCTTCTTGATGCCTCATAATATTTTGTTTATTTTATCATCGAAAACTGTAGGTTACCTTTACTCTTCTTGATAAAACTGGATAACACATACAGTTTTTAGGGTTCCGTATCCAAAGGGTAAAAACGGGACCCTATTACTAAGACTTCGCTGTCCGTCTGTCTGTCTGTCACCAGGCTGTATCTCATGAACCGTGATAGTTAGACAGTTTTCACAGATGATGTATTTCTGTTGCCGCTATAACAACAAATACTAAAAAACAGAATAAAATAAACATTTAAGGGGGCTCCCATACAACAAACGTGATTTTTTTACCGTTTTTATAGATAATGTTACGGAACCCTTCGTCCGCGCTTGGCGGTTTTATTTTTTTTAAGCCTGTTTTACAATAGGCCGTTGGCACTAATTTAAATTTTTGTCGATGATCTAGCGAATGTCCTATGCATATAGGTTCCTCACCTCAACAGCCTATATTTATCCACTGCTGGACACAGGCCTACCCCTAATAATCGCCTTATGGTTTTCATCTCATAGGGGGTAATGCCTACGCTAGACATGCTGGTCGGGAAACGCAGTTTGGTGGACCTATTCGGCTAGAGGCACTGCTGCCCGACTCCCTGTGTATGTCACTCTCTTACTACACCCACGGGAAGAGTTGAGGTGGTTCAAATTCTAAACCGGCACCACACGGCTAGGCACTTACCTATTATTTTTAAGTCTTGTGTTTCAATAAAAGGTGGGTAGGAACAAATCTGACAATAAGAACTTTTTGCGAACATAGTTGATACTAACTTGAGCCATACACTTTCGAGATGGTAATGCCTCATCTCCCTTTTTTATTTTTATCGAAGGTGTAAACTAGTGTTTTTAATTCATGTGCATGAGTAGACCACAAGGTAGACCGATAACCTGTCTTTGTTCGTACGAATGTAATCACGAATTGACAATTAACACAAAATCATCTAGCCGCAAGCAAAGCAGAGCTTGTGTAAGGGTACTAGGTATCGTCACGTTTATATGACTGCACGAAAAAAAACTACTTAGCATTCTTACGATTGAATAAACCAGTGGACATATTTCGATTGAAATTATCATGAAATAATATCAATTACTCAGATGTAATAATAAACCCTTTTCATGAGGTAACTCGAGGTGCGCTTTGAGTCGATTTCAAAAACAAATTTAAATAAATCAAAACTTACCACACATTTAAACTGTAAATTACTTACTTAAGTACCTCGTGAATGTAACTAATTCTATCTAACCATTATTTCTGACAGTTTTGTATTGAAAAGCTATCCGAACGCTATTCCATTCCAGCACAAAGGGCTAAGAGGAAATGAAACCTAGATAGAAGTGGGTTAAACGGAGTAAGGTATGAAGTAGTTATCGGCGTGGAAGTTGAACCCTGTAAGCTAAGCATCCATTGTTAAAGGATGATTGTTCATCATCATCAGCCTATATTAGTCCACCGCTGCTGGACATAGGCCTCCCCTAATGAGTGCCATAGCGCCCGCTATCTTCAGCTTGCCGCATCCAGCATCTGCCAGCAGTCTTCCTGTAATCCCACTTAGTCGGAGGGCGTCCTACACTACGTTTGCCGAGTCGCGGTCTCCACTCAAAAACCCGTTTACCCCAGCGGTTACGGTTATTTCTCGAGAAATTTGTATGTGTCCCGAAACATAAAAACAGTGTATTAAGGAATATGAAGTCAGTTTTTAGTTTATTCAAAACAATCTAATTATTTGTGTAACAAAAAAAAACTGAGACCATGATAGACTTTTAACTTCTATCTGGCTTACAAGTGTAAGCGAGATAGAAGTTAAAGTTAGCGAAAGAGTCTATCGAGCTCTCAGATGTTTTTTATAATGCTGTTGTCAACACACACACACTAAGCATACAGACCATGAATGCGTAAGCAGTCAGGCACTTTGTTTTCGTAATTTTTTGTTCAGTTAAAAATGAAATATTCGCCGTGGCACGAGCCTTGGCATTGATGAATTGGCAGGAAGAGTAATTCTATTTAAAACATTTTCCTGTGATGAAATCTGTAGGTAAACACACGTCATACTTACCTATACTCTAGCCTAACCGAAGATACAATGTTTGTTAGCATTACCATCATCACCATCTTACTAACTTTGTTATTTGTTTTCGACAATATTTGAACTGCGTGACGATAATTAGCTCCTGAATGTTAGGTAGGTATATCAAACTCGACGCACAAACAATTTTAAATTTTTGTGTTGTGAGTTGTTTACAAAATTTATTTCTTGAGTATGCCTTCAGTATACGTAGACATGTTATCATCATCATCATCATCAGCCTATATCAGTCCACTGCTGGACATAGGCCTCCCCCAATGAGCGCCATAGCGCCCTGTCTTCAGCTTGCCGCATCCAGCATCTGCCAGCAGTCTTTCGCAAATCGTCATTCCACCTGGTCGGAGGGCGTCCTACACTACGTTGGACATGTTATGTGTCAACATTATTGTGACTAGTACCTACCTACTCTCATCTAACCACCGCTGAACGTGTTTTGCCCAAACTTGACTTTTTGCACTAATACATTTGTTTCTTTCTCTCTCTCTTTCTTTCATGTTTGACGACCTCTATGGCGCGGTGGGCGCAGGTTGTTTGAAAAAAAAAGAAAAGAAAGAAATAATGCTAAATAAATAATGCTGAACAATTCACACAGCATTATCTAGCCCCAAGCTAAGCAGAGCTTGTGTTATGGGTACTAGATAACTGATATACATAATACAATACATTACCTACATAGATATATATTTTTACTATACATAGAAAACTACCAGAACACCCGAAACAAGTACCTGCAGATTGTACAAATATTTGTCCCAAGGCGGGAATCGAACCCGCAATCTCCTGCGTCGCAGGCGGAACTTCGCCCACCGCGCCACAGAGGTCGTCATACTAATTCGTTGACCGCAATAAAATCAAGCATTCAATAATTTTTATTTTTTCAAACAAACTTACTTATCTACTTATCGATAACTTTTCGCAAAAAAGATAGATCTGTCTGTCTGATATTGAGTCATTAGAATGAACCTCCAACGAATCTATCGATCTAATACCAATGTAAACGGATGGATGGATGGATGGATGGCAGCTATTAGAAGTGAGTAATGGGATGACGCCCTCCAGAGGTCGCTTTCAGGTGAAACATCGTGTTGGGGACATTAATACACGTTCAGTTTTATCTACCATCTACTGGGAAATTATGTTAGGGCCATTTTGGAGTTCCAGTTGTTTATTCGTCTGTTTTTTCAGTAGCTTGAGTACGCGGCTTCGCTCGCCTTTTTACGGGAAAAATGGTGAATTTTGAAAAGTAGCTCGATCCGATCATTGTTTTTGGTGTTTTCTAGCAACAAACACACGTGTAGTACCTTCCTCTTTTCTCTAAACTAAAAAATCTAAACGCCTACTGAACCTAAACAGATCGGACCTGCGTATCCTGGTGGGAACACTAACAGGACACTGCCCACTAAACAAACACTTATTCACCATCGGAGCGACGGACAGCCCTCTCTGCAGAGGGTGCCTCAGTGACGACGAATCAGCTGCCCACGTAATCCTGGAATGCGAGGGAATAACAGCACAACGAACAGAAATCCTCAACTTGCCGAGGTCACTCCGCGAAGCCGGTGAAGACCCCAGGAAGATTCTGCGCTTCTGGACGGAGTTAGGCTGGCTATGCTAGCACAATGGACAACGCATAATGGACCAAATGGAGTCCGAATGCGGATACAGGAGTACTTCCACCTTAACCTTAACCTTCCTCTTTTTTATATGAAGGATAGGATTGCGTAGGATCATATAGGTAATAATTATTACAATTTTTTGCCGTAAACTTAGTTTATATTATTGGTCTGGAAAAAACCGTGACCACTTTAATATTTTTTTCACGTGAAAAAAACAGAAGCTTAATTTTTTTGTGAAAATTGACAATCACCAATTTTCGCATTAACCGTTCGTCTTTCTACATCAGCGAATTTGATAGCACAAAATTAATGCTACCAATTACGAGTTGGTCATTCATTTTATTCGAGGGTATAATTTATTTGGTTTATTTATGACTGCGCGGCTGCCAATGTTTTGTATCTGTTTACTAATTGTGCTATTTGTGTTGATACAAAATGGATATGGAGCCAAAGACGTCTTTATGGTGGAAAATACGCATATGCGTCGCTCCCGAAAACGAAACTAAGCCTTCACCGTCATTGGTATAACTTTAAGACGGTCTTTTGTTAATAAACAAATAAATATATTACTGGGAAATTCACACAGCATCTAAGATAAGCAGAGCTTGTGTTGTGGGTGTTAGATAACTGATACACATTATTATGTGTATTGATATTTTCATTATACATGGAAAACGACCAGATCACTCTGAACAAATATCTGCAGATCGTACAAAATTTGTCCCGAGGCGGGAAATGAACCCGCAACCTCCTGCGTCGAGAAATAGATTGTCTTTTTTTCGTTTTTAGGGTTCCGTACCTCAAAAGAAAAAAGGAACTCTTTTAGGATCACTTTGTTGTCCGTCTGTCCGTCCGTCCGTCCGTCCGTCTGTCCACCCTCTTTTCTCAGAAACGCGTGGAGGTATTGAGTTGAAATTCACATCATATACTCAGGCTCGAAACCTCTTGGAGCCTCCGAGACTTTGGACCTTAGGCTCTGCAAGGACTGCTCGTCAATGAGTCTCATAAACACATATGACATACCTAGACATTGTTTTAGACATTGAATATTACTAATGAGCTTTTTTCATCCCGAAAAAATCGTACAAAACCGCCGACAATAGCCAGTTAAAGAAAATTACAGGCAGGTCAAAAACCGCATTTCTTCGAAGCTCGTATTTCCCAACGAAGGTAATAATAACGCACTTGAAACAAGAACGCGATAACGATAATCCAAACCTAATTTAATAATCGTTGCGATAACTCTTTCACTGATAAGAGATAACGCCCACGGGCTAGTTGATTAACAATTTGGAAGTTGGGGATTCACCGTCGACATCATTATCAGTTGGTAGAAGTTACTAACTAAACTACTGATAGGATGAGTTACAGACGTTCCCGAAACCAAATTAATCTCGGACGTACTCATAGCTCATCTGGTCCATACTGCCAACATTTGGAACAAAAATGAGTATAAGGCTTACTTGCTTATTCCCTACCATTTAATTCAAAAATAGAATTTAATTAAATAGTTATTTGTTATACAAGAGTGCAAAGTTGCTTTTTAACCGCGTACTCAACTTTGATAACCGAGCAAGCTAAGGATTCTAAAATTGATTGAATTGATGAAAAATTAGAATCCTGAGCGTTAGCGAGGGAATCAAAAGAGCACGAGGTAAAAAATCTTTGTACTCGAGTGCAACACGTAACTTTTCATCCCACCTCAGCGAGGAAAGAGTATTTATGCTTATCGATATCTGAGTGTAAAAGCCGTTTTTATCCGCTAGAGGATAAAGTAAATTGAATTTAGATCATCGTGCGCATGTTGTTCTAAATTCAATTTACTTTATCCTCTAGCGGATAAAAACGGCTTTTACACTCAGATATCGAAGAGCAAAAATACTCTTTCCGAGATGAGGGGAGGAAAACTAGTATTTACTGTTGAATTTAGTTAATTTAAGGTACCTACAAAAGAAATAATCAGAATGGTATAATATGGTAGGTTGGTAGCTTTTAGTAGCTTACGTGGTTATTCGTTTTTCTTCCTACCTCTTACTTCTCTGTGTAACTTGAAACAGTACAGACGTTTACCCCATACCTAAAGTGATAATAAATGCAATTATTATAAAATCCTCAAACCGTTGTTTTACAAGGAAACATCTAACCATAATCTCCTATATTTACAATTGAAACAATTGAGCTAACTGCAGACTGTTGCAAATAATCTACAGGTAGCTCAACTGATCCATATCAATACCAGTCGGAAGCGTGCCCAAGACGCTGGAATAATTTTATCAATTTTAAAATTGAAAAAAAAAAAAAATCTTTCTTTTAGATAGGTATAATGCCTTTAAAAACTTTTGTTTAGACAGGAAAACCGCGCTTCCTAATATTTAAGTATGGAGCTAATAGGGTTACCTCACTTGTACAAGTTAAAGCTAAATTTCGGGTCGCTAAGGGTTATAATATACAAGAGCAGGTCAAGTTTCCGTTGTTTACAAATTTAATGCCCTAGTGTGTAGTGACCTCAACAGAAGCTTCAATATTGAAGCGCCTGCCATACAAACCCCCGCCATATGACCTGCATACCCTTCTCCAACTAAACCCAACCTTATTAATATGAGATAGAGATTATAGTTGACCAACAACATGTAGACTAACATCTACATTATTCATGAAGGAATGCTTAATTTTCTATTCAGGTTTCGAAGTTTTTGCCAAAGAACTTTGTTTAACCATGACTAGTGCAAAGTTTTTTTTTTTAATTTATTTATTATCAACTTAAAGTACATTTCCTTATTTAATTTCTGCCAAACTGTGAAACAGTTTGTCGGCAGTGAAACAGTTTGTCGGCAGTGAAAATATGAAAGCTAGATTGTACTGAAAACCGGTTTTTGGATGGTTTTTATTTGTTTATCAAAAACTTAATTGACACTTGTAAACCATGGAAGGATTACTTACAAGTTTATCGTTCGCTTTTTATAAATTGACAATAGTTTAAACTTTTTGATAACCTCTATTAAGTTTACTTGTTCTTACAAGATTTTTCGCACCTATGTAATATAGTTTTTGTAAGCAACTACCAATAAGAATATGAATAACGTATGTTATGGAAGAACGTTGCCTCTTAATACAGGTATTTGATACTTATGGAGGTTCCGTCCGAGCACGGATAAATGTTAAATGTCATATTTCATTACTGAAATAAACATTTTGTATAAACATTTGTATTTCGTGTGGAGAAACCAAGACTTGAGTGACATAGTCACTTTGTGACAAAGCTCCACTCAAATAAATAAAGATAAAAAAAACCAAGACTTTGTTCGTAAAACAAATAAACAAAACTTAATCAATATAAATGCTATAATATGCTATAACAATACAATTATGCTTTGTATAGGAGTATATTACTCCTTTCTTCGCAGAGGAACAAAACTTAATCAATATAAATGCTATAATATGCTATAACAATACAATTATGCTTTGTATAGGCTTTGTATACTGCTTTGTTTAACCAAGACTTGGTTCGAAAAAAATACCAAATCGAGCTTTACTCAGAGGGACTACTCTCCTATACAAAGCACTACTAATATAGCATAATATAGCACTTATCCTGATTCGTTTTGTTTATTTGTTTTACGAACAAAGTCTTGGTTTCTCCACACACAAGTAAACACACTAGAGGTTAACAAAAGTTTATAATAAAGGAATGGAAACTGGCTCTGAGTGTTCGCGATCACAGCGCGGTCAGGATTTTGTTAGGAAGTCAAAAATACAAGTATGTTTTAGGAATCGAATGCTTATGACCGGAACGTAGGATTTAAGGATCTTTGCTTATGACGTCCAAGTACCTAGACACGTACATATAAAGAACATAAATTACTTACTTTTGTCCGTGGCTTCGCACTCGTTTTTATGGTTCCGTACCTCAAAAGGAAAAAAGGAACCCTTATAGGATCAATTTGTGGTCCGTCTGTCCGTCCGTCAACCCTCTTTTCTCAGAAACACGTGGCGGTATAATATAAATTAATAATAAATTTCTAAGTCATCTCAATCAAAAGTTACAGCCATTTAATTAGAATAGAAAATAGCCTATATTGTATGTTATTCCAGGTCATCTTTATGTGTGAACCGTTCCTTTGGTTACAAATAAGTTCGTACGAAACTAAATAAAAATTCACAAAAAAATATATCACGAACTGTTTTTCAACTAAGCTCTAGCTAAGCTCTTTCGCTGTGAGAAAAAGATAAAATTTGAGTAACATTTAATTCAGAGCTTTATGTTATCTACAAAAATGGTGAGGTATTTTTAATAAAAAATGAATGTGGCTGACCCAAATTAGCGTCTACCAAGTTTTTATTATTTTTATTAGACATGTAGTAAAAATATTTAACGAAACGTTCAAAACTTTCGAAGTGTCATTGAGATAGGCACTCAGACAGGTGTTAGTGACTGGCAGGTGTCATATTTCAGCAGAAAAACAGAGAAAAACGACCTTCAGTTCAAATAAAGACACCGGTCCACTAAAATATTTGTGATATGAATTTTAGATTTTGAAAGCATCCCTACTAGTACTGCGAGTTGAATGTTAAACTGCCATGTAAATTTTACAGATCTTGGAATCTAGCAGCTATTTTGTGACACTTAAGCTGCTTGTCCACCGCCACGTCAACGGTGATCCCGTCGTCTCGTCGTTAATGTGACGTGGTCAAGATGACGTGACGTCGATCGATTGTCCACCGCCAAGGGACGTCACTGATAACGTAATTTTACCGTGTAGACTACCAACGGTTATGAGGATAGCACCCTATGTTACATACATAGGGTATATGTTTGTATTTTAATTCCAAGTTCAGGATAGCATGAACTCGATCAAGTGCGTTCACCGCGACGATCTCTGTGGTTTAGTTTGTTGTAGCTCTCGTTCGTGGAAGTCGTGTTTGAAGAATGGCAATTCTGAACCGGTGTCGACTTTTTTTGCTGCTTCTGTACGTTCGCAGGCGAAGAAGTTGTAAACCTTGACCTCTTCGCCTGCTCTAAAACTACCCTTAAAAGTAAAATACAGGCGATGCATTCTTCTGATCTATGTAATGGACCCTAGCAATCCCTATCTTTTATACTTCATCCTCTCCTTATGTAATCCCACATAGCCATCCCTCGCTGCCTACCTCTCCACAGCCCACCAGGTGTCTCAGGTTGCCCAAACTCTTTAAGAGACTGGTGCCTCAGGAGCTCCTCAATCCCTGTCATCCCTTCCGCATGCGAGCAATATCGACTTCCCCTCCCCACCACCACCAAGTGTCTCGTGTTGTCCAGACTCTTACGAGACTGGTGCACGGACCACTTAACAACACGACACACACATACACACACATTTACACGAACCAACACTGATACACACGTCGCAAAGCCACTGAAATGAATTTCTCACCTTACTGCAGGTATCCTTTGTTTGCGATTTGACAGACGAGGACTTATTATTTTATAAGTTTTCTACCAACTGTATTCTCTAGCGTTCTTTGAATTATGTGTGCGAATTATGACTATTTTGTGATTTCCTATTTCGTAACGGTTTAACAGCAAAGGAAAGAAAAACTGAAAGATAATATGTAGAGCAATCTTTGCCCTGCAGTGGGGTAGTCTAGGCTAAAGTTATCTTTATCCGAACAAATGTTATATAATGTTATATTAAATTTATGACAGGTTCCCAACTTACTGAAAAAGGTGTTGTTTAGACGTCTACAAGAGACAGTGTTGTGTGTTATCTCACCTAAAGTTCAAAAGGCTGTAGCTGAAGGGCTGGTATGATTTATTGTGCCGCACGTCAGAGGGACAGCTACCCTCGTCATAGAGAATTTTGTTTCCTTTCTTTATTGCGGACGTTTTGTGCTATGCGATAAGTGTATATAATGTTGAACGGACTCTTAACTCGTTGAAGGAAACTATATTAGATTGATATAATACGTCTGAAGGGCGCATTTTCGGGAAGGAAGGAGCGGATTATTGACAGATCCTAAGGAATATTACGCACGGTGGCGGTGGGAAACGTGCCACAAGTAAGCTATTTTTAGGATTGGAAGTGCCGTTATAAGGAAAAGCGTTAAGTGAAAATTAGGTGGGCCAAAGACTCACTACCTATCTTCATTGTTTAAATTTAATAGATTATTTATTAGAGATTACCCAGAGTGTGAGGGCTTACGCACTATAATACAATAAATCCGGCCAAGTGCGAGTTGGACTCGCGGACGAAGGGTTCCGTACCATTATCAATAAAACGGCAAAAAAATCACGTTTGTTGTAAGGGGACCATAGATATTTTTTATCATACATAGAAAAGGACCAAAACACCCGGAACAAATATCTGCAGATCGTACAAACATTTATCCCAAGGCGGGATTCGAACCCGCAACCTCCTGCATCGCAAGCGGACCTTCGCCCACTGCGCCACAGGTGTCGTCAATTAAAGAATAGCAACCAATTAGAACTAGTATTTACAATTGAAACACTGTTGAATCTATATTAACTAAAGATAAACAATTTGATAAACTATTGGCATTAGATTTTCGCCAAAAAAAGAGAAGGTAGAATGATTTAGAAATAATTTCATGATATTTTTTCTAATCTCATATTTTTTTGTGCTCAACCTTTTCAGCTAGATTAGCTTTAGGTTTTGAGATGAATAAAATAATTTAAACATTAAAGAGAAATTATTTCATAAGATTCGTATTCAAACGTTCTTTGAAAGCCGAAATATTTTAGATTAATTTTATCACGAGTATAATCACATTTAATTTAGTTAAAAGATTTTAATATCAAAAGAATTTTGTGTATGCAATTTGCTCTGGGTTTATTTAGAACTGTTATAAATAAAGCTTTTAAAAATGAGGGTTAAGTAGAAATTTCCCTTTAGTCCACGTTCGTAGCTGATCTTTGATAACCAGCTACGAACATGGAATTTTTTTCTTGCTTGATATCCAGTTACGAGAACGGAATGTTCTTGCTTTTTATGACAGAAAACAAAACCTGGTTTTAACTCATTCCAAATCCCTCATATTTCATAAATAAACAGCTATTGTTTATGTTTCATTAAATAAATACATTAATATTCCGGCGATTAAGGAATTACCATATCCTGCCCACTTTTGATCTAAAAACTCACAACATTCGCGAGAATGAATATTAAAACAATTTTGATAACAGCGAAAAGGTGAACACAGCGCCAATCAAGATGGTTGGTTCTTTGGTTTTTTGATATAGTGCTTACCCGCACTTTGGGTATCTCTAAGAAATGAAATAAGTTCCCAAAAATTTCCGGTTTCGGTTTCGGTTTCGGTTTATAGTCCGTAAGAGATCCCAAAGATGTTCGGTTGAACCGACTAAGGGTTTCGTGGGTTAGTTGGTTAGAGCACACCCGTACTGGTGGTGGTGGTGGTGGGGCGCGGGTTCGAGTCCCGCTGCAACCGGAAATTTTTGGGAACTTATTTCATTTTTTTGGTTGGTTCTTTGTCATTGGCAAATAATAAAATACATTTAAAATGTTATCATCCGCGCGCAATTAAAATGAGATGGAATCATATCGAACTGAAACAAAAATTTGGGTGGTCTTTCCCATGAGCTCTTTCAGCGCCATATACCCAGTTGGTCCTATAAAAGGCATGCGTAGGGACGAAGTCACTGCAGCCAAGCCAGGCAGAGAGAGATAAGAGAGTTACAGCCAGTTTTTCATCTGCTTGTTAAAATTTGACACTAATTTAAACTTTTTGTTAACCTCTAGTGTGTTTACTTGTGTGTGGTTCTGCACACCAAGACCAAGACCACCAAAACCACCAAGACCACCAAGACTTAGTTCGTTAAACAAATAAACAAAACTAAATCAATATAAGTGATATATATAATGCTATATTAATGTTATGTATAGGAGTGTAGTCCCACTGCGTAAAGTTCGATTTTGTGTTTAAACCAAGACTTGGTCCGTAAAAAATATAAAATCGAGCTTTATTCAGAGGGACTTCACTCCTTTCCAACTAAGTTTTGTTTATTTCTAATACTAGTTATAATTTGATTGTAATTTTTACCCGACTACCAACAGGGGAGGATTATGAGGTTAGCACCCTATGTTTGTATGTTTGTATGTTTATATGTTTGTATGTATGTGGCCGATTTCTTTGTTCCCACGTAGCGCTGAAACTACTGGTTCGATTTCAACAAATTATGTATCGATTGATTCGTCTCAATACCCCGATGGTTATAGGCTATAGGATTTAGGGCTCCGCCCCCGAATAAGCCTTCAAAACGCGTATTAAAGTTTAGGTAGCCGCAGGCTGCAGGCCCCATAGAGAAAAACTACAATACCTACGACCTATTTTCATTTTCAACTCTATGCCTATCAAATATGACCGATACGTCATTCTATTTTGTCAATGTAAATGTTTCAAACTTTTAGAACTTTCACGTAGTCGGGTTGTAGTTTTTAACTTTATCTTGTCTTTGTTAATCTCATCTCACTAATATTATAAACGTGAAAGTTTAGATGGATGGATAGATAGATGGATGGATGTTTGTTCCTTTATCACGCCAGAACGGCTGAACGGATCTGAATGAATTTTGGCACAGAGATAGATTATTATTAGTATTAGTCTGGAATAGGACATAGGCTACTTTTTATTCCGGAATTCCCACGGGAACGGGAACTACGCGGGTGAAACCGCAAGGCGCTGCTAGTAAAGATATAAAAATTATAATGTTAATATTTCAGGATTTTTTTAAATGCTCACAGGGTTTTGTGCTTAGTCTGGGATGACATGGCTCAAAGGCTATGTGAGCTGTGTCAATGATTTAATGAATAAACCAAATTTATATCGTCGTTTTATTAAATATCGAAAGCACAAAAGAATATTTAGATTAGCTAAATGCTATCAGATAGGTATTCCAATACAATTATTTTTTGATTGAAAAAAATACGTGGGTGGTATTTCGTTTTTGCATTTTTTCATTAACATTTTCGTTTTGTATTTCTTTAGGTTCGGATTTTAAATTAATCTGGGTAGGTAGGACTAGATAATACTTTATTTTTGTCATTTTTTATTTTTGTCATACTTCAATTTCCTAATGCCGGCCACACACACTTCAGTCCACCGGAGAGGTCTACCTGTGCAGGTATGTCTGCGCAGGTTCCCCGAAGCGTGTGTAGGAATAGACTTGTGTAGGTATTTGAATACTGTGACAGGCGACCGGCGCGTGGCGACCGCGTAAGATCGAAGATTAATTCTTTCTCGTGACAACGTAAGGCATCGCAAAAAGAACTGAAGACCGCTCCGGTACATCCGAGCGTGCCCATACATGCCACCGACTCTTTCTTACCAAAGATCCTCGGAAAGTAGGATCCTAGGATCTTTGTTTCTTACGTGCAACCCTGCGCAGGTAACCTCAGAAAAAACTGCTATTAAGCGCCATTTTCCCAATATGGTAGCGCGAGCGGCAAAGATACGAGGTGGCAAAGTAAAAATTCAGAAAAAGAAATTTATAAAATTATACCAATTTTAAAAACTGCCGCAAAACTTTTTAGGTAACCCCCTATTTTTGAACCAAATGACTGCTATTACCTAGTGAAAATATCTTGATTATTTTGAACAAAAAACATTATGATCTCTGAAACTCAGACTAAGTAAGAAATGAAGACGGAGCGCTGTCGTCAACGAAATGAAGCCGGTTTCGTAAACATGTGTGCACGTAGTGAGTGTTGCCGTGTAGTAAAAACTTATTACCCTAAGTTATCGTCTAAGTACTAGCAGGATGAATGGATAAGTAAAAAGATAAGTTAGCATTTTTTTTATTGGGGGTACCTAGTATAGTATATAAGTATGTTTACTCCGACTAGACAGGGGAAAAATCGAACAATTTCAATAACTTTTATTTCTTTAGGCTTACAAAATAAGCACTTAGACAAGTCAGATATTATACTATAAATAGGTTTCTAAATAGTAATAAATATCAAATAAGAAACAAGGTGTTCTTAATTTTGTCCAGTAGTGTTACACACACAATCATGGTGACGGTGGTCATTGCGGTTCGCATCCACGCCAACAGAATGCGAACACGAAGCGCGGCTCGCTTTGCTGGGTCACGGTGGTTGTATTGCTGCGACCTTGCCGTCATCAAATTCGAAATCGTCGACACCAAGTTAATAGGAAACGATACCCATATCAGATATTTTGGTTGGGGGTGGGGGGTTCAAGAGGGCTGGGAGCGTGGGGGGTACCAGCACGGCTCGCTTCCTCCTAACTTTTTTGAAAATATTCTATAGTCTATGTTCATCAGAGATAATGTAGGATTCTAATGGTGAAAGAATTTTTCAAATCGGTCCAGTAGTTTCGGAGCCCATTCATTTAGTCAAACCAGCAAACAAATCTTTCCTCTTTATTATATTAGTATAGATATTATTATTATTATAATTATATAGTATAGATTTCGAAAATTCGATGACTGCAAGGAATGCCGCGTCTGTCGTGCTCCCTAGTTCGCGGTCACCTTCACTTGGACCCCGCTACCTCATTAGACCCCTAATTTCATCTGACGTCATATAGCCTATAACAACCGAAATGTCGAGACGAATCATTAGACTTCTCATTTGTTGAAATCGGTCTTGTAGTTTCAGCGCTACGTGGGAACATAAAATCGGCTACATACAAACATACATAGGGTGTCAACCTCATAACCCTCCTCCGTTGATAGTCGGGTAATAATAGAAATAGGTAAACAAATGAACTGTTACATTACCTACATTTTACGTCACATGAATAACTTGCTTAATAAACGGGAACTATTGTGACGTTTACTCGTGGCAACACTGGTGGAAGTTGTGGAGGTTTTGTGTTCCAAGCTTTCCTTATAATTATTAAAATTGATTGAATAGATTTTTATGTTTACTACGTGTGAAATGTGATTCCATCCTGCTTTTTATTCTTCGATGATTGGTTTCTACACCCTTTCACAACACAATTTGGCATTTTTACTACAAAAATCGCGAATAACAATAACGTGACCTTGCGTGACACTCCGCGCGCCGGTACAGCGCGACTGACAAGGTAAGGCGTAGTTTCGTTATATGTGTGTGCGTGTAACTGTGTATATACACGGCAAGGCGTAGTTTTACCGGCTTCAGTGTGGTTTTTCGGCGGGGCTCCGTCTTGATTTCTTACTTAGTCTGAGCTCTGAAAATGATAGACAGTCAAAATTTTAATAACAACGCTGTTGCTAGTAAAATGATAATGACGCGACGCCCGTATAAAGCTAAGCCTGAGCCGACGTGGATGGAATGAATGAATAATGCATGTTGGAAACTGATTACGTAGGTACTGTCGACACAAAATTCATGTACGCGTTTACAATACCTACGTAAATTAGTTAGTGGACATGAAATTGGCAGTTGAAAGTGAAAACTCATTAACCGACGAAACCAAAATCAAAAGAAAGGGAGGTCCTATGTTCGGCTTTATGTATTTTTTTTATGTTCGTCATCGTTATTTCGCTATTGTATGAAGAATGATCTTGAAGTGATCTCATAAAAAAAAAATCCGAGAGATAATTAATTGTCCCGAAAAACTTAAAAAACTGTGTAAGTAAGGAACTTGATGTCATTTCATAGTTTTTTTCAAAACAAATTATCGTAATGGATGATTTATATTAGACCGGGCCGTGCCCAGGGCGTATCGTGTACGTGGCCCGGATGGTGCAAGGATGCGAAACATTACATACATTTTGTATCAAGCCGTTTATATTAAACAGTGCATGATCCGTGTCCCGTCCGGGCCCGTCTAATAACTTCTCCGCACTAACTGCCCGCCCCGGCCTCGGCCCGGCCCGGACACGGCCTGGTCTAATATAAATTCTAAAGTAACTCTGTCTGTGTGTCTGTTACCTTTTGAAGCCTAAATGAACTGCTGAACGGATCGTAATAAAATTCGGCAGGGAGGTAGACGGTACCCCGAGAACGGACATAGAGTACTTTTTATCCCGGTAAAGAGTATGCGAAGCCACGGGTAGAAGCTAGTACATTATAAAATAGATATTATCTTTAGTTTTCATCTGGTATATTAACCTAAAACAACTTTAACCCCTCAAACCCATTACGATATTCTAACGACCACGTTTATAACCTCGATTTCACAAGACCCGCGGCTGATGTCGATTAGAAACAATGACTTGATAAAATCTGCAACGAGCGCTTAAACATGAAATATTTACGATTATCCGGAAATTATGGTGTGTTGCGCTACGTTTAAATTATTCTACCAAGCAAACCAAAACGTTTCTTGTTAAAGTACCTATATAAACGGGATTATTTTCTTTGAATACAAGAGCATTTTTTAACACAAAAGTCTTTTTATAACAGAACATTTACCATGATTTCAGGTATTCCGTGAGAACAAGGCACATTAAACTGTGCCGAAATAATAGCTCTAAACTTAAATCATGGTAAATATCCAGTAGGACTTTAGTAACAAAGAAAATTACAATCAAATAATAGTATTAAATTAGAACTAGTATTACAACTAATATTTACTTTTAAATCTATTTTCTAAGGTTTCGATCTAGCAAAACTCCTAATAGAGTCCACAGGTGATCGGAATGCTGGCTTTTATTTCGGTCAACGAATTAGCATTGCCATTCAACCCATTAGTGTACTAGAAGGTTACTTAAAAAAATCATAAATAAATAAAAAATCTTATATTTTAACAAAATAATATAAATAGTACAAAAGACGGCCTTTTCCCTGAAAACTTTTTTCCCATACAACACAAGGAAGAAAGAAAGAAGAAATACATTTATTTACAACAACAATACAATACAAGAATACAACAGTTAGAATTAAGTCACACTTAGAGATTAGAAATATTATTATGAAGTTGTTATAAAAAGGTCCCAACTCAGCATAATGCTGGCTAAACTCCTGTAAGAGGCAGCAGTTCCTAAAGAGCTAATCGTATCCCACTGCTGGGCAAAGGCCTTCCTTCCCCCGTTCTAGTTATCATTGACCAACGCTCTATAGTCTACACCGAGACTGTAGAGCAAGCAATGTCCACCTTATTATGATAACCAGTTGTTTTTTTCAACAGCACGCTATGTGCTACGAACTGTCGTAGTAGATATTCGTAGCGACATCGTAGCGGTTTTTATCTCTACGAGGTCCAAAAAGACTTGCTGTTCACAACTTTCTAGCGTTTTTAAGACGCGTTTTTCTGATCTCATTGGCGCAGTGGGGGAATGTCCACCAGTGACGTAGATTGCAGGTTCGATTCCCGCGGGACAGATGTTTGAATTATTTGCAGGTTTGTCCCGGGACTGCCTAGTCCCGGGTTACGGTACTCGTATTTTTGTTATGAATGTACATAATCGATGATCTACACAGTAGGTACAAATAAAACAAGCTCTGCTTATTTTGGGGCCAGATAGCCAGATCCTATGTGAAAATGTCAATTATAGATTATTTTAAAAAATGTTTATATAACTTTTGATGACTTTAGATGGAATTTGCTGTTTTGATCCTTTACTTCAACCTGATTCATGGTTAGTCAACGAGCGAGATCTTGGAGTGAGGCGATTAAAAAACCTAAGATGTAACTAAAAAAATTTACAAAACCTACAACAAACATCGTCAGTGTGCTAAATGCCACTTCCTACCTGCCCACTGACCTGACAAAAACCAAGCCTGTGACTGTGTTGGTAATATATAATTTAATGGTACTGAAAAAATATAAGGATGAAAATATTTAGTAACAATTCCGCGAAAAAAAAAAAAAATTATTCGCGGAATTGTTACTAAATATTTTCATCCTTATATATTGCAATGGATTTCCGCAAAGTAACGCCTGAATCTATTATTTATGGTATTGAAAAAACTAAAAATCAACCACAATTTTTTTTAGTATTCACTCTATTTTTTAAGTTTTTCGGGACAAATACTTACACTCCATTTTAGTTGACCAGTCTAGGATCATTCTCCATACAATAACGAAATGTTTTTTTGTCCTTGCTTACAAATCGGTCCATAATAGGGCACTTAATAATATATATAACATTTTGTGTCCCTGCAGGTGGAGCTAAACGACGCTGAAGTCGTAAGAGGTCCCAGATATTTTAATTCGAAAACTGTAATATTGTAGTCTAAGCACATAAAAGCATTATTTTGATTCTCGCCATGGACCAAAACCTATAGTGTACCTACTAAGAAACAAGATTTTTTGTTTATATAATTCATAATTATAATATTTAATTACGGAATCCTCGTTGCGCGAGTGAGACTCGCACTTGACGTTTTTATTTATACTTTTATCCGATCTAACACGTAATGACAGACTAAAAGCAACCACAACGTCGTCGATAAAATGCATTTCACAGGAAACCAAGTGACTTCACTCTGAATTTAGTTCAAGTTTATGAAGTTGCTTAACTTAACGCAATCACTGCCCAGCCTTGGCGGTGCATAGTGACACGTAGGGGCGCGCCGCCACTACACAGGGCCCGAGAACGACTTTTGCTTGGCCATGAAAGTGTTAGTTTAGTTTAGAGGGAATCGAAGTCGGTTTGGCGGGAGGTCAGGCGCAGGACCAACGGTATGGTACACCTCCATGCCACGGAGAGCACTTTACACCGATCCTGCATCTGACCACTCCCCGGTCGTATTGGTTTGCCGTTCCATCGGTAAGAGCGAGCCAAATTGACAGTGTTCCTCTGTTTGCGCACACACTAAGGTCAGCTTAGACCGAGACGCGACGCGACGCCACGCTGCCCTCACTCGAATCAAAATATAAATTTATATAACACTCAAAAAGATTCAAATTGGCGAAAATCAAAAACGCATAATCGAGATGTGGAGCGAAAAATGTTTAAATTTGAATTCGAAAACGAACGATAGGCACTTCAATTAAATGATGAATGTAAGCTTTTAAACAAAAAAGTTTCGAGCTTCTGTGCTTTGCTTCGATGATACCAATGTCGTAAAATATTTTCCACCAATATTCCTTGGGTTTTGTACACAAAAAATATCTCTGTTTTGGAATCGCAATATGGTACAGAATTACGAACGTTAAATTCATCGCTTCTGCAATCCGATTTATAAACCAAACCTAATTCCGTGTTAACCTAACCAGATTAATCGAATTGGTAACATCCTCTTTATGAATAACCCGTAAAGGTAAACGCACTTATTTCCGAAAATGAATCACCGAGAGAAACGAAGGAATCGATTTTCGGAGTTCATGGTATGATGTTGTATAAACCTCGTACACTTTTCCATGGAGATCCGGACCATAATTTCAAATGTAAAATAGTTTGATAACTTCCTTTTTTTATGTGTTTTTCATCTCAAAACTTTAATGAATTTAATTTTATGTGTCAAATTGAAGGCTATTTTGTTTTATTCACAACCTGCCCGTGAAATATTTGTTTTGACAATCCAATAATCATTCATTGTTTATGTGTTTAATACGATAAGGTAGGTAAAAAGCAGAATTAGCTTACTAAACTACCTCAGAATAAAAATTGTTTGTTCATATTGGTTTGTTTCGTCTCCCTTGCACATCTAGCCGAAGTAAATATTCGGCTAGATGTGCGTTCACCTTTAAACACAGCCTACTGCTCAAGAAGTAATGAAACTGTCGCAGAGAGTTATAAAAGTTGTGCGTAAATGTCTGTTTTGATAAAGAAACTTTTGTTTCTCCAACTTTCCAAACTAAAAAGAGATTTAGGAACAATCTTATAGTGGTTTACTGAGAGAGTTTTGTCAAGTACCGACCTATAACAAGTATCCATACTTATTATTATAAAAGCGAAAGAAACTCTTGTCCGTCTATCTGTTACTTTTTTATGCTAAACGGCTTATTTTAGGGGCGAACCTAACCGGGTTTAGTTGTAAGCTAGGCTTAGATCACAGTACTCATGGGATTCTGTGGTAAGAATCTCGAATTACCTTCATTAAATTACACATTTTTTCTTTGGTTCATCGAATGTGAAGGCACAATTGAAAAAAACTACGATAAAAATGTTTGGTAAGTTGGAAATCAAAATAAGTAATGGTTTGTGAAGCTTGGAAACGTATCGCACTCAAAGCCTGTAGGTATACTAGGGGAGCCTAATGAGCGCCATAGCGCCCTGTCTTCAGCTTGCCGCTACAGCATCCGTCAGCAATCTCGCAAATTGTCATCGCACCTGATTGGAGGGCACCCTACACAACGGTTGCCGAGTCGTGGTCTCCACTCAAGAACAAGTTTACGCCATCGGTTGTCTGTTCTTCTCGAGATATGGCCAGCCAATCAGAAGATACATCTTGTTTAACGTTGTCAGTGGCTGAACTTTCACAAACAACTTTAAACTAATACTCCGGTGTTAACGAAATTACCAGAAAGTTATGTACCCGGTTTTAAATGTTGGAGCTTTGTCTGTGTTTTGTACAGTTATGATGAGGAATTACGTGTTTCAGCAACTTACGTTTGTTGAGGCGCCACCTAGAGCGAAAGAGGTGCCGCCTTAGAACCCACAATTAATCACGTCACACTTATATTATAAATGCAAAAGTTTTGATGCTTGGATGGATGGTTGTTTGTTACTTCTTTATGCCAAAACTACTGAACGGATTCGTAAAAATAAATTAAATTCTGCAAAGATGTAACTCTAAGCCTAGATAAGACCGCCAAGCATAGGTAACTTTTTATCAAGTAGAACAATTACCATGGGATAGAAATAACCTTTTTACTTCTCTTGCTCAAAATGTGTGTCAATATAGCTTAGCTTAGCGGGCGGCAAATGCGTTTTTAAAAGTCTAGGGTTGTAAAGTAATTATTTTTTTAAAATTTTGTTTGAAATCATCAGCCAGTACAAAACATTCGCCCTCTTGCATAAAGACTCGACTTTTTGATGTCCTTTATACAAAGAACCAATATCTTAATTGATTTTATTTTTGAAAATGGAACTTAAAGCTTCTTCTTGGTGATTGTTAGATGTTTATAGAATTCATTCCATTATACCATCATACCTTTCAACGGTAGAAAGTAGAAAAGTTGGTATTGACGCGAAATTTCTAGAATGTTCTTTATTGCAAATTTACTGTTTAATTGATTGAATTGTTTTATTGACCGTAATCGAAGTGAAAAGTAGAGTGTTTAACTCGGGCCAAAACCACCCATTATAACTCGGTCTTGTCATCTTCCCTCGCTGCGCTCGGGAGTATAAACAACCTTGTCTGTAATGGGTGTTTTGGTCACTAGTAAAACAATCTACTATTAAACGTTACCATAGATACAACGCGTGCGAAGCCGCGGTCTGAAACTAGTAGCATAAATAAAAAAAAATTGATGTTTATATGGATGGATGGGTGTTTGTTACTTTTTTACACCGAAACTACTGAATGGACCATGCTGAAATTTTTGCATAGATGTAGCTTTAAATCAAACATAAGCCATTTATCCAAAAAATCCGTTCCCATGGGATAAATATAATCTTCAAATAGGTCCATGGAAACAAAGTTCGCGAAACCGTGGGCAGAATCTAGTTACTTATTATTATATGCTTTGGATTAGGTAGTCACAGTTTCCACTGAAGAGAGTAATTCCCATTTCACCAACTTAAAAAAACAACTGATAATAAATATGTTTATGTGACGATTATATAAGTAACGTCTCTTCGTGGAGATATCGAGTTGAAATATACATAATCATGTTCATAACCTCGTGGAGCCTCAATAAAAATCAAACTTCAAAGTCAACGCAATCAAATGTTACAGCCTTTTATGTCCATTTTTTTAGCTTTCAAGGGAATCACATGCACACAAAACCTATAGGGTACTTCCCGTTGACCTAGAATAATGATTTTTGGCAAGAAGCAAGGTCTTATAGCACAAGTAAAGGGAAAAATCCGAAAACCGTAAATTGTAGTTTATTCATTTAAAAAAAATATTTTTGAATCTCGATATGGACCAAAAACCTATAGGGTACTTGCCGTTGAACTAGAATCATGAAATTTGTCAAAAAACAAGGTCTCATCATAAGTAAAGGGGAAAATTCGAAAACCGGAAATTTGTTGTTTGAATCTCCGAAAACTTTAAGGTCTTTTATTTTACATAATTAATATAATGTTTAGTTACAGAACCCGCTTTGCGCGAGTCCGACTCGCACTTTACGTTTTTATTCCCTTTGAGGTACAGAACCCTAAAAAAACCTTTTTGAATAGAGTTTGCAAATATAATAAAAGCGACGTGCGCTACTTTTGCGCAATGTAGCCCCTAAGAAGAACAACGTTGCTTACATTTTACTTCGGCAGAAAAGCTAAATGTTTGAGACGGAATGTACAAAGCAAGATTGTAAACCTCGCGAAACCAGTCTAATACCAGTATTACGCGAAATAATAACTTTTCGTACATCTGCCTATTTTGAAGATTACTCGGCTTTTTGAACGAAATGTTCGACGCGGTTCAAGCATAATTGTATAAGCTTGTTTTGTGAACATTGTTTTGCCAGGAGTCCAAGAGGAGGATCCAGCTAGGTTGCGCAGCGTTTGGGAACGCGTCGAGTCTTCTCGTCATCCATACCGCAATGCTTGAAAACGAAAGTTTTCAATCAGTGCGTCGAACCCGTCATGACCTACGGAGCTGAGACGTGGACACTCACGGCAGGGCTGGTCCGCCAGTTTAAAGTAACCCAGCGAGCTTTGGAGAGAGCTATGTTCGGAGTTTATCTGAAAGATAGGATTCGAAGCGAATACATCCGACAGAGAACCAAGGTTATCGACATAGCTCAAAGGATTACCAAGCTGAAGTGACAGGCTATGACCTGTCATTTCACTCAAGATAAGTCTCGAGAAGAACAGACAACCCTCGGGGTAAACGTGTTCTTGAGTGGAGACCACGATTCGGTAAACGTAGTGTAGGACGCCCTCCGACCAGGTGGGATGACGACTGAAGACAGGGCGCTATGGCTCATTAGGGGCAGGCCTAAGTCCAGCAGTGGACTAATATAGGGTGATCCTGATGATAATGTTTTGTCAACAGTTAATGATTTATTAGTTCATTTATAAGATTTATTGTCTTTATCTACTTTTATTTCTTTTATTTGGAAAAGTCTTAATAAAACGCAAACAAAAACTTTGTAAGTTTTGTTTTGTCATGTTCTAATAAAGGAGCTTTTATTTTATTTTGCGTGTGCGTGCGTCACTTTTATAAATAAAAGAAAATAAAAGTAGATAGAGTCAATAAATAAGCTAATTTATAAATCAGTAAATAAATAACTAACTTTCGCCTAAGTCTCGAAAGTTAAGCTGTGATAAAACTAAATCGCCTCCGAATATCTTTTATTCGCATAAATATCTGCGAAAACGGTCCGAACGTATAATGAGACGAGGGTCTACACATCCTGAATACATGGTCAATAGTCGATCCAACTAATCTGTCTTCCAATAATTGAGCAATTTTTTAAGTCTTCAAAGTAGTGGAGTTCTGTAGTGGAAGGTAAATTGTAGAACTAGTGATAGCATTATCAAAATATCAAGTTAATTATGGTTCTTATATTCCTTCTACCTCTCAGCTTCCAGCTCGATAAACTGTATTTTTAAAGGTCATATATCAGTCTATCTGATATATGACCTTTAAAAATATATAATATCAGTTTTGGTTTGCTGCCAGTATACATAGTTTTATACATTAGTTACCTAAGTACGCGCATAAAGGATCACAATTCCCTTAGACTACGAAAACGATGTCACGAACAACCGAAGTGTACTTACTCTGATGAGTAGTTAGGTGATTGCGGTATCGATACCCGCCTTGGGACAAATGTTTGTACGATCTGCAAATACTGTTCCGGGTGTTCTGGTCGTATTCTATATATACTAAAAATATCTATCTGTGTATGGTATCGCATTATGTATATTAGTTATCTAGTACCCATAACTCAAGCTCTGCTTAACTTGGGGCTAGTTAATAACTGTGTGAATTGTCCAGCATTATTATTATAATAAAACAAATTGTAAATAAATAAGTAGGCACCTAGTGCTAATCATGGCTTAAATTTATGTGCTGCAACTATTTTGACCAGGCAGTTAGTCAATATTCCATTTCGTTTCTTTTCTCAGTTTGGTCTGAATCTCTAACCGTGTATCAAAACTTTTATCGGTCTTCAACAGAAATAGCCATAATCTATGAGTAATATTTCTATTGAATGAATACCATTCCAACTCCCATTTATTTTGAATTAGTGTACTTATCTGGTATAGGCACAGATGATGGAACTTTTTTCCGTTTGATTGAATGAATTGATTGCGGTGTATTTCCTGATCTAATGAAATATTGTGAATAATCCCGCTGTTCAAATTTTAGAATTTCATTATTTAAGGTACAGTCACTTTTCAAAAAGATATATAATTAGATGATGTAGATTAATAATCACGACGCTCTGACTTTTGTGAGACGTTGGAAATACGATTCGAATACTTACGATTTCACTAGAAACTGTATCAGATCAATGTTATTTATGGTTAAACAAAGACTTCTTGAAATATAAATTTCAATTATTTTTAGTATTCTATTACTGCACTTATAAACTATTAAATTTTTACGTTTTATGAATTAAAAGAGGGCTAGGCCAACGCAGGTAAATCAAATCAAAAATTCTTTATTTCTATAAATACAAAAACGTAGGTACACTTATAAAAGGTCAAAGTCTTAAAATAAAACAACATTGACACGGAAATAAAGTACCTATGAAAGTTATTAATCAACCGGACAGTTTAGATACCTATATTAAAGTATTCAATATTAATAAAATGTCTATTAAAAAAAAATGTTAAAAACGTTTCAGAACGTTTATTTTACAGTTGAATAATATATAAAAATTCGTGTTTACAAAACCCGGCGTTAGCTCCGAAACAGAAATCCTAAAAATAACCAAAAAATAAAAACATCCACATTTATGTACAAAAGGTTTTAGGACGCTATCATATCGGCCGTTCGGACAATGTTGTTTTAGCCGAGAATATAAACCTCGCATTTATTTTTCCTTCATTAAGTATTCTTTCCTGCACGAAGACTTGTGATGGTTGAATATTGTATATAAACGGGACGGACTCTCGCAAAATGAATAAATTTTGTATGGAATAGTCTATTCATTTTGAATGGCATACTCACTCATGGTAAGTAGGTAGATCAGCTAAGAGGCAAGATATTTTTTTATAGTCGATAGACCTTCGTGTAAACGTGATCTCACGTGATGGAAAATGAAGATGTGGCCGACGATGTATCACGAAGGTCTAGAAGATGCCTATTCACTCTTGTCTTGAAGAGGCCCAGGTTGTAATTGACCGGAAAAACAGCAACAGGGAGTTTGTTCCAAACCCCAGCGGCAGTGGCGGCGTAGCGTGGGCTGGCACCCGGGGCGTTTTTCTACCAAGCACCCCCCCCTTGGGGGTCGGTTGACTATCCGCACCCTCAATTTCTAACAACGGGAATTATAAGTAACGGCGAGCGAAGCGAGCCGCGATATTTTTTTTGATTTTCAGATATTAGGTGAAAAGTAACTAAGTTTGTCATAGGTGACCTTAATTGACTTAATTGTGACCTTATTAATATTAAATATGTTAATTTAAAGGTGACCTATAATTTAAAAAATAAATTTATCAATAACTACGGCTAGCGGAGCGAGCCACCAAAGGTAATTTCGGAGTTCGGTGAGGTTAGCAAAAATACAAGTATTCTAAAACCACGACGAAATTTTTTTTTTGGCGATCTACGACAAAGCTAAAAACGAACCGGCGAGCGTAGCGAGCCGCCGAAATTTTTGTTACTTTTTCGGGTGATCACAAACAAGTTAAGGAGAGTATGAAAGAATTCATAACAGCGAGCCCTGAAACGTTTGGAGAAATTACGGCGGCTGCGAAGATTGTTATGAACAAACAACAAAATAAAAACACCGAGTGGAGTGAACCACAACCTGTTTTGAAATTGGCGTGGCATACTTAGCAAAAAAAGTAAGCTATGACAATGAATGAGAAAATATTTTTTTTACGATTTACAACAAAATAAAGCACAATACAAAGTAATTACTCATTATTGCACATCAAATAAAATAGTTACACAGGGCAGGGAAAGACTAATACAGATAAAGTTGTATGTACAATGCCTTATCAAAAAAGAACGGCGAGCGAAGCGAGCCGCAATTTTTTTATATGTCTACGTGTGAGTTTTTGGTATCACCCCTTCGGATTCGGATTTGAAGTGCCATCTGCGCGCACCGAGGGGTGCCGAGATGGCACCCCTTGGAGCTCGGTACCCGGGGCGGACCGCCCCTCCGCCCCCCCCCCCCCTTACGCCGCTAGTGCCCAGCGGTACGAATGATGAAGTAGTTAAAAAGTCTATGCGGATTGTTTTGCTTTTACAGTTAAACACACGCAACAGATTTGTACTTTCAGAACCCTTAGTCCGAGTCAATATAAAAAAAACATTCGATAAAAGTAATCGAGAACCATTTATTGATCACCTTACATGAAAAAGGCTTAAAGTAGAATAATAATAGACACAAACGAGTATAACCAAAATAATACGACGAATACGTCCCTTTTTCCTATTCGTATTCGTGCGCTCGTATGCACGAAAGCATTTCAACAACAGTTCGTGATTCATTGAACCTTTATTCGATTTCAAGATTATCAAGCTGTTAAAAATTCATGGAAAATCCCGCGTAAAAAGAAAAATAGTTTTTGAAAAACGAACCTATTTTCTATCCGGCCATGGTCTGGCCTTCTGCGCTCAAGCGTGCTGTCAACTGTTTTGCCAGAGTAAACATTTTTTGCCGGGAAATGCATACTTGATTCTATTTTTAAAATGGACAACCGGTTAGAATGGAGTTTGAATTTTTAAACGCGGAGGTTGGACCATGAAGCTCCGCTTTGAAAGTGGTATTACAAAGTGTATAATCTAATTGACTGGGTTGTTCAAAATACATTTTATATCATTTTGTAGCACTGCGGCAGGTTTTTTAAAACTATATTGTGGACATTCGTTTTGTGGCACGCGACCAAGACAAAAGAAAGTAGCAGAGCAACTTTTCTAGACCGACAAAGCACTTACTTTTTGTAGTCAACCCTTCAAAAATAAAACCTTTCAAAAAGTTAGTCCATCGTTACCCCATTTACCGGGAGACTCGAAAAGCCGCAATTAAAAAGTTACCTCATGCATACTTCATTCACAGGTTTCCAACAGGTGTGCCAACCTAGCGAAAACAATTCAGCCCGCTAATAAACTAGACAAAGTAATCCCGAAACAAATTAATGGTCTGTCCGTCAGTCCGATCACACTGACAGTAATCAGGGCTGGGTAGGTTTTCGGGTATTTGGAGCGTAAGGCCGAATTATTTGTTCCTGATTTCAAATATCGAATCAAGTCGAAAATGTGGTTTATCTGGACATAAAACATCTTTCACGACACTTTTGTTGTGTTCTTTTTAAATGTTTTACGACGTAATCTTTGTATTTAACTTGTGAGCAAGAAAATTGTTACGCAAACTCACAAATGTGATTATTACTAGGTCTCTCTCTCTCTCTCTATAAGTAGGTACCTACATAATTACGAACGGTTTGGAGAAGTACATTAGTACAAATTAGGAAAACATTGATTTGGTCTCTCCACAAGTCGAAGACATAGAACTTTGGTACCTACCTATTGAATAAAAGTCATTAATTTAATGTTACACTATGGGGTAGGTAGATTTTCCTCTACATGTACAAGTATTGATGTTGCTGTATGAAAAGCTTTTCATAATTAATTCTGAATCACATTTACATGGGCACGATATATTTGGAGTTATTATACTTTGTTTCTCTGACTAATTAATTAAGATCAAACGTGATCTATAGTTTTATTAAAAAGAAATGATATGAAAGTTATCTATACTAATAATATTATAAAGAGGAAAGATTTGTATCCCGGTTGGATATAGGCTATAGAATATTTTCAAAAAAGTTAGGGATCCGTATGAAAACTTCGATAATGTAACACAAGGTGTGAAAAAAATACCATGAAAAATCTTTATATCGCGTACACTGCGGAAACTATTGACAATTAAGCAAAGTGATGTACTACAGTTTTATAGAAGACATTCATTTCTACAAAAAAGTTTGTAACACCATGTATCTAACTATTATAGTTATGTCACAATAACTACTTTTCCATTTTAAAATATACAATAAGTAATGAGCATACTACACTACTTTCACGGAGTCATGGTCTCCACTCAAGAACACGTTTACCCCAACGGTTGTCGGCTCTTCGCAAGATATGGCCGGCCCACTGCCACTTCAGCTTGCTAATTCTTAGAGCTATGTCGATAACTTTGGTTCTCTGTCAGATGTACGTTACGAATCCTATCCTTCAGAGAAACTTCGAGCAAAGCTCTTTCCATAGCTCGCTGACATGGTTATTAGAAATATTTTTTATAAAATTATTTTCGGCTTCCTTTCGGCCCACACATGCCCAGCCTAACAGCAAACAAGCTGATAAACCAATAAAGTGAGCGGTTGGCAGAAAATAGGGTGAGGTTAATAGTAAGTATGTTACGGTCTAAAGATTAGATAGGTACCTAGTACCTACTTACCTACCTTAGAAGAAAGATACCTACAATGGAATAGTAGAAAAAATGAGTCATCCCGTGACCACGGCAGTGTGTAAACCTGTCGAAACGCCGGGAAAATAAGGTAAATAAACGCGATCAATACCCGTTAAATAGTATTAATAGTTATGTGTTCAGATCGCGTAAGCTTAAAAATATTTAGAAAAAAATCTGATTAAAAACTCAGTCACTAATACTTTATTGAGTAGACCATTTAAGATACATAACATAATAGAATAGTTTTGAACCAACATTTTACTTGATTTTATTTTTAAAAATGGAACTTAAAGCGCCTTCTTGGTGATTGTTAGATGTTTATACAATCACCCATTCTACCTTTCAACGGTAGAATGCGTACTTTGCGTTGCGCGTTATGTAGAAAAGTTGGGATTGGCGCGAAATTTCTAGTATAATTGTTTGATATTTAATTGTTTTATTTTCTCGCAATCGAAGTGCAAAGTAGAGTGTTTCACCCGGGCCAAAACAACCCATTATAACTCTGTCTTACCATGCTCCCTCGCTATGCTCGGGAGTATAAACAACCTCGTCTATAATGGGGTCTTTTGGTCCCTAGTAAAACAATCTACTACTCTATCTGTCAAAAATCATAACTTCGAGAAATCGTTCTCAAATCCTACGCCCTACAACTACCTACATAATCTCACTAATGTTATAAACGTGAAAGTTTAGATGGATGGATAGATAGATGGATGGATGTTTGTTCCTTTATCACGCCAGAACGGCAAAACGGATCTGGATGAAATTTGGCACAGAGATAGATTATAGTCTGGAATAGGACATAGGCTACTTTGTATCCCGAAATTCCTACGGGAACGGGAACTACGCGGGTGAAACCGCGAGGCGCTGCTAGTATCATACATACATAAATTTCTTATCTGATTTATCCCCTTATTTCCTTCACATTTACATCCCTTCATTTGTAATACGAAAGCCGGTACCCATTGAATGTAAAACCTTTTTAAAACCATTGAAACGTGTTTCACGAGAGTTTTGTAATCAAAAAGGACTAGAGCCAAGCTGTTCTTGAAAATAAGCTTAAAAATACTCAACAGGGTATGGCCAGACCTTTGTATGAGACGTCGGAGCAAAAAATCTATAAGTCTTTTGGAAAGTGCTCGCAATTTTTTCAAAGCCCGCTTACTTTTCAAGTTTCTTTTGTGATAATGTGGGGCGAATGATGGCTGGGTTGGGGAAGTGTTTTCAGTTTTACCGGAGGGGTAAGAAAAGTTCGATATAAATGTTTTACAGTAAAACCGGCCAAGTGCGAGTCGGACTCGCGCACGAAGGGTTCCGTACCATTATCTATAAAAAAGGAAAAAAATCACGTTTGCTGTATAAAACCCCCTTAAATATTTATTTTATTCTGTTTTTTAGTAGTAGTTTAGCGGCAACAGAAATACATCATCAATTTCAGATGTCTATCACGGTTCATGAGATACAGCCTGGTGACAGACGGACAGACGCGCAGACGGACAGACGGACAGCGAAGTCTTAGTAATAGGGTCCCGTTTTTACCCTTTACCCAAAGGACGGAACCCTAAAAAGGAACCCTAAAAATGAATGAATCCAAAAAAGAAACTTGAGGCCTGAGTTCGGTTAGACGATCGTAACAAGACGTCATCGTGACGTTTTTTTTTATTTTTTTATTTTATATGGGATTTAGATACTAAATGGCATATCCACTTACTAGAAGAGCTGAATCAAATTATAAAAAAAAAGAATACCAAATCGTATTTTAAGTATTTTAGTGGAAATTGTAACGCCGTGGTTTACCTCAAATAAATAAAGTTCGATATAAATGTTTAAATAAAGTAAATTTGTATGCATAAAATAAGACTTCACAGTTACGACTCGTAACTATCGTCAAACGGAATTATCCAGGATCCTAATTCCAATAAATTAATCGCTTCACCATAACAATGGTATCGTCTCAGAAAGCCACATTTTGGCATTTTACCTTTTGTAACAAAGTAAGAACGGACTATAGCATATGACTATATAATATACATTATGGTCACCGGCGCTATAGTCTATAGCGCCGGTGACCATATGTATCAACCTTGACTCTTTTGACACGCGTCCCTACATCTGTAGTTTGTTTCAAAAGGTACCTTTGGGACCTCTTGGTCCCAAAGATTTTCGGTTGAACCGAATAAGGGTTTCGTGGCTTAGTTGGTTAGAGCACACCCGTACTGAGGATGGGGCGCGGGTTCGAGTCCCGCCGAAACCGAAAATTTTGGAACTTATTACATTTCATATGGTTTCAATCTTTAACAATCTCTCTCTCCCAGCAAATTAGCACCACACGCATTAACTGGAGTTTCTTTAATCTAAGGATCCTATTGTCAGAGTAAAGCGATTGGTTATCAGAATTAGGACACAGGAAGTCCTGTTATAACTGGTGTCAAAGCAGACCTTCAGAGTACGTTCAAGTACTGTTAGCATCAATAAAAACATAGCCTCCTTTTTTTAGAAGTCGAGTAAATATTATATTTTTCTGTAATAACTGTCTGATTTGTATAAAAGTATCGAAATGTTATGTAGCCATTCCATTGAACGGGATGGCGCCATCGTATAAGAAGTTGAAGCAAAGGCCATTAAAGAAAAGAAGTTGAAAAGATGGGAGAACAAATATAAAATGTAGGGAATTTTATGTAAAATATAGATAAATGTACTAATTATAATGCTGTACGGTAAATGTAGATCATTAAAGTAACTATGTATTATCTGATACTCGTATTTTAACTGGTTTTTCCAAGAGTACCAACCTTCAACAAAACTCCAAGTGAGTTGCAAAAACTATCAATGAATAAATTCAAACAAATTGTCAAACATGTCCTTTGTAAAAAGGCTTACTACAAAATATCAGATTATCTAGACGATAAAAAATCTTGGGACGACTTTTGCTTCAACTCGAAAACTAACATTCTAACAAGGTAAAGGTTTCTTGTTCGCTTCTTTACTTTACCTTAAAAATATTGAAGTGAACAAAATATCTAAGTGATCACTTTATTTCCTAGTTTTACGTATGTAATTTGTATTTTGTGACGTATCCAAGAGTCCTGTAAGGTCTAAAGGAAATAAAGCACTTTGATATTTGATATTCAAGTACCAACTGGCAATCATTATGATAGCGTGCCCTACTGCTACCAATTTAGCTAGCTACCTTTATTGGGAGTAATCATGAGAACCATAATTAGTGAGGACGTCGTTACAATAATTGCTGTCGACTGTACTTACTAGTTAAGATGGTTGTGATAAGAACAAGACGGTCAAGTGTGAGTGAGGCGGACACGATGAGGGTTCCGGATAATGCAATTTATGTCTCTATGTTTTCTTGGTAAACAAGATAAGTTTAGCTCCTTTTAATACCTTGGCCAAGATGTTTGTGATAAAAACAAGTCGGTCAAGTGCAGGTCACTTGGCGCGTTGAGGGTTCCGGATAATGCAATTTATGTGTCTATGATTTTTTTCGTAAGTTATTTATTTTAAACTGCTTTTGTTTCTAAGGATCTATGGGCTGTGGATGATGATGAAGCAGCCTTTCAATCTATGACACTCAATATAATAATCACATTTTTTACCTAAAATAGGCATATTTTTAATAAAAATCACCTGATTACGTTTTTTACGTTGTCACTAACTAGGATGAAAACATTTTGGAACTTATTTTAATGCAGTAGTCAAATAGCCTATTTAGTTAATTTAGCAAAACATGTAGGTACTAGTTCCACCAAAAATTCCACTAATAGGCTAATTTCATAAAAAAATATGATAAGTCCGTCAGTATTATCAGAAGATATTGGACACTTTTTTCTTTTGTCAATTAAACAAAAAATATGAAGATATAGCAAGTTAAAGATCCGCGTGACATCACGCCGGGCGACACTTTTTAGCGATAACATTAGAATATAACCTAAGAATATACCTAGATAACCTTAGAATATACTTTTTAGCGACTTTGTGACGTCACGAGCGTTGGGATTCCACTAACTTGTTGGGACCCCCAAAACTGTGACGCGCTGTATCTTTGGACATTTTGAGTTTGATAGAGGAAAAACAAGTGTCGAATATCTTCTGATAATCTAAGTGACGGACTAGTTAGATTTTTTTAGGAAACTTGGCTATTGCTATGGGATTTCATTCGTATAATTATTAGAGATGGGCCGAACATGGGTTTCACCGAATACGAACATTCGGCCGAATATTCGGTAAAACTTTTACCGAACCGAATATTCGGTACATTTGATTCCGTTCCGTCGTATATGAGATGTCATATTTGTCTTATATCTCAGTAGACTATAATTAAGTTCCTAACTCTTAATGTGTAGATTAAGTGATTGATCTCTTAAATATCAACCTGAAAAGTACAAACAAATTACTAATTTTCTTTATAAAGAACTATATTGGTTGAATAGGATAGGTTTAAACGTTTAATATCAATAAATATATTTTGCGACGCTATGCTGAGTAGAAACTAGAAAAAAATATTATTCATAATCTACTAAGGTGTTGTGATTTGATTCAGGCATTCTCTAACACAATAAAGACTGACCGAAATAAATATCTTGTTTATTTTCCTTCAATTAAGGCCTGTTTAATATATTATTATAAAGAGTTAACACAGAAGCCTTATCCCAAAACAGCTAGATACCTATGTTTTGCATGAAGTTATTATGGATTCCTTGCCTACCCTGCAAGGGATCCGGCGTGAAGATATTGATTGAAGTTATTATCTTTTTACCAACCTACTTTAATTGAAAATAAAGCTTCAGTGACGACAAAATCAGAAAGCTACACTCTAAAATACTTACTTCATTACACTGTACACTCAAATCATCATAATACACGGGTCTTAACAGTAAAAACTTTGAGTATCACTTTGCCGAACATTAGGTGATTCAGCCGAATATTCGGCCGAATATGAATATTCGGTAAAGCTGCCGAATATGCCGAATACCGAATATAAAACGAATATTCGGCCCATCTCTAATAATTATAACGAAAGAAGTCCTGCAGCAAAAGGTACTAAAAGAGCACTCTACAGACCGATCAATTCAGGAGTATTGGCGTTCTCTTTGGACCAACATCTTCACAACGGTACAACTGTACAACGACACAACTGTACAACGGCACAAACTGTACAACGGCACAATTATACAACGGCAGAAACTGTACAACGGCACAAAATGTACAACGGCACAACCGTACAACGGCACAACTGTACAACGGCACAACTGTACAACAACGGCACAAACTGTACAACGGCACAAACTTTCACCTTTATAATAATAGTAGGATAAATTTGTCGTCTATAAATAGATCCCTCGGTGAGAGTGACGTAGAGTTAGGAATGTTTAGAATAGAGCATATAAATCTCCAGTCTATCAGCCAAAACTCTAATGTTTTTCAAACGACGAGAACCATTTGTTCACAACATCACTTGTCTGATAAAAATAATATTTTTCGTATAGCAGCTTGGATGGAAAAATTCCCAAATCTTGAAGTGAAGTTCTTTTGTGATGTTTTTTTCGTGAAAATAATTAAACAAACGATCTTTTGAGATGTTTTTCTTTGTCTGTTGGGTGATTATATTTCTTCCTCTGTGAGTTTTACAAGAAAAGATAAGATTTATAAAGGCCTGATCTATGAGTCATCAGACAAATCTCTAATAGTTTTAGCGAATTGATGGTAGATGTTGAAAATAATGTGCCATTATAAACGGTATACCGAACACTATCCCATTAAATTGACTTCTGCATTCTATAATATTTATTTATTTATTAATCCTATACTAGGTAAGTCTTTCAATCTTTACTTTTCCAAAAACCAGTTTTAAACTGGCCAAGTAGAAGTCGACTCAAACAAGAAGAGTTCTGTACCTATTACGGCTACAGCAATTTTTGAGGTCGAGTAAAAGTACCTACTACCTACCCAAAATAATCACGTTTCTGGGTACCCTAAAAGAACCTTCTTATTAAACCTTTGAACTTCTTCCCTTTGAACCTAATAGGGCATGTCTTCATGTCATGTCTACAACTTTATTAGTTGCATTGTTCGCTACCACCATTCTTTTATGAGCTCTATCCACTGAAAATAAAGTAGAAAATTATCTGAGTAGATATTTACCGTCCGTGAACTTTTTACACTTTGTTAACTTTTCCATGAACGATGTCGAGTGACGCGCGTCGATTTATGGTGTTTGGTGTCATGAGGGGAAAATTTCAAGTTATTTTAGTCATGTTCATTATAATTTGGACGATCTCTGTGGCGCGGTGAGCGAAGGACCGCCTGCGACGTAGGAGGTTGCGGGTTCGATTCCCGCCTCAGGACAAATGTTTGTAAGATCTGCAGATATTTGTTCAGGGTATTCTGGTTGTTTTTTATGTATAATTAAAAATATCTATGTATTGTATTGTATTATGTATATCAGTGATCTTGTACCCATAACACAAGCTCTGCTTAGCTTGGGGCTAGATAATGCTGTCTGAATTGTCCAGTATTATTTATTTATTGCTACGGGTCAGTTGAGCTACCTGTAGATTGTTTGCAACAGTCTAAGAAATTAAATAATATCCCAAAGAGCCATAAGCAATACCATCCTTTATGAGCAGAACAACAGCTTCTACAGCTATGAGGAGTTCTTATCATGTAAAAGTGACTAAATATATGTAGATACATAGATACATATATAGCTAAGTAAATAAACTTTTTTATATTATTCTTTACATTTTTTCTATTTTGGTTGTATTTGCGAGATTCAATATTACTTGTTAGACATTAATTTAATTTAAAATTTGTACAAACATAAAACTATGTGTAATGTAACTTAAACGAATGTGACGTGTTATTCATGAAATGTACAAAATAAATGGTTTATTGATTATTAATATTGAAGCGTACTCAAGACGCTGACTGCATTGCCTCGCTGTTGCAGTTAGCCCATTTGTTTCAATTGTAAATGCTAGTCTAATTTGTTTTTATTATTTGATTGTAATTTTCTGTGTTAATAAAATGATTTCCTAGACATAACCCCGAATGCGAAAGCTTACGCGCTTTATAATAACCAAAACCTGAAGAAATAAATGTTATAAGTCGCAATATGAAATAAGTAGGTAGTTGTAGAGCAAACAAAATCAAAAATCGTTTGTTTTTGTTGTAATTGAATTATCCAAAAATAATCCTTTCCATCAAAGAGTATGATAACATATTGCTCTCCATTCAAGCCGAACTCCACGTGCGTCGCGTAAAAATAGCTGTTCGATTTTCAAATTTAAAATTGGAACGGTTTCCTGACGACCGCGACCTCCCGCGCCGACCGACGCTGTTAAATTATCATTTGTTTCGCGTCTATGACGGACGATGTATCATTATTTATGTAGTGTCTATGATAATCAAGGTTCTTATAAAATGGACGAGCAATAAAAAAATATCTCTTGACGGGCTTGGTTATTCGCGTTATACCTACTTACATATAGATAGATCCATAGGCTATAGATCTATCTGTATGACTTGTCAGCTATAAGGTTTTTTGCTATTAGTGCTTACCCACAATTTGGGTATTTCTAAGAAATGAAATAAGTTCCCATATTTTTTTTTTGTTAGCTATACAGGGTTATTGCTAAATTAGTAACACTACGTGAACTGCAGGTCCTGCCCATCATCACAAGCACTTTCGAAGACGCAAGCCTCCGAAGTCTTAACAAAAAAAATTAAATCACCATACCAAGTTTAAGAATTAAAAACTGGCGTCTTCACAAACGTGTTTGTGATGATGGGCAGAACCTGCAGTTCATGTAGTTTTACTTATTTACAAATAACCCTGTATAGACTGTAGCTGAAAAGTCTTTCGAGATACTTCGAGAAAAGGGTTCCCAGTGGCGGCCGTCTTCGGTAGCCCTTGCTTTTCTTCCCACTTTGATCTTCTGTATTGATATTTCCGAATCAGTAGGTAGTTACAATCGTTCAATCATATGGGTAGGCACTTATTTTGAAAATCCTATTATTATAAGTAGATATTGATTATACAGGCTGAGTCTTTTATCAAGGCCACTGAGGGGAAGTCTGAAACCGTGAGAGTTATCAAAAGTCATGTTAGTTGTGTTTAGTAGTTCTTTAGGAAGCGTAAATATACAGGAGAAGAGGATATAATGGCTTACCTTGTGCACAATCTGAACGTGTTACTGAATACAAAAGTTGAATTTATAAATTTTAAATTTTGATGGTGTTCCAACAACTTTGGGCCCATCGTTGTTGTACATTTATTTATTGATTATCGAACAAAGTACAGAAAAACGATTTGTTTAGCTCACTTTTCCAGAAAAACTAAAAGTTCTTGAACACTTTTTTTAATGCAGAACATATTATGTATATTTTCTCACATGGCTTCATAATTCTCCGCAGTGGCCTAAAAAAAAATCACCCTGTATATTGAATATATTATTTTGACTAGGTATAATATCGTGGTGTCGTTTGGGGGAGGCCTATGTTCAGCGGATGTAAGTACCTATACGGACTATCGTAGTTTGACGAATTCATTACGGATGTAAGCGGGTTAACTACGAACCTTATTCATGTTGGAAGAACACCAACGTTTCATCCCTTAACGAGGGACTTCTGCAGGGTGAGTGCGGTTCTAGGCGCGCGTTCCGCGTCCCTCCGAGCTCCGGAGCTCGGTTGGTGTTCTTCCAACACGAATAAGGTTCGTAGTTAACCCGCTTACAACCCGCCTATACGGGCTGATGATGATGATGATTTGCTATTAATATGGAAAATAAGAATTCCCATTAGTTAAGGAGCGTTTGTATAGTCGTTCCAATAACAAATTAAAAAACGATGTGCAAATAACACATTTGTTAAACAATTTATTTTTAAAAAATCACGTCAGAAATGTTTGTAAATAATTCATCAGAGTTTCATACTTTAGACAGTGGATTGTTCAAACGTCAAAACCAATGTTATGCCACCGGCTAAACATCATTGATGAAACTACAACACATGTTGATTGATTTAACCGCGATCGTGTATTCACGTCTAGCAACGACTTGCGTTCATTTAACCTATATTATTTTCGGTTATAGAATTTTAAATGTTTTTTGTAAACAAAAAAATCACGAATTCAAAGATTGGTGGAAGATTTGTCCATACTTTATTAACAAAGAAAATTACAATCAAATAATAGAATTAAATTAAAACTAGTATTTACATAGAAATAATTGAGCTAACTGCAGAATGTTGCAAACAATCTACAGGTAGCTCAACTGATCCAAATCAATACCAGTCGGAAGCGTGCCCAAGACGCTAGCTGCATTGCCCCGCTGTATAGCAATGCTGATGCGCTATGCTAGATTCTCACCTGATGTGGAAGATAACCTACTGACTATTCATGACATTGGTATCATCGGAGCAAATCACAGAGTTCAAGATAATTAAAATTTATGGTTTGGAAAGCTTTTTGTTCATCATACAATACAATACAAAATTCTTTATTGTACACCACAAAATAAAGCTAAAAGAAACAGATATAAACATTAAACATAATAGTATAATGGGCGGCCTTATCGCTTAGCAGCGATTTCTTCCAGGCAACCTTTGGATGGAAAGAAATTTGAAAATTTAAGAAAGGCAGGGGTGTATACAACATAATACATGATAATAATTATTACCTAAATATTCATAAGCAAGTAGAAACATAAATTAACATAAAAATACTTTATAAAATAGATAATATACAAGGAATAAATAAATACCAAGAACAAAGAAAAAACATAATTTAGTACCTAGGTACCAATATTCACTTTTGTGACAGATAAAAGTATCATTTTCATTAAAATTTTATTCGTCTATATATAAATTAACTCTAGTCAGTACTATAATATGCAACGTAAATAGTATACATCTTGTATACCTACTGTATAAAAATCACAAAAGTTTCAAAATTTATCGAATGCACCGAAAAATATATCTGAGTAGTCCATCTAATACACTGCCCTAGTGCCCTGATTTCAGTCGCCATGGTGCGCTTTGGTGCACAAAATTGGCTTGTGTGTTCTAATTTTGAATCTAGTCTCTGTTTATAGAATACTCTAACTATCTGCTACCACAACCATAGACATAGATTCTACATAAAATAGGTCGTATTAACCTTCTTGTTAATATTCGATTTTCAATTTAAAATGATGGAACTGGGAAGTTTCCTATGACATGGCCGTACCCTTGAGTTTCATCGATCAGGCAGTAAGCGTCTGGCTACTTACCTCATCCATTGGTCATAGGACGTCTTTTAATATTTTTTTACTCATGCAACCGTTCATGAAACAGAGATCTGTTTTTTTTTTGGAAACAAGGGGGCTCAAACAAAGACTTGGCATAACTGTTACAAAATAAAAAGTTTCACGAATAGGTAAAGTCAGAAAAACTTGTAAGGTCAGGTCAGGTTTTGGGTCATAATTGAAAGAGCTTAGTTTGAACAGTGTTCGTTTTAATGAAAAATGATATACCGTTTCCAACCAACAATCTGATGTTTTTGGTTCACGTAAAAACTTTTTGAAGATTCTTAGAACGAAAAATGGTCTTAGAAATCTTGTCTATATGTCATTCTACGAATCTTTTTTTGTACCTATCTAATTTTTGTATGTCGTTTTCCTTAGACCTCAAGTAGATATCATAGGTTCTAGAATCCAAGATATTTTAGGTCAACAAAACATTTACGAATGAAAACTTAACAAAAACTTATAATGCTAACAGACAATAGCAAGGCAACAGTAGGCTAACCACCAAAAACAAGGACATAAACTTCAAAATCAGCTCAGAGAAAAAGGTGCAAATAGGGGTTTGAAAACTGACAAGAGTCAAATGAAATGATGAATAAAAGCGGTCAAAACCAACAACTTTTCGAACTTCTGCGATGCCAGTGTCCTTAAATATTTTCCACCAACATTCATTTCTTTGATTTTGTAACTCCTTTGTTTACAAAAAACATTCAGAATTCTGAAACTGAGTATAGATGTATATACTAGTATACATAAACTAATCTCGATTATACTGTTTAACGACACAAAGTTGTTACATACGAGGTACCTACGCAAACTTACAGCTTTGGACATGAAATCCAGTAAGATAAGATATTAACTTATGTAGATATAATCATCTAATCGGTACCTTACCTACCCATAGACTTGGTAGTGGTAACTAAGGTAACAAAGCTAATTATTTAGCTTATTAAATTACCAATTATTACTTTGAATTACGATCTGTAGTTTCCACTTAAAACGGGTACCTACTTACCTTGATGAAAACGTAATAAGCGAGTTAATGTTTGATGATTTAAGACTTGACATGCATTGTTTTAAATAATAATGCTCGATTCACAAAAACGTGAAGTCAGAGACTAAAGTTCTGGGGCCCTAGTACGACTGGTACGCCCTAGTGGGGACACTCACAGGACACTGCCCACTGAACAAGCACCTCTTCACCATCGGAGCGACGGACAGTCCCCTCTGCAGAGTGTGTCTCAGCAACGAAGAATCAGCTGCCCACGCATTCCTGGAATGCGAGGGAGTACCGGCGCAACGACACGAAATCCTCGACCACCCGAGGTCACTCCGCGAAGCCTGTGAAGACCCCAGGAAGATTCTGCGCTTCTGAACGGAGTTGGGCTGGCTACGCTAGCAGAACGATTACGCACAATGGACCAATCCGAGTCTCAGTGCGGAAATCAGAGTACACACAACAAACAAACGACTGGTACGCATTATCTCTCGAATACTTCCATCGAATTCGAGTCCTTTCTATACATTTAGTGCTTGTAGCGCCCCTACCGGATCGAGAGGAACTATTATCGTAGTTAGACAACGATCCAATCGTTGTTTACTAGCTCGGTGATAATTTTCGAATGATTTTGAGTGATTTTTTGCACTTTGACATGACAGCGGCAGTCGCGTTTGCGGCATTGATGTTATAAATGTAAGTAGATAGAGCACCTCCAACATAGCTTGGTCACAGAAATGTCTTCAATTGGTGCTTCAAAAAAAATAAGAACATACGGGAAAACATGTCACTGCGAATCTAAGTAATTGCTTTGCGTCCTATGAGCGTACTAAGCTTAGCCCAAACACGTCAATCACAGAGGTACTGTTAAAATTTTAATTAATTTGCTTATTTTTTGTCAGAATATCTAAAACAGCTTCTGGTTTGTATTTAAGTCCATAACCTTACCATAGAGGTCATAAGGAAATAAAATTAAAACCATATCTGTTAAATAGGTACCTAATTTATTATACTACGGTCTACGAGTAATACGTACATAGATAGATATTTTTTATTATACATAGAAGACAACCAGTACCTATATTCTGAACAAATACCTACCTGCAGATCGTACAAACATTTGTATCGAGGCGGGAATCGAACCCGCAACCTCCTGCGTCTCAGACCAGGGTTGTCAGTTTTTGTTGAAATAATTGATACTACCAACTTGTTATTACAAACCCTATCAACAGACAAAAGACTCATAATTACCTATCAAAGCACACAGTTTCACACAGTTTCATCCCTCCAGAGAATAGAGAACTCAAAATTAAATAAAGTTGGCCCTTAAGCGCCACTGGGGAACTAAAGGGATTCTAATTGAGTTTTCTGTTGTGTTAATTAAAGTTTTGTTTTCCATTATTCGTTGGATCCACGAACCTCGATTAGCAGTTGACCTGACAACTCGATACTGAAGGATAGCAATTTATTTAAAAGGTTGTTTACAGCTGGCGACGTCCCGGAGGGAGCTGCTGGGATTTTTGAGCCAAAGGTTGAGGCCAGGGGATTGTTGCTCGATTTCAGAACGAAATTCTGAACTGAAATAAAAATACTTACATAACAAGAGGTTTGAAGATATTTGGACAGAGGTTTCCACACTGGTTTTTTTTTCATAATCGCGGCGTACACTGATATTTATTTGATTGGCTAGAAGACACACAAATAAAAAATGATCTCTTATAACATAATTGCCTACAGCGTTTTTGATTTGTTACTCACAGATGAAAATAACTATTGATCTTAGTAATGTGTTTTTTTACATAACGCGAATCTCACAGAAACCAGACGCTTTAGGACATAATGTTAATAAACATCTTGTATTTGTATAATTACCTCGTTCCGAATATTAGTTATCAATAGCGCCAGAATTAAAAACAACAGTGTTGTAACCGATGTAAGGACCAAAATTCGTAAAATACATACAACACACACAAACGGAAGAGATTTGTGTGTGAAAATACATACACTAACTAATTTAGTGATTAGTAGCACCAGGAGACTGGGGGTATGTATGTTCCAGCATTATCATTATTAATATTATACATTTCATTTATTTAAAATCTCGTTAAAAAAACACTATAGAAAATACAATTTAATATTATAAAACTTTTCGACGGTAATAATATTAATCAAAATGGATATTATTATTAAACACTTCATCTATTTAAAATCTCGTTAACATACATTTTTACAACAGGAAATAAAATGAAGTAACATAAAACTATTCTACGGTAAAAAAATATAACATAGTAAATCACCAGCCGCGAAGATAGGTGAAAAAAAAAGATTATTAGCTCCCCTCGGATGCAAAACTTACGGAAACGGAAGATAAACATTTTCTTGTAAAACAGGTATGAAACTGAATCAAATGAATTTCAATTTTGAAAAAGCACCATAGAATGCATAACAAAAATAAACGACATGAAAACCAAAATAACCGCCACAAAATTTTTCCTTTTGTCAAGAATTTTCCTGGAAAATGTACCCGGATTATAACCACCCCGGCAACCTGTCAAGAAGAGGTTCCTTTTAGCGCAAATAGAATATGAATATTATATGAGAAGTTATGAGTTATGTGTATTTATGTTATGTGAGAAGTCCCTTTCAAGAAGTAGCGAGCTTATTGGACATCTGGTTAATGTTATAAACCTAGGGGTGAGCTTACGGTGAGTAGCGGTAACGGGAGATAACAAACCTGAGTCCAACAGAAGATTTATACTGCTTAACTAATAATTTGATTGTTTTCACAAAACATAAAATTGAAATTAATAAATCCCAAAAATAAAATTGACTTAAAATTCTTTGGATTTAGACTGTTTTTTTTTAGTTTCGCGGGAATATTAATCTCACGGTAAAAAAAAACTTATGGGTCAACTCGAGATCATTCTCTGTCTAAAGGTACAATAGCGAAATAATTTTTGAAATCGATGCTGTTTTTTTTTAAGACGAAGACTTAAAATACTAACATAGGTACAACCGAACTAGGACATCCTCCATTTGTTGAAGTCGATTAAAAAAATAATAATTAGTAGATTTAGATAAAAAGATTAGTGAGATATAAAAATAATCGGCTGAAGTTTGAAATTTCTGTTCATAGCCACATTAGGCTGGAAAAAAAACTACCGATATTTTTTTTTCATAAATAACCCTATTAAAATCTACCTTTTTTTCATAAAAAAAACTGTTTGGGAAGACAAATCCAATAAACCCAAACTCGACGGAGTTAAGTCGTTTCGCTTAGGAGTTCTGATGACCACCTTCTCTGTTTCCATCATCAAACCGGCTCGTTAGTACCATGACATTGCATTATCACGGAACTTACATAGTATGCCAAATTTTAGCTCAATCCGTTGAAGATATCTGGTAAAAAAATCAGTTGCAAGATTTGTCCCATACTTACTACTACCAGGGCAAGCATAATCAAGCAATCAAGGAGTGGAGCGGATTTTACAGCAGTTAGCGGACAAACGCTACGTCATAAAATAAACAAAAAAAAGAAAAAAAGAGTTGCTGTAAAATCCGCTTCACCCCGCTCCCGCTTCTGCTTATGCTACTGTTATCCACCGAAAATGATCTTTAAAAGGGTTGGATTGGACAATAAAGCTTATAGGTAGTCAATTTCTGATGTTAGTCAAAAAGGAAATGGCGGCAAATAATAAATAAATATTGCTGGACAATTCACACAGCATTATCTAGCCCCAAGCTAAGCAGAGCTTGTGTTATGGGTACTAGATAACTGAACATAATACAATACATTACATAGATAGATATTTTTATTATACATAGAAAACGACCAGAACACCCTGAACAAATACCTGCAGGTCTTACAAATATTTGCCCCAAGGCGGGAATCGAAGCCGCAACCTCCTGCGTCGCAGGCGGACCTTCGCTCACCACGCCACAGAGGTCGTCCAAATATTTACAGTTATAGCTTGGAAGTAGTAAGCGTTATAGCCATGTTTGATGGTGAAGATAGAAATAACCTTAAACAAAGTGTGCAAAGCCGTGGGCTGACACTAGTATTTCTTTAAATCATAAGTAGTAAAACACACAATATTGTTTCAATTCAATAAATCGACATCCTATTTCTAGCCGCAGCAGAGCACTTAGCATAGTTCCAGACCGTGGTGATCCATTGTTCGAATGATCCCTCGTGATGGATGCTGAGCTCCACATGGATCGATCTACGCAATAATAGAATGTACTAACGCCTGCCCGCTGCTTTGTTTGACAATCCTCTTCTCTCCTCATAAATTCAAATAAATAAACATAATGACAGTACCATGTCAATATTTATGAAAACTTGTTGTACACTCATCGAAATGTAAATCGGTTCCGCAAAGGTAGCGATATTATATCAAATAAATACTTGAAATAAGCATAAACGTGCAGTGCCCAAGACTAGGGTAATTTAAATTTTAAAGGGTAATGCTTCTACAACAAAACTCCAAGTGAGTTCAAAAAAATATCAATAAACTAATTCAAACGAATTGTCAAACATATCCGTTGCCAAAAGGCTATAAAATATAACTTGGTATCTACTACCAATACCAAATTTTAAGACCTGACGTCTTCACAGACGTGTTCGTGATGATGGACAGGACCTGAAGTTTTGAAAGCGAGCTATGGAGAGAGCTATGCTCGGAGTTTCTCTGAAGGATAGAATTCGCAACGAATACATCCGACAGAGAACCAAGGTTGTCGACATAGCTCAAAGGATTAGCAAGCTGAAGTGGCAGTGGGCCGGCCATATCTCGCGAAGAAACGATAACCGCTGGGGTAAACGTGTTCTTGAGTGGAGACCGCGACTCGGCAAACGTAGTGTAGGACGCCCTCCGACCAGGTGGGATGACGATTTGCGAAAGACTGCTGGCAGATGCTGGATGCGTCAAGCTGAAGACAGGGCGCTATGGCGCTCATTAGGGGAGGTCTATGTCCAGCAGTGGACTAATATAGGCTGATGATGATGATGATGATGAAGTTTTGAAATACTTTTGTATATTAAAGTCTAATAATGCAGTTGTCATACTTTTTCGGTTTAATAAACTCTCCTTAGCAAGTTAATAAAGGCTCTTATGAAGATACAAGTATCTATGTTTGCCAAATAATAGCTAGTTGCCTTTATAATTCGTTAGCTTCGACAAGACATTTAATATACGACCAAGATTCTGTTTCGGAACATCTTACATCCTTCCTTCTCGTGTATTTTATATTTCCTTATGTTTCGTGAGTTTATTTAATGTTCCACGCTTCGTTTGTTCAAATCCAAATTGAAATTTCATGTTGAGCGTTCCCCTGATGATATATGGGGTAATTCTATATTGATGTACGTGCTAGCTTTGGCTCGTGAGTTTACACGAATTATACAGAATAATAAGCATGAAGATTGCCTTCCTCTATATGTATAGATAAGCTTGCTGGTAGTGGTGAGTTTCTAAGGCAAATGATCCAGAACAAAAAAAGGTTCAAATCAGGTTGCTTTGAAAAGTTTTTCCTTTTTAAGAAATTGCCGTTTTCTTAGTGTAGGTATTTCTGTAAATCTTAAATCTTTAAAAAGGACGAAAACGGAACGATTTCAGCGTTAAATTTGATTTTCCGTGATCTCGGGACTACTTTGGGCCGAGGCGAGAGGGACGAACCCGGAACACCCCTTTAATAATTTAAAATTCGTAAAAAAAAAATACCATTAAAAATAGAAACAAATGAGAACTAGTATTTACAATTAAAACCGTTGAGCTAATTGAAGATGTGACAAATAAACAATTTACACGTAGCTCAACTGATCCATATCGATATCCATCGGAAGCGTCTATAAAACGCTGACTGCGATTATAAAGAATTGTTGTTATTTGATCAGGATAATTGATCGAGATAACTTTTTAATTCAAAGGATAAAACCTTCGATAAAAGTAAAATTAGTAATTAGTAGTTTTCTTTTATCGAAGGATAAAACAATATTCAAACTCGAAAAGAACCAACTAATAGGTTAGGTTAGGTTAGCTATTGTAAATTTCGGTCAAAAGACCCCGGTCATGTTTCTAAGATCCCTGAGTACAGAATCATAGTTCGAGTTTCCCTAATTGGAGCCACTTCTGACTTTGCTGTTTCAACTCTAAAGTTTTAAGTAATGTTCTACAGGTAAAAGGTCAGATAGGTTCTAGCCAAGTTTCATACCGTTCTCTTCATAGCGATTACTAAACTAACGGATCCTACCAATACTATAAGTTGAATTGGACCACCTTGTAGATGGTGGCTAAGCGGCGATAAGTGGCTAGCTTCACATTGTATGCACGAACTCATAGCAACTTTCCGGTCGTTGCCGATAAGTAGGTAATTGTAAATTGTAAACCTACGAGTATGAGTAAATGTATCTTTCATACTCAAGACTGATAGCTTAGATTAGTAGTTTGTATAAGAGTTAGGATTATTTTTGGTTATTATCATCAACATTAACAACTTCAATGCTAGGTAGTTTAATGTCATTATTATTAAATGTAAACTACAGTAGTCAAGGTGCATTAAATGTTAAGGAGAACTCAGTGCCTAGACAAACCTAACATAGGCTTTAAGGCACTACTAACCAGTTTATGTAACCAATGTTTTTATGAATAAATTATATCTATATCTATATATATATACCCACTTTGTCACCTTATCCTAAGTTGTTTGGGACTTTATGAGGTTGGTAGTGAAAGATATCAATTCAAGACAAATTTTGAAATCCATTTTTATGGGACTACCACGGAATCGTCTATAAAACTAAGCAAAAGAATCATCATAGATAGATGTATATAGAAATAGTAGGTGTGTTCCTAAAATTAAGCTAGTTTTTTTTTTAAACCGTTGTAATGAAATTATCATTGGATTCTTTTGAAAAATGCTAAAAACCGAATTCAAATTCCTACTATTTTTTGGGACCTCATGAGGTTGGTATTGAAAGACATCAATTCAAATTAGAAGACAAGACAAATTTTGAAATCGGTTTAATGGGACCACCACGGAATCATCGTCTATAAAACTAAGCAAAAGAATCATCATAGATAGATATATAAATAGTAGTTTTGTTCCTAACATAAAGTTAATATTGTTTGAAAACCGTTTTAATGAAATTATCATTTGATTCTTTTAAAAACTAGTTATAAATAAAATAAAGTTTCTTTATTTAGACATTGTCCATGGATTACACGTTACATAAAAAAAAATAAGACCAAAAAAATTAGTAAATTTAAATGAATTATTACGAGTACCTACCTAATAATACCCGAATTCGAATTCCTACTATTTAAATTAATAAATAAAATAAGTAATAAATAATACTGGACAATTCACACAGCATTATCTAGCCCCAAGCTAAGCAGAGCTTGTGTTATGGGTACTACGATAACTAATGTACATAATACAATACATTACATATATAGATATTTTTTATTTTATATAGAAAACGACCAGAACACCCGGATTAAATACCTGCAGATCGTACAAATATTAGTCCCAAGGCGGGAATCGAACCCGCAACCTCCTGCGTCGCAGGCGGACCTTCGCCCACCGCGTCACAGAGCTCGTCAAATACAAGTAGGTATTTACTCAATACAAGTAGGTATATAGGTACTGCTTTTTTAAGCCCCCTGTATCTTTACCCACGTAAAAGCCATGTATTCACGGTCGATGCAACTGCGTCATAGTCATGTTTGTAATTTCAATTAATACCAGCCATCCTACTCACAAAAAAGATAGTACTAACCTAAAAATAGCAGAAAAAACTATAAGTACGTTTAGTAAAAAGCACGCCAACATTCTTTTATTAAATTAAATAAACTTAGACGTTTATTCCACCTGTGTGGTACCGGCTTAGAATTTGCACCACTGTGATTATCTGGGGAGGCCTGCGTCCAGCCGTGGACCATTTTAGGCTGTTGAGGGGTGGGAGACCTTTAAGACCATCATCTTTTTACTACTTTACTCACATTATCAGCTAATACAAGTCCACAGCTGGACATAGTCTTCCCTGTTTCTCCTTATTGGTTATCATTACTTTACGCGCTGCGCAAACGAGCAAGACGACCGACCATAGTCACTCAACAATTTGCAACGTCTGCTAACAAAAGTTGTCCGTTTGCGCGGCTTAAGATAATCAGAGTAATGTAAACAAATGATGTACCGCTCAGTCTATTAACGCCATACTTTTTCACGCCACGCTACGAAAATAGTTGATGTATCACTCGCGAAGTTTTTTTTATCTTCGGAAATCTATAGATAGCGAATCGATATCTCCATCGAAAGTAGATAAGTACCTAATGTCTCCTTTAAAAGCTCCGAACCAAGCTCGAAGACTAGGCATCCCCTAGTTATTCATTACGGATGTAAGTGGGTTAACTACGAACCTTATTCGTGTTGGAAGAACACCAACGTTTCATCCCTTATCGAGGGACTACTTAAAGGGGAGTGCGGTTCTTCCCTAGTTATTAAAAAAAAAAACAATAATTTCATTACTTACAAAATACTGCTGCTGCTTACAAAATAAGCACTTATACAAGTCAAATTTTATACATAAACAGTTTTATAAATAGTAATTATTATCAAATAAGAAACAAAATGTCATTGATTTTGTTGTTTTGTTTTATTGTTGGTTTATTCCAATTTTCTCTCTTAAAAATTCTCGCTTTAGGGGGAAACCTGGATCTGAAACTATAACCATCGGGGTGTTGAGACAAATCAATCGATACATAATTTGTTGAAATCGAACCAGTAGTTTCAGTAGCGCTACGTGGGAACAAAGAAATCGGCCACATACATACAAAAATATAAACTTACAAACATAGGGTGCTAACCTCATAACCCTCCCCTGTTGGTAGTCGGGTAAAAATTACATTCCGGATTCCCCTTAACGTTTTTCCTTAAATATAAGGAGGGACTGCAAACTTTTCGCGCTACGTTAGTAATTTAGTCGAGTAGAGAGAATAATTATTACTTGGCCAAAAAAATAATATTTGTCAAGCAGTTTAATTACAAGTGGTAACAACGTACCAACTGGCCATTGAGTGAATGAATCAACACTGTCTTTATTTTACATAAAAAACATATAAAATATCAAAAGAAATAAAACCGGCCAAGTACGAGTCGGACTCGCGCACGAAGGGTTCCGTACCATTATCTATGAAAACGGCAAAAAAATCACGTTTGTTGTATGCGAGCCCCCTTAAATATTTATTTTATTCTGCTTTTTAGTATTTGTTGTTATAGCTGCAACAGAAATACATCATCTGTGAAATTTCAACTGTCTAACTATCACGGTTCATGAGATACTGCCTGGTGACAGACGGACAGACGGGCAGACGGACAGCGAAGTCTAGGTAATAGGGTCCCGTTTGTACCCTTTGGGTACGGAACCCTAAAAAACAACAATTTACGACATTTGTTTTGTTATTTATCAAACTATACAATTACGCCACAATTTTATATCATAAGCGGCTAACAACCGGTTTTTCATTCGCTTGTTATAATTTGACAATAGTTTAAACTATTGCTAACTTTTTGTTACTAAAAAGTTTAAACTATCAAATTGAAAAATCGGCTGTAAGAAAGCTGGTCAAGTGACCTGCTACTCAACTAAATTACTAGTGACGTACGAACTAGACATAAAGCTTAGCCAATTATAACGATTCTGTGTTCACACTAAATGACTGTCGTGTGGTAAAAGCATGTCGGTTCTTATTTGGCACAGAAAAGACTGGATCACGGCATGCAGTTTAGTTTGCTCCAAACAATGTTATATTTACTCGCAATAGATAGGTAAGCGTCGTTTATTAATAGACCTGACGTTGAACGCAAAGATTAATCGTGATTATAAGGGAAACAAAGTTTAGATTGCAGATTTGTTCGCATTCATGAAGAGTTTCTGTCTGTACCTACCTCGAAGCTCTGTCTGTTCTGAAGTTCTTCACTTTATTTCTTACAGAGACTACATAAAACAATAATCCTATCCATACCAGGTTGTCTGGCAGAGATCGCTCTTGAGCGATAAGACCGCCAATTGTCACTTATATTGTTATTGTTTAATTTGTAAATTCTTTTTAGTTTTAAGTGTGCAATAAAGTATGTTCTATCTATCTATCTATCTATCTACATCCGTGGAATTTCTCTCATCCCAGTAAGAGTGAAAAGGTGTCTTCTACCTTATTGACTGTCGTGATACATCATCGGCCACATCGTCACTTACCATCAGGTGAGGTTGTGGTCAAACGTCTACTCACGATAAAAAAAAACCCTATCACTGAAGCGTAAGTACTAGACAAGTTAGGTACAATGAAAATCAGGAGTCTTCATAAAGTCGAGAAGCTTTGCAAGACAATTTCACAAACCAAGTCAGTTGTTAACGAGATTTCCGCAAAAATCTCGTTATTTCGCTTCCGATTGTACCCGACTCTAAAGAAAATTGAAAAATGGCCTGTTTACTGAATTGTTGGCAACTCAGCGATTCTTTTACCGAGTCTACAAAAAGTATTGAAGTAAAATTACAATTTGAAATTGCACGAACTCAAACAAAGGTTTTGTTTGGAAACATAAAATTGCCTTGGGACCTAGTTCGAAGCTTTTTTTAACATCGATGCTTTGTTTAAATTTTTTAACGGATTGAACTTGGTTTTTAATTTATGTACCATAAAATTAATTAGCATTATTAATTCGCAAGTAATGAACTGACGATGCGACTCGGCAAACGTAGTGTAGGACGCCCTCCGACCAGGTGGGATGACGATTTGCGAAAGACTGCTGGCAGATGCTGGATGCGGCAAGCTGAAGGCAGGGCGCTATGGCGCTCATTAGGGGAGGCCTATGTCCACCAGTGGACTTATATAGGCTGATGATGATGATGATGATGATGAACTGACGATGAAATAATATAAAGAAGTATATATATTTAGTTATTGCTGGACTCTAGTCCCACACTAAAAATACAATAAAAAGCACCGGTAGAAATACATTTTACTCTATAAATGTGGAGCTTGGAAAAAGTATCTCATACGTATTACGATTCATTGCCACTCAAGCATTCATAGAGATATTTTATCATAGAGAGCTCAGATCAAAGAAAATAGATACGGTAGAAATGGGGTTGCCAACGTGGGCGATAAAATAAAGCTAAGGATTTTCAAAGGTAATAAAATAAATAACTATTGATGGCTTCGGAAATATTGATGTGAGGTCTGTCGTGCGTACTTACAATGGAATAAGGAAACTCGAAAGAGAAAGTTAACAAATACTAACCCCTCGGGAATACATTTTTTTTGGAACCACCTCGGGATTATTTTCAAACCCGAAATTGAACTGATAAAAAAACACATACGCCCGAATTAGACCTCTTCTTTTCGAAGTCGATAAGAAAAGTGAAAAGCGAGCGAGAGAGAGAAAGAAGCGAGAACTTCTAGTAAAGTGATAGAAGATCCATGTTGGCTATAGAATTCCTACGTGACGTCCCTTGCAATGTTTTATAGCTCAATAAGTCATCGAACACTCATTGATGGTAACGAGAACTTCTAGTAAAGTGATAGAAGATCCATGTTGGCTATAGAATTCCTACGTGACGTCCCTTGCAATGTTTTATAGCTCAATAAGTCATCGAACACTCATTGATGGTAACGAGAACTTCTAGTAAAGTGATAGAAGATCCATGTTGGCTATAGAATTCCTACGTGACGTCCCTTGCAATGTTTTATAGCTCAATAAGTCATCGAACACTCATTGATGGTAACGAGAACTTCTAGTAAAGTGATAGAAGATCCATGTTGGCTATAGAATTCCTACGTGACGTCCCTTGCAATGTTTTATAGCTCAATAAGTCATCGAACACTCATTGATGGTAACGAGAACTTCTAGTAAAGTGATAGAAGATCCATGTTGGCTATAGAATTCCTACGTGACGTCCCTTGCAATGTTTTATAGCTCAATAAGTCATCGAACACTCATTGATGGTAACGAGAACTTCTAGTAAAGTGATAGAAGATCCATGTTGGCTATAGAATTCCTACGTGACGTCCCTTGCAATGTTTTATAGCTCAATAAGTCATCGAACACTCATTGATGGTAACGAGAACTTCTAGTAAAGTGATAGAAGATCCATGTTGGCTATAGAATTCCTACGTGACGTCCCTTGCAATGTTTTATAGCTCAATAAGTCATCGAACACTCATTGATGGTAACGAGAACTTCTAGTAAAGTGATAGAAGATCCATGTTGGCTATAGAATTCCTACGTGACGTCCCTTGCAATGTTTTATAGCTCAATAAGTCATCGAACACTCATTGATGGTAACAATTTCACGCTGACATAAAGCCGTAAACTTTTTACGGTCCATTACGTCACGAGTCACGTCGTCGTATAGAAAAGGGGGTAACATAACACATGCCGGCGTTGTAGGGGTTAATATAAATAGAGTCTATTTTACACCTATTTTAACACGCAACGTAAAAAGCTAGTACAGTGAAAAACGAAAATCACTGAACACGAATTGATTTTAATATTACCTTAACGGCAGTCTTCACCATAAGTAACTGATCATAATGTGGGTAACTTTGAGAATTTTTATGTACATATTTCAAAAACAACTAGCCAGTTCCTAGCGATTGATTCTTATAATAGCTAAACACACTCATTGAGTAACAAGTTACGCTAGTAATAGTACTTAAATGAACAAACTATTATTATAAGCTATGCCTGAAAACAATAAAAAAAAAATCTATCAAATGTATTTATTCCTTGAACGTACATTATTTTGGTTTTTTACGAAAATCTAAAAGTATCCCAAAAAAAATTGACTTCGACGGGACTTGAACCAGAAACCCTCCCGCAGTATAGAATGCGCTGCCAAAATTGCACATAATTGTCTCGACCGGGAAGCGGGTTTTCTGCTCCACATCACACCACGAGAGGATTCCAGTATCACGCAATATAGAGAGTGTAAAACAGATCTTTCCTTCGTTGTGACGTGTCCAAGAGTCCTGTAAGGTCTAAGGGAAATAAACTACTGAGTTTTTTGAGTCACTAATATCATAAATACAAAAGTGTTCTGTCAAATATAGCGATCGAAGATAATCATAAGTAATCATACCATACCAAGTAAACCTTTAATTAATTAAAATCCCTGGTAAGATATCTTTAATTATGTATATGGTGAATTATTTAATAATATGTAATTTAAATAATGAATTTGGGTACAGCTAATAGTAATACTTAAAGAAGATCACAGGCGATAAAAAGATCACTTTCTTAGTTGGTCTTGATTTGTAATTTATCTTATCTTTTCGCTTGAAGAGGTCATGAATTTGATTGTGGCTTAAATGGTTTTTAACATTTGATTTTGTTGTTTTTATTTTAATTACTGTGGTACCTACTACGGTACATTATTGTTATTAAATCAAACTGTATTTGCAATGAAACTTGCAGCTAAAACAATAAACATTTAATTAGATATACTAGGTATTATTTTTTAGTAGAGGAAGTCTTTAAATGAGATTGTTCAGTTATGTGTCACATAACTTGTATAGAATCATACCTTCAATCATGTAAGATTTTTTCCTGTCATAATAATAATAAAACATTTATTTCAGGAAACGTTAGTCTAGTACAGGATGTAAAATACCTAAAAAAAAACTACGGCCCATATAACATAAGTATTTTATTATTTTCTTACTACTTGTCACTACTTGGATCAAAGTTGTGATACCCTGATGTCTACCTCAGATTTCATAAATAACCTTTGCTAAAATAATCTTACAGTAGGTAAAATGCCTCTGCATTAAGTCCACCCTTTGTAACTTAGTGCAATAAAGTTTAAATAAATAAACAAGAAGGTAAATACCTCAAGTCAACACTACGAGATTGTGTAAAAAAGTACGCATCGATCAAAGTCAAATAAAGATAGATGCGATGTGCAAGGTAGAAGTCATGACTCCGAGCGTATTTTTGCATATAGATTGTAGGTATAGAATACCTATAGAATTTGTGCAAATTTTACATTGATACTTACTTTAGCAGTTTATATCCCTTTCGCCGATTTTAAGTTACCTGTAACAAAAAGAATACTTTATAAGTGGGTGGTTACAAAGATAAATTTTCTATAAAAACTACCGAAGTTTGACCGATTCACGGACTGCGCACGTATGGAACAAAGAAGTCCCTCAATAAAGGATGAAACGTTAGTGTTCTTCTATCACAAATAAGGTTCATAGTTAACCCGCTTACTTCCGTAATAAGAGCTTAGAGAATTTAGAGATCATTATCGTGACGAAATAACAGACATATTTCCCTCTAAAATGTCTTTTACAAATCGTCCCCAACTGGTCGCAGGGCTTCCTGCTCTTCGTTTGTCGAATCCCGTTCTCCAGGCAAGAACTAATTTACTTCGTGACAACACGGTCGTGGTCGGCCCACTGTCATTTCAGCTTGTACAGAATTCATCATCACCATCATCAGTCTTTGTTAGTCCACTGCTGGACATAGGCCTCCCGTAATGAGCGCCATAGCGCCCTGTCTCCAGTTCGACACATCCAGTACCTGTTAAGAAATGCAGTAGTATAAATAATTGCTGTAAATTATAATATAACTCAGGAATATGAGACTTTGTACAGCTTTTGAAGACCTTTAAAAACCAATAGCGTCTTAAAAGTTGAGTGCTACAGTATCACATGATCTCACTCTCTCAAATTAAATCTGGCAAAGAGCTTTTGAACAGAAGAGGCGGCGGAGACGGTTCTCAAAGCCAAAGGTAAATACACCACAATGCTAAGGAGATCTGATACTTTATCATGAACTCCATTATCGTAAGCGTTTCTGTCACAGAGATGAAGATACGGCTGGTAAACTACTGGAGCAACGCGCCTGGATCCTGATCAGGGCTTACACGACTTATCAGTATGCGTAATAGATGGTATCCGTTTCTAAGTCTTTGATTGAATTTCAAGCAAGATTGAAAAGATTTATAAAGTATATAATGAAACATTAAATTTTAGTATACAGAACACCAGGACCAAGTCGTGCCTGGATTTTTTCGTGAGCGCAATTTCACGAATTCCTCCGGTCGATCTACCTAGTAATAGAATATAGCCAAACTTGCCGACGAAGTGCTTTATTTTTCGCTTCTTCCACTAGTGGAATAACATTTTGTTTCTTGTTTGATAATTACCTACTATTCATAAAGCTGTGTATGTATAATTTGAGTTGTCTAAGTGCTTTTTTGTAAACCTAAAGAAATAAAGTTATTGACTTTTTTTGACTTTTGAAGCGGAGAATTCAAATTGAATCAAATGAGCTTATCAAATGTTTTCGTTACTTTGATCCATTTGCAAATGTCCATCCAAACCAGAGACTTAATAATATTTACTAGATCAAAACATGTAAATTGTTAAATATAAGGATGAAAATATTTAGTAACAATTCCGCGAAAAAACCTTCTCCGATAAGTTCTAACAAAATGTAGCCCGCGTTGTAGAAGAAAAACGACGCCAACTACAAAATGAAAAAATTATATATGAAAAATTATTTTCATTCTTATATTTTGCAACGGATTTCCGCAAAGTAACGCCTGAATCTATTATTTATGTAAATTGTTTACACGTTGCCTGTATAAATTGCGAATTTTACCTATGACGTCTTTCAAACTGAAAGCATACCCTAATTGTAACTAACCAGACTAAATTAGGTAAATAATGCTATTTGTATCAGCCAGGGAATTATTGTGGTAGAAAACCACAATTCACTCAAAACAATATCTTTTTTACATGATTGCAAGTGACTCAAAACATTTTGTGACTATATTTTTCATCAGATTGTTTAGAGAATTATTTCAGCTCTAAAATTCTTCATAAATATTACCTACCTAACCTACATTACCAAAACAATGATTTAAGACAGACAAAAATTGGAGGAGTGGGACAGCATGACCACAATAATATCTTATTTACGAGTCAAGAATAGAAATAAGAAAAATCCCTAAATCAAGAAAATATGTAGAAATAGCTAGGGAGTTCTCCTTAACAGGCACACTGTTAAGGAGGCCTAGCTGCCTAGCTATTTCCAATTTGCTGTTCATTTGTGGTGAAAGGTGAGAGCCCGCATAGGGTCAACCTTTGACAATAAAGAGGTCACCCTTTGAAGGGAACAGGTAGCCCCTGGCCGTGAAATTAAATTGCTGGACTTTTTTGGAAGGGCTTTTGTTTTTGTTTGTTGTGACAGGAAGGAAGAGCTTTTAATTAGGTCGGTCCTGAAGGGTTTATGTTCCGTTTTATGTTTGAATATTGTTTTAGAGGAGTTTGTCTTCATTTTGTGGAGATACAAGTCCTTAATAAGGTCCTTATCAAACGGAAATTGTTGCAAGGATTTATGATTTAATACCTAAAACCGATTTTATTTGAAATTTAATTATTGATATAAAATTGGTTTCGCTGTTGTGTCAATTGCTTAAATTAGCAACAATATTATAGGCTATTTTAACATCAGAAATAGTTCTGATGTAAGTTCGTATTTACGTGTGTTTGATTGCAATTGCAACAAGGAAACATTACTGATTATGTTATTCATTACGGATGTAAGCGGGTTAACTACGAACCTTATTTGTGTTGGAAGAACACCAACGTCAACGATTATGTTATTATTATAAATAAATAAACAAGTAACCTAATGGAGAGCAACAGAAAATATACCTGTGCAAGACTGAAACTTTATGAAATGCCATTACGAAAAGTTATAAAATATGTTTATATAATTAATGATAAATTAGTATATTCTAAGGTTATTTTCGCGAGAACTCATAAAAAAACACTGTTTTAACCGGATCGATCGCGTATATTTGTATTTGGTTTATAACCTGGCGTTTCGGAGGCTTTTCAGCTTCCATGCTTCGTTTCTTCCGAAACGTCAGGTTATAAACCAAATACAAATATAGGTACGCGATCAATCCGGTCAAAGCAGTGTTTTATAATGATAAATTATAAAAAAAAACGCCTAAACGTAAATATTTATTCAAAGAAGACAGCTAAACTACTATAAACACTCACTACGTAGTCCCACAGTCCCAACAAATACAACGTTGCGGGATTATACGTACGTATCTACATGGTACGAATGGATAACAAACGTGTTTGTGGCCAATTGGGTGCAATTTCGTTAGCCGGTAACCCGGCAGACGATGTGCTGGCCGAATGAGTAGGATGCATTTGGAAAGGACTCGGGTATTGATAGGCACCTACTCGTGGGATATAGGATTTGCTAACACCTGTAGTATGTCAGTCTAATTCTATGAGTCATTCAATGGGTGATTTGTTCAGACATTTTTACGGCACATGGGTTAATGCATGCAGAAAAAAACTCATGTCTCTCTTTCACTGTGTGTCCTGTGTGGCCCCAAAGTGAGCAAATTTTGAAGAAAAGAAATTAATAAACGGGTTGGACTTTTTTCACAGTGTCATTTGACACTGTGAAAAAAGTCCAACCCGTTTATTAATTTCTAACAAAAATCGGCCATACTAGCAGTACAACCAGGTCAAATCCATCAACGAACGGGCTATCACAGAATACCTAATCACCAGTATTATGATTAATGGTGTGCCATGACTTGTTTTTTTGACGGCAGGTCAATGGTTTAATAGTCCTATTACAAAATGAGATACCTTCTTAATTGTAAAATTATTTAGGGGTTTTAGACAACGAACTATGTTTTTTACCATAGTTGGATTGCTGGAATTACTGAATATTGAAGAGTTACATAGTCATTAATACTATTTAACGTATAAAAAATAAAAATAAATAAAAACGCCAAAATATTAAAACAGGGTTGCTGTTTTCAATCTAGGCTAACTCTTCAATAAATATTTTTAAGCTTACGCGATCTGAACACATAATTATTAAGAAATGAAATAAGTTCCCAAAAATTTCCGGTTTCGGCGGGACTCGAACCCGCGCCCCATCCTCAGTACGGGTGTGCTCTAACCAACTAAGCCACGAAACCCTTAGTCGGTTCAACCGAAAATTATTGGGACCTTACGGATTATAGCGCCGGTGGCTCCACCTACAGGAGAGCCTACTTACCTTCTTAGAGATACCAAAAGTGCGGGTAAGCACTACAACAAAAAAATACATAATTATTATTACTATTTAAAGGATATTTATCGAGTTTATTACCCTATTTTTCCCGACGTTTCGACAGGTTTACACACTATCGTGGTCACGGGATGACTGGAGTACTGGAGCTACCGCCTCTCCGAAGCATTATGTGTACAGATCGCGTAAGCTTAAACATATTTACCACCAGGGTACCTATTTCCCGTTGACCCAGAATCATGATATTTGAACCCTCGTTGCACGAGTCCAACTCGCACTTGACGTTTTATGTAGTTTTTATAAATCTTCTTCCGTGAATATCATTTTTAAAAGTTTTTCTCAATAATGCCTACTCTCTATTGAGATTTTTCCCATTATGATCTGAAGCTTTGAGGAAATCGAAAGAGAAGCATTGTTCATGTTTCCGCTTTACGGGATAGCTTGAGGAAATTAGAAACTGAATAAAAACACAGTATTAAATATTTTCTATTTTGACTAGGTACCTGGTACCTACATAGATAATACCTGTAGATTGTTTTCAACTGTCAGCAGTTAGCTCAATTGTTTCAATTGTTAATACTAGTTCTAATTTCTTTCTTTTATTTAATTGTGATTTACTTTGTTAATAAAGGTGTGTGATTTAGTGCCATATTTATGTTTCATTTAATTTTTTTATTATTAGGTGTGGGTTTGAAGATTTTGTCCCTTAAATCGGTTTACCACACCTTTTTTTTTAACACGGTACACGTAAACCGGTAACACGTTGTCATACAAAATAACCCATCTAGCTCAAGAGCCGCGTGGCCGTGCACAGCGTGGGTGTATAGTGTGTGCTGCAGTAGAAACGTAGGCCCACGTTATCAAACAAACGAACCCACGCAGATAAAATGCGCCACGTGGCCGTGCACTGCGTGCGCAGTGATTGAACAGCGGCTTAACGCGCGTTTACGTCGTTCTGAAGATGGACGTTGACTCTATTGCGTGGAAAATAACGTCGAAAACCGTTTGCACAACACTTCATGCGTCACTAAATAAATAATTTTCATCTGAAGACTTGGATCATAATCTAGTAGATACGTATCTAGTTATTTAGTAGAATCACCCAGTAAAGGCGTATTTCAGTCTGTCCAAGGACTATCCAAGATTGACTAGGTACATGAAATGAAATCAGTCCCAAAAATTATCGGTTATCCAAAAATTATCCCGCCGAAACCGATAATTTTTGGGACTTATTTCATTTCATGTAGTCAATCTTGGATAGTCCTTGGACAGACTGAAATACGTCTTTACTGGGTGACATTCATGAAATGAAACAAGTCCCAAAAATTATCGGTTTCGGCGGGATAATTTTTGGATAACCGATAATTTTTGGAACTGATTTCAATTCTTAGAGATACCTAGAGTGCGGGTTAGCACTATAAAAAAACCATAGAATTGACTACATGAGCCTAAATAAATAACGAAAAATGGAAGAATGATGTTTTACTTATTTGATCGTGAGATGACGTTGTGTATGAAAGAAGGCCGAATATGAAATACTCGTAGTATATTTTTTAACAAGGGACTAAACCATTTCATTATAGACGAGGTTGCTTATACTCCAGAGAGTAGCGAGGGAGGTTGACAGGAACGCGATTTAATGGGTGGTTTTCTTCCGCGTGAAAAACAATACTTTTCACTTCGAGTGTGAGAAAATAGAACAATCAAAACTTACCTTCAGTAAATATTCGACAGCGATTTTACTTCTTTGCTTCACAAATTTGTCGTTAGTCCTAAAATACCATATTTCACGTTTCGACCGCAACAGATATAAGCATATTGATTATATATTTGCCATTCTGTCACATTTGCTTATTATAATATATATATATACATTAATTTTCGCTTGATGGCATTTTCAATTATATAAGTTCATCATCAGCTAAAGTAGTAAACAAAATATTCCAGAGATTACGCGCCGATTGATACCAACTTTTTTGTGTCTTCGTTACGCGCAATGCAAAGTTACTACCTACCTACGCATTCTACCATGGAGGAAGAATCACGATACAAAACATCCCACAATGACCAAAAAGGCGCTTTCAGTTCCATTTTCAAAAATCAAATGAACCCATGTTCTATATATTTCATGAGCTAACTGCAGACTGTTGCAAACAATCTAGATTTAGCTCTACTGTTATGGATATTATTGAAAATCATGATCAATAGATGTTAGATGTGTGTAGATTATATGAAAAAGCTCTCTGATTTTTCGTGAGACGCTGAGAATAGGTAACGTCTCTCGTAAGACGTTGGGAAGACTCTTCGTGAGACGTAGGGAATAACCCTACATTACGCTTTGTAACGCCGATTACTGACCGGCTTTATGTTCCTGCTAGGCATGCACAACACGTGAATGCCTTGCCTTTGACAATTGACCTGGAATGAAGAATCGTCTTGCACATTGCGTAGCTGGATTCGTGTGAAAATACTATAGCTGCACCTATTTCAGAATCAGTACCGTGCGAGAAATTTAAATTTAATTGGAGGATTCGTAGCTGGACGAGTTCATGTTCACAATTTATTCACGAAAATTGGTTAGAACGTACCTATCATGCAAAAAAATTCATGAAGATGCTCTTCTGTCACTTTCCGCGTTTTCTTTTTTATTCTTACCAGCCAGTGAAGCTTGTACTGCTCAGTATGCATTAAACCTTTATGCATCTAACTATTATCAAAACAAAATAGAATTCGAAATTCGAAATCCATTACGGACCGCATAGTACTAGACTATAATAATATTACAATCCGCCGTTCGGGTAGAACCGGAAAGACTTTGCTAAAAGAAGGTTGTCGAAATAATCGCTTATTCCCAGTAGTTCTGTGCAGTAGTTCTGTACAGAACTACTGGGACAAAATCAGCAGATAACATACTATGTTTGAGTTAAAAAAATAAGTATGTTACCGCTGGCGATGCAATCGCTTACTGAGGTGGTCCCTTACCTGCAGCGCTGGTTCATTGGAATGACATCCATCGAGTTCAATGAATCGCAAGCTCATCCGATGAACAACGAGATTTGCGCTCGTGAGGAACTATATATATTACTATTTGTATTGTATAACTTCATAGTAACTAAATGTACACATAGCGCCATATTTTGTATAACATTGACCTTAAATATCAGTATATATGCATAAGAATAGATAAAAACAATCTATTCTTGTGAGACACGGTCATTAAATTAAGGATAAAGAGAATTTATCGATCTATAAATATTGGCGTGATTTATGACGACCTCTGTGGCGCGGTGGGCGAAGGTCAGCTTGCGACGCAGGAGGTTGCGGGTTCGATTCCCGCCTCGGGACAAATGTTTGTACGATCTGCAGGTATTTGTTCAGAGTGTTCTGGTCGTTTTCTATGTATAATAATAAATATCTATCTATGTATTGTATTATATTATGTATATCAGTTATCTAGTACCCATAAATAACACAAGCTCCGCTTAGCTTGGAGCTAGATAATGCTGTGTGAATTGTCCAGCATTATTTATTTATATATATAGAGTTCGGTTCGTTATCACCTTGTCCGTTCTCCCCCGATTCAAATTAAGTTTGTATCATATTCATAATTTATTGTGATACAACTTCAACTTCTTTTGTTTATGGCTTGCTGTGCTTGTAGTTAGATAGCAACAATTCTGCCAGTGTCCATGTAACGAGTGTCATAAACTTTAGTAGAGATTATAAAAAAAAACTATTCGCCGGTAGAATGAGGGAGAGTCATCATGTATAAAAGTAGATAACTATGAATGGTTCCCGTTTCGTCGCGTCACGTTACGTAGCGAATTTGTTTGACGGCCTCGATGTCAAAAGTACAGTCAGCGCGATAAATGAAGAGCGGTTTCTGTTCTTTTACTCTTCTTCGAGCAAAAATATATAGTATGCACAAGAATAGCACCAGTCTCGCATCAGCTCAAGCAGTGTCTGTTACCAACAGCGATAACATTATCAGAAAATTAATTAGCCTAAGTTCAAGGTCGACTACTATCAGAATTTAAATAAATTAAGTTTTTTATCAACATTCCTTTTATAGTACTTACCTATTTAAGTGTTTGAAACGTGTCTGTGCATGTGCTTATCTATCTTTATTAATGAGGCACCTTTGAAAAGATTGAAAAGTAGTGAACTCCATAGAATTAAAAAGCAATAGCTATAGAGTATCTTTATGCAGTTTTCAAAAGTACATTTAAAGAGCTTATTCAGGTCCAAACGAGGATAAAAAATCACATATAAATCACGAGGAGCAATAAATCTCTAATAATAGGTAATCTCTTATAATAAAATCATAAAAATAATAATAGAATCAATACCTAGCTTTATTTCTTTAGGCTTACAAAATAAGCACTTAGATAAGTAAAATTTTCTTAGACAAGTCAAACTGTAACACTGATAGTAGGTACTTATTACATATTTTTAATTTTCCCTTATTTTCCCGGAAGTTAAAACAGTTAGCAACATTTCCAATATTAAAATGGCGTCGCTTCCATGGGATGACATAAGGGAGAAATACTCGTAAAATTAAACGGTATTAAAATTTGTGATGTTATAGATTATCAACCTATGCACTAACCAAACTTGATTTAGAATAGCTAGTGTACTCAGATTGTATACAGGATTCTTGGTAAATTAGTAACAATACGTGAACTACAGGTTCTGCCCATCATCACAAACACGTTTATGAATACGCCAGGTCTTAATTCTTAAACTTGGTATTGCTAATGGGTACACCCCTTGATTCATTAATCGTTCGTTATAGAGGATTTCATTTGAAACTTAACTTAAAAACGGCTCTGCCCTTACTTAACATTGGGTAAGGGAGTGGAAGATCAGTCTTTAGTAAGTCCAGTTCCAGACAAAGGCATTTTTCATTTAGTTTCAGAGATAATTATATTTTTTTTAAAGACCTGACGTCTTTACGAACGTGTTGGTATTGATTGGCAGAACCTGCAGTTCAAGTAGTGTTACTAATTTTCCAATAACCCTGTATAATCTCACTAATATTATCTTCTCACTAATATTATAAACGTGAAAGTTTAGATGGATGGATAGATGGATGGATGTTTGTTCCTTTATCACGCCAGAACGGCTGAACGGATCTGGATGAAATTTGGCACAGAGATAGATTATAGTCTGGAATAGAACATAGGCGACTTTTTATCCCGGAATTCCCACGGGAACGGGAACTACGCGGGTGAAACCGCAAGGCGCTGCTAGTAAGTAGGTATATATATAGGAACTTGACAGTCAAGTAGGACATCATCATTTTGAGTGTTTTCTGAGTGGTGGAACGTAGCAACCACGTGCCAGTGGCGTCAATGTTTGCACCGTGTAAACGCAAATACCTAAGTAAATACTACGTTAATAGTTTGCTCTTATGTGACGTATGGATTCTTCACTTAAGATTCGGAGATAAACGGCTGGTTTTAAAAAGACAATTTCACACAGCTAGCCCTAAACTATGCAGAATTTGTGTTTTGTGTTTCAGAATTTATAAGTACCTATAAAATGTACTCTAATCACGTCATAAGTCATCACCATCAGTCATCATCATCATATATCTAGATGACAGCTAGGTACTCCCTCACGGTAACCTCGTAAATTGTAGGGAATAACGCAAATCTTTCTGTGTTACTAAATATCTCAGAAATCATTTTTCGTGAAGTCAAAGTTAATTCTAAGATATTAAATAAATTCCCAAAAATTTTGGATTTCGACGGGACTCGAACCCGCGAGAGATACCCAAAGTGCGGGTAAGCACTATAACAAAAAAAAACCTTAAATTAATTCTATTTCGCGAAATGTGTTAGTTATTTAATTTTCCATTTACATCGACGATATACGGTGATCGTCTAAAAAAAACACAAAAAAACAATTCTTAAATACTTACGAGCCAGTGTAGTTTACACGCAGGTAACTAGAATCTTTTAACCTTAGTTTAGTACCAACCTAGTAACAAGTTGAAATGTAGACTGTTACGATGATAATGCGCTATGGCGCTCATAAGGGGAGGCCTATGTCCAGCAGTGGACTACTATAGGCTGATGATGATGATGACGATGATAATTATACGGTAACAAAAGAATGTGTCAGAAATGCTTTTAGTATTGTTCTTGTCTTTACGATATGTTCACAGAATATATTTCTTACCACATTCGTTGTTTACAAAGAGGTACTTACAATAATCATGATTTATAGTGACTTTGACCTTAATGTCTGTCACTGCTCGTCAAGCGTAATCTAAAATGATCCTTATCACGATGTGTTTGAATCCGATTTGGCAAGTGTCAAACTGTTCACATTGGTTGGGCTCAAAGTCAGGGTCATGCCCTTACATCATGTTTACGAACTAAATTGGTACTTACAGTGGGAAGTTTCTAATGAGAATTTCCGAAGCGACCTGTTCAGCGATTTATGTTTTTCTTTTTTTACTTTTTTAACAATATCTAAAATGATCCTTAGCACTGTGTGGTTGAATTCAATTTGGCATTTGTTTCACTTAGGTTGGACTCAAAGTCAGGGTCATGCCCTTACATCATGTTTACCAACGAAATACAGCGGGATGTTTCTCATACGAGTTGATTTCCGAAACGACTTACATAGTGTTCAGCGATTTATGAAATACCCGAGTGTTTTTTTTTACTTTTGTAACGTGGTCAATTAAGCACTTAATTTACAATTTCGTACCCAAACGGCTGAATGGATATTAATGAAATTTGGTAGGGAGATAGACTGTATTCTGGGGACGGACATAGAAAACTTTTTATGCCAGTAAAGTGCGCGCGATGCCGCGAGGAGGCGCTAGTTATTTAAATTTTATCTGCGTAGGTACCGATTCATACAAACTATCTTTGGTTATTAATTGTTCTAAGTTCTAAGGAGGAATTTTATTCCCGATAGGATACTTTTTCCCCGAAACCTTTAAGGACTTAGGCCCGTATTATAAAAGCTTCCTCAGTTATCAATCGATGCTTGAGTAACGCTTTTCTATGGCATAAACGTCACTCAAGCATAGATCGGTGACTGAGCGAGCTTTCGTAATACGGGCCTTAATCTCCTTAGAATATGCTGTCGGTTTTTCCTCTTTTGTACAAAACGTCAAATTATTCGCAAGGTTTCAGCGAGTTGTTCAAGGGGCATTGAGCAACTGCCTCACGGTAACATCGTAAAGTGTAGGGAAAACACGGTGGTTTTAGCTGGGCCTAGATTTACTAAGAGGTTAGTCTTCTATTATTTATTGTTGCTGTTTAGACAGATTTATGAAGCAGAAGAAGCGGCTGGCCTACTAGTTTATAGTCGCCCAGCGAGCTATGGAGAGAGCTATGCTCGGAGTTTCTCTGAAAGATAGGATTCGCAACGAATACCTACATCCGACAGAGAACCAAGGTTATCGACATAGCTTAAAAGATTATCAAGCTGAAGTGGCAGAGGCAGGCCATATTTCGAGAAAAACCGACAACCGCTGAGGTAAACGTGTTTTTAAGTGAAGACCGCGACTCGGCGAAAGTAGTGTAGGACGCCCTCTGACCAGGCGGGATGACGATTTGCGAAAGACTGCTGGCAGATGCTGGATGCGGTAAGCTGAAGACAGGACGCTATGGCGCTTATTGGGGGAGGCCTATGTCCAGCAGTGGACTAATATAGGCTGATGATAATGAAGCAGAAAGTATTTACTTATGGCCTAGTAGATAATAAACAATTGAGTCCCATTCTTTATTTAGTCTCCTCTGAATACGAGTCTATTCAAAGCTGATAAATGTAAATTTATTTCCATATTTTGGTAGATCAATAACATGAATAATCATCCGCCGATCACGGTATTCGTAAATGATTCGATGATTTGGTCATCAACATAACCGCACAGTCAATAGCGTATTCAATGTCAGTCAGGTGATTTTATAATACGAGTAGCTACTCTACATCCGGCAATTCGGACCGGGTCGGTTTCCTGCACAACTCAATAAAGCTGTACACAAACTGTTAACAAGAACACAAGAGAGACTGGTTTTACTTTTGGGCTTTCGTAGAACGAACTAAATGTAATAATAAATAATGTTATACAGCCAACGCAGTATTATTTAGCCCTACCTAAGCTAAGATGTGGCGTGGACACTCACGGTAGGACTGGTTCACCAGTTCATGGTCGCTCAACGAGCTATGGAAATAGATGCTCGGAGTTTCTCTGAAGGATAAGATTCGTAACAAATATATCCGACAGAGTATCAAAGTTGTCGACATAGCTCAAAAGTTGAAGCTGAAGTGGCAGTGGGCCGGCCATATCTCGCGAAGAATCATCAACCACAAGGGTACGTGTTCTTCAATAGAGATCACGACTTAACTTTGACTTAGGCGTTTGTTTTACACGATTATGGTAAGCCCTGATCGGTAGGGCTTATGCAAGTCTACCGTAGTCGTAAAACCGATCCCTGATCTGGCTCCAAACGAATGTAGGAGTGAATACATTTCATATATATATCTTTTGTCAATAGCAAACTACCGATTTTGAACTCACTTAATACCGTCAGGGTGTAACGTTAACTTTAAATTTAAAAGTGAAGTTGTTGCGTTCGTGCGCTGTCAGTGGGTCAGCAGCTTTACCCAGGCGATGCGGTGTATTATGGGATTATATCTGACCCATGCAATCACTTTAGGAAATTACTTAGGAAATATGGGAACTAAGTCCTGTTTGATCTTCATAACGTTTGCTTGTGGTTTCAGTTTGAAATTATTCCTCTCAGCCTGTTAAATACTTTTTAGCTTCTGATAACACCTCCGCACTCTTTTTTGAAAGAATAAGAAGGCAATATGTTTTTCAAGGTCCAGATCTTTACACAATATGTTAGAAATTAAGTAATATTAATTGTAAGTATATTATATTTATTTATTTATTTATTAATAGGCGAGCAGCCAGTGGCTGATGTGTCTATATCAGACAGTGTCGAATTTAGTTATTGCTACATTGTTATATATTCCACGTTCAGAATAAAATGGAACCTTGACAAAGTATTTTGACTTTACGATACATTTTTGGTACTACCTACAATCCACGTGTTGTCAATTTCAGATGGAAACTTGTCACAGTACCTAAGTTTTGCATTATTTTTTGACAAAATGACCGTTTGGCGTGAAAGTGTAACAGACAGACACAACTAGTACTTTCGCTTTTATAGTATGTATTAATATTTATTTATTGAAACATAAAGTTAAGTAAAGATGAGAAGAGCTTCTGTCTCCGGCTTCGCACGAGCTTTTCCGGGATAAAAAGTATCCTGTTTCCGTCCTCGGAATGCCATCAACCTCCTTCCCAAATTTTATGAAATCCGTTCAGCCGTTTAGGCGTGAAAAATTAACAGACAGACAGACAGAGTGACTACCGAATTTATATAGGTATATAGAAATCTATATCCATACCGGGTTGTCTGGCAGAGATCCGACCGCCAATTGTCACTTATATTATTATTGTTTAATTTGTAAATTCTTTTTAGTTTTAAGTGTGCAATAAAGTATGTTCTATCTATCTATCTATCTTTATTAATAATTAGAAATTCGAAAGCAACTGTCCGTCTGTCTGTCCGTTACCTGTTCAAGCCAAAACGGCTGAACGGATCTTAATGAAATTTGCCAGGGACGTAAATAGTGTCCCGGGGACAGACATAGGCTACTTGAAAATTGTGTACGAAGCCACGGGCAGCTACTTGTAGTATAGTAAGTATGTATGAATCTGTAGGCAGACACAATGTAAGTATGTTTTATAAATAACCAACTGTTTAATCAAGCTATTTATAAATCAATAACCTTCGTTCAAACCGGATGGATTGAAAACTTTGAATTCACAAAATTCAGTACAAACTCCGTTTCAATCCCTCTTCACCCACCCATAAAGAATTTCTTCAAAAGAATTGGTCTTAATACTCAATTAATTATCTATGGATTAACTCTCGGATTACGCAAAGATTTACCCAATTAAGTTCCATTCCAAGTCTGTTTTTAAATAGGTAGGTACTTAAACATTTTACATTTTAAATTTGATCAAATGAACGAGCCATTTTTTCTGTGCGAAGCCGGAGTAGGTCGCTAGTTAATATCACTTTACTTACCTATTTGATTGTAGAAGCGCACTTTTGCTTCGTATCGTCAGCAACTCAAGATCACACTGTCCGTCCGTCTGTCCAGCAGCGGTATTTCTCATACCAAAAATCGTTATAGGTAGACAGTTGAAATAACAGAATGTGTATTTCTATTGCCACCATAGCAACAAATAACCAAATAAAAATTATGAAACTGCTTTATCTGCTGATTTTTTTCGGGTTCTTGCTCGGGGTTCAATTAGTTTTGCAATCACTCTACGAAAAATTATAATAAACAAAGATCGTATAAAAAAGATACAAAAAATGTAGGTATTACATATGGGGCCAAAAAGGTCCCTGTCTCAGCATTATGCCGGTACAAGCCGAAGCCTGTGCCGAAGCTAATAACGGCGCTGATTTTCAGACAGGTCCTAGTGTGGAGGCCATTTCAAGCTGGAATACATTTCATAAATAAAACCAGCCAAGTGCGAGTCGGACTCGCGCACCAAGGGTTCCGTACCGTCTACAAAAACACACACACATAACATACACAACACAACACAACACATACATCTACAAAAACGGTAAAAAAATCACGATTGTTGTATGGGCCCTTAAATATTTATGTTGTACTGTTTTTTAGTGTGTGTTGTTATAGCGGCAACAGAAATACATCATCTGTGAAAATTTCAACTGTCTAACTATCATGGTTCATGAGATACAGCCTGGTGACAGACGGACAGCGAAATCTTAGTAATAGTCTCGTTTTTACCATTTGGGTACGGAACCCTAAAAACGACAACAAGCTCGTTTTCTCTACTCCAGGTTTTTTCTAGAACTAAGAGCTTATTTTGCAAATGCTTTTACTGATTCATTCGAATCCTCTTGAGGAGCTAAAGATAGTTGTAAAATATTCAGCCGGCATCATCCGAGTACCTGTTCGCCCGCTTAATAAAATAGTCTGGCGGAAAGTAGAAACGTGGTGGAAACCCTGGGGAGAGCTGTGCTCGGTGTAGCCGTTAAAACACGCATGGCGACATTTAGATAATGGGACGGTGGCATCCCTCCCTGAGTTGATAAAATTAAATTATACATAAACGTAATTTGTTGATATGTAAGTTTATAATTATGTTGTTATTAAATTATTATAAAGAATGCTAGACAATTCACACATTATCTAGCCCCGAAAATGTATTATCATCCAATATTAGTCCACCGCTGGACATAGGCCTCCTCTAATGAGCGCCATAGCGCCCTGTCTTATGTCGTCATGTCTTACTATACCAAAATATATCGTGCTATATCTGTCGATATATTTTGGAGACGTAATAAAAATATACGTTATAGCTGCGTCTGTGGTCACTAGCCGATTACTATAGAAAATAAACCGTAATATAATAAGTAAGTAAATCATAGCCTTGCTATGATATTAATATACTAATATACATAATATATAATATACATAATATATAATATACATAATATATTAATATACATTACAGTTCCGTCTGTTGAGGGCTTAGTGTTAATACGTCGTAGTAGAATACGTCGAAGGCCTACGCCACGACATTGCGCGGTGGAGGCAGCGGCAGCGATTTTTCTAACTCTTTGCGTGTCATCCCAACTAGCCACAGTGCGTTGCGTGTCTCGACCGCGCAATGAACAGATAAACGCTTGCCCCGCCGCAATTCGCGCAATGTTATGGCGAGGCCGTAAGTTAACTGACGTAATAAAAAAATCCACAAAAACATTTAAGGAATTGAATTATCTGAATGGAACACTTATCTCCACATCGAAGAACATAAAAGAACAATAACTCCCTCCATCCAATACGCTCTCAATAATCTTATTTGTGGATGGTTCGGAATTCACTTCTCAACAATACAGAAGCTATCTAGAACTCTGTAATCCCAAACGGGCGTTGTTCTAACGCCTACAAGACAATGCCATTTAATATGGACCACCTAATACGGGTGGGGATTAGCCTGACGATGATGTGTTGGACGCGACTTGCCACCGAAATTAATATCTACGCTGACTGATAATAATATGTGTTATGAAGCGCTGTCGTGGTATTTGAATTTTCTTTATTAATCAAAATATTACCGACCGATTGACCGCGCATCAGGTAGCACGGTAGACGTGGCATTCCCTGCAGTCATCGAATTTTCTAAATCTCTATATGAAATAGTATGCAGCATCGTGCAACTATCGGCACCGAGCGCGCGGCATTTCAGTAAAATGCTATGGGGCAATGCGATGACTGCCGGTAGCACTGATAGATGGAGTGCAAGCAAACGCACTACGCACTTGTGGAACTGCGCGGCCGCAGTACTGCACGTCAAATTAGAACAAATCACCAAAAAAGACGCGCAGTTCCAATGACGCGTAGTGCGTTATATCTCTTACAATTTTCATCAAAAGGATCAATATTTTTCGCGAGATTTCGAGTCCAAGTTAAACGAAAAACGCGTCAAAAAGTCGCGTCTGATCTTTGCTTCTCCTGACAAGGGCCGTTTCGAGCCCAGAATTATAAATTTTGCTGATAACTTATGTAATCTAAGGCCGTTCTAATTATAGCCATCCTTTATTTATCTTTGAACCATCTTTATTTAAAGGTAGAGATAAACTGTAATTATATTCATCGCTACCATAGGGACTGAACGTACAACGGGTTGTCTGTGAACTAAATATAAAATTACCGATGCCATTGCTTCTTATTTCATTTAGTGACACGATCAATAAATCGTTAGCGAGAGGTGCGTTTTCGTGAAATGGTGAGAATAGTTCGAGAAATCAAATATTAGTAATGCATTCGTGATTCAGAATCAGAATACTAGATGGGTAGACTAGATCTACCCGTTCATTATAATTGTTGACAGATGAACTGCTCAGTGCAGCTGCAAAAGAATCGCTTAGTTTCGCGCATCTTTTGTATATGGTACCTTTGTCCTTTGTTTTGTATATGGTACCTTTTTTACGACCGAAATCGATAGATCTCACGAAAAATATTGATCCTTTTGATGAAAATTGTTTAAGGACCGCTGTTGGCCTACAACTGTTTTACGCCAATCAGAGAATAAAAGGTAATCAAAAGGTAAGCTATGATAACTTTTGCTCCGGAGAGCGTTTTTTTGTTAATTTTCGTGAGAGAGGTAGGGATATAGGAGGATACCTAATTCTGACGCGCACTATACCTACTCACAAGCAAGTAAATTACCTACATCTAAAACTAACCTAATAATTTAACTGCCGCATCACTCAGTGTTGCGGCTAAAACAATTTTGATATCACCAGTATCCAATAAGTTGACATTTTACAAATTACTAAGTTCAGCTCTCATGGACTCGCTCCGCTCACGCTCCACTAGAAGATGCACATCAAAAAGGTTTTTATCAATAACAGTGTGTTAACGTTGACGATGAGAATGAATGATGAATGAATGAGTGCTGATGGTATATATTTGCTTAAATATAGTTAACAATGGTGGTTTTAAAATAGAGTATCACTATATTTGACTTGTTAATCATGCAAATGTAATTTATAGTATAATTTAAATACATTGTTGTTAGAGTAGATCTATCCTAGTAATAAAAAATATATCGAACACATGCTTTGAACAGATACAGAGAGAATATTAGATTATTATAGTTAATTTTATTAATTAGGTACATGTCAAACAGCAACTGATTGGTGGCCAATTGTGGGCAAAAGAAAAGGTGAAGAAAGGTGGGTCGATGACATAGTACGCGTCGGATGGAATGGAGGCGGTTAGCACAGGACCGTAGTGGATGGCACAAACTTCGGGAGGCCTATTCCCAGCAGTGGGTAAAACCCGGCTGCGGATGATGATGATGAGGTAAGTACATGTCATCAGATAAAATTACGTGAATTTAAATTTCAAATAATCAATAACACTATAAAAACTTTTGGCACAGAGCCAATTAAATAATGTACGGTTAAATTCATTATCTGTCAATTTTCTCATATTAAGTGGAAGTTTGTTATATAACTTTATTTATTTATTTATTGAGGCCACACCTGAGGTCAAAACCACAGCGTTATAGCAATAACAGTTTTTTTTACAGAGTTCCAGTCTTAATTGAGCCACCACAAGTGGTTTTTGCACTATTTTTCTTCTAGGTCTAGACTTTTCACCCCTCTCAAACAGTGTTGTGTTATTTCTGACAAATTTTGCATCTCAAAGATATAGAGTGATGGAAAAGTTAAAAGTTTACAATCTGCCTTTAGTGTTATTAAAAAACAAACGCTACCAACCGACGGCTTTCTCGTCAAAACAACTCTCTACACCCATGGTATAAATAAACACATAAGCACCTACGCAGGTGTCTATCGATATTTGGATGGTTCACACCCCAATATCCTCTTCATTGGATTAACCTCTTATCAGGTGCCTACTCGTTTCCGCTCTTATCTGATAAGCGACGAGCTACCTACTAGCACTCATTCATTAAAAAGATAGCATTTAAGATGTTTTTTTAGGGTTCCGTACCCAAAGGGTAAAAGCGGGACCTTATTACTAAGACTCCGCTGTCGGTCTGACTGTCTGTCACCAGGCTGTATAATAGTTAGACTACTAATAGTTAGACAGGTGAAATTTTCACAGATGATGTATTTTTGTTGCCGCTATAACAAAATTATACTAAAACACAGAATAAAATATATATTTAAGGGAGCACCCATGTACGAGCCGTACAGATTTAAAGAAATCTGTACGGCTCGTACATCTAAGTAACTTACAAGATCACGTAGAAATTTAGCTAGCTAGACTTCTACGTGATCTTGTAAGTTACTTAGATGTACGAGCCGTACAGATTTGGCTAGCTAGAGGAATGCGGAATATATTAATAGCACGTTTCTACGTGATCTTGTAATTTACTTAGTTCTAAATCACGCTTCAATAAACACTTTCTTACTTACAGTCAGTCAACAAGCTTGGTTGTATTATTCTCCTATACGGAGATCAACCTCTCATCAGCTCGAAGCTTTAGGGGAGCAACCCTTAGCTTCTACCCAGCTCACTCTAGCTAACTTAACTTACTGTTGGGCAAACTGCCTCAACATATGGTCCTTCGAGCTACCGTTAGCGGGACTTTACGGGAGTGATACGTACGCCTTCGGTTCCGCGACCAGTGTACTGTGACGACGCCACTGGCCAGCAGCTCCAGCTATCAAGTAAGATCGTTTTATTTACTTGACATCCCAGCTACTATGGCCGAATACGAAGCCATCTTCAACCGCCAAGCGGAATTATCTTCTGAACTTCAGCGCATAGGTTCCAACTTTGATAAAGATGCTGCGCACCGAAAGACCTCGGAGTACATAAAGCTTCGATTAAACGCTTTAGATAACCTCTGGGGAGAGTTCTATAATAATAACTGTAATTTAGCTAACGTGCCGATCAAAGAGCAAAGGTATTTTCTAGATAATATATACGACCGTGTTCATGAGTACTATAACAGCACTCGTGAAAAGATTGCAACGTTTTTACCGACCAAGGTACAGTCAGCGTCAGGGTCAGGTATAGGTAAAGGTACGACGGACGTTGCAGCGGAAACTCAAGCGAACTCAAGCAAGGTGGACGAACTTTTGTCCCTACAACGGACAAATTTTAGAGCTTTCAAGCGTCTAGTGACAAGTATCAAGGTGAATGAGATATGTGAGAGATGGGAGCTTGAAGACGAGTTACGCAGCGTCCAGGAGAGATGGAAAGCGATCGACCAGCTGCATCTCCAGATCGACAATATCTTGGAAGGTGAGGATGAGGTTTACCTAGATGAGTTTACGCGACAGGAGGCCTCATTCAAGGACATCAAGAAAGCTCTCCATCAGAAACTATCGGCATCTGCTCACGTGGAAAAATCAACGCCTGTATTAGAAATCCCTACCTTTTCAGGAAGATACGCTCTCTGGCCTACCTTCTTCGATCTGTTCAGCGAGGCCATTCACAACAACAGCTTCCTGTCTAAGGCTCAGAAGATGCAGCACCTGAAAGGAAAACTTAAGGGGGAAGCAGAGCGTCTGATCCAGCACTTGAATATATCGGCTGACAATTATGACTTGGCCTGGGAGATACTGGTGCACCGCTACAATAACCCCCAGGTACTTTTCACTAACCTCATAGAAAGCTTTTTAAATCAGCCGAGTATTATCAAACAGACGTCGCACGATATCAAACGCCTCTTCGACACTTCTACAGAGTGTATACATGCCATTGACAATTTAGGTATTGATACCAGCTCATGGGATCCAATCCTGGTCCATTTGATAACAAAAAAGCTAGATCGAGAAACTTGTATCGCCTACAAGGAGTCACGTAAAGCTCCGAGAGAGTTGCCTTCATTGAACGAATTAATGTCTTTCCTTGAATCTAAATTCATAGCTTTAGAACCAATTTTTAAAAAGGGGAATAACTCCTCAGCTACAGCAAAACCAGCTCCACAACAATCTTATAATCATACTAAATTTAATAACAATTATAATAAGCTATCATCTAAGCATCAATCAGCTTCTACATTCGTACATCGCGCGTGCCCGCTTTGCTCAAACGGTCACGAACTGTTTCGTTGCCAACAATTCCTCAAGATGTCCGCGGATGAGAAACTAGGGATCGTTACGAAACTTCAGCTATGCCGAAACTGTCTTTTTAAACATACTAATAATAAATGTGTCTCATTTAAACGGTGCAAGGAATGCGACGGCGAACATCACACTCAGTTGCATAATTCATGCATGTCACTCAGTGTCAAGGCCACGCGCTCCGTCGATGGGCAAACGAGTTCATCTTCATCAGCAAGGTCGTCTAATAACAAGCCCCACGCAGCAAATCACGTATCTGCTGACGACGAGGAGGTTTTATTAGCGACTGTCCTAGTTAGGATTAAAGCGATAGATGGTAACTACATAACTTTAAGGGCTTTGTTAGACCAAGGCTCACAGATCGCACTTATATCGGAAAATGCCGCACAGCTTTTAGGGTTGCCGCGACAACCGTTTAGCGCTTCCGTATCGGGTGTAGGGATTGTATCTAGGAAAAGTAAGCAACTTATTTCCCTGGAATGCAAATCTATTCACAATGACTACAGCTTTAATACTGAAGCTTGCATAATTCCTCGGGTTATAAGTGACTTGCCTCACGTGTCGTTCACTAGACAGTCGTGGCCTCACATTCAACATTTAAAGCTGGCGGACCCCGAGTATAATGTATCCAAGCCAATCGATCTTTTGCTAGATGCCAGCATTTACTCGGAAATTATAATGAGCGGTCTAGTAAAAGGTGCTTGCAATGCACCCATAGCTCAGCATACTAAACTAGGCTGGGTTTTATCTGGCAACGTGAAAAGATTTAACTGTAGTATAGTTGTTAATAATCTAGAGGAAATAGCTAGATATTGGGAGATGGAAGAAATGCCCAACTCGTCGTCTGCCCTGACTAGAGAGGAGCAGTACTGCGAGGAGCATTATCAAGCTACTACTAAGCGACGTTCAGACGGTAGGTACGAGGTAGCCCTACCAGTGAAAGATAATTCCTTAGATAAACTAGGGTCGACTCAAGCAAAAGCTATAGCTCAATTCAAACAGCTAGAGAGTAAGATGGCAAAGAACGAAGCATACTCTGATAGCTATAAGCAGTTTATGCGCGAGTACCTTCGACAAGGTCACATGCGTCCAGCCAGCCAAGGAGACCACATCTCATATCATATGCCGCATCACGGAGTACTTAGACCTGAGTCCAGTACGACGCGGATGAGGGTGGTGTTCAATGGTTCAGCTAAATCCAGTTCCGGCCTTAGTCTTAATGACGTCATGGAGTGGTCATGGAGGAGTACAGAGAGAACTCTGATCTTAAACTGGAGGCAGTATAAATACGTCGTAACTGCAGACATAGAGAAAATGTTTCTCCAGGTTATGGTCAGAGAGAGCGATCAGCATCTTCAAGGTATTGTCTCGAGAGAGTCTTCTAGTGATATCCTTCAGGAATACTTTCTAACTACTATCCCGTTCGGGATTAAAGCATCTCCTTACTTAGCTATGCGTACCCTGCGTCAACTAGCTAAAGACGATGCCTCTAAGTATCCTCTTGCAGCCAAAGCAGTAGAAAACCATTTTTATATGGATGATTTACTCAGCGGTGAAAACTCTATTGAAACTACAAGAGAGCTTCAGCGTCAGCTAATAGAGATGCTCAGAGGCGCAGGGATGAATTTGCGCAAGTGGTCAGCTAACGACCCTCAGCTTTTAGCTAGCTTGTCCACTGAGCAGCTTGACAAACCTTTCGATTTTGTGAGCCACGAATCTCGCAAAACGTTGGGACTTAGGTGGACACCCTCATCTGATTCATTTAAATTTACATACAAACTAGAACAGGCAGAGAATGTCAGGACGAAACGTCAGCTCCTTTCGGAGATCTCCAGGATATATGATCCTTTGGGGTGGCTATCAGCGTTGACTATTCAAGCTAAGCTTATTTTCCAGGAAACATGGGCATCCGGCATAGGTTGGGATGACCCTATCCCGGAAAAAGCCCAAAGAGAATGGATACAGCTACGTAACGATCTTCAAAACTTAAGTCACTTTGAGATTCCTAGGTATCTCGGGAATACACAAAGGGCTTTTCAGCTTCACGGCTTCAGCGATGCCTCAGAAAAGGCTTACGCTTGTGTTGTGTACTTAGTCGCGTGCGATGATAAGGGCGAGTGCACACGAACTCTGGTCGCAGCTAAGACTAAACTAGCACCTATGAAAAGGAAAATTTCGTTACCTTGTCTCGAATTATGTGGTTCTCTACTTTTAGCTCAGCTTATAAAAGTAATAAAAGCATCGTTACCTAATAGCGACTTTGTTACTTATGCTTGGACCGACTCCATGGTAGTCTTGGGTTGGCTCCATGGCGATTTAGCTCGATGGAAACAGTTCGTTGCTAACCGTGTTCAGCAGATTACGGAAATAATACCGGCATCGAACTGGAACCATGTCCGATCTGAGGATAACAGCGCAGACTGTGCTACTAGAGGGCTTTCAGTTGCAAAGCTCCAGAATACTTCCCTCTGGTGGACTGGACCAGAGTGGTTGGCAAACTTTAATGCTAGCAACTTACACAACAAAACTTACGAACCACCGAATATCGAAATTAAAAGAAACAAGGTAACCTCAGCTTTACTTAAACCTAAGTCATCATTCATAGATGACCTGCTATTACGAAACAGCTCTGTCACGCGCGTAGTGAAAATAGTAGCGTGGGTGGTACGTTTTATAACAGTGATGCGTCGGCAAAATACGGAACGTGCTACATTTTTGTCTACCGCGGAAGTAAACAAAGCGCACGATTTAATCTCTAAGCACGAGAAAGAGAAATACTTTGCAAACGATTTAGAAGTTGTTAAGACTAAAGGTTACGTTCCACCTAACAGCAAAATAGCTAACCTTTATCCCTTTTTAGATAAAGACGGGATTTTAAGGGTGGGTGGTCGTCTTAGTCGCGCTATAGTAAGCAGCTCAGCCAAACATCCAGTGATTGTGTCTAACCACAGCCGGTTTAGTGACTTGATTATAAATCAAGCGCATATAAATCAGCTAACAGCTTCGCAACCTCCAATTCCCGGCAACTCATCTCCCGCGGCTCCGCAAACATCTCGTGGAAAGGTTAAGCGTAAACCTTTTAAGAATTACCTTTCGTTAGCGCTCTTATTGATGGCGATGATGATAGCTCCAACAAAGCAAAGCACCCCGTATATAAGATCTACCGCATTAAACTCAACCGCACTTTACTTCGATAAAATATCAACCCTGCAGTATGTCAGGGATGAGTGGAAGCTGGTGGTTTACTATAATCTTACAGGCTATTGGCAAGCCATAAATCACTTAGAGTTTTACGTGAGGCACCTTAAAAAAGCTACAAGGAATTCTAAATATCAGCAGATAACGGACCAGCTAGCTCACGAAATGTCCGAAATCGAGCACAACAACAAACTTTTACAAAATCCTAGCCACAAACGACAGACAAGAGGTTTGGTAAACGGCATAGGAAGCGTTGCGAATTATCTTTTCGGCGTATTGGATGATGATTTTGCGCAGAAATACGCCAAAGACATAGAGAAAATCTCTAGTAGTGAAAACCATCTGAGAAAGCTTATAAAAAATCAGACGGTGGTCATGGAAGCTGAAGCGAATATATTGCAACGTAACGAGCAGATTATGAACAAGCGGTTTTCAGAACTAAACGAACATTTATTCAGCTTTACTGCCAGTATGAATCAACTACAATCGGACGTCGATAAGGGTCTGTACATAACGTCCTCAGCTTTAACGACCAGCATCGTACTAGAAAACCTGAGACGCATCCAGAATGCCCTCGTGGACACCGTGACAGACATAAGGCATGGACGCATCGACACTCATCTTATTTCCAGTGAGCAGATAGAAGAACAGGTAAACTTCATCGCAAGTCAGTTACATGGTGATTTGAAACTACCGACAGATAAAGGTAACATAAAGGACTTGTACAAACTTCTAAGGGTATTCGCCAAGATGTACCAACAATACCTAATAATTGAAATTAACATTCCACTCGTCACCAGCGAAATATACGAGGTTGATAAAATTATAAGCTTACCACAGAATAAGGACGGAGTTTCTTACCTTACCATACCTACCTATCCATATCTCGCCTTTAACTTGCAAAAGGACGCAGTAATATTTCTAACAGATTACGATTTGCAAGACTGCCTTCACGCGTCGGAAGAAAGAATACTATGTTCCCTCGATAAACCTACGTATAACTTAAATATACAACAAAATATCTGCATGATAACTTTATTAGAAGCTAGTAGTCAATCAGCTTGTACCTACGAACGACTACCGTGTGTAAATAGATGGGTCAAATTACACGGGCCGAACAAGTGGATGTACTCGTGTTGCGATAAATGCAACATCCGCACATATTGCACAGCTGATGTTAGTGTGAACACCTTATCGGGCAATGGCCTTCTTGACGTAGGTCAGGGTTGCACCGTCAAGGGGGATCACTTTACCATTCACGGTCACAATAATTTTTTGCGTAAAGTTAGCATACAGCCGTCGATAGAAGCCCCAGAGGTATCTGTTTTGAATAGCGTTCTAAAGACTTCTGGGAATAGCAGCTACAACTACACTACGGAGAGTCACGCGCAGATCTACCAACAAATAAGGAAGGAAATTAACGATCTGAAGCAACAATCAAACTCCGACTTCAGCATCCACGATGTACACCAGTACTCCATTATGTATGGCATGCTCGTCGTACTTGGGGTAGGAGTCATCGTGGCAGCAGCACTTCGAGCTAAGAGACGCAGGAAGATTCCCGTTCCAGCAGCTTCTCCTGGGCGGGGAGCCCCGGTGATCTACGAAAGCGCGCGTGCCCTCGCACGTGCCCACGCTGCCGCCTTCCCCTTCGCCAGCGACCTTCCGCGTCAGTCTAGTGAAATAGTGAACGCTAGTGCGAATATAGGCGCCGTGCCTCCTAAACCCCCGCGGTCGGAGTATAGGGTTAAGATCCCTTGTGAATCCTACGGTGAGGTAGTCTCGCCCACCGAAGACAATACAGTGTAGCTTGTGCGGTATCAATGAAAGTGAACATGGACACGGACAATATTAGTATTAAGTCTATCCTAAATGTTGTATTATTTATTCACTTTAAGATTGTATAATTTAAGAACCTTTAACTCACTTCTGTGTTTAAATTGTGTCATAGCTTTACTTGTTACTAAATGTTGTATTATTTAGGTAGGCACTTTAAGATTGTATAATTTAAGAACCTTTAACTCACTTCTGTGTTTAAATTGTGTTATAGCTTTACTTGTTTAACTTATACGAGAATACACATCATAGCTTTAACTTGTCATAACCACGTTTAGCTTCTTGAACTAGGTTTAACTTAGCCGCTTTCCTTTCTTTCTTTGGTTGGCAAGATGTACGAGCCGTACAGATTTAGCTAGCTAGACTTCTACGTGATCTTGTAAGTTACTTAGATGTACGAGCCGTACAGATTTGGCTAGCTAGAGGAATGCGGAATATATTAATAGCACGTTTCTACGTGATCTTGTAATTTACTTAGTTCTAAATCACGCTTCAATAAACACTTTCTTACTTACAGTCAGTCAACAAGCTTGGTTGTATTATTCTCCTATACGGAGATCAACCTCTCATCAGCTCGAAGCTTTAGGGGAGCAACCCTTAGCTTCTACCCAGCTCACTCTAGCTAACTTAACTTACTGTTGGGCAAACTGCCTCAACAACCCATACAACAAACTTGTTTTTTTTTGCCGTTTTTGTAGATTGCGTAGAGATGCGAGTCCGACTCGCACTTGACCGGTTTTACTGTACAACACGCAGAAATCAACTTTGCACCTACGTGGAAAGCCTTTCCTTACAGTGAGGTGCCTAGTTAACTTCTGCTTGTTGTAATCTGACGGGCTTGTGCTGGTCGGTAGTACTTTAGTACCTTGTAACTTAAGAGCGTAAGCACAAGTGGGTCAAGTGCTCAATTAAACCTTAAGGAGTCTACACATCGAAGTAGCGGGATCGATGATACAGCTCGTCAATTTTAAGGCTGTCATTCAATTAATGGCCTTAAATCGTTTCATTTAGATGCTTTTCATATTGACGGTATCAGATATGACAGATAATTCGCAGGCCACTCGTTTGAAGCTGTGGAAAGACATTTTATCACTGTAAATTCTGTAAAATCTAAAGATAACGAGTATAAGCCTGTATTTGAATGCACATTTTTGTACTACGTGTTAGTGGCGTTGGATGAATGTGCGCAGAGCTTAAAGTCGGCAGCATGTCAGCGGTTTCCTAGCAAACAAAACACTGTCGGCTTGCAATGCTATCTTTATTTAGACATGATATTGTAAATTCGAAAGTAACTCTGACAGGCAGACAGATAGTCTGCCTGTCTGTGTGTTACCTGTCTGCCTGTCTGTGTTACCTTTTCACGCCTAAACGGTTGAACGGATCTCAATGAAACTTGGCAGGGAGGTAAACGGGATTCCGGAGACGGATATAAGCTACTTGAAAAGTGCAAGCGAAGCCGCAGGAAGCATTTAGTATGCATATAACGAAATGCCGTCACAAGTTGCTGGTTACTGGGTAGCAATGTTACCGACATCGATCGACCTGTCAGGCTCGATATGCAGAGCCCTTGTCAAATGTTTTTATAAACCAACTAGCAGCGCCTCGCAGTTTCACCCGCGTAGTTCCCGTTCCCGTAGGAATTTCGGGATAAATAGTAGCCTATGTCCTATTCCAGACTATAATCTATCTCTGTGCCAAATTTCATCCAGATCCGTTTTGCCGTTCTGGCGTGATAAAGGAACAAACATCCATCCATCCATCCATCTAAACTTTCACGTTTATAATATTAGTGAGATTAGTGAGATTAATGTATTCCGTTCTTTTTGTGACATCATGAGACTTACACAGTTATCACACGTGTGCGTTAGTGTGTTACTAATTTCTGGTTATTAGTACCATTCGACGGGTATTTGTAACGGTTACAAATAACGCTGTCCCCGATTCGCAGAGGCGGTAGCTCCAGTACCCTAGTCATCCCGTGATCACGACAGTGCGTAAGCTGTTGAAACGTCGGGAAAAATATATTAACCTATTTTTCCCGACGTTTCAACAGGCTTACACACTGCGCACAACGCGATAAATACCCATGAAATAATACTAATAATCATGGATTTATTTCGTCCATGGTAATACTAGTAATTGATTGTGTTGAGATACGTAAGTTTTAAGATATTCATATCTCTATTTGTTTGCAGTCTTTCGTACCTCGTCGTTATCTTTAAGATTAAGTACCTAGATAATAATGAATCACACCTAAAAATTACGACACTCTGGACACTAGCTCATTTTGCCATACAAAAATAACGTCTCGTCACATATATACGTGCAACCGTGTTGCGCTACATGTACAACTGTATTCCGCTACACGTGCAACTGTATTGCGCTACACGTGCAACTGTGTGTGTGACGTCTAGGGTCACTTTATGAATACATCGTCCGAATGAGACATTCGCGAAATAGAGACATTCGATTTTTATTTTCCTCACAAAAGGTGAAATTAAACCTCAATACAGAAGAAATTTCGTATGTCCACGAACATGATCAAACAAACACGACTTCGAACATCATCGTCGTATGTCAAAATCATAACACATGTTATGGTATTTTATCTACTATTTTATTTGCATACCTACCGGCACAGTGCATGTGAAACCCGTGCAGACTAAATATTATTTCCACCACAACATAAAGCAAATGAAACATTGAACATAATAGTATAATGGGCGGCCTTATTGCTTAGCAGCGATCATCATCATCATCAGCCTATATTAGTCCGCTGCTGGACATAGGCCTCCCCTAATCAGCGCCATAGCGCCCTGTCTTCAGCTTGCCGCATCCAGCATCTGCCAGCAGTCTTTCGCGGATTGTCATCCTACCTGGTCGGAGGGCGTCTTACACTACGTTTGCCGAGTCGCAGTTTCCACTCAAGAACACGTTTACCCAAGCGGTTGTCGGTTCTTTTCGAGATATGGCCAGCCCACTGCGACTTCAGCTTGCTAACTTTGAGCTATGTCGACAACCTTAGTTCTCTGTCGGATGTATTCGTTGCGAATCCTATCCTTCAGAGAAACTCCACTCCATTCTAAACGTTAATATAAATTGGATAGGTAAGTCTTTGCTATCACTTAGATATAATGATAACGTAGTTTTTCAATGGCATGACATCCTATCTTTATTGTTTTCGTAAAAACCCGAGATGGCAAAATCCAGATAGCCTATCAAAGTATCCACTTAAGATAATTCTTTGAAATAATTCGGAAACTCAAATAAATATTCGAAGAAGTTTAACAATAACGGTAGACGAAACTTCGGGAGTTGGAATAAGGCTCTATTCAGAGGCCTTAGTCTGAGTTTATACAAAAAAAACATTCGATAAACGTAATCAAGAACCAATAATGTTTTCCACGGAAAAAACTTAGAATGGTAATAGACACAAACGTAGTGTAGTCAAAAAAATGCGATAAATGAGTCTCATTTACCTACCTATTCGTATTAGTGCTATGCGTGAAAACACTGAAGTTAAAATTATGTTTGTCAACTCACACATATATAGATTCGTTTTTATCTTTGAAATTAGGAGAATTATTGAGTGAGCGTGTTTTACCTCTATGATTGACGTGTTTGCGTTAAACTTGGTACGCTCATATTACGCAAAGGAAATACTTAGATTCGGTGCCAGTATCCAGTCAAATGTTTTCCCGTCTGTTCTTATTTTTCTTGAAGCACCAATTGAATGCATTTCTGTGACCAAGCTATGTTGGAAGTGCTCTACTTACTTTTATAACATCAATGCCGCAAACGCGACTGCCGCTGTCATGTCAAAGTGCAATAATCAATCAAAATCACTCGAAAACTATCATCGAGCTTGTAGGAAACGATTGGACCTTTGTCAAACTACGATAAATAGTTCCTCTCGATCCGGTAGGGTCGCTACAAGTCGCTTAATGTATAGGAAGGACTCGTGTTCGATGGAAGTATTCGAGAGATAATGCATACCAGTCGTACTAGAGCCCCAGATGATTCTTTGAAACTGTTGGAAATTGTAGATAGGTTGGAATTGTTGAATAGTTAGGATTTAGTTCAAGTCTTCCCGTGGGGTTTACACATCCTTCCAGACACTACGAACACACGCGCACTTAGCGCTTAGGCCACGTACATTTGCTGAAAAAATGCTTCATCAGCAACTTCCCTATCGTTGTAGAATGAGACAACTTGATCTCTATCATATGTTCTTGTAAGTTTATTATAACTTTGAAGGTTATAAGATAAGATAAGATAAGATAAGATAATTCTTTATTGTACCACACAAACACAGAAAACAGTACAGAAATGAGAGCTATGAGAAGAAGTAGGTACAAAGGCGGCCTTATCGCTATGAGCGATCTCTTCCAGGCGACCTTGGGATGGACTGGACATGTACGAACAAAAAAAGACGGTGGCACTTGAAAAGAGAAATTATAAAATACTACTAACTCTACTAAATATTTACATAACCTACAAAAAACAATAAACTAATACGAACATAAAAATAATTTGCTTAACTTTGTAACGAAAGGTAATGCTGATGAAGCAGTTTTTTAAAGATAGGGAGTGATTTGGCGCGTCTGATGTCAAGGGGCAGAGCATTCCATAGACGGGTCGCTTGTACAGTGAAAGATTTGTCGTAGAAAGTGGTAGTGTGGGCAGGGACTTTTAAAGTGAGGGTTTCAGAGGAACGCAAAGAGAGAGAGTGAGAGTCAGAAAGAAATTCAAAGCGCTCCTTTAGATAGGAGGGGCTCGGAGGATAGAACAAGATACTGTACAAGAGACATAGTATGTGAGTATTCCTGCGAAGTCGGATAGGCAACCACTTGAGTTTAGCGCGATATTCGGAAACGTGGTCATATTTGCGAAGGCCAAATATGAACCTGATGCTGAAGTTTTGAAGGCGCTCAAGCTTGTTTAATTGATCTTCGGTGAGGTCCGGATAGCAAGCGTCGGCGTAATCGAGAATGGGAAGCAAAAGGGACTGGGCAAGTGTAACCTTAGTGGAAGTCGGGAGAAAATTGCGCAGTCGCCGAAGTGATCCTGCCGATGCGAACATTTTACGACTGAGTTCAGCCAATTGCGGACCCCAGCTCAACTCTTTGTCTACAATCAGACCCAAGTTTTTGACGGATTTGCTGACCGGAATTGACACACCGTCAAAGGAGATAGGAGTTAAGGTTGCCATATCAATTTTAGCTATCATCCTTGGGCTACCTACGATGATGACTTGAGTCTTCCTGGGGTTTACTAAAAGACCATGGACTTTACTCCATGAGAGGATGCGCGAGAGGTCATCATTTATTTTGCTAATTGCTAAAGTAAGGTCAGAAATTGGAGCTTGTTGGTAGATTTGGAGATCGTCCGCGTAAAGGTGGTAAGAACTGGACAAAGATTCGGATATGGAGTTAATAAAAATTGCAAAAAGAAGAGGAGAGAGGACGCCGCCCTGTGGAACACCAGCAGTGACATCACACCACGATGAGAATTTGTCATCTATGCGGATGCGCTGCCGGCGACCGAACAGATAACTATGAAACCAGTCAGTTGCGATTGGAGATATGTTAAGAGAACGAAGCACAGCAAGAAGAACGTCAAAGTCGACATTGTTAAAGGCGTTACTAAAATCAAGCAACGACAACACAGTCACAAGCCCGCCGTCCATGCCCCGGCGAATGTCATCCGTAATTTTAGTGAGGGCTGTCATAGTGCTGTGACCATGACGGAAACCAGATTGTAGAGGATTCAGAAGAGAGTTACTAGAGAGAAATCGGCTGAGTTGGTTGTGTACTAGTCGCTCTAGCACCTTAGAGAGAAAAGGAAGAATGGAAATAGGCCGGAAATCGGAAAAGCAGGAGGGTCTAGATTTTTTAGGGAGAGGGATAATCTGGGCATTTTTCCAAGTGTTTGGAAATGCGGAACTGGAAATAGAGTGGTTAAGAATGTGGACAAGGATGTGGATAACATCGTCGAGAATGGGCAGCAGCATATTACGGCTAATGTTGTCATCACCGGTTATGTACGTATTATAGTTGTAATGTAAGTATTATTAATGTCTGTCATTTTTTTAATGTGACCGTCTTTGATATTTTTACAGTCTAGTCTATCCCAAGGTTGCCTAGAAGAGATCGCTCATAGCAATAAGGCCGCTCTTGTACTTCATCTAATCGTAGCATTTATTTCTATACTGTTTTCTGTGTTTATGTGGTACATACAATAAAGTTTAACTATCTATCTATTTGCTTTCTATGGCTATCTTCTATTCTATATTCTATTGTTATTTTTCTTAACTTGTCATTTTTGACAGATTTCCTACATTATGTGACATCAAAAGATAAGAGTGACACACAGGCAGGAAATAGGGAAAGTGGACGGACGATATAGCTTACGACGTCGTCGCGGGGCGAACCTGGATGAGATTGACGCGGGACCGTAAGGTTATCACCATCCGGGTACTGGGTGATGTACTGGGTGATGATGGGAAAGTATAGGCTGAACAAAAAACCCCCCTAAAATCTTTCGTAGTTGTAAGTTAAAAATGGTCAACTCACAAAACTCTACAATACAAAATGTATGAATGTTGTACACATTTGTACAGATGCAGAAAGTTTAGAAATAATCTATTTTCACAGTCAGGAAATGCCTTTACAGACTGAAGGGGCTGCAGATATCAATAACAGCAAGAATTCCTGATGGTTATCAATGGAGAGCTTCTTGTCTCAATGGCTCATAACCTCACGCAGTTTTATCAAGTCCAATTCTGTAGATTAGATTAAAAGGCGGCGCTGAATCGGTAAATGGCTTCGGAACGCAAGGTATTCACAGGAATATTCGGAGAATTCGTGTTTGGAATAGCGATATTTGGTTGGAATAGTGCACAGGAATGTGTTAGATGGAATATTGTAGTAAAATTGATCTAATATGCTTCTGTGGAATAAAAAGAAATGGTTTGTTGAGTTGAATCGTTGGTAAATAATCCTGACTGCTTTTAGAGACCACCCTGGAAATTGTCGATTACAAATTACTTGAATCGAATCATAAAAAGATACAGTCCAGTTAAGGTATATTATATAATAATAATAAATAAATAATACTCGACAATTCACACAGCATTAATTTAGCCCCAAGCTAAGCAGAGCTTGTGTTATGGGTATAGGTTATGAGTTGAGAGTTCTTTAATGGTAGTTTTTTTTAAATATTTTGACTACAAACTGATTTTGGTTAGATGTATTTATAATGCCTGAGTATCGAAGACTTTTTATGTTTTTATTTATTTAGGAAACAAACAGTTATAATTATAGATCTTATGTGTGATATCTTTAGATATCTTTACATTTCAACTAAAACTTTCATTAAATTGAAGTAACTGTTTTTTTATTAATAAAACTTAAGAAGGCCCTGAACCTCGTAATATGTAATAGTAGTTTGTATCGTTTTAGTTTTTCAAAATACTTTATCATCATAAAGTGAGAGCGAAAATTCATTTTTATCAATTTTGAAGCGATTTTATTACTTTCGCTCTGATTTAATGATGATAAAGTATTTTGAAAAACTAAAACGATACATAAATCGATATTTCTTATTCGATTATGTTTGCAAAATTTCATTAAAATCGGGGACGCAGTTTCCAAATTAATCGAAAAGTACGTTTGTATCGGAGCTTAGAGGTTCAGGGCCTTCTTAAATTTTACTAATAAAAAAACAGTTACTTCAATTTGATGAAAGTTTTAGTTGAAATGCAAAGGTAACTTTAATATAAGAGACATGAAAGTAAACAAATTCAATTCAATTTAATTATTAAACTTTATAATTAGAGGTAGAAAATAGAAAACATTACCTCGTCCTTTGCAAGTTGTAACAGGTAAAGTTGAGAATTCTTTATTAAAAACACAGTATTGAGATATTGTCAAACAGAAAGAAAACAGGCTTTTTGTTTACATCTTTATTAATTCGTTGTTTGTTTTGTTTCAACGGGACAAAGTAATGCGTGGATACTAAGATTTTGTTTTGTAAACTAGAATTTTTTTATGTGGTGGTTTTAATTTTCATAATTTTAATCTTTTGCTAAATTTATAAAGACTTGGGATGTACACAGATGAACTTTACATAAACGGATCTCGAAAAGATCATATAATTATTCATAATTACCTAATTTTTACCCGACTACCAACAGGGGAGGGTTATGAGGTTAGCACCCTATGTTTGTATGTTTGTATGTTTATATGTTTGTATGTATGTGGCCGATTTCTTTGTTCCCACGTAGCGCTGAAACTACTGGTACGATTTCAACAAATTATGTATCGATTGATTCGTCTCAATACCCCGATGGTTATAGGCTATAGGTTTTAGGGATCCGCCCCCGAATAAGCCTTCGAAACGCGTATTAAAGTTTAGGTAGCCGCAGGCTGCAGGCCCCATAGAGAAAAACTACAATACCTACGACCTATTTTCGTTTTCAACTCTATGCCTATCAAATATGACCGATACGTCATTCTATTTTGTCAATGTAAATGTTTCAAACTTTTATAACTTTCACGTAGTCGGTTGTAGTTTTTAACTTTATCTTGTTTAAATTTATAGTTAGCTCAAGAGGCTAATTCTTTTCACTTCTAATACGTATAACGATGTTATATGAATGTTATGAGCAATCCCGGAACAAACTGACACCTCTCAGCACTTTATCGTTCAATAGATTAATAAATCTTGTGCTAGATACCTGTCGTGCTCTCACCAGTACACGTTTTTATAAGTTGAAGCTTTCACGCTTAGCCTTTTTGTCCCTCAAACAAAAGAAAAGGTGGCTGAGTAGTGCCGGCTAAGAATTAGCACCAATGTGCTGCAAGTGTCGTAGGAAAGAGAGAGAAGGAGAGAGAGAGAGAAATAATTTATTGTACCCAGAAGAAGGGGTAAGGGATATCTACCAGCAGCGCCTCTTGCAGAACAATTTTACCACCGCATTTTAGTCCCCAACCCGTATGGTATACCATATAGTAGGTACGCTGATTACTACCATAAATGATAAAAGCCAAAAGGTGCTTCTTAGGGGAGGCCTGCCTCCATCAGTGGACAAAGATACTGTATGGTCTGTAAATGTAGACGATGTAAGAAAGAAGAGCCGGAGTGTATTTACTGCAAAATGTATAAATCTATCCTGTGTTTGCCCAACTTTTAATGGTTGCGGTTGCTATGGAGTTGTCCAATTTATTCGCCGACGTTTATCGATGAAACTCATCGAGTAGTGCTTGCAATAATCCATTCTATCAATTTTAATTACTTTAATGAGATACTTTTAAGATAAAATGTTCTTTGTTTAGTTTCACTTCAAAATAATGAAGTTGATGAAAGCCATTAGCATTTAATTTCTTTTTGAAACTAGCATTTCAATGATAGATTTACTTGAAATTAGATTTCTAGTTATTGGTCTGATGCAAGTCTTAGAAAAGAAAAGTCAACGACCTTTTACCATCTTCAGAAAAGACAGATTTTTCACGTGGAAATTAGTTGAAATGATTCTGATAATCGGAAAACTGTAGGTATGTTTGGTTTATAGTTTTCCGATTATCAAAAGCTAGGACAAAAGCTAGTAGTATACAAATATATGTATACTACTAGCTTTTGTCCGTGGCCTTGCACGCGATTTTCAAGTAGCTTAATGTCCATCCCCGGGATGCCATCTACCTCCCTGCCAAATTTCATTAAGATCCGTTAAGCCATAGGTATAGACGTTAAAAGGTAAAAGACAGACAGACAGAGTAACTTCAGAATTTATAGTATTTATAGTATGTTTGGTAGATATCATCGTAATTAAAACCATGTTGACCGGTTTGGCGAAAAACTGTTTTTCCTTTTTTTCCGTAATTCCAGTTATTTAACCTTTGTCTAAAGATAATAGAGTCCTCAAAAAATGTTTTCAACAATACTGAAAGCCGATATCGTCGAAAAAACTAACTTGAGGGATTAATAGGTGAGGTATTGTCGGATATTTGATACGTAAAAAAAGGAATTTATAAGAGTTAGTACACTCTACGTGAGTGTACTAACTCTTTTAAATTCCTTCCTCCACAAGATGGATATGGTAAAAAAAAATGGTTCTTCTCCCTGGTTCCTTTCCTCGTAGGTACTTTTGCTACCCTTTAACCTTTTATGTTCCATCAGATAGAACATAAATGTAATATTCTGTCTCTCAGATTTTTCCGAGTTGTGGGATGAATGGATATGGGTAACTGTAAAAGTACAGGATACATGGAATGTAATGACCTAGCTGGTAACAGTGGTAACCCAATCTGGGTCACTAGCAAGCCACTTTTCGTTAAGGGTCAAAATGCCGCAGCAGGTCGACGTTGTAATATTAGACAAAGCTTTCCGTTATTTTTGATTTATTTGATACACTTCCTTTGAAGTCACCCTTGGCTTGTGAAGGGAAGCTTTTGTATGGATTTTTGATTAAGGATTAGCGATTTTCCTTTGAATTTTGTTTTTTCTAATCTAAAGAGGGGATTGAGTTGTTGTTTTTAATAATAGATGAGTTTTTTTACATTCATTAAAAAATGTTCCAGCATTGGACTAACATATGCTGATGATGATGATAATCACTTATACTATTGTTCACTCTTTTGCTGCACTTTGATGATGCATTAAAACAAAAGTAAATCAACCACACTGAAAAAAAAAGATAGTTGAACAAGAATTTCACTTGTTTATGTATGTTTATGTTTAATTTCAAAATGATGTTACTAATAAACCAAGCATCAGCAGAATTTTATTAAAAAAATATGCCTATTTTAGGTAAAAAGTGGGATTAAAATTAGGTACACCTTTTTAGATATGATCACGTGATCGAAAACGCTCTGCGTTTGGTTGCATCGCTGGTGACGTCACACGTATCACAGGTAACAGTACGTGTTCTTCTTGTTAGGTGCGGTGCAAGGTGTGACGTGATCGAGTCATGTCACCGGAGCCATGACAGAGAAAGATTACCGTTTTTTTATTCAAACTTTAAAATTAGTTTTTATTACTAAATACGACTGGCTTTGAACAAATATTAATTACACTTAGCATTATTTTTATCAGACAATACGTTAGAATAGTTTCCCAGTAGTAGTCAAGTAGCGTATGCAGCGCGATCCTTGAGATGATGAGGAAGGGTTCGGAGGGTAGAACAGCACTCACTCACAAATACACAGATCTGAATTGGAAAAACAAAATGTTTACTTCTCAAACAAACGCAGATGAAACCGCGGTCAGAATCTAGTCAAGAATTTAACAATTGGCGTAGATGATAATGACTTCATAGTAGTTTAGTTTCATTCTATTGTTGTAGCTTCAAGGCTAGTATTCTCTCACACGACTTATTTACTTCCTGAAACCACATTTTCTCACGTCAAAATAAAAAGAATTGTCAAAGTCATCCTAGTGATGCCGTAAGATTATCGATCGCTTCCAAAGTTGGTACCAACCTAAATTGGGCTGAGAATAAATTTACAAAGAGAATAGAAATAGAAAACGGTTCTATTTCCGAATACTAAACCATTTATTTTCTATTGATGGTGTAGGTTTTTAAAGTGTTTAAATCGAACTATGATGTTTGTAGTCCGGTTGACCTTTTGGGATACCATATCCTGGGACTGATTATGGAAATAGAAAGGCATAGAGCTCATAAATACGCACAACGTACCAGTTGGACTCTTATATTTTTATTAATCCCTAATGGTAAGAGCGAATAAGGTGCTTAACATGGGAGACCTATGTCCAGCAGTGGACTGGTAAAGGTTGTTGATGATGATAGTGAGTTTCTACGCAACCAAGTCAATTTAAAAGCCGTTTTTCAGATCTATGCAAAATCATCGGTTCACTTCGCTCGCTGCAATCTTTTCTCCGAAAAGCTTATCAACATAGGTGGCACTAGTTTCGTTCATACAGCCACCCTTAAGAGGTGAACCTAACGGGTTTGGTTGTTAAACTAGGCTACAATAAGTATACATTTTTGTATTGATGGATTTTTTTATTCTGCCTAGATCCCGTGGTATAAAAACTCGAATTGCATAAAATTCTAAATATTTTCTTTGGTTCCTTGAATGTGAAAACATACTTAATCGTGTTTTCACGGATAAAAGAAATACGATAAAAAAGTGTAAGTGAACTGTTTTGCACATAATTTGGTTGAGATTTCAGGAGTCCTGCGGTCCGTTTAAATGATTTAAATGTTTTCTACGAAAACTTTTTAATAATATCCCAAAAAATTTCGATTTCGGCAGGATTCGAACCCGCGCCTCATTTATGATTGATTTATGTTTTGATTCGTAGGTTATTACTAATTATTTGGTTCCTTGACCCATTTCTTCCTAAGTTAGTTTTCTTGTAAATAACCAAAAACTTGATTTTTACGCTCACGCCACGTCGTTCCAAAAACGTAGGTATGCTCTTAGGAGCGGTCCTAACCTCCTGGACGCGAAATCCTATTTCCATCTTTTTCACAAAAAGGCGCGTATTGCGTGCGCCCTCTTAAGTAAAGGGGTTGGGG